>CM033354.1:23308983-25708983 GCA_019395295.1 Osmanthus fragrans
TTAATTTTGTAACTAAACAAATTAGGAGCATAGAACTATTTTATGATGGACAAGCAAAAAATAGAAAAGGAGATTTAAATAAGCAAACAAGACAAATTTGAATAAAGCAAAAAGGTAAATACATAAATAGGCAAAAAATTAAATCACAGTTGATGGATTTTTATATTTTTATATTTACTAAAAATGTGGGTGTAACAATAGTTTTAATTAAAATCTCTCATGATGTGCATTGCACGAGATATATCTACAGTTAAAATGGATGCAATCGTCGAGAAAAATCGAAGGGCTAAACATCATAAAGATAGAACTCATTTGTGGACTGGATGAAGAGACCTCTGACTTATTTTCTTTGAGATTATTATGATTCAAGGTTGATATGAAATAAGCAAAATGAATGATTCTTGCAGATACTATGGTTATACCTATCATTGACTTCTTGTGATAATTAATACATTCTTCGATTTATCATAAAGTCTTTTAGGGTGTGTTTGATACGCCCAAATTTTTCTTGGAAATTGGATCGAATTCCAACTTCCACTTTTGCGCTGTTTGATAGCGTTTATTTTTCATGGAATTGATTTCCACCCAATTTCAAGGTACAACAACTTGAAGCGTGATTCTGTGGATTTCAATGACTTGCTATATAGGTGGGAATTAGTTTCCACCCTTTTTTTTTTAGCAATATAAATAAATTCTAAGTTAAAGTGTAAAAATTTTATCCTTTTAATTGACAAATTTCATGCAAAACAAAGTCAAACGTAAAAATAAAAAATAAAAAATTAATTTTTTTATTTTTTTTGGCAATCTAAACATATTTTGTCCCCAATGGTAAAAAAATTATTCATTTAATTGACAATTTGCATAAAAAATAAAGCCAAACGTATTATAATAGAAATGTGGAAAATTATACCAATCAAACACTTTTAATTCAATTCCCGGTAAAACAATTCCAGACAATTCAATTCACTGCAATTCAATTCATTTCCACCAATTTTTCACAATTGCTATCAAACGGACCTTTATGTGAATTTTGTGAAAAGTTATTTTTTAATATTAATGTGTGGTTAAAAATTAGATAAAAATCATGAAAAATACAAAAAACAATTATTTTTGAAAAATGTGTGTTGAAAACGAGTGTAAAAAAATTGATTTGAAAATTCAGTTTTAAACAAAGGCTAAATCTAAATTTTAGAAAATAAGGGGGCGTTCTCTTCGTATTTCAGTTTCGCGTTTTGAGTTTTGAATTCGTTTTGTGTTTTGTATTTTAGGTGTCCATTTTGAAATTGTTGAAAACTCGTTATTTTTGTCGTTTTGAAAAAATATTTCTCAACCCGTGTTTTTTGAGTTTTGGCAGATTTGAGAAGAAAACAGCCAAAACGTAAAAAAGTTGTTTTCTGTTTTCTTCAAAAAAAATTCAGCCGTTTTCAAAAACTCGTTTTCGAAAATGGGAAAGAGAACGCGTTTTCAATGTTTTGAAAAATCGAAAACAGAAAACGACCCGAAAAGAGCAAAGAGAACGCACCCTAAGTAGTCCCAAATTTTCAATAGCTAAGTGTTATGATTTGATTTTGAATTTTTCAAGGCATTTATTATTAGGATTATGCTACATGTACATTATGGTGTCCATAAGAGTGTTCATAATGTACACGTAATATAATATCATTGGAAGGTTAGAAAACAGCTATGCCAACCCTCCAATGATGTTATGCCACATATACATTATGAATACTTTTATGGACATCATAATGATGTTAATGATGAATGCGTTAAAGAATAATTAAATTTGTGAAGTTTAAGTATAAAAGTTTGAAAGATGAAATTAAGATCCATACATGCCACGTTTGATTGAATATTACGTCCCTGATTGATTTTTCTAAAAATCAAAATTTTTAGTAGATGTGGATAAAATTTGATGAAAAATGAATTTACCAAACAAGGACTATATAACAAACAAATTCACATATAATATTAAGTTTTCTGTGTTTCCATTACTTTTAAATATGAAAACCACCTTATCTTCTTATGAAATTTTTTGCCAAATAACTAAGAAAATGTTTGGCTCAATTTATAAGCACCAATTTTAGGTACTTATTTAGGCAGCTTACAGCTAAAAAAAAGTCGAACAAATGCTTTTAAACTAGTCCAAACATGCTTTTAAATTTTCTTTGCAAACCTAAATCTGCCATGAATTAACTTCACTGTTTCTGAAATCTGCTTCCGATGTGAATCTCCTCTATCTACTCTAGATCAGAATCCTGCAAATTGAAATTAAGAACAGTGAAAGAAAAATAATTAAACAAAAGCTTAAATTTTTTACTTATAGGTATGTTTATGTATAATTTTGTTTATACGTAAATAAATATTGTTTTGTATTGATTCAAATAGAAATGAGTAACTTAATTTTAAAATAAATAACTTTTTTTAAACTTATTGCACCAACCTTCTTATTTTGTTTATTATACTTAATTTTTTTAATTCGGCTTTTGAAGTTAAGAAGCTAATTCAGTCTTTTAATATACAAGCAATTTCTGGAATAATATCTTATGTGGATCTATTCTAAAATCGTTGATTTTTTTTTATTTAGTTTGAAATTTCAAATGATGTATTTTGTAATCATTTTAGTATTGAAATATTCTTTAATTAACAATAAAAAAAATTACAACATATTGATATGTTATTTATTGTCCACTGTCACCATTGGACTATGGACTTTCCAGCTCCTGGTCCTGGTCCTGGTCCTAACATTTTGTAATTAGATAATTGTTATAGTCTTTTGTGTCTAGATTATTAATTAACAGAGTAAAAACAAGGAAACTACATAAAATCAGATTTTTTAAGTTACAATTTCAAAATTCAGATTTGAAGTTTGTTTATACAAAAATCATATGACGACGACGACAACAACAACAACAACAATAATAATAAAATTAATTTAAATAGCATCCCTACATCCATCCACCCCAGCTCACTCCTCTAAATCCTAAAATTTCCCTAATTTTCTCTCTATCTACTTCTCTCTATCTCTAATAGTGTTGCCGATCATCTCTCTCCCTTTGCTTTATTGCCTTTTATCTCTAACAACGCTCATCGACAATGAGCGTTGTGCAACCTCTGTGCACCGTGCAATGCATTATTGAGATGAATTTTATATTGATATATTGTATTAAACCGTACTCAACATTTATATTTATCGAAAATATGGAAAACTTGGTTATATATATATAATTTTGTTTTATAATTATTATAGGAATGATGGCAATCAAATAAAGGAACAAATTTTCAAAAACATTTGTTGATATTTACGGTGTGCATGCGCATGCCGTAAAAAGTAAAAAGTGAATATTTTTTTACGACATTGCTTTACCGCACGCCATAAAAAGTACAATTTGTTGTAGTGGCAATATAAGATGCATTGTCTTCATACAAAATTGTTGGACTATCTTTTGTTGAAACTAATCACATGATTCTTGGATTTGACGTGTCATTTTTTTTCAACCATACATATTCTCTGTCCGCTTCATGGATTGTAATAATTTCATAATAATTTGAAGATATTACTGTCAAGGTTTGTTTCACGGATTTTCATGATGTATCTGTTCCTCCATGTGTAAACACATATCCTATTTGTGATTTAGATTTATGTGGATTAGAGATATAACATGCATTTGCATATCCCACAAAACATATCCCGACTTTTGAGAGTAAAATAATCTCAAATCAATAATAATTTTCGGGTAATGAAAAATGTGTTTAAGACCATTTCAATAACTTTAAGTTGGTGTAGAACTATATTTTGCAATGAGATTTACAGAAAAAAAAAAGTTATGTCAGGTCGAGTGCAATTTGTAAGATAAGTTAACCCTCCTATCATACTAATATGTGCTATTTCAGGACAAAGAATATTTTCTCATTTTCAATGGACGAAATGGTTTTTTTCACATCAAATAATTGAACAACCATAGGTGATGCCAATAGATGTGCATTATCTATATAAAACATGTTTTATAACTTTTTCTGTATATGTAAATTAATGAACAAATAATCTTTTTGAGAAATGTTCAATCTGCAACCCAAGATAAAACTTGATTTTTCCCAAATCTTTCATCTTAAATTCATTTTTCAAATAATCTGCAATTTTGTTGAGCTCTTCAAGAGTTTCAATTAAATTTAAATAATCAAAATAAACTGCCACAATTGCAGATCCAATATTTGTTTTCTTTATAAAAATATATGGATAAAAATCATCATTTTTACAACCCATTTTCAACAAATATTCGTTAAGGTGATTATACCAAATCATTTCGGATTGTTTCAATCTATATAATGATATTTGCAATTTAATTGAGAACATAATTCTCGGACATGTATAATTTGTTCATGGTACTTTAAGTCCTTAGGGGACTTTCATATATATGTTACTATCAAATAAACTATACAAATATCCAGTTACTACATATATAAAATGCATATCGAGCCTTTGTGATACAACCAAACTAAATTAAGAATCTAAAAGTGATGGTATCCATTACGGGAGAATATGTTTCCTTATAGTCAATTCCTGGTCTTTGTAAGAAATCTTGACCTATGAGTTAAGTTTTGTATCTTGTAATTCTATTATTTTCATTTCTCTTTGGTACAAATACTCATTTGTATCCTATAGAAATTACATTTTTAGGAGATCGAACAATATGTTTAAACACTTTTCATTTTTCTAAGGAATTAAGTTCCACCCGTATGACATCTTTCCATTTTAGTCAATCATTTCTATATTGTTAATTTTTAAGAGGTTGTGGTTCAGGATCACCATTTTGCATAATATCAAGAGCCACATTGAAGGCGAAAGTATTGTCTTTAACAATATTATTTCGTTCTCATATTTTATGAGATAACATATAATTTACTGAAATCTTATTATTGTTAGATACTTGTGGTTCTTAAAGAACCGTATTTTCTATGTTTAATTGATCAATCGTTTGTAATGTTATTTCTCACCAAGTTTCCATCCACAATCAAACATTCTATTTCTCTATCTAGAATCCCTCATTTTCAAAATATCAAGCATAAAGCATATTTTACAAGAAGGTAACTTCCAAGACCGCTCCCACCATTCTCTCTCTCTCTCTCTCTCTCTCTCTCTCTCTCTCTCTCTCTCTCAATTTTTTTTATTTTTATTTTTTTTTATTATCTAAACCACCGATTGTCTACAAATATGAAGACAATTGCCGCGTCGTCTTCACGGGGAGGTCGATATGAGCAAATTTAGGTGATAAAAATTTCAGATGATAACAATTAAAAGATAATAAATGTTAAAATGCCAAATTTAGGTGAGAGCGTGGAAATATATATTACTGTTTTGGCTTGATATGAGTAAATTTCCCAAATATAAAACTTCATCATTCTTGCTTGTTTGGCAATATCTATCAACATCATTTTATACGATTAGTTGTCCCACTCCCGAACTTGGAAGGTAGTAGAATTCAATTTGTTGGATGTGATGTTTATGCAAATTTTACCTGTCCTCTTTAGATGCAAAGTTTATTTTATTTTTTCAAAATGTTCACTTTGAATTATTTTACTATTTATTTTTCCTTTATTGAAGTCGAGGGTTCAGTGGGTTTAGGTTGAGTAGAGATGTGGAATGTTGTAATCATTGATTCATATCAATTGGGCAATCATGTAGAATATCATATTCATATCAATGGGGGTGAAGACTTTCTTCGAATGCCTTATTCTAAATTAAAAAGGGAAATTGGTAAATACAAGTTTTGGGAGTTGTAAAGGGAATATTCCCATGAGAATGTAGCCAAGTAGGATTATGTAATTTGTGATTTTGATCCGATAATTGACTATATATGACTAGTTTTTTATTACATTTAATGTTTGTGACCAGATATGTGTAAGCTATTATTATTTGTGATAAATATGTGTAAGATGTTCGTTTGAAACTAGATTTGTTTTTATTTTGTTTGTCTGTGACCAAATTTATTTAACTATGATTATATGTGATTATGTATTTCTTAATATGTAACCAGTGCTGTCTTGATTGTGACTGTTTGTGATAACAATATTTTGTGATCTTATATGTGAACAATGACTTTTTGTGATCGATTTCTGTTAATTGTGACTATTTTTGACATTTTATGTGTTAACCGTGACTCTCAGTGGCTATGTTTTTGTTATTTATGATTGTCTGCAACCAAATCTATTTTCACGATAATTGTTTACGTCTTGTAATGCTTTCATTGTAATCTGTTGTCATGTGACTGTAACATGTTGTTGTCTAAATCTATATTAATTAAAGACCTATTTTATATGTTACAACCAATTTCTCGGTCGCAAATAACAAATCTTATAGATTACAACTTATTTTACGATTACAAATTATCAAATTAATTTGTCACAAGTTATTTCTCGACCATAAATTAATTGATCACAACTTATTTATTAGTTATAAATCACAAATTTTATGTGCTACAACTTATTTCAGGATCACAAATTATCAAATTAATTTGTCATAAGTTATTCTACGTTATAAATTATCAAATTTATTGAGCACAATTTAACAAATTATGAGTCACAATCTCACATTTTTTTAGATCAAGTATTATTTACTGGTCACAAATTATCTATTTTATCGGCCACATATTATTTATTAGTCACAAATTAACCAATTTATTAATCAATTGAGTATTATACTTTGTTGATTACCTGGAAAACAATAGTATAGTAATTTAGTGTTGTCCTTATAATACTAAAACTAATGCTCTATGGCTAATCTAAAATTTAAGAGTTGCAAAAAGTTAGGGAAAAAAAACCAAAAACCTCAAACTACTAATAATAAGTTAATTTCTTCTTTCTTCCCACCTTAACAAATCGGGTTAAAGTGATTCAGCGCTTGGTGATTAAAGAAAGGCACGATTGAGAAAGAGGGGTTATAGTGAGAGAAATAGATTTCGGTGTAGGCAGGGGTGGAGCCAGGATTAGATCGGCTGCAAAATTTCAAGTTGGGTTAATACGTGAAAAAAAAATTACACAGAAAAACAGTTTTTACAAAAAGGGGGGGACTACAGCCTAGCAAGTCCCCCCTACCTCCACCCCTGGGTGTATGATGGACGAAAAACGTAAGCTACATTAATATACGAGCACCGGGGGTAATAAGAGAGAACAATAATGGAGCAATATAATCATGAATGTGTAAAATTGTATTACCTTCAAATGACACCAAATTTTAATTTTTATAATAGAAGAGATGTAATGTTTATCATTGGATGAAGAGATACGCGATCTCATTGACGGTCAATGTGCTTGTCATAGGCGTTATTCCATTTGTTCTAGGTTCATCGACATTAAATGATTATGAAAAGTAGCCATCCTACGGCCTAAGCCTAACATATGAAGAGTAGATTGGCAAATTGACCTAATATCATATATGCTACAGAGAGACATATCAATCAATCGTAGAAGATCTCATATGGAGGATCTTTTGCAAGAGGTGATTCCATGTGCTCAAAGCTTATTTGTTTCGAGTTGGTGTTGTAGCCTCAACTCGACCATAGAGGGTTCGACGAAGTGTATCACTTCAACTACTTAAGGACCTCGGATAGGCCAGTAAGATAGCAATGGAGAGTGCGGACTTGAATTTGCTTATTACGTATTTGCCACGTGATCGATTCCTAGAGCCTTGATAGATGAGGCATAACAATTTCATTATTTGATTAAATGTGTCTTTAAGTAGAATGTACCTTGTAGGTCCTAAACAAACGACGAGCCTATAAAGTTTGATTATGATATGTGTATAGTTTAAACTACCATTAAATAATTTAATATATGATTATATAGCTTGCTATTTTTTTGAAGATTGAGCCTACACATTCTAAATATTTGGTAATGATATATGATTCCTGACACATTCTTGACCATTAGAGACATTTTCATTTGCGTTTTAAAAAAAAAAAAAATTGGTTAAGAACTTAAGGTAAGTAAATCTCCTATTGTATTAATTTGTGTTGTTACAATGTTGTGGAATAATTGTTTTACATAAATTGTTATTATTTGAACAATATACTTTATTATTGGTCTATGTGACATTAGTGTATCTCATATCATATACATGCACATCAATACATTTATAAATATGCATAAATAAAGCTTAAACAAATAAAAAGTTTCTAAATAATAACGTGGGAAAGAATATTTTCAAACGATATGTATCTGAAATTTCTATGAGGTGTATGTTTATGCCATGAAAGGTGTGAGTAGAAAATATAACGTGGGGGACCGATGCACTAGACTAATAATAATGTTGAATGTTTAATATTAAATGTTTACCACCTTGAGGTACTATCGATAGATTAAATCAGGGTCACTACCGTATTTTGATTGATTAGAGGATATACTAAAATGAGCACAAATATTAATGTTTTTAGAGAAATAATAAAAGGGATACATATTTTGAAAAACAAATTTGTGTAAACAAATGCATATCATAAACATACATAACATGCATGTGGTTTGCTTACTGAACTTCCGCTCATCCATATTATCCCGCTCTGTTTTTCAAATGATGCAAATGTGTTTATATAAGTACCATCATAAACGTGCAAAAAATTTACTTAATGTACTTTAGCACATTCCATGTTATCCTACCCTCTTTTTTAGACGACGAAGTTGAGACAATTGTTTGTGATGAGACATATTTAATACCAACAATTTTAAATGTTGACTCCATTTTGAAATAAAGTTAACCTTTAATTTAATTTATATATTTTATTAAATATAATTTTTTTTGACAAATTCGTTTCATAAATAAAAGTCATTAATGTTTATTATGTGAAAGAAAAATATAATCACTTTTCCACATTTATTGATTTCACGATAAGATATAATTAAATGATAATATTCATAAGTCTAAGGTGTCTAAATTTGGAGTTTTGCATTAAAAATCTTTATATGAAAGTATTGAAGTCTATCGTTTGATTCTCGTTTTTTGTAGAATGAGAATGAAAAATATAGTCGTTATATGCCTCACATAAAATATGAAAAGTAAAAAATGGTGGCTGAATGTGATTGATAACGGTCATATTTTTCATTTTTAAGGAGAAAAAATGGGTACCAAACGAGTTTTATGAAAATTTTAATTGATTATGTAAAAGTGATAAAATTTCATTAAATTTTGCAACAATCATTCACTTAAAAAGTTTTAAAATTTCAAATTGAATACACCATTTTAAAATTAAATCTAGATTTTCTTCAGGATTTATGAAAGTACTTTTGAAAATTTCGCCTATTATTTTGGACCCATTCGAGACAACAGAATAATATAAGGGTTTCCATGACACAACTGAACATTAGAGGGGTTGAATGAGAAATACACATTTGTCAGCATATTCTAAACTGTGTCGTTTAACGAGTTTCCTGATCCCCTAATGCTTTTTCAGTGATGACAATATTCACCCTACAGGTTTAAGGAGATCCGTTCCCAGTTCGCACAGATCATTGCCGGCGACCCGAAACCGAACTCGATCCAAGTTACAATGTCTTGGTTTGCCCGATCAATCGCCAATACACTCAAATTCGACGACGAGGAAGATGACGCCATCAAGGGCATCAAACTCGAACAGGAAAATCTCCTCCAAGACAACGATGCTTCATCTCCAACATCGCCGTCACGCGGCGTCAAAGAAGACCTCTCGGAACTGACCAAAACCCTCAAGAACCAATTCTGGGGTGTAGCCACATATCTAGCCCCACCGCCACAGCTCGATCCGAACAACTCGGAACAGGATCAGGAACCCGATCCGGACGGTAAATCGGGGATCCGTACTGACTTAGCTGAGATCGGGGGAAGGTTCAGGAGCGGAATATCGAAGCTGTCGAATAACATCAACGTGACGGAAATTACCAAAATGGCTTCGAATTTCCTGCAGTTGGAATCTGACGATGAAATCGGTAAGGAAGGTATTCAATGCAAATCATTTCATCTACGAGCACAAGGTGTTAGAGAAATGCACATATATTCATTTAAATTTTGTCTTGGACAGGCAATACAGAGGATTTTGATTCGGCGAGTAAAAAAGTAGTTGGTGTGACTGAGGAAGTGGTGGCTTTCGCGAGGGATATTGCGATGCATCCCAAAACTTGGTTGGATTTCCCATTGCCCGAAAATGACAGTGATGATGATGGTATGATAATTGTATTTTTATTTTACACTTTTAGGCACTACATATATTTAGTTTCGATTTTGTAGGGGTTAGTGAAGTGAAAATTAGTAACTAAGGAGTGTTCATCTACCAGTTGACAGCGTGAGAATTAATTGGATTAATTTTATTGTGGAGCTAATTGAGATCATCCAATGATGGCATCATCTTTCAAATAAATGCTTAATGAATTTAAGGCAAATTTTTCTTAGACATTGTACTGAGAAATCAATAAATGTAAAGTGAAACATATTTGAATAAATGGACACAATAAGAAACTTCTATGATATATTGGAGATGAAAAGACTGGTATACTAGTTCCACTTCTTTGGTATAGTGTCATGCCACCCTACTCTTTCATTCATATTGTTATTTTATTTTTATTTATCGAAGTATTATGTTGTTAACCTAAGAATCTCTTATATAGATCTTAGCTGATCTAGTTATGGAACGCAAATTGCTCAAAAGAGCCAGTTATGCATCTTTTGGTAGAGAGAACCTGTCGTTAGTGTACTTGAATGCTCAAGACTTTTGTCAACTCCAAAAGTATTTTGAATGACAAGATATGGTAGAAAATTATTATAATTTAGGAAATGGGAATTCAATATGACAGAGTGTTGATTTGTTTTTTTTGTTTTTTTCCTTGACATTAGATTTTGACATGTCTGATGCCCAACAAGAACATGCCTTAGCTGTTGAGCATCTTGCCCCAAGATTATCTGCTTTGAGGTTTGAGCTTTGCCCAGGATACATGAGTGAAAGTTGCTTCTGGAAGATCTATTTTGTACTCTTGCACCCTCGACTGGATAAAGAGGATGCTGAAATTTTATCAACATCTCAGGTCTCTTCTTCTTCTTGCATATTACATATTCAATTAAAAGATAATCTATGTTGAAGCTGGTTAGAAAAGGACGATGGCGTGAATTGCTTCTTTTATTTGTCATTTTATCAGATTACAGTTGGTAAACATTTTTGTTTGAGCAAATTGTCTTTGATCACAAGTATTGTGCTTTTCTGTAAGTGAATTTTGTATGTTACATTGTCATTTTAGTATCACCAGAAAGGTAGATACATATGAATAGAGCAACAAAGCTCACTTTATCGTCATTCCTTCTGCTTTGTCTATGATAATCTGGCGCATTTCTGAACCTGAATTAAAAAAACGCATCTATCTGAACAATTCCTATAGTTTCTTTACTTTACGAGTATTTAGTGCATAAGGGGAACCATTTTAGCTTCATTTTCTATTAACCCCCCCCCAAAAAAAAAAAAAAAACCACCACCAAACCCAACTGAAAATGGGCGGTTTAAGTCTTTCTGACCAAGAACAATTTTAAGTAACAGCATTTCTCATCTAGGTCAGATCTCTAGTCTTTCTACAAGGACATGTATTAAAGTGCTAGGCCTTTGACATTTTTTATTTTTCCCTCCATATCATTCCATTGCATGCCATTTACACATCTTCTGTTTGTTATATTCTTCCCATTTCCCTTTTTCTTCTTGATTCATTTAATAATTATTTATTTTTGATGTGGCTTAATTCTCTTAGTGGGCAAGTCATAAAATATTTGTCCCTAGAAGCTTGGATTTGCGTGTAAGTCACTGATAGTAGTTGGGGTGGTTTCAGTTATATTTGATTCAATAATGTTTGATTACAATCCCTCCCCCCAACCAAAGGATAAATGGCTTGTCAATGAACTTGCTGCTAAAACTTGTAAAGTTTTTCCTTTCTCCTTGAGCGACAAGGTTGCTAACCTGCATTACTGTCATGCCAAGCAGATAATAAAAGCCAGAGCCTTGCTTGCACAGGAGTCAAAGAACCAGACACCAACAAAGCTAGAAGACTTCCCTGGAAAAGGATCTTCTGATCCAAAAGATGCCACCGCGTCTTCTCATGAAGACTCCCTTTATGCGTCATCTACTGTTCCTTCTGAAAATGAGCCTGAAAAATCATCTGCCCTTGAATTAAGCACTTCCACTGCAGCAGCTGCTTCTGAAATAGTGAAGCACCCTGTCGAGAACACTGAAATCCCAATTATCGACAAAGCAGTGATTGAAGAGGAGGTGGTTGACCAAGTCAGGGATCAAAAGTTGAACTCTGATCCCTCTAATGTTTTGGAAGTGAAGGATGAGGATGATGGTGATGACTGGTTGAAAGAAGAAAGTTCTGATAATGGTGGTGCTGGTGGAACCACCATCCCAGTTGAGAACGAGGATGATGTGTCGTTTAGTGATCTTGAAGAAGATGATGGAGATGTGCCTGCTAATTTCAGAAAAACAAATCACAATTTTGATAAAGACTCACCAGACTGGTTAGATGTTGAAGAAATTGATATGTCGTGATTATTGTGTGATAGTCACTGTACACTCATTTTATTTTCCTATTGTCTGTAGAGTTGATCGTTATTTCTCGAGTCTTGGAGTAACACTTTGCAAATGGTATATTTGTATATAAACCTCATAATGAGTAAACCCTGGATTTTTATCTTACTACGAAATATTCATTAAAATGCTGTACAGATTCAGAGAAGCGTTGTAAATATTTGGCAATATCCAGATGATTTTAACTCGATAATGCCTCCTGTGTGCATTTGCAATTCGAGCATTCCTGTGCTGATTGAATAATCATTTTGAAGTGATGGAGTTGCATTTTCTTGGACTATTGTTTTGCAAAATACTTTGTTGCGAACTTTGAAATGTGCGGGATGCATAGAGTAAATCTTTGCCAAAAAAGGAGAATTTTTCAGATTCTGGTACTACTTTTTCTTGAAGGGAAAAGCAAAGAAGATAAACACATGCTTTGTTTTATTGTTTTATTTACCCACTCATTTTCCTGTAGGGGCTGCTTCTGGCTCTTATTATTTACAGATGAATGAAGAAACTAGTTCACATGTGCTAATTGGTATTTACAGGTAAATGCAGCTATAACAAATTTAGGATTTTATGGGTCTGAAATTACTCAAAATTCTCTCTAGGTGCGACCACAATAGGCTTCCCAGGGAAAACCTCGACCTTTCTTGTACTTCGCTGCTGTTGCTTTTACTTGTTCTGGATGTTGCTCGCGAAGGGGAGCTCGAAGATTTGTTTACCACTACAACAGCAGCACTTCCAATTTCTCGTCTCACAATTTCAAGTGTTTCTGGATCAGCATTTTGTCCCGAAATATCTTTTACATAGAATGTGCCAACTGCTCTCTCACCCTGAGTACCGATCTCAGCCCTTGTTATAGATAATCCATTTTCTCGTAATACTCGTGTGATATCAGATAATAGTCCTATCCTGTTTTCTGTGCAAATATCTAGTCTTAATCCCTGCACAATTATGTACAATTATGATTGTTAAATTTTTCTTGGTAAACAAGTGGGAGAAAAATGTCAGTTTCTGTAACATACATGAGAAATTCTTCTCTCTGTAGCTGCTATCAAACACTGGGTAACCAACTGCTTCTCGTCTTCTGAATCCAAAGGGCGTCCACTTTTGTGCTTTATATAGTATTCCTGGGATTTTCAGAAGTTGAAAGATTAGAAACAAAGAACGCACTCACAGAATCTGTGCAAAGATATAAACTATTTTGTGCTTTTACCTGAACGGCTATAGATTCCTTGGAGCTAATGGCTGCATGGAACACTACGTATTGCATGTCGGTCAGAGTACAAACGGTGTCGAACAATAACTTGGGTCGATCTCGACTCCTCACGGTAACAGTCGAGTAGCCCGTATCCTTACATTTCTCTATTTTTACATGCGTGCCATAACATTCCTTCTTCTGCTTCTCGTAATGTCTTCCCTGCCCGTATAGATCATCGTCATCGTTGTCACTGTCATCACCACAACAAGAACAACACATCTCATAGTCTCTATCAGCCGCCATCAACTGGTGCAGCCGCCTTTCCGTGTGGGTTTGGCCCGCAGCTGGGCCCGTCAACCGTACACTTCGTCTCTCGTCATCATAGTGGTGGGCTTCAACCACATTTTCCAACTGGGCCCGAACCTGGGCCACACGACACGGGTCTGTGATTGGCTCACCATTAGGGGCATCCTCCAAGTAGATAATGCATGCTGCTCGGCTCTTATGAGTCCATGCCGTGGCAGCAGAAACGCGACAGCCCAACTCAGCTAAAACAGCCGACATCTCCGACATTAAACCTGGTCGATCCATCCCCGTCATCTCTAGGGCTGTGTTTTCTAGTGACATTAGTGTTGGCCTCGTCTCTTCGGCAATAATCGATCTATTTTCCCCCTTATCGCCCCTACTAGTGCATATTCCCTATAACGAACGCAGAAAAAGATAGATAAAATAAAAAATCAACAACAAAAGCTACAAAAATGACAGTCGGGATACTACTGGAAATTGCGGCTTTAATACTTTCAATATGTAATCCTATGTATAGATGTTGTAACTGACGAAAGCTGGCATTAAGAGAAAGAGAGAGAGAAACCTCTTGTATGTACCAAATGAGGCTTTCGTCAGTAATTTTGTTCCCATGTTGGTCAGTTACGTGGAATACTGCAAAACATGTAATCAAAACCACCACACATGAATACAAAACAATAAAAAAAAAAGTTCATTCCTGACTCGTATATACGTCGGAATTTATAAATTTTTGATTTTTTAACTAATTTTTGTAATAAAATAAACAATTAGCATACCTTCCATTAACCAACCACCATCAGTGGAGATGTATGATTTGGAAATCACGAGGTCAAGATCCGTAAGAACTTGGACAATTTCTAGCAGCATCCCGTTCTTATTTGCACTGTCAACCTGTCACCAAAATTTGGGCTGATTAATTAAAATTAATTAATTAATAGCATAAGACATGTAAAGATTTTTGTACAGTCAGATGTCATTTTCTTGCATCCTGTTTGGACCTTCTTTGTTAAACTTTTCTAACCATATCGAACAGTTACATTAGAACCATACACACTGCATATTTAGTTTCGGACAATATAATAAACAATATTTGAACCTACTTTTCTTATTGATACTGTCACATATAAACGACCCAACTGATTTAGTTCTTGAAGTGGACATTGTTAGGATTCTTCTTCATACAAGCTATACATTCACAAACGGTCTTATATATTTGTTTGGTTTATGTTGTTTGTACAGATTCATACTTGACAATTTGTGATTAGATGGTTGAAAAATATTTTTGACATAACTGTCAATGAAATCCTGCCAAGTACGAATCTCACACCATTATGACAAAATGAATTTGTATACGTAACATATCTCTGTTTGTTTATTAAAATCAAGACACATGGATCCCGCATGACACCTTGGTTATCGAGTGAGAAGAAGAGATAAACAGAATGGGTGGACGGACCCCGTCGGCATCCAAGTTAACGTGACTTAAGCGTTCGAGATCTAATGTGAAAGATTATACCATGCATGTATATGGAACCGTACTACTTTTTGATAAAGTAGAGTAGGATTATGTGATTCGAACAAATTTTGGTAAAAAGCCATTAAAATTCTAAGCTCTTAGCCTCCACTCTGAAATATTTGGTTAAATCATTTACATCATCAATTCATCATGCTGCTGATAATGTGGATCGATTAGTCGACTCTAAATTTATTGAGAGTAAGATTCACGTTATTGTTCGCATCAAAAGAAAGGAAACAAAGAACTCAAGAGTGTTGTTAAATGTTGAGATTCTGAGGTTTTGATTACTAACCTTGACAAGAGTGCAGTCTCTATAGGTGTCATTGTCAATACAAACCCTAAAAACCCAGAAAAGAGAACATGCATGATCAAAAAGAACATTGTAAATGAATTAAATGACAATAATCTAAGTATTTAATTAATGTAAGCTAGAATTACAAACCTTGGTGGATGTATTCTTTCAAGAAGTACTTCGAAATCAGGATCAATGTAAGGCCGGTAAGTAATATCCATCTTCAATGAGTTTTTCCAAGATTTTGAGAGATTCTGAAGAAAAAATAAGCAAATTTAAGCAACTTTAAATAGAAAAATAAGATATATAAATCGCGTGGAAAATTCATGAAATACAAGAAGATAAGCAAGAGCTGTTCTTCTTGGTCTTTACGCCAATTCTTCAAGAAGAAAACAGCAGTCAAACGATTCAAGTTTATCCCAATTTTCCTCAAATACTGATAGATTTCTAAAAAATTAAGACAGCCCATTTGAGTTGAATAAAAGCTCGTTCCAATTGACCAGAATTTTAGAACTCTGAAAAATCAAAACTGGGATCTCAAGGAAGAATGAAAATGAGGGTTCTTGAAGAGAGAATCTATTTGGAAAAAAAGTCATCACAACTGAAAATAAGTACTTATTGAATGATCTAAATTAATCTCTATATCAAGAATGCATTAAAGAAAACAGTAATTGAAATAATTTAATTATGCAGATTAACAATGAATTACCTAGCAAAATAAATAAAGCTCCTTTCAAGATTTTAATCAAGTTGGCTATATAAGCTAGTTAATTAGTTGAATTTCTTGGTATCAAATGCAGGGACAAGCTGTAGGGTAGGGTGGGGTGGGGTGGGGTGGGGTGGGTGGGGTGGGGACAAGAAACCAAAAAATATGCGTACCTATGAGTTATGCCATTCTACCAAAATTCGATTGTTAGAATGAATTGACAAATTGTGATTGGACAATTGAAAATATTTTTGACCCAATTATCAATGAAATGCTGCCAAACGTTAATCTCGCACGATTCTTGTAAAATCAATCTGGTATCGTGACATCACGAGAGAAGGTGTATGTATAGAGAAAGAGATGTTTTAGGAAGGCTAATTCAAGAAGTCTGTATTTACCTCACTCACAGCCTTCTGAATTCTGAGCAAAGGTGACGTGGCAGAAACATATGGAGTAGAAAATGGCACGTGTGCATGATGAAATGACGCGGAAGTTAACGCGGCGGCTCGGATTCACAGGTGCTAACACGTCAATGTTAAGCAAAACCTTGTGGCTGCGAATCAATTTCGGAATGCGCGTGGTTAAAGTTTATCGGGGGTAAGTTTGTAATTTCAGTTTACCCAGTCAAAAGAGTTAATTATTTTTTGTCCAAAATAAATAAATAAAAGCTGCCTGGTTTAGGCTTCATTTTAGGGGAAATAGCGTCATTGGTCCTCAACTAATTGTTACAATAGCAACTAAATGCATAGGTATTCAAATTGGATTACTAATAGATTTTTAGGTTTTGTCGTAAACCTAATTAGTTACTTCCAAACACGTAAATCAATAGTTCAAATCATACTCGAAGGTATGACATTTTAAACTTATGTTGAGAAATATACAGTTTCATAAATTTTGACATGTGAATGTCACGTTTATATTTAACTAAGAGCCTATCCTGAAATTATTTATAAGATGTTTAAAATATAAATAAGTAAAAATAAGTAGCGAATAAATCGATAGTACTTGTAGATTTTATGAAATATATGAATAAAAACTAATTTGATTGTTTAGATAAACATTGACTTAAGTTTTTGTATGGGTACATTTAGGATGATAGTACAACTTTAATAAAAGGAAAGGGTACAAGTTGTAAGTAGGGAAATAGATTGAAAACTCATGTTTCAAATAGTGTTTTTTTTTTTTTTTTTTTGGAATATTGTGTGGTTAAAACGTAAAAAATAATAATAAAATAGTTTTGGATTTACTTGTATATTATTTTACTGAAAAAATGTGTAGTTGAAAATGAATTTTAAAAAAAAAATGTATGTTGAGATAATGTGACTCAAACATTAGAGAGATTTTGTGTCCCAAATCCTCAGGTAACGGTATGATCTATATATGTGTATATATATATATATATATATATATATATATATATGAATTATAATACAATTTAAGTTCAAGAGTTGTTATTGTGAAGTATATTTTTCTAATAGTCTATAGAAATCGTAACATGGCAAAGCAAAGTCGGGATGGTTCTTCCCATCATCTCTTACCCGTCGGGGATTTTTGAGAAACAGGGCAGGTTGAGTGAGAAAATATCCAATCCATTCATTACCAATCGCAAAATTGATAAAATTTAAATGCATACAAGTTTTTAGTTAAAACAAATATTCAAAGTTTAAAAGAAACAATTGAAAAAAAAAATAATAATAAAATAATAGGTGATAAAATTAATAGTCTTTGTAAGGAAGACAAATACAGGGTAAATACAACCTAGCAAGTCAACAAATTATTGGGAGAGGAAGAAAAAAATGCATTAAAAGGTCTAAATGCATCCACTTGTCTATGGAAACTTCAAAATTGCAAATTTGATGGAGCAAGTAATTAGGTTGCATCCTCACATACTTATCTATTTTATCCAATCTTCGCATACTTATCTATGTTACCAACTTCTACTTGAAGAGAATGTTTAGATGATTACACCTATCAAAATTAAGTGTTAAGAAGCTAAAGAGTTCTTGACTAACTTATAATGAAAACTATTATTAATATCTCGACGAACTAGTGTCTTCACGTCAATTAAATCACAAGATCATTTTCTTTTAGGGATTGTTCGATCTACAAAGTTAAATAATAGAATGAGCAATTTTAATTTTTTTTTCTTATAATACTGTCTAGTTTTATATGATCCACTTTACAAGAAGAGGCCATTTGGATTTTAATTAATTGGGAAGTTTATAGCTTTGGTCCCAAACTTTACTATTATGGCACTTAGGTCCTCATTCAAAATTTATTAATAATCAAATTCTTAAACTTACAATGGAAATTTGCAATTTTTCCCCCAACCTTTGTGAATATAAAAAACCACCCTCAACCTTTTTTAGCAAAATCTATTCTCAATCTTTTAATGATGTAGCAAAATTCATTCCCTCCATTTTGATCGATAGAATTGTCATTTTCTTCAAATAAACAAAAATACAGAAAGCAGTAAAACAACAAAAAATAAGAAAAAATTGCAAATGAAATCTCGCAACTTTTCAAAAAGCACGAATGAAACACAATTAAATTTATATTAACACAGGAACAAAAATTTAGAAAAGAAATTTCTCTCCCAACCAAGCTCACCTACACAACTCCTGCATCAACACCCATGCCACCCAAAAATCCATACCCATCCATCCTACCCGCCGCCAAGCACCAACTTGAAATAATACAAAATGAATTGACTTTTTTCTTCAATGATGCTGGCAATTTAATTAAATTACTCTTGATAATGACAGCAAGAAAATTGTCTATTTTACATAATTATCAGAACATTAATTAAGATATGTTTGACAAATGTGGTCACTGCATGCCAAGGTATGAAATTTCTTTTCTCGGAAAGAACATGTCCCGATTCTACCATTGCACACACGTAACAAAATTGATGATGATCATATAACTATACGTTGCAAATTCAACTGTTCTTATCAATGCTGTATGTACATAAAGTCTGGTGGACCATCTCCAACTTCTCCTTCACTATTCAGTTTTGCACACTTTAACTGCTATAGATCACGTCACCTATTTTACGTCAACCTGATCTTTTGCTTTGGTAGCTGTAGTGATGACAATCGAGTAGAGTAACTCGTGGACTCGTGAACTCGGCTCGTCTAAAACGAGCCACGAGTTGTTTGGGCTCGTAAAAAATGAGCTGCTCGTGGGCTTGTATTTGACAAGCCACGAGTTGGCTCGGCTCGTGGCTCGTCAATTTAAAAAAAAAAAAATTTAAAAAACGTGTATTATATAATATTAAAAAAAAAAAAAAAAAAAAAAGGAGTTCATGGGCCGAGCTCACGAGCAGCTCGTTACTCAATTCGTCCCGACTCACGAACCACAAGCTCGTGAGCAGAGCCGAGCTCAAACTATTTTTCACGAGCCATTACCACCACTAGGTAGCTGTGTATGTCATTATCTTTCCCAATGTACACACCAATTTCTTGGTTTAATGCATGCTCCATGTAGATTTTTAGCAAAATAAAGTTAATAAAAGTTAGTGAATTCTATAAAATGTTTTATTAAAAAGTGAATATAAGTTATGATTGAAATGGTGTGTTTGATCCACGTTCTTTTTGAAGAATGAATTTTGAAATAGTAGATTGATGGAGAATGTGTGGTTAAAAAAGAATGAAATTTTTTTTTATTTGCATATAATATTATTTTAATAAAGAATATGTGGTTGAAAAGAAGATAAAGAAAAATGAATTTTGGGAAAATAAAAATCATACAGGGGCGAAATATCTGGTTACAATTGAAATTTGACTGTTAAATTAGTTTTATTTATTTATATTTTTTTTGTTGGGGGCAGTAAAGAGTAGCTATTATCAAATAAGACCTTTAAGTTTATTTGAACTGCATAGTCTGCCCCATTAAAAAATCAAAGCTAATTAGGTCAGTTGCAGGGGCAAATTCAATGTCGAAGTTCAGTTAGGGCGGAGGTTGACCGTCGACAATCCACGATCGTAATAGTCCGATCGTTTATTATTTTGATTAAATCGTAATGTCAATTGAGGTCATATTTGTATATTTACATATTTATCAAAGGGCACTTAAAAAGTGAGAGTAGTATGAAAATGTCCAATTTGTTGCCATTTTGTGTCAATTTCCAATTAAAATAAGAAAAAAAATCTTGAAAATATTGAACTTTTGGCCAATTAAATGTTAGCATACAAAATTATTTCTAATTCATCACAGCCCCCATCAATTTATTCGAAGTCAGTTCACAACGATTAATTAAATTTCAAATATTACAATATTGACAGCAATCCATAATTTTCTTTCACCCATAATTTTTATATAGACAGACAAAAAATTATGAAGCAATTACATATATCACCGTTTATTCTTTATAAAGATTGTTAGAGCATAAATGCACTTACATTAGTGTTCGCTGAAAAGTGTACCGCAAGCGCACGGATCGTGAACAAGTAATACAGTGGACTTTTTGAGTCCGAATATCGATCCCACGAGGAATGTTACTTTCAATTACGCACTCTAATCGATTTTAGTTCTAACAACGACGGACACACAAACACAATTAATATTGAAAGTAAATTATAAACTAATAACTATAAAACTAAACTAACAAACTAAAAAGACGTAGTTGCATCTTCGATTTGAAAAGCGGTTGGAATTTATGATTTCACTTAACCTTTATTTCATTAACATCAATTCAATAACGCACATGCAAATTACCAAAATACATAGTTAGACCCGATTCTCCAATTTTAAATTAATATCCTCTTTCGAGCGATATTAACCCTAATTAATTAAATTATACCACATATTTCTATGTCGATACAAAATTAACCAATCGCATTAACTTGCTGTGAAAATACTCAACGGGTCACATAGGGTAGATGTCTATTTCTAGATCATCTAAACGCGTATAGTCGGAACCATACAAACCTATGATATCAATTATTTCGGCCTAATCAGTACAACTATTTTTCAATAATTACACCAAATACCTAACCACAACATCTATTGATCAAATAAATGAAGCAATTTTAAACTAATAATCAATACACCATTATTTTGATAACAAATGCATTTCTAACAATATATATCGATATTAATGAAATTAAAGTTAAGATTTAACATAAATTCCAACACAAAATCTTTAACTCATCATATATAAATAATAACAAAGAGATTCTTTTAGACAATACATATCATTCTTGGCAAAATAAATAAGAGAAAACAAAGATAAAGATAAACCCTTGTAGTATGGCTTGAATTCTCCAATCTTTCCACCAAATTCTTTGATGTTAATCTCCTTGCTCCATTGATCAAGCATCCAAAATGAGTTAAATAACCAAAGAACAACTAACTAAAAGAAGAAAAGAAAAGAAAACAAAGAAAGAAGAAGAAAATCTAGAGAGAAAACTTATAAAACCTAAACTAAACTAACTAATATCTAACTTCTAATGTCTTGAAAATGAGAGAGAGATAGGATATATTAAGGCATTGTGAGACACACCAAAATATCCCAAAATATCTTCATTAAACAAGTCCAAAATATTGCCAAAGTTGACCAAAAACGCGTGAAAAGAAAATAGACCGCCATTGATTTTTTATCTCTATGCGACCGCATGGTGTAATTACATGCGGTCGCATGGAAGAAACAAAATATTCATTTCACGTCCATGCGGTCGCATGGTTATAATCCATGCGGTCGCATGGACTTTTCCATATTTGCGGCGCAGGTCCTTGAACGTTCCGTCCTTGCGCGTTTTCATCCCTCATCTTTGAATTAGTACAATTTGGTCCTCATACTTTAAACTTTCTTTCATTTAAGCCCCTACCAAATTGCAGTCAAAGCCCTCCATCTTTTGGTCAAGTGCAAGTTAGTCCCCAACTTCACATTTTTGTGCAATTGAAGTCCTTTTTCACTCGTTTTGCCTCCGTTTCAATCCAATTCAGGGTTTTGGCCTATAAAATCAGAAAATACACAATTATGAGTGAAAGTATACTCAAATTTATCACAATTAAATCCCAAAAAGTGTCTAATAAGTGTGCAAAAGCGCACTTATCAATTAGGACCAAACTTGAGCTCTTGCTCGTCTCGAGCAAGATTACTTCTAACATAATCATGCAATTGTGAAAATAATCAACATATAAGATGACTTGCCAGATATATAATAGAGTATAAAAATTGTATAACAATTCACAGCCATGCATCCAAATAATGCTATCAAAAATAATAACAGCTTATCCAACGTCAGATCAGTGTGTGTGCATAGCCATTTTCAATCATCATCTAAACTAAGAAAAGATTGTCAAGATGGAGAAGTATGTAAATTGGTCACAACCCGACCCTCAGTGGTCAAATATATCCTTACACGCTCGTAAGATTCACACTAAAATAGATAATTCATCTCAATCCCCCAAGTGTAAATCTAAAGGTTGCTCTCAATCACTCTTTCTTTTAAAAGCTCAAAAATATAATCAGCTAGCATGCATTTTCAAGTGAAAATAGAGTAACTGAACAAGTAGAACCTCACAGAATAATGTAGTATGAACACTCACTCTCAAGTGTATAAGATCAGGTTACTGTTTCGCTCAATATCATTCCAGTGAAAATGTTCTACCATAAGCTTGCATATTTTCTCAATCGCCACCACTTAGATCATATGCGTTACATAAATCATAAGGACTTTACAGGGTTTATATGTGGCTTAAGGTAAAGGTGTGGAAATATATGGATAAGTGACTAAGAAGCCTCAAATATATCAGCGGAGTAACATATATTCAAATCAACTCAAATGAGATAGGATCTGTACACAATCCTATCACTCCAAAACAATAACTTCTCAATCAACAACTATTCAACTCAATCACCTTTTCTTTTCTTTTTTTAACAGGAGAACTTATACATTCAGACATTACAAGTCAATCTCCTCAACACATCTCTTCCCTGTCACTCGTTTTTTTCATCTTTTTCTTTTCATTTCATTTCAATTCATTTCTCATTTTTTTCAACCACTACACCAAACAGAGTACCTCAATAAAATTGATACCCCCAAACTTATTTTCTATCGCCACCCACATTCAGATGTTCAACAATACTCCACTAGCTTAGAAGGCTGGTTAAGAATATTGTTTTTCAGTATATAAAAGCTTGTAATGTAGGTAAACAAAAGAAAAGGCTAATAAGGCACAAATGGGTTATCAAAAGGAAAGATTAACTTCAGGGTAAGCTATTTGGCTAATGTGGTAAGTCAAAGATGGCCTTAATCATACTCATGCATACATGTGTCAATGTGATCTAGACGAGAATCAACGCAAGTTCTAGAGAAACACAATCATGGAATAATCACACAAGAAAGAAATGATAAGACTGTAATAAATGTCAGTCCATAGGCTCAAAGTCTCACCAGTTTTTGTGTTCATACTATTCAGTTACTACCATCTTCAATGAAAACAACCAACTAGCTGATCCAAAATTTCTCAGACTATTCTAAAGTGAAAGAGAATAAAAGAGTATAGGTTGATAAAATTTTTCAAAACAACTCACAACCTAAGTTCTACCAATTCAAAATTTTCACATCTAACACCTATTTCCGCATCTAAATGATAATTAATCGTGACTATGTGCTCAATGTAACGTATGATCTCACAATGAATAAGCCATTTTTGAAAAAAATTCGCCACCAATAGCATATTTGGATTTGCGTATGCATAGCTCATGAATCAATAACAATTTCAACTCATGCAATCCTGAGCCGGCAAGGCTATCTAACATACCAATCATATTCACCAATGTAAGCTCAAAAGCAGCCGGCAAGGCTGTAACATCAAATTAAAGCACACAATAGCCGGCAAGGCTCAATACCCCCAAACTTAATTCACACATTGTCCTCAATGTGTAAATTACAATATAAAGCAAAGATGAATAAAGGAAACTTCCCTGAATCCATTGTGAAGAAGAACTAATGCATGAACTGGACTCGGAATGCAATTGAGTAGCTTGGGCAACAGACCTCATTGTACTCCAATTTAGCTCAGACTTGTGAGGAATCATGCAACTTTGGACTTCCAAAAAGCATTACCTACAAGAAGTTAAACTATTAAACAGAAATATAACTAAAAGCATAAAAGACAGAAAAGTAAATAAAAACACAAAAGGTTTAGAAAAGTTGGGTTGCCTCCCAACAAGCGCTGTTTTATAGTCTTAGCTCGACTATGCAAAATATTATGGGCCCAAAAAGTAAGCTCTGGATGCTTTGCCCATCTTTATTCTTTTGGCTTTCATCCACTCCTCGTTTGATCGCCAAAACTCATCATTGCCCTTTTCAACATGATAAAACCTATCCATTCCACCCGATTCAAACTCAACACTGTAGATTTCCACCTCCTCATTGGAGTTAATCACAAAATCAAACTCTATGCAATCACCGAAGTCGGCCGAATGATCTTCAATGATTTCTACATCTTCACTCAAATCATTTGTGATTAAATCAGCGCTCTCTTCAGGTTCTTCTACAATTATTGATATCTCCTCGGATTGAATGACCAGTTCGCAATCCAATGCTACGGGCAACGAGAAGTCGATCTCAATGACTTCCTCGAGTGGATAAGACCCCCATTTCCTAAATCCATCCCAATATTTGTAATCTCCTACTAGCATATCTTCTTCATCTAACTTGGCAAGTGCATTGTAATACTTTGCAAGTACCTTCTCATTCAAACATGGAGGACCATCTCCTAGGAATTTGATGTCCTCATCCCAATCATCAGGTACATAGTCTCCCGGGAGCATGTAACTTTCATCTAAATTGTCCAGTGTTTGTCTCCGGCATTTCAAATAATATCGAAACTTCAGAAGTTTCAACATTTCAGCTTCGGTACATGAATACAAGCACATCCTTGTACAATGCTCCGCTAAACAAATATCGCATCTTGGACCTCCAAGAATATTTGTATAGTCACCGTAGAGACTCAATAGTGCAAACATCTTGTTACTTTACCAAGGTTAGAAACCTGCAAATATCAGACAAGTGCAGGGTGCGGGAAAAAGACTACAGATACAAGAAAGATTAGTAATACGGGGTTAGCCAAAATATACAAACAGTAAAAATAAATAAAAACAAATAATTACAAGTTGCTAAAACTAAAATTAACTAAAGCAGTAATCAAAGTGAAAACATTCCCCGGCAACGGCGCCAAAAACTTGTTCGCTGAAAAGTGTACCGCAAGCGCACGGATCGTGAACAAGTAATACAGTGGACTTTTTGAGTCCGAATATCGATCCCACGAGGAATGTTACTTTCAATTACGCACTCTAATCGATTTTAGTTCTAACAACGACGGACACACAAACACAATTAATATTGAAAGTAAATTATAAACTAATAACTATAAAACTAAACTAACAAACTAAAAAGACGTAGTTGCATCTTCGATTTGAAAAGCGGTTGGAATTTATGATTTCACTTAACCTTTATTTCATTAACATCAATTCAATAACGCACATGCAAATTACCAAAATACATAGTTAGACCCGATTCTCCAATTTTAAATTAATATCCTCTTTCGAGCGATATTAACCCTAATTAATTAAATTATACCACATATTTCTATGTCGATACAAAATTAACCAATCGCATTAACTTGCTGTGAAAATACTCAACGGGTCACATAGGGTAGATGTCTATTTCTAGATCATCTAAACGCGTATAGTCGGAACCATACAAACCTATGATATCAATTATTTCGGCCTAATCAGTACAACTATTTTTCAATAATTACACCAAATACCTAACCACAACATCTATTGATCAAATAAATGAAGCAATTTTAAACTAATAATCAATACACCATTATTTTGATAACAAATGCATTTCTAACAATATATATCGATATTAATGAAATTAAAGTTAAGATTTAACATAAATTCCAACACAAAATCTTTAACTCATCATATATAAATAATAACAAAGAGATTCTTTTAGACAATACATATCATTCTTGGCAAAATAAATAAGAGAAAACAAAGATAAAGATAAACCCTTGTAGTATGGCTTGAATTCTCCAATCTTTCCACCAAATTCTTTGATGTTAATCTCCTTGCTCCATTGATCAAGCATCCAAAATGAGTTAAATAACCAAAGAACAACTAACTAAAAGAAGAAAAGAAAAGAAAACAAAGAAAGAAGAAGAAAATCTAGAGAGAAAACTTATAAAACCTAAACTAAACTAACTAATATCTAACTTCTAATGTCTTGAAAATGAGAGAGAGATAGGATATATTAAGGCATTGTGAGACACACCAAAATATCCCAAAATATCTTCATTAAACAAGTCCAAAATATTGCCAAAGTTGACCAAAAACGCGTGGAAAGAAAATAGACCGCCATTGATTTTTTATCTCTATGCGGCCGCATGGTGTAATTACATGCGGTCGCATGGAAGAAACAAAATATTCATTTCACGTCCATGCGGTCGCATGGTTATAATCCATGCGGTTGCATGGACTTTTTCATATTTGCGGCGCAGGTCCTTGAACGTTCCGTCCTTGCGCGTTTTCATCCCTCATCTTTGAATTAGTACAATTTGGTCCTCATACTTTAAACTTTCTTTCATTTAAGCCCCTACCAAATTGCAGTCAAAGCCCTCCATCTTTTGGTCAAGTGCAAGTTAGTCCCCAACTTCACATTTTTGTGCAATTGAAGTCCTTTTTCACTCGTTTTGCCTCCGTTTCAATCCAATTCAGGGTTTTGGCCTATAAAATCAGAAAATACACAATTATGAGTGAAAGTATACTCAAATTTATCACAATTAAATCCCAAAAAGTGTCTAATAAGTGTGCAAAAGCGCACTTATCAATTAGGACCCCAAATAAATATACTTTGATTCCTACTAAAAATGGAAGCCATGTTTTCCCTTCCTGGAACTGTGATTGAAGATATTTAATCACATTGCCTTTTTTTTTTTTTTTTTTTTAAAGAGAATGTATAGAGAATAAAGCATGCAAGATATGTATTCTCTATATTATTTTCTGGATTCTCAACATCTTTGGTTAGGGTTCATAGAAATGTCATACTCAGAACTCATGGAGTATGAGACCACAGGCTAGGGGTGTAAGCGGTCCGATTTTACAGGTTTTTGACAGATTTTCAAACCAAACCATTTACACCGATTTGAGAAAAACTTAAACCTAAACCAAACCAATTTAAACGGTTTGAAAAAAATTCAAACCTAAACCTAACGGTTTGGTCCGGTTTTAAACCGTCGGTTTCGCCGTATATTTTTTTTTACCTGTCATCCGATTTTAAACCGTCGATTTCGCCGTATATTTTTTTGCCCATCTACTTTTATACTATTAATTTAGGAGTTAACATTTTTTTTTTCCAGAACCGGACCAGAACCATTTAGAATCGGTCGATTCGGTTTCAGATCTTCTAAAAAATAATTTATTTTAGGACAAATTATTAAGAATCAACTAGTTCCAGTCCAGTTCCCGGTTCTAGTATGGGAACCACGGGGAACCAGACGGTTCTCATGGAATTTTTTTTATTTTTTTGGTAAAATATATGATTCAATCTCCAATTACTTTTATAAAAAAATAATAGGGTTCCTTCTTCATTTTAGACCTCAACACTTTCCTTCTTCTCTTTTATTCTTTTCTTCTCTTTTCTTATAATTCTTTGATTAACTAATTCTCAAGTCAAATTAGAATATTGGGTAAATCTATACCTAAATAAATTTATTTACAATATATAATTTCATTTCTAAGATCCGAAATTTTTATTTTATTTTCACTTTGATTACATAGTTGTTGATCCGATCAAAAAATTTCATCTAGATTTCTACAAATTATAATCGACAGAACCAGAAGTTGCAATAATTTTTTAAAAGATGTCCAATTCAATGTAGGATCTTGATTTTGATTGAAGTTTGTTTAATCATTGGAGTCCTATGCAGTTTATATAAGTTAATGATTGTTTGATGATAGTAATTTATATGGAATACAACGTGAGATTGCTTGATGAATCGTTTCAAACTTTCAGTTTAAGAGCCTATGAAATATGTGAGCCTCATTTAAAAATAAATAAAAAACCATACACAAGTCTTACAAGTTACAATTTAAAAATTTTCATTTTTTTTAATTTTTTTAATTTTTATATATTTTTTCGCCGGTCCGGTTTGGTTTTAAACCGTAATAAAATTTCTCAAACCTAAACCAAACCGTTTTTGACCGGTTTGGTTTGGTTCAAAACCATTTCGTTGACGGGTCCACGTGGCACCAAACCAACGGTTTCCAAAATGCAGTTTTGATTTGATTTTCCGATTTGACGATTTTTGCTTACAGCCCTACCACAGACCAAAGCTAAAAGCAGCTTTTATTGGCTGGTAAAGACTAAACACATGGAGTTCTTGGATCAATTGAGTACAAATTGACTTCAATATTTGTGCTCCATCTTCTCCTTTTCCTGGTACCACTGCACATACGAGTAGGTTCCGACGAGAGGACCAAGGAGAAGGGTGGCGCTGATCCAGTTCTCAGAGATCTTGTGACTAATCTTGCCAGGCAGATTTAGTATACAAATATTAAACAAACAAATTGGTTTTGAAGAGAATCGAACTCTAGACCTTTAATATGTATGTGGAAACCCTAACCAATTGAGCTATAAGAAATGTTTAAAAACAAAATGAATTACCAGGTATATCATCTAAAACCTTTATATCTACTTTCAACAACAACAAAAAAATGTGTTCTCGGCGGATCTAGTTAGGGCGGTCGCCCAGGCTCTCCGAATGCTAGATCTGTCCCTGGAGAGTTGACGTTTCGTTTGTTGAAATATGATTCCAAACAAGTAGAGATAATCAATAACCAAAACTAGAAATCGAATTAACCAAATGAAAATTCAAGATTAACACTTCCCTATTCAAATCCACCTTTGGAATCAAAGATGGATTAACAGATCAACCATGCAACAACACAACTCAATTGGACCCAGGAATCCCACTAGAGTCACCAAGAACAACCCACAGAATGCACGAAGAAGATGGGCAGAGACGGCAGTCACAAAGAGGCCAAAAACAGTAGGCAAATAGGGGCAAAAAGGGGCTACACTGAAGGTAAGTTAGACATCGACACAAGCCGGAAATGGTTGCCCAAAAAGCTCAAGTAAAAGACAAAGGAAACAGCAACCGTGTGTGTATCTTGCATAATTCATTTCAGACAATGCTAGATGTACCTAATTTTTTTACCTAAAGTTTTATCTTCTACTCATAATAGTGGGTAGAGACCATATTTTTTAGATTTTTTTTAAATCATGCGGGGCACGCATGTGAGAGTGGATAAAACTTTTGGTACAAAAGTGAATGTACAAATAGAATAATTCATTTCTCAATGTGGACAAAAGTCCACTTTATATAGTGGCATCAATAGGTCAAACAAGTGGGCTAATTAAATGTTCATTGGACCAAGCCTTAATTGTTCCTAATTACCGCTTGTGAAATTCTTGGTCTGTCTTGGTTCCATGGGCCACCAATTGTTACTTTAGGTCAATGGTTAAATAATATTCCATAATGGGCTCGAGGGCTATTGAATTAATCTGACCCAATTTTTCATCACTGCCCCGAGCTTATTTGGCTTCAAATACCTAACAAACCTTTACCTTCATGCAAAATACATATGCAAAAGAAAAAAAACAAGTTTAGTAGCCGCACAATATGATTTCAAACAAAATTGAAACATCACATACCTTTATCAATGTTTAGAAGTGTAAGACAACTCCCAAACTTTATCAGAGGGGGTACCTTAGTGCCCATATCTGCATGACTATAGTCTGAATGCACTTTCTCAAATTCTATCAACTCTTGAGATATTACATCTCTAATAAAATACAGTCTAATATCTATATATTTAGTGTGTTCATGAAATATAGAATTTTTACACAGATGAATAGCAGATTGACTATCAGGATATACAATCACATTATCACTTAAAACACCAAGTTCATTAAGCAAGCCTCAAAACTTCTTTAATATCTTCTTGACAGTGATATACTCATATTCAGTGGTAGATAATGCAACAATATGTTGTAGTTTGAGACTTCCAACTCACACAAGAGTTAAATAAAGTAAACACATGAAATGAAATAGATTATCTATTATCTCTATCACCACTATAGTCAGTATCTGTGAAACTTTTAAGTTTTCACCCCTTATCAGTAGATTTATAAACTAACCCCGCATTAAAAGTACTCTTCAAGCACCTAAGCAACCACTTTAACACTTTCCAATGTTTGGGATGAGGATTAGACACGTACTTCCTTAACACACTCATAGTTAAAACCAAATCAAGTCTAGTGCAGACCATAAGGTACATAACGGAGCCAATGATATTAGAATAATGAATATTGCTCATAAGGTATTTTTCTTCATCATTAGTGGGTAATTAGTCTTTTAACAAAATAAAATAGTTTTCAGGAGGCATAGAAGCAGGTTTGCAATCAAGCATGCAAAATGTAATTATAGCTCTCAACGAAGAAAATAATAAAAGAAATGAAATAAAAAGGATAAAGAGAGAAGAAGAAGAAGAAGTTTCAACTCCATGTTCTTCATACTCCTACTTCAACAATTTGTGTGATCATTTAAATGAAGCCTTCCAAACTCTGACTTCAAAATAAATGGGTCGGAAAAGTTTTGTAAGTATTTAAAAACTGTAAAAAAAAGTATAAATATATAGAAATAAATGATGAGAAAAAATGATTTTGAGTATTTACAAACAGTTTATAAAGATAAGCCAAACGTAGAACGCGTGACAAACGACAAAGATGGGTTATATACATCTAAAAGGAGGATAAAACCATTTATACAGTATATTTAATATTTTGGTGAGCTAGGACAGTCTTTGACTATTGACCGTCAACGACCGCAATAATGAGATCTTTTATTAATATTTAATTAATTTTTTAATCAATATATAAATGTACTAAAATGTAAAAAATCATATACATGTTAAAATATAATTCAATACAACTCAAAATAATAAGAAAAAAATACAAGATATAACCTCATTCCATAACTATAAGCTCAGACAACTAAATTCATCGAGGTCTCATATTTTGAAAGCGATGCAAAATTGTCTCATTCTCAATTTCTTTTTTTCAAAAATCACTTGTTCCATGTACACCACCAAAATATTATTCAACCAGTCATATATTATTTTGTTGTGCAAATCACTCTTAATTAGATTTATAGCAAAAAATGTCTTTTCAACACTTGTAGTTGTCCCAGGTAATATCACTGACAATGTGATGAGCCTACAAACCAATGAGAAATAACAAGCATAAGAAAACTTGTCAAGTTGAGGTTCGAATAATATAAGCTCTTCACTAGTGAAGTCTAGAGGATAAAACTGGGCTAGATGTAGCAATTTATCCCTATCAGAAGCTGCAAATGAAGCTCTTTGACTCAAACATGAAATGCAAGTAAGAAGTTCAATAGTTGTATCTGGAGAACGATTATTCAACTTTTGCAATATTGAGTCTATCACGTGGCAATACAAATCAATATTTAAGTGATGATAATAAGTCATCTGTTGAGCTCCACATCTAGGTCGACCTCTCAATACTACAATATCCTCCATAATAGGCATTACAATATGTCTACCAACACAAAACTCAATCATCCTATTCAACAAATTATCTCAATCGATGTCCCTCACGTTCTACAATACAAACTTAGACAAATCCAATATTGTTATAGCATTCGAAATATCCTGCTCCTTTTTCTATAAGGCTTGTGAAAAATCATCTATAATTTCAAGAATTTTAAACATAAAATGGAGATAAAACACAAATACAAACTCAAAATCTCGCATAGTGTTCATCTTTCTTGTGACCATTGATCTCTGCTCTGAATTTATGCCATCTTCTGATATATTCTTAAAAACATCTAAGACAGTATTAAACATACCAACAAAATAAGTAATTGTGACTAGATGTGATGAGAACTATGTAGCAATGAACACTACGCAACCTCACAACAAGATTAAAAATCCAAGAAAGTCCAAAGATAATCCCGGTTTAAAAATTCAACCAAGAATGTTGGATCAAGCAACCCAATAAGAACGACACTTGATAGACCTCTTGATTACAAACCCGTTATCTCCACTCGATGTTGAACGTCATAAGAGGATCTTGATAAATTCACGGTGTTCTAAGAAAAACAAGATTGAAAGCAAATAGCCTCACTTTAATTGATAATTTGTCCAAAGGTTCTACAATAATGATAAAATAAACTATTTATATAAATGCTAGGAATCCTATAAAATTCGTGCATAATCTCTCAAATATAGTAAAACATCAATAAAAGTAGAATTTTAAGGAAACTAGAATTCTCGCCAAAAATAGAAAACTCGTCTTCAGATTTTTTCTAAGCGGTCGCTTGGAAGGAAATTTTGTCTGCCTTGAAATCTCGGTAAGGATCTAAGCAACCGCTTGACCGTTTCTTCTAAGCGGTCGCTTAGAAGTCCGGTTGGCCTATTTCTTCGGTCGCTTGTATCTTGTTGATCCAGTTGGTTTTTTACCTTGACCCCAACATGAAACTTGTCTCTTTTTGTGTAGATCATGATGTCGTCAATCGTTACTTGCACAAGTAGTCTCATTGCTTGATTTACCCATTTTGCCCTTAATCGCATCATCGGACCTCCTTCGATAAATAACGGGTCTCGGTCCGGGTTCAGCTTCATCGGACTCGACGCCTGGATCACATCAAGATGTGAGCCCCATTTAGTATCACCTGGTTGAGCCAAACTCATCAACGAGTCTCATAAACTAAAATTGAAAACAAAAAATCATCCATTTCCTTCATAGTAGCCCTTGTTGTCTCCATGGCGCAAATCTTTACAGCACGAGGTATCTAGTATAATCTAGCACCAGAGTCAATCTCGTCTCATAACATTTTTGTTGGCTACTACTTTGGCTAAAAAAATAAATGAAACACTTTGCTTTTAATTCATCTAGTTGGTACAGTTAGCGAAATCTTAATTGTGAGCACTATCAAAGAGATCGACATATTCTTTAAATATCTTTCTGTGCTTCCAATCTCTAAATCCAATCTCAATGAATGCATGTCCACCCCCTTGACCCCATCTATCATGTTTGAACAATTAGCAATACAAACCATAAGCCGCATCATTTTTTACATTGTACCCCAATCAATAAAATTCAAATAATCATTCTTTCCTAAAACACCTATTATTATTTTTCATTGGTCTTGTTGGAAATTCATGTCCATGTGGTTGACAATGACCTTTCTCTAAGTGTTCTATCCATCATCTCTGATATTAAGATTATATGATTCGATATATGGACATTTCACTAGATCAGACATAAGATTATGCACATTGAATTGAACCTGAGACTTTTTGTTTTATCATTGCTAACTCGTGTGCTCGACTAGAAGTAGTGGTTGGAATAGATGCACCACAAAAAAAAAAAATACTAGGATGAGAATTTCATTTCAGTTGAAAAAATCATTCCATAATCTGTATGAAAATCAACATAAATTAAACTTAATTTTAGGCTATCATCAACTGTTAATTTCTAATTTTCAACACCAATTGAATATTTATCACAAATAACAAATTCCTCAAATTATCATTTATCACAGATCACAGTCACATATATCACAATTCACAGATTAACAAATTCACAAATGTCCCAATTTTCATAAATCATAAATCATCACAATTCACATACTAAATCACCAATCAAATTAAAGTATAAAAGAAAAAGAATAGATGCTCACAGGCAAGGACGGTGTCATACACTCAGAGACTAAGTCGACAACAGAGAGTGGTGGAGGCTCGACATTGACTCGACTGTCGACGACGGTCACAAGACTCGCAACCACGGCACAGAGAGAATCAAAGAAAGGATTTGGAAATAACAATTATCGTCTAATCTCAAATCTGATTGAAATTGGAAATCAATATATACATGCCTTTGGAATTGAGTACTTGGGCAATGGGCATAATGTTCAGAAAAAAAGGTCGGTCCCAAAATAAAAGGCCCACTACTTCCACAAAAAAGGCCCAAACCAAACCTCTCATCTCCTTCGACCTTCACTGGTGGTGCAGCTGCGGTTCTAGAATCCAACAGCCAACTTGTGATTATTTTGATGAAGCCAATCCGGGCGATCACCCCGACTCGCCGAGTGTTGGTTCTGTCCCTGCACATGAGCATATGAAGTCATAGACATGGTTTAAATTGTATTTTCGAGGGAAAATTAAAAGTTGAACTGGGGCCGAGTTTTTAGAGTACAAGTTTCTTTTTGAATTAAATGTATGTAGGAAATCATTTTTTCAAGAAATATGAAGTAAAATAGTAAAAAAAAATTAAAAAATTATACCATGAGTCCGTTGGTTTGAAAAATCAAAAACTACTTGAAAAATTGCTCTTTTCAAACAACAGGGCATAGTGATCACCTTCCGCCACTCCTTAAAAAATTGAAAATTGAAATGGTAGGATTCATCAACCAACTTGAACAGATCCATAACTCACTTTCATGTGTCATGAATGAGGGAACAATCTTCTTAGCTACTTTCATTTATGCATTTAAAATATGTTTGAGTAATTTTCGAAAAATGTTTTCGTCTGGTTATATCTTTTTTAGAGAAAATTGTCCTAAAATAATTTCCTCAGAAAAATATTTTACGAGAAGTAAAAACAATAACAGAAGTCCTACTAAAAGAGTAGATTCCTAATTGAGAAAAGTAAGGTTATAACTTCCTCACTTTCTCATAATAGAAAGAGGATATTTTTAAAATTTGCTAATATATTGGTGGCCAATGACCGATTGACCCAGCCTACTTTTTATAATGCTCTTTGACCAGATTTAGGTAAAAAAAGTAAAAAAAAAAAAATTTTAAAAATCACAATATCCATTTTACCCCCATTTTGAACGTTAGGAATTTAACGAATGTTAAAAATTTGAAGAGTCAAGAAATTTCTCCTACTAAAAATTGATTCTTCAGGGTTTTTCATCTTCACCTCCATTTCTATCCGCACATCCATTCTTCAAGATTTTTTCATCCATCTCCATCTCCATCTCCAAGGTTTCTGTTAATAGATTCCACTTTTAAATTTTCAAATGAAGGATTTTTTTTATCTTTTAATGTTGAAAATGTCAATGTGGTGAATAATTAGTAAAGGCTTATGTGGTAATTCGAGGGTTTGACGTGACCATTTAAAAAACACAACCAACTAAAATGCCCTTTTTGAAAAATAAAATAAAATTGGGGCTTTCATTTAAAAGGCAGAGTCAAAGCAAAAAATTATTTATAAAACTTAAGAACTATTTTTTTTAGTTAGATAGTAATTTGTAAATTACTAAAATGTCATTGTATGTAAAAAGGCATAATGTCATAATTCCCTTTTCAATTTCCATCTAGCCTATTCAATTTTGGCTTCCCTTCTTTGATTGCTAGTCGACGTCTCTGTGCAATTATTCTCATTTTCTTGTCATCACCTTCTTTAGTTCATGAAATCCTAAAATCTATTGTTGTCATTCATTTGAACACTCATTTGTTTGAAGTGGGTAGTTAAACCTGATAACATTTTTGTTGGACATTTGGAGAAGAAGAGAATGCAATGTTAAAATTTAAAATTTGAGCTATTTCCTTTTTCAATTTTTCTAAATCATTTCTTCATATTGTTGTGATTTGTGTTTATGGTGTTCATTTACCAATAATGACTTTGAATTCATTTTATCATTGAATTATAGCTTTGATGTGGGTTGTTTTCCAATATATTCTTCTTACCCCTTATTTTTGAAGTGAAACACATGTTGGTAAAAACATGTTTGGCAATTCTATTTGTTGTTCCACCGTGAAACATACATTTCATTTTTTTGCTATCCAGAACAACTTACATACTGCATCCCATAACGACATACATCTCATTATCACTACTATACATCATTTGATATTTGATGAAATTTTAAATTTTTTTTATGTTGAATTGTAGTTATGGACACCGTAGATATGTTATTGATTTAGTTTGTCATCTAGTTGAATATGAATATTCAGTTGAATGTGCTTGGGAATGAAAATATGTAGAGAGTGGCAAAGGAAAAACAATGCCTAATCTTGTTTCGTAAGTAATTTCTTATGTGAATTTGTATGATAAAGTCAATTAGGTGTTGAATGTTGATATAATGCTATACAGAATGGAGATGTCAACTCTTATACAAATGATGTAGCCTTATATATATTATAGACCAACCTTTTATATCTTATTATTTTTCTTGAACGACACAAATATCATTATAATTGATAGTGATGTCGTTCTAGTAAGAAAATTGTAATGCTTAACATAATGATATTTAAATCGTTTCTGATACACAAAAAGATATTGAAGTCATTCTAGTATGAAAATTGTAATGCTTAAAATGACGATATCCATGTCGTTTCGGTATAAATTTGATGAGATTGAGATCATTTCAGTTCAAATCATGACTAAAACGATATTGATATCGTTTCTTTTAATACATATGTATCAAATTCACGAAATAACATAATGACATTTATGTCGTTTCAGTATAAATTTGACGAGATTGAGATCGTTCCAATTAAATCATAACTAAAACGACATTGAAGTCATTTCTTTTAATAGATAACGTCATTGACATCCTTATATATCAAACGCACAAAATAACATGACGACATTCATGTCGTTTCGATAATAATTTGACGAAATGGAGATTGTTTCAATTCAAATCATGACTAAAACAACATGATATCGTTTTCTTTATTACATATCTATCAAACTCACGAAATAACATAACGACATTCACGTCGTTTGAATACAATTTTGATGAGATTGAGATCGTTCCAATTCAAATCATAACTAAAATGACATTAAAGTCGTTTATTTTAATAGATAACGACAATTATATTGTTATGTATTAAACACAAGAAATAATATAACGACATCAATGTCCTTTCAGTGCAAATTTGATGAGATTGGGATCGTTCTAGCTCAAATCATCACTAAAACTACATTTAAATAGTTTCTTTCAATAGATAATGATATTTATATAGTTATGTATCAAACCCACGAAATAACATAACTACATTCATGTCGTTTCAGTACAATTTTGACGAGATTGAGATCGTTACAATCCGAATTTGTCTTGAACAGCTCAATATACAGATGTAATATGAAAAAGTAGTTGCAATGACGATTGTACTAATCCTGACTGCATGTGTGTTGACACATGTATGACTTCACTTGCACCGTTTCTAAGTTATTCATCTTAAAAGCCCATATTCTCCATTCACGTCCTAGTTTACATATGTCTTGAACTCTTTTTTCATCGTTTACCTTACACTTCACACTATATTTGTTTAGTGCACCATAAGTCCAAAGTACCGTCCCAAAATCTTGAACAGAACTGAACAACTGTTCAATCTCAAGATGTGGATCCCGCATATCCATATTAGCCGTAAATTTTGAAAATCGATAGCCGACCTCACCTTCAGACGACTGTCGGACAACAATTCTTTAGATGAGGGGTATTCTAAATCATCGAAGTCATAGTCTTCGTCGTGTATGGTTGCCCCATGGCCATCTTCATTGCATTTCGTTGCCCTCCATCACAACCTAATTCAACTTCCTCCATCACATTTTTTCTTTTTCAAATAGCAAATCATCTTCACAAGAAGATATATCATTATCGGAATCATTGAAGTCTAGGTTATCCACTAAATCTGTAAAAATAAAACAAAAAATGACATTAAGGACTCAAAAATTGTAGAATCAATTCATGTCAAATAAAGCTTTAATAGATTAAAATAACCTTTATCATAATCTAAAGTGTCTAACTTTAACAGACTAATATAGAGATGTTACAGGTTTTCGGGGACAACTTTGTTAATTAATAAATTAATTATTGAACTCTATGCAGGATATTGATATTGCTGATATTATTCTCTTGGTTTATGCAACATATTTGCTTCAGTTTATGTTTTTGTCGATATATTCAAACTTGAATTTTGTATTAACATTAACAAGCATTTGAGAAGAAACTAAGACCAATTTTCCCCTTGTATCTTGATATTAATTGCTCTTTCTTTACCTATTGTACAACGACAAAAATTGGAAATACACTTCACGTTGAGCTAGGCCCATTATACTACCCATTCTTTGAAGAAAAAATTCATAAGTAAGATGATAAGTATGACCTATTTCAATAACAAGAGAACAAGTTTTAACTTTCAAAAATCAGATTTTTATTAAAATTTATTTATGATTTAATTAATTATATATTTAATTAAATATATAAATATCACAGATATATATAATTTGATCACAAATTCATTTATTGATCACATTTATCAAATTAATTAGCCACAAATTATTTCGATGTCACAAATCAAAAATTTTATAGGTCACAATTTATTTTTGAGCTCACAAATTAGAATTTTAAAATGTCACAAATTATTTGACGGTTACGATTCAAAAATTTCATAGGCCACAATTTGTTTAGCGGTCACAAGTCACAACTTCTTATATAGTCACAAATTATCATATTATTGGTGACATATTAATAATTGTTAGACCACATATTATTTCTTAGTCACAAATTATTTAAATCATTGGTCATATATTTTTTACTGGTTACATACTAACCAATTTAGTGGTCACAGTCAACCAAATAATTTGTGACCACCACCCGACAACCGTCTCCACCATACCACACTACCACGACCAACAAAAAATTCCCACCACCACCAACACCGTCGCCTCCACCACTACCACCACCCCGTCATCGTTGCTAATCCATAACTGCCTCCACCGCCACCTCGGCCCACCTCCATTGCCCCAAACAGAAAATCAAGAAAAAAATAATTCTCACTCTCTTCATCCCAATAGCAGCACTGCGAGTCTACCGGCACTGCCACCACCACTGTATCGTACCACACTTCACCACACTTCACCGCACATCGTCGCCACCACTACAATCTGAAAATCGCCACCAACACCGCCACAAACAAAAAATCCACAAAACCAGTAATCTCCTTGATCCAAAAAGGCCGACCATAACCAAAAAAAGGCCAACCACCAACCAACCAAAAAAGGTAGACCACCAACACCACCACCATTTTACAAGCACCATCAACATCAACATCAACTCTACCACAGCCACCACCAAGAACTGCAAATACAACCAACAAAAATCATCCCCAAAACTTCGGCACCACCAAATCGCGCAGCCGCATCGCCACATCACACCACACCGCTACCTAGATCCACCGCACCAGACTTACCACTATCTAGATCCACCGTGTCGCTGCCGTTTACACATGACTTTAGTCGACACTGCTGTTCATAGCAGCGTCGACTGGTAAGCTAAGCGGAGAAGAAGCGATGCTCACATTCCCTCGCCATGCGGCTCTCCAAAACTGTGAGCGGCACCGTGAAATGGAGCTCACAGCGAAGTCGGTGACCTGCTTTAGTCGCTGTTCCCAATGTTGGAGCCAGTCGTGATCGAGTCGCAGTTCACGGCGGCCATACTTTATAGTTGTCACACTCTAGATGGCGATTCATGCTTCTTCTGCCCGGCGACGCTGTAAGTGGTTGTGGTGGGAAGGAGGAGAGAAGATGAAGAGATGGGGAAAACGACTCTGGATGAATTACAAATCAATTAGGGTTTAATATATAATTAATTAAATTTTATAATATTATATTAATATCTGATTTTTGTATCACTAAACCTTTCACCTTATTTTTTAAAATTGTATCTTGAAAAGTAGGACCTTGTGTAATTTTCACTTCTTTGGAACCCATGAAACCCATACTGTGATTATATATATATATATATATATATATATATATAAAAGAAATAAAATAAGGGTTTGGAATTTACCTGGATTCGGTCCCTCCATATGGATTTTTCACAAATCCAACTAAAATTGGGCAAAATCCAATCCAACCCGCTCAATCCGACCAATCCAATCCGAATCGATCGGTTTGTGTTGATTTTTTTAAGTTCAATTGGGTTGAGTTGGGTTGAAAAATTGAATTTGAGGTTGGATTGGGTCTCGAATTATGAATTAAAACACAACCCAACCCAACCCAACCCAACCCGATGAATTAAAAAATTAATATATACGATGAAAAAAGAATTTAAATAGATATAATAGTAAAAATAAGAGAATGAATTATAATATATAAACGACAATTTTCTTCACATAGACCGATTCAAATTAACACTACTTACAAATGCAATGTCATTTGATGATAAAGTAAAAATTAAAGACATGATAATGAAATGAATGAATTTCAAAAAATTGTAAAAAAGAAAATGTTTTATAAATTTTAAACTTATTTATATATTATTTTTAGAAAGAATTTATTATGTGTGTTTAAAAAGCAGTGGGTTTTTAAGTAATTCCAAACTTTAAAAAATTATCCAAATTTAACAAATAAATCGAATTCAACTTTAATTGGGCCGAAATCCAAACCGACCAACCCAACGCAATCCAAACCGATCTTGATCGATTTGGGTTGGGTTGGATTTAAATCAATAATTGAGTTGTGCTGGATAGATTTTCGATCAAAACGACCATGTTGGATTGAGTTTGAGTTGGAAAAAAACTGACTCAGCCCAATCCAATCCACGTCTAGCCCTAAATCCAACCCTTGTGGTCAAGGTGGGGCCTCTGATTGTGATATCTTGTTTGATTTTGGGGTTAGGTTCGATTGGATTTTGTGAGATTCCAATTTTTTCTCTTTTCTATACAGAGATAAATACTTTCAATCTGCGCTTTCCCTTTCATTTGGCTAAGGTGTGCTTGGGAGATTATAATTACTGAGCAAGAATTTCATTTGTGAGTTGCAAACATTTAACTGGCCACATGTGTAAAACGTTTGTCACGTAGGGAAGGGTTACAAACGGATTTTTGACGGGGGTGTGATGGATTTCAACGACAAAAAAATTATAAAATTCAATGAGTAAAGAGGTGCAAACATAAGTTCGGCTAGTGAAAGTAACGTTGTCTAAAGTTCAATGGGCCGGTGTTCTAATATTTAACTGGAGGGATGGCCATCTGGCCCGTCTCAACTAATTCCCGGAAAATTTCATCAGTCCTCTTTCCTGGAACAAAACCCTAGCCTTAAACCCCTTTTCCCGTCTCCCTCCCAACTATTGACAAAGTTCGAATCTTTTTCTCCTCATCAATGGGGAAATCAAAGAAAAATCTGCAATGTACTACCGTAATTCAACAACAGGGAAGAAAATAAACCACAAAAACAAGCAGAAAATGAACACACACAACAAGAAGAGGAAGAAGATGAGAAGAGCTTCGAAGAATTGGGCGTCGACCCCCGTCTAATTCGGGCACTATCAAAAAAAAATCTGTAGAAAAGCCCACTCCAATTCAGCGCGTCGCAATTCCTCTTATTCTCGTAAATTTTGCTTTTTTATGGATCAATTAGGTCTCTGTTTTAACTTTTTTTAGCTTGGTTTTCAAAGTGGATTTTAATTGTATAGGAAGGTAAAGATGTTGTGGCCCGAGCTAAAACTGGTTCCGGGAAAACCTTTGCGTATCTTCTTCCTTTGCTTCAAAAGCTTTTCTCAGATATGCCTTCGAAAAAAAACCTTGCTCCCACTGCATTTATTCTCGTTCCGACCCGGGAATTATGTCAACAGGTATTTCTTTTTGGCTTTGAATTTAATTTTAGAAAGAAAAAAAAATTGATCTTTTCTGTGTGATTTGTTGTACTTGTCGGTTTTGTTCAGGTGTATGCGGAGGTGGTGTCTTTGATTGAGTTATGTAGAGTACAATTGAAAGTTGTTCAGTTGACAAGCGCCATGGCAGCTTCTGACTTGGTAATTTTGTTTTATTTCAGTTGAATTACTGAACACTTTTGTAGATTATTTTAACAGTATTCTTATTTTTAAATGTTTTTTGGCGGCAGAAAACAGCATTAGCAGGGCCGCCTGATATTCTTGTTTCAACTCCTGCTTGTATACAAAGATCCTTGTCGAATGGCATTCTTCAAGCTAAAGCTATTCAAGATACACTATCAGTTCTTGTCCTTGATGAGGTGTGCACCTTGAAATTTTTTTTTAATGAATTCTTCTGAGGAGATAGTATAATTTCAGTTAAGATATAATTCTAGACTGTTTGAATTTTTTTTTTTATATTCTAGCTCTACCATCCACTCGGCAATTGGCTTATACTAATTGATATCATTTTTTAAGCACGAGATTTATGGTTGAATATTTCATATCAGGCAGATCTTCTCTTGTCGTATGGATATGAGGATGATCTTAAAGCTCTTACAGCTTATGTTCCCAAGCGCTGTCAGTGCCTTCTCATGTCTGCCACTTCTAGGTGCGTTCCACATGCAACTGCAACATTTATGTTACCATTCTTATGGAGGTTCTTTGAGATTCAAATTCTATTTGCTGATGAATTTGTCAGCAATTAATATGTATCCTATATTTTTTTTGTTCTTTAATTAAAAACCAACACATGATTCTTCAGCCAAAAAAGTGAGAGTTGCATTCCATTTGTGGTGTTTGGAAAGTGGTATAACTTCCTCTAAGTATGTTGTAAAAGCAGTTTTTCTAGTTCACGTAGTATATTCATATTGTGCTCAAAGTTTAAAAAGGCGAAACTTAGTACTGAGACGATTTTTCGTTATGAGGCGAGGCGTAAGCCTCGAAGCGGATTGAGGCGTAAGCCTCATAAAACAAAAAAATGAAGTAAAAAAATTATAAAATAATACAAAAAAATTAAATTAAATTAATTTATGTAAAAGAATTTAAGTAAAAGAGTTATAAAGAAATACAAAAAATTATTGCATCACATATATAAATAAGTTTGATTTTTTAATGGAGTGTGAAATGGTAAAATAATTAATTTACATAAAATTTTACATTTTTTTTTTGGTTAAAGAATAAAGTTGGGAAAAAAATGAAATATATGCTGTAAAAGAAATTTTACAAAATACAGCATATATTTCATTTTTTGTAAAATTATACAAAAGAGATTATTACACAAATTAAAATACAACATATATTTAATTCCCAGAAATTATACACTTTTCATTTTTCAGTCAAAGATGTTATTGGGCTCAATAAAAAGATATTTATAATTTTATACTATATACAACCACAGATTCGATCTTCTTCTTGGACTCACTTTCTTCATTTCTTCTCTCTCGGTCATCTCTTTTTTCTTCTCACAGTCCGGTCTTCTTCTTCACACAAGGTCAGAGGTTCTGACTTGTTTCTTCTTCCAGTCTCCTGTTGGTTCACTCTCCAATTCTTAAATCCCCCTTCACCAACAAAATCTCAACAAATTAAACACAATCAATTGAAAACCCAAATTTTAAATGAGGCGCACGCCTCATGCTCCGTGAGGCTGGAGCATGAGGCGTGCGCCTCAGCCGCAGAGGCGTGAGCCTCATGTAGTTTAGCCTCACAAGACCGCCTCGAGGCATGGACCATACGCCTCATGGTGAGGCGCGCCTTGAGGCACGCCTCACCACGCCTTTTTAAACCATGAATTTGTGCTCAATGCTGTCCCCTTTTAGTAGTCCTGGCCTCCTGATTTTTGGACACTATTGCCTTGTTTTCTACGGTGCTTTGGGTAGATTAGATATGTCTATTATTTTACATTTTAAATTTTGAAAGCTTTGTTGGCACTTATAAATTTTTAATTATTTAATATTTAATATTAGATCCTAAACAAAAAATTTCCCTTTTGACTCTTGTGATCATGTCCATATTTGCAGTACCGATGTTGATAAGCTGAAAAAGCTTGTTCTTCATAATCCCTACATCTTAACTCTTCCTGAAATGGGAGATATGAAGGACGACGTTATCCCCAAAAATGTTCAACAATTTTATGTAAGCACTCATCTATTTCTGGCTTTTGCCCAAAATTCTTTTGTGATTTTTCCACATCTTAATTATGAATACCCATGTATTTGTACTGCTATTTGAAGTCTCTATTAATATTTCTTCAATATCAGAATTTGCATTTCTAATTTAGTACTTGACCAGTCGCCGTCCTGATAGAATTATTGCTTCATTTTGTTCTTGTTGTTATTACTTGTTTAGATTTCATGCAGCACCGTTGATAAACTTGTGCATATCCTTGCCCTCTTGAAGTTGGAGCTAGTTCAGAAAAAAGTGTTGATTTTCACTAATACAATTGACTTGAGTTATAGACTGAAGCTGTTTTTTGAACAGGTAGCATTCTGGTCCTGGGAAGTAGCAAAACTTCTTTCTAGTTCTAATCACAATGCTGATCATTTTTAAATTCTGCAGTTTGGTATTAAATCTGCAGTTCTTAATGCTGAGCTGCCACAGAATTCTCGTCTACATATTCTTGAGGTATTTACTAGATTTTTGCAATTTATTGAATTTGGTCTGATCATAGCTCTTTTCTTTTTTTTCTTTTTTTTCCCTGTGATGCCCCACCTTATTTATCTAAAATTATTTGAGAATATATTTTGTTATTATTTCTCATGTCTTTCAATTTCTTTTTCCACAGGAATTCAATGCTGGCCTCTTTGATTACTTAATTGCTAATGATGACAGTCAATCAACAGCAACAGGTCAAAATGATAAGGAAAGTCATGGTGCAGGAAAAAAATCTAAAAAATATCCCAAGAGAAAATTCGATGGAGAATTTGGAGTAGTGAGAGGAGTAGACTTCAAAAATGTGCACACGGTGAGCTGATCCTTTGTTATGTTGTAGAATTTTACTTCAATATTAGTTGAGTTCATAATATTCAATTTATATGCAAATGTCATCAGTGTGAAGCCTAAAGAGAGATTCATCTCCATTATTTGTTTGTAATTGTACTGATGCTTTCAAATCATATGTTAATGTTGTGCATCGCAAGTTTACTAAAAGTGGGTCTTGCTTGTTATACATAATAATTTGTACATAAGGGCGTCCACACCCTCACATGAGGTCCACATTCATGTGAGGGTGTGGACGCCCTTATGTACAAATTATATGTACAAGGAGAATAATCCTTACTAAAATACTCATTTCCTGATTTGGGTTGTGGGATCTCTTCAATTTGACATGTATACCAAATTGTAACAAACGTGTTAGGCAACCAGTTCCACCAAATTGTTTGAAAGTGATTATTTGAAAATCACGTTTCCCCAAACTCATTGTTAACCACATATTCTTCAAAAATAAAATAAATTTACTAATAATAATAATAATAATAATAATAATAATAATAAAATTAAAAAAATCGTTATCACGTTCCTCCATGACTTTTCTCTTCTTTTTAACCACATTTTCAAAAAACTCACTTTCCAAATTATCACTATCACACAAGCACTTGAGATAAAGTTGAAAAAGCAACGTTTCTTTCATTTTACTATTTAATCCCTTGGTATGTGATTTACGATTAAGCTCCTATTTGATGTCAATATTCTAAAACTCATATTAAACCATGCATTTCATGGAACCCTCAACTTTTCAACTTCACATTTTTCATGAACTTTTATCAAAATCTACTAAAAATATGATTTTAACTAAATCAAACAGTGGCTAAATGTGGGAGTGGGACCCATAAGTAAAGAGGAGGATAAGGTGATAGTTTAATTATTTGACTAAAGGAACAATTTGTGACAAGTCCCTTAGAAAAAAGACATTATTTTGTGACATCCAAGGAGAGGACATCCACTTTTGAGATAGGAATTGTCTTCCATTTTTGAGTGTTTAAGCACTAAACCTCCTTTCCCCTGGCATTGCTCCAAGTTGGGTGTTGGCGATTATCGCCACATTCCAAAGATTGCATAGCAGAGGAATGCATCGTAGATATGAGCATTTATTTTCATTGATCTCCTTTTTTTTAGGAGAGGTAAATATGGCTCCTGTTTTACTCATGTTGATGAAAAGTTGACAGGCTGACTGTCCCATCTTACTTTGTTAACATTGCTTCGCCAGTATATTTGTTGATATTATATCCTCATCATATTATTTTAATAAATTTATCCCCTATAGATAATTTCTCTCACTTTAACAGGTTATAAATTATGAGATGCCTCAGACTGCCGGTGGGTATGTGCATCGGATTGGACGTACTGGAAGAGCCTATAATACTGGTGCATCTGTCTCTCTTGTATGCTCCTTTGACTATAGAGTCATATTTTATTTTTACTTCTGACCTTCAAGTGAGGTCTTCTAGGGCTCAGGATGACTACAAATTCTAATGACAATGACGTGTTTTATGATTGGATTATGGTAATTATGTTTCCATTATACCTAGCTTATCACTGTAGCTTGTGCAACAGGTTTCTTCGGAGGAGATGGAAATTTTTGAAGAGATTAAATCTATTTTGGGAGGAAATGATGGCGAGGATTCAAAATTTATAGCTCCGTTCCCTTTGCTCTGTAAAAATGCTGTGGAGTCCTTGCGATACAGAGCTGAGGTAATTGACTGTCTTTTTTACCAAAGAAAAAAGTTGAATCTTGAAAAGAGTTGACACCTGCTTTAGCATTTTTTTTCTGTCTAGGCAGATTTATCTTGACAGAACAGTGAAGCCAATGCTGCTGGATTTTTAATTTTTTTTAAGTAAATTGAAGATGCTGAGAATGATTTTCTGTTTATATTGATATTGGTATTGGGAAATCTTGACATGGAATAAGAAAACATTAATTGACGTTTCCCAAAGTTATTCTTTTTATGGCTTTCTAGATCTATTTTGAAAAATATGAAATTCCTGTAAAAAGAATTGAAAGTCATGTATTTGATAGTCTCTAGCTTCATTTTTGGGGTCCCGTAGTCCTGTTACTGTTTCTCTGAATTTTCCAGGCGATGTTATATCCAATCCTGATTATGTGATTTGATATCCTGTGGTTCCATATGTTTCAACTTTATTGTATATTCAACTCAAACAATTGCCAAATTTATTCTTTAATGTATGGAACAAATATTGACCAGTGACTTGCAGGATGTTGCAAGGAGTGTAACAAAAATTGCTGTCAGGGAATCTCGTGCACAGGATCTAAGAAATGAAATTCTGAATTCTGAGAAGTGAGTTATCTTCTGAGGAGCTTTTTCCAAATAATGTGGCCCTTCTCCACCATTATTTACTTCTCATTTCTTTACCTTTAGTTAGGGACTCCAGTTAAAGTGTATAGTTTCATGTTAACATCATAATCTGAATGTACTTAAAGATATATGGCACCTTTCATTTGCAAATCTTAACATCCAAATTATTATTGTTATTATGATTTTTAACTTCACCCTTCCTCCAAATGAGACTCAAACCCAGGTGACTAACCTGGTTACCACTTGAACTAGGCCTTGATCTCCATCCAAATTACTGTTATTTTATTATTTCAGCGAAAAAATAAAAATGTCATCTAGCTTCATGTAACTTATCTGATTACACAACTATGACTCTTTTGTGAGTTATATGCCTTGGACAAATTTCTTAATCACATATTGTAAATGAACAGCAATGACACTTGTTGGTTGACAAGTTATAATTTACATTTTGGAGCCTTGTTTTATAGAGAAGTGTTGAAATTGAATCACCTATAGTAGTATAGAACACATAATTGAAAGTCAAGCTTACTAAAGAACTGCAACTGAAAAGTGTCTAATTTCCTTGTGCCCTAATCACTACTTCCTTTGTTTCTGTTTAGGTTGAAGGCTCATTTTCAAGACAATCCAAAAGACTTGGGTAAATGTTTTTTTGATATATGTTTTCTGAAAATTGAATAGCTCATCAATCAATGAATCATTACATACGTGACCATGCTTGGTTTTGATCAGATCTTTTGAAGCACGACAAAGTTCTGAGTAAGAAGGACCCTGCTCCCCACTTGCGTGATGTACCTGATTATCTATTGGACCCAACAACACAGGAGGCTAGCAAGATTGTTAAGCTTGCTAGAGCTGCTATGGGAAATACCAACCCGGTTTGTCGAAAAGGGTTCAAGGGGAAATTTAGAAGTAAAAACCCCCTTAAAACGTTCTCATCTGAGGTATGGTGGTATCTTAGTACTCTTACGATCGTGTAGTCCATCTCATTTGTCCATTTATTATTGAGGCGAAAATATGCCCCCGTAACCATGCATCATTCTCAGCACAAGATGATTTCTTGAAAAATAAGACGTGTTTAAGGGCATTCTTGGCAGTTTATTAGGCATCTCAAGTCTTTATTTTTGCACTGGAGAAAGTGGTGCTGCAATTTTCCCTGGAAAGAGATAAAATGGAACTTCTCATTCTATTTCAGAGCAAGCCCAGTGGTGGCACCTAATAGCACTTTTGGCTAAGCTTAAAAAAAAAAAAGTCACATTTAGTCTATTTTTCTTTTTCAAACATATTTGGATAAGTTACTTATTTGACAGTAACTTTTACTTTAGTGTCAAAATAATTTACTTCTTTCCAATTTTGATCAATAAAAAACAATTTTTATTTTTTTTTATATAAAAAAACTTGTGTTAGTTGTGTATGTATAATCAATAAACTTATAAGTTAACTTTCCATGCTTAGCCAACACGCCACACCGTCATGTTCATACAGTTTCTGTAGGTGGGTTTGATGGTTTTGCCTGCCTCTCTTCTTGGCGTATAAAGGTTTAGATCGAAATACAGTTATTTACAGCTTCGTTTGTTGCCAAATGACCACTAATCAGTTCTTAATTTGATTACTAAGATTTACTTATTCTGCTTTTAGATTAATATCACGACAGTTACATATTTAAGAAGATTTTCTTGGTACAGGGACCAAAGCGAACACATAAAGGTGGGATGAAGAGGAAAGGAAAAGACACGGTTGACGGTCAGAAAACACATGAAAAAACAATCTGTATGATCCTTTCAATTAGCTAACTTATAATTTTTTAAATGGTTAACGATTGTTTCTTTTCTTATTCACAATTTTGAAGTAGATGATAGTTTTCCTCAAATTGTATTTGAATCCTTCATTATCAGCATTCATAGTTATTCTCTCTCAGAAATATTTTTTTGACATTTTCTTATTCTATAGTTTTAAGTTCAATCTCTAATTGAGAACTGTTTTTTTTTTTTTTAAATTTATTCTCGACATAAGTCGAGACTGGTTGTGATCCAGAAATTATTTTGTAATTTTTGGTAAATTTTTTTAACTTCATAACTGTAGAGATTCTTGACCTGGATTGTGATATGATTTTTTGTATTTCTTTATTCCTCCTAGATCCAATTCAAGAATTAAAAAAAAAATTGATGCAAACAAGAATCTTAACCCACGTTGGGTGATACTCTCAAGATGCATCTGGAAAATAAATAAAAGTGGAAATTACACAAATCCAGACGTTTCAAGATGTCGGTGCAAAAATCAGGCCCAAAACTATTTTGTGCAAACATCAGGTATTATAAATATATTAATTATTTTCAATCTCTAATATCCAACTCATTTCCACCGTCTCTCATCTCTCTCTCACTGCGCTCTCTCTCTCACTGTGAGAACATCTCATCTCTCTCCCCTAATCTCTCTTCTCTTTCAACAATGGCGGCGTTGACCCTGGATGCTTTCAGATCGTCGCAATGGTGGTTGCTTCTAGATCGTCGCACGGTTGTGGCGGTGTGGTTGTGGCTGTAAGGTTGTGGCGGTGTGGTGTGGCGGTGAGGTTGTAGCGGCGCCGGCCGTTTCGGTGCGGCGGTGAGTACAGATGGTCGATGGCAGTTGCTATGCGATCTTGGGTTGTGGAGGCGACGGTCGCTGTGAACGGCAACGTCGCGATCTGTCTTCATCTTCGTCTTTTTTTTTTATGAGGTGTACGGTGGATTTGGGTGCGGTGGTTGGGGTTGGGTGCGGTGGTTTCCGATTTGGAGGGTTTTCTTTTCTGGTTGTTGGCGTGGTGGTAGATCTACGGTTTTAATGGTGGTGGTGTGGTGGTCAGTGACAGCGGCGGAGATGAAGGTAGGATTAGGGATTTTTTTTGGGTGCTAGGATGGAAGTGGTGGTGCGAGGTGGTGGTGTGCGTTGGGTTGCGAGATTGTGAGGTAGTGCTACAGTCGTCGTTGTTGGTGCTGATGGTGCGACGTGGTGGTGGTGTGCGTTGGGGTGCGAGGTAGTGGTGGTGCGACGTAGTGCTACAGACTACAATCATCGTTGTTGCGATGTTGGCAGGGGTGGTGGGTGAGTGGGTGTTTTTGTGTTGGGTCTGCCTGTGTGCCACAGTGGCTCTGGCAGTGGTTGTGATGGTGGTGATGGGGCTGTGTGATGGTGGTCATGGCAGTAGTGTTGCTGTTGGAGGTGGTGGCGGTGCAGGGTGGTAAGTGATGGTGTGGTGGTGAGGTGTTGATGGTGGTGGTGGTGGATTGACTGTGGGGGCGTCTGTGACCAACAATTAGGCGCACGTGACTAACTATTTAGGCGTATGTGATCAATTATTCGGCTAATATGTGATTAAATATTAGGTGTATGTGACTAAAAATAACCCGTGACCAACAAACTGTGACTTACGTGACTCATAGATAAAATGTGACCCATAAATTGAATGATATGTGACGTCGAAATAATGTGACCTATAAAAATTTTGATCTGTGATTACGAAATAATATGTGACCAATTAATTTGATGATATGTGATCAGTAAATAAAATCTGTAACCTATAATTATGAATCTGTGATCATTAATCATAAATTGTGATTTTATTATTTTTATTTAATAAATGTTTTTAATTAATTAAATCTATACATGATTTTTGAATTTTCAAACTATTTACCTTACTTTTGAATTGAGGTAAAGAATACACCTTAAATATGAATTTTTTCCTAAATAAAATTAAGAAGCCCATGAAGATATTGAGCCCTTGTTGTGGGGACTAATATAAGACTTTTAGTAGATTTTGATAAAAATTGATGAAATATGTGGTTGAAAAGTTGCGGATCTCATGAAATATGTGGTTTAAATTAATTGTTGAATTTGATTAAATTTAAATTTAGATTTTAGCCACTGCAAAACAGCATGTCATATGGGATCAACAAATTTTCTCTATTTCTTAATCAAATAATTATAAAAAAAAAAAAAAAACGTTTTTCACCTGAAAAATTACTCGCAAACAAGCTTTGAATAAATGGTAGCACTATATATATTATTTTTTGAAATTTTAAATAACTTCTAATGAAATAAGGAAATTGTCCAATTTTATTGTTATTCGCTCAATTTTGTTTAAATATCCTGGATCTACGTTGTTTTTGGGAAATTATTAAAACTATGTTCTCATCTCCGACTCATCAAGGTGCCCCCCAAAATTACATTGGGATAAAATGTCTCGAGACTATATGTAAAGTAAATTGAAATCAATTATTATAACAACAATATCTTCTTCTTGTTATAAAATAGAGAAAAAATAGAGAAAAACTTAAAGAAGTCTATAGTGAGAACAAAAGTTCTATATTTATAGGGAAGAATTATGGATACAATAATAATAAAAACAAGGATATCATTGTCATTCAATAATAATCATATTATTTACAACACTATTCATTGAATGACCCATTACAAAATATCTACGTCGTTGAAACTTTGTCAAAAAAAATGTAGTGAGACAAAACTTGATCGAAAAAGAGTACATTTGCTCTCTCTGATTTCAATAAATGAAAATTTTTGTATTGAACAATACATGACTTGTACATCAAATTGCAATTTCTGACAAAGTATGTCTTATATTGTCTTGTATAGTTTTCAAATAATCCTGTCTTTATACAAGATATTTATTAATATTTGATTACTATAATAACATGATTTAGAAAATAGTTCTTGTTGATCTCTTTGGGAGTCTCTTACATATCAGAATATTATTTGAAGGTAAATGTCTTTTAGGTGATGGACATTCATTACACAAATATATATATATATATATATATATATATATATATATGTATATATATATATATATATATATGTATGTATGTATGTCTTGTTAAAACCTGATTGGAAAAAATCCTAATAAAGTAAAAAGACTACATTATTCTTTTAAGTACGCTACAAAGTTGTTTTGTTAAAAATATTGCCAGAAAATTCAATGGGACTAAACTTTGGTCAAGTGAAATATAGTACAAAGTGTATTTATTCACCCTTATCATAATATCACTTGAATTATATACTTCATACATATTGAATCTTTCAAGGTAACATTAATAGTCATGCTAGATGAGTTTGTTATAATCAAATTTATTATATGTATATCAAATTTCATATATATTGTTAGGCTATTAAAATGGAGACTTGAACATATAACACATGATAATTTATCTCTTTACACAAGTCTTTGCGGAATTCATTATGTAAAGAGTTGTACGTTTCATACTATGACTTTACTTATTTTATTTTTATTTCGCATAAATATACACTTTTAGGATTGAATATCATCACGCTTCAGACATATTATAAATTTATTAAATATAATACTAACTTATCGTCCTCTAGGACGTTAATTCGAGTTAGAGCATTTAAAGCTGGTGTTGGGATATTGTTGATTTTTTTTATTAGTAAATGCATCTAAATAAATTATCTTTTGAATTTCTAGTTGAAATTATCTTTTGCGAGGATAATGATGCATTTGCACAGTATTTACAGCTTTTAATTTCTCATAATGCTGAGAGAATTGTCCAATCAAATTAACAATAATTTTTACTGCGTTATAAAATATCACCCATTTGAGATAAATGTTCAAACTACACATTTATTCTCAACATTTTTTTTTCATCTCAGTTTATTGTAGTGAATCAATTGTGCATATATTGCACTTCAAAATAATTAGATGAAAAATTAGGCTCTGATCACAAGCCAAATAAAATGGAAAAACTTTGCATGATGCTAATAGCACTTATCAAGCAAGAAGGAAGCGGCTCTTCCCACGACGGAGTCATCGTTGACTCATTCCCTAGATAGAATTGGTCAGCACTTTGTTCTCAATATTAATGGTTTATAAATTAATTTTAATGCACTTAACAAAAAATAGTGTTAAATCATTTATTGTCATCATAATTAACACTTATTAAAATGTTGATATTTATGCTCACTAACATTAACAAGATATACCATCATGATTTTATAATATAAAATTTATGCTCATAATTTAAAATTTGAACAATATTTTCACAAATTTCAGGTTGCGAACATCATATAATCATCTAATAGATGTATCAGATTTATTAGATACAAATAATATCTGGATGGTCAACGTAAAGGGTGATGAAACCTCATATATCACCCTCATTAATTTTTAGAAATATAGGGATTTAGTCCCAACTTTAACTAGTGATGATTAATGATCAATTCTCAATAAAGAGAACAAACATTATACGCGAATTCATTGGATTAATTTTTTTTTTTTTTTTCTGATTTTTAATTGAATGTTTGAATTCGCAATTTCGCATCATTATTAATCCAATGATGATTTAACTAATCGTGTCAAACAATAATATTTTCAGTGATTAAACTTTTGGTTCAATACAATATTTGTCATTTGAATATCTATTCAATCAAATAAAAGATAGTCAATTCTCGAAAATATGATTAATCGTAATATAATCATATAAGAATCAATATACACATGACATGAGCTGTATATTTTCTTTCAAGGATAAACACTCATTCACAATGATATATTTTTCGAAACATGTGCTACTTGGGGATCATATTGTATTTACTATTACTTTTTCAAAAGCAATATATCAATATTCTTTTAAAATATTAAAATTTTAATGTCATGTTTTTCAGGAGTAATAACATGTTATTATTTAAAATATAAGTTATGTAAAGATTTACTCTTTAAGAGCAAAAACTTAATTTATATTTCATTTTACTTATCGATGCTCTTCGGGAGTAAGTAAACACTATCTAGAACATCAATAATAATGTGTTATTTAATGAGTAATAATATTTTATAATAGATAGATATACAAGTACTAAATTTATAAACTATACTTGTATTAAACAAAATAGGAATGAGATAATTAATTGAACGATGAGCAAAAAAAAAAAAAGAGAGGATAATTAACTAGGAGAAAAGATAAAACACGTGTAAAATATTGACTTGAATTTATTAATGTGAATTCAATTGAAAAAGTAGATATATTAATGTAAAATTTTCATTTCTCCGATAACTGATATTGACTTGATTTCATAATTGATTAGTACAAACATATATTCATACTGAATAAAAACATAATCTTTATTCATAAAATAAGATAATCACTGCTTCTTCAAGAGCAATGAATTTATATTCTTCTGGAATATTAAAATTATAAAGGAAAATTGCAGTTGCGGTCCCTAACCTGTGTTTTTTTTTTTTTTGCAGACTTTCCCTCAAACTTCAATTTGTACCACCATTGATTCCAAACCTTTTATAAATTAGCGTCTGCAGTCCATCTGGATGGAAACCGTCCACTTTTTCATTAATTGACTAAGAAAAAGTATTTTGACCATATTTTAACTATTTTTAAAGGGATAAAAGTGTAATTTTACGTTTTTCTATTATAAATATTTAAAATATTAAATAAAAAACAAAAAAGGGCAAAAATATTTCTTCCTCAACCTTACTATTTCTTCAAACACCCCATGCCACCCCACCCAACCCAACCCAACCCAACCCCACCCCACCCAAATGTTTTTATCAGCTCAAACGGGAAAAAAATTCCCTCTTGAATTCAGGAGAACGCCATATCTGAAGAAGCTTTCCAGCAGCAACAGCAATGAAATTACCAACCTGGCTGAATTTGACAGCGGAAACAGGGTGCTTAAAGGAGATGCGATGGAGGACGACACAACATGGGAGGTTTATAAAAATGCATCTGTTGTTCTCGTCGACAGTAAGAAGGAAGACGCCGTCAGGCGATGCGGCGGATATTGGTGGAGGCCTGGCAAGGGAGTGTTATGGTTTTGAATTTTACGAGGTCGGTGACGACGACACGGTTATCGATGGGTTACTACAAAGTTTCCGCCACGATGGGGGCACTGAACATGTTTTTTGTATAAAATCAAGCATTGATTCTAAGGATATAGCACAGAATTTGGTTTCTCGTTTAATGGGTTCTGCTTCACATTTTCTTAGTGTGTTCTCCATGGCTTTGCCTTGAGGAGAATCTTGAGAAAAAGAGAAATATTCAAGAAGATATGGAAGTTTTTGTAATGCAAAGGGAATTGAATCAGCTTTTTGTTTTAAGAGTAAATGGGGAGAGGAATTGGGTTTTCTTCTTGAGAAATGAATGGGCATTGGATTCCCTTGCTTTAAATCATCCAACAAGAAGAACACAATTACTGAAGGATCCATGTGTGATGAAGCACATAGGGTATGAATATGGTGTATATGCATCTCTTCATGAACATCATTTCCTTGCTCATCCATGCTTCGGAGTTGTAAAACATCCATTCCCTGAATTAAAAGAAAATTGTTGGGTCAATGGTACTGAAAATTGTTGTTTGAGATGGTGGCATTGGTGGTGGCGTTTGCAGCGGCCACAATGGTGGTGGGCGTCAGGATTTTGGTGCTGGGGAAAGGAAAGGTGGAGCGTATTTTTTTTTCTTTTATTTAGGTTCCGTTTGACTCACATTCTCATTTTTCATTTTCATTTTCTACTCATTTTTAACCACACATTCTTCAATAAAATAATATTTTTCATCACATCAATAACTTTTCCTTCTTTTCAACCACACATTTCTTATCATATCACTATTTCAAAATTCATTTTTCTCCAATAATCTCCATCAAACATACTCTTATTGTTTTTAAAGGAAAATTACTGTATGGACGAAAATGCCCCTTCTTAAAAGGGTCATAATATCTCATTTTTTTAATTTTCCAGGTTGACTAACGGTGATTTGGATGGTTGTCCAAATGGACTGCAGCCGCTAAATTATAAAAGGTTTGGGACCAGTAGTGGTACAAACTGAAGGTTGAGATAAAGTGGACAAAAAACGTAAAGATTAGGGACCGCAGCTGCAATTTTTCCAAATTATAATATCACGCCCTTTTGGGATAAATAATATTTTGTTAGAATATTAGAATAATATAAAGTTTTTTTTTTTAATCTTCTTAATATTCTTTAGGAATATTAATAAAATTATAAATTTTGTTTATTCAGGAAAGCACTAAATTCTATTCAAGAATATGATGTGAAAAAATATTATACATTTTCAAGAGTAATAATACAATAGTACTTTAAATATTGTATGTATAAGTTTGTGCTTCTTCAAAAGCAACAAAATAATATAAATATAATATTCATTTTCAAAGAATACTTCAATATTCTTCTAAAATGTTGATTTATATTATTTCCTTTCAAGATTAATATATAATAGGGTTAATTTCTCAAACGGTCATTGAATTTACATGAAAATCACAAAATGGTCAATGAATTTTAAAACTTGAAGAAACGGCCACTCAATTTATATGCAGTTTCACTAACGGTCACTGAAAGACCTTTATGATTTGAATTCAAATTTAAATGACCAAAACACTTGAAGATATAACATTGAGGGCCAAACCATCAAAACTTGACAAAAATGAACTTTTTCTCTCAATTTTTGGGCGAGTTTTGAGGCAATGTTCTGGCACCTCTGACCAACGAGACCGCCCGATTTGGATACCGTTGGAAAGTCCACAATGTCCTCTTCAATTACCACCCAAAATCTCCCCATAACTCCAAAGGATTTGGCCGGAATAAATCCACAAAATGGGCTACTCGAAAATGTGAAAATCTGGGCAAATTTTCAGATTTTTTGGGCGAGTTTGAGGTAATTTTCTGGCACATTCCAACCACCAATACCGTCGGAATTTGATACCTTTGAAAAGCTCACAATCTCCTCTTCAATTACCATCCAAAATATCCCCATAACTCCAAAGGATTCGGCTGGAATAAACCCACAAAGTCAGCATCTAGAAAATGCGAAAATCTAGGCAGATTTTTCTATTTTTTGGGCGAGTTTTGCGGCAATTTTTCGGCCAATTTCGTCCACCAATACTACCGGAATTTGATACCTTTGGAAATTCCACAATGTTCTCTTCAATTAACACCCAAAATCTCCCCATAAATCCAAAGGATTCAATTGGAATAAACCCATAAAGTCGGCTACCCAAAAATGGAAAAATTTGGATAGACTTTGGGTAACTGATTTTGTGGGTTTATTTTGGCTGAAGCTTTTGGAGTTATGGGGAGATTTTGGTGGTAATTGAAGAGGACATTGTACGCTTTCCAAATATATCAAATTTCGGTGGTATTGGTGGTTGGAAATGGCCGGAAAATTGCCGAAAACTTGTCCAAAAAATCTGAAAATTTGCCTAGATTTTCACTTTTTCGGTTAGCTGACTTTGTGGGCTTATTCCAACCGAATCCTTCGGCTTTATGGGGAGATTTTGAGTGGTAATTGAAGAGGACATTGTGGGCTTTCCAACGGTATCCAAATCGGGCAGTCTCAGTGGTCGGAAGGTGCCGAAAAATTGCCTCAAAACTCGCCCAAAAACAGAAAGAAAAAAGTTTATTTTTGTCAAGATTTGGTTGTTTGGTTCTCGAGGTTCTATCTTCAAGCGTTTTGGTTATTTAAGTTTGAATTCAAATCATAAAGGTCCTTCAGTGACCGTTAGTGAAATCGCATGTAAATTGAGTGACCGTTTCTACATGTTTAAAATTTAGTGACCGTTTTGTGATTTTCATGTAAATTCAGTGACCATTTGTGAAATTAACCCATATATAATATTCTTTTGAAATATTGAATGAAAAAAAATTACATTCATGTAAATATTTATTTATCATAAGTTGGTATAGCCAAATCAATATAATTAGAAGTTTGGATCCAAAAAAGTATGCCTAGACAGTTATTTCAATGAGCACAACAGAATGAAGAGGAATTTGTATCATCTAATGAGGGGACTTCATAATCTATCTAATTGTGAAGCTATTACACCCAAAAGGGTGAAACTCCATAAACAGGTAATCCTGACTTCAAGACATATGGCGAAGAGCATCGAATAATTATACATCTTTATTATACAATTTAAAGTTAAGATAATACTAACTTTTTCTTTGAGCAGATTATAAGAATTTCTTTATAAACTCAATTGGCTAGAACTAATAAGCAAAAAGAGAAATAAATTTTGCTAACTCAATTGGTTAAAACTTCAAGTTGATAACATGTTATAAAATAGAAAGAAAAAGAGAAATCAATAGACATGTGTATATTATATTGAGAACCAAAACCCCATATTTTTTTTTTAAATTAGGGATACAATGATAATAAAACTAGGGCTATAGGGATATAATTTTCATGAAAAAATAATCATATTATTTACTACACTCATCAAGAAAAATTCTCTTATTATGTATACAATTGTTGAAAAAGAAGAATTTAGAAGTGAAGGAAACAATAATAAGAATTAAGGAATGGTTGTATCTAATTTTGTCCCACATTGATTGAGAAATCAAAATTTAATAGGTTTATTTATGCTATGCTTATGGAAATAGGTTTCTATACAATAAAAAATGATATATTTGATAGAGATGAATTTATTCTTAAAAAAGAATTTAGTTAAATAGTTGATTCATAAATGATGTGCAACTTCTGTTAAACCTAACTACGTGAGCAAAAAAATTAGTTTATGCCGACCATTTTTCATAATATAGAGAAGTATTACTAAATACTAGTTATAGCCAACTAAGCAAAATATCATGCACTTGTAACTACTTTTGAGGCGATGAAGGCACAATCACCTACGAGGTGACTTGACTTGTTGTAGATGCACCATCTCATAGTTTCGAGGTGATGAGAGTGAACCCAACCCTTAGCCGCATCTACTAGGCTTCAAGTGTGGTTAATCTCGATGAATCTCATGCAACTTGGACATAACATTGAGCCACATGAGAAGCAATTGATATGACAACTTCTGTAGTGGTGGTTGGGAGTCAAATATCCTATTTTTATGTCTGAGACAATGTGCGGGATTGCATGCCTATTGGCACCTAGGATGTGACATGGTGATGTGTCAATCATCCAAGGAGTCCATGATAAATTCTTAGCCTATTAATACTTGCATTTGGTAACTTGATAAGGGTAATGGAAATTTGTTATTCTCACTCTCTAAATGTAAATCTTGACTCCCGTTTTTCTTCTTCGTTCGTGTCATTCCCACACTTCATATATTTTCTGTTTGATTGACTTGAGTGTCGGAGCACATATGATTGTAGCCTCTCCCGCCCTATGGTACCTTATTCTGGAGGCTAAACTTCGAGTTATATTGGATGGAAATTCATATGTTAGGGTTGAGGCCGACTCGACTGTGCCTGTTCACTGTGTCACAAGGAGTGGAGAACCATGGGAAATTTAGGCTACTCTCAAATATCTTAGACACTTTCACATTTAGATCGTGATACTATTTATCATATCTATTGTGAGGTGAATCAGTTTGTCGATTCACTTGCCTTAAAGGATTGGGCAACCGTCATTACTAGGAATATAGATCATATGACCTTCCTCAACGGCTCAGGGCACTTGTGCAGATTGATAGATATTGATTACCTAGCTTTAGAGGTTTATAGTTTAAAACTCATTTACTTTCGTTGTATTGGGAGTAGTACTCCTCGTTTATTGCTTTTACTACATTTGTTGCTTTGTTACTTTATGGAGGTCAAGTTTATGTTTCATTGTACTCTAGTCTTTTTGACGATATATACATGGTTCTTAGTGGAGCCTAAAAACTCATTAAGGATGTGTGGATATTTTTGCAAAAAAAAAATTAACAACCTTATATGAAGGAGAGTGGATGCAGGATTTTTTGACTCGCTGTATCCTAACCAATCAAATTCGAATGCCAACAATACTGAAAGCTTGTATTCATGAAATGCATTAGGTTTTACCTTTATCTTTAGCTCCCTTGTTATGTTTGTATTTGTACTTTGTCGTATTTCTTTCGAGTTTGGATAAACAACATCTTCTGATGATTGGATTAAAAAAAGGATTTTCTCCCCCCATTGCGCGTAAAGGGACACATAGTTCAAGCCGGTGAGATATGAATTCTATAAGAGCATCCATCGAAGTTGTAAACTATCCTCGGATCAACCGGCCGGCCGGCCGGCCGGCTAAGCATATTTTGAAGTTTTACAAATTAATACAACATAAATTTTTGCAAACAGTGTCTGTGCCATTCTGTCTTGTCTTTAACAAATGGACTTCGCATCAAACCAAAAATAGGTTTCCAATTCCAATGGCCTCAATTGACTTGCCGGCAATTCTGGAATAGACGCAGCATATTCTCAAGGTTGGGTCCAACTCACAAAGACAAAAAGAGAGTGACCAATACTTAAACCAACAAATTTTTGGTTTCTATTAATTGCTACAAAATGGGAGGCTTGATTGACTGACCATTGTACATCGTGTTCTTGATAATACCTTAGTTGTGCTTAGGTCTGGGCAAAAAAAATCAAAAAATCGATCAAACCAATCAAATCGAACCGATTCAGGTCGGTTTGGGTCGGTTTCACTTAAGTAATTGGTTTGATTTGGTTTTCTTTTAAATAAAATCATGATGAGTTGGTTCGGTTACGGTTTGAAACCTCAAACCGTTGATTAACCAAACCAACCCAACCCATTTACATGTTTATCTTTTTTTTTTTCAAAAAAAAATAAAAATCGAAAGATAAGCCATAATCTCATAACTATATTTCGATTTCCTCCAATGTATAATGTTGTCGATAAATAATAATACTGAAAATTTCATTTCACAAGCTCATTATATTTTACTTAGCATTTTTTCCTTACTCGGACGGGCATGTTACATAATGCATAAATAAAAACAAAATTCCTAAGATTTTCATTAATCTGTCTCTATTAACTTGATTTTATTTGTTAGTCAATAATTATTATAATATAAAGTTATTTAGTTAGTTTAGTTCTTGTAATTTAACTGGGCTCAAAAGTTGGACAATTTTTTTAAAAAAAAATTAATTTGGACTAAAAGTCCAAACCGACTAACCAAATTTAACCAAACCAAACCGATTTGGTTTGGTTCGGTTTGGTTTAAGAGTTAGAATGGGTTGGTTTGGATTGAAATTCATCAAAATCGACTAATTTATTTTTGGTTTTGGATTGGAGTTGAAATCGATCCAAGCCAAACCGCATCCAGGCCTAATTGTGCGTGGACAGTTGGACTACAATGGTTCTTGCCCACATGGATATAGTTTAGTTTATTTATTGATGCATGGTCTTCAGATGTAGATCATTCAATATTAAGTCGACCCAGTTAGTTGAAAATTGGGTAAAATATAGCAAAACGTTTCAAATGTTCATTCTTTTGCCCTTTCGTCCCCTAACTTTTTTTTTTTTTTAAACATTTGTGTTCCTTGCCTCTGGAATCTGTCATGATGAATGCCACCAATTTATCAAAGCTTGGGGACATGGATATTGAAAAATAAAAAGGTTGGAGACGAGAGTGAAAACAAATGAAAAGTTGCGGATGCTTACTGCAATATACCCTTGATATGTATGATAGGATCAGTCATTCGTGTCTTTTTTCTTTGTCCGGCTCGATCAATGAAAGAAATAATGAGACAACTTTTTATGAACTCGTTGAGAATGATTATGATATTATCGAATCCTTGTTGATTCCGAAAATGCCTTGACATCATTGAAACACACTACAAATTTCCTAAGGAATTTCCTTGCCTTGTGCGTTTTCATTCTCCTTTTGTATTATTCCTTTTGTCCATTCCTAACCTATTTATATATGATTGTACAACCACAATATATGCACTACACTTACAATAGAAATAGGCGCCGACAAGAAAAATTCAATAGCAAAAGGAAAAGTCACACAATTTAACGTTTTCACCTATATATGAAAGTTTAGAAAGAAACCTAGTACTTGTAAGAGAGAAAAAATGAGCAATGAGAAGGTCGTTTTGGTTACAGGGTGTGCAAAAGGTGGCATTGGTTACGAGTATTGCAAGGCTTTTGCCGAGAAAAACTGCCATGTTTTTGCATCCGATGTCCCCCAACGAATGCAGGACCTCGAAGATTTGCATTCCGAGAAAATCGAGACATTAGAGTTGGATGTCTCATCGGATGAAAGTGTAACGAGCGCGATCAATTCTGTGATGTCCCGGCGTGGGAGGATAGATATATTGATCAACAATGCTGGGATCGGGGGCACCGGCCCTTTGGCTGAGCTTCCATTGGATGTTATACGAAGGACTTACGAAATCAACACTTTGGGGCAATTGAGGATGATCCAACAAGTGGTTCCATACATGGCCGTGCAACGGAGTGGAAGCATTGTAAACATCGGGAGTGTTGTTGGGAGGGTTCCGACACCTTGGGCTGGGGCGTATTGCACTAGCAAGGCGGCAGTACATGCGATCTCCGACACACTCCGGGTCGAGCTCCGGCCGTTTGAGATAGACGTGATACTCGTGGTTCCAGGGGCGATCAAGTCGAATCTTGGGAGTAATAACTTGGAGAGATTAAAGGAATATGACTGGAAAGTTTATAAGGATTTTAAGGAATCTATAATTGAGAGAGCAAGAGCTTCTCAAGTTGGAAAATCGACTGATGCAACATTGTTTGCTAGGCATGTAGCGAGCAAGGTTTTGAGTCCTAAACCACCAAAACAAATTGTGTTTGGTCATATGACTGGACTGTTTACTTTTCTTTCATGGTCTCCCCTGTGGGTTAGGGATCTTTTCTTCACAAATCGATTCAAATTAAACAAAAAGATTTTTTAGGATATTAGCAGTTCGTGCTTTTATGTTGTCCAATATATTGTACCGAACGATCTCTTTGATGTTTTGGATTATGATATGCATCCACTGGCAGATTTCTGGGTTTAATGCCATTTCCCCCCTATAAAAGGAGGCTTGATCCTGCTTGTATTGGGTATCAAAAGTTGAAAATAAAATTCATTCGGTATGTTCTCTCTAAACTTCTAAACATTTTCATTCTTTCCTCAAAGCTTATGTAGTAATATTAATATGATGAGTTATGGGTTTAGATCATAACAGTACTCATTCAGCATGTTCCGCAATTGCCTTTGAAAATGGATCCTTCAATATCAGAAAGATCACTTTGCTGAATAAAAGATCCAACCAAAGCCGTAAGTCTAGGCCCTGTTTTGTGCCCAGAAGGTGTGGCTTGTGTAGGTTGAAAATACCTCGATTAGGATTGCACACGTATCTTGGTATCTTCGACAAATGGGTTTTGGTCATGCTATTGGAATTTATTTATGTCGTGGGAACTTTTTGGAGAAATGTAGATGTCGAGATGATTTTTTTTCTGTTAATATTTGATAAGTGAATTTTGTTCACTTAATTTAGCCATATTACTAAGCTTTAGATATCGTCAGAGTGTTGATTTTTATTTAAATTAGGTTAATTATCTTTTATTTCAGTGTTGGAGCCGTTTCTAAGCATTTGGAAAAGAAAGAAGGATGAAATTGAATAAAAACTATAATTTTGGGATCAAATTCCACAAGTTAGAATTTGAGGAGGACATTTGTTGCACAATTAATTGGAGTCAAGGATTGAATTGCATTATTTAAAAAAAGAATAAAAATTTGAGGACTAGAAGAAAAATAATGTAGAGGAAAGGCCCGTTTCCCCCTCGAGTCCCCCTCGGGGGGAGGAATCCTGTTCATTCAAAGGTGCGGCCCTTACTCTATTCATACTGAATGATGGGCCGACCGGGCTCTTGTTGGCCTTTGAATTTGAATGGGAAGTGGACTCGAGAAATTCAAACACTAACCAAATTGGGCCTTAAATCACTTGGGGAGGAAATAAAATTCCTATTGGCTTGAAACAATGGACTCCTTTGAAGTGAAACGACAGACGACATAACGGCGAAAAAAATTGCAGAATGATAGGGGACCGGGACTCGTAATTGGACAAAGCTGGTGGGTTATTGGTATTAAAAAGGAGCACACACGGGAGAAGACGGACGGACAAGCACGGAGAAATAATTAACTTCAAATTTTTATACAATAATTGTGCAAGGAATTTGGGAATTAATCACACTCCCTCAATTTATCGGTGATGCATTTTCACTTTTATTTATTTAATTTCGATATTATGAGTGAATAAGTACTTTTAGTGTTAGGATTACAATAAAACTTATATCATGAACCTTTGATTTTTTAATCGAATTTATTTTTAACATTCATAGAGTGTTTTCAATTCTTGAGTTACTGGCATGAATTTAATTTTCTCTACAATTATATGTGCAATAGTTATATGAGTATTGTGGCTTGTTTTACTTTCGAAATATTGAAACAAAGTTAAACATAGTGTCAATTGTTGTAGAGTTTGATAAGGGATATAAATATATCGCTATACTTTACGTAATATTTAAATATTCATAAATCTTTAATGCATTCTTGTATGTTCGCATCCGTCATAGAAATATAATTGTATTACATGTAAGAATATGTTTAATTCTACTTAATAGAGATTTTTAAATAGAATATTGATCTTCATAATTGAATCATATTATCAAACTGAAAGGTTTTGGAGTTAAAAGGGATTTGATATAAGGGGATTTGAAATCCTAGTACACGGTTTATCATCATATTTTTATAAAACTTACATTTAATTATAACCTTATATTGATTTTAATTAATTTAGGTCCTATATTCATACATAATTTAAGTGATTACAATTTAATTATAGAAAAATTATAAATTTCCATTGTTTCGTTAATGCTAAGTTAATTTGAACTTAAACTAGTACGATATCTGTGAATACAATACAAATCTAATTTACTACTTATTAACAATCAGTGCACTTACAATATTGTAAACAAAGAATATTTTTGTAACAAGTTTTTGACGTCGTTTTCGAGGATTGTATTTGAGTTTAATTTCATTTATCTTGACACTAATTCGAATTTTTTTGCTTTTATTTTATTTTATTTTTCTATATCAATTAATTTTAATGCTTCTAATCTCTCTCTTTTAGGCATTTTATGCAAAATTTGAAAGACGGTTAATTGATACCATCAGATTTAGAAATTGAACGTACTTTTCACTGTAGGCAAAGAGAAGTAGAGAAGCACAACAACAAGAGATGGATAATGCACAAAATAATTCAATTGTTCAAGCGAATGAAGAGGCAGTGGTCGATGGAGTGAATATGCTAGTTGGAGACTTCATGACTCCACAAATCATTCAAAACCAATCTAGCATTGTGTATCCTTCATTTTAATAGTCGAACTTTCAGTTGAAGACAAATGTCATTCATTTATTTCAGAATGGACATTATTTTTATGGTAGGGTTGATGAGAATCCACACACACATATATCTCGATTTTTAGAGATGTGTAAACACTTCAGTATCAAGGGATTTTAGATGATGTTATCAGGTTGATATAATTTCTACATACAACATTTGAATGGTTGGACTCTCAACCAATTGTCAGTATCATCACATGGAACGACTTGACTAAAAAATTATGCACTGAAATCTTTCCACCAGCTAAGATAGCGAAGTTGAAACATGACATATTCATATTTCGTCAAGGTGAAATCGAATCCTTTGATGAAGCTTGGAATAGAGTATAGAACATACTTTGGAAGCCTCCTCATCATGGCATCGATAAGGGGCTTCAGGTCCAATATTTCTATGCAGGTCTATTGTTTAGTTTTTTTTTTTTTTTTTTTTTTTTTTTTTCATTTTCCTTTTTTTCATTGTTAAATTTAATGTCAGGTGTCATCAAATTAAAAAAATTGTATGTTTTTTTGTCAATTATTTCCCGTACCTATAGCTTTACCGTGTATGCAGGGCAGAGGGAGTAGTAGTACTCCTTGGAATCCAAACCCAAGTGTTAAACTTGAGCTACTTGAGCTGAATTTTCGGTTTCTAGTTTTCCATTGTGGAATAAATGATTTTTCATTTTCCCACCAAATTTCAACTCCTACTATTTTCATTTAGAGTAGCTCATTTTGATCTTAATTTCTTATTCATCTTAAATTTATTCTGAGAAACTAATTATACTACGACGATCTACTCACGGAGTAGAACACGTTTGATCAAAGAACTCCCATATTCAACTAATAGATCCCACTTAAACAATTGGTCTAAGTAAGTCGAAACCAACCTACTACTAACCAATTTCCAGCTCTTACAAGTTAAATTATAAGCTACTTATAATTAAATTTATATAAGCTTGGCCGAACATGCACTTAAATAAGTAAATATGTATTAAAAGTTAAAAACAGATGCCGGCGGCAATACAGGCGACACATTTGAGTGATAGAAGCCGACATTTGTCATTCGTTCATGTATCGATGCATAATTTAGGATTAGCCGATTAGCCGGCTGGCCGCCCCCTATAAACGAAAACAACCTTGATTTTGCTCTTTTTTCCCCAACGTTATCGTATTTTGTTACAAACAATCTGTCATTAAATGTTCATTGCCAACATTAAGTTGTGATTGAGTTAATTTTGTTTATTAGGTATTTTAGATCTTGTAATAAATTGGCGGACAATTGAAAAAGAATTTAAGTGGTCAACCCAAAATTCGTCTAGAAAAATGTTTAGCCCTTGTGTCTAAAATAATTATTTGAAAAATTAATTTTGTAAGTGATTTCTTTGGAGAAATGTGCTATGAAAAAAGTTAAAAGGAGACGTGTAAATAATTATTTTTGAAGAGTGTGGTTGAAAGTAAGTGTAGAAAAAAGATTTTCAAGTAAGCAGTTTTAGTTATGTTTCATATTCTTTCTCTTTGTTGAAGACCCAATGTGAAAATAAAAATGGCTAAATATCGGACTTTTGAGAAAATCTAGCATGGATAGAATAGATCATGTGCTTAATTTTTTTCTTTAATAACTTGTACTTTTAAATGAGGTATATGATTTAAAATGGTACGAAAATTTGAATTTTATTTTCTCCCATCAAAACTTGATAGAGAAAAACATATTTATTTATTTATTTAAGTGCTTGGGTAGGAGTGATTTTCCGAAAATCAATTTTCTCTATACTCATTTTCAATTATCATTTTTCACATTTTCTCATAACTTTTACTTACATTTTAATCATACAAGTTTTCAAAAATTTACTTGTTAAATAATCACTTATATACAAGCTCTGAGTCTTTGACCCCCTTTTTTTCTACCAATTTCATTTTTCCAACAGTGAAAAACATTAATTACACAAGAAAAGTAATCGTGGTACTTGATCCACATTTGAAAAATCCAGCCATTATTAATTGAATACCGTGTTTGCCCTTAGTATGACTTGAAAATGTACTTATTTACCCTTCAATCATTCTCCCAAATTTTGATTGATATTTAGGGGCAGAATTGGAAAGAAATATATCTAAAAATAATAAACAATTCCGTCATTGTTGACTTCCATACATCTTGCTGCAGACAGCTGCAGACATGGGGTCCTTTATACTGTTGGGAAAACAATTGGTGGAAGAAAGAGGCTCAAACAATTATTAGTCAATGAGAAGTAGCTTGTAGAAAACCCTAAGTTTACTTTAAAAAAAATGATAATACCATTTTGCCAGGCAGCTACCCCTCTCACATGAGGGTCTCATTAAAAAAAACCCAAAACACCCACCCACCCCCTGTGTTGTGAGAGGCCTGACAAAATGGCCTTGTACAGGCAGCTCGATCCTTAAAAAAATACGATTACACGACAAATCTTTATTTTATCCCCTTATTTTGTTTTTATACTTTGGTGAAGTAACAAGCTTCATTAGTGGAAACATCAACTTGTGTTATATATATAACCATTATGTAATTGTCCCAAACAAACACTTCATCATAAAACATGACCAAAATGAAAAGTAACAATGGAATAGAGAAGACCCTAAAAAAGAAGCACTTCGTGCTGGTTCATGGAGCATGCCATGGGGCATGGAGCTGGTACAAAGTGGCAACACTACTTCTTGCTGAAGGCCACCATGTCACCGCCCTCGACATGGCAGCTGTCGGAGTTCATCCGACACAAGTGGAGGAGCTCAGCTCTTTCTCCGACTATTGCAAGCCACTGATTGAACTTGTAGCGGCTTTGCCACCAAATGATATGGTGGTTTTAGTAGGCCATAGCATGGGTGTGTTAAGGTTTGAGGGTTCATCTTAAAAGGTCAACCTTGTTAAGAGGAGTAGCTGAAAACCTTATAAATTGACCTATATTTACATTTTTAATTGATGTGTGATTATATCCCTTAACAGGGTGGCATATCCATTTCTATTGCTATAGAAATGTTCCCTCAAAAAGTTTCTGTCGCTATTTTTGTCACGGCCTTCATGCCTGCTCCTCACCTTAATGTTCCTACAATTACTCTAGAGGTAATTAATGGCATGCCAATTATCTAGAAATGATCTTCTATCCATGGTAGGTAAGAGTTATATACAATTGTAGGCTCAATGCCAAGTCAGCGGTGGACATGTTTTATCCTGCCCACCATAGGTAGGAGATCATTTCTAGCAGTTTATCTATGTTTTTTTTTCAACCCTTTCTAATTTACTGATAGTCCCTTTTATTCGTTGATAATAAATTAAGCATAATTCTTTTCTTTTACTCAGTGCAATCGACAAATGGATCATGCTTTTATGGACAGTGAAATCTCATTCGGTAAAGGAAAGGACAAGCCTCCAACCTCTCTCGTCTTTGGCTCCAAGTTCTTGTCCAATGTCTTATATCAACTTTCCCCTCCTGAGGTGAGTATATGCACTTTTAGCCTATTTGGTATAAATTAAAATTAAAATTTTAATCTAAACCTCAATTTGAAATTCCTTTTTCTATATATTCATTTCCAATCACACATTATAAAATGTTATACAAGTAATTCAAAAAAATTTCCATATCTTTTAACCACACAATCTCTTAAATATCACTATTCAAAATATTATTTTTTTCCGTCAAACAGGGGCTAAATTAAAGTCAATAGCACATATTTTTCAACCACATAATTCATTGATTTTAATCAAAATCTACTAAAAATCTGATTTTAATCTCCATCAAACAGAGCTTGAACTTTATTTCACTTTAGGCACTGTGCGTTTATTCAAATTATAGAAAATGGTCGGTGTTTTATTGTTTAACAAAGCAAAAAAAATAAAATAAAAAAAAATACATATTGATGGACAAGTTGTGCTTCTCAATACGTCTGTTTAAGGAAATAAAAAAATGAATAGAAAAGAAGGGAAAAGAAGAAGAAGGAAGACTTGTCCAACAAAAAAAAATAAAAAAAAAATTATGTATTGATGGACAAGTTGTAATTCTCAATACGTTTGTATAAGGAAATTAAAAAAAAAAATGAATAGAAAATAAGGGAAAATTATAATTGAAATTAATTTCTAATAAAAAATTATAATTGTAACAGGATTTATCTCTTGCAAGCCTTTTGGTGAGACCCATCGGGCTCTATGACGATGCAGAAATGCTGAAAGAAATAGTCCTCTCAACACAAAATTATGGCTCAGTTCCTCATGCTTATATAATCAGTGAAGAAGGTAAATTTATTAAGGAGGACTCTCAAAAGTGGATGATAGAAAAAAATCCATCTGATGTGGTGAAAACCATTTGTGGTTCAGATCATATGGTTATGTTCTCTAAACCACAAGAATTGTGTTTTTTTTCTACAAGAAATAGCACAAGAATATTATTAATTACACTTATTATTTCTCATTATATGTAAACTGTTTGTCTAAAACGTATTGTGTTGGAATCTGTAGAGCTTACACGCATTGTATTGTTTATTTATCCTCGAGAGAGGAAGAAATTTTTTGGGTTTAATTTGTGGGTTTTTTATTATATTTTTTCTTATTATTGCTCGTGTAATCTTGCTTTGGCTAAGATTAAATGGTTTTCTTGTAAGTAAATAATTAATGGAATAAGTTAACAACCACCACATTTTTGTCCAAAAAAGTTTAAAATACGGGTAAATAGCACAAAACATCACAACCTTTCAATGTTATTATGCAAAACATCCATACCCTTCATTTTTGGCATTTTCATCCCTATTTCTACCTTTTATTGCGTAAAAGATTATTTTCATCCATTTTTTCAATAAAAAGACGATGTTACCCATATTTAAATAAAACAAAAAGATAAGATAAGATAAGAAAAAAACATAAAGAACTAATTGCAACAATAGTCCCAAATTTTTAAAAAATTACAATTACAAATATATAATTAAAAATCAAAACTAAAAAACAAAATTTATTCATCTTCTTCCCCTTGGACCCGTCAAGTCATCTTCCTTTAATTAATTTTGTAGCATACACAAACAATCTTACTGGCTCATTGTCTCAGTCTCTTGGCAACTTAAGAAACTTGAGAACATTTCGAGCCGGTCATAATGAAATTTCTAGAAGCTTACCAACAGGGATTGGTTAATGTCGAAGTCTGAAAACTCTTGGTCTTGCTCAAAATAGAATAGAATGTAATCTACTTAAAGAGCTAGGCATGCTCAAGAGCTTAAGAGAAGTGATTCTATGGGAGAACCAGTTTTTCTGGATTTATACCTAAGGTGCTTGGAAATTGTACGAATCTTGAGATACTTGCATTGTACCAGAACAATCTTGTCGTAGGGATTCCTGAAGAATAATTTGATTCTTTGAAAAAAAAATTTGATAGGTTTTATCAAAATTCTGAAAACGGAATTCTTGAAGAAACTTGTGAGATTTTCATAGTTTCTTAAAAGGGTCATTTTCTAGGGAATAGTAAGAAAGAATTGGTCAATTTATGGGATTATAAAAAACGTCTACAAACATACAGGAAAATACAAAAGTATTTTGCATCTTCTAATTTGTTAAAGATTGATAACACAATATCATTTGGTAAACGATCAAAAATGGTATCAAAAACATAAATTTCTTGAGTGAGATTCATTTTGGGATATGAAAATGGAAGAAATTTGAAGCTTGACATGCTCCCAAATGGGTATCAAAATAATTTCCTTACTTTACTAAAAATGTCGTTCAAGTAGTAATGTGCAAGCAAGGGTCATTCCCGTAGAGAATTATTTTCAATCACGTCAATTGCAAGAAAAAAAAAAGTAAAATACTTACATAAGTAAATGAGGGGGTTGGTTGGATTAAACTAAGGAAAGCGTAAAATGGAAATGAAAAAGACGAGAATAAAAAGGAAACAACGGAGGAAATATGTGATCGATGGGTACTCCTTCACCGCTAGAATGAATTTCTTATCGATGTTCACAAAAGATTTCGATCTCAAAATTAACAACAATTTGAGAATAATCACAAGCTCGACTACCTCAAACTTTCCTTAGATTTTAGTTGAATAAAATAAGATTTTTACCCAACTCTAATCATCAAACAACCTAAGAAAAGAACGCTAGATTAAATTTAACGAAAGTATTCACACATGAGAGTTGAATTGAATTAAGCACAAACATGCAAGCTCGGTTTGCTAACTTAAGTGATAATTCACCTACATTCGATTGAAAATTCCTCATAATCCATCAAAATGTAGTTGCTACTAGGTTTTAGAATAAATTAGCGATTACGTACTAAAAATCTCAAAATAGCATATATTGCAACAACTCAATCATCTAGTGTACATCTAAATAATCAAGAATACCAATATCGACATTTAACACAATGGATTAAACATATCAATCAAGAGAATATTAAAACACAAATCGATAGAAAATCATTTCTAGGGTTGGAAATAACCCCCAATCACGTATTCATTTAGCTATTCATAGAACATTTACAAAAACCCAACAAAATAATACAATACATGGAAGAAAACGAGATTAAAGAGAAGAATATCTTATTGATAAAGAGAGGAATGGATAAACAATTCAATGCCAATGTAATCTTCCTCTTCTTCTTCTTTCCCATTTCCACCATTGTTGTTGGAGGAGAGCACCCATATTTGCTCTTGTGTTTGGTCAGCTCTCCCCTTGATTTCTTTCCCTAGAAATGAGCCCCAAGACTTGTATTTAAGTTGTGGAGAAGGATAGGAGTCAGGTTGGAGTGAAATGGGCTGAGAAATAAATCAAAAATCGGGTTTCTCGGGTAGTCCAGAATTGTACCATGCGTACGCATGGTACAAGCCATTTAACTTCAAAAGCTGGTTTTGCCAAGCGTGCGTACGCACAACTTTCGATTTTTGCTGGTTTTGTAAAGTTTTTCCACCCCTCTTCAAGCCACCATTCAACCACCATTTCTTCATGATTTCGATCGCCGAATCTTGAAATATTTCATCAATTCTATTGGCTCAATTCACGCTTGAAATCCTTCCAAATCATCCAACTACCCGGGTATTAACCTAAATAACAAAAGTAACAAAATAAGGAATAAACTAACATGTGAAAACTAACAACTAAATAAGTTTAACGACCTAAATGAGTGTGAAATCCGCACTTATCAAAGCTAATTGGGACTGTGTAAGATTTTCGAGATAGAAAGCTGAGTACTTAATAGAGAGAAATGAATGATCGAGGAAATAAAACAAGAAGTTGATACGTTTTGGAGAAATATACTTCAAAAAAGATTTTAGTGTTTTGTCGGGATTTCTGGTACAACAGGAAGAAGATAAATGATTTTTATTTTTATTTTAGTTTTGATTTTGATTTTTAATTATATATATGTGATTAATTTGTAATTTTTTAAAAATTTAGGACTATTGTTGCAATTAATTCTTTATCCTTTCATTTATTTTATTTTTGTTTTATTTGAATAGAAGGTTAAAAGCGTCTTTTTATAAGAAAAATGGATGAAAATGACCTTTTGCGCAATGAAATGTGGAAATAAGGGTAAAAATGACCCCAAAAAAATGAAAGGTAAAAACGTTTTGCACAATGACATTAAAATGTAGAGACGTTTTGTGCTATTTACCCTTAAAAATACCCTCTAATATAATTTTTACAAATACCTCTTTTTATTAAAAATTAATATTTTTTTACCTCTTATAATTATTTTAGAACCGTGCTACATGTACATAAATGTTGATATAATTATTTACACCCATGTGAGTCGGCAAATTTTGGTACATTGATATTGACAACACCTTTTTCAATCAGCTGCCAAATTTTTGACACATGGAATGTCAGTCAAGATGTACATTTTGTGTGTACAAGTAGTTTAATCCACTATTTTAACTATACCTCATTTTTATTTAAAATTGACATTTCAATTTTTTGTTAAAAACCAAGATTTTTTTATGAATTACATGTTAGGATAACATATATGTTAATGTCTTATTTAAAGAGTAAAGTTACAATATTTCTATTTTCAAATTAGAAACAATACTTTAGAAAAATAATATGCTAAAAGAACAATTCACAAAGAAAGCAAAACAAATCAATTTTTACTTTTTGAACAATTTACAAAGCAAACAAGAAAATTATAATGTCAGACTTACATTTTTCTCGAAGACACCCTTGAGCTACATCCATAAAATAGAATAGACCACGTCCATTTCTAATAAAGAAATAGAATTAATTTGCTCCCACATCCAACTTCCAAAGTGGAATGTATTTGGAAACATTGTTAATTCCTTCTCCATAACATAATAATATCTTTGGCATCTTTAACTTGTTCAAGAAATCAAATTCCCACCATTATTTTATTACCAAACAAGGATCGGTACCTTCAAGGCAATTTTATAAAAAACATATTATAAAAAACTCATCGGCTTATGCTGAACAAAATTGCTGAAAATTTATGGTGCAGCCTACTTGGCTTTCGTAGGAGCTCATCGGCGATTAACATCAATTCCACGACACGCCTTACATCAAGTCGGCCACTAGTAGTAACATGCCTTCTAAGATAACAACTAAAACATTTCAGGAGGATGTACATATCTTAAGCATAATTGTCAATCTCCCATAAAGAGAGACTATACTGTTCATTTCAGTCCGAGCAGTTGGCCGAGTCTACTCTATCTTTCGCACATTTTTACCTTAGACCAGGTCATTATACCTGATGGGGTTGGTCTTCCTTTCAGTGTCATGTACTATAGACTAAATCAGAACATAATAACCTGTACATGCCACAATCAAAACTGATTCTTGTATCAAATTTCTTCACAAAACTCGACATATATTTGACTTTCTGATACCACTTATGGGTATTGGCCAATTCCCTTTAATTTGTCCACAAGACCATTGTTCGAAGTATAAATAACGAGACAATATATATATATATATATATATATATATATATATATATATAAAACTTATTAAGCTTCGCAAGGTCATAACTTTGCCTTGGTGTCCGTTCTGGTCCTTCACTTATCCATTTGGTTTGGCTTGAGTTCTTTTTTATTTATACCTCTAGTTTTTCATATTTGAATCTTCATAATTAGATCCTCATCATCTCAAAACTATTAATAATTTATCCGGGGCACCGAGTGCGAAATTCCCGGGAGAAGTAGCCAGCAACACTTGGCCGAGTGGCTGTGGATGCCAAATAATGTCCGTGGTCATAGTACGATGGTCGACAATTTGTACCGAGAGTGACTAGAGAGATATGGGAAATGTGGATGTAGTCCAATATGTTACCAATTATTCGGGTTTTTTTTAGCGATATGAGCAAATGTAGAAAGTTGAAGTTGTTTGTCGGTTATGGATTGAAGATGAGCCTTAAAATTAAGTAATTTCTCATAAAGCTCTTCGTCTCTTCGAAGGTGATTGTCTTGAGCACAAACATTGGAGATATATTTGTAATCTATTAATAGTAAGATATTCGTAGTGAATAGGAGAGTCAGTGAGCTCATTGGCTTTTCTCTTCAACACTCGCTAGTTTTCAATTATAATATTAGAGAATTTGTCAGTGTAGACAATTGGCTCTTGAGTTGCATGATTTGACCACAATGCATAGTTGTTGCTAATGTAGACCATTCATCACGTGAAGTTTCGGAGGAAGCGATAAACTGAATGATATTAGGGAATTTCTTTAATAATCAATGGGTCTAATCAAAAGTGTGAAGGTGGATTTGAGAAGATGATACCATCAATTTGTATGGTGCTCGAACGACAATGATAGATCCATCAACATAGTCCATAACAACATAAACAATGAAGCGGGAGCAAAATTGAAGATGCCGAGAGGAATAGGAAGTATTAGTGAGCTTGATACGAGATATTAAGAGAAACACGATGGATAGAAGAATCAGTGGTTATGTGAGGGAAAGAAGGGATGGCTGTTGTGGCAGCAGCACGGGCTCCCATGGTGACGCCTGTTATTGGAGAGGAGTTGGCCGAAGAGGGAGGGATTGCTCGTCAAAGTCGTGCTCTGATCAGCGGCGAATCCAACGTTGAAGTTCAGCTAGAGCGGAGGTTGACCATTGACCGTCGACAATCCACGATCGTAATAGTCCGATCATTTATTAGATTTTGATTAAATAATATTAAAAATTATTCAATATATATGTAAATGAACTAAAACGTTAAAATTATATACAGAAGTTTCACGACTTTCCCTGCCCCCTTTTCACTACGACTTCCCTAGCCCCTTTCGGACAGTTTCCACAATTTCTCCGGCAATTGACCATTAAAAGTTAAAACAAAAATAAAATAAAATAATAATAATAATAAAATCGATCACTTTACCAAAATAGGGCTGGACAAAACGGTAACTTACTATTTTTCCAATAAATTAATTAAAAAAAATCTACAATGTTCTGTATTTAATGTAGACTGGGAGCGTCATCTTCTCCATTTTTGGATATATAACAATGGTCAATATACAAGGAAACTCAGAGAGAAATCAATAAGCAAATTTCTGCCACAATCAACACAAATTTAGGTTCACAAATTTCAGACATTTTTGAACCATCTTTTTATAAGTTGGACACGCGTGAAGTTGGAATTTAGAAAGTAAAGAGAAAGTTCCAGCAAAATCAATTGGAAAAGAGGAAGGGTGAGACAGAGAAGTTCACATCTGGCAAGGGAGCACTGAGTGTTATAAAACTATTTCCTTTGATCATTCCTAAATAATGTGCTTCCCCAGCCCCAGGAGTACTTCACCTCTACTCCCTCCCCGACGAAGATTTCCCATAATCATGTGGGTCAAAGCAGTAAACTAGAAGCACCGTCTGCAACGCCACCAACCCGACTTTGTTCTCCTCTCCGGCTCTCCTCCTTCTCAATCGCTGTCGGTAGGTTGGGGAAAATGAAATTGGGTCACTTAGTTACCAAAATGGACTGCACGATTTGGGCCAACAAACAACTCAATTTTTATTTTTGAAGGCCCGCCCCAGCCACAGCACCAGCAGCATCAAGCCCAACTTGCCCAAGTCAGTGACACTCACACACGGCCCTTTCTTCTTCCTTCTCTCCTCCGGCCGGCGCTCACTGCTCACACAGTCACACACTCTCACTCAAACTTTCCGGCGGATCCAGCTAGAGCGGTCGCTCTAGCTCGCCACTAGCTGGATCCGCCACTGGCTCTGATACCATGATAAAGAATAACACTCGAAAAAATATTGAGCAATCTGATTTATTATCTCGTTAAAGATTGTGCTGTGGAAATAGAGAGTACAAAGTATTATTACTAACGTGACTAAACTATAAAACATATACCCGACTCGGATATTAGGAGTACAGAGGAATGATCACCTACCTCCAGTAGGTAGGTTTTACAAAACCCCCCATGTACAAAAAAAATCCCACCCTTCAAAAATTGGTCCCACTTCAAACATTTTTTTACATGGGGGGTTTTGTAAAAACCTACCCACTGGGGGTAGGTGATCATTCCTCTAAGAGTACAATCATATTAAAATAATGCTATCTAGCATTAATGGTGTTGAACACCGTTTAAGTGTCAGCATATCATAGGTCCTATTAAACAAGACATAGTTCCTTGTATTTATTTGAACCTATAATTTTAATGTCATTAATACTGTCACCTACACTAGTGTCAAATATCAATGATATTAAATAACATTACTCATCAAATTGTTTACTAATGTACAAATTCAAGGAAGCAAGACGTCTATTTATTTTATACCATTATTAGTAACACTACAATAAATTAACCCAATGAATACAACTCAAGTTTGTCCAATGCTCGAAGACATTGGCCTAATTTGATAACAAAGCCAATTTTCTGGTAGGGTGGACCATTTTGCTTACCTATTACTGAATCAAATTTATGTACTACGATCACTTCAAATCTCTTCAAGTAGCTAAATTCCAATCAAAAAGCACGAGTGACTTCCTTCCATTCTCTCACCACATGTTAGCTCGAAAGAAACTGCATCACAAGACAATCATTACTCGTAGAGTTATATAATTAGGTAATTTCGTAAAATTTACGTTCTTCTCGTAAACTAGAAATACTATATATTTCATTATATTTACTTTACTCATAAGAGTTCATGCAAAGAATCGACCGATTGTACAAAATAAACGAATAAAAAATCTTTTTTTCAATAAAATAAATCAGATTATCGATTTAAGTTCACTAGTTATCTATATGTATTAATTGATTATACGATTAAATTTCGGATCGATTCTAAATTTTTCAGATTGAACTTACTAGTCCACTTCTTAAAACATCTAAATAACATTTTTTTTTTTTTTCAAGTAATGTACAAAAGTTTCATAATTTCATATCATGTTATGTTCTAAGAATAACAAAAGAAGTTTCTTATTATACCCTAGAATGGTGAAATAAATAGATTTAGAAGGGCCATATGTATTGTTGCAGAAGAAGGGTGATTAGGGCATGTGAAAACCCTTGTTTTAAGTACCCCCTCTCCACCCCACACGGCACACCCCTCAATATTATTCTCAAAGGAACCATTAGAGACCTAGTTAAGGGTGACAACTTAACATGACACCCACTTGAAGACCATTCCCTTATGTTTCTAAGGAGACACCACCAAGGACCATTTGCCCCCTCTCGTCAATAACGTAGGTCCCCCACCCTTAATGCTTTTCATTATTGTTTTTAGGGTATATATGAATACATTTTGGTTGTTCTTGACTGAGGGTAAATCTCACATAAATTAAATATCGAAATATAGACCAACATATAAGGAATTTCAAATCTTAATATAGTATCAAAGCCCATTAAACTTCAACGAAAAATTTGATCCGATTAACACTCAAAAAATGAGCACTCGAATTTTAAAATTAATTTTCTCAAGCGAACTATCATCTTGTGATGGCATGTTAATAGATAAATCTCACATCAGTTAAATATCGAAATATAGACTAACATATAAGAGATTAAGTTATTTTTCTTAACAAAGTTAACCTTTTAAGATAGAATCTCAAGTTTTCGTAATTGAAACATTGTATATTTTTGTTTTTATTTTAATCTTGAATTTAATAGGAAAAAAAATGAATGATAATTACTTACGCATTTTGCTTTTTAATAACTACATCGTATTGTAGACTAATTTGACACTTCAAAATTTACAGTTCAAAAAATCACATTTAATTATTAAAAATTTATCTTAAACAAGACTAGAATTTGCTCATGAGGTGAAACAAGGCAGTTGACCACAAGAGAACTTACTGGACTAATTGGACAATTCTCTAGGGTCAAGACAAGACTGCTTCATCAACTATTGCTTGTGGAATGACTTAAAAAGAGAAATACGACATGTATAGAAATCTTTTATTAGTTGATAGCTGACAAGCATTCATTGGATGTTAAACACGAAACAAAGTTAAAACAATCAATACAGTGTTGTCACCTCATCATTTGTAATATTTTATGTAATTTATATTTGTACAAACAACTTTATTCGACTTACAAGGGATTTTCAAATGCTTGGTAAATGTTTGCGTTAAGTATTTGCCATTTTCATAGATGGATATTGTTGTCACTCACATCTATCGAGGAGGTAATCGAGTGACATAACATTTAGAGCTCCCAACATTATTGTCCCTACATGGAAGAGGACTGATCCTCATTTATGTTTTTCTTTTATTTCTGCTGAAGTTTATAGTAAACTGTTTTATCGTTTCTGTGGACTTGCACTTAGTTTGATTCTTTCATTTTTATTAGTAATTTTGATAATACATCGAAAATATACAGGTTTTCAAGAAGATCTGCATTTGGGGAAAAAATGCTAATAATTATAGAAACATCTCTGCTACTTGCATGTTGATTGACAACATTGTTGTACAAATTACATAATTCGTTTCATTTTTTTCCGGAAAACGTGTGATTAATATTGAAATTGGAAGGAAACAAAAGTAGAAAATCCGGCCAATATATTTGAGTAAAGCTGTTTGTATAGGGAAATTGTTAGAAAGCTTTACAAGTGCTGATGTGGTGGATTTTGATTGACTGTTTTAAATTTATTTTTTGTGCAAAGTCCAATGAATCCTGCCACTGATGTGGTGGATTTTGATTAACTATCACTTGACATTCTGTAAAATTGTCTGGCATTTTCGCGTGTACATGTAACATCTCCCAATATATTTACTACTATAACTCCTATATATAGCCTTTATTATGCCACATTCTTCAACATACACACACTCTCTCTGTCTCTAAAACTTTTCTGCACTAAATAATCTTTTTGGCACATTTGTTCTTCAAATCATAGGTGTGACATTTCCCATTTGCATTGCAGTTATAATTCTTTGAGAATATTAGACTAATATATCTGAACTCTGAACTCGACATGAAGATGCTATCGAAGAAAGTTAAGTGCAACGCACATGGCCAAGATTCTTCATACTTCCTAGGATGGCAGGAGTACGAGAAGAACCCATATGATGAGGTTCGAAATCCTAGAGGAATTAGTCAGATGGATCTCGCCGAAAATCAGGTAAGAAATGAGGGAAAAATGCAAAGAAACTAACTCAGTGAAAACCTTGTTCTTATATTTAACTCATTAATTTTGAAATTTTCGGCAGCTCTATTTTGATCTTCTCGAATCATGGCTTGCTCAAAATCCAGATGCAGTTGGATTCAAGAAAAATGGAGAGTCCATATTCAAAGTGTTACAACCCATATTTTTTTAGTCAAAGTCAAGTCAAATAAGGACTAAAATGAGAAAAATTATTTTATTGGGATTTATTTTATAAATTGGCAATATTTGAGGATTTAATTGGATACATTTTAAGTTGAAAAATTTTATTTCTAATAATGAAAGATATAAGGGCCAAATGTTATTATTAATTGATGTTGAGGGACTTTCTTTGCAATTTCCGGATTAAGTGGACTACAAGTGGCTTTTTAATCATTTTTTATTCCATTTTCAATTAAAATCACATACAAACACACACTAGAAGAGGGAGAACCGGCAGAGGGCAGAAAACGCAGGAAAAGAGGGGGAAAAAAAAAAGGAAGGAAAAAGAGAAAGAAGAAAGGAAAAAGGAAAAAGAAGGGAAAAGGAAGGAAGAAGAAGGGTAAGTGTTGATGCTCTTATTTTGGGTTCAATCTATCTAATTTTTTTAAGAGGTTAAGAAGTAAATTATTTATGATATTGTGATGTTAAATTTTTAGGGTTTCGAATTTATGGAATATGGGTGTATTTTAGAGCTCAAGATTGTGGATTATTTAATTTTCATTTGAATTAAGGTAAGGAATTTTAGTTTTGACAAACCCTAGAATTTATAATTGGGATTTGGAATAAGTATAGATTAGGGAAATGATAGTTGTGATGAAATACTCACTTGAAAGATTGAATTTATGAAACAAGATAAAGATTTAATTGGTTGGATTATGGTTACTAGTTTTCACTAGATTGTAAATGGGGAATTATTCTTATGTTGGAATGAGGATTATTTTGATGAATTAGATTTTAGTGAAAGGACTAGGAAATGGAATTAGCTCCAAGTGAGTAAATGAAATTTGGGAAAAATTATTCAAGTCTCAAGAAATTAAGTTTTAGTATTCGATTATGAATATTTAGAGCTACTTGGTAGCGTGATTGTTAAATTGGTTATCCGATATCATATTTCACGTAGTGACGGGAAAGCTCGAAAATGCTCGTCAATTTAATCATATTCATGTCTATAGACCAGTGAGTGGAAAAAATTTATTTTCAAGAAATTAGTATTTATTCAATTTATATTAGATTTGGATTTGAAAGTTAATTATTTCATACAATTGATTTAGAAAGCATGATTTTCAGAATAAAGTGAATTTTATAATCATTTTTTTTTTTAAAGTTAAATTCAGTTCAGGTAAATTATTTCATTAGCATGTTATATTCATATTACATATTTCAGTATATCTGTAGTTATTTTAAAAATCACCAGAAAGTACCCAGGTGATTTACCCGCTCTACACTTATGTGAATGTGTTTCCACAGTGTATGACCAGTTATGGTGATTTTACCCGCTCTGCACTGATGTGAATGTGTTTTCACAGTGTATGACCAGATTATCAGAGGTCTTTGGGACCCACTCTCGTACACACATAGTCAAAGAAAGTCATGTTGCCTTGGTGTTAGGTCTAATATTTAGCTTGAATCTACCATCGGCGCACAACACGTGTCGGATCCATTAGGTTGACTTGGGACGGGTCGTGTCACAAAGTGCTTGCTCTTTTTCAAGATTATCATGGCCTTCCTGCTTTTAAAAATGTAAAAATTTTAATTATTTACTACAATTCTTTTTCTTTTTTCTTGTATTCCAAGAAATATTAATGAGTCTTCCATTTTAAAATCTTTATTACAAAACAGCACAATCAACAGAAACTTTTTTACGACAATATTTACATGCAAAAAATTCATACGAGTTCTATTAACAATTTTAATGGATTATTACAATTGATTTCTTTCTATGAAAATGCTTTTACATTTAGCTAATTCACATCATGTATCTAACTTTAGCTGTGTTAATCCATGCAGGCATTGGTTGAATTTATGGCAGAAATTCGTGGAAACAAAGTTAGGTTTGATTCAGACAATTTAGTACTCACTGCTGGCGCCACTTCAGCTAACGAAACTCTCATGTTTTGCCTTGCTGATCCTGGCGATGCTTTTCTTCTCCCCACTCCCTACTACCCTGGGTACATATTCGTTAAACTATCTCGTCTAAAAGTAGAAAGTTTTTATTGCTCTTCAACACGTTCCATCTTGTCCTGACATGTATAAAATTTTATAAATGCAGGTTCGACAGAGACCTCAGGTGGCGAACAGGAATTGAAATTGTACCAATACAGACTAATAGCTCGAATGGCTTCAGAATTACTGGATCTGCTTTAGAAGAAGCTTATCAAGAGGCTGAAAGACGAAATCTTAAAGTTAAGGGCGTATTAGTAACTAATCATTCGAATCCACACTTGGAATAACGTTGAATCTGACCGAGCTTGATCTTCTAGTAAACTTCATTGCTGATAAAGGTATCCATTTGATAAGTGATGAAATATATTCCGGACTGGTTTTTAACTCGCCGGACTTTGTGAGCATAATGGAGGTTTTGATGAACAAAAACTACAAGAACACACAAGTTTGGAACCAAATTCACATAGTATACAGTCTCTCTAAAGATTTAGGTATTCCAGGATTTCAAGTTGGAGCAATTTACTCTAACAATGAAATGGTTGTATCTGCAGCAACAAAAATGTCAAGTTTCAGGTTGGTTTTGTTGAATGTTACATGACATTTTGACTGTCGATTTTTATATCTTTAAGTGGTTGAGAATCCCAGAAATTCAGGTGCGACTTGGTTGTTAAGCCATGTGAAGTATGGTAGAAAATCTTTTATTTTGTAATATCTTATAGTAGGTATGGGATGATAGATATTGTATTTTTTAATACTTTGTAAGCCTATTAATATCTATGAATGAGTATGAAGTGTTGTCTTCTTCTTCCTTAGCTTCTCCTCTTGATTTTAAGTTGTTTTATGCACTTATCGGAATCCTACAGCACTTACCGTATTTGAGCTAAGTCTTAACCCATATACGATAACCACCTAATATCCGGTATTTGCCGTAAACCCATATACGGTAAGTACTTGATATCCGGTAAGTTGCTAGCCTAAATCCGGTAAGTTACAAATGATTCCAGTAAGCTTGAATACCGGTATTTGTGTTCTCTTTGAGTCAACAAATCCAACATGGTATCAGAGCTCTTATGTTATTAGAAAAGGACCAGAAGAAGGAAAACAAATAGGCTTATAAGGAGAAGAAAAAATCTGCTGAAAAAAGTGAGTTGAAAGGATGGCATCGACTAGCTTCTCAGCACCTCTACCCACAGCCTTCAATGTGAAAATTATAATTTTTGGGCTGCAAAGATGAAGGCTTATGACCTCTGGGAGATAACTGAAACAGACATTGAACCTCAACTGTTGAGAACTAATCCCACAGTTGCACAAATCAAACAACATAGTGAAGATGTTACCAAAAAATTCAAAGCTATTTCTTGCATATAGTCTGCTATCTCAGAAGCAATTTTCACAAGAATTATAACTTGTGAAACAGCAAAAGAGGCTTAGGATAGACTCAAGGAGGAATTCCAGGGAAATGAGAAAACAAGACAGATGCAAGTACTCAATTTGAACCTCGCAATGCAACGAATAAAAGTCTTTGTCAATTCTATGTCGAAGATGAATATTAATGGCCGCAATAGAAATCAATGCTCAAACAAGAATTTGCGAAGAAAGTCACTCACCAACTGGGTTTTCGGGCTATCATTTCATGAGAACAAATGTGAAAGATAGTTTAGTATTCGGGTATGAACAATTTATCCATTTTTAATTTTCTCAATATTGTAACGTTTTCTTTTTTGTATGATTTTCTTGTAGAGATTGCACTCGGTCATTGTGGATGAGAAGTGAATTTCGCTGAAATTAATTGTAAACCAAATTTCGAAGTTCGGTTGATGAAATCCTCTTGAAATGTAAAATATTATGCATACCATCAATTTATTTTTCATATTTATTGATAGAAAAGATGCTTGACTTTCATATTTCCACGTGAAATTCTCCAATGGAAGCGAACCAAGATTTTATGCCTTCAACAGAGAATAAATGATGCAATTAAGTACTGAGTAAAATACTTGGATACTCTGAAATGAATAACAGCATTTCTAGAAGAATGAGGTTTGTTGATAAAATTGGTATTTCCTTTAGTGACTCCATATTTGATTTTTATTTCGAATTGTTCACTCGCAATTGAAAATCTTTGCAGAGAAATTTATGTCAAATTAGCAGCAATATGTACCGGCAATGTTGTCTTGTACAACACGAACACATGGACACATCATGATACAGACACATCAAGACATGATTCTTAAAATGTATGGCATGTACAATTTAAAGGATTGTGTTTGACAACTTCGTTTACATCCCCTTATTTGTCAAGAATAATTCTATTTGTACACTCAAAAGTGTACTGAATTGTTTACCCCTTCTCACATGCATGCGGGATCCACATAAATAAAACGATTTCCAAAAATGTTGTTTTCACCCCCCCTATTGTGAGTAGTCGGTAAGATTAGATAAAAAAATTCAGAAATGCACCTGTACCAAATGATGTATAGGGCCCATGTACAACATCTGGTCAAATGAAGTTGTACAAACAGCATCTCTCAAAAAAATTTGGTAAATGTAGCATGGTACATGTGTCCAAATCTGTGTCATTGGTTATTTAAAGTGTTGTTAAAATCAATGTGTCTAAAATTGACACCTCACTAGTGTGTCAAAATTGATGTCAACAAATGATGTACATATAGCATGTTTGTTAATTTGGGTGTGTTCGGTAGATATTAAAATCGGATTAAAATTGAAAAACTAATCGTTATTGTTGACTTTTATTAAATGAGTGAGACCCAATAACGATCGTATTTTCAATTTTAATTGAATTTTAACTGGTGCCGAACACACCCTTTAAAGGATTAAACAAGTTGTACACTTGTGTTTGGCAACTTCGCTGACATTCCCTTATGTGTCAAAATCTGTGTTACTGGTTATTTAAAGTGTTGTTAAAATCGATGTGTAAAAATTTGTCGCCTCACTAGTGTGTCGAATTTGATGTCAACAAAGATGCACATGTAATATGGTTGTAATTTAAATCCTTTAAAACTGTAGGTCTATATATTCTATCTTTATATTTATATTTTTTATTTTAATAAAATTAATTCTTTTCTTAGTTTGATTTTTGCTCATTAAATCTTTTAAATTGATTGAGTAGCTATTTGTCATATTAAATAATTTTTAGTTGAATCAGATATTACATTGCTAGGACAGAAAAAATACACATATTATAAACTATTCAAAGAATGTTGATGATGGATATAACACGACACATGTCATACATGAACATATGGCACCATTAAGATAGATCGTGTGCCATAGCTATTTACATGTAATAATTTTTTTTCTTGAAATTTAAAATTTTAAAAATGAGTTATAAATTTTATTTACTTATAATACAATTACAATGTGTCTCCATGCAAGTCCATATATTTCTTTTTATCAAATATCTCATACGCAATATTTCAATGGTAAGAGGAACTATAAATCTATGATCATTTGAGCATAATTAAAAAAACATCTTTAAATGTAAAGAACGAAATTTTTATTTTATTTTTTTTACATTCCAACAACTTCTTTGGGTAACGCCACATCACGAACGATCCCACAATCCCTGTCATGGGACCCTGTGGAGGAGGAAAATAAATCACAACTAAGATGTTGTGGCATGCAAGGTTGGAGCTAGCTAACTTTATTCTTATTTTTAGCCCTTCATTTTAATTATTTCAATAATTATTTATTATTTTTCACTTCTTTTTAGTTGATATACATATTTTTAGATGTCAATTGATAAAATTTTCAAACAATAGTCTAAAAAATGGAATATTGAAACTTGTAATTCACTAACTGCAATATTATAATATACAGATAGAGTGAAAAATATATTTGAAGTGATTGATCATTGACATGTAAAAAAATATTTGACTCTCTAAAAGAGAGTATTTTAAATTTAAAGAATATCGATACAAATCAATTAGTCTTACAACAATTTATTTAAAATAAAATATATTTATTTTTATGGTATCTAAACGCGTTTTTCTGGGACCAAATTTTGTGTTTGCACATCTAGAAAGGACATTGATCATAGAATATTATGGAATGTTACATATCTTTTCATAAAACACATCTTGATACGCGGCTAATAGACTACAAGCTAGTCCACCTGCCATGTGATTTTTGATGTCCTCAAAAACAATAATTAAAAGCGTATCTAACTTAAAAATTAAAATTATACAAGAGTGGGAATTTCTGTCTCCCCATGTTTTGTTGACCAAATGCATGTGTCTGAGAGAAATTACTTGTATTTTGTTTATACTTTTTAGTGTAATAAAATATAATCTCACTTAGATTAATTAATATGCATTAATTAATTATATAAAAATCTACGTTATGGGACAGTTTCTTTGACAACATATCTTAAAATCTGGTCAGCAATTTAAACTTAAAAGCAACTGGAAAAATTAGGGATGACAATTTAACGTGTCCCATTTCGACAAGGTTCCGCTCCGAATGAAACCAAAAAATAGCCTTGAAGGGTTGACGAGGCGCCGCCCCGTCCAGAGTCCCCGTCTCGTGAAAAAAAAAAAAAAAAAAAAAAAAAATTTAAAATTTTACCTAACAAATTATATTATAGAATTGTATTTTATTTTTTAATAATAGCAAAACTCAAAATATTGAAAATGTTAAAAAAAAAAAATTAACGGGGCAAGATCTCGCCTCATCCCGTCAAAGCGGGGTTGGGGTGTGACGGGGCAGGTTGCCTAGGAAAATCAATTTAGTTTCTTTAAACAATAAAATGTTTTGATCATTTTCTTCATTTATTTGTTTTCGATTTTCACACTTCCCCAAATGAGACTTGAATCCAGGTCATTGATTTAGTAAGGCTCCCTTCTTACTGCATAGATTTTTTTTTGGCCCAACTTTGTATTATATAATTTAATTGAATTAAATCTTAAATGTTTACATCATAATGTATTTACAACAAAATAGTACCATATGTCTTTACTTCTAGGGTAACATGTTCTCGTGTAATCTATTACTTCTAGGGTACCATATGTCTTTACATTTTTCGGAACACTAATCAAAATTACCTTCCTTGTAAATTTGAAATTGGTATTGTATTGTATTAAATTTTTACCATTGGTTCGAGTGTAGTGATAGTAAATCTAGATAAATGAACCGAGTTTAAAGTATTTTAACTTTCAAAATAAAACTTTCCCACTTCATCTGATTGAATAAATCCTTCTTACATTATAGAAATATCATAAAATATTTAGTAAAAGGAAGTATCCAATTCTAATATTACGAACAAATTCCTAGTACCAACCATGTCACCGACATTAATTTGTTTGTTTCCTTTAAAAAAAAAAAACACAGAGACGCCGAATTCTAACAACTCTTATGAGTACAAAACATTGATACAAAGTGCATTAATTAATTATATAAAAATCTACGTTATGGGACAGTTTCTTTGACAAGATATCTTAAAATCTGGTCAGCAATTTAAACTTAAAGCAGCTGGAAAAATCAATCAATTTATTTTTAGTTTCTTCAAACAATAAAATGCTTTTGATCATTTTCTTCGTTTATTTATTTTTCGAATTTCACACTTCCCTGAATGAGACTTGAATCTAGATTAGGGTTGGACAAGGTTTGATTCGGTTCAGTTCTAAAGAGAATCGAATCGAACCAAATATTTAGTAAATGGAACCAAATATTTTCGGGTATTTAGTAAATGGAACCGTCGGGTTCAAATATAATTATAGACCCGTCTGGATTCGATTCCGTTCGGTTCCTTACCATAATTAAATTTTTTAACATTTATAATAAAAATAACTAATGACACTTTTAATCTTAATTTTACAAATTAATGTATTTCAATTTAATAACATATAAATAAAAAGTTGTACAATAAGATTAATTTACAAATGTATACAAATACCAAAAAGTATATACTAACACTAAAACATCGATAATTCATATCAATAATTCATTTGTTTCAAACATTGTTCAACTAATAAGATTTAATAAGAAAAAATACAATACTTGTCTCAATGACCTCGTAGAACTCTATCTTGGAAAACTCTCAAAAGTTAAATAATTAAAACAAAAAAATTGAAAATAATTTGTTAATTTATTTAGAAAAAGTTAAATAATTTGATTTATATAATATAAAAAAATTTAAAAAATTTAAAAAGATTCGGTTATTGTTCGATTTTTCGATTCTTGGTCTAGAATCAAGAAACAAATCGAACCCGTCAATTCTAGATTCGGGTATCCGTTTGGGTCTTTAATTTCAGAAGAACAGATTGGTTCGATTCGAGACTTTTGTCCCGCCCTAATCCAGATCATTGATTTAGTAAGACTTCCTTCTTACTGCATAGATATGTTTTTGGTCCAAACTTTGTATTATATAATTTAATTGAATTAAATCTTAAATGTTTACATCATAATGTATTTACAACAACAACAACAATAACAAAATGTGTATTATAATAAGTAATAAATAGTACTATGTTTTTACTCCCAGGGTAACCTGTTCTCGTGTAGTCTATTGCCTTTCATTATCAAAATTGATGTTCTAGACTTAATCATTTCGTTTAATCACGCTTTACATTTTTCAAAACACTAATCGAAATCACCTTCCTTGAGCATTGGAAAAACTTGAAATTGGTATTTTATTGTATTACATTTTTGCCATTGGTTTTAGTGTAGTGATAGTAAAAGATAAATGAACAGAGTTAAATAGTATTTTCACTTTCAAAATAAAACTTTCCCACTTCATCTGATTGAATAAATCCTTCTTACATTATTGAAATGGATAATTCTATAAGTACCGAATGGCCAACCGAATTGTTTACTGCATGCTGACGTGGCGTGAAATACCATTCAAAGCTGTTGAGTTCAAATTCTCGCGAGAAATCACTATTAAAAAAAACTGATTTTAAACTCAAATGAAGCCAAAATTAAAATCCTCTCTCTCTCTCTCTCTCTAAGATAAATCTCCGGCGACCCTAATGCCGCTCGCCAGCGACTGTACCTTCGACGAAGAAAAAATCTCTGACCGGCTTTGAAGTATGTTTTTGTCATTTTTCTTCTTTTAAATGTGTAGAGAATATCATTTCCTACCTATATTCTTAAGAATCTGAAATTTAGAAGTTATTGAGGTTGAGTTTGCTTGATAGAGAGATGAAGTAGGATTTGTGAGGGGTTTTTCCACCGAAATTGAAGATTAAATGTTCGGGATTATAATATGCCCCAAATCACTGCCTTTAGGGCTTTTTTGAACGAAAATGTATGTGAAATTCCGCTTGAACGAAAATGCCCTTTAGGGCTTATTTGAACGAAAATGCCCCAAATCTCTGCATTCATAAAAAAAAATTGAACAGTTTGGTTTTTACGAAAACAAGCATTGTGAAATTCCGTTTTATTTTTTTCGTGAATTTTTTTTTTTTTTTTTTTTTCAATTACTGAAGGAATGATATGAAATGCGATGAAACAGTTTGTATTTTACGAAAACTAGCATTGTGAAATTCCTTTTTTTTTTTTTTCAATACTTGAAGGAATGAATGTTTACGGAAATTTTGCAAGGTTAATATTGTTTTCTGATTCAGTATTAAGTTTGAAAGGAAGAAGCATTTTGCAAGTGCAAGGTTAAATTTTGCATGATCAGAGTTTGACATTGCCAATGTTATTAGTTGCAAGCAGAACACCTGATGGCTGGGAAGAGCAAAATTTGGAAGTTTTTGACATCTTTCGTTTCATGTATGAATTATGTATACGCTGATTGTAATAATGAACACCTGTTTTCGTTTGATATGAATTATGTTTTCGGCTTCTTTCAATTGTTGATTGAAAATAATATTTTGTCATTGTGGTAATGTAGTTTCCAAAACAACTACGCCAACCAAACGAAATAAAATCAACCAAACCAACTGGAAAACAAGACTTCATTAATAACCAAAACAAATAATTACAAACAAGACTTCATTAATAACCAAAACAATTACAGTTTCCATTTCCATTTCCATGTTCTTTTTTTTTTTTTTTTTTGAACATACAAAATGAACTGGGCAATTTTTACATAAACACTAGATACCATTAAACCAAAGAGAAACAACCATTGCCTATACATATCAAAGCATCATTTTCACCGGTGTCATCAGTTGCGTATTGCACTCTCCTGTGTGCCAACAAGTTGGGAATGGAAGCAGAGACGGATGTAGGGAGGGCTGTAGCCCAGTCCCCCCCCACAGTCCAGTAAGGCAAAAAAAAAAAAAAAAAAAATTATGTAAACAATTCTACTGGGAGCTTAGCTAATTTGGTATACATCTCTTTCGCTTAAGTACCTGAACATTGCTCGGGGGCTGAACATCGTCTGCTAGCCGTGTTTTCGTTGTGCTTGAGTTCGATGCCACCTGGAAACATGCAAAAAAAAAATAGAATGTTAAACTCTCTAGAGATTCTACTTTAAAAAAATCAATTAAATGTAAACCTTTCGACAACTTCTTGATTTTTTCGCACAATAATTCCCTTTTCTTCACCAACGCTAGTATCATTGGGACTGCCATCATCGGACGAAACAATTTGCACTACACCTACATTGACGGAAAACAGACAATAATCAATTCATTTGGGCACAAGCATAAGTTGGCTCCACAAAAAAAAAACCCCCAATGTGTATTGCACCACAAAAATCGAAGCTTCAGTGTATTTCTAGATGGTTAATCTTCCACCCAAAAAATCGAAGCATGCAGAAAACAACTATAAGACTTGAGTATTTCTACATGGTGAATGTATTGCATCAAAAAATTTCCAGATTTTAATGAAAATAGCTTCACAGTGCTAAAAACAAATAAAAGGGAAACTGAAAATGCAGATTGAAATGTGCTTACCCATGTTCGTGTCGGCTTCGGTTTCGTCTTCGGCGTCGTCACCGGCTTCCTCACAAAATTCCTCATCTCCGACTGCGGAATTTGGGGATATCATATTCGAGTTCAGCCTCGTGTCAACGTCAACGTCGAAGTCGCCGGCGTCGTGGAATGGGTTTTGCCATGAGTTCATTGCAATGTCGATAATAATGGTTTTCAACCAGAAATTATGGTGTAGGGACAAAGGAAAGAGAAAGAGAGGCACCTTTTCTTCAAGCGGGAGACAGCTGAAAAGGGAAAGAGAAATGCGCCTTTTCTTTTGTGTTTTTTCAAAGTTACTGTAGTCATTTTGTGTAGCAGACGAGATTTTGACCATTTCAAACTGACTTGCCACATCAGCAGGCAGTAATCCATTCGATAGACAATGCAGTACGTGTAGCACTATCCTATTGAAATATCATAAAATATTTAGTGAGAGAAAGTATCCAATTCTAATATTACTCACAAATTCCTAGTACCAACCATGTCGCCGACATTAATTTGTTTGTTTCCTTCAAAAAAAAAAAAAAAAAGACACTGTGACGCCGAATTCTAACAACTCTTAAGAGTACAAAACATTGATACAAAGTGCAATTAGTGGATAAAAATTAGTGGATCTAATTTATAGTTAAGCAAAGATCCTGACTTTTGTTCATACTGATCATATTTGTATGATTTTATCAATGTTTTGAAATCCTACTCTAACATCAACCCAGAAAAAATAAAGGGTGAAATGTCAAATAATTGCAGTAGAGGCGGATCCGTGGTTAAAAAAATAAAATAAAGGTTATTAGAAAATAAAGAATAAAATCTATTTTTTTTTTCAAGTCAACCGATTCTTGGCTTGTTTTAATAGTTTTCATTTTTTCGATTACGTATATTTGGACCGATACCCACGATTCGAAACCTTGATTTTTATCACACCTTTCATCGAACTACTGACGTTGTCTTTAATCTGCTTTTCATCGAGCTACAATTCTCTTAATCAAACAAATAGATAATTTACTAATTAATTACCCTATTAATGAAACATGATCTCCACTAATCAACATCTAATAAACTTGTCCAAAATCAACATGCAAAAGAAACATATATTAATGCTAAAACAAATAATGAAATTCAGATTCAGACGAATAATGACTAATAATTAACATTTAATAATTCTAAAGTATCATATAGTTGAAAACATTTTTAAAAACCCAAACTTTCATTGGTTATTATATCAAATATGCTGACGTGATGGCATACATCGGGGGCGGAGTCAGCACCCGGCGAGCTCGCGTAGCAGCCTGTGCTGGCTCCGTCGGAATCTTCTGTTGTTCATACGTTCGCCGGGAAGAAAAGGAAGAAGAACCTGCAATTGCGTGAAGGAAGAAGAAGAAGAAGCCTGGTCTGGTTAGTTTGCTGGGCCATTAAATTTTTTTTTTTTTTTTTTGGGTTTCTTCAAAGTGGAAATTATATAAATCCAGAGGTTTAAAGATCACAATTCAAAATTCAGGGCTAAAGTTTCATTGTTAACAAATCAGGTATTGATTTAATAATTTAAATATTTATATTTCACCCCCAATTCAAATTTTGAACCCTACCCAGAGAGTAGGATTGTAAGTAAAAATCGTCAAATCGAAAAGTCGAATTGAAACCGCAATTTAGAATTCGTCGATTTGGTGTCACGTGGACCCGTCAACGAAATGATTTTGAACTAAACCAAACCGATCAAATATGGTTTGATTTAGGTTTGAGAATTTTAATTGCGGTGTAAAACCAAATCGAACCGACAAAAAATATATATAAAAATAAAAAATGAATGTTTTTTAATATTCATCCAAATATGTAAAATTCAATAGTTTTATCATTTGTTGGTATTTTTGTCAATTTCTAATTTTCTACTACATATATATATTATTATTACCCAATAATCCTAATTTATATCTAATAATTTCATGATAAACCTAATCTATCAAAAGTCATTTTCCTCTTCAAAATTCAAATGAATTTCAGCCCTTAATCTTTAAACTGACACTTCTAGGTTGGAGAAAAATAATTTGTAGATTACTTGTTCAACCGATGTGAAGATTTGACTGTGGAAACATTCAACATTTTATTGGGGTGAAAAATAAATGCTTCTAAGTATAATATTGTCTCCCAAATTGTCAAAAATGTATTAGTGATTCAAATTTTTACTGTTGTTTCTGAGTCTACATTCTCAACTAGAGGTTTAATACTTAATTCCTTTAGGAGTTTATTAGGTGCAAGGATGGTTGAGGCTTGTCTATGCGGAAAGAATTGGTTACAAACTAAGAAGAAACCTATAGTGCTGCGCCCATAATTAGATAAAGTAGAGGCATTGGATGATTCAATGAAAGTTGTGTCTGGTGATTTATATTTTCTATTGCCATATTTTTTAAGATTCTCTTATATATCTAATATATAATATTATGATGTAATGAATGCATTTGTTTGACTATGCAAACGATAAATGATGTACGACAACAATTGATGTTTGAGTATATGTAAGAAACTGAGTTCGTAACATACAACAGTAAGCTCGTGTAATTGTTATTTAGATATTATAAAGAATTGTTTTATTATTGTGGTTGGTTATTCTTTCTGTCTAATAAGTAACCTTTTTTCTAGATATGATAATCACGAGGTCTTGTTGGATATCATTATGTTTTTTGGGCCTTATATTTAGTTTAGTAGACTTGTATTGTAACGATACGTAACGTCATTAACCTAAAAATGACGAACAAAAAATTATGTTCTAGATTATTGTGATTTCACTTTGATTTAGTTGATATTTAAATTTATAGTAAATATATTTACTTTGTTTTAGATTTATTCCTAGTAAAATATAAATATATATTGAATTCAATGAATTAATGACATAAAAGTATACTGACAAAAAATATACGGCGAAACCGACAATTTAAAGTAAAACCAAACCGTTGAGTTTAAGTTTGAGTTTTTTTCAAACCGTTCAAAATGGTTTGATTTAGGTTTGGATTTTTCTCAAACCAGTTTAAACGATTTGGTTTGAAAATCTGTCTAAAATCAGACCACTTACACCCCTATCAGAGAGGGAATGCCCTATTTGTCCATCCTTGTACGTCCTCGGCCCTAACCTTGAAAACTCTTCTACCATTAAAAACTTGTAACCTTCGTCTTTGTACCATATGTTAGCCAGCCAATCTGCCACCTTGTTATCCTCTCGAGATATGAGTGAAAAACGAATATTCATTTCTTGTGCTAGTTGAACGATGATTTCGATAAGATATTGGACCTCCAAAGGACATTTTCCTTCGTTGATCAATGTTAGAGCAGTCTTTGAATCTAATACAGCCATATGTATTTTATGCCCTACCGGAAACTCAACTATAGGTTTGAACATAAAGCACTTGACTGAGAAACTAATCTAGAAAACCTTCTATAGAAGTTATAAAATCCCCACAGTACCTCCCCTTTACGATCCCTAACCATTCTTGCTTCGGCTGCTTTTTTTTAATCCAAATTTAAAGCTCCATCGCTGTTGAGTTTATATTGATTGCTAAAATAGTTCTCACAAGAACTAAATACTTTGTGGGGGCTAAAATGAGATTATTTAATAGATTGTGATAGAAATTTTTGAAATGCGTGGTTGAAAGTTGTGGGACGCATGAAAAATGTGATTAATATTGATTGTTTGACTCTAACTTAGATTAAAATCAAATTTTAATCTAATTTTCAATTGAACCTAACTTTAATCGAATAAAAAGATTAGATGAGCTTTGTTATTTATATTAACAATTTAAATCGATACTAATCTAACTAATTATTTAGAAGAGTTGATAAAACCCAAGTAGTAGATAAATACTAGGATTTCAAATTCCTGTATATTCATCCATTTTAAATCAATTAAAAATTTAGATAACATATATTTGGATATAAAGATCAATGTCCTGATTTATTTAATAATGTTTCTTGAGTAGAACTAAATTAGAGATTGAAACCGGACAGCGAGGTCGAGGCAACATCCCCTGCTAGGTAATTTCTCGTCCCGTTACCCATTTAAGGAGGGGCAGGGCCCTAGCCCCATTTACTTTTTTTTTTTTTTAAATAATTCTTTTTATTATCCACATTCATTAAAGTGAGATAATAATATATTTATTTATTCATGTTTAAAAGTTAAATTATTCAAATATATTTGATAAATTAAGGTTTTTATTGTTTGTCGTATTCTTTAAATAATCTTAGTTGACATCTTCTATTAGAATGAATGAAATTTCGTGGAATTTTTCATTAAAAATGTTGAATTCTTAAAAATAAAAATAAAATGATTAAACGGACGGAGCGTGGCCCTTGTTACCTTTACTCGTCCGCATGTATCGTATTTGATCGATTTTTTTGTCATCCTTATACTAAATCTATCATCAAATGTGACCGTCTTATATCTTTATAGAGAATGCGAATATGTAAAAACACATTAATATTACAGAATATTCAAAAGATCATGTAGAGCATAGCGACATATCTTTATTCCCTATAGAGCTTTACAATGATGATTACTACGTGTCAAATTTATATTCCTTTTCTCGAACGTAAATTGAAATCACAAGACAATTAAACCAGTGATCCATTAATTGAAAAGTATTGAAATCCTAAGAATCATTCAAAACCCAACACGTGTTTTAATGAATCAAATATCAAAATTTCAAAAGTAGGGTTCAACGTTATCCTAACATCTATAAAATTAGCCAAGCATCAAATTGATCACAAAAATACAAAATAATTGATACAACATCATCAACAATGAACAATTGGAATGCAGGTATATAGAAATCTTAAAGTCTTGAATATTTTCAATGGCTTCTTGATGTATCTCCTTTGACTCTTCTTCTTCTTCTTTTTCAAGTCAAGAAATTGTCATATGAAAGTAAATGTAGATGTGTTTTGTATCAAGCTTCTATAAAGCTGTGAAAGAATAGGTTTGTTTTTATCAAAAGCTTCCTCTTTGAAACATATATATGAATTTGTCACCCTAAGAGCCTCATTTGGCTTGAATAATGTGTAATTTGAATCCCCACAAGCCTTCCCTATAATTGTAGATGAATGCTCGTATCTATAGGTCCCAAAATTAGGTCAAAACCCGTGCCCTAGTTGCTTTTCAAATAGAAGTTGAATCAAAATGGGAAAGAAAATAATTTATTTTTCGTATGAAGTTGTTAAGCAAAAAGAATCAAAGCTAGCTTGCTACAATGCAAGATATACTTCTTTGCACAAGAATCAAACTTGGTATTGGTAAATACTAAATAAACCTGAACGTAAAAATATTAAATGGATCTTTAAAATAATAATAAAAATAAAAATGTGCAAAGACATTAGATTAAGGTTAGGTTAATTGTTAAAGGATTCACCCAAAAAAGAATGGTGGATTAATCCCAGAAGTATACTATAAATTGAGTCTCAGTTTTAGCAACACAGTTTGATTGGGATATAGACCAAGTAGATTTTAAAACAATCCTAATAAATGGAAATTAGAATAAACAATCTATCAACTTGTTTGATTTTGTTAAAAATAAGATTTTTAATAAGTTTCAATAAAAGTTGATGAATATCTAATTAAAAAAAATGATAAAAAAATTATGGATCCAATTAAAATTAATTGTTGATTTTGAATTAAATTTTTATCGACTTTTTTAGCTAAATCAAACAGCGACTATGTCTCCCCAAAAAATCCTGAAAATAAAGGTAAGGAAAGTTTGTCATAGAGAAATTTCCTTATGGTTTGAAGCAAGCCCGGGACATTGATAAAAGAGGTTTGCTTTTATATCACTAGACTTTTAAGGAAAGCAGAGAAATGACTCGAGTTCTCAAATGCCCAAATCTAAAAGGTAGCATGGCTGTACAGGTTTTTACAATTTTATAGTTGTTACTAATCTATGACAGACAAGGCATATTTATAACATTTATGAAAATGATTCCAAGAAACAAGATCAATGTAAGCACATAAGAATTCATATTCAGAAAAAGAAAGTTGGGAGGGCTAAACAGGCAGACACAAAATAGATATTACGGGACATCCTTAAAATTCAAGCTAAAATCATCATCTTACATATTTGGTTAAAATATCGAACCTCGGATTCAACGGGTTCAATTCCAACGTTTCCTAAACTGGCACATAAAACACAACTTTAATTCGAGCAGGTTCCCATGGGATCAGCATTCTTGACTATCCAAGGATGTTCCGTGATCTTCTGAAGGGAGAGCCTCTTTGTCGAGTCCTTTACAAGAAGCTATAGACAGATAAAGGCCAAGGGCATTAGAAATGAACATAAACTTTCATCACTGTTTTCTCCTCATAAAACCTAATAGACAACTCTACCTGGCTAATGAGATTTTTAGCGTCAGCAGAAACGTTAGGGGTGTCAGGGAAGTTAAGGTCAACCTTCATAATCCTACACAGGTCAACATAGATCTTGTCAACCTCTGCCCACTATGATGAAGTCGTAAGATGAACACTAATTGCATATTTGGTATGCAGTATATACAATTAAAACAGACAAGATTTTGACTTACTTTTTCTTAATCCTATCAAATACCGTACAATCTAGCATGCCTAACATGCCACAGGTAAACTATAGAATTCTTACCTTCTAAATGTGTCCTTCTGGCTTTCCGCCTCGAATGGAGGGGCACCATACAAAAATTCATAGCAGAGAACGCCTAAAGTCCAATTATCAACTCCATAGTCATGAGCCTTATTCTCCACCATTTCTGGTGCTAAATAGTCCAAAGTTCCGCACATGGTGTGTCTCTTGTTTTTTGATTGCACAGACCATCCGAAGTCAGCAATTTTCAGCCGGCCCTATAATTGATATGTAATATTCTTAATGCACAAGCCAGAATCTAGATTGCATATTTAGGTTTCAGATTATTTCTGAAAATTCCTATTAGTAAATATGGTGAAAATGTAAATACATCAACAAAAGCTTTTTCTTCCTCAATTAGATCAAGTCACTAAATTATGCTAGGTTAGAGTTAAGATCACTATTTATTTAATAAGAGTGGCTCACCGAAAATCGGGTAAACAATATACAGCTCTTATAGCTCTAAGAAGATCCAGTTTATTTAGAATGGCAGTGAAAGGAACAGATAATTAGAGATAAGAGTCACTAATGTTGAAAAGGCAAGTTTAAAATGCCTTTTTTTTACTCATGTATTTGTCAACTTTCATCAAAAATGGAACATGCAAAGTAATTCCAGAGTGGCATCACCTCATGGTCGAGTAGCAAATTCTCTGGTTTGATATCCCTGTGAATCACATCCTTCTCATGGCAGTATGCCAAGGCCTGTGTGAGACTCGCTATGTACTGCATTTCCAAACAATTAAACCAACAAAACTTAATACTTACATCTCAATAGCGAGAGATATCCCAAATTAAATTACTATAGAAAATATTACAACTTACACAATTAGAAATTAATTAAAAGAGTTGAGAGAAAGAAAAACACATGGAGCTTCATGCAAAACAAACTAAATCCATACCACAGAATATCACCACAATCAATTGTAATTAATCAAAATTATGTGCCACAGTTCCTTCCCTGGTGTTCATCAAAGAATGAAATAAGTCAAGATACAAACATTTCCAAAGATAACTTGAAATGGAAGTTAAATGGACTGCAATTCCTATGACAATTGCCAAATTATTGAGAACTATTCCTTATTAAATACAAATTTTCTGAGGCCATCACATTTGAAGAAACTCAAACCAATTGTTGTTTGCTATTGAAATATAATAGCTGAAATTAAAGCAAATACTAAATGAAAAATTAAAGAAAGAGAACACTAAAAATTTATTGAGGTTATGTACGTAATTGGGCTCCGAAAAGTCATTACATTGACTTCAAACTTACAAAATATACTAACTTTTGATGAACTTTGAAATGCTCGCTATTTGGAGATCTTACAGAGTAACTTCACGTAAAAAATATGAAATTGAAAAGTAAACAATTATAATCTAAGGTGATCCTATCAATTATAGAGTTCCGTAATTCCTATACTCTTGGTGTTTTACGAAAATTAAATAATTATAGTCTAAACCTGACATTGTGACTTTTGCAAAGAGATAAAGAAGCCGTTTGCTAACAATGCACTTTGCATTCAGAAAAATAGATCCTAATAACAAAATATGATAAGGGGGAAAAATAATTAACGGATATTCTGAAAACAGAAGGTAATAAATAGATATTTGGAAATAAAACACACACAGAAATTGAAGCATTTGAATTACACTCATGTAATACACTGAAAACTACAGAGCTTAAAACGGATTTTTTAAATCAATGTATTTCCCATACATTTTACGTCAAATTTTCCCTCTAAATGTAGAGCTCTTTATTGAACTTTAGCCCTTGTTTGAGCCCCATTCTTGTCAAGAAAATGAATTTTTGAATAGTGTATTGATGGAAAATGTGTAGTTAAAAAGTAAAGAAAAGTTTTGAATTTGCGTGTAATATTATTTTATTGAAGAATATGTGGCTGAAATGGGTCAAATCACTATTGAAAAATGTATTTTGATCAGAAAATGGGGCTCAAACAAGGGCTTAATGTGTATTTCAGACGTGGATTCATTCTAATGGAGAACACTTGGATTGTGTATCTAGTGAGTACTGTTTCAGTGACAATGGGAGAATAAAAACATATAGCATAAATGTAACTGATGAGGTAAGATATTTATTTTGAAACTACAAAAAGAATATGCCTTCTAGCATCCTAAAGTTCCTTTCATTAATTTAAACTCCTTCATGGAGGTGAGTGCAAGTCTTTGTTTTAAATTAGAATAAAATGCACCTAATCAGAAATTACTACATTTGATATGCTCATAATATGTGTGCATCGTTTATTAAAAGAACAAAGTGTTTCTGCCACCTTCATTAACAGGCAATCTAGCACCAGCATTCATAGTTTAAAATCAAGCTGAAATCTTATTGTCTTAGATGCCTCTATTTACAACTCGATCGCAATTTCTAATTTATTGTCGGAGTGTGAACAGATTGATATCTACCTATAAATGATGAATTGAGACAAGATGTGATGAGGATTGATATTCATGGATGTTCTAATTGCCATTTGTTTTGGATCTGCTGTGTAAGCATCTATTGGTGCATTTGATAAATTTCTTGTTTCCCAAATAATTCATATTCCTAATATACTTAAATCCCTTCGTGCAGAGGAAATTCAATAATAAACCACAATTAAGTTCACATTTGAATCGCAACAAGAAATTCTTACACAGACGCACAGTTGTATATACACATATAAACACCTGTTAGCCGATAAACATGAATGCAGAAGAATAAATAGAGATTACAGTGGCAGCTTGTCTTTCAGAGAGGCAGCCAGATTTCCGTAGCTCTTTGTAGAGTTCACCTCCATGAGCATATTCCAAGATGAAGAAAATCCGTTCCTCGTCGTGGAACCATCCAAACAGTCTCAAGACATTTGGGTGACGGAGACTGGTCTGGATCTTCATTTCCCTTTTTAACTGGTGGTGCAATCTGTACTTCTCTATTTGCTCCTTAAAAATCACCTTCAGTGCCACTATATACTTGCTCTATCACAAACCAAAGCCCAAAAATCAAAAAGAAGTTACGTAAATTCCCAAAGAGTTCAATTTCCTCAGCATTATTCTATGACCTTCAGCGCCACTATATAATTCGTCTTACAAGAATCAGAAACAAAAAAATTTAAAAAAAATCACTCAAAATCCCAGAAATACAATTTTCTCAGCAGCAGCAGTGTGTAATCTAACAAATGTCAAATACCAAAAGAAACGAATCCCTCAAATTTCGATTAATTGAATTTTCACTGCATTACATTTATACCTTGATTTCACGGGCGAGGTAGACACGGCCGAACTTGCCTTTGCCAAGGGGTTTGCCGATTTCGAAATCGGCAATGGACCATTGTTTTTGTGGGCTTTTCAGGGGTTGTTTGGGAGGTTTCTTGTGATGGTTTTGGGATTGAGCAGTCATTGAAGGTGAGAAATGAATAGAAGAATTACAGAGAAAACTAGACAAATTAGGGAATTAGGGATTAATGGAACTGGGAATGGGGAGGGAAACTGGAACTTTCAAAATCGTGCCGGTTTGGAAGTGGTAGAAATTGCAACGTTGATCCCTAAGCTATAAGATTTATAGTAACTTGATCCCCCAACTTATCGGTTTTGTAGCACATAAAAGTACAATATTGGCCGCACATTTTTTACGAATTTATCATATTTTAGTTGTATTTGAATTTTGAGGTCTACATTCTTTATTATTATTAAGTTATGTTTTTAATTTTTTTTAATCACATTCTCATTGATAAGCACATATGGTCCTCAACGACAATTTTCGTCCTTGTTAACTTGCTTTAAAATAAGGACAAATATTTAGTTGTAATTTGATATTTTATTGTCTTTTTGTTGAAAAATACAAGAAATAAATAAATATTTTTATCCGCCTCTTAACGGAACTTTTGGTCGAAATTTGTTATTGAGAATAAGATGTGCTAATTAACAAAAAATTGAGAATAAGATTGTGACGAAAATAATTTGGAGATGTAAGTATAACAATAAATAAAAGTTACGAATCTTTTATACTATTAAAATGTTGTGCGCTTAACAAAAATAATTGATGTCGATACATTTAGCGTTATGTCAATTTGAGAGTAGAAATTTCTGTCTATAGAAAAGATCCTAGTGCACATATAACGAACATCTTATGTATAATAAAAACATTTAAAATTAAAAAGTAATTTTTTTTTTTTCATACATTCCGACAATGCTGTCTCTATTTTAACTCTTCATTTTGTTTCTTTCAAGTAACACTAACTAATTTCTCCACATCTTTTGTTTAACAAATTTTTTAATATATCAATCATCAATCAATTTGAATATGATTTGAATAATTTAATAAATAGAATATTAAAATTTATAATTTATTAAATGCAATCGTTAGGGCATCTCCAAGAGACTCTAATTTGAATTTTTTTTTTTTTTAAGAAACGTTCCCCTCTTTTATTTTAACATATTTTTTAGATGTCAATGGTCAATCAATTCAAATATGGTTTAAATAAGTACAACATTAAAAATTATAATGTATTAAATGCAATCATTATAAAGTAAAAATAATTTGGAGAACCGAATACACTATATTTATAAAATTAAAAAAAAAATGTTAAAATAGAAAGTATCTTACAACATATTTTTATACTCTCTCTAAAATAGGAAGTCTTAAATTAAGAGGGTATCTTGAAAATCCTATTAACAGCCCTACACATACTTAGAGCCAAAAATAATCTACTGCAAGAAATCAACAAAATACTTGTATTTAATACTATTATCCAAAGACAATCGAATAAAAATAGAAATGGTACCTAAGTGGCTAAATCCCACAGAAATTCACCTCAAAACTCAGCACAGAATCCAAACAAAGACACAGAATTGAAGAGTAGAGCTTCGAGCCTACTTGAGCTCAACAGTCCAACCCATTTTATCCTCAGCAAGTCCCATTTGTACGCTGGTGAGTGAGGAATATAGTTGCTGTGATACAACTCCTACCCCTTCGCTTCCATAAGTTACCCTGCACAAAGTGCAAGATGTATTATTCGTGATAGGACATCAAGGTATGAACTCGCTCCCTCATTTACAGACAAAGGTCTGCGAAACTTTTCATGTTAAATTTAATCATATCGAAAAATAAAAAGTTAAGAAAGTACATGATTTCTGAATTTTCTACTCGTCACTTCTTTGTCGGACTAATTATCATAATGACGCAATAACGCGACTAGTACATAGAAATTACCTTTTACCCAGATAAGTTATGCTTCCTACAGGGGATATAACCACAGCTGTTCCCGTACAAAATACTTCATCAGCGTCCAGCAATTCATCCACTGTTACAAACCGTTCCTCGACCTAAATATTAATAGATAAACACTATATTAATATCAAAGTGATTTGAAAGGCCTGGTGCACACCAGAATCTACAGAGAAGTGAACGAGAATCCTTTAAATAATCGAGTCCTAAAAGCTATTGCCATAGGCATATCAATACCTTGTCTTCACATATATTGTGCCAAGTCTTACTCAGGAACCTATAATTTTTTTTATTTTTTTATTTTTTGGTGGAGTGGGGATGGGGGTGCATTGAAGAGATCTATGAAATCAGCTTGGTCAGGAAGCAACCAATAAACAGTCAAAATCCATTTTCCTTTGACAGTTGGGCCTTTAAGGTTTTAAGGGCATTACTACCTGGCTAAAATAGTTCATTATAAGTTTGCAGAAGCTCACTGCTGATAGTAGCTACTACCTGAAATCCTTGATTACGAGCAACATTGATTATGCTCTTTCGTGTAATACCAGGAAGAATGGTCCCTTTAATTGCAGGAGTAGATATCACATCGCCCTGAAATATCACGAGTTTATCTGACATTAGCTTTTATATTTTTACTAATATAATAATTCATAAAGCGAAGCACCAACTGCAGAAATTAAATATTGTCATACAGGAAGGACAAACATGGAAAATAAGTAATGGTACAAAACAAATAATGAGAAGTTGAGGAGATCCAAGATCAGTCAAGACAAGAAAGTATATCTTAGATGAACTGCACAATGGGTCATCTCAAAGTTCTTAAACAACTAATTATTGATCAAAAAGCAAATTATTGCTACACAACCAGATTCAAACTCAAGGGATATTAAATGGAACTTAAAACTCTTCCAAGACTAATGTCTTGGATATAAAGGACTTAGATTTAAATCCCATCACTTAATGTAGAAAGCCAAAAATTGATTATAAATATTTACTCCACATGTCAGTTATGTGTTATGTGGAAGGGTTAAGATTGAGAAATTCAGTCGTCATGTCTGAATAGATAGTGTAAAATGTAATCTGCTCATCAACTCAGATTTTAATTTCTTGTCATGCTGCAAGGCCCAAAAACATGCCACCAACAATAAGCTCACAATATAAAATGGATTAAGACCACCACCACAAGGACATTCCAAAATATTGCAGTATTTAAATTCCACATCTACGGTTACAAACTTTCTTAGTCACCTATTAGTCCTAGAATATAATTTTGCCTTTTTGCATGAACAATGCCAATGATGACAAAGATATGAAGTCTTCGACGACCAAGAAATACTAGAGAGATTAAATTTCTATAAAGGAGCATAGTTACTTAAATCCAATCATAAGCCTTAGTATATATTATATACTACCAGGATATTTAGCCCCTGTTTGACAATGCTTTTTGAGATTATAAATTGGTGGGTCCAATGAAATGTAGGGTTAAAAGTAGATAAAAGTTGTGGATCCAATGAAATGTGGGGTTAAAAATGAAGTTTTATTGGCATAAATCTCAAAACTTCTTCGTCAAACAAGTTTTAATCATACTGAAACAATGTGACTTGCCCAAAACCTCCTGCTTGAAAACACTCCAATTCCATGTCAAACTTCAAACCTCCTCTTCAGCTAAAAGTAAAAACTGTCAAAAAGAGCAATAATTTCATTCACATGTGACATTTCACTATGCACTTGATGGTCACAATTGATTCAATTACTGATACAGTTAAGAAGGGAACAAAGTAGACATCCAGACAAAAATGTACAAGTTCCACAAAAAATGAGGTTACAAGATGCAGTTGACTTGTAGAATTACAAGAAGATAATATTCACAGAATAGATTTGCCTCAAATGAGAACAACCAACTAAGCCAATTCAGGAGTGTGTACCTTTACAACAAATACATTGCAAGAGGAAACCTCTTCAAGATATCTTTTGTGAACACTATCCAGATAGAGAACATCTGAAAATCCTCTTGCTTTTGCAGCACCCTGTGCCTTTAGAACCTAGAAAATATAGTTTTGAAGATTAAGGAAGCATCAGCATAACCAGAATATAAAGATTATCTAATTATGTAGTAAGGATGGTACCCAATTCCATGGCTTATCAGACATCATTAGGCATCAAAACAAATTTAAAATCACCCCAGCCACCCACCCCTATTTTCCTTTGTGGCAGATCATAATTCCAGAGTTGAAAATATTCGATAAGCATATATAAGCATGTTTGCAGTAACAAGTTGCTAATTGAAATAACATCTCATTAAGCATTTAGGTAAAGGAAAAATATTTAGCAAAATAAAGGGAAGAGGGAAAGCAAAGAATATTATGGTTATCTATCATTATGATATTCAGAAGAGACAGAAGAAATTATTTAAGTAGAGATGTGTCCACCATACAGAAAAAGAAGTTTACTACGCAAGCAAATAAATAGGCACATAAAGACCCTAGCAAAAGAGGACACAAAAGAAAGAAGAATCCACAAAAGAGTAGCTTACTGCAGCATAGTTTCCTATAGTCTTAACTCCTCCAGTACCACCGGGTGTTGCTCGATGCATTTCAGTCTCGACTATTAAATTTATTGGTGCCAAACCTTCCTGGTAATATCAGAAACAAATGATAACTAAGAGGATTTGTGGAGTATGTATTAGAAACTGGTACAAAAATTGTGTAAAGAATAATCATTGATCAAAAAGAATGGTATATTAGTTATTATGCTTCCACAAATCACTTGTGAAAAAATGATTTTCAAGATGAGATGAGATTTTGAGCCAAACAATACCACAGAGTAGTTCTTAAATTAATATTAGCAGTAACATATAAGATTCAACAATCCATCTTATCCAAAATAATTTCTGGATATCGTTACATGTGTGGAAGTACTTATCAAATCTGCAAGAACCAGTTACAAGACTGTGACAATCAAGACAAGCTACCATCAAGACAAGCTCCAGGTCAAATTGAGATACAGAACCAAACTAGTTCAACTGTTAATTCTATGCCTCCTTCCAGTATCCCTAGTTCTATTCCTTTTTTCTATTCTCCCAATCAAAACAAGAAGGGTATGGAAATTGGTATACCACCAAAAGTTGCAGAGATGGTTCGTTGTTCAAAAGAGACTTTTTGGATGTATCTAACTCCTTTGTTAAACTACATCAAAAAATATTTCTAATAGACTCAAAATCCGAGCACAGAAAGCCAAACTAATTAACTTATGATGCTTTCTCACTTTCCACCAGAAGTTACAACTTACAGTCAAGATTCAAGAAAGACACCATTCTTCATTAGCATTAGAAGAAGATGTTGTGATAAATCAGATTTCAGAAAGGATTATATCGGTCAACAGTCGGTTGCATGCATCTAACACATAGCAAAAGAGAAAAAATCATATTCCTAAATGTACTGAAAGGTAGCCTAAATCAAATAGAATTACATAACAAAAAGAAGATATGATAAAGCAATTGATTCAGGTGGCAACATAATCCATGAGATAGTTATGATACCTTGAAATAGTTGCCAACGGGCGATACATAAATCAAAAAGGTGTATTCAGGAGCAGGTGCGAGACCTAGAACAGCTCCACTCCCCATAAGCAATGGTCTTATATATAACGAACCTTTACCCGGTGGCGGAATCTGATAGAAGCCAGCAAAGCAGATGCATACAATCCAATTTTATGCAACGTAATAACAATTGAAATTGCAATGCTAAATTGTCACATTACCCATCTTTCATTTGCTAAAACAGTTAGTTTTACAGATTCCACAAACTGTTCTACACTTGGAGAAGGCATGCACATACGTTCTGCACCTGTCCTTAGTCGAAATGCATTTTCCTCGGGGCGAAATAGTAAAATATTCCCATCATGTTTCCTATAAGCTTTTAAACCTTCAAATAATCCCTACAAAATAATTTCCAAAAAGTAATTCAGGTAAACGAGGCAACCTGAATAGAACAACTTCTAAAACTAAAAGATAACTTACAAAATAAAACTAAAAAAAGAGCAGACCTGTCCATAATTTAAAATCCCAGCAGACGGGTTCAATTCAATGTTCCCAAAACGTTGTAATTCACCATTTGAAAAGTTTTCGCCTTGGACGCATTTCATAATATACATGTAATCAGTGGGTATAACCCCAAAACCAAGATTGTCCCAATCAATTTCAGCTAACTCTAATGCTACATTGCTGCCCGAATAAAAAATGGATTAAACCCACAATTAAAACAAATTACAATCAGTCCTCAATAACTTAAACACAAATTTGGCTCTAAATTAAAAATATTACCTGGTGGGTGAGGCCACTGGGACAGTGTTGGCAGTGTCATTTACTCTTAAAGAAGCGAAACGCGATTGCTTTTGCAGCTGCATACATTTAAATTTTCATAATTTAAATATACCATCGGAAATAAAATCAAAGTTCATATAAATCGGCATAAATCAGGAATGAAACGATAATGACATCACCATAGAGAGCGTGTGGTTGAATGGTACCTTGAGAGGTTGAAGGCAGAAGTGCCTTTTGTCGGTAAGGAGTGGAGGAAGAAGCTTAATATCGCTGCCCAAAGGACCGAGGAAGTTGTTGTTGTGGCGGTGGTGGTGGGCGGTGGCGGGATTGGGCTGAAAACCTGCGAACGCAGCGCCGCTCTCCATCTCTAATTTCTCTTTGTAGCCTCCTCTAGTTTCGCGTTTTGACCTCTAGTTTCGCGTTTTGACCAACTTCTTTCCAAGTCACGCCTATATTGTAATGGGGTTCTTTTAAGTTTGACCCAGTCAAACCATTCAAATTCCATTTTGATTTTAAAAAACATGAAATTTTTAACAATGATCTTCAAAGCGTAAAAAGACAAAAAAGACCTTAAATATATAAAATAATTACTAAATATTGATTTGTTCAAAGACAATAATGTCCTTTATTTCATAAATAAAAATCAAACACTACGTAAATTTTGAAACTTGTTTGCTTTCTTATCTGTCAATTTCAACACAGATAAAAAATTCTCTCAACTTTCATCAGCATCAACAATAAAATCTGGGAAATCGATGAACGCTGAAGGCCGGAATTTTTTTATATCAATCACTATAATTTCAGTAAGTACATTTTACGCATATTTAATTTCATTTTCATCAAATTAGTATACGTTTTTATCGATAAAATTTATTATGATGTATAATGTGTTAGTAGATTAAATTGTTAATAGATCTATAAATTTTTTAAGCATGAAGAAGAAAAAAATTCATCTGTATCTTTCAAAAATTAGTATACATTTTTTTCGATAAAATTTATTATGATGTGTTAGTAGATTAAATTGTTAATAGATCTATAATTTTTGTAAGCATGAAGAAAAAAATTCATCTGACGAAATGGATCTGATAGAAATTGAGATAGACGAGATAAACAGTCGGCTGTTTCGGCCAACTGTTTAAAACAGCCGGCTTAAACAGCCGGCTTCTTTGGAAACAGTCGGCTTACAGCCGGCTGTTTTTTTGTTTTTTTTTGTTTTTAATTCCACTGATTTTATTTCCTATGATTAAATGTAAATTCTATTTCGTCATACAGATATGAATGTAGTCCCGGTCTGTTACTTTGGTGATTTCGAACGAGATGAAAGAAATCGATGGATATGGAAATATACGAGCGAAATACGTACTATCGCGATTGCTTTATCATCAAGTACATCATATGAAGAATTATATAGTGATTTACAGAACAAACTGAATGTTAATACCCCTCAGTACGATATGGAATTGAAATTTATATTCATCCAGCACGAAGCAATTGTCATGGCACCTATAAGGATTTATTCTGATGCTGAAGTAAATTATTTATTCATTCTGAACCAAAAGGAGACGACTCCTCTTTGCGTGACTTTAGTGATCAAGGATGTCGTCGAAGGTAATTTGAATGGAGGGGATCACAATGGTAATGATTTTTGGGCTACTGTGGAGATAGCTCGTGATGATAATGTGGTTATTCCAGAGACAGATGCTCCTCAACGTGATATCGTTGTTACGCACAGAATTCCATCTGTAGTTGAGGACAACGAAAATCAAAATGAATTTACAAATGAGGATTTGTTTGCTTCTCGTCAGAGACATGAGCAGGGTGGGACTTCAACAGTTGGAATGAGTGGACCGTCCTCTAACTCTTCGCGCGTGGTTCCCGATGAAGATGATTTGGCTGTCGGACAACCGTTTCAAACAAAGAAAGATTTGCAGGAATCTCTACACCTACTTGCAATAAAATACAATTTTGAGTTCAAAGTGAAAAAATCATCGCAGTCGTTGTTGTCGATCGCATGCGTCGATGACAATTGCAATTGGTGTTTGCGAGCGGCGAAGATGGACACGAACGCGTGTTTTGTAGTTCACAAGTATACACGGGAACATACTTGTGAAGTGGGAATTGGTCGAAGTGATCACAGACAAGCCCGTGCTTGGTTGATTGGTCGACAGATAATGCACATGTATGAGGACGCACGGACAATCTACAGGCCTTCGGACATCATTAACGACTACCGTCGAGATCATGGAGTGATCTTGAGCTACCAGAAGGCCTGGAATGCCAAAGAATGCGCATTTCAGGATTTAATGGGATCAGCGGAGGAGAGCTATGTTAAATTGGGCAGGTACTGCCACAACATGGAGAAAACTAATCCTGGATCGGCATATTTTATCGAGACGGAGGGCGATAATTGCTTCAAATTTTTCTTCATGGCTCTTGGACAGTCCATTCGGGGATTTCGAAATGCCATGCGACCCATAATTCTAGTCGATGGTACAATTCTGAAATCTAAATACGAAGGCAAGTTGATTATTGCTACATGCCAGGATGTCAATATCCAAATTTACCCTCTTGCATTCGGCATAGTCGATAGTGAGAATGATCAGTCTATGCGTTGGTTCTTCACAAAGCTGAGGGAAGTAATCGGGGAAGTCGAGGACCTTGCATTTGTAACTGATCGGGGACAGTCTTTGATAAATGGTATCGCTGAAGTTTTTCCCGAGGCACATCATGGTTATTGCATGTACCATATACAAGGCAACCTGAAGACTAGGTTTCGGAGCAAAGGCATCGGGAAATTATTTAGAGGAGCGGTCGAAGCATACAGTGTTGAAGAGTGTAACAGGTTCATGGAAGAAATAGGAAGCAAATCATTCCCGGTTTGGGAGTATCTGACAAAAATGGGGATCGAACATTGGGCTCGCTCACACTTTCCAGGCCGTCGGTACAACATGATGACGTCGAACAATGCGGAGTTTCTAAATGCGTTATTCAAGAAGGATCGAGAGTTACCCATCCTCGCAATGATTGAGAACATTCGTAACAAACTGCAGCAGTGGTTTCACGATCGGCGTGCAGAATCACGTAATTGTTCTACCATGCTAGCGCCAGCTCAAGAGGAGAAACTCTGTAAAGCTGCAGCTGTTGCGAGAAAATTTAATGTGGAACCACTAGATGAGTCACGATTCTTTGTGAAATGTACACGTACTACAGCATACATGGTTGACTTGAGTGATAACACATGCACTTGTAATCGATTTCAGTTGGAGAGTTTTCCATGTCAGCACGCAGTCGGGACGCCTCCATCAATAAACGTCCTCCTCTTGGCCTCGGCCGTGTAGGGAGAAACAATGTACTGTGACGGCATCCTAGGCCTCTTGCCAACCGCCTGCTCAACCACGTCAACAGAACGCTTCTTACCCCCAGTCACGACCGGCGTCCTCTCCCCCCCTCAACTACCTCCTCCACCACCTCCTCTGTCCTCCCCTCCTCAGCCGTCGGGGCTGCCTCCTCCCTCCACCCCTCATCCACCACCTCCTCTGTCCTCCCCTCCTCCCCCGTCGGGGATGCCTCCTCCCTCCCCCCTCCCCCCCTCCTCCACCACCTCCTCCGTCCTCCCCTCCTCCCCCGTCGGGGCTGCCTCCTCCGTCCTCCCCTCCTTCGAAAATAATCAATCCGCAAGGTTCGCATCTCCCCAGTACTGTGGGTAACCTCCCTCTCCGTCCCCTCCACCGTCCCCCTCTCGGCCAGCCTCTCTGACTCCACCAGTACTAACAGCCGACCGAAGCGACGCGACCTTCTCCTGAAGATCTGCAACGTGGCCACGCAGCAGATACACATCGTGTGACAGAGAGTCGACTCTGCCAGTCAGATCACGACCCTGATCCATCAACTCTCGGCGCAACTCAGCAATCTGTCCGGTCAGATCACGACCCTGATCCATCCACTCTCGGCACAAATCTGCAATCTGGCCGGTCAACTGTCGTCGTAGCTCGCCGACCTCCCCTGTGATAAGTACAGTCAACCGGGCAAATAAATCATCGCTCTGGCTCTGACCGGGTGTAGGAGATCCAAGGGGGAACTGTCGGGGTGGAGGGGGCGACCATGCTGGGGGCGGAGGGGGCGACCATGCCATGGGCGCCGGGGATGCCCTCCACGAAGGTGACACCATGGACGGAGGGGGCAACCTGGGCGGAAGTGATCCTCGATCAACTGGATCGCGCTCCTACAAAAATGTCAACATACACAATTATTATCTTCAATCTTATAGAAAATGTTTATACATAATTATCGGTCAAATCACATGCCCTATCTCGGTCCGTCCCCCTCTCGGTCGCCTGGACCCTCCTCCATCGACGTCGTCAACTCTGTTATTACTTCCAGCTGACATATATCCGTTTGAATTATTACAACATACTGCATCGATATTTCAAATTGCATAAAATATAAATGAAAAGCATACAATACTCACAGTGGGATCGTCGAGGAGAGCCGATAACTGTCTCCCAGATGGGCAGCCATCCTGTTGGGATGATCGCCAATGGTGCATCCGGGGACGACGTGTATCCAGCCGCTTTGAATAGCGGCTACCCAGCAGGGGAACGGTCTCGTACGCCCAGATCTGCAACATATACAAATATGTTATACACAACATAATTTTTTTTTCAAGAACGCTTAGTATGTTAAATATGTACCTGCACTGCTAGGGGCAATCCATAGACATCGTACTTACGCACTGCCCCCTTGGGCTTCGATTGCGATCGGGTGAAGACGTGGACGGTGTCATCGTAACACCTCCAGCCCCAAGGATAGCTGTTGAAGCCATCCAGGTCATCCACTATCTCTAAGTGGAGGAGATCGATCGCAGTCTTCTTATGGTGACACCGCATAACGTTCTCCAGAATGTAGACCAACCCTAGCTTCAATCGGTCTAGCATGTGGTCACATCTCCTGACCGCGTCGATCAACTGCGGCTGCAACACCGTCCCCTATCCCGGAAAGTAGGCATCCAACAACCTGTTGCTTCGTCGAGCAACCTCATCCCCGGTCAGCTGTAGCCCAGTCATCAGTGTAAACTCGGTAGGACCGAAATTGGCGACCTTGCCCCCGAGGTCGAAGTGGAGGGCATCGCTGTCAACAGGACTCAGCAATCGACATAATAATGCATCGATCATCTGGCCCGAAAACTGTATCTCTCGCAACTCACGTAAGGGCCAGATGAAATACTGTCGCAGCATCTGTATGTGCTGATCATCCAACAGCCCCTCCACTATCGAAAAAGCATCAAAACTACTATTCCAAGTAGCTTTACCCGCCATCCGCCTCAACTCGTCATCCAGATGATATTCCATCCTACAAAAATTCAAAATGAGCAATGTCACAACACTGTGCAAGATATATAATAACGTATAATAACATCACATTAAACAATCTGAATGACAACTACTACCAACAAAGACATAGAACAAGTTTAATAATTAATTACAATTCTTTGTACTTGCAGATTTTCAATTTCAAAAATAAAATATAAAAGAAATTACAATTTCAATAAACATTTTTTATTTAATTACAAAATTAATTTTTTTTAACAAACTTAATTTAAATGAATAAATAAATTATCGGCTATAAATTAAAGAATATTAATATTATTGAATTAATAAATAAATAAATTAACCAGTATAAATATTATTTATTTAATATTTAATTACAAAGTTTTAAATTTAAAAACAATATTTTTTTATATTTAATTACAAATATTATTTAATATTTTATTTTTACTTAATTCAAAAAAATAAACTCATAAGGAAATTACAAACAAATTATAATTAATTACTAATTTATTATTTGTTAATTATCAATTTAGTACTACATTATTAAAATTTTTAAAGAATAATTAAATATTATAATTAAATAAAGAGAATATTAATATTATTGAATTAATTAATTAATTAATTAACCAGTATAAATATTATTTATTTATTATTTAATTACAAAGTTTTAAATTTCAAAACAATATTTTTTTTATTTAATTATAAATATTATTTAATATTTTATTTTTAATTAATTCAAAAAAATAAACTCATAAGAAAATTACAAACAAATTATAAATAATTACTAATTTATTATTTGTTAATTATCAATTTAGTACTACATTATTAAAATTTTTAAAGAGTAAGTAAATATTATAATTAAATAAAGAGAATATTAATATTATTGAATTAATAAATAAATAAATTAACCAGTATAAATATTATTTATTTAATATTTAATTACAAAGTTTTAAATTTAAAAACAATATTTTTTATATTTAATTACAAATATAATTCAATATTTTATTTTTACTTAATTCAAAAAAATAAACTCATAAGGAAATTACAAACAAATTATAAATAATTACTAATTTATTATTTGTTAATTATCAATTTAGTACTACATTATTAAAATTTTTAAAGAATAATTAAATATTATAATTAAATAAAGAAAATATTAATATTATTGAATTAATAAATAAATTAATTAACCAGTATAAATATTATTTATTTAATATTTAATTACAAATTTTTAAATTTAAAAACATTATTTTTTATATTTAATTACAAATATTATTTAATATTTTATTTTTAACATTAACTAAATATTATAATTAAATAAAGAAAATATTTATTATTTAATTATAGTTAGTACATTTTTTACATTAATAATTTCTTTTAAAAAAAATTTTAATTTTGGTAAAATTATCAACTATCAAATTTTTTTAAATTAAAATTAAAATTAAAATTTTTTTTAATTAAACATTTTTTTTTATAAAAAATGGACCGAAACAGTCGGGCCGACTGTTTTTTTTTTAAAAAAAATTAGGTCGAAACAGTCGGCCCAACACCAAAACAGACGGCCCAACATATTTAAAAAATGCCGACCCGGGACAGTCGGTTGGGGACCCGGCTGTTTACCCGACTGTCCGCGTTTTCTACAGACGCTGGATCGTCGGAAAAACGTCATTTTCGGCGATCCCAAGCTCAATCAATGTCAAATCCACCTAATCTAATCCTATATACTCAATCATCTAACCAAATAATTAACAATAATCGACAAAAACGTTGAAATATCATGCCATTTTCACAAAATCAAAAGGAAACTCAATATTCTTCAACTAACCTTGTTCGATTTCTGTAAATAGTTTAGGATTTTGTTCTTTGATTCACGACCTCGCCGCCGTCGAGCTGTCGTTTGCAGTCGGTGTAGTCGAATTTTTTTTTTTTTCGCTTCCTTTCTCTTTCACGTGTGGGGTAAATGAAAGTGGCAGGGGGTATTTTTGAACTTTTAACGTCAAATTCAATTTTTTTTTTTTTTTTATTAAATCTGGTCAAAGGTCATAGTGAAAATTCCCACTTTTCAATAGGTCATTTACTACAATTTCCTCATATTGTAATTGTGTTTCACGTGGACAAAAATTGGGTAATATCCGATTAATAGAATAGAGCCATGTTTCGTTTAGAGAAAAATTAATTTTAGTAAATTTTGATAAAAGAAGATAAAATTAAGAAAAAATATGACTCTCGATAAATGTGTAGTTGAAAATAAATTTTAAAAAAATGAGACTAAACAAAGGCTAGTAATTTCATATACAATGAAATGATTGATACAATGATAAAAGGTAAGAATTAGATAAAAACAAAAATCATGGGGTTCGAAATTGATAGTTTTAACTTTTAAGTGTATATTTCAATTTTATGTACATGATGTGTCATTTCGGAGGTTATTTTAATTTGTTGGAATTTCTAATTTCATTTAAAGGTGATAAATGGGTATATAACTGCTAGGCTAACACATTTCGATTCGATTCGATTCGCGAGACGTTCATGTTCATATTGAGAAGAGCTATGTGCTGAACTGAGCTCGAAATTTTGACATTTGCTGAACTTGTTTGGTTGGTGAAACTCAAAAACTGACTCATAGCTAGTGGGCTAAGTGATCGTTTGGCCACCCAAATGGTCGTTTTTTTAACCATTAATGGCAAACAATCATTTTAAATTTTTTTAGAACATAAAACAATAACTTTTCATTTTTTCCGCACAATTCTACTTGCCCTTTTTTGATTCCTTTTTAAATTTTAGTACATTTCTCTTTCTTTTCAACCACATATTTTTAAATAAAATAATATTACACGTAAATAATAAAAAATCCTTCTTTTTTAACCACACATTGTCCTATAAACTACTATTTCAAAATATATTTTACCCAAATTTCTGATTATAATGGTTGTCAAACATCTATAATCTCCATCTTAGCTCTTTTATTGTGCTATCTTAAGTTTTATTATTTCTAAATCTACTTATTTGAGAAGATATTGTTTAAATTTAATTTAAATTATAATTCACATTTTTCATTCTTCCATATATCATTCCATATAGATTAAAGCAGATTGTTTGAACTTGATGACTTCAACAAAATCTTCGGTGATTGTAAACAGTAAATGCAGTTTCTATCATAAAATATATACTTCTCATGTTGTTGTAGTATTTTTTATTATTATTATTATTATTATTTTTTTTTTAGAGCCTTGGGCATAAATTTTTTAATCTTAATCAAATTAATATTTTAATATTTGACGAGTGTCACAATCAAGGGGCAAATCATGAGCAATAAAATAAAGAATCACAATTAGCCTACTGCATTATGACACTAGTGTATGATATGATCCGAAATAGCACTAATTTTGAGAAAATATTTCATTTTTGCGTGAATTTCCATATTCACTATAATTCTTAATTTTGACAAATTTTGTTATTTTAGGACTCTTTTAAATTCCACTTTTATTATGTTCGTGGAGTTTAGTATAAATACAATTTATATTTCATTGGAACAAGAAGACTTTTATTATAATGAATTGTGATTTTTCTCTCCATGGGTCTTGAATGAACTATCGAACTTATCAAATATTGTTATATTTGTGACGTTCAACATTTATAACTTATCAAAGGATTATGCACCATTTGTGGTGTTCGTAAATCGAGGTTCGTTGGTTTTGTAATCAAGAGATCTTTCAAACTTCGTTTTTGTTTGGTTGCTTGGTTCAATAATTTGCGGGTCGAGATCCTATCTTCTACAACCAAAATTTGGGCTTTCCCGGCGTTTTCGAAATCATTTCGCGAGTTCCGTGCGATTCCCCTAACCGAGATCTCATCAAGTGATATCAGACTTCGGGCTCTATATTCAGGTTCTATCCTTTTTATTTTTTTTTTGAATATTTTGTTATTGTTCTTGTGTCCAGTAATTTTTTGAGTCTTTGATTCGAAAATTTCAAAAAAAAATTCAAAAGTTATTTTTTGACTATTTAAAAATTCAAATTAAGTTTTGTTTGTTTTGCTGGTTTTCTATTCAAATTTTCAAGTAAAAAAATAAAAATTAAAAAAAATCGAAAAAAATCCGAAAAAAATTATTATAATTTCGAGAATTTCCCGCAGTTTTCAATTTCTTTTTTTTTTGAGTAAAACAAATAAAATCTAAAGAATGTCGAATAATGTGATACGACGGTTTGACCGGTTGTCAGAAGATATATGCGATAGAGTGGATAGATTTGAACAAAGGAGTAGCATCTTGTTAGAATTGGTGTTGATAGGAGGAATATGTATATAAGAGAGACTAGAAAGCATCGTAGAGAACGTTATGGAGTCGAGAAATCGGTAGTGGATGAAACTTGTGTGGTGATGTATGATCTCCATACACCCATCAACGTGGATGATGTTGAGCAGCTACGGGAGACGATCTTTCAAACTAGATGTCATGTCAACAACAAGGTATATAGTTTGATTATTGATGGAAGTAGTTGTATTAATATCGTTAGTGTTATGCTTGTCGAGAAACTTGGGTTGGCTACAGTAAATCATTCCAGACCTTATAAATTATGGTGGTTAGGTGAATGCAAAGACGTTAAGGTATGTGAGCAAGTGTTGATAAGTTTCTCAATTGGGAGGTACTACGATGAGGTGTTGTGCGATGTAGTTCCTACATATGTCGGGTATATACTGTTGGGTAGGCAATGACAACATGATAGGAAAACAAAACATGATAGAATAAAAAATAGGTACAGCTTTGTTAAGAATGAGAAACATATCATTCTTGCTTCGTTGACACCACAACAAGCGTATGATGATCAAATGGTGAGGTGGCTATTGTTGGGTTTTGATACCCAATAAAACTCTTCGGGCAATGATGTAAACTCGATTAATTTATTCAGTCGGTATCGACCATATGACTGAACGTTGGATTGACACCACTGTTGAAATGCCCTGACTCTAGAATTTATTTGGATCATTCGAAGTAGCCTAATTAATTAGAACTGCTCATGACCCGTTCTCCACCTACTTGGACGGCTCACTAATTGGAGGCTCATTTATCTTGTAGCCCACTCTTTGGTACTATTTGGGCCATTGACCCAATTACTTGACCTAACCTAATTTACCTTATTTACTTGGACTTGGGCTATATGATCATTCGGTCTCTCTCTTTCTCTACTCTCGACGCCGTGAGTTTCTCTTCTTCTCTGTGGCTTTCTCTTCGTACCTTCTTGCTACTTTGGCTTCTGTTTTGTGCAACCCATATTACCTTCTTCTCTTTGTGAGTGTCCCTGTGTGGATGTGATTGTGGGTACCATTAGTAGCAACCGTAGGTGGAGACGTGTTGGTGGAAATGGTCGGTTGGTGATTCTTGGTGGTGTTAATCAGTTGGAGCAAATTAAGCCCAGTTATACCTAGGTGGTGGTCGATATTTGCTCAACAGCTATTTGTGAGGAAAAAAGAGTCGGGCCACAAGAGAGAAAAGAAATAGAGAGTGAAAATGAGAGTGGAGAGGTGACAAATAAAGAAGTTGAGCCACAAGAGCGAAAAGAAAAATAGTCTTCAAAGAGAAAATGAAAGTCAGAAGTGAGCTTGTATGAAAATGAGAGGATTTTAGTGAAAACTAACAATTCCCTCCCTAGTTTTGCTACTTCTGTCTTACAGGATTTTGAAGACTTGATTCCTAAAAATAATCATATTAAACAACTTGTGTAAGAAGCCAACCAACCTTACATTAGCTTGGAACTCTCTTTATTATCGGAAGTTGTAGTTCCCGAGGAGGCGAAGGAGTTTCAGAGGCAGTGGAAGGAGTTTATATGCGAGAGTTTGAGAAACAAAGATGATCTGAAGAGCAACATGTATCCGTTTGAAGTGTCATTGCTACAACAACAAATGTGGCTGACTGCGTTTGTGCTGCAATACATTTATATCTATAAAGTTGATGATTGCCATGCATTAATCCTCTGTCAGGAAAGTAATTTTTTTTTCCATTTGATCCAGGTGGTGCAGTAATAAAACTTGTAGCAAGTTGGTTATCTCCTACGCGATCACAAAGGATGGATTCGAGGACGAATCCTTTCGAAAAGAGAGAGGATGATATGATTCAAAATAGCACTAATTTTGGAAGAATATTTCATTTTTGCACGAGTTCCCATATTTCACCATAATGCTTAATTTTGGCAAGTTTTGTTATTTTAGGACTTTTTTAAATTCCGTTTTTATTATATTCTTAAGGTTTAGTATAAATAGGATTTATATTTCATTGGAACAAGAAAATTTTTATTATGATGAATTGAGATTTTTCTCTCCATGGATTTTTGAATAAACTATTGAACTTATCAAATATTGTTATATTTGTGGCGTTCAACTCTTAGAACTTATCAAAAGATTAGACACCCTTTGTGGCGTTCGCAAATCGAGGTTTGTTGATTTTGTAATAAAGAGGACTTTCAAATTTCGTTCTTGTTTGGTTGCTTGGTTCAATAATTTGCGGGTCGAGATCCTATCGTCCACAACCTGAATTTGGGATTTCTCGACGTTTTCGAAATCATTTCGCGAGTTTCATGCGATTTTCCTAACAGGAATCTCTTCAGTATAGCATTAGAATATTTATCTAATCAAACCTCACAAACTTATGAGAAGCCAATATTTATTGTTTAGTATAGTTTTTATCAAACAAGTGTACAAGCGCAACATTGAAAGAAAGACCAATCGGTTATGCTTAACTCATACTCCAAGAATCCCTAGTCCAAAAATGAGGTGGCTATATGTTGACTCAATATGCTTAGATGTCGAAGATATATATTATTATGGACAGAGGAGCCTCCTAAATTTGTTGTTTAAATTATTAATTAAGATGTATGCTACTTTTTTATTAGAGTAATGTTATTCATATAGCTCACTGCGATAGTTGTCCTACGTGGCATTCTACATGGTGATTTTTTATTTGATATATTAATGTTTTTTTTTTTTTTGAATCAAATTATTAATCGTCACATGTATGTCACGTAGGGTGACTGCGATAGTGAGTAACTGCAAATAACATTATTCTTTTGATTATATCCAATTCTAGTACAAAATTTATATTATTTTACCTCTTTATTCCATATATTATTCTAAATGAGAGTACAGTCAATTCTACATTTATATATGAAATTTAGATCAGACTTTTTAGGTATTGGTTGAACGAGTTAACAGCTATCATGGCCTCTTGAAAATTTTTGAATCGTTCTTTATAACTTCCTAAAGTCTCCTCTTCTGAATATGATAAAAAATGGTTTCAAAATTTTTCGCAAGGCCATGAATGCAGTCAATTTGATACAGACGATATCCAAAAAAAAATTGATCTAGATTTATATGCAAATATAAATTTGGATAAAAATTGTCATCTGTGTGGCTCTTCGAACTTTGCGAAATACATTCCATGCATTTATCTTGCTTAGAGAGTTTTAAATGATTGAGAAGACACAAAGCTTCAAAACCAAGATGAAATGGGTAGATTAATAGTTGAAGATGTTATAGTTTTGACTTCATAATTTTGAAGTATTATTTGTTTTAATATTTTATGATTATTAGAAAACAAATTGTAAATGTAATATCTTATTCATGTATAATTTAAATTTTGCCTTATGTTAAAAGTAATCGATCCCAAACCCCAAAAATGGGATAAGGGTTGCAAAATTTTCAAATTAAAAAAAAAAGTTGGCTCGACTCATGAGGCCCATGAGCAATCGGCCGAACTTAGCCAAGCATGAGCTTCGATCATGTCTTGTATGATTAAAGGTCAAATTCTCGGCCCATTACTATCCTTATTTTTACTCTAGTGGATCAAATCTCTGTTTTTTCTAATTAATAAACTAGTTGGCCTTAACTAGGTTTTTTTAAGTGAAAATTACATCCAGCCCTATTTTTAATTTTGAGTTTCATAAATCATATTTTAAGTTTCATATTTCAAAATTCAAGTTATAATTGATTATTTAATATGTATTAAATATATATATTACTAATAACTCATCCCACCCATCTCACCCTCTCTCGTTAAAAACTTTGACCTCTCTCTCTTTGTAACGCCCCAATTTCACTAATAACTCGAGGCGCTACTTGAATCAAAATAGCCTGTAAATAAATATTTTCAAAAGTCGCCACAATACGAAGGCAAATATATACTTGAAAAATCCATAGCAATTTAACACAAAACGCGGAAACATTACTTCTAAAATAATTTTTCTCACATTCAAGAGTCAATACCAAATTTAATAAGCAAAAACCAACATTTGCAAAAATACCAAAATTCAATACTTAAGTGTCAAAATGGAAATCAACTATTTAAAATTCCTTGTTCAAAATTTGAAATTCGAAAGTTCTATTATTAAATTAAAATTTGCCCCGCTCGTTGCCTTGCCCTGCCAAGTTCCTTAACCTGAAAGGTTGGGAAAATAGTGGGGTGAGCATAACGAATTATACTCAGTGGAGATACAGCAATCAGTCCAAATTAAATCCAAATATGCAATCAAGTGGTGAACATAATATCCATACAACATACTATAGAATATGTACTGTGGGCATTCCCAAGGACCCAATTTCGATCCCGGACCTATTTATGGTCCCTGACAACATTTTCATAGATATAAACATTACATCACAATCAAAATCACACATCAAGAATTAACAAGGACAAATAACCACAATTGCTTAAATGTAAACCCCACCTCGAAGTCTTGAAAGTTTTTCTGGGAAATTGAACAATTGAAATGTTACCGTGCTTCACACTTTGCCCGCGATCTCGTCTAGCAAGAACAAAATTAATTTAATTTAAGATACTAAGTTTAATTAAAACTTTAAAACTTTTAGGGACCAAATTGAAAAGATTTAAAACTGGAATTTAAAAGTTTTAAAGGCTGAATATAGACTTTTGAAATTCTATGGGCTAATTTTAAAAGTTATTAAAACTTAAGGACTGAATTAAACAAATTTGTAAAACTTTGGAATTAAAATAATAACCTTTAAAAATACTTTTGGAAACTTTGGGCTAAAAGAAATAACCTTCAAAAACCTAGGGCTTAAGGGATAAATTTCAAAACTCAATTAAATACAAAATAACCAAATCTCTCTCTCTCTCTCACAAATCGGGACAAAGGCAGGGAGGAGGAGAGGAGAAAACCGGCGGTGGAAGTGGTGCTAGAGGAAGAGGTGAACTCCGGCCAAAACTTCGGGTGGTCGCCGTCGCGAGGAAGCGGCGACGGTTGGAGGTCGATTGGGAGTCTTTTTGGGCGAAACCGAGGTCAAGACCGAGGCTAGGAGGCTGAAATTCTTGGGTTTTCCGGCGAGAAATCCGGTCGAACGTGCGTGGGGTCGAGGTAAGTGTATGGGTATTGTGTTTTCTTGGTTTCGTGGTTGTTTGGGGCTGCTTTTTGGATGAGATGGAGGCGGTCGATGGTGTTGTAGGCGGCTGGTTGTAGGCGGCGGGTTGGTGGTTCGATTTCTTGGTGGCGGCAGTGATTTGTGTGATTTGCAACAGGGTTCGAAAGTAGGTAGTTGGGTCGTGGGATGGAGGCTCGACTGGATTGGTGGTTTGACTGTGGAATGTGCGAATTGCAATAGGGTGTTTGCAGTCGGTTTGGTGATGGTGTAGTTTGCGAAAACAGTTTTGGGTTTGGGTGATTTCGACATTGGTGGCTGCAACGGGTGAGTGGCTGAAATTGGATTAACCGTGTGTGTGTGTGAGAAATTGCGTGACATTCTTGGTTGATTATTGATCGAGATTGAAAGTAGGTGGGATGTGGATTCTTACCTCAGTTGCTGTAGTTGCTGTGGTGTTGGGAGGAGGCCGTGGGTTGAAGAGACACTGTCGTGGAGTCGAGAGATTGAGAGAACAGGATGATGAATAGTAGGGCACGAAAAACGAGGCAATAAATTAGGATTAGAGTTTGTGTTGGAACAAAATTCTTTGGCTAACAGGATTTAAATAAAATTGAATCAAAAGATAAAATTTGGAATTAATAAAATTGGATTTTAAATAGAATATCGAACCTTAAAATTGAATTCAAATCGATGAGAATTTGATACTTTTAAAATTGTTTGAAATTGAATTCGATAAGTGAATATTGAAATTTAAGTTTAAAATCGTTTTCGAAATCCTTAAATTAATTGTTTTTGCTAGACAATTCGACGAACGTAAAATAAATTTTAAACCTTGACGGAATGTCGTAGCGATATAATTTAATTTATGAAATTTGTACTTTTAAAAATTCGGGTCGCTACACTCTTGACCACCGTTTGAAACCACCATCACATCCATGCGCGGGACCATCACGCGTAGCGCGATCGCGTAGGATCGCCGCTCATAGGACCACCACGCGTAGGACTACCGAACCTATCCGATTTGGGGATGGTTTTTGGGGTTTTGGGGTCCTTTATGTGGTAACGACAGTGGTACAGCCTCTGTCCTCCCGACTCTTCAATATCAATGATGCCTGTGTACGATAGCGTCACTGCAGTCTAGCTGTCGATCACTGATCTAGTTGCGGCCATTGTTGTCCTTTATCAGTTGGTGTTTTACGATGACTTATTCTCAGTTAGCCGACAACGATGATTGCTTAGCCAAAGTTTATGTTTATTTTTGTTGTTGGTGGAAAATAAAATGGTTGCTCCTCTCTCTATTCTATTGGTTTTTATTAGTTGTAGGTTGTTGGTGCGGTAGTGGTGTTGGCGGTGGTTTCAATGTTTCAAGGTTTTAGGGGTTTTGGAGGTGGTTTTCGATATCTGCTTAGTCGGAGTTTTCGATAGTTTTTGCTAGTGCATGTGGTGGTGCTAGATCTGATGGTGACTGTAGTGATACTGGTGGTGGTAACAAACGACGGTGGTGCAGGTGGTGGTGTTGCTGGAGATAGTGGTTGATTTGTTGGTGGTGATGCCGAGCTCGCAAATGGTGGTGTGCAAGTGGCGGTGGTGAGGTGGTATGGTGTTTCTTGGTGTCGGTGGAGCGCGATTAATTTGGGTGGGATGGAGTGGAGTGAGATAAGAGTGTTTGTGACTAATTATTTAGGTAATTGTGAGCAATAAATAATACACATCCTAAAAATATATGAGATTGCGATTAAATTTGTAATTGCAACTCATAATTTGTTAAGCTGTGAGCAATTAATTTGATATGTTGTGACCGAGAAATAACTTGTGATCCATTAATTTGATAATTTATAACCATGAAATAAGTTGTGACTTATGATTGAGAAATAATACGTAATCTATTAATTTAATAATTTGTAATTGATAAATAAATTGTGAGCTATAGAATTTGTGATATGTGACTGTGAAATAAGTTGCGATCTATAAATTTTGTGATTTGTGACCGAGAAATAATACATGATATATTAATTTCATAATTTGTGATCGATAAATAATTTGTAACCTATAAAATTTGTGATATGTGACCGAGAAATAATGCATGATAAATTAATTTAATAATTTATGATTGATAAATATGTCGTGACGTATGAAATTTGTAATTAATAACTGTGACATTTTTTTTTTACTGTGATTAGTAAGTAATTGTGATAATAAATTGTATAGTATTGTGATATTAATATATTTAATTACTAAAATATTTTAATGATCTATTTTAATTAATTAAATTTAATTATGACTTGATTTTTGAAACTTTAAAACATATTTGTTAATTTTGAAATTGTATTTTTTAACTACCTTAATTTTGTATTGTTCCTTTTTTATAATTATTAGAAGAAACGTTGTATGTATGTTTAGGGGTAGGAATGTCCAAGCTCATAGCAATTATCTAATGTGGAATTTTCATCGTTAAGTTTGGTCCAATACCAATTTTAACTCACTCATAATCTTAGGAGGTATATTGGATTGAAATTTTTAAAGACTTCTATAAACTTTTTAAAGTGGGTGACTTTTGTAAATTTTATGGACTTTTAAGTGACTTCTATGAATTCGTTGAGAATTAATAAAAGTTTTCCATAAATTTTTGTAGATTTTGATTAAAGTTTTTTAAAGACTTCTAAAAAATTTTCATCTTGCAAATTCATTATATACCTAAAAACTTACAATCTTTTTTATTATATAATTAACATTTTCGAGAACCATGATGTCCACAATTTTTTTTTTTTTTTTTGGGTAAAGTCACTAGTTACAGTTCAGTCATTAAATTTTGGCACAAATAAAATAATAATAAAAATTTATCAATTCATAAGATAGCCAATTTTTTTTTTCATGAAATTAGCATAATTTCTAAGAACACAAATAATTCTTACCAAAAGAGAGAGAGAGAGAGAGAGAGAGAGAGAGTATTGATTACAGGGAATTCTACATTTTGAAACAATTGTATATAATTTCAATTCAAAAGTAATTATGTACATATAGAATAATCATAAATTGATTACAATAAATGAATTGAAGAGAGACGAGAAAGTCTTAAAATTGAAAAAAGAAAAGAAAAGGAAGATGTTGCTCTGAAATCTTCATAAATCTCAGAGTATACGAGAGATTTTCTTTGAGATTTGCTATTTATATTTTTCATCAAAAAGTCTTCAGATGTTCAGTAAGTAGAGAATTTATAAAAAGTCACTGTTTATTTGAATACCTCACGATTTATCGAAAGTTTTAGAAGGTTTCAACTAAATATCCTGTGACTTTTAGAAACTTTTTAAAAATTTATAAAAGTCACAATTGAATACGCAAAAGTTTCAACTGAATACACTTAAACTTTTTAAATCCTCAAAAATATTTAAAAGTCTCAAATGAATACGTGCTACACCTCATGACTGCTCAAGCACAAGCATTGTCTTAGAGTAATATATATTTAGACTCGTAACAATTATTGAGTCTATGTGACATTTGTGACATTCGTTGATTTGCAATTTTAAATTCAACTCTCAATTTATCATTCAATTTAGGGTTTTGCTTGGTGTATAGATGAGCGGTACCCTCCAGAATACTCACATTGAGTGGGTCCCATGTGATTAAAAAAAAATACTCATCCCCTATTGTGTGTGATCTAGAACCTCTCATTTGTACATCAAGCAAAACCCTTCAATTTAATCCTCATCCTCTATGTTCATGGTTGGATCATTGTTGATGAATTATTGTTGAATGGTTGGATTTGTTGCCGTCCATTATTATAGGATTTTTGGATTATTGAAATTTTTTTTTTTTTTTTTTTAGCATTTCTTAGAATATGAATTATATTGAATCTGTTATTTGACGAGGATGTCTCAATGCCTTAACATACTACTTATTTAAGCTTTAAGTATCAAAAATATTTATAGTAGATTGCATATAGGTACAACCGGTTGAATTAAGTCGAATTAGTTCGATTCCTATTTGATTAGTCTTATTCTCATTAAAATTCAAACGTACTCGCATAGAATATGATTTTTTGGTGTAATTTTTTTTATTTTATTTTTTTTTGTCTTTTCTTATACTTCTCAAGTTAATGTATTACATTAATGACACAATACCGAGGGGTAACCACATACATAAAATTGTGTTTATGCTTTTAGATAAATGAACTTTTTTTCATACTGTTGAAGCTCGCTTAATCGTTTTATACTAGTCCACCTCTTGGTTGAATGTTGGCTCCCCCTTTGGTATATTGCGACTTATGTTGTATGGCATGTGACTCCCTTTACTCTCTAATGGTTTGCAACATTGTGATTTTGTATGTATTGTTTAACAAAATGTAATTGTAACTCTAACCCACAAATGTAACTAGTTCAAATGGCATACGTTCATACGAGATGTCACAAACAAACGTGACTTTGACTACTACTATCTCATAATCTTCGGATACGTGCATCGTTTGTCAAACTTCAAGAAAGATTCTATGAGTGAAAAATAGACATAAGATTACTAATGAACTCAATCATAAGGTATAAATTCGTAAAGTTAAGAGGTGATATGCCCCAAAAGAGGGGGGAAAAAGTTTAAAAGGTACTTATGACTTAAGAGTACTTTTCTATGTCTAAATTTGAAGAGTTTTAAGAATTAACAGAGGTGAATTATAAAAAGTCAGATTTATACAGAATTTTAAAAACGAAGTCAAACATAATGAAAGTTGCTTAAAATTCTTTTAAAGTTAAAAACGATGTTTGGTTGTTTATAGTGGCTTATTTCATGCTTATGATCATGAGAGAACACATCCTTTACATTCTTTTTCATACTGAAAAGTTACTTTTAAGGCTAGCCAAATATGCTATTTCGTAATGTTTTCAGCTTAATAGCCAAAACATGCACATCAAGACTAGAAACAATCCTCAAAATGAAAAAAAATTACATGAAGGACCCGTTTGATAGGACTTTTACTTTTGCATCTTGTAAAGCTACGTTAATTGGTGCTTTAGAATCAATTTCTAAAAGAGCTTCTTCAATAATCCAAAAAAAGCTTTTAGGTCTCAAAAGCTCCTTGACTTCTCAAAAGCCACGACAAACGGGCCTTAATGTAGTGAAGATGAAATCTAAAGTCATAATAGTTGAAACATAAACAGATATTTAGTAGGGACTGATAGAGACTAATAACATAAGAACAATAGTCCTCAGATCAGTTATGGCAACTCGAAATAGGATCAAGCAAGGAAAAGGATTCAAAATACTTCCCCAGACAATGGCAACAGCATAGACATCATAAGTTAATATATATTTATACCAGCAGCAAGAAATCAGAACTCAAAATCAATCTTCAGACCTGACTTCCAGCTCCTACAGCACATCAAAGCATTCATCATCTCTGCCCCCGAAGTAATGACATGACGATCTGGTGGTCTATTTTCCGAGTAATAGTAAGCATCGTATGAAGTAGCCACTGACATAGGGATAGCCAAGAAGTCACGGGCAATTTTCGAGATGTTTGGATACTTGGGAGCTTCAGATTTCCACCATAGCAATACATTGAAGTTTTCGTCCCATGGTAAGACAGGCTCCTCTAAATATGAATCCAGATCAGACTTTTGAGGCTGATTATTGGATTGGACAAATTCACTGTATTCTTGGCCTCCAGGAAATATTTGAAACTGTTCTTTATCATTTATTGGATTTCCCTCTTCTGTTTTAAGATTTGAAGTACCTTTAGAATTATCCATTTCAATGCCATGGCTCACATAATCTGCATAGATTGTTCGAACAGCCTCCAAAACAGCACCACTCGGAAAGATGCCATCTATATCTTCAAATTTTGTGGAAATATATTCTATGTATTGCATCTTGCAACGCGGATCCATCACCGATGCAATTGCCAGGACCAGAAACGTTTTTTTTATGTACTTATCAAGCCTTCTAAGCATTATCTTAGCCAAGCAGCTAGCAAAAGAGACTGAACTAGTGGCTTCAAGAATTAAATTTGCACGAAGCTCCTGAAGATTGTACAAAAATTTGTTAGCAGTTGAATGTTTTGTTTCAAACACCCGTTTTGCAACATTGTAAGCGTTTTCCACCAATCTGTACACAATGCGAACTTTCTCCCATTCATCTGCAGAAGGCACATCATAATCCCTACGAATATCTTCTGAATTGAATTCTCCCAGCGTTTCCATTTCTAAAACATTTTTCAGTTTCGAATTTGTGATATGCCACATAGATACAGACCTCGACCAATTTAGCTCTTCAAGTTTGCTGATGATAGTAGAAATCTCTTGAAAGGCATCTTGCGCCATTGAACCAAACATTTCAGCACAACAACTCACACAGAAAAAAGACGAGAATCAAGTGGCAATCTATTTTTCTCCTTAAGTTTAGACTTGATGGACTCGACAGTTTCTTCACATGCATCAATATTTCTTGAGGTAAGAGAATATACCTTACCTTCGAGGTTCCAGTCATCTAGAGATTTCAAGATTAATGCATCAATAAAACAAGACCTCCACATATCGTATCGCTGAAAACGAAGAATCCATTTCCTGAATTTCCAGCTATCATCAATAAAATGGGTTGACAAACACATGAAGTCATAACTCGTATCCCAGCTTTTGTAGTAAGTTAAAACATCAACTGAAAGAGGAATTAATCGACCCATATTATTCAAAGTACATTTAGCTTTTGATTTCGCTTCCTCAAAAATCTTCAAGCAATCCTTTTTGGTTGTATTAGTATCCAAAGTCAAAGAAGGATTAAAATTAGCAATAAAGTTTCTGAAATAGTAACTTTCGACATGCGGTGTCATCTTCTCAAAACATATGCTCTTGGCAAGAGCGTGTTGTGCTCTTTCTGAATCAACAGCAGTACGACAATCATCTTCCGAATCACTAATATCTTCATCATCTCCCTCATCTTCAAAAAGCCTAATATCTTCATCTCCAACAGAATCCTCAGATTCATCTCTCCCATTTCCTTGGCATTCACAATTCAATGAATCATCTCCGGCTTCAAAATTATCAAGCACAATTATTAGTTGCCATAACACCCACTTCAGAAATGATTAAGAGCAAGTCAAGTTCTCTAATAAAGTTAGCATGCACACGCCCCAACAAAAGTTCATTCCTCGTCTTCATTTTCATCAGCATTACTTCTACCAACATGATCATTATTTTCCCCTCAATAAAATCGTCAGCATCCATTTAAGGGCCTTTTTCATCAAAATTTCTCATTATACCATTAGTTTATCACAGTAATCAAATAATTTCAAACCCAACCAAAGTTCAATCCTAAACAATAAATATGCTCAAAAAAGGGGGGAAAACTCGAAACCATAAAGGAGGAAACAAAAATACCTGAAAAAAATGCATTTGCGGAGAACAAATAGCACTATAAAAAAATCAGAATACAAATCGCAAAATAAAACAAGTTCTAACCCACTGATCCGCCACAAATCATGCACAAGAAAAAGAGAAATAGCTAAAATAATACTCGAAAGAGTAATAAAATTAAAATATCCTGTATGCAGATAACAAACAAAAAGAAAAAACACATTGCATATTATCATCATTTCAAAGTTTGATGCTTAAAAGTTTAAATATTACCATCTACTTTTTGAATGTCATCGGCGTCGGCGTCGGCGTCGGCGTCGGCGTCATCATAAGGGCGCTTCATATCCAAGCGATGAGTAACAATTTTTGGGGTATTTTACATTTTGGGACTAGGTAAATAATTATATAGGGGAGGATTATTCGAAGAGTTGATCTAAGCCGTCCATTAAGAAGAGAAAGCGCGGGAAATGTTTATAATGCATCTGAACCATCCATTGAATCTGGCTTGTCTCAAATATCAAGAAAAGCCATCCGATATTTGAGTCACTTAATCAATGCTTCAAAATAAATTCAACTAATTTTTATTTTGTAACCAAGACATTTATCCCATTAGGATTTGATAAAAATTATACTTTTATAAAATTAAGTTATTTGTACATATGAATTATACATGACAAATTATTTACATAATGGTTGAGATTGCAACATTTTATTGGTTATTTAAACTTTATTTTTTTGTTCAAAATTCAATAAAATATTACTATCTGACATTATGTAAATGCATCGATAAATCTATCTGTATATGTAGCATTGTCTTTTTTAATAGTTTTGATAAATCTCATAAAATATATAATTAAAAATGAATTTTAAAAAATGAAGGTAAAAAAGATTACCAATTATAGATTTTTTTTTAATAAATGTTATGAAAATTGATTTTTTTTTTTTTTTTTAAAGGTAATGTTATTGGTCTACTTTGATTAAGCCCTGTTTGATTTTCATTTTTTTCAAAATTTATTTTTTTATATATTCTTTTCAATCATATATTTTTTAATAAAATAATATTACATGTAAATCTAAATTTTTTTTTTAATTTTTAACTATATATTTTTTATCAATTAATTATTCAAAATACATTCTTTCTCCAATAATGGGAATCAAACCCATAAATAAGGCCAAACAGAACTTAACACATTTTCTTTCATGTTAGGAAGGCAAACATTTTTTAAGGTCCATATCCCAAAATCGAAAAGTAATTTACACCAAAATCAATCGATCGGTTGGAAATGAAGCGCCACCGTGACACCCCCGCCCCCGTCGATGATGATGCTCAGAAATTAGACGGTAACTTTTCTTTATTTAGTTTTGTCGAATGTGATTTTTAAAGTTTCTATTTTGTAGTAGTACTATTTTGTTCTGCATATTTTTAGATATTTTTGGTTTTTCGCCCCTTGTTTTGCTAAACATCATTATTGTTTAGGATTGAGGCTGGGTTTGAAATTTGAATACTGTGAAAATCTATTTATATAATGAGAAAAATAGATAAAAAGAACCCTGAAATAGATGCTATGGAAGTGTATATAAACAGTTTAAATTATAAATAGTTAAAATGAGTGTTCAGCATTAGCCAAACATGGGCCTAGGCGATAACGTACTCTGTGCTGATAATTTTGAAATAGGAGATGATTCTTGTCATTGTGAATTCGGAGAAGCAAGTGACGAGGGGGGCGATTCTGTGGGAGTTGAAGATGAGGGAGATGATGAAGATATTGGTGATTTGGAAAATGACGACCCTATTGATATTGACATTGAAAGAGCGCAACGAGGTATTGCCAATTTCATATGTTTCCAGGATGTGCCGCCGAATCTTGTAAAAAATGACGATTTCAAAAACTTGATGACTGAGTACTTTCCTTCCTTGACCTTGGATTATGAGACAACCAGAAAAGATTGCTTGAAGGTTTTTGAGGAAGCCAAATTAATAACTAAATGTACTTTGAATCATATGGGTCGAATGATTCCTCTTTCAGTTGACGTGTTAACGTACTTAAATAAACGTGGTTCCCGCTATGACTTCATTTCCTTGGCAGCACACTTCATCGACGATACTTGGAAGTTGACGAAATGGATTCTTTATTTTCGGAGGCTTGATTTTTTTGATGCAGCAATCTTGAAATCTATAGATGACTGGAACTTCGAGAATAAAGTATATACTCTGACCTCAGGAAATATCAATGCATTTGCACGGGATGAAATTATTGAGTCCATTAAGTCTCAGTTCAAGGAGAAGAACAGACTGCCAACTGATTCTCGTCTTTTTTCTGTGAGTTGCTGTGCTGAAATGTTTGGTTTGATGGCACAAGATGCATTCGAAGAGATATCTACTATCATCAGCAAACTCAAAATGCTACAGTGGTGGAGTTCTGAATCTATGTGGCATACCACAAATTGGAAACTGAAAAACATTTTAGATATGGAATCAATGGGAGAATATAATTCAGATGTGCAAAAGAATTTTGTGCCATCTGCGGATGAATGGGAGAAAGTTCGAATTGTCTATAGACTTGTGGATGATGCTTACAATGTTGCAAAGCAGGTTTTTGAAACGAAACATCCAACCGCTAACAAATTTTTGTACAATCTTCATGACCTTCGTGCAAAATTAATTCTCGAAGCCACTAGTTCAGTCTCTTTTACTAGCAGCGTGGCTAAGAAAATGCTTCAAAGGCTTGATAAGTACATAAAAGAAACGTTTCTGGTCTTGGTGATTGCATCAATGATGGATCCTCGTTGCAAGATGCAATACATGGAGTATATTTCCACGAAATTCGAAGACAGAGATGGCATCTTTGAAAGTGGTGCTGTTTTGGAGGCTATTCGAAGCATCTATGCAGATTATGTGAGCCACGGCACGAAAATGGATAATTGTGAAGGTACTTCAAATCTTAAAACAGAAGAGGCAAATCCAAGAAATGATAAAGAGCAGTTTCCAAATTTTCCGGGCGGCCAAGAATACTGTGAATACGTTCAAGTCAATAATAAGCCTAAAAGGTCTGATCTGGATTCGTATTTAGAAGAGCCTGTAGAACCTTGGGATGAAAACTTCAATGTTCTGCGTTGGTGGAAATCTGAAGCTCCCAAGTATCCAAATGTCTCAAAAATGGCCCGTGACTTCTTAGCCATCCCAATATCAGTGGCTACTTCGCACGATGCTTACTATTATTTGGAAAATAGACCGCCTGATCTTCGTGTTATTACTTCAGGGGCGGAGATGATGAATGCTTTGATGTGCTGTAGGAGCTGGAACCCTGGTCCTAAGATTGATTTTGAGTTATGGTTTCTTGCTGCTGGTGTAAATATATTATAACTTGTGTTGTGATGTCTATGATTTTGAATTGCCATTGTCTGGTGAAACTGTTTGGATCTTTTTGCTTGCTTGATCCTATTCTGAGTTGCCCTGAATAATCTAAGAAAGGTGTTCCAAATGTTTTTTTTATCAATTGTTCTATCAAATCAGGTGTAAATTAAACACCTACTCATCTTAATATTGGGGATCTAGAATGTTTATGTGAATACTCTTGGCCTCTGTTTGTTACATATCTTTAAACTAATTTTTTTTCCCAATTTTATTTTTAATCACACATTCCCACAATAAAATAATTTTATACGTTGATTCATAATAAAGTTTTAACCTCACATTTTCAAAAAATTACTTTTCCGAAAATCTATTTTCAAAAAACTTACATCAAACATCCCAGTAATATAAAAAGGGTTAAATATTTATTTGAGTTGAATTGAGAGTGAGTATAGAGAATTTTTTCTAGTATGGTACATTTTTGGATACTTTTCCTTTGTGGAAAAAAAGAGATCCTTACCAGTTTAAGCCCTTGTTTGAGCCATTTTTTTTTCCCATTAAAATACATTCTTCAACAGTGATTTAACTCCACTTCAACTACATATTTTTCAATAAAATAATATTACATGCAAATTCAAAAAATTTCTTTATTTTTTTAATCACACAATTTTCATCAATACATTATTTAATTTTTTTTTTTTTTTGACAATAATGGAGCTCAAACGAGGGCTAAAGATGACAACGGACAATAAATGTACTTATTAATTTAAATTAGACGGCAAAGTATGTCAAACTTGTATAAAATTTTAAGTTTATAAAAATTCTCAGCTCGACTCATGAAATTAATAGTTATGAAATACAAGTATTAATCGAATCACTAGAGATTAAATTTGATTCAAGTTATTATAAGTTCGTTTTGATTTTGAACCTAAAAGATAAATAGGTTGAACTGAAATAATTAATTAAAGAATATGAATAATGATTTTTAACTAATTTTTTTTTAAAAAAAAATGACAAATTGCAAAATTTACCCAACTAGCAAAAATTTTCTTAGAGTTTCATTGCAAAAGAATTTATATGACATTGAGGATACATCGTTGTTAGAGTTTGTAGTTATTTTAAATGCAAATGTGTTTGCATTATGTACATTGATCTTAGGGTCCGTTTGATAGAATGATGAAAAATGAGTGACAAATAAAATGTTTGTCAGGAAAGTGATTTGTCTGGAATTTGTTTGAGAGGAAAGGTGTTTGATTGGTATAATTTTTTACCTGGCAAATTTTTCGTTTGACTTTGTTTTTTAAGCAAATTGTCAATTAAATGGATAAAATTTTTTACCATTGACTTTGGAATGTGTTTCAATTGCTTAAAAAAAATTAAAAATAAAATAAAATTGGTCAAAAATCTGAAAAATATTTTTCCACCAAAATAGTGGAAAAATATTTTCCAACTTTTGTGCATCAACAACTTGTATTTAGCAAGCATTTTTCATGACAAATAAAACGTATCAAACAGTCAAAAGTAGGAATTAGAAAAATATTTTCCTAGTTTCATGGCAAATAAATGGTATCAAATGGACCCTTAGTATGAAATTCAAATATAACTGAAGTGTACCCATATGAAATGATAATATCACGATAAATTATTGATGACTAACATCCCTTTATACCATTGAAATTAGTTATATAAAAAAAAAAAAAAAAAAAAAAAACCAATCAACTTATGTACATCTAGCAAATCAGAAAGGATTGGACCCCCCGTGTCTTTAGAATACCTATTGGAATTAGAGTATAGTAGACACAACGAAGTGGGACTCTTTGTCACTTTAGTGTGTGACCTGTGCAAGGTCAGAGATCATTGAGGTGAATTTGGATCGACTCAAGGGCTTTTGGTGAGATGAGGATCCTTGATCTCATGGACGAGGTCCGCCCAGGGGATAAAACTAACCCAATGTGTGATGCGCACGGGGGCACATACTCGAGTACCTCCAAGTTGTACTGGAAGTTATGGTATCGTCATACAGTAATAATGAAGTGAGGATTGCGATGATGATTTTCAATAATCACGTTGAATTTAGCATACCAACCTTGTATGTATTTGTGTAGTTCCTTCGAACTCTCAAATTACACTAAAAATAAATAAAAATGCACGAGAGATCAATAATTACTTTTTATTAAAAAATTGAGAGTCTACAATTATAAGTAACTCGAGTAATCAATAATAACTACAATTATTATTCTTCAATCACACTACAAATTTCTCTTAAAACTATAAAACAAAATAAAATATTAGAGTTGGAGAGGAACAATTAAACATATTCATAAAAAAATAGAGCTGGAAGAGGATAGAATTGACAAAAGACAGAAAAAGTTAGGTGCAAAAATAATTTTTTTAAAAAAAGTGTACACTTCATAACCTAACTTTTCATTAGTATACCCGACAACACATTATTGTATGTATTTTGTAAGCATACAAATTAGTGGGTCCCAAAAAATCGACTTTAAAGTTAAGCAAAGATTTTGATTCGTTTTCATGCATCATAATTTTTATCTTAACTTGATGAAACTAACCCATGTTGTCTTTACACCTACTTTTCTCAACTTTACTTTTTACTTTTCCAAACAACAAACAAGAAAACATGAAGCAATCCTCCACCTGATAGTGCCCATCTCTGTCTCATGTTCCAACATTTCTAGTGGATTAAAAAACATGTTCGATAGTTACAGTATAATGAACAAAATTTCTATCTCGCAATCTCACATATCCAATGGATAATGCATTCTATCTTGCAATATGATGAATAAAGTTTCTATCTTGCATTCTCTCATTTTTCAAGTGGACAACACATTCTGTCATTCACTACCAATTATAAAAAATATGGTTGACATACTATACTAAACTCTTAACGTACAAAACCCATGAAAAATTAGTCAAAAAATTTAAATTATGAGTGTGTTTGATGTTGATTTTAATGAGAATAGAATTTTTGGAATAGTGATTGATGGAAGAATGTGTGGTGGAAAAGTTTTAGATTTGTGTGTAATATTATTTTATTTGAAAAATGTGTAGTTGAAATGAAGAAAGAGAAAAAAATGAGAATGTGAATGAGAATATAATGTGTGTAATATTATTTTATTGTATTACTTCTAGAAATTTGAAAATATCCCTAATAATATCCCTTAGATGTATTGATATATTATTATTAGTTCATAAATATACTTTTTTATTCATAGATTTTGTCACATCCATAATCACTACTTACGTTTTATTCATATTCTGTAGGTTTTACTAGGAATGGCAATTGGGCTCGTTGGCTCAGCCCGGAAAAAGCTCCAGTCGGCTTGGTTCTAGGCTCGGGCTGAGCCCCAGTTTGGGGTTTCGAGTCGGCTCCGAGCCTGAAATTTTTGGACGAGCTTTTGCTCGGCTTAGGCCCGAAAAAAAGTTCAGTTCGTTTTACTCGAATCGAGTTCGAGCCTTGAGTTTAAACTTGTGAGCCGACTCGATTCAACTCGTTGACATATCTAGGTTTTACAGCCTGAAAAATATAATTTAAATACAATAAAATGCATGCTCTTTATTTTATTTTTTTTTTTTCGTTTTTTCGAGTATTAATAAATAACACGGTTGGTATTTTTAATAAACCATTCAATGGGAAAAGAATCATGGGAAGAGTAAAAGTAAGCAACTAATTGTAAAATTTAGTACGGTAATGGGTGGCGAGAGGAGAAATGAATCATTCTATTCATGTGTGTCCCATTTCCATGTGGATCCACGTATTCCTTTCCATTGATTCGTTTCATATGAAGAATGGTAGGGGTCGTGAGATGTGGGTGGGGTTGGATTAGTTTCCTTGTGATAAGTCATTATGATACAGCCCCCACACTGTAATATATAACATGTTCTATTCTTATACAATGATAAACACACGAACTTGCATTTTTAACATTTTGGCACATTATTCATTCTTAGCAAATCACATTTTTGGACACATCTACATGTTATACCTTGACGTCCTTCCATTTCTTTCGATAAGAAAAGGTATTGTGACGAAATGTGATAAATTGTACTAAAGGCTAGTTTGGCACGAGTCTTAAGAAATTAAAATGAGTTTTCGAAATCCAAAAATTGTTTTTGAATCCATTTGATTACTTTAATAAAAGTGTATCTTTTAGATATAAGAGTTTTTGGAGGAAGTTGACTCATTGTGTTTTGCTCTAAAAGTTCTTTCAGAAGAGAAAGTTCTTGAATTTAGTTTTCAAATACTAGTTAAGGTGGTCGACACAAAAAACTCTTCTACAAGAAGTAGAAAATAAAAACTGAAGTCCTTCCATATGGGCCCTAAAACGGACAAATTGTAAATTGGAAACAACATAATGCCCATGTTTAGCCTCAATTTTTGAAAATTCATTTTTTCCAAACTCATTTTTAATTACATATTTGATAGAATCCTCAACTTCTATCAACATTTTAACTACCCATTTCATCAAGTTTTAAATCTACTAAACAAACACGTTATAGAGACGACACTTCTCTTTCTTCTTACACAGACACTCACACACACATGTATAGAGAGCACACAGACACTGTAGAGAGAAAGACTTTTCATCATTCTACAAATTCATATTCCATTTTCTACTTATTCGTTCGTTTGATTATAAATCATAGATAGCACCCATTCCCCCACTATATCATTCCTCTTATTCTTCATTTTCCCTCAAAACAAAGAAGAATCTATACATACACACACCACCCCCTCTATTTTCCACACCAGAACTCCAATACTTTTTTCATATTTCTCTTCAAACATCAATGGGTTTTAGCGAAATCTGCAACACAGGCTTGGTTTTAGGTTTGGGATTATCATCAACAAATGAACACAAGTCTGAAAAACCAATCTTGAAATTATCGGAGCCATCACTTGCTCTCAGCCTATCTAGTGATCTGGGCTATGATCAGACAGTGAAAAAATTAGTGGATATTTCTGATCAGACGGATAAGTTGTATCGTCAAGATAGTACTGTTACGTCTCTCTCTAATCTTAGTGTGAAGAGAGACAGAGAATTGGGGAGTGAAGAGGGAGATATAGAGAGATTTTGTTCAAGAATCATTGATGAAGATGATGAGGGCTCTAATGGAAGGAAGAAACTTAGACTCACTAAAGTTCAATCTGCTCTTTTAGAAGAAAGCTTCAAGCAACACAGCACTCTTAATCCTGTATCTCTCTTTCTGTCTCTCTCTATATGTGTGTATATATAGTTTTATGATCCTAAAGATGCTAGTTTGAGTTTAAAGGGCTAGTTGGAATTTACTCTAACAATTGATTTTTTTTTTTTATTGATCAGAAACAAAAGCAAGAATTGGCGCGGGATTTGCATCTGAGGCCTCGACAAGTGGAAGTGTGGTTCCAAAACAGAAGAGCAAGGTCTCGTTTTATCTAAAAACTTAAACCGTTAAAAAGAGAATAAAATTATAGTGCGATTTGATCAATTTCAATGGCATCTAAACCATCTATTTTCGTATATACAGAACAAAGCTGAAGCAAACAGAAGTGGATTGTGAGTTCTTGAAGAAATGCTACGAATCACTAACAGAAGAAAACAGAAGATTGCAGAAGGAATTACAAGAATTGAAAGCACAAAAACTAGCACAACCCTATTACATGGCGGCCACCCTCTCCATGTGCCCCTCTTGTGAAAGGATCGGCGGCGGCGGCGGAGGCGGAATTCCGGCCAAGAGCCCCTTTTCGATGGCTCCTAAGCCGCACTTCTATAACCCCTTTGCCAACCCACCAGCAACCTGTTAATTAATTAGTTAGTATTAGGATTAATATATAATTATAGAAAAATCCACACAACCCTCCTTCTATTGGTTATGGGCTTGTATTGATTAGTTAAGGAAAAATTAGCTGGTATTATTGCAGCTAATTTGTAGAAATAATTAGAGAATTTTGGCTAATTTTAATCTTTTTATATGTTTTTAGCAAACGTTTGTAAATATTATCGAAATATATATGAATTAAGTGATTATTATTTATTGTTCTTCTTTAAGTACTTTTTTCCCCTTTCACGTAATGGGGAAAGTGATATATTTCTAAATTTTCTTACTAGGAAAAGAAAAACATTGTCATATTGAAATTCATTAGTTAGCTATATTTGTTTAGGCAAAATCTTTAAGGAGGTTGCCTTTCCCGTTACCACCCCCACCCCGTATTTAAATGCACCATGAATTCGGGTGTGTTGATGATTAAAATTAACTTAGCAATAATAGATCATCTTAAGAGAATCTTAATAAGGTAATTGTATCTAGATATAGATCATAATAGAAATTCTAATTTAGAAGTGATTTAGACATGTGTGTGTGTGTGTGTGTGAGAGAGAGAGAGAGAGAGAGAGAGAGAGAGAGAGAGAGAGAGAGAGAGAGAGCCTTTTAATCGGAGCTTGATGCCCTCTATCATGTTAAGCTAGAGTGTTTGACCTCGATTTGTGTGTCATCGTTTCGTTTGGATATATTTGATTGGATGCTGAGTTCGGTCATCCAGATCGTCATTCAACCTAAGACTCAATCTACGACCTAGGTTGTAATTACATGTTACCTAGGCAATCATGACTTTCTTTTGATTGGTAGGTAGTGCCGATATCATGGGTGACACTTGTATTCTTTTGATTGATTTTTACAAGATTTCGACATCACTAGGATACATCTTTTCAATTGATCATGGTAACAGCAACCTCTTGTCCGAACTAATTCATAGTCCGACCTTCAACAATTTATTTGGAGATCTCTTAATCAAGTTCTTTAATCTTAAGTAAGGAGAAACTAGTTTTCTAAACTGTCTTATTAAGGAAGGAAAGAGTCGCTATTGTGAGACTCATTCAAAATGCGTAAGCAGTTGAGTTACTCTTTTCTTGCATAGGTAAACAATTACTTTACAAAAATCAACCTTTTTACCTTTTTTGGTTAAAGTTGTATATATTATTGACTTAAATGTATATTTAACTACGATTTTATCACTTAAAAGTAGAAGTATAGAGTCGATCTTGATTAGTAGGGATTGCAACAGAGCATGACAAGATCGAGTGATTTCGTGGGAACGATTACTCATTTACCATTTCAGAGGAGAATTTTCTGTTTGATACATGGAGAGAGGGGTAATTGTCTAGTTATGTTAGTTTATTCTGTTGCAAAAAGGTGTGGGCGGATACGTGTATGTTACTTGAGATATAGAAAATCTTGGAATATTTACATTTGAAACAATAAATAAAAAAAATAAAAAAGACTAGGGCCTATCAGGCCGCGTGAGATGGCCCCACTTTTAGGGAACCGGTGGGCCATAGTCCACGTGAAGTTCGCGTGGCCCCCCCTTAAATTACCAATTATGAACAACTTGATTTCAATGCTCAATCATGTATGATCTTCGCTTTGTGGGACCAAGCCCATATTTTATCTTCTTTTATTTATTTTTTTCATTTTTTAATTATTGTCAAATACTTTTTTTTTGCCAATTTCTATCTCCTTTTGGATTACGCCTCATTACTGGCGCCCTCACCTATCAGGCCCTGACCTTGATGAAGGAGGTAAATCGCAGATTATGCCTCCAATGATACAGGGTGAAAAACTGTTTGTACACTTGCACTTATCCAAGAGTCAAATCCATATTTCAGGATTCGAATTCTTGACCCGGCAGTCTCAAGTGAAGCTAGATTTCTCCATCTTCCCCTTTTACTACTTGGAGATGTGCCCTAGGAGCTCCAATTTCTATCTTATTCCTATTTCATGAAGAAATTTTGAAGGATAACGTTTTGATGGTAACTTTTCATTTAAATTCGAGTGTTATTGTGAAGCCGTATGCTAAAGTGCAAAAATAGAGAGCATTTTTGGATGAATTTTGTCATTTGTACCCGGAGGTTGACACTCCAAATTATTCGGTCTCACCTGACCTCTCACATGGAGGTCGGATGGGATCGAGTAATTCGGAGTGTCAACCTCCGGGTACATATAGTAAAATTCTTCCTGGATTTTTTATACATAAAAAAAATTTATGAAATTTTTTCATCTTTGTCAAAAAAAAAATTTGTCTCCCTCAATTTCGCCTTTGTTATATCAATGATATTACAAGTAAATTTTTTTTTTTTTTATATCATGATTGACACTCCACTCACATGTAAAGGGTGGGGCCCATGATTAAAATAATCGTGGACCCCACCACATGTAAGTGGAGTGTCAATTATAATATCAAAATGGAGTGCATTTGTTGCTTAATTCTAGTTATATTTGTATTGGTAGAATACGACTGTAAAACAAGTCATAAGCATGAATAAAACTATGAGAAAATTTCTAATTATATTTTTTTTTTAAAGTTTATCTAGGAATGGGATTTTATCCATTAATGAGATAGACAGCATCTAGATTATAGAGTTTGAAAAAATTGAACGGTCCAGATTTGTGGGCATGGAAGGAATAGTTATTTAAATAATTGTTTAGAGACTCGTTATTATGATTGGTCATGAGCCAATCATGGGCCAAGTCCAAGGTTGAATGATTGTGAGAATTTATCTTAATCTAATGATTATTATTTAATTAAATAACAAAGAGCTAGTCATCAATGTTAAGACTTACTGAACCGAATCAGCCCCTTTGATGCGTTCAAATGCTTTCAAAGGTCCGTTTGATATGATTTTTGAGCAGTCAAAATAAGATTTTAAAACTCAAAAATTACTTTTAAATCTGTTCTACTAATTTTATAAAAATTATTCTTCTAATTATAAAAGTTTTTAGTTGGAGTTGGTTCAATGTGAATTTTTTTTAAAAAAAAAATTTTTTAAAAATTATTTTAAAGATTAATTTTTAAACAAAAAATACGATAATTTCTTCGAAAATTCTTTTACAGAAAGCAAAATCTTTGTGCCAAATGGACGATAAATAAAAATGCAAGCGCATCCCTAATTACGAAAATTCTAATTATGTTGGTATAGAAAAGTTGGTGATTGTAGCGTAGGGAGCTGTGGACCGACAAAAGATGAGGTGACTATCTTGAAAAATACAACAATATTGGTGATTGTCTAATCATACATATGAATATTTCATCATCTTATCCACATCAAATCATAGATTCTTTCAACGTCTACTTTAGGATAATCTTTTTTATATATAATTTTTGTTTTACACCGTTGAAATAATAATGCCATGAATTATCAATTATCCTTGTACAAGTAATAATAATAATAATAATAATAATTCGAGGGCATCCCGCCACATTAATTGAATCGATGAATTAGATTCGATTTTAACAACACTACTCTTTGAACTAAAATTGGAAGATTTTAAAGGTTATTGCCTTTTTTTTTGGTTGACGGGAGAATCACAGCTGTTACTCTTCGAGTGCGCACTGGATAAACCATCAAATTGACCCAATAGCCCACAAATCACTCTAGTCAGGTTAATCATACTAGATAAATTCGATGCGACAGGTTTAATCGAAAAAGTGTTGATGGGGGAAATCAGTTATTGAACTTTTTTTCATTTCAATTAGTTCGTAGAATATCATAAATATCTATTATCAACTAGAAGATGACTGCATCACGATGTTATGCAAATAATCATAGTAGATTAATAATAGAGTCCTTAACAACGAAGATTTCTAATTGAAAAGGTGAGGGACATAAGAAACTTTAGTTAAACTTTGATGATAATCTTAGAAAAGGCAAAAATGCTTAATGGAGACAGCAAAGGTAAAGGCCTATCTTATAATATTGTTTTTTGAAGGGTTCTTATTTCTTGATTACCCTTTTGAGACAGATTAGCAGATTCGCAATCTGTGTATGCGCACGTAATTCAATAAATAAAGGAACAACTTGAAGGATACGTGTCAACTGCTGGTTAAATTGTCGGCAAATTTGGGTGTTTCTAACATTATGATTGTACAAATGAAAACTTGGCACGTGGTATTGTTATCTCCGTTGTTATTTTATTTTTTTTAAAATAGAATTTTAAATCGTGACTTTTGTAGAATATGTGATTAAAATGTAGGATTTTTTTTTTAATTTACGTGTAAAATATTTTATTGTGTAAATATGGTTGAAAATTAGTATGAAAATTGAGGAGTTATTTTATAGGAAGACAAACAAGGACGATAATTTCGATATTGTTATTGTACATTACAACTTACAGATTTAATTATTAACAAATTATAGCTAAGTCAAACTCCCAACTTTTTTTTTTAACCATTACACACATTACATCATATCATCAATATATAAAAAAATCTATAGATAATGGTGTACAACAAGCATATTTATCATAATCGTGGATTGCTTGCTCAAATGAATTATGTTATCTTCTTATACTTTTTTGCATTATCCTTTCAAGGATAAGGAATTGGGTCTACATAAGGGCGTTCACACCCTATATGAGTGTGGATTTCAGTTTTATTCAAGTGGGGTCCACACCCATGTGAGGATGTGGACACCATTATGTGCAAATTATTATGTACAAAAAGAATAATCCTAAGAAATTTTATTATTATGTGTGTCACCACATACGGGAGGTTAATTAAATTAATGATCACTTGATAAAAAAAAATTAACAATGAATCTTGTGTGGTAGTATTAAATTTTAACGTGTCAATGGTGTCATCAAGAATCGTTATTTTATTACGTTAAGTCAATCAAAACCATTGTAGAAAATGTGGGTTTACAATATAATTTTGTTGACCTACGGTTGATTATAATATTAAAGTTTTGATTATAACAAAAAAGTTAATCTTGTTTACTAACAAGTTGAATTTAAGTGATTATAGTTTTTCAAAGTATACTATGAAAAATTGATCAATGATCGTCAAAAGATCAAAAGCTATCATCACAAATCGGACTTTAGAGGAGGTCAAGATCAAAGTCACATATTCAAAAACTTAATAGCCAAGCTTCGGAGCAAGATTAAAGACTTGATTTCTTAGATAAAGTGTAAATGTACTAATACTTTGATATTTGACAATGAATATTGCTTAAACTCAAAATCCACTTATGCATTAAAAACAATTTTTGTGCATTAAAAGTCATTCTAATGTAACGTTTTGATCAAATATAAAAATGACTGTTAAAGTAATATTTGAATTTTAAAAATATTTTGTATTTTGAAAAGTTGGTTAAAGATATTTTCCAAAAGTTCATGTCTTTCAAAACTTTTAAATTTGATCAAACAGGGTCGAAACGTAAAAAAATCAAAACTACCACGCAGTCAACCGCCTGGACGAGGCAGTCGATCGAAAATTTCCAACCGTCCAAAATTTCACCGTTCTTATTTTTGATTTTTACTATACAAACGACTATATTGATCATCCGGACAAGAGACGGTCGACCGAACATATCATTTGAACTTACAGATTTTTTTTTTCCAGTTTAAACTCTATAAATATCCTCACTCTTTTCATTCTTCACAAGAGATTTAAAAGCATAAAGTGAGTTTTTTTTGAGAGAATGTTTTGAGCTTTCCTTTGCATTCATTTCATTTATATTTATATTTTTATATCAAAAACTAAGATTGATTCAAACTCTTTAATCATCATCATTATCATCAATCTAATGAATGATACAAAACAAAAAAATTGATATAACTTATAGCTTGTAATTAATTTATTACGACTAGTGTTTTAAAAAGTGTAAATCATGACTAAGTATGGAGGTTTTACATGACTAAGTATGGAGGCTAAACTTTAAGTTTTATGAGCGTCAATGAGGTTCGGGCGTAAAAAATCGTTACTTATTTTTATTATTTTTATAAATTATTAATCGTTCTAAAAATTATTTAATAATTAAAATAATACATACCAAATATCTAAAATTATAAAATACGATATTTACTTAATAATTTTTACAATTAGTCAATTATACAAATTTTAATTTTTTGAAATACAAAAGTTAGACTGTTTTTCATAATTTCAACTTTTAACTAGACAAGTCATACTTAACATATTTATGAAAACTTCATACTTACTTTTCGAAGTTTTCAACAAAATGATAGATTTCAAAATCATAATTACATAATATAGTTTTAAAAACTTGAAATTAAAATCAAATAAAAGTCTTTAAAAAATAAAAAATAAAATAAAAAGTTAATAAAATAAAGTCAAATAAAATGTATTGAAATAGAGGAAAAAATGATAATAAACCGTGCATAGTCGAGCATTAAGCGGTCAAATTAGTTGTTGACCTCTTAATTTGCGCTTACTGTGAAGATAAATCGTTTTACTCATGCATCGTGTCTAGGCGTGCTTTTTTAGAACATTGATTACGATACATGAGGCATGGCTAGTGACTCGTTAATGTGGACAATGCTTGAGTCGACAATCTTTAGAATTCTTTTTTTTTTTTTCAAATTCATTTTTGTCATACATTCTCCCAACACAATAATTTTGTACGTGAATACATAAATTTTCTTTACTTTTTAATCACATATTCTCCAAAAAATCACATTTCATAAAATTTATTTTAAAAAGTCTACAAAAAAGGACAATTGTGAATATTACTTTTGTTGAAATATGCTTCATAAAGATTAATGGATAGATAGATTGATGCTCGACTACTAGTCTACGATTGTAAGTTAGTAAGATAATAAGCTAGTCATACTGAGACCAAATGCTAGGTTTAGCAATTACACGATAGAATATATTTTTTCGCTAGAATATTTTAGGATAGAGTTTTTATATTTACTTTCTTTTTTATTAATCCTCTTTCTTTTGCATTTTGGGAGTGGATGGCCTTGTTCTTGTCAACAAAGTCCATGAAAGATTGATGAGCTTCCATGTTCCACCTTTCACGAGCAAGAAACAAGAGCCTTTAATAGAGGAAAGAATGTTTACCACATTATTGGTTAGCTAGCCTAGTCGCATCATAATTAGTAATATGCCATATTGCCGTATACTATGGGCTGATTTATCATTACTTTTGAAAAGTTAAAAAATTATTATGTTTGAATAATTTTTATTTTTTTTCAGATTAAAAGATTTTTTAAAGGAAATTAATTTAAAGTAATTTTTTCGTCAAGTTTTTGTACAAGAAGTAAAAGTGAACATAATCATGTCTAGCGAATCCTACTTGTGTATAGACAACAATTTTCAGTCACTATTTTATGGGCATTTTCACCTTAATTAAGACATTAACAGAACCAAAAAGGGATCTGACCCTTATTATTAAAAACAAACCAATTGCGTATTTAAATTGTACTCTCCTAACTACGGAAAAAACAATGATTTTGACACACAGTTCCATCCAATTGGGTAAGATATTTTCGAGTTTCAATATAGTTTTCAAATATATAAATATTGTATTTGTTATCACGATTATGACTAATCATAAGAATATTCCTCCAATTCCGATTTCTTCTCAAGTTAGACAAGATAATGCATTGATAGGAGTACTTTTAAAATTGACCTGATAGAATGAGGAATTTTTAGAATTGACCTCTTTGACTAAAAAGTGGTAAAATGTCTATATTACTCTTAATGAAATGATTTTTTGTATTTGCAGGATATATCTCTATCTTAAAATAATTTTTCAATTTTGTCATGTATTATCCTATCTCGAATTCTAGCATATAAATCCATCCTTTGATCTAATAGATTGACATAATCTTCCATATATCTATCAAAATTTTCTCCAAGTATATAATATTCCTCAGACGATGATTGATCTATTATTTCCATTTGATAGATAATATTATTTATTTTTTCTAATAATTTTTCTAATAAGTTATCTAATCTTTCAATTGTATATCCTGACATGTTATATAAATCTTAACATGATAAACAATGCTAATAAAATAAATATTAAATACAAACATTTAGATAATTTAACCATGCAAATATTCAGATAAGTAATCCCAACGATTCTTTAAGATTTCAGAAAATATCTTTCTAAATTTAACAAAAATAATAGTTTTACCTTAGTTTTGATCTCAAATCTTTATTCTTAGAATCGAGTAACCTTCAGGTTCTGGATCTGCAAATGACTATCTTCAATTGCCTTCTGCCTTTACGGGATAATTGCTATTCCAGCTTTTCACCTTTGTTGTGTCAATTCTTTGAATTCGGATTATAGATCTTAACTAAAAAAAACCCTCTTTCTGTTAAAGTAAGAAATAAATTATTCTTCAATCTTTCAAGAATCTATGTGATGAAGTGTTTAGAAACTCATGATATATTTTAAAGACAATTTGGATATGAAATAACTTGAAATTTTATTGATATCTAAAAGTTGAAATATGATTACAATGGAAGACAGGAAATTATTTGGCTATCTCACAGTTTGAGTGCTCAACCAACTCTGCCTTTTCATTAGCCCAAAAGTTTCTATTTATACACAAATCTGAAAATAAATTATATCATTGCTTACATCATACTAATAATATTTTATTGTCTCGTGCTTTTCATCAAGAGCCTCATGACCCTTCCATCATTTGTTGTTTTGTTATATTTCTTTTGATAAAGGACACAGTCCTTCTATAATTGTCCTTCAAGCTTTGTTTTTACATACAACTGGTAAGATTCTCTTGTAGCAATTTGGACACCTTTCCTTCATGTGTTTATCATTTTCATCTTTATTTTCTAATTCTGTCGGCAAGTGGGGCAGTCTCTTGTTTCACATGCCCTCTGTAATGTTGAAATGGCAGCAGGAATCTGATGCGTGTCAAACTTGGTGATAAAATCTTTTAAAACTTCAGATTTTTTATTCCCATCATTAGCCAAAAGTGTCCATCCATTATATTGACATATGTATCTGTATTTTTTATCATAAAAACTTTTTGTTATGTTATAAAGGACTTTGTATCCAATCACTCTTCTATTTTTTATCCATGATTTTGTAAACTTTGGTAATGGTTTATCAATATGCCCTTCATCCATTTTGAAATTTCTTCCAACATGCCCAATGAAGATTATATGTTCTGCTGGATAGATAATTTCATCTTCGACTTCTGGACTGATAGTATAAAATTTTAGATAAATAGATCGTCCATGTGCATATCTTGAGACTTCAGATTTAAATATGTTATCAAATCTATCTATTTCTTTAAGAGATTTATCTGGATAAATTAAATCCAAATATCCATAATCAGCTATCATTTTGACCATGACTGAATCAGATTCTTTTATCATAACTATTCTCGGATAAACGTGTTCACCAGGTGAAATAAAATATGAATCACTTGTTTGTAATTCATAAAGTATTTTAGTAATTTTTTATATTCTTCTTCTTTTGAAGATAAACGGATTTCATCTTCTTCATCTAGTTGTATCTGAATTGATCTCGTATACTCTTCATTGATAATAATCTTTTTAGAATTATCACCAATTTTTATCTTTCTAAGACTTTGGATAATAATATCTTTTTTTGGTCCACTGCTGCTTCCGCATGGTGGATCACTTCTTGGTATCTGTTGATATTCCTGCTTGATATCATAAGATTGTGCCAAGACATCAACCCTTGTATCTTTATTTGTATCAATAGACATTAATTGTGCTTTAAGAGCATCAATTTTGCCTTTTATTTCATTGGCAACTTTGACGTGGGATTCACTGATCTCAAGTAAAATGTTGAAATTATTACTTAAGATTTCAGCCAATGCCCCCATCCCAACTTTTATATCACTTGCCTCTTCTTTGGCAAATGCTGCCGCAAATTTCATCTCTGATATCATTTGTTTAATATTATCCATCTTCAAATTCAACGTTCCTGCTTAAAAAATCAGCAAGATAATTATTTGTATATTTAATATGAATAATATCAAAATTATAGAATGATAAATATGCTTGCCATCTATGTAACCTTCTATACTGGGGTTCCATTGGTAATTTATTTCTAACAAATCCTGCAACTTGAGAATTGTCAGTTTCAATAATAAATTTTTTAGATAATAAAAATAATGAAAATTTCTTTATTCCTTTAATAATTGCTAATAATTTTTTTTTCATGAGTGGTATAATTTATTTCTGCTCGATTAAAAGTTTCACTTGAATATCTACATATTTCATTTAAATCTGTTTTTAATATTGCTGCTCAATATTTATCTGAAGTATCAGTATTAACTATCAAATTATTCTTTTCATTTAGTAATCTTAATTTTGGTAAATTTTTACATTATTCTTTAAGTAGTCTAACTATTTCTGTATGTTTTTCATTCCATCCTTTAGTATTAGTTTTTCTAAGTAAAATTTGTATTTTATGTCTCTTTTTTGAAAGATTTTCAATAAATCGTTCTGCATAATTTAAATATCCTAAAATTTTTTGTATTTGTTCCTTAGATTCTAATTTATCAAGAAAACTTTCTATTTTTTTTAGAAATATGAGATTGTAATTTTATTCCATTCTTATCTATAATTAATCCAATAAATTCTATCTTGTTATAAAATAGAGAAGCAGAAGAAGAGAGAATTAGAGTCAATACCTTGTGTGTATTTTATTAATGATCAAAACCCTATATTTATAGGTAAGAATCAGGGATACAATGGTAATAATTTCTAGGATTACAGGGGTATAATTGTCATTCACTACAAACCTTAATAAACTTTCCTTTTACAACACTCCCCATTGAATGACACATTACAAAATATCTGCCTCGTTAAAACCTTGTTTGATAAAAACCCAATGGGACAAAAAAATCAAACGAAGAAAAAAGAGTACAGTTATTTCGGAGTATTAAAAATAAATGTTGCCTCATTAAAACCTTGCTAGGAAAACCCAGTGGATAAAACTTATGCGAAGGAAAAAGAGTACAGCTACTCTCCCTGATGTTAATTACTGAAAATCTTTGAGTTGGCGCATTCCAATCTAATTTCTTAAATGTAGATGTTGGGAATGTTTTTGTGAATAAGCCGGTCACATTATCACTTGAGCGAATTTGTTGAACATCGATATCGCTATTCTTCAGAAACTCATGTGTATGAAAGAATTTAGGAGAAATATGCTCCATCCTGTCACCTTTGATATAGTCTCCTTTGAATTGTGCAATACAAGATGCATTGTCTTCATATAAATTTGTTGAACTATCTTTTGTTGAAGTTAACCCGCATGATTCTTGGATATGATGGGTCATGTTCCTCAACCATACACATTCTTGTCCTGCTTCATGAATTGCAATAATTTCAGAGTGATTTGAGGATGTTGCTGTCAATGATTGCTTCACAGATCTCCATGATATAGTTGTTCCTCCACGTGTAAACACATATCATGTTTGTGATTTTGCTTATGTGGGTTGGATAGATAACCTGCATTTGCATATCCCACTAAAGTAGATCCCGACATTTGAGAGTAAAATAATCTCAAATCAATGTACCTTTTAGGTAACGAAAAATATGTTTAACATAATTCAAATGTCTTTGAGTTGGTGTAAAACTATATCTTGTAAGGAGATTTACAGAAAAAAGCTATGTCGGGTCGAGTGTAATTTGTAAGATATGTTAATACTCCAATTGCACTAAAATATGGTACTTCGGGACCAAATTTTTTTTCTTCATCTTCAAGTGGACGAAATGGATCTTTTTTTCACATCAAGTGATCGAATAACCATAGGTGATGCTAATGGATGTGCATTATCCATATAAAATCGTTTTAGAACTTTTTCTGTATATGTAGATTGATGAACAAATAATCCTTCTGGGAAATGTTCAATCTGCAACCCGAGACAAAATTTGATTTTTTCCAAATCCTTCATATCAAATTCATTTTTAAAATAATTAGCAGTTTTGTTAAACTCTTCAGGAGTTTCAATTAAGTTTACATCAACAACATAAACTGTCACAATTGTAAATCCAATGTTTGTTTTCTTTATGAAAACACATGTGTAGATATCGTCATTTCTATAGCATTCTTTCAACAAATATTCGCTAAGGTGACTCTATCGCATGCTTCCGGATTGTTTCAATCCATATAATGATCTTTGCAATTTAATTGAGAACATGGTTCTCGAACATGCATCATTTGAGTTATGTTTCAAGCATATTAAATATTTTCAGAGATAACATTAATAGTCATGACATATGAGTTGACTATCACGTATTTCTAATTTCATGTATCGTCAAGATATAGACTCGTGATTTCATTCACGACGATCTTTGAGAAAATCACTTTGTTGTGAGTCATACATTATACATCACGACTTTATTTTTCTCATTTTCTTTTTGCATAAATATATATCTTTAGATTTTTGGACTACAGGTCCAAAAATATCATGTTTTTCTAGTAAATTCAATTTAGTATTGCGTCTTTTTTATTTGGCCAAATATTATTTCGATCGATATATTTTTGACGCATATATTTTGATTCTCGCGATTCATATATGATGCAGCAACATCATGTACAAAATTGTTGTCGACAATTTTTCGTTGTTCGATTCTATTTCTTACTCTATAACGACATAACTTATTGAAATATCTCAAATTTCAATATATCAGGTACCTGAACCTCTTCAGGAGTTTTATAATTTGTTATGTCTAAATACTCATTAAGAGTATATGCCTCCTTAATGAAACCATCTTTGCTAATTGCTCCATATTTGTTCAAAGATTTTTGTATTAGAATCGAACACATCACGCTTCAGGCGTGCCATAGATATATCAAATATAATGATATCAAATTGTCCTCTTAGGACATCAATTCATATAGGAGCATTTTGATCAGTAAATGCATCTAAATAAATTATCTTTCGAACTTCTGGTTCGAGTGATCTTTTGCGAGAATTTAGATAATGATGCATTTGCATATTATTTTCAACTTCTTAATTCCTCCCCCTAATGCTGAGAGAATTGTTCAGTCAATTTGACAATAATTTTTTTCAACATTATAAAATATCACCTATTTGGGATAAGGGTTCAAACTATGCATTTATTCTCAGCATTCTTTATTTTTCATCTCAGTGCATTGTGGTGGGTTGATTTTGTATATACTGCACTATCAAAATAATTAGATGAAAAATTAGGCTCTGACCATAAGTCAATTGTAATAGGGAGAACTATAATGTTGGCAATGATGCATAATAGAATTATCCAAACAAAAATGGAAAAACACTTTGTTCTCAATTAAATTAATTGGAGGCATTTAACAAACAATAGTGTTAAATCACTTATCGACATCTCAACTAACACATGTTCAAATATTGAGATTTATGCCCACTAGCATTAATAAGACACAGTCTTGATTATATAATTTGAAAATTATGCTCATAACTGGAGCAATAAATTCGCAAATTTCAGGTTACGAACACCATGCAATCATCTAGTATTTGTATCAAATCTATTAGATACAAATAATATTTAGATGGCCAACGTGGTAGGTGACGGGGCCCCATATATCACCCTAAATAATTTTTAAAAATATAGTGAATTGAATCCTATTTTAGCTAGTGGCATTTAATGATCAATTGTCGATAAAGAGAACAAGTGATATATATGAATTCATTGGATTGAAGAATCTTCTGGTTCTTCATTGAATATCCATTTGAATTTTAAATTTCGCATCATTATTGATCCAGCGATGGTCCAACTAGTCATGCCAATCAAATTGAACTTCTGGTTCAATATAAGATACATTCCAATTATTTAATTTCGAATAATATGAATAAACATTATATGCTCGTATAATACTCAATTAAGAGGACAAACTAATCAATATCAGTATGACATGAGTTATATGTTTTCCTTCAAGGATAAATATGAATTCATAAATATTCTTCGAACAAGTGCTATGTTGAGAGAACATTATATTTAATTATTGCTTCTTCAAAGAGTAATAAATCAATATTCTTCTGAAATATTGAAAATTATAATATTACGCTCTTCGGGAGCAAATAATATATTATTATTTAGAATAATAAATTAGGTAAGAATTTACTCTTGAGGAGTAAAAAGATAACTTATATTAGATCGTATTTGTCATACTCTTCTGGAGCAAATAAATTTTAACTATAACATCAATATGTAAATACGTATGCAGAAGAGTGGACACGTAAAGAAATTGAATAATTTAATTTGTGATTTCACATAGAAATCAATTAATATTCTTCTGGAATATTAAAATTGTAATATCATGCTCTTCTGGAGCAAATAATATTATTTGAGAATATCAATATAATGTTGTGCTAATTCATGAGCAACAAAATATTTGTAATATATAGATCTATAAATAACATTCTTCTGGACTATTGAATCGGAGTGTTTTTCTCTTCAGGAGCAATAACGTATTATTGTTTGAAATAATAAATTGTATAAGAATTTACTTTTCGGAAGTAAAGACATAATTTTTAATTATCATCTTCGAGAGCAAGTAAAATATTATTAAAACATAAATAATAGTGTGCTACTTCAGGAGTAACAAATTATTATTTAGAAAATATTAACTCTTCAGGAATCGTGTATTATTTGTAGAGATGAGCTTCTTCAGGAGCAATAATATTATATTCATTTATGATATCGATCTAGAAAATTTCTCAAATCATGAAATAAACTAGATCTCATAGAATTCGATATTCTAGCGCAAGTAATATTCTCCTAGAATATTAGCATCATATACATAAATTTTGGATTCTTCAAGAACGGTAAAATATTCTTCATGGACATTAATAAGTATAGATGTGCGCTTTATTTGGATAACATAATAATATAAAAAGAATATAAAGTCTACTAAGCACATAAATATGGAGAAAGAAAAGAAATTAAACCTGGTATGTGGTGTGACACATGAAACGGATGATGGCGTTGATTTATCACAGACGACGATTTTGATTTCTTCCCATCAATTTATCAATGATTATCGGTGCATAGTCATGGTGACTGCGGACTACCGATTGTTATATGCTAATGTACAACATAACATATGTGGTTTGACTTTGTAGCATGTGATTGAAAAGGTCAACGCAAAACATAACATGACAATATTTAAGATATTCCATTGATTTTAGCTGCTGCCTTTGGTTGTTGAAGACAAATCTATACTAGATAAGTTACGTGTTTTCCTTTAGGGATAAACACTAATTTAAAATAATATATTTTTCGAAATATGTGCTACTTCGGGAGCACATTGTATTTTAATATTACTTATTCAAAAGCGGTATATTAATATTCTTCAGGAATATTAAAAATTATAATTTATACTCTTCAGGAGCAAATAATATTCTTTTGGAATATTAATTATAATATTGTGTTACTTCAAGAGCAACAACATGATAGAATATTAATTTAAAATTTAAAATAGAACATCACAAATATTTAAACAAAAATAATAATTACCATACAAACAAAAATGATGTAAAAATTATTTACCAAATAGATAGGATATGAATTTATATTTAAAATTTAATTACCAAACATGTATTAGGAAATAAAATCTTCATATATAGAAGTTAACAAAATTGACAAAATTTTATTGGCTAAATCTTTTACCAACATGTATTAATAAAAAATGTCAAAAGTGCACATGAATTTCATAAAGAAATTATTATTATTGCTATTATTTAATAGCATTAGCACGTGAATTGGCTAATATTAAGGGAACGTGAATTAATTACAGTCAGGAATAATTATAGAAAAAGTGAATGACATGAAATAATTACAGAAAAAAAAATGAATGACATGAACATGTAGAATTCAATAGAAACAATCATATTGATAGATGAACAACCAGAAAAAAATTAAGCCCATCTAATCGGCTGACTGTTGGAATTTACTTTATAAAAAAAATCACATTGATAGATGAACAAGAGTAATAAACATGTAATCGACATGTATAATTCACATGTAATCAAATTAATTTTGGTACACGTGATGAATGATTATACTAAAAAAAAAAATTACTACCTTCACTAGATTTTAAAAATTAAGCATTCGTGCTGATAACGTGTTATAAAATAGAGAAGCAGAAGAAGAGAGAATTAGAGTCAATACCTTGTGTGTATTTTATTAATGATCAAAACCCTATATTTATAGGTAAGAATCAGGGATACAATGGTAATAATTTCTAGGATTACAGGGGTATAATTGTCATTCACTACAAACCTTAATAAACTTTCCTTTTACAACATATCTCAAGTTTTTCTATAATAGCTTTCTTTTCAGATAAGACTATTCCTTCTTTTTGACATTCTTTTAAGAATTTTATAATTTGATTTTTATGATCATTTTTATTTTCTGAACATAATAGTATATCATCAACGTATACTAATAAGAAATCATTATATTTTCTAAAAATATTATCCATTCTTCTTTGAAATATTTGAGATGCATCTTTTAATCCAAATGACATAACTATCCATTCATATTTACCTTGAGGCGTGCTAAATGCCGTATATGGTATTGATTTTTCTTTCATTTTGATTTTCCAAAATCCTGACTTACAATCGAATTTTGAATAATACTCTTTTCCTTTTGTAAGGTTTATTAAAACATCTTTATTTGGTAGAAAATATCCATCAAATTTTGTGTATTTATTTAATTCTTTATAATTTATTAACATTCTTGATTTTCCTCATGCCTGTTCAGAGTGTTTCATTACTATAAAAGCTGGACTACTATGTGGTCCATTGCTAGCTCTGATTAATTTCATATTTTTTTAATTCTTCAATTTGTTTTCTAAATTCTTGAGTATCTTGTATAGTGTACATAATTGGTTTTACTCTTATTATTACATTTTCAGTTAATTCTATTTTTGCTCTTGGATGTTCAGGTTTCCAATAAACTAATGGATTTTCATTATAGACATTTCCTATCTTTTTTATTATCTCTTCTATTAATTCTGATTTTTCTGTTGTTTGTATTTTTTGTATTTTAACAGTTATTTTTATTGGTATTTTTATTGTCCTTTCACCACGTTGGGCTGGCTGAACTCTGTATGATTTAAATTTTCTTGAAATTTTTAGTAGATGTCCACATGGTGTTTTTAACATAATCATATAGTTATTTTGTTGGTAATATTGGAATTGTTGAACAAAGTCATTTCCTAATAATATATCACATTCTAATACATCATATGCATATACTTTGTTTATAGCTATTTGTTTACTTCCTAATAGGATTTCTACATTTTCTTTATTTTTAGTAATGGGTGTCGATATTCCCGTGACACCTGTTATTTTTATAGTATTATCATTGTCCCAATTTTTTAACAAAAATGTCTTGATAATAGTTATATCACTTCCTGTATCTATTAAGGCACATGTTGTTATATTAGTTTCTATAATAGTAATTTGTATATATACTGCTAATGGAAATGTTATTACGTTATTCATTCTTTTGGACAAAACAATGTCTTACTATTATGTGTTATATAGATTCCTTCTTTATTAATATTATAATGATTTAAGGCTTGTAAAAAACTCATTCCTGATAATATATGGTAATGATCTCCCATACTATTATCTACATAACATTGTATTATCATTTCTTCTCCATCTAAAACTATTAGTATCTTTACTTCTAATTCACTAGTATGTGTTTTTCCATCAAAATTGATATATTTATAAGGTTCTACCCTTCTTTTTCTTAATCCTTTATCTATATTTCTTGATATATGGCAGTTTGCTGCTCCTGTATCAATTATGATATTTTTTCCTTTTATATATTCTATTCCATTAAAATATTCTCCATATATTTGCATACTTCCTATATTCATTTTTACAATTATTTCTCGACTTATATTTTTTCTTGGTATTATAGATGTACTATTATTTCTTCTTAATCTTCCATCTTTAAATTCTATTAAAAAATTATTTTCTATTTTTTCTGTTACATCTGATTTTGTTTTAGATATTTCTAATTCATATATTTCTGGTAATAGGTTTAGTTATTTGTTTGGTTCTATAATATTTAATATGTCTTTACATTTTTTGTGAATTTCTATATAGGATTTTTTAGAGTAAATGTTTCCATAGTTTGAATTAGTAAATGTATATAATGCTCTATATTCTATGGTCATGATATGATTTTCTTCTTCCATAATATCATTTCTATGTATTTTAAAATGTAATCCTAATACTTCATTAAAATCTTTATCTTTTATTAATACACAATATTTTGGATAACATGTAAATATTAATTTTTTATAAGCTAAATTTCCTTCTATAGTTCCTAAATGACTATCATTAGTATTTAGTATTCTTCCATCATGTAAACTTACTGTTATTGATGAATCTATTCTTTCTCTAAATAGGGATTTGAACATTAATTGTATTCTTGCTAGATAAGCATATTGTATCTTTTCTTTTTGTTTTCCTTTTACTTTTGCCATTAATTGGTCAACTGTGTATTTTGTTAGTAATGCTAATTTATAACTTCCTGAAACTGTTCTTATATCTATTGATTTTTCTATCTTATGATATTCACTTATAGATACTTTTTCTCTTATAAATATTTTATCGAATATTTTCCATTCTCCTAATTTTAAATCTAATGATAATTTTTCTATTTTTCTAAATGTATTATTATCGAATGTTACTTTTAATCCATATCATTCAGAATTTTTTATTTCTTATTTTTCTTCTATAGTTTCAGCTTCTTCTATTTCGTGATTTATTCTGATTCTGATATGTAAACCTCTTCTCCTTCATATTTATTAATATCTATTATTTCTTCTAAATCGCTTTCTATTTCTTCATATTCTTGTTGTAAAAGTTTAACTTTCTTTTTAGTAACAACAGGGTTTATATGTCCCATTTCTCCACAATTCCAGTATTTGCATTATTTTTTTTATCCTTTTTAAACTCTTTTCTTTTTGGTTGATATCTTCTTTTATAATATCTCTTATTTGGTTTTTGATATTTCTTTTTGAACTGTTTATAATTTTTATACTTTTTTGGTTTGAATTTTCTTTTATATTTTTTTTCTGGTCCACATCCCCAATTAATAGGTCTCTCTATTTTTTCGCATAGATTCTTGTTAATTTTTCAGACTTTTTCATTAGTTGTCTATTTTTACATATTTATGCTAATATTTCAAATAAAAATTTTATTCTACTTCCTAATGTATCTGGTACAGGATTATCCTTTATATATCTTTCATATTCTATCTTAAAATATATATTCCATGTTCCTGGTAATTTAGCAAAATACATTTCTAAATATGGTCCTTGATTTTCGTTACTATAAAATTGGGTATAATAGAAATTTCTAAATTGAAATGTATATTATTTTATTTTATACATATCACATATCATAATGTTTATCAATCATAATCTTGCTTTTAATTTTTTCTTTTCTAGCTTCTTCTTCTGAATTTTTTTATCCAATTTTCTCCTAAAAATTCATCTGATATATATTCTACTAACTTTTTTATTCCCTCTTGTGAGGTTTTTTGTATTTCTGTTTGTATATTTCTTCTCATTAATAATTTAGTATTTTCAGTTACTCCTTCCCACCAATTTCTTACATCTCCTTCAAATGATGCTATTAAATAGTCAATTCTTCTATCCGTAGATTCTCATGTATCATCTTGGTTATATAATAATATCATTGCATCTACTCATTGTAACAAAGTTTTCTTAGTATCTATTTTACAATCTAAATCTAGTTTTGCTCATTCATGATTTATTGGTTTATTGTAGTCTGAGTTTGAAGTAAATTGATCTTTATATTTTTCTATTCTACATTGTGGTATAATTCTATCATAGAGTAGCCTATAAGGTCTATGTGGCATTGGTGTATATCCCCCTTCTAATTCAAGAACTTCTAATTTTGGATTGTTGCTTGTACTTCCTGGTGCTGGTGTTGGTCCTCCACCAGTATTCATTAATATTTCATAATTTTCTAATTCTACTATACTTAATTGGTCAAAATTTTCTATTAGATTATCTATTCTTCACTCATCATCTTTTTTATTTTTTCCTCTTTCTTCTGCATATTTTTCAAATTCTTTTTCTTGTTTTAGGATTATTGGTAATATTTCTTTCTTAAATCTATCATCCATACTTCCAGGTTCTTAATATTCTCCTTTTATTTTATCTTTATCTACTTTTTTATCTGTTGGTTTCATATTTTGTTTTATTTCTCTAATTTCTATTTTTAACATTCCTACTTCATCTCTTAATTCCTTAGTTTCATTTATTAATTCATTTATTATTTTCTTTAATTCATCAAGTGATTCTGAAAAAAAGCCATTATATTTTTCCACTTTTTACTTCTAATAAATATGATAATCTACACTTTTTATCTTTATTTTCATTGATGATTTTATTAAAACTTTCTATTACTATTTCATTATTAGGTAATTCATCTCTTACAGTTTCAAAATATTTTGCTTTTAATTCTAGTTTTTCGATTTTTAGTTTCTCTAACATTTTTTTCTTGTGATTTATTTATATCTCCTGGTATTCCTAGTATATTTGAAGTTTTTCTTGTATTTTGTTTAGATTTTTAACAATATTATTAAGCTTCTAGCTACTTTATCATTACTCATTTATAACTTATGATGATTCATATATTTCTCTATAATATAAAATACTTTCAAATTCTTTATTAATAATTTCATATACATATCTATCTTTTATAGATCTCATACTTAATTTATGTAGTATTTGTTCTTTTATTTTTCTAGGTAATTTTTTAATTATATTTAATGTTAATATTTTTGATTTATTAGGAATAGGTTCATAAAATATTTTATATCCTTTTTCTTCTTCTAATTTATAATAGTTATCTATCTTCTTAATTTTAATTCCCATAATTACTTATATTATTTTCTATTATAACAGTTATTTCTTCTCGATCTATAATTTCTAAAATAGTTTCTCATATCATAAGATTTCTTATTATACTAATTTCTATCTTTTCTATTATCTCCTTTCTAATGTCTAAAGGTATATTTTTTAATTTTATAAGTATGATTTTTAAGGCTTCTTTCTCTATTATAGGTTTTCCTATTATTATCTCAAATCTATGTTTTTTAATTTTATATTTATTTCCTAAATTTTCTATTATCATGTTATGATCTATGGCTTTGATACTAATTCAAGTGTGGAGGGGGAGGGGGAGGGGGGGGGGGGGTACTAAAACCGTCTCAAAATCTTCAAAATCTACAAAATATTTTAATATTTTAAAAATTCTTTTATCATTCTTTCGGTTAATGTATTATTTATTAAGGATATGTAAAATTTTAGTGTTAATCTATATTTTAATTTTTTATATTTTAGTGGTAACCTATTTTTTATTGGTCTTCTCATTTAATAACTTGTTTTATATTCTTTTTGTATTATAGGGACTAGGTTGTAATTTTTTAAGTTAAGGGTATTTTTGGTAGTTAAAATGGTCAAATGTCATTTTGAAAATATGGTTTCATTTTTAGGTTATTTTGGAAATATGAGTTTAAATTTGGGTTATTTTCATGTATTTCGTCTGCATTGATAAGTGATACACTTATTTGGACATAAAAATATAGACATTTAATAATTTTGGACCTAAAATATAGACATTTAAATACTCAAAAGTTGTATTGGACCTCACGATGAAGAATCGAGAATGTTATGGGTCAATTGGATGGAATTAGAAGTCGAAATGGGTTAAATATGACCAAAATATTTTCACAAATCAATTTTTAATCGCGCAAAGATGTTCCAAATTTTCAGTCGGAGATTGAGACCCATTTTTGACCTAGTAAACATTCTAATTGAAAAATATCTACGTCTAGAAATATTGTAGCCCTTTGACTTATCTTTACAACCCAATTTGAATCGACACAATCTGATATCGAAAGAGAGAATTATGATAAAAATATTAAAGGAGGTGCAATGCTGAAATCTTCCTGAAAGATGGCGCTACGATGCCACCTAGCTATTTTCGCAGCAGTACCGCGACGCCACGCCGCCAGATGCGGATTAGGGTGCGATTTTGGCTCTTTTAAAGCTCATAAAAACCCTAGAATAACAAAAAAGTGAGGACAACTATAAATACAAAAAATGAGGAAACCGAAGGGGATTGCACACATTGACAGGCACAAGATACAACTTAAGAATTCAAGAGAAAATCAAAATGGGAGAAAAACACATAATCATCAAGATCCAAAAGAAAAAGCTAGGTTTTGAAAACTTTTCAAGTTGAAGAAGACTATTGGTGCAAGATCCAATTCTTTTCATGATCAAGATTTCAAAACCAGATTACGAACTCTATTCTTTTTGTTTTTCTTTCAATATTATGAGTAACTAAATTTCATATTAGGGCGAATAATGTAATCTAATTGAGACTTTTTGTTTCTTTTATTCAAGATTCTTGTTATTTTATCTGACATATGCTGATTTTGCTATGAGTTTACTGCGTCGAATTACTTGATCAATAATTTGATGATTTCGTAAATCTTTTACGAATTGAAAGATGAGTTTGAGATTTTGACCACATAGTTAAATATGGTAAATTGATATAATATGTAGAGACATCTATATTAATTATTTCAGTCATTATATGAATTCTTAGAATCAATTTGTCATTTAACTAATGTTGATTCGCATATAGATATGTGATTGGATTAGTTAAATAGATTTAATGAGAACTCAAGATGGGTAAATTGAATACAATAAAAGAATTCGATCTAACACTACATGATGTTATAAATCTTGAATTAAAATTTAAAGGTTATCAATAGATGAAATTGTTAAGCCCTAATATCTATTTCTATAATTGTAACACTAAATTGAGCTTTGTGTGCATCCACTTATTTTCAGTTAGTTAGATCAAAAATTACAATACATCACAATTCTCTGTTTATTTTCATCAATTAGAAGTTAGAAATAATAAATTAAATATTAAAGTATAGTCTCATGGAAACGATAAATGGGAGTTAAAGATCAACTATACTATTTGTTTACAATATCGTACTTGCGATAGAAAAACGCAACAAGTTTTTAACGTCGTTACCAGTGACTTTTTTCTTTAATATTGGTTTAATTATTTCTTGCTGTTGTTTTTTTTATTGATCTACTTGTTTTTCTTTGATCTACTAATATGGAATGAATAGAAGTAAGAAATAAAAGATTCACAATGATTGATCCCGAACTAGATGATGGTGACATGCTATTTGGAGAATCCTTCCTTAAACAAGAACTTAAAAAGGGATACAATCAACCTATCGAATTTGATAAGGATGGTTGGCCAAAGGAATTAAATATCAAATCAATTGTTTATGAAGAGATTAGACCGACATGCGAATATTTTGGTGCATTTCATTATACCAAAAATTGCTTATTATTGGCAACTCTAGTGGAAGTGAGAAAAGATATCTTCGATGGTTCATATGAAGAACAATATGATTATAGTGAATAGTTGCGGAAAAATCATCATGCAAAAATATAAAAGGATTGAAGATTAAATAATTCTGGATGAGCCAAATAATATGCAAATGGAGGATCGTTTCAACATTCAACTAAGGAATTAACAACTAAAGAAGCAGAACATGTAGAAACCAATGAATTAATCATGAATGAGTAAGACGAATCATTGGCATTCAAAGAAGATGGGATTAGCATGCAAACATCCAACTTTATTTCAATTTATGACTAAAGAGGATGAGAATATCGAAGTGTTCTTAGTTCAGTTTGAATTGGGTAATTTAGGCAAATCATATCACATTCAAAATGATAAAGTACGATTTTGGGAGACTTGTGAAATATGGAACAAAGTCAAATTAAGCGAGCTAAACAAGACCTTTAAAGTCATATGCAAATTTCCATGAAGTACTTGTGCAAAAGTCTAGCTAATAACTTTAAATTGAGTGCTTATTGGAAGACAACTCAATTTCTTACCATTTCATTTATTATGCTTTTTTGTATTTACATTGTATATAGTCTATTAAGCTGCATTAGTTTTAGGCATGTTTCTGTTTCAATAAGAGCGTCATCATATTTATATCAAGTCTATTCTTCCAAGTTAACCACGTATGTCCCAGTTCTGCAATCCACTTCCCATCTAGGCCCTCCTGAAAAATGCAATGTGCATTCAGTAGACATATCAATCATCTTAGCTAGTCTTTTTTTAATTCTTGGACACAATCGACCTCCGTGTCACCTCATTGTAGTACGACGCTTCTCAATCATTTTCATAAACCCCAACTGTATATCTGTGAGCATCGTTAAGATTAACCTTTGTCTATCATCAATCAACATTTTATTGAAAACTCCGCACAAGTTATTCAACAAAAGATCACTTTTCGAATGAGATTTACTCCATTCAATCGGATGCCTTTCCATCAACCATTTATAAGCATATTTACTAAGTTAGCGAATCTATTGCATCAACTGTCTATAGTCAGCTACTGTAGTTGACTTAGCAACCCGCCAAAGAAAATCCTTCAGACTCATTCTCTTGAACCCCGCACTAAAAAATTTCGTGTACATATGCCTTACACAGAACCTATGCTCAATAGCCGAAAATAACTCATCAATGACATTACTTAAACCCTTCTGCCTATTTGCCATCACAGTCCAATCTGTACCATTTTTCATCTGAATATCCTCAGCCACATATCTCATAAACCATCTCCATGCAATCTGTTCTCTTTCTGGACAATGGCATAAACAATCGGACAAATGCAGTCGTTCGCATCTAGGCCGACTGCAGTGAGCATTATACCCTCCCAAACACTAAGATGGTGACACCCATCTACTCCAATGATCTTTCTTCACCCATGTCGAAACCCCGCCTTGCAAGCACTAAAAGAAATATAGATACCTTCACGGTTGCTTGCATACTTTTCGTTTTCCACTCTAGATCTACCTTAAACTACTCGAAATACTGATGGACTATGAAAATGTAATTGCAATGACAATTATATTGATCCTGAGTACATGTGTATTGATGCGTATATGACTTCACTTGCACCGTATCTAAATTATCTATCTTCGAAACCAATATTCTCCATTTGCACTCTGCTTTACATATACCTTGAACTCTTCTTTCGTCATTCGCCTTACACTTCACATTGTATCCATTTATTTCACCTTAAATTCAAATAACCTTCCTAAATTCTTGAATAGAACTAGATAGCTGCCCGACCTGAAAATGTGGATCCCGCATATCCATTTCTGCCATGAACTCTGGAAATTGATACCCAATCTCATCATCAGATGACATAGTCGACGATAGTTCCTCAGATGATGGACATTTCAGGTCATTAGCTTCATAGCTTCACGGTCTTCGTTGTGTATCGTTACCGCATAATCATCTTCCTCTCGTTCGATTGCACCCCATCACAACCCAACTCAATTCCTTATGTTACATTTTTGTCAAATTCCTAATTGTCGTTGCCAGATGATATATCATTATCGGAATCATTGAAGACGGAGTCATCCTCCACATCTGTTAAAAAAACCATTCAATTAATTACCGTGGGTATAATTCACCAAGAAAACAAAAACAAGTCAATTTCTGCTCGTTCAAAACAAAGCTAATTTCTCACTCGGGGGTGCCTGTTCAAAATAAAGCTAATTTCATCTTTTTTTTTCTTTTTTCTTTTTTACCTTTTTAATAGCTACCTAATTGTTCAAAATAAAACAAATATATTTAGCATTGGAATTTATAATCTGAACTAACAAAACTATTGAAATTTTTGGGCGGCATGCTATCCATTTGTTAATGCTACGTGTGAGATTTTCCAACCAAGCAAGTGGGTGTATTCTCTACAACCCATTTTCTTTATCTTATAGTATTATCCTCAATGTCGACATTTTCCACACAAATCTAACCAAGCAAGTGGGTGTTCGACAATAAAGAGAAATCAAACTACAAACATGAAAAAATAATTCGCATTTACAAGTGGGTGTCCGACAATACAGAACATATACAAAAATCGAAACAAAAATAAATAAATATTCGCATTTACCGTCATGTGGTCCCTTCATATGTGAATAAATCGAACACTATGCCTCCTTGGTGGTAGCATTGGTGGGGTACGTTGGTGGGTTGAGCACAAGATATTGTCGAGTTAGGGTTCTTCAATTTTTGGAGAGATTTTGATTTCATATACAATGGGGGTGAAATATTGTTTCCATATATGTATCCATACCTCAGCAACTTTGTGAATTACGTAGTATGACATGGTGGCAATTAACGGCCACATGTCAATTTCATCGCCCACGTGAGCAGCTGTTGGTGACGGGATTAACATGGTGAGTAATGAGTGCAACGGTATAAAGTTTAGTGAGTGATTGTGTGCAAGTTAAAGTTCAGTAAGTGAAACGTGACGTTACCCAAAGTTCGGTAAGCATTGAAACAAATAACTTCTTAAAACAATATGAGATTGCGATTAAATTTTGCAAACATGACTCATAATTTGTTGCGTTATGATTGATTAATTTGATAATTTGTGATCATAAAATAATGCGTGACAATTAATTTGATAATTTGTAACTGAAAAATAAGTTGGGAACTATAAAATTTGTGATTGTGACGTTCTGTAATTATGTACACAACTGTGGAGGTCGATCCAATTGAAGTGGATTTTTTATTTATTTTTTTTTTTTTACGACCGCAAAACGGTTAGATGTCCTTCCATGCTATGGTTCCATGTGATCCTAAGGATTGGTGAGCAAAAAATGGATGCAGTACTGTTTTAGTAAAGACTCTTGAAAGAGAGTTACCCATTCGGGTGGGTAGAGTATAATTTAATTAAATTATGAAATGATATTTGAAATTTTAAACAAATTTTTAAATGGTATCGTTTAAATACCTTAGATATGTATTGTTCCTGATAATAAGTTCTTGTACAAAAATTCAATTAACCATTATGAGTTTTCACTTCCCATTAACAACTTTTTCGTGTTTCGGCTTTATTTTCTTTAAACTGAGATAGAGTTAAAGACACCCCTAGCCCAATCACGAAGATTGTAAAGAGACTTGACTAGCTAATAAAGTAAAAGAGTAACAAGTCTTTACAATTGTTTAACTCCCGATTCATTGTCCAATAAAGAGCATGTTTGGTTGGTTTAAAATTTGATTTTAATTTGAGTCAAAGTCAAACAATCAATATTAATCACATTTTTTATGGTCCCATAACTTTTCAACCACACGTTTCAAAAACTTCTATCACAATTTACTAAAAATCTAATTTTAATTCCCACCAAACATCCTCAAAATTGGACAGCAATTTGATTCAATAAATAATGAATCAAGGGTCTCGCTGTCACCTAGACCGGTACAAATTAACACTAGTGTCGATATATGATATTATTTTAATATTAAACTAGAGCTAGGTCAAGAAAAGCAAAAAATAAAAATAAAAGCAAATGGTGATTTTTGTTACCAGTAACTATAATGCTTCATGATTGAACACAGTTAATTTTGTGGTTTCTTGCATGGATACATTCAAAATAGAGACAGATTTTGAAACCTGAAATCAACCACTGCAAGAAATCCCTTACAATAACAATAGGCAACAAGTATCCAAAACCCCAAAAACCTACTACTAGCTGGCAACACATTATACAATCTCAATCCCTCCCTATAAACAAGAAAAAAAAACCCACACACAACTCGCAAAATCTGAAATGGGTTGCAGTCACAATCTTATATCTGGCCTTAGACTTCACCATTTTTCCATTTCTTTACTGATTCTCTTAATTTCAAGCTCATCCCACCTCAGAATATTCAATGCACAAGGTAATCTTGGTAGCATTTGATTTGAATATACAATTTGATGTTTCAAACAAAACATAAATTCCATATCTATATGCATGCTGCAGGTAGAATTTTAGTACAGAGGCCAAATAACCACCAGGTATATATAGATTATTAAGTCAGTTGTATATTTGAAGCATTATTTGTGTTTCTATGAGTTTTATTCATGGCTTGCACTTTGAATCGTTGAAATTTAAAAAACTTGAATTTTTTTAATTTTTTGGTTTTCATTGGGTAGACAGCGAATGAAGATCAGAAGGCAATCTTGAGGGCACACATCGGTTCGAGGCCACCGCAGTGCGAGAAGAGGTGCAGCTCTTGTGCACAATGTGAGGCCATTCAGGTGCCTACGAACTCCACCACAATCTCAGGAATTGCTTACAATAGAGGTGATGACATTCCCAACTACAAGCCCATGAGCTGGAAATGTAAATGCGGAAACCAAATTTTCAACCCGTAATTGTTTTGTAATTCTGAAGTCTTAAACAAGAATGAAGAGTACATCGGACAAAAAAAAATTCACTGTTAACGCTAGTGATAAGACCATGTATGGGGATTAATGCCGTCCTTGTTTCGGAACTTCGGAAAGTCGATTGAGGATGGTGATTGGAGCTATAGTCACCATACAAACAACTGCTATAATATTACTTTCTTTTTGTGGGCACCTTCAAATCTTCGTACAACTCATGTAAATTCTTCATTCTAGTAGAGTTGCGAATATAAAAATACTCTAAATCATATAGATTCTGGATCTCTGACCTTTCTATGATCTTATTTGCATGCAGAGATTCTGCAATAATGCGAGTCTGTCAAATAGGCAGGTGAAAGATTTGGGTTAAACTATAGAAAGTGACGAAGATTTGTGCCTATTTACGTGTATGACTTCCTGATTTTATAGAAGGACCGTTAGGTCTTTCTGAGCGATACTGTCCTTTCTGGGAAAAAAAATGCCTTTTTTAACACGCAAATGAATTCTTTTTAGGCAGGAAATTCAGTCACGCATGCAGCTTCAATTTTTTTATTTTTAATTATTATATTTTTTGGGTTTTTGATTTCTTGACTGGCAAGCAATCTTCTTGATCGAGAAATGGGTTTTTGATTTGCTTACTAAAGAAATTTGTCATGGTCAGACAAACTGATTTTTAGAGAGTAGAACCTAGAGATTGTCTACCAGGATAAAATGACAGGAATACGACCACTTTAATTAATGGGCTTATGGGTGTTGATTCACAAAATTGGACACATACTAAGCCTCCTCAGCATCATCCGATATTGGGTGTTAATGCAATTGCTCCAATTGATAGCCAAATCAGCCCAATTTTGTCCACAAATGGTATGCACATCGAGGAAAATTTACCTCCAATTGACGGCCCTAACCTGCTCCATTCCACAAATTCGAACGTGGGCAATTTAACGGGCGAAAACTGCACATAACAAAAATTGTTAATGGAAACTGGTGGTGGTTGAGGAGAAAGAAAGAGAGTATTTTTTGTCTAGATTTTTAATAATTTATTTAGGACTCAATTATACTTTTTTTAAAAATTTGGGACCACGATTCTAATCAATTCTTTATTTTTCTTTTCTTTTTTATTTTATTTAAATATGAGAGTTTATTCGTCATTTTACAGCTTTTAATTAAAAAAATAGATGAAAATGATTATTTCCACAATGAAAGGTGAAAATAAAGGTGAAATTGCCCCAAAAAAAAAAAAAAAATGAATAGTAGAACATTTTGTGCTAATTACACCTTAATTTTCTTTAATGCACATTATTCTATATGAATGCCTCCAATATGAATCAACCCTTTCTTGTGACAAAATATGCAAGATGAGTATTATACTGACTGTCAAAACTGGATCTGTCACTCAAATAACAACAATTTCATGGCCTATATACCAACAAACCCAAATGTATCAAAGCATCAAGGAAGAAATTTATCTATTCTATGTTCTGTTCATTTTAACACACACACACACATTGTATAACAATCAGGGGCGGAGGCAGGGGGTGTCCTGGGGGAGTTCTGGACACCCCATTTTTTTCAGAATTTTTTTTTCTTTTGGGTTTTTTTTTTTTTTTTTTTTAAATTGGAAGGATTGAAGAATGTTAACTTCTATTTTATTACAAATAAACTTGTGAAAAAAGTTAATCTTATTTCTTCCACTTATTTTAGGTTAATTCTCAACTTATTAGTAATATTTACACTGATGTACTATCCGCTAGAAAAGGTAAATAACTCAATTAGTGAACTTTTGTTTCCTCTCACTATTACTAGCATCGTCAATGGAATCGTCATCATATCTAATTTCCCCATCATCTTCCTCTTCGCTACTCTCAATTTCTACAAAATCATCTTCCTCATCAACCAGCAATGTGACATTTTCCTTCCTTGTAAATTCAATAAAAAGCAATTTGTTAATACACTTTCATAAATAAAAGCAAATTTGAATTATAAAAGTATAAATACTTTTTCATGAAAAAGTTCTTTTCCTAATAGGTTGACTTTGTGTATGCGTAGAACTTTCAATTCTTTTTGATTGTGACAAATTTAGACTCGAGTCATCATCATTTACATCGCATGTGTTTGAAGGAGCTCCAATATCGTAATCTGCAATCCATTCATCATCGGATGGAACTTCCTTTAGAATAAAAGGATCTTCACCCTCTTTAAGTGATTTCAATCGCACATGTCGATCTTTGAGCTCCTTTGTTATAATTGATGTAAAGCAAAGTATGCAATCTCTTTGTTGTCAAAAAATTCCTTCTCTAAGTACAAAATACAAAATATAACACCAGAATACAAAATATATCTAAGTGCAAATTTAAATATCCATTAATAAATCACCAGAGGAATTGTGTGCTAGTGGAAATAATGAACATTGCAGAGCAACAATAGAAGAGTAAACTGTGTTCTGTCAAGTGTCAAATATTGGGCCGATTGATCATCTTTCTTAATAAACTTAGGGTAGGCAAAAAATATGTTGCATGCTTATCATGGACGAATTCACACAAAAATGATCACTAAATTGTTATCATGTCCATCTCATAGTATGTAGAAGAAGAAAACGAAAAGAGAAAAAGAAAACAAGAAGAGGAAAAACATACCTGATGAAGAAGATGGTATCCTCTTTTGATTCTGATTTCTGACCTTTCAGTTCCTGTCTTTGTGCTGTAATCTGTTGCTGCAGTCTGCCGTTTAGTATTTAGGTGTTTTGTTTGGGCCCAAAAATCCAGACAAACATGGGCCCTTTTCTTTTTTTTTTCTTCTGTCTCTGTCAAATATTACATCATGAGGCGTGTGCCTTAGCTTGAGAGCATGAGCCTCATGCTATTTAGTATCAACATACTGCCTTGAGGCGAGCCACGTACGCCTCACAGTGAGGCGCGCCCTCAATCGTGCCTTTTTAAAACATGACAACAAGTTTACGTTTTAACATAAGGAGGCACATGAAAAGCAAAATAAACCCGGAGTCGACTATTACTGATACTACATAGAAACCAAATACGTTTATAGTGATAAAAATTACTTGGATCAATCAGTCTATTGACTCTTTCTAACTCAGCAATAGAAGAGAAGCGGCATACCAAAAAATTGCGCTCTGTAAAATTCTCACAGAAACAGGAAAGAATTCATATAAACCATTAACCCCATTGCACAAAAACTGAATTCCATTGCCCACAAAATGGCAGTATTAAATGTAGGCAATTGTATTAATCTTATTCTAAGCACCGGAAAGAGTTGTTTTGAATTTTTTGATTGAAACCTGAATTAACATGTGTGCTTGTAAGTTCAATATACATGTACTCCAAGTGATTTCATTTTATTTTTCAACGCAGCGATGGATCTTACTGGTCAAACTCTCTATGTAGCTGATATCTTGATAAGACTAAATTCATTACCTTGTTACAGAAAACTAATTAAATCAAGACATAGAGAAAGGAAGTAACCTTCAACACATTACTAGATTGCTTCTATTATAATCAAATTCATGTGTTCCTTGTGAAATTGATAACTAAGTTCACATTATTTTAGGGTGGTAGAAAAGCAACAACAATCATACATGGTCGAGCATTATAAGACGGTATCATTCAAGCATAGTTGGCCATCCAATACCATAAACAATCAACCAGCCTTATATTTATAATTAAAAAATAATAATAATAATTTACTAATGGGGGCAAAAATAAAAATTGTCCAAGCCAGTTTACGTGCACCTTGACTAATCCCACGAGGCCGTAAAGTTTATGCCAGGCCTCAATGGCCCTGAGGGACTCGAATTAGTGATTATTGGGAAACAAACCCATTTGATCACTGAACTACCCTCAGGGTTATTATTGGAGGCAAAATCATACTACAATATCATTCATCCACTACTAAAAGATAAATATTCCAAGTTTACTGCAAAAGACTATATAGGTACATTATTGGAAATTTGGAATGTAATGAACATCAAAAGCATCCTTCCATTTTGACAAAGTTTAACAGTAGTGCAACTATATATAAAAAACAAGCATGTATAGAGGAGTCTGGGACAAAACCTAGATGCCATCCAGCAACAACTCCATATACGAATGAGAAACCTCTCAAATTAATTCCCTTATCTCAATCGACCATCAAGCACAAATCCACTACTCATCCCAAACAAGTCAGTGCTGAGTCCATTGGATACTTTTAATATCAATCCCTTCCTTCACCATTTCATAAAGCGGGCTAATTTTCCTTAACTTTTCAACCTGCTTAACTGTCAATTACGTTGCTCGATCAATCTCCTCCTCGGTGATGAACCTCCCTATTCCAGACCTAATCGAGGTATGTGACATGTCTTCCTCCACTCCCAAAGCCCTCAACACATATGATGGCTCCAAACTCGCACTCGTGCAAGCACTACCACTCGACACTGCCACCTCCTTCAATCCCATTAACAAGCTCTCCCCTTCGACATAGGCAAATGACAAGTTCAAATTCCCAGCATATCTCCTCTCTGAGCTTCCATTCACTACTACCCCATCAATTTTCTCCCTAATCCCGCCCAACAACCGCTCCTGCAAAGCTTTAATTCTCTTATCATCATACTCCATCTCCCTCATCGCTAGCTCACATGCAGCCCCAAACCCAACAACCAAAGGCGTAGGAACTGTCCCATTCCTTATCCCCCTCTCTTGTCCACCTCTATTCATTTGGGGCTCCACCCGAATCTTCGGCCTCCGCCTCATGTACAAAGCCCCAATTCTATTTGGCCCATAAATCTTATGCCTACTCAATGACATCAAACTTATATTCATTTTATCCACATCAATAGGAATCTTTCCCAGAGCCTGAGCAGCGTCAGTATGCAAAGGAACATTAAACTCTTTACAGATTTTCCCAATTTCCTCCATCGGCTGAATCACACCAATCTCATTATTCACCATCATTACTGAAATCAGACCCGTATCCGGCCGGATCGACTCCCGAGCTTTTCTAAGTCGAGAAGTCCATTAGGCTTGACCGGCAGATAAGTTACATCAAATCCCTCCTGCTGCAAATGCCGGCAGGAATCCAACACACACTTTTGCTCAATCTGAGTAGTTATAACATGACACTTTTTATCCTTATAAAAGTGCATAACGCCTTTAATCGAGATATTATTCGACTCAGTAGCACCGGAGGTGAGTATAATTTCTTTCAGGGAGGTGTTAATGAGGGCTGCAACCTGAGCCCGGCCCGATTCCACGGTATTCTCGGATTCCCACCGGTAGAGATGGGTCCTTGAATGTGGATTGCCACATCGGGAGACGTAATAGGGAAGCATGGCGTCAAGGACCCTGGAGTCCACCGGAGAAGTGGTCTGCATGTCGAGATAGAGTGGACGATCGAAGATTTTGACACCTTTCATTGTTACACCATTTGCGTCCTTTTCGAGCGACTCGACTGTGGCTGCTGCGGTGGCCGTGGAGAGAGGATGGCGGAGGATGATAATGGCGGCTGAGGTGGTGGTGGGTTTAGGGACAGAGCGGTGGAGGGCGGTGGCTAGAAGCTTCGAGGTCATCGTGGCGTGGTGGGGTTCTCTCTATTAGGTTAATTTGCTTGAATAATGCTAAACAAACCAAAGGGATGACCTAAAGGTTGATATCCCCCTCACATGGGGTGAGGGTCCCACTTGAATAAAATAACATTTTTCCCCTTATGTGTGAGGGAGATATCATCCCTTAGGTCAATCTTTAGGTTACCATAACACAACTCAATTTGCTTTCGGGTTATGTTTCTGCATTAGGGAGTTATACATGCACTGTTTGTACTTCTGTTGCCAATATGAGACGCGCTCTCCCGACTTAGGGACAGGGAGCAAACAGGCGGCGCCGGCTGTCACAACAGCCTCCTCCAATAGGGCACCAAATTTGTCTTGTCTCGGCGTCGGGACAGAGGCGGGACAGGGAGTGTTTTCTTGCCAATATTGGGGTCTCGTTCGATTCTTATTTTTTGTAGAAAGAGAATAAAAATTGAAAAATATAGTCATTATGGATCCCATATAAAAGATTAAAAAAGTAAAAAATGGTGGCTACATGTGATTGATAAGGGTCATATTTTTCAATTTTATGGAGTAAAAATAGGAACCAAACGAGGCCTGAAATATAATTTAAAAATTTCACATGTGGTCCTTGATCTATTATCATATTAGCATGTTAGTACACAGCTTTAAAACGAAGTAGCCTTTCATCATTGTTGAACAATCAGTCATCAACGACGAAGACCTTCCAAAAATATGTTGGATTGTCACATAACTCTCGCATATTCAATTTATGAAGCTAGCTTTTGGTTTCCAACGTAAACCAATATTCAAAATTTGAAGGTCGGGTAAAGTTAAAAATGACAATAATGATTCAAACATAGAACTAAAAAGAAAAAAGAACTTGATTCCTATACATTGTGCTTTATCCTTTTTCTAAGACTTATGGTGATAAGAACCGCGTAACAATGTTGGCTACGAAACCCGCAGCAAGATTGTCGAACTCAAGAAAGCCAAAAATAATCTCGATTTTGGATTTGAACAAAAAATGATGAAACCAACGCAATACAATGATTTGTTGACCTCTTGATTATACAATCCGTGAATCGCACCCGGTGTTGAATGCCACAAGAATATTCTTGATAAGTTCGAATTGTTCAAAGAAAACAAAGATTGAAAGCAATAATAACCTATCGATTTATTTCAATAATGTCATGATTTTTTTACAAAGAAGAAAAATAAAATTATTTATACTAAATCTATAAAACCTAGTTAAAAAAGAATAAAACTCCTAAGTATATAAAAAGTTATCAAAAATAAGAATTCTAATCAAAATAAAAGATCTCACAAATTTGAAAAATTGTCTCGAAGTTGCTCCATGCTGTCGCATGGTTATAATCATTGCAGTCGTATATAACATTTGTTTCATTCATTTTGGTCTCGGGAATGGTCCATGCGATCGCATGACGTTAAAGCTGTGCGGTCACATGGGTTTAAAAATTGAACCCTCTTTTTTCATGTGCTGATTTCGAATTGTACTCATGGGCGAAAATTCGACTTTCGAGCTGAAAGTTATGCATGTTTTAATCCTCGTTGCTCGTTTTTTCATGTATATTTCAAAGCTTGAATCCAATGCACCAAACTTGATTCCACCTTCATGTCCAACATATAAGTTGTCGTTTGGGTTGTTACACTTAAATTCTTGGTCTCCGCATCTTTGACAACTCATTTCATGGCCTCATCAATTCTCCGTAACTCTTGATTTATCCTTCATAACTCTTGATCTTGTCTTTGATTTCCTTTCAAGTTGAGCCGGATCTTTGAAAGTTTGTTTCCTTCCTCGAATCACATCATTCCCTTTCTCTTCAAAAGGATTTGACCTCGAATCCATACTTGCATCAAACGAAGAAACATTAGAATTATCGTTGATAAAAGTAAATGCTTACATTGAAGACCCATGTTATAGCCCTTGTTTCCAATCATGGCAATGATGTGAAATGACCCATCTCCTCTAGGGTGTAGTTTGGACCTTCTTTGAGTTCGTATCCACCTCCTTTGTATGTACACTCAATCACCATTGCATGGATCAAATAGTACGCGCCTCAATTTCGCCCTTTTGCAATTTTCAAATGCTTTAAGAACAATAACTCATTTCTCACCTAAGCTACCACTTAAATCGATAGTTAAAGGAATTAAACCCAGTAAAGTCAACAGATTAAAACCAATCACCATATTAGAACATGAGTAACATGTAGTAAAGATAGTAGAAGATATTGGGTTAGTTCCTAACTCATTCCATCCAATTTTCCACAAATAGTTTTGTAATTTAAGACCATTGTATCCCATATACTTGTCATGCACATCTAAAGTCGAACCAAAACATTCAAGGATTTCAGAATTGAATTATAGACTCTCATGCCTTAAATCACCAACAATGCACCATAATTGCCTACCAACAATGCACCCTAATTGCCTATCATGCTCGATCAATTTCTTGCAACAAACTAGAATATTGTAATATGACATGTAACCCCTCAATTTAATATGCATACTTAAAACTTGATTATCATAAACTAGTAAGAACTTTTCAATAGATCGATGCAATAACTGTTACTCAAACTCATGGAAACATTAGATAGATTAGTAAGTCCAGACATTCTAACTAACCATTTTTATGTTTCACAGTTAATCTTATAATCCAATTTACAAAAATCACATGATTCATGCACATCGTCAAGTATGCCCGTTATTCTAGGTGTAGATGCTAGTTTAAATTTACAGGCTTCGTGTGGAAAACTAACTATACATGTTAGACCTTCATCTAAACTATGTATGAAACTATGATACATTACCATTAGTGAGTCATCACGCATTCTTATGTCACCCTAGTCCTTCAACCCCCTACATATGAACTCCTCCCCTTACCTTTGAAGCTTTTTTGTCTCCTTAGAGAATTCAACCTCTTGTAATAAAGAAATATCTAAACTGGGGTGGGGTTCTCTAGTTTCATCCACAAGTTGATGTTCAATGCCCGGATTGGGTGGTATCCCAACAGGCCTGTTCTCATAGACCAAGTTTTCAAAATCCTGTAAAACAAAAATAGCCAAACTAGGGAAAGAATTGTTAGTTTCCACTAAGGCCCTCTTAATTTCATATTCTTTTTCATGTATGCTCTTTTCTGATTCTTCTTTTCTCTCTGAAGACTCTCTTTTCTTTCCTTTTCGTGTCTCCACTTTTCTTTTAGCCACCTCTACATTCTCATTTTCACTCTCTATTTCTTTTCTCTCTTGTGACTCTACTATTTTTTTTAACCACCTCTCTATTTTCTTCTTGATTCTTTTGTGGCTTTACTCTTTTTTCCTCACAAATAGTCACCTCACTATTTTCTCTCTTGCTCTCTTGTGTGGAAGATCTATCTGGCACTTTTCTCTCATTCTCTTCTGTTTCTCACTTTTTACTTTGAGTTGATCTTCATATGCTTGTTGTGATGTCAACGACGCAAGAATAATAGGTTTCACATCCTTAGTAAAGTTGTACCTATTTTGAATTCATCATGTTTTGCTTTCCTGTCATACTGCCACGGCCAACTAAATCACATAGCACTTCATTGTGGTACCTCCCAATTGAGAAACTTATCAACACTTGTGTACATACCCTAACCTCTCCACATTTATTTAACCACTGCATTTATAAGGTTTAAAATGTTTTGTTGTAGTAAATCCTAATTTCTCGACAAGCGTAGTGCTAACAATGTTAGTGTAACAACCTCCATCAATAATCAAACTACATACCTTATTTTCGACATGACACCTAGTTTGAAAGATCTTCTCTCGTGGCTGCTCCACATCATCCACTTTGATTGGTGTATTGAGAGCACACATCACAACAAGTGTTTCTTCCATTGTTGGGTACTCAACATCGTCACATTTTCTAGGATTTTCTCTACACTCTCTTTCACGCATATCTCTCCTCTCAACATCATCTCCAACAAGATCTCTACATCGCCTTTTATACATAACTCTTCTATGTTTCATTCTCCATACTTCAGCCTCAACTAACGCATCTTCATCAATGACACTACCATCTTTATTATCAACACACATCTCTATCCTAGGCTCTCATCTACCTTTTCACCTTGCATTTGGTTGCCCCTATGAAGATTAGTAACCGATGTATCGAGCCTGTCAAGCATGTCACTCATATCCCCAAGCACCCTTTCAAACCGCCGTATCACATCTTCAGTCATGTTGAATTGTTTATTTGCCTGCTTGAATTGGGACCTTCTTTGTCAAACATCCTAAATTCTACAATATTTTCTACTTCACAAAATGTTAGCTCGTGTATCACTCAATTGTTTTTTTTTACCCTCTATTGATCTCACCACTTAGTGCTTTGTCCAAGTACTTCAATGAACAAAGTGAACTCAACAAGTATGTATTCTCGTGGATCCCAAACTGGATATGATTAAAAAAACTTATGTAACCTTAAAGGAACTCAAGAATGAAGAAAAGAATTGAAAAAAAAAAATTGTGAATTGTGACTTAGGAAACTCAAGAACTAATAAAGAATTGAAAATTATTTAAATTGAAACTAAATGATCTTCAAGAAAAGGATTCTTGAATTGAATTGGACACTTTTTTTTTTTTACTTAAATCTAAAATTGGAAAAGTGCTGGTAATTTTCGAAATTTATAATAATAATTTTTTTGCTCGAAAATTTGACTACAATACCAATGAAACAGACAGAAATTGATTTGGATACTAGATTAGCCCCAAAAAATCTTTAACTTTTTTTTTTTTTTTTTTTGAATTTTTTGGATAAAAAACTCAAAATTTATGGACTCGAAGAACCATTTAAAAGAAATAAAACAATGACTCAACTATAAAAAACAAAGGGATATAACCTTGATTTTAGAGCCTAACCTTTGATACCAACTAATGAGAATCACATAGCAATGTTGGCTACGAAACCCGCAACAAGATTGTTTAACCCAAGAAAATCAAAAATAATCTCAATTTTGGATTTGAACCAAACAATTAACACAGTACAATAATTTGTTGACCTCTTGATTACACAATCCATGAATCACACCCAATGTTGAACGCTACAAGAATATTCTTAATAAGTTCAAATTGTTCAAAAAAGAACAAAGATTGAAAGCAATAATAGCCTCTCGATTTTTTTCAATAATGTCATGATTTTTTTACAATGAAGAAGAATAAAACTATTTATACTAAACGTCTAAACCTATAAAACCCAGTTGAAAATGAATAAAACTCCTAAGAATATAAAAAGTTACGAAAATTAAGAATTCTAGTCAAAATAAAAGATCTTGAGAATTTGGAAAATTCTGTCCCGAAGTTGCTCAATGTTGTCGCATGGTTATAATTATTGCGGTTGCATAGAACATTTGTTTCATTCATTTTGGTCTCGGAAATGGTCCATGCGGTCGCATTGCTTTAAAGTTGTGCGTCACATGGGTTTAAAAATTGAACCCTCTTTTTTCATTTGCAAAATTTCGTGCTGCTTCTGGATTGTACTCATGGGCGAAAATTCGACATTCGAGTTGAAAGTTATACATGTTTTAATCCTCGCTGCTCATTTTTTCATATATATTTTAAAGTTTGAATCCAATGCACCAAACTTGATTCCGCCTTCATATTCAACATATAAGTTGTTGTTTGGCTTGTTGCACTCAAGTTCTTGGCCTCTGCATCTTGGACAACTCATTACATGGCCTCCTCGATTCTCCGTAGCTTTTGATTTATCCTCTGTATCTCTTGATCTTGTCTTTGATTTTCCTTCAAGTTGAGTTGGATATTTGTGAGTATGTTGCCTTCCTCGGATCATATCATATGGCCAACTCTTTATCGTTGAGTCTTTTCACTTAACATTGATGTGACCAAAAGGGGGGAGACATGTGTACCCTGTACGAGCAACTTGATTCTTCTGATCACTTGAGGAAGTAACATATTCCGTAAACTTTTAGATTTTATCGCTTTGTCCATATAGCTCAAAGGATAACCATTATAGTGTCTGTGATAAGGATTCCTAGAAAGGAACACATCAACTTATCTAATCCTATACTGTTGATCTTCTAAGCCATGAGAAAGCTTTGAGGGAGGGCCTGGATGCTAGACAATAGACATCTTCGGTGGCTTAGGATATGGTCCTAAAAGTCCCGATCTGAGAACACTCCAGAGAAGAAGCCAATTCTACAGCTTCCAAAACCCAAAAATTTAGTAAGAAAAGTCTCTTAACATCAAGAGATATGCTTTGCGGGGTATACACCCCAGCAACAAGTTAATCGTGTATATGTCAAAGACCAAAGAACGAATGAAAGCATTTATCTTGAAGAGGGGAGTTTGATTTGCATATGGAGGTGCACAAGAGGAAATAAGTGGGAACATCTTTTAGACGAAAACTATCTAGAATTCAAATAACACGAGTTTGTGTTAATGCAATAGCTTCTTCATACAATAGCAACTCAAATCAAGATATAGACAAACCAAAAAGAATAGCATTAAAGGGATCTCCATCACATTCAGAATGAGCATTGGCTCATAATTAATTGTCAATACTACAAAAATCGAAAGCCAAATCATCTTCATAACTTTTAAGGTATTTGACTATATTTTAAACATGATGTAATAAACCTTTCAAATTGTCGATTCTTAGAAATTTGTGAATAACAACTTAAATATTTGTTAACATTTTATTTATTTATACAAATATGCTGCATGTACATTTTTTTCGACATCATGTTTGACATTGTAGCATGTGACGACACATAATTAGACAGCTAAAAAAAAACTCTTCCGCCCAATACTTTTTGAACTCCAATGAAATGTACACAAAGATATCAACCATGAAATATACACTTAAAATTATTCTTATTAATATGAGACCAAAATAGGCTGTCTTTTTTAAAACTCTGTTTTGATGGTTGGTTTGAGGATCTGTTGGTGAAAAGAAATGAAGGATCCTAAGGGTCCGTTTGATTGCAAAAGTGGAATTTGGGTGGAAAGAAAATGAATTACGGGGAATTGAATTGTCTAGAACTTATTTTATCTATGGGTGTCAACGAGTCGAGCCGAATCTGCTCGTGAGTTGAAACTCGAGCCTCGGGCTGAGCTCTGGTAAAACGAACCGAACTTTTTTGGGGCTTGAGGTCGAGCCGAGCAAAAGCTCGCTCAAAAAATTCAGGCTCGATTTTTTGGTTTTTTTTCCCTCCTTGAGGCAGCATTTTGCAGTGTTCTAAAAAGCGTAAAGCGTGGCTAGGCGTGGAGGCCAAGTTTCAAGCTTTACGAGCCTAAGCGAAGTTTATGCGTAAAAAAGCGTTTTTTAATTTTTAATTTGTAATTATTGTAAAAAAAATGTATTAATTCATATAATACATACCAAACATCTAAAATTATAAAATATTGTATGTACTTAATAATTCTTTCAAAAAAGATAAGTTTCAAAATCATAATTACATAACATAGATAGTTTGTAGTTTAAATCTTATCTAACTCTTTATCGGATTCCAATTCAATATCTTCTTCATCTAATTCATCTTCTGTGTCATCCGATACAAAATCATCCTCCTCGGGCTCCCTTATTTCGTTTTGATAATTTCTTGTACCTCTTGTAGGTTGTAAGATATCATTCTCAACCCTATTATTCTCCTTCTCACTCTCATCATCACAACCCTCAAAAATCAAAGATTGTGCATTAGTAGCATCACTTGCTAGTAAAGTCTCTATTTTGGCCTTCCTCTTCTTCTTGTTCATCAACCTTGCATTAAATTGGACATAAACGAAATTGTTCATCCTCGTAGTGTTAAGTTTATTACTTTTCTTGGTGTGTATCTACAAACAAAAAATAAAAAAACAAAAAATAAAAAGAAATGTACATTTAATGGAGCATAGCATATTCAAGTTATTATTTATAATATGGTGGAAAAATAAAAAAAAATTTATTAGGAAAAAAAAAAAACTCGCCTAGGCGCGCCTAGGCCGCCTAATGCGCGTATTAAGCGGTTAATATTCCCGTTGACCTCTTAATCCTCGCTTAGGCACAAGGCGAGACGTTTTTGTCACGCTTCGCGTCTAGGCGCGCTTTTTAGAACACTGGCATTTTGCTGCCTTTAAAAGGCAGGAACTGCTGTTTTTTTCCCTCAAGACATGGGCCGACTTGGGCTCGGCTCAAGCCTTGGCTCAGTGTTCTGAGCCACAAGTCGGGCCCAACTCGGGCTTTTCAGTGGGCAAGCTTGGGCGGCCCGAGCCAGCGAACTTTTTTGCCATCCCTAGTTTTACCGAGAATTGTCAATTAATTGTGTTTGATTGATATAATTTTTCACCCGAAAAATTTTGAAATTTTGAATCTTTTGGTATGCGTTTGACTTTGTTTTTTTTTTTTTATTTATGAAAATTGTCTATTAAAGTGATACATTTTTTTTTAATCATTGAGTCTAAAATTTGTTACAATTGTAAAAAAAAAAAATTATATTGAATATCATTCGTTTGGCTTTATTTTTCATGCAAATTATCAAATAAATGAATGAATTTTTTTTTACAATTGCCCAAAAAATATAAAAATGAAATTGCTATTCCGTGGGAAAAACTTTTCAGTGAAAATGTGAAAAATGGGTTGGGGAAAATTTTCAATTCCCAAGAATTTGGTGGCCATCAAACAGGCTAATTTAGCCCCCAAAAAAAAATAATTTCTTACTTCCATGGAATTTGATGGCCATCAAATAGGCCCTAATTTTGGTACACAAGAATGTCACGTGTATGATACTATACTTACCAGTTACCACCCCGACATTGCTCTCTCCAAGAGATGGGTCGCCTATCTTATATCTTCCCATTTCTGAGTAGATTACTGTAAAGTGTAAAGTATTCGCGCCTCGATCATTAGCTCTAGTCATCATTTCTAGCGTTTTAGTCACCTGAAATTCAAGTTTACATCGCATTGGTTTCCAATTTATGACGGCAAACAGATCCCAACTTTTTTCTTTATATTCACGTCTACAACATTATAGTTTTCAACTTACAACACATTTCCTTCCTCTAAAACCATTTCGAAAGGATCCTAATCCTTATAGCTGTATACGCCGACAATACCCCTCTTTGAAGCATTAAAGCCTAGAAAGACATTTTCTTGCATGCTTTAAGTAGACATGCTTTTGAAGTCCCCTAGATATAGGGAGCAACAATAGAAAATGGTTGAACATATGGCGCAGTAGCTGGAGGAAAAAAGCCAATTCAATCCATTGCTCGATTTTTATTATGTAGTGGCACAAAGAACCACAGAATAAAGTGAAAGATGAAAAGCATTTGAACTGAATCCCGAACAAGTATAATAAACTGAATTGAACTTGGGAGGAAAACTTGATAGCACAAGTTTAAATACACTACCAAAATGAAATACATCACTATTATTCATCTGAATCTTCAACTCAACCAACTCAGAAGGATCAGTGATGTTCCTTCACCTCGAAAAGACCATCTGGACCTGCATTCACAAAATTTGCTTACCAGATTTGACGCAGAAGGCATCAGATAGAAAAACGATGGACAAACGTGTACTACATTATTGCATTTTTTTTGTCTAAACAGCACCAAGGTAAAAGAAGTCTATGCAATTGCATTATACGACATCAACATGTCAAATGAATACATAAATATGTCACACAGTGTCGACGTTGAGTCCTGGAGAAGAGTTATACGCAGATGAGCAGAACCATGTTCTCTTTAGTTTAATTGTTTCCTTGGCCCCAATATGATAAAAGATTCATGTAACAAATAATGATTCTGTTGTTAGTGTTCCAGAAAAGCGTTATGCAAGAACTTACAGGCTGAAGCTTGAAAGTGATGACAATCAGGAAAAAATGATGAAGATAGAGCAACAAATGCAACAAAAGCAACTTGAGCATTTTAATCATTTGAATAAGATGCCTGGAAGACAGAATGCCAAATACTGTTTGAGTACTCTACTAGTAAATGATTTACTTTGCAGAACAAATACAAGCACAACACTTCAAATCATATTCCGAAGGCAAGACACTTGATACATGAACAATTAATTCTCAAGTTTCCTACTTGAAGTCTTCATTTAATTCACCTGATGCTTAAATCTTTATCTTGACTGGAATTCTTCAAGTAAATCATATATTAAATGGAACAGCATGATCTATACAGAAATTCTACCTAATGACATAATACAACAAAGAAATTAAATTTTTAATCTGTTTGGCTGCCATCAAACAACAGCCAGACACTGCACAGAGCTAAATCTTGAAAGCAAATTTAGAGTCTGCTTAGATACTTTAGGCATTTATACCCCAGCAGAGTTAAATCCCTCTGCGCAAATTCAAGAATTTCTAGGGAGTTAACTTTCAAGTTTCTTTTACTCATCATCAGAACTTTATAACATCAACTTGAGACAGATATTATTAGAATTATATAGAAAAGGTACTTTAGCTTCTGAACTTGGATTGTGTTCTTTCTATAGACTGTGGCGCAAAGGAGATGAAATATATTTTCATCACCATAAGGTGGGGGTATATTTAATCGGGATGACCAGAGTTTCTTGCTTCTCAAGTTCTTCAGCTGATTCAAAGAAGTAAGGGGAATGCATCAAAATTGTCCTATGCTGCCAAGTCATTATGACCTCAAATACACAACAACCAATTTTGAAGGATAGTCACCTAAAATTTGATCATCCAAACCCCCAAGTATAAACATGTAGCAGGTTTGACATTTAATCGGCGTTAACATTCATAAGTAATTCAACAATGACAAAATAAGCAGCCTTACAAGTAACCTATCAAAGAAATCTAATTCAGGATGGCCTAATTTCTTATTTCTCTAGTGCTTCATCAGATCTTAAAAAGTAAGGTGAAGGCATCGAAGTTTTCCTATGTCACCAGGTTTTCATTAGCTTAATGCACAATAATCTATTTTGAAGGATCAGACAGCCTAAAAACTGATCCTTCCAAACCCCTATGGTAGGTATATTGTATAGTAGGTTTTACATTTGACAGATAGTAACATTCATAACCAAAAAATAAGCAGCCTTAATGGTAACATATAAAGAAATCTAGTTTTCAATCAATAACTTCAAAAGGAAACAGCCCAGAAAAGTCCTTCGTACAATGGACGCAATATGGCCGTTAATAACCAGTGTTCTAAAAAGCGCGCCTAGGAGCGAAGCGTGACTAAGGCGCTTCGCCTTGAACCTAAGCAGGAATTAAGCGGTCAACGAGAATATTGACCGCTTAATGTACGCCTTAGGCAACCTTGGCGTGCATTAAGCGGTCAAAATTCTCGTTAACCACTAAAATTTTATTTATTTATTTTTATTCATCTTCATTAAATGTACATTTTTTTTTTTAAGATGAAAAAGAAGATATTAAATTGGAGTTCGATAAAGAGTTAGATAAAATTTAAGCTACAAACTATCTATATTATGTAATCATGATTTTGAAGCTTTTTTTTTTTTTTTTTGTAGAAATTATTAAGTACATACAATATTTTATAATTTTAGATGTTTAGTATATATTATATGAATTATTGAATGTTTTTTACAATTATTAAAAATTTAAAATCAAAAAACATTTTTTACACCTAACTTTCGCCTAGGCAGTCGTAAAACTTGAAGTTTAGCCTCCACGCCTAGCCACGCTTTACGCTTTTTAGAACACCGTTAATAACTATGATATGGTGAATGAACACTACACAAAGACACTCTCCAGTTCGAGTTAGGCTCCACTGTTCAAACAAGGGATACACTGCACATTTGCAACCCTTGCTGCCATAAGATAAAAGCAAATGGAAAACTTTGAAGGCTGGCAAACAATAACTGAGACAACTAAATCTGCAGATGGAATGGTGGACATAAACAACCAACTCTTAATTAATAGCTACATTGCACACATATATATTACAAAACTGAAGGAAAACGTTACCAGCTTTATTGAATATATACAACAAACCCTCCACTTCATGATTGCACAACTATTTTATGTTAATGGCAGTCAATAACAAATTACTCCAAGACCATCTCTAAATATTTGCAACAATATTTTTTAATGTTGCTTGATCTTTGTTAAGTTATAGAGAAAATCAAACTTTTATGTGTGCATGATTTGTTATCCAAAATATTTAACAAGGGTCACCATTTTAACAATACAAATGCAATAAATTACAAATTTGGGTATCTTGGACCAAGCATCCAGCAATAATGTCACAAAAGGTGGAAAAATCATTGAGAGGGGGATCTTTTTCCAGTAACAAAGAAAAAAATAATAAGAACAATTTTTAAAAAAATGACGGGAATTTCTTATCATACTTATAGCCAGGAATAACTGTCACGTCAACATATACACTTTCCAATATCCAGAAAATACACACACACACACAGAGAACTCAGAGAAGCATACTCTGTAATGAATGAAAGCTTGTACAGCCCACAGAAACATTGCAATACTAAAAACTTACCCCAGGGGAACTCCTTGTTACGGATGTGCAAGTATGGGTACGGCTGCACACAAAATGAAAATGATCAAGCCATTTCTAAATGATAAAAAAACCTCAGAAACTCAGTATTAAAATAGTTAGATTCCAAAATACTAAACAACATAAAACAATGGGTTTCAATCCAGTAAAACAAAGAACGAGATAAAGAAACTTACAGGAGGCTCCTCATGGTGAGGATGACCCTTGGATAGGTTAACGACTGCAAGAATAGTGCAAGTTGCGATACCTAGATATGTTATCTTCTCCCACTTTGCAGCCTCAGCTACATTACACACACAAAAATAAATAGATAATAATAAAATAATTAACAAGTAACCAAAATCTGGAAAAAAAATTGCATCAAAGCGGTTGAATTGTCCATACATTCATAAAAACCAATCCTTTAAACCTGTACACAGACTACGTATAACTGAAATGAAATGATAACCTATAAAGGGAATACTAAAAAATTTAAAAATAAATTAACATACTAAAATCTAGAAAAATGAATTCTCAATCACATCCCAGCGGTTGAATCACACATACTCTTATAAAATCAAATCCTTTACAACGTAAATAAAAACCTGGACCGGGAATACAGAATGAAAATAAGATATATAATATATAATGAAGTATCGATTATTCACATATAAACGCAGAAAACAACAATTATAAGCTTAAAATTGATCGATGATAAATTATTATCCTAAAACTAAATGTTATTTTATTTTTATTATGTACCAGCTTCATCGTGATGTCCATGGGAAGCGAAGGTCCGTTTGGAAGCAGGGGAGGCGCGTGGAACAGATGCGCCGCTGCGGATGGCTGAGCGAAGGCCAGATCTCACAATCGCCGATGCCATTTCGAGTAGCCTTTTCTCCTCTGTAACGAGGGTTTTGATTGACTTGTGTTATTAATTTATTTTGTAAGAATTACTGAAAACGGCCTTTCATTTTTTTGAAATCATAAAATAGTCTTCACGGCTTCAAGTTTTACGACTATAAAGTTAGAGCAGTCCATTTTTTATTTTAAAAAATATTTTGAAATAGTAAATGGATGAAAAATGCGTAATTAATTTTTTTTTTTTTAATTTGTGTGTAATATTATTTTATTAAAAAATATATAATTAAAAAGAAGATGAAAAAAATATATTCTAAAAATAATGTGGATCAAACAAGGGCTTAAAATCATTTTCTTATTTTTAAAATTATTTTAAATTTTTAATCATTAAAATAATACATACCAAACATCTTAGATTATAAAATATCTATTTACTTAATAATTTCTACAATTAGTCAATTATAAAATTTTCAAGTTTTCGAAATACCAAAAAAAAAAAAAGATTATTTTTCATAATTTCAACTTTCAACTAGACAATTCTCACTTGAAATTTTCTAACGTGTGTGTTTTTTTTTTTTTTTTTACAAATAAAATCATTTAAAAATTTAAAATTAAAGTCAAATAAAAAGTTTTTTTAATAAAAAATAAATAAAGGTAGAGAAAGTGATTAAAAGTCCTTTAAAAAAAGTAGTATTGGTGTTATTTCGTGTTTTTATTTTTTCTTTTTTACAAATAAAATCATTTAAAAACTTAAAATTAAAGTCAAATAAAAATCTTTTTATAAAAAAATAATATAAATAAATGAAGGTAGAGAAAGTGATTGAAGTCTTTTTTTTTCCAAAAAAAAAAAGTACTATTGGGATTATTTATAAATATATTTTATTAAAAGTGTGTGTGCGCGCGTGTGTGTATATATATATATATATATTAAAAATTGCATTAATAATAAATTTTCAAAACTTTTTTCTTTTCATCATTTCACTATTTAAAAGGGTTAAATACTCTTCATAAACGATATTAAAAATAAAAAATGATGGTTGAACAGGGTTAAAAAGAGGAAAGGTGTGGACAGATTGAGTTGATAATATTTGGTTGGATGCTTTTTTTTTTTTTTTTTTTTTAAACTGTCAATTCATGTTTATACACGTATTTTCCTTATTTTTAACCCTATTTTTTAACCTGTTTTTGTAGCATTTCACATTAAAAATTGTGATTTATGCATGTCCAATTTACAAATTCACAAGACTTTCCCATTCAACATCAATTCCAAGAAATATTTCTTGCTAAAACTTTATTAGGAAAAAGGTTGTCGACAAACATAATTAAAAAAAAAAAAAAAAAAAAAAAAAAAGAGATTATATTGTTCTTTCAAATATGTACAGATAGATCTCATTAAAAATCTTGCTTAAAAAATCGAGTATGACAAAACCTTAGTTAAATGGAAAATTGTGTAATGCGTATTCACTCCTCCTATAGTAACATTTAATGAAATCTCTAAACCAAAATTCCAATTGTTTAAATACCAATATCAATTATGTTGACCCCAAAAAATATTGTCAACAGATGTCAGTATCGGACTCGTGACACGTGGATTCCGGCGGGTTGACCGGAGTTGATAATCGAAAATTATGTATAAATGACAAGTCGAAATACCAACGGATGATGATCGTGTCGTGCGAATAATCGTTTGTATATGATGTCTGTTTTTCCTTAGATAATGTTGTTATATTTCAGCGATAACTAACTCAAAATGTGGATTTTGTAATGGTTATCTTGTGAAGAACTTTGGTATTTTACTCCATCCAATCTCAATTTCAGCATCCTTAACAAAATCACAAGAAGTGTTATTTATAGTCAAACGATCGAACTGCCTATCATCGGATCGAATTCACGTGGATTCATCCTATCGAGTTAAATATCACATCACTCATTCATAACATTAACTATAGTAATGAGTGCCCTGCCACCACCTCTCCTAGACTGACATCAAGTAAGGTAGCTTAAAGTGACTCGTCACATCAATCACTTCTCAAAGATATTCTTCAGATTTGTTTCTTATGGGGACCTCAGCGAACGAAGCATTAGACAACTAGGAAGCGGTGCCTCAGCATAAAGTTTCGGTGATAAGACTTCGGTTTTGAACAAAGGATATCGGTTTCAGAGTAAACGCTTCGGTTTCGTCCAACAAGGCACCTCGGCAATGACTTCGGTACTTGATTTGGATACTTCGGTCCAAGCGGATTTCAGCCATCTTTGGTTTTCTGCTTGCCACTTGTCCCGCCACGATCTCTCATATCTCTTAAACAGTGATCTCATTTTAATGAAGTAACAATATTCCCCCAAGTCTATGTATTTAATATTTATGTAAATGCATGGACTTTGGAAAGAATGTATACATGGTTCTCTAAAAACTCTATTGGCCGATGTTATTATGGATTTCAGACTTTAGAGCGTAACATGATTGTTCATAAGAAATTATAAATAATACTTGTTATACTGAAGACTATTGAATAAGGACATAGATGACCACCGCTGCCATTCTCGCCGAAGTTATTCACCAGGCGAGGTGCCCTCATGTCCGCGTGGTGTGTGAATAAAGATAATTGGGCTGAAATCGATTATATCCGAACTGGGTCGCATCGAAGTGCTTTGCATGGTGCTAAAGTGTTAGACTTTGGTAAGCCAAGGTCCTTTGAACAAGGAGATTTGCGGAGGTTCTATTTGTTTTGATGGATACGAGGGGTCGTTGATATTTTGGGCTGTAATGATATACTATCTTTTGTACGTATTCAAAGGGCTGCTGTGGCGGTTCAATTTTCCATACACACAACCGCCACTACATTAAATGCTTAATCATGGCGGTTCTAGAGCGCACACCAGGGGCTAAAGACGCGTTGAGGCGCGTGGGATACACGTCGTCATCTGAGCCACAGAAGACGAAGCAGCTGATGTTTTGGACTACTCAGATTAAATCTATACATGCACGGTTAGATGAATCGGATTCTCATCCAACGATCAGGACTGTTCCCTCTTGTCTATAAATGGTGGCAAATGAACAGTTTCATTCCTTTATTTTTACGCGAATTCGTTAGTGAACCTTAAGAGTTTGCACCTTCTTCTCTTCTCAGATCTTCTGTCTTCTCAAGACTTTTTCGGCAACCCTTCATGGGCATTGTGATTAACATCATAAGTTTTTAAGAGAGAAAAGAGGCTTGACTTATTGATTTCTTTTCAAACCTAATGTATTCTGGTTCTGATAGAGAACCAGATTATTTGAAAATAGCAGCAAATCACGGAATCCGTTTGATTAAGACTTCGGACCTTAGGAAATTAGCAATGTCCGGACCGAGTATTGCTCCTGTGAGGGGGATCAGATTGGAGGACATCTGGGGGGCTTCCAAAATTCAATCCATCATGACCCCTTGCGTCTAGTTCAGCTTAGGGAAAAGTATTGTATACCCTATGACATTGAACTCTTCACTCCATCTTCGGAGGATCGTGCCCGCTACCTCAGGTCGGGCTGTGTCGTCATTAGCGAACATCTACTCAAGGCAGGACTTCATCTTCCTCTCCACCCATTTTTAGAGCAGTTCCTAGGCTGTACGAACTTACCCCCACCCAGTTCGTCCCCAATGCATGGGCCCAACTAGTGGGTTCCTACTTCCTTTGGAAGGAGACCTCTTTAGACGAGGACATGCCCCTTCATATCTTCCAAACGCTTTTCCAGCTGAGGTCTTTGGGAAAAGGGAATTCCAGGGGGTGGCACTCTTTGTGTCCTTGGGGGTCGTATTTTCCTTTTGTTATCAAACTTCCTTCCTCTATCAAGCTTTGGAAAGAGTCGTGGTTTTGGATGAGGGGTAAATGGCAAGGGTGTGAGGGGGACACCACGCCTTACGTCAAAGTACCGACCTTATACTCCGAAGCCAGTGAGTGTCAATTTTCCTATGTGTTTGTATTTTGAGTTAAAATTTAATTCTAACCTTTCGAGCTGTCTTTTGTGCAGACGTGGTTGAACTATTCGAGCTAAGTTAGGGGAGCTCGAACTGATCAGAGATGTCTACCTCCGACCAGCCTCTTTAAGGGAATACGAAAGACTCATCCTTCGAAGACGGTCCTTTGAAGACTTCTATCTAATGTCGAGGAAAGGTATGCATACATTTTTCTCTGGTTTTGAAATATTTTCCCTGCGACTACAACCTTGCTGACTTCACCATTCGCTTTTTGCAGAGAAATATTTGCATAGGAGGCAATCCACCCCAAACATGGCTACTATCGTGGCAACTACTTCCACTGCTGGGAGGAGGGGTTTAAAGGGCACCTCGGCTGGTGCAAAAAATGTGAGAGAAAAGGTGGAAAAGTTAAGCAGAGAGGCCGCCACCCATGAGGTAGAAGTTGCTGCCGAGGAAGCTATTCCCTCTTCCGCGGTTGACAAGGGCAAAACTCATGTGGTGGAGTCTCCCAATAAGAGGTACAAAGTGCCCAGGGAGGATGGGGCTGGAGACTCGACTGATATCCCACTCCCACGTTCTGAAGTCCCAGTAGGGGAGCAGTTGTTTGGTGCCTCCCTAGCTGTGGCCCCTATTACAAAGAAAAGGTTATCTGAGCTACCAAAGAAAGTTCCTAAAAAAAGGTCAAGGATAGCGAGTGCTTTCTCCGGGCGAAGGTCGGCTAGGACCAAATTGCTTCCCACTCAAAGAGATGATGAGCTGGCACCAGAAGTCCTCTCTATGCTTCCTGCCGATATCAAAACTGTGGCTTCCAGCTTTTACAAGTACTGGACGGATAGGTGGCAGAATTTTATGAGTCTAGGGAGCCCAAGGATGTGATTACAACAATGGTGAGCCAGACGGCGAGGTCGTTTGGTACTGCCATAGAGGTGCAGGCCCTCTTTAATAACTTGCAAGGAAAAAAAGAGGATGCAGCCAGTAGGGTGGCCATGGCAGAAGAGGAGGTTTCCAAGGCCAAGGCTGAGGCTATCAAAAAATTGAGGAAAGTGGAGTCCTTGAAACTTGCCTCAGCTCTGACTGAGATTGAAAACTTGAAGAAAGAAGTTCATACTTGCCAAAGCGAGATGGCTTCAATGACGAGGAGAGTTGAAACTTCAGATGCCCATCAGAGAATATCAACCGAAGCCTTGGAAAAACTCAACAAGGAGCATTACGCTTTGAAGGTGGATTTTGAAAATGAAAAATTGGAGAAAGCTGCCTTGAACTCAAAGATTTCGAGCCTCACTGAGGAGGTTGAGGAGACGAGGAGGGAAGTTGAATCTGCAGGGACCGAGGCTGAGAAACGGTTTGTCAGCAATTTCTATCTTACTGAAGTATATGAGAACTTCACCATTTATTGGAGGAGATATGCGTATAATGAAATAGTGGAGCGGATAGAGGCTAACAATCCGGCCATTAACACTTCGGAATTGAGGGAGTTGTTCCTTGAGGAGGAGCCTGAGCGTGAACCTGAGATTCCAGTGGTTGGGGATGACGTTGTTTCTGTTGATGACGAAGCCTCCGAAGAAGATGTTGAGGAAGTCAACCCCTTGAATGCTATAATTCCTTTCACACCTCCCCCTCCCCCTTCCCCAAACGAGTAGATGGTAGAACAAATTTTGTAATAGGCTTTGAAGCCCTCTTTATGTACTCATCCATTATTTAATGAAATTGTGCTTTTGACTCGTCTTTGAGTAGTTCCATGCCTTTTTCTTTACTTTGCATGCACCCTTTTTACCATGCTTGACAAAATTAACTTAAATCTGAGTATTAATACTTTGGCAACTGACACTTCTGCCTTCTTATTGAAATTTACTGATTCTATCGCGACGTCTGTTATTAACATGTTTAATATCTCAGACTTCACTTTCTACCACTTGCGATAATCATATATTGAAAGGCGACTCTTATCTTGAAATGGTTGGATCAATTTGGCTTAATTCATTATATTTTCGAGGCATGAAATTTGGGTTGCCTCCTCACGTCGAGCCTTTTTACAAGTTTAACTTGCAAGGAAGTGTTTCATCCTTTTAGGACGTCGTAGCTAGTTTAAATTTCTTCCCAAGGCATGGAGCGTGTGTTGCCTTCCCAGGCCGAAGTTCCTTTACAAATCTTGTTTGTAAGGGAACGTTCTGTTTATTTCGCTATTGGGAGGGGTCCTCTTAGGAATGCCTCCTAGTGGAAGTGCCGATGTTATGACTAGTTTAAGTTTCTTCCCAAGGCATGGAGCGTGGGTTGCGTTCCCATGCCGAGACCCCTTTACAAATCTTGTTAGTAAATGAACGTTCTGTTCACTTCGCTATTGGGAGGGGTCCTCTTAGGAATGTCTCCTAATCGAAGTGTCGACATTATGACTAGTTTAAATTTCTTCCCAATGCATAGAGTATGGGTTGCGTTCCCATACCGAGACCCCTTTACAAATCTTGTTCGTAAGGGAACGTTCTGTTCACTTCGCTATTGCGAGAGCTCCTCTTAGGAACGCCTCTTAGTCGAAGTGCCGACGTTATGACTAGTTTAAATTTCTTCCCCAAAGCATGGAGCGTGGGTTGCGTTCCTATACTGAGGCCCCTTTACAAATCTTGTTCGTAAGGGAACGTTCTGTTCACTTCGCTATTGGGTGGGGTGCCCTTAGGAACACCTCCTAGCCGATGTGCCGACGTTATGACTAGTTTAAATTTCTTCCTAAGGCATGGAGCGTAGGTTGCGTTCCCATGTCGAGGCCCCTTTACAAATCTTATTTATAAGGGAACGTTCTGTTCACTTCACTATTGGGAGGGGTCCTCTTAGGAATGTTTCCTAGTCGAAGTGCCCACGTTATGACTAGTTTAAATTTCTTCCCAAGGCATGGAGCGTGGGTTACATTCCCATGCTGAGACCTCTTTACAAATCTTGTTCGTAAGGGAACGTTCTGCTTACTTCGCTATTGGGAGAGGTCCTCTTGGGAACGTCTTCTATTCGAAGTGCCGACGTTATACTAGTTTAAATTTCTTCCCAAGGCATGGAGCGTGGGTTGCATTCCCATGCCGAGGCTCCTTTACAAATTTTGTTCGTAAAGGAACGTTCTGTTCACTTCGCTATTGGGAGGGGTCCTCGTAGGAATACCTCATAGTCAAAGTGCCGACGTTATGACTAGTTTAAATTTCCTGCCAAGGCATGGAGCGTGGGTTGCATTCCCATGCCGAGACCCCTTTACAAATCTTGTTCATAAGGGAACGTTCTGTTTATTTCGCTATTGGGAGGGGTCCTCTTAGAAATGCTTCCTAGTCGAAGTACCGACATTATGTCTAGTAATGTTTTGCCTACATAACTCTATAAGAGACTTTTTTGAAAAATAATCTTTTATTCATCACTAATTATACAAGAAAGGAGTTACAATTTTTGCTGATAATATTTCCTCAGATGTTCAGCATTCCGTGGATGGGGTTTTATCTTTCCATCCATGGACTCGTTCCTGTAAGTCTCAGTTGTAACTTCTTCTCTGATGCAGTAAGGACCTTCCCAGTTGGGTCCAAGAGTCCCTGTACCTGGTTTTTTTGTTGACAACAGAATCCTTTTCAGCACGAGGTCTTCCAATCGAAACGACTTCCTCTTTACCTTCGAATTGTAGTATCTAGCCATCTTTCTTTGATAGGTAGCCACTATAGCTAGTGCCCCATCCCTCTTTTCTTCAAGGAAGTCGAGCTCGCATTTCCCCAATTCGTCATTTGATATTTCATTGAAGTACAATCGACGAGGAGAAGAGAGTCCTACTTTAACGGGACTCATGGGCTCGACCCGATAAGTCATGGAGAATGGGGTTTGTCTTGTCACCGTTCGACTAGTGGTTCAGATCGCCCATAAGACTTGTGGTAATTCGTCCACCGAAGCACCTTTGGAGGCGTCCAACTTCTTTTTTAGTGTTTATTTAATGGTTTTGTTCACTGCTTCCACTTGGCCATTAGCATGTGGGTGGTGAGGTGAAGAGAAATGGTTTCTAATGCCCAATTCATCGCAGAGATCTCTGACTTTTTTATTGTCGAACTGTCGTCCATTGCCTGAGACAATTGAGTGCGGGATACTGAACCTAAAGATGATGTTTTTCCAGAGAAATTTTGTCGTGTTTGCTTCAGTAATTTTGGATAAAGTTTCGACTTCAGTCCATTTGGTGAAATAATCTATGACGACAATTGCGAAGCACGCCCCACCTCTTCCTTTCGGCATGGGTCCAATGAGATTAATTCTCCATTTGGCAAAGGGCTATGGACTTGAAACTACGGTGAGCTCCTGTGAAGGTTGCCTTTGAACTGTCGCAAACCTTTGACATTTATCGTACCTCTGGGCGAATTGCTCAGCATCCTTTTTTAAGGTCAGCCAGTAATATCCTTGCCTTAACACTTTTTGAGCTAAAGCCCAACCTCCCGAATGGTTGTCACATACACCTTCATGTACTTCTCGAAGTACATAATTTACCTCTTCCCCACCTGTGCAACGGAGAAGAGGCATGAAGAAACCTCTTTTGTAAAGTACCTCATCCTGAAGAATGAAGTGCGTGGCTCGTCGTCAGAGTTTCTGTGCTTCTTCTTTATCAGAGGGTTGGGCTTGATTTTTCAGGAAGGCAATTATTGGGTCCATCCATGATGGAGTACTCTCTATCCACATTACTTCCTCACATTTTGCAATGGAGGACCTCAGAAGGTGCTCTATTGGAACCACAACCAGGAGTTCGGACTCCCTGCTGCTTGCCAGTTTTGAAAGGGCATTCGCATGATGGTTTTCGCTGTGAGCGATGTGTGTTAACTCAAATCTGTCAAAATTGGGTATGAGCCCCATAACTACTTTGAGGTAGACAATCATTCATTTGTCTTTGGCAGCGAATTCACCTCTGACTTGGCTAACGACTAGTTGAAAGTCACTCTGAATTGCTAGCCTTTTGACTTGCATCTCGTTGGCGAGGTGAAGGCCAACTAAGAGGGCTTCGTATTCAGCCATGTTGTTCGTAGCTTTGAAACTAAACCTTATAGCACAATTCAACTTTCACCCTTCTGGGCTAATTAGTATCACCTCTGCTCCGGATCCGGATCCGAATTCTCCGGATGAACCATCAACATATAGGTTCCAGGTCGGAGGTCACAGGTTCCATTTCCTCTTCCATCTCTGGAATGGGAGTGAATTATGCCACAAAGTCTGTCAGGGCTTGTTTCTTAATAGCAGTTCGAGTTTTGTAGACGATGTCAAATTCTGTGAGTTCGATAAACCACTTCAACAACCTGCTAGAGGCATCAGGCTTCTGAAGTACCTACCTTAGGGAGAAGTTGGTCAATATTTTAACGGTATGTGTTTGGAAATAGGGCCTCAGTTTTCGCGAGGCCGTGATAAGTGCTAGGGCCAACTTCTCCATGTCAGGGTACCATGTTTCGACGGTAAGAAGTGCTTTGCTGATGTAATACACGGGCAGCTGATGTCCTGCTTCTTCTCTGACCAGAACCGTACTGATAGCTTCAGTCGTGACCGTGAGGTATATCAGCAGGGCTTCTCCGAATTTGGGCTTTGAAAGGAGAGGAGCTTGACCCAAATGCTTCTTCAGCGCATGCAGGGCTTCCTTGTTTTCTTCGATCCACTGAAATCTGTTCCCACCTTTTAAAATTTTGAAGAACGGAAAGAATTTATCTGTGGCTTTCGAGATGAAACAGCTCAAAATGGCCACTCTACCTGTTAGACTTTGTACCTCATTGGGTTTTTGGGGCGATCTCATTTCTATAAGGGCCTTGATTTTGTCGGGGTTGGCCTCGATACCTCTCCGGTTTACCATGTAGCCAAGGAATTTCCCAGAAGCTATCCCAAATGCACACTTTGACGAGTTCAATCGCATCCTATATTGCCGAAGTATTTTGAAAACCTCGTTCAGGTGTTGGATGTGATCTCTCAACTCCAGGCTTTTTACAAGCATGTCATCCACATACACTTCGACTGTTTTTCCAATGAGGTCTGCGAACATTTTTTTTTACCAATATCTGATAAGTGGCTTCGACATTTTTCAATCCGAAGAGCAATACCTTGTAACAGTACAAACCTCGGTCTGTGATGAAGGAAGTGTGCTCCTCATCCGTTGGAAATATCAGAATTTGATTATAGCCGGAATAAGTGGCCATAAAGCTCAATAATTCGTGCCCAGCTGTAGAATCAACCAGTTGGTCAATTCGGGGTAGTGGAAAACTGTCTTTCGGACATGCTTGATTTAGGTTTGAAAAGTCCACTCATACCCTCCACTTGCCGTTATGCTTTTTTACCAATACCGGATTTGACACCCACTTCGGATAGGTTGCTTCCCGGATGAAGTGATTGTCAATCAACCTCTTTACTTCGTCTTTTAGGGTATCATACCTTTCTGGGTTTAAGGCCCTCATTTTCTGCCTGTTTGGGGTTGCCTTTGGATCAATCTTTAGGTGGTGGCAGCTAACATTTGGGTCGATTCTCACCATGTCCTCATGTTTCCAAGCGAAGACATCCAAGTTGTTTCTGAGGAAACTTTTCAGCTTCTTTTTTTCTAGAGGTGCCAGGTCTTTGCCGATCTGCAATGACTTCATTTGATCAGCGGGTCCTACCGCAAAGTTTTCTAGCTCCTCTACCGGAGCTGTTTGGGATTCACAATCAACCATATGGGGATCCAACTCGTCAGTAGCAACTGTTTGTTCAACAAATTTTTCCTTTTCAGGAACGATTGCAACTTACATGACCATATCTTCCTCAGAGGGTTCGGCCATTACGACATCTTCCCTTTGTTCAAGGTAGTTTTCTTGTACAGGATAGTCGATTTTCATTAAGATAACATTTACATTCCTTGGTTCGGCCTTGCGGATGGAGTTGGTATATCATAACCTCGAACTTCTTTGGTCACCTCGGACAGTGGCGACGCCATGTTCCGTGGGGAACTTCATGCACAGATGGTGGATGGAGGTGACGGCCCACAATTTTTTCAGGGCAGGTCGATCTAGTACTCCATGGTAGGCAGAGCGGTGATCCACAATCAGGAATTCCATGAAGTTATTTACCACAAGAGGTGCTTCTCCCATCTCTATTGTTAAGGCAATCTTTCCTCGGTGGATTAGGCTATCTCCAGTAAACCCATAAATTGGAGATGTTATGGGAGTCAACGCCTGTTTTACTTCCATTTGGTCGAAAGTAGCTCCGAATATGATGTTGATCAAACTCCCGTTATCCACCAACATCCTTTTCAGACTATTTCTTGCTACCACGACCCTTACAACTAGGGCATCGCAATGGGGATAATGTACTCCTATAGCATCATCCAATGTAAAAGTGACGGGTTGTGCTCCTTCATTCGAGGGTTGATTGCTGCTCACTATCATACTAGACATCGGGAGGATCCCTAGCCTCCTCAACGTAGTTTCGCTGGGCGTTCCTCAATTCACCACCAAAATAGGGTCTCCCGAATATAGTGTCAATCTCTCTAATGGATTCGTCATCATTATTACGAGGACTTATACGGCGGCTCCGACCTTCTTCAGGTCTTCTGTGATCACCTTCACCCCTAGTACTGCAATTCTGCTGCCGACCTCGACGAGGTGGTGCATTCGTGTACTGGTTATCTTCTTAGTTACTACATTGTTTCAAGTCCCAACATCCAGCAATGTTGTGGCCATGACTTTGATGATAGGAACAATATGGGACGTCGTTCCTATTTCTACGTCGGACGTTCCTTCCTCTACCCCTTGGTCCGCGTGCGAGTGATATAGGGAGTCTCTCCTATCGCTCTAGATTGAGATTGACTTCTTCATAAGCCAAATTTGGCACTGCATTCAATGTGGCAGCTGCTAGTGCTTCTCCTGGATTAAGATTTGATTGCCCGCCTTGATGGTCTATTAAGTGAGAGGTAGGACCTCGTCCTCTTCGTATTTGGGGAGGTGGGAGACCTCGGCTTGCTCTGTTGTGATGGTTTTTGAGTTATTCGTTGATTATTTCTCGCCTTATCATTTCCAATAGAGCATCATAGCTAGCAGTATCTTTTTTTTGTATGTCTCTCCAGAAGAGGGAATTCATGTCTAAGCCTCATCTTAAAGCAGTAAGGGCCTCCTTATCAGAAACTTGGATACAGTACGTCATTTCATCCGTGAACCGAGACAGGAAAGTTTTTAGTATTTCTCCCTGCTATTACCTCATGTCCTGAAGGCGTTGGATTGGGCCTTTACCTTCTTTGCTAGTAGCAAAACGCTTGAGGAACACTTTCTTGAAGTCAGGCCAGCTTCGAATGCTGCCAGCTTGCAACCGGCTATACTACACTTTGGCTGTTCCACTCAAGGTGAGGTGGAAGGCTCTGCATTTCATGGCGGGGATTGAACCCCTCAAACTCATGTAGGTTTTAAAACTGTCTAGGTGTTTTGCAGGATCTCCCCGCCCTTCATATTTTGGTATTTTTGGCATTGTGAAGTGGTTCGGCACCGGAGCACTTTGAATTTCTTGAGAGAATGGCAGAGTATCATTGTCATCATCAAGGTCGCAGGACCTCTGTGGCTTGGACGGACCGGCTTGATTCCTAGCTTGGTCCTTCCTCTCACGCTTATTCCTAGGCGGAGGTCTTACTTCTTTGTGAAGTGGTTCGGCCTGCCCTCCAAATTGAGGTTTTTCAACGAGCCCCTCCCTGGGCTCCTGCGACGTCGATTCGACCTATTTCTAGGTGGATCAGAGATTCTATCAAAGACGCTCCTAGTTCGTCTGGGTGACCTCCCTGTGACGTCTGAATCATAATTTAGTGGGTAGTCATATGGTGTCTCTTGGGAAAGTTTACTAGCATGATTGGTGGAAGAACCGATCCCTGCCTCTCTTTCCAGGGGGCCTTCATGTTGATATGGAGACTGACTTCCCATGTGATTGTTAATTCCATCGTACGGGTTGTTTTGGTAAAACACATCTCCTTGCAGAGGGTTCAGAGGGTTAGGATACCCTCTTGAGCCTGCACATTCCATACATGGCGTGATTCTGTTGGGTGATATTCCGCATATTTTTCGTCATGGTTGTCATTTCTCTGCTAAGTCTAGTGGCTTCCTCTGACTAGCCTCGGGGCCCGTGCCTTTGCCGCTGGTTAAATTTGTGGCGGGACGTAGGCATTGTGTGTGAGGGTTCCCCTTGTTCAGGGCTTTCCCCAGCCATTCGAGACACTACTTCTCCTACGTTTTCACTCACTATCTTCATTTGAGGGTAGCTCTCCAGTTAGCTTTCTTTCCAACTTTTGCAAGAGAAATATATTGATTTCGTATGTTATTTTATCCATTTTAGTGATTTTTTTATTCAAGAACAACCTCCCTTTCTTCAAGGGGATAGGACTTTTCCTTTTGCAAGGATATAATAGTCTTTGTTTACGGGATTCTCGTGGTTTAACTGTTTGTTTCCCACAGACGACGTCAATCTATTGACCCCAAAAAATGTTATTAACAGATGTCAGTATCAGACTCGTAATATATGGATTCCAGCGGATTGACCGAAGTTGATGATCGAAAATTATGTATGAAAGGACAAGTCGGAATACCAACGGATGATGATCGTGTCGTGCAAATAATCGTTTGTATATGATGTCTGTTTTTCCTTAGATAATATTGTTATATTCCAGCGATAAATAGCACAAAATGTGGATTTTGTAATGGTTATCTTGTGAAGAACTTTGGTTTTTTACTCCCTCTAATCTCAATTTCAGCATCCTTAACAAAATCACAAGAAGTGCTATTTATAGCCAAACGGCCGAACTGCATATCATCGGATCGAATCCACGTGGCTTCATCCTATCGAGTTAAATATCACATCACTCATTTATAACATTAACTATAGTAATAAGTGCCCTGTCACCCCCTCTCCTAGACTGACATCAAGTAAGGTAGCTTAAAGTGACTTGTCATATCAATCACTTCTTAAAGATATTCTTCAAATTTGTTTCTTATGAGGATCTTGGCGAACGAAGCATTAGGCAGCTAGGAAGCGGTGCCTCAGATAAGGCTTCGGCGACAAGACTTCAATTTTGAACAAGGGACATCGGTTTCAGAGTAAACACTTCGATTTCGTCCAACAAGGCACCTCGACAATAACTTCAGTACTTGATTTGGACACTTCGATTGAAGCGGATTTCAGACATCTTTGATTTTCTGCTTGCCACGAGTCCCGTCACGGTCCTCTCATATCTCTTAAACAGTGATCTCCTTTTAATGGAGTAACAAATTCCTTAAATGTCACAATAGATACAAATCTACCAAATAAATTGCTGCGTGTGGATATGTGTAGAGGGGCATGACGAACTTTTACAATTTTATATTCAACTGGTGACAACTTAGGATTTTATATAAAGAAATACATGTGATGTTCTCTTGATTCTAACAAATTTTCTTCATGTATTTAATATCTTATGATTCGAAGGTTTCATCTCATTAGATTATAGGAGGAAAGTTTTGCAGAAAACTATGATAAGTCACCGATTTGGTTTAACATAGGCTAGTCTTGGAAAGAAGCAGGGTGAGGGAACAATTGTAATTCTGTAAGCAAACATGAATTTTGGTATAGAGTTGGTGGCAGAAACAGAGAGGGGAAGGGGATTGGTGGATTCATTTTTTAGATATTGACAGGAAGAGAGTCGAATCTGTCGAATGCTTGATTTTCTTATGATTCTCGTTATAATACATTTATGATATGATTAAGAGCAATACAAAAATACAATCATAAACATAACTAAGTTTCTTTTCATTCAACACAGCTAGAGTGGTCGAGACCCCTGACTTTTTTCAACTGAGAAAATGGACACAAAGAAATATTGTTAACTTTCACAGAAACCATGGACACGACATTGATGGCTACTTTTTTTTTTGGTGTTGTCCTTAAAGATTTTAGTGAAAACTAAAATTTTAACATATTATTTGAAAGAAGCTCACTCAGGCCATGTGATCGAATCGTGGACTAGCAGTGGACAGGTCTGGATGATCTCGTGATCTAGCAGGTTGATATCTTTACATTTAAGTTAAAATGGATTATGATATCAACAAATTAACGTTGTTTGTTAAAAAAACAAGATGATGATCACAAAAATAATCAACTTTAGGCGACTAGTTTTCTTCCCTTTTATTTTTTGTCAATTTGATATACAATATACGACACCAAAAGCTACCCAAAAAAATAATTAAAAAAAAAAAAATAGCGTTAAGCCTTCCAAACTTCAAATAATAATTATAATAATAATATATACTCAATAGCTACATTGTTACGCGTTATCAAATAATATGGAAGAAACTTCTATCAATACGAAGTCATCACATAATGATGAAAACCTAAAGGCCAAAACAATGAGAATGCAAAAATATTTCTAAATTAAAAATGTCGAGAAAGAGGAGCATAAACGGTAAACAAAGTTCACAAGATTCTCTATTCACCATAATCGTGTAAATTAGTCGTGTTTAATTGTCATAATCCTTGAATAAGAATGACATAAAATGAGACATTTACAAGATAACGTTCTTGGTTTTCGAATATAAACCTTAGAAAAGGTACTTTTCATATAATAAAACAAGGAAACTTCTTAGTTTTTCATGGCTTGGGTAAAGGACGTTTTCAAGAAGATTTATGTGCCTTAAAGGCATGTTGGACTTAGCTTATAAAACAGTCAAATTTACTGTCATACATCAAGGATCTGAACTTAGATGAACCATGTGTATCAATGTGTAATGAAGAAGTTATCTTGCCAACATTTGTTCGTCCCAAGACTCGAGTTGGCGTACACGCCGAACAAGAGGGGGGAAATAATTTGCAAAATTACAGAAATTTACAAGTCGATATTGACAAACCAGCCACTAGCAGTTAATGTGCAAACGAGCTCATGAGCAAAAGCAAAGAGAGCCACAAATCATACTTTCCTAGACACAAATTTCGCCATAATCCCACCTAAGAACCGATGAAGTTCGACTCGGGCAAGTTTCTTTACAATGATTTATATACGAATGTCAATGCATTGATTATCAATCAAATCAACAACAAAATTATAACCTCAAGCATCCATTTATAGGGATTATAGCAATGATAATATCGAAAAATCGCCAAACAATACACAATTATGTAATTTTCTTCAAGAATATATATGACCAAACCTGGATAGATTAACAAGGATAGATTTTCATGGCATAAAACTTAGGCTTCAATACACAATCTGCCAAATAATAATAATAATAATAACACGAATAGATTTCCATGGCATAAAACTCATATTAAATCTTAATAATGAAAAAAAAAAGTGTAAAAATTCAGAAAAATCAGAATCTGGACAATCTCTATACAGTTTTATAGTTTCTTCCAAGAATATCAACTACGGAACATAACTCAAATTCCAAATAAATAACAACTATACACCAAAAATCTCCGGAGGCATAAACTTATTTTGATAATTATAAGCAAAAATCTAAAGAAAAAAAGTGAAAAAAGTATTGCCTGGCTCCATTCTGTCTGCCTCTTCCTCAACTTAATTTCAGTTGGGAAGGTATTGTTTCACCAATAAGAGCCCTCTTAAAAGTACCTTTCCACCTTAAGATTTCTGGAAAATGACATTTCACCACATACAAGAATGATGGAATCCATTCTTGAACAAGGGCTTATTGGTCATTTCATGTAGAACAAAGGAGAATAAGTAGAAAAGTTAACATATTGCACCAACCCTATCTCCTTCTACAAACATTTTTTGGTCCCTCTACATGAAACTCATGGCCGTGTCAATAAATAATGTATGTATTGGGGTGAGGTGGGGGGGTGGGTGAAAGGGCCTTTTCAACACCCAATTCGGTCCGTTTTCAGGTAAGACACAATCTTTCACTTTGAATTCAACACATCAAATGCAGTGAATGGACACATTAACCCGTGAGCTTCCCATGCAAGATCTTTTTATCTTCTTATTGTACTTTTGGGATCTTTTGGTGGTTAGAAATATTTCTTAAAATTGATGAGGTATTTTGGTCCTTTTTCTTTGAAAGGGTCGCCGTCTAGGGTAATTGATTCTAGAAGCAAGGTTTGAAATGTTAAAATTCCGAAATAGATGAGTGTAAGCTTGTCAAAGTTCATATTTATACTCATATTTCATTAATTTTTATCAAAATCTGTTAAATTTTTTACCAAAAATTTTGTCAAAGAATCCCTAAATATGATGTTATAGTTACTATAGGATCCGTATTTGGTCGACAAGCAAATCAGAATAACACAATCTTTCTATTTTTCTAAGTAACAAAACTAAAAAAGTAACAATATTGTATAGTTTTCTGACAGAAAACACCAAGATCAAGCTCGACCAACACCTCTAATTGTATCACTATTAGCCTAATACTCAAACAAGTGACAAAGTAAAAAAAATTTGGCTAGTCTTGTTTTCTATGATTATAAATAGTTAAACTTACGCATATAATAATTGTTGGGCGAGACAACGAAAGTGTGGGTGTGGGTATTGTGCCTTAAAACGTCAAATGATTTCCAATATCTTGAAATAAAAAGTGAAAAACATCCATCATTTGCTCCATTGAATTACTCCACAAAATTGACGAAACCCTTTGTTTTTCTTTCTAGAAGCTCACTACTTTCTTTTGAAACCTCATACTGTGGCCCCATATTTCCTAATGCCTGCTAGTGGCAAACATAATTGTTCATATATCTTTCCTTATACCCTTCAAATTCTATAGTCTAGAATTTTGAAGGAATGAATGATGATGCATTAGAACTTGTTAAACTAGTGTGACTTGATGATAGTAAAATTAATGTTAGAGAATAACGTGATAATATGGCAATATAAAATCAAATAACAAGAATACAAGATTTACGTGAAAACCTAACTGGGAAAAACGCGGGTAGATGAGAAGAATTCACTATAATCAAAATAACGAGTTACAATAGTTAGATTGGATCTCACAAGATACTCTCCTGAATATATCTATTTGTGAGTCACTCTCTATTAATCTGGATCCTCTCTTTGTTATGTTCTATAAAATATGTGTAATACAACAATCTCGAACATACTAAGAGAATTAATACAATGAAGAGTTTAATATAAGGTGAAATCCTAATACAATGGTTATAATCAATAATTGAATATTTGGGATGAAATAAGAGTCAAAAATTACAAAAAAAAATGGAATTAGAATCTTGCCTGAACATTACTGTTGCTCTAGAAGCGTCTTCGTAGAGCTCGAGCGATAACACTGCCGCTCGAGTGACAGCTTGGCACCAAGAGAATACCAGGGCCCATGTTCTGAGCACTCGAGCATCCCTTGGGTGTTCATCGAGCAACCATCTCGTATAAAAGCTCTCATAATCCATCTTGGACTCTTTTAAGACATTTTCATGTCTACTACCAATTTCCAATACTATTCTGATAATATTTTTAATCAAATACTCAACAAGAATTCGGTTACAATCCAATTCTAACAAACCTACCTAGACACGAATTCCATTGCAAGGAATAAAAGTTATCTTTTCAACAAACTCCAAAAATTCTCCAAACAGGACACTCTAAATAAATTACTTCACCTCTTCTACAAAGCCTCCAAGGGCAAACTCAACAACTGTAAGCTGAATCCAAGCACCGCTTACCAGCAGAATTACCTTGGGCACCAGACTTGCTCGAATCATCATGAGCAATAAAATCATCAAGTTCACAACCAACTCTATCTGAGTTACCAAATTTGCTCAAATTATCACCACAAACAACTTGATCACAACTAACTACATCCAAGTTAATGTTTATCAAACCAAAAGTAACCAAATCAATCTTCTCTTGATGTCTAATCTTCAATTTAGTGATAATTGTATCAAACGCGATCGTTGAACCTTGCAAGAAAAATAAGTGAGACATTTTTTGCACTTCATCACAATTCTGGTACTCTTCCTAAACATTCAGAACTCCACATTCACCTACATACATATACTCTTTTAAATCAAGAGTACTCAAAGAGATAATATTTCTCTTCAATTCCGGAACATGTCCCATCTCACCTAGCGTCGTAACGGTCCTATCAAACATTTTAATTCTGATCTTACCAATACCAGCTATCTTAAAAGGCACATTGTTTCCTGTTACCAAAACACCCTTGAAAATTGTTTGATATGTTGATAACCAATTCCGATTAGGACACATATGGAACGTGCAAGCTAAATCAAGAATCCAATCCTCACTAAGCTTAGAATTGTCATCAGAATTCATAAGGAGTTCTCCATCACTGTAACTTTCTTCGTTTGCAACACTGGCTTCTCCTGAATCTACGGTTGTTGTCCCTTCTAATTTGCAACCACAAACTTATCCCTATTCATCCACTTGCAACAATCATTTTTTCATCTGCCCCATTTTCTTGCAGTAATAACAGACTATATCATTATTATTAGACTCAAACATTCCCCTTTCATGACCACCTAAATTCCTCTCACGTATAACAAGACACTCTCTCTGGGCCTCTAATCTAAAGACTTGATGTTTCATCTTCTCCTTAGAATAAAATGCGTCATAAACTCATTAATGGTGAAAGTATCTCGACTATACAAAATGGTGTCCATGAATGTCTTATATGAAGCGAACAACAAACATAACAAAATCAATCCTAGGTCCTCTTCATTGTATTTGACCTTTATGGTCTCCAAATCAACGACGATTTCCTTGAATACAGATAGACGATCTTTGGAAAGATTCACTTTATATCGATCAATGAGAATATAAACGCTACTTTAGATGCAATTTTCTGGTTAGACTTCGAGTCATGCATAACTGCTCCAAATTCAACGACACTTTTTCTCCTTTACCATGCCCTAAAAAATTTGATTCGGAAGATGAAGATGATCTACAATAGGAACTTCTGATCCTTACGTTGCTTCTCTTTAGTGTCAAAGTTGAGGGCATCTTATCCAGGCCCAACAAAGAATCATCTAAATCCAATTGGGTGAGAAACACTCTCATCTTAATCTGCCACAAAGAAATTTGGTGTTGCGATCCAAAAACAAAATTTCAAATTTTATTATTACCATCACGAAAGATCACCCTTGCTTTGATACCAATTTTTTAGATAATAATGCGTTAATATAGCAATATGAAATCAAACAATAAGAACACAAAATTTACATAAAAATCCACCGGAGAAAAACATAAGCAGAGGCGAAAAATTCACTATAATCAAAGTAAGGAGTTACAATATGTTAAATTGGATCTCACATGACTTTCTTCTGGATATCTCTATGTACAAGTCTCTATATTAATCCGGATCGTTTCTTTGTTATGTTCTATCAAATGTGTAATACACCACATATTTATAATACAACAATCCCAAACATACTAGGAGAACTAATACAATAAAGAGTTTAATATAATGTGAAATCTCAATACAATGAGTAAAACCAATAACGAAATATTTGGGATGAAATAAGGATAAAAAACTACCAAAATGGAAATAGAATCCTGCTTGAACATCACTACAGCTCGGGCGGCAACTTTGCCTCTCAAGTGATACCCTGGGAGCAAGCGAGTGGCAGGGTTCCTGTTATGAGCTTTTGAACGTCCCCAGGGCATTCAACAAGCGATCGTCTCGTATAAAACCTCTCATAATCCATCTTGAACTCTTTCAAGACATCTTCAAGTCTACTATCAATTTCTCATACTTCTCTAACAATATTTTTAATCAAATACTCAACAAAAATTCGAGTCCAATTCTAACAAATAATATATCTCAATTGAGATCGAGATCGAGAATGGAATATAAAAATTAAGAGTTTCTTTTAACCTAAAATGAGAATCTTGATGGAAGAGACGAGAAAGAAATAGATAATAAAAAATAAAAAATTCCAGTACAAAACAAGGGTAAATTTACCCTTTTTCTTTTAACTCATGTGACTTGCAAAAAGTGGTGGTGAAAAATAACAAAGAAGAAGAAAGTTGCAATTCGTTAGCTGTTATTATTTTTAATATTTTAGGATTATAATTAAAGTCCAAACCAACAAGACACAAGGAAAAGTCTAAGCTTGTTTGGCATAGAATTTTTGAAGGGAAAAAAAAAAACAAAAAATAGGTCTCATTGAATGTGTGGTTAAAAATAATTTTGAAATTTTCGTCACAGTCTCATAATTTGGAGAGATCCTATTATGGTATGTGGTCATTGTATTTTGGAAGACGAGTGCCAAAATTTGTTAGCACTTGTGCGAAATATTATCGTTTTAAGAAAAAAGAGTAAACTTTGGCTACGATCGAATTATTTTTCTACACATCTTTTTCCTACATTTTTGTGAGTATAATTATTTCATTTTTATTTGAATACGTGTCTGTAGTGGTTGGAATATAAATTATGCACCAACTTACCAACAATTTTTGCCAACAAAAATGATGACAAAAGCATAATATATCTATACAACCTAATAAGAGTCCATTTGGATAAATTACTGTTACTTTTTTAATCCTAAACAATGTTGTTTTGCATTTCTATTTTTTTTATTTTTTATCCAAACCGTTATTTTGAGATTTGAATAAAAGAAAAAGCGCTTTGCAAGTCGTTTGTCCTAACCCTAGCGTGAGTTCTCCTCTATCGATCTTTTGTCTCTCATGTCTCATGTTTTGAAATGTCGTGCATTCTCTCTTAGTGTTAGCGTCAAGGATTAAAGATAAAAGTATTAATTATGTTACAAATTAGAGAGAAAAAGAGAGAAAATTAGAGAAGTCAGTAGACTTGTATGTTTTATTAAAATCAAAGCTCCATATTTATAGGGAAGAATTAAGATTAAAAGGCATACAACAATCAAGGGTTACAGGGGTATAAAAGTCATTCATAAATATTATTATATTTACAACATTTAATGACTACTTACACAATGACTATCTAATTGAAACATTATTTGATGAAAAATCGATGACACAAAAACGTCAACAAATGAAAAAAAAAAATAATAATAATAATAATAAAATTTGGAGTAATAAAATGCTACATTGTTAAAACTTTGTTAAGAAAAATCAATGGGATAAAACTTGATCAAAAAAGAAGAGTACATTTACTCTCCTTGAATTTAATTATTATATCAAGTGATTCATATTTTGTATATCAATATCTTCAATATCTTCAATATTGTACGTTAATATTTTCAAGAAAATTCTATGGGACAAAACATAATGATTGTAGTAACATAATGACTCAAAAAATAGCTCTTGTTGATCTCTTCGAGACTCGGAGTCTCATAAAAGCATTAATTTGAAGGTAAATATCTTGTATGTTGTGGACATTTATTACACAAAGAATATGTCTCGTTAAAATATTTATTAGGAAAAACTCTAAGAGAGAAATTTTAATGAAGGAAAAAAAGTATATTATTTTTTTGAATACGTTATAAAAGTTATCTCACTAAAAATCTTACTAGAAAAACCTAATGGAACAAAACATTGGTCAATGAAAAAAATACAATGTGTATTTACTCCCATCATGATACTATCTATTTAATTAAGCATTGAGCATATTAAATTATTTAAGGATAGTATTAAATTTATATAAGATAAATTGACTATAATTATATTTATTATATGCATATCAAATTTTATACATTGTCAGACTAATAAATTAGAGACTTGTAATTACATCCATCACATGATAATTTATCTATTTATTCAAGACTCTGCGAAATTCATTATGTAAAGAGTCGTACATTTCATATTACGACTTTACTTTTTTTCATTTTCATTTCGCATAAATATACACTTTTAGATATTCACACTCTAAATTTAGAAATTTCAGGTTTCTCTAAGGGTCTCTTTGATAGCGGACCCTTTCCCTAAAACTAGGAAAATCATTTTCCACCCAATTGTATTGTTTGATATGCATTATTTTCTTGGCAACACATTTTACTTGGGCCAGCCACCTGTCCACATTTTCCTTGATTTGGTGAAAAACAAATTTTCATCATTTTGGTATAAATTCATTTTCCACCTTTTGCTGCGTTTTTTTTCTCAATGGTATAAAAAAATTTATTCATTTAATTGACAAATTACATGGAAAATGAAGCCAAGCGAACATTAAAAAAATAGAATTTTTTTTTTTTTAACTTTTTGACAATCCAAACAAATTTTGTCTCCAATTGTAAAAAAATTAATCCCAAAATTAACAATTGCATGAAAAACAAAGTCAAACGAATTAGATTAAAAATTATACTAATCAAACACAATTAATTACAATTCCTAGTAAAATACATTACAAACAATTCAATTCCATATAAGTCGTTTTCTTTCCAGCCAAATTCCACATTTACAATTAAACGGACCCTAATAAATTTAATTTTACTAGGATGACATTCAACATCTTCAAATTTTACTAGTAAATTTAATTTTAGTATGATCACATCATCTTATTCGGTAATCATTTCTTCAATCGATATGTTGCAATGAGTTTATTTCGATTCTTTTCTTTTTCAATTCTGTTTGTTTTCCCATAATGACATAATTTATTGAGATATCTCAATTTTCATTATTTCAAGTATCTGAACCTCTTCTCGAGTTTTAAAACTTGTTATGCCTAAATATTCATCAAAAACAATTGCCTCTTTAATGGGATCATCTTTGCTAATTGTGTCATTTTCGTTTGGAGATTTTATATTAGAATCGAATATTATCACGCTTCAAACGTGCCATAAATTTATCAAGTATATTATTAACTAATTGTCTTTCAGAACGTTAATTCGAGTTGTAGCATTTACTGTTGGTGTGAAATATTGTTGATCGCTTTTCTTAATAAATGCATTTAAATAAATTATCTTTAGAACTTTTGATTCAAATTATATTTTGCAATGATTTATATAATGATGCATTTGTATATTATTTTCAACTTCTTAATTCTTCTCTCTAATGCTGAAATAATTGTTCAATAAAAATTGACAATCAACAAATGGTGTTATTAACTAACACCCACTTAAGATAAGGGTTCAAACTACGTATTTCTTCTCAACATTGTTTACTTTTCATCTCAGTGCAATGTTGTCGATTAATTGTACCATCAAATAACCTGATGAAGAAATTATGCTCTGATCATGATCCAATTATAATAGAGAGAAATGTAGTATTGTCATGATATGTAATAGCATTTTCTAAACAAAATTTGGAAAAAATTGGTTCTCAATTAATTGAAGGCGTTTAACAAACAATAATGTTAAACCATTTACCGACATCCTAACTAATATTTATTAAAATGTTGAGATTCAAGATCACTAGTATTAACAAGATACCATCTTGATTGCATGCTCTGAAAGTCAAGCTCATAATTTAAATTTTGAGTAGTAATTTCGCAAATTTCAAGTTGCAAATATCAAGCAATCGTCTAATATATGTATCAAATCTATTACATTTAAATAATATTTAGATAGTCAGCGTAGAACATTATGGGACCTTATTTATCACCGTGATTACTTTACAAAAGAGGGATGTTACATGGACCACTTTGTTTACACCCTTGTTTACATAATGCTAAGTTGGCAATTTTTCATTGACTTGAAATGATATGATTCGGGCTACGTTAGAAACCATCAAGAATTCGAAGCATATTGGAGATAGATTTGAGTCAAGTCCGAGACTTCAAAGAGTTGATAAAAATTATAAATTTACATGTTCAAACAATGGAGTCCATAATATTGAAGACCACATGCCAAGGAACAAGTTTTATGTAGAGGTCGAGGTCGGAAATCAATTGGATCAACACGAAAGTTATGCAGTTATTTTCAGTCTCATATTAAAACCTTTTGACATGGTAAATGATCGAATTAGAGGATTATGTCTGACGCAAAGTTGTAGATCTTTAAATAATGTTCCAACGCACTTTGAATCATTTCAATCGGACGTCGGTAGAGAAGGTTATGACCAAAATACTGAAAGCTGTTTGGCGGGTCTATCCAATCGGACGCGTAAATCCGGACGTCCGGTTGTTCGTCCGAATTGACAGAGAAATTTTTCTGTTTCCGTGTTTTTTCATTATTTTGACAAGAGTTTGTTATTTTTTGTAGTTTTCTTATTCTAGGACTTTAAATTTCGTATTTTTTCATATTTTCTTAGTTTTGTATAAATAGGATCTTTATTTTCATTGAAAGGGCAGACTTGATTGTTATATGAAAAATTGAAAGGTTTCTTTCTCTTTGTTTTTCCATGAACAATTTTACCGAACTTATCAAAGATAAATAATCTTTGTGGTGTTCAAAATCTTGGGTCGTGTGTTCTTCAATTTGTGAGCAAGGGATTCATTGTATCATCGTTATCTTTGGGTTACTTGTTTCATCTTGTTGGGTTCAAAATTCAAAACTATCCGGGTGAGATTTCGAGACTTTGTGATCAAGAGATCACTGGTTTAATATACATTCGGTTGCTCCAAGATCAAGGTTATCTCTTTTATTGCTTTTGAGTCTTGTGTTTTTTCTTTCCTTTATTGTTCTTTGTGTTCTTGTGCCCAGTAACAATTTTAGAGTTTTTGATCCAGAAAAATTTCAAAAAAATTTCAAAAGTTGTTTTTGTGCTCAATTTGAGTTCAAACTAACTTCCGTCTATTTCATTGTTATCATAGTCGATTTTTCTCGATTTTTGTAAAAAAAAAAATATTGTTCACGGGGGTACTGTTCATGTCTGAGAATTTAAAAAAAATTTATTTTTTTATTTTTTGGAAATTGTCCAATATCCTATCATCTATCTTAATTCCAAAATCCATGTGTCAATCCAATCCAAATTCAAAAATCATTCTCTTGAATTAAATTATTCACTCATCTAAATTATCCAACTATTCTCTTGAGTCAAAATTCATTTTTGTCGGGTCAAATCCAATTCAAGAACTACTTTCTTGAATCTATCATTCAATCACAAGTTGTCCAATTCAATTTCCTTTGAGTCACATTCCAACTGGAATCAATTCAACATGTTTGAAGGGCAGTGCATGAGTTATTATGGATATGGTGTTGATAGGAGTATAAAAATGAAAATTCCACAATTTAAGGGTAGGAATGATCCCGAAGCATACATGGCATGAGAAAAAAGATAGAATTGAGGTTTGAGTGCCATGATTATTCCGGGAAGAGAAAATTAAAGTTAGTTGTTAACACTTTTGTGGATTATGCAATTACTTGGTGGGATCAGTTGACGACATCTATGCGAAGGAATGGTGAGAGTCGTATTGAAATTTTGAGCGAGTTGAGGAATATTATGAGAAAGCGTTATACGCCTAATTATTTTTGTAGAAGGGGTCGACGTGATTGAGGATTTAGAGAGGAGTCTAGAGATATAGTGGAATTGGATATTCAAGAAACGAGAAAACATCAAGTGTGGAACATGTTGGCAATATATCAAGCAGAAAGATTAGGTTGGATTATAAGCTTGAGTTCGCAAAAATTCATGACTTGATCAACTCACAGAATAATCATAAGAAGGAGCAAAGAAGTAAGAGAGAATTGTGAGGTGGTTAGTTGTGAAGAAAAAGGAAGAGAGCTACAAAGGAATAAAAAGGGAAATTGAGAGTGAACATCCAGAAGGGAAGGTGGAGTTGTAAAAAGAAATTGAAGAAGAATCTTCGGAGGTGAAGAAGGAGTTGGAAGTGAGCTTAAATGAAAAAGAGCCTGAAGTTGAGGATGTTGTGGTGAAAACTAACAATTCCCTCCTTATTTTAAATATTTCTGTTTTACAGGTTACTGAAAATTTGATTCCAGAACACACTCCTATGGGAATACCACCCGATCTAGGAATTAAGCTTCAGTTAGATTTTTCTTATTTGGAGAAAATTGACTTTGTGATTCCTGAGGAGACGAAGGAGTTTCAAATGCACTAAAGGAATTACATTTGCAGAGGGTTGACTGAAAAACATGAATTGAGGGACAATGAAACATTGGAACTACCATTGTCACAAGTGCTAGGGCCAAGTGAAGTAAGGAGAAGACACAGTTATTCATCACATAAAGTTGCTGTTAGAGCACTCCACACTTGCAAGATCAAGCAGTCAAGGCGAACACATTTTGATCTATGTGAAGGTTACTGGGAGTTCATGCCACAACATTCATGGTTGATTGAGATTGTGCTACAATACATCCATACCTGCAAAATGGATGGGTATTATGTATTGATCATATGCCATGCAGGGAACAATTTTCCATTTGATCCAGGTAATGCAGTAATAAGACATGTAGCATGTTGGTTATTCTCTACGCAATCACAAGGCATGGATTCGAAGACGAATTCTTTCGAAGAGAGAGAGAAGATGATATGATCTGGGCTATGCTAGAAACTATCAAGAATCCGAAACATATTGGAGAGAGATTTGAGCCAAGTCCGAAACATCAAAGAGTTGATAAAAGATATACATTTACATGTTCAAGCAATGTAGTCCATAATATTGAAGACCACATGCCAATGAACAAATTTCATGTTAGGGTCGAGGTCGGAAATCAATTGGATCAACATGAAAGTTATGCAATTGTTTTAAGTCTCATATTGAAACCTATTTTTGACCTGGTAAATGATCGAATTAGAGGATTATGTTTGAAGAAAAGTTGTAGCCCTTTAAGTAATCTTTCCAACGCGCTTTGAATTGCTTCAATTGGACATCGGTAGAGAAATTTATGACCGAAATAATGAAAGCTGTCTGGCAGGTTGTCCAACCTGACGTGTAAATCCGAAAGTCCGATTGTCGTCCGGATTGACAGAGAAATTTTCCTGATTTCGAGTTTTTTCATTATTTTGACAGGAGTTTGTTATTTTTGGTAGTTTCTATATTCTAGGAGTCTTAAATTTCGTCTTTTCCATATTTCTTAGGGTTTTATTGTTTCAGTATAAATATGATCTTTTTTTTCATTGTAAGGAAGACTTGATTATTATATGAAAAATTGAAAGGTTTCTTTCTCTTTGTTCTTGCATGAACAATTTTACCAAACTTATCAAAGATGAATAATTTTTGTAGCGTTCAAAATCTCGAGTCGTGGGTTCTTCAATTTGTGAGCAATGGGTTCATTGTATCATCATTATCTTTGGGTTACATGTTTCATCTTATTGGGTTCAAAATTCAAAACTATCCGGGTGAGATTTCGAGGCTTTGTGATCAAGAGGTCGTTTGTTTAATATACCCTCGGTTGCTTGGTTCAATATTTAGAGGTTAAATCCTAAATTTTGGTCGTATTTGGGCATTTTTGGGATCTGGTTCACTCTCTGTGGGTTCCATAGTGTTCGTGCTAACCGGGTTCGTATCATGAAATAAAGGTGTACAAGTAGCTTTACACTTTTCAGAAATATAGGGAATTCAGTCTGTATTTTATATATTGCTGATTAATGAAACGAGAATAAATAACATATAAGAATTAATTAGATTAAAGAATCTTCTAATTCTTCATTGAATGTCTATTTGAACTCTCAATGTCGTATCATCACTGATCTGGTGATGGTCTAACTGAACATATCAACAATAAAATATTAGAGTTATTGAACTTCTGGTTCAATACAATATTTGTCATTTGAATAACTATTTAATCAAACAAAAGACATAGTTAATTCTTAAAAATATATTAACTATTATATAATCATATAAGAATCAATGTCTACATGACATGAGTTTTATGTTTTCCTTCAAGGATAGGCACAAATTCATAAATTACACATATAATATATTCTTCGAGACTAACACAATATTATTGTAGAATATTGATTTGTATTGATTTCTCCAAGAATATCATAATAATATTCCTTTTGAATATTTTTGTAGTTGAATTGTGTTTTTTCAGGAACATCAACACAAATTTTCTTCACATTAAGTGTGCTTTCTTAAAAAATACAACAATGTATATAATCTTTAACAGTATAAATACAATATTCTTTTGGAATATTGATATTAACGATTTCGTTCTACTTTTCGGGTTACACAATATAATATTAAATTTTGTATTCTCCATGAGCAACAATGTAATAATCTTTTGGAATATTTATATAATGTGGGTTGTGTTTCTTCGAGAACATCAACATTGTATTCGTTTAAAATAAATAAAATTTAGGATATGCTTCTTCAGGAATATTGATTTAATATTCTTCTGAATTATTAATTATAACGTTATACTACTTTAGGAGCAACAACAAACTATTATTAAGAAACATTGACTCCTCAGGAGCCATGTGTTATTTATAGAGATGTGCTTCTTCGAGAGTAACAACTTAACATATTATTAATTTAAAGGTAAAAATATTTGACAAAAATAATAATACTTACGTTAAACGAACATAAAGAACGTTAATGTAAAGAAGATTACATCTAGAAGGCATAAATCATCCATTAAAACAATTGTTGGAGGGAAAATTAGGGTAACACTACATGTATACATTTAGTGTACATAATGCATGAAACCTCTTCTCACATGAAGGGGCCGCATATAATTTATTATCCGTGGACCCCTCTTCATGTGAGGAGGGTGTAAATGATTATATACATCGAGAGTGTATATATAGTCTAATTCAAAAAATTATAGTCATACAATTATTTATACACTGATGTATGCAGAGGGTATATATAAAACTTCAAACTTTAAAATTGCTGCTTTAATCTATCCCACCACATGTGTATCTCTTAAGAAAGTTAATGGATACAAATAATGCCGTGCGCGAGTATTTTCTGTTAAAATTAAAAGATTAAAATGAAAGTTGGGAGGAGAGATCCATGATTTTTATTTTCTAATTTGTGCCATGCATGCGTATAAAAATGGATAAAGACACTCAAACAGGGTCGTAACAGGGTGCCTATTTGACGCTCCCTATTGGAGAGGGCACCGATGGGGACCGCCAAATTGGCCCCTGTCATAGTAGCAAAATCCATAAAAAAAATCCAATAACGTCTATCGAGTTCGTTTGTATACAAAGATGTAGAATCAAAATTTCTTTTTGAAACATAGATAAAAAAAAATAATGCTGCCCTTTTCTTTTCTTTTCTTTGGAAAGAATTTTTAGATTTTGAAAAAATTTGACTTATCGTGCTGATAACGTGTTATAAATTAGAGAAAAAATTAGAGAGTCAATAAACTTGTGCATTTTATTAAAAATCAAAACTTCATATTTATACGAAAGAATTAGGATTACAATGGATATAACAGTCATAATGACTAGAGCTTCAAGTTTATAAAAATCATTCATAAATATTAAATACTATTATATTTACAATTAAATGTATTCTTCAATTTTCCAGCTGTTGAACTGTACTAAGCCTAATTTCCCCATTATATTTAGAGGAAATTACATCCTACCAAGTGTTTGAAAATTCAAGTGCAAAAATCAGGCAATAAAGTTATTTATGCAGGTATGTAATTAATTACTAATATTCGTTAAATAATAAACCCTAATTCATTTTCCCTACCATCATTTCCCTTCATCTCTCTCTCTCTCTCTCTCTAGCAACACCACCGCTCTCTTCATCGCATCTCCTCTTCTTCCCTTTACAACTGCGTCGTCTCTCAAAAACCCGCGCCGTCACCACCACAGAAAATTCCTCTGCAAACAAAGGATTCAAAGGCGAAACCCGTATGATCCCTCTTGCTGAAAGTGATTTCGGGCTGTATTGCATTTGCTGCAGCATCAGTATCCCAATTTGCAGAGACCATATTCCTAATCATCAACTTGACAAAATTGCGTATGGATCTCAATGCATAGTGAAAAACCATGATAAAAACTTTAGGATTTGAATCAGAGAATTTGATATTGTCAAGAATGGAAAAAGATCCAATTGCATTGAGTTTCATCTCGAGATATTTATTGTTCTGAACAATTTCTAATTGATCTTGTAGTAATGAAATTTGGGAGTCTTTTCTTTCTATCTCCCCCTGCATTTTTTTCATGGTGATCTCATAAGTCTTCATTAGAGGCTGTTGTTCTTGAATTTCTGCTAGCATTAATGTCACATGGGGCGGCGAAGAATCGATCTGTTTCTTCAAGACTGATGTTTTTTTCATGGTTTTTTTTTGTTTCTCTTATTGGTCAATCTGTGACCCATTATTGGGGTTGGGATTCGGGATTTATGGCGGCTGTGACCAATTATTTGGCTGATTTGTGACTGAATATTAGGTGTATGTGATTAAAAATAATTTGTAACCAACAAACTGTGACGTACGTGACCCATTGATAAAATGTGACCTATAAATTGAATGATATGTGACGTCGAAATAATATGTGACCTACAAAATTTTTAATTTGTGACCACGAAATAATATGTGACCAATTAATTTGACTATATGTGACCAGTAAATAAATCTGTAACCTATAATTATGAATCTGTGACTATTAATTACAAACTGTGATTTTATTATTTTTATTTAATAAATATTTTTAATTAATTAAATACATACCTGAATTTTGAATTTTCAAATTATTTATCTGACTTTTGAATTGGGGTAAAGAATACCCCTGAATTATGAACTCTTCCCTTATATTTACACAATTAAACAGGCAAAGCCTCACCAATATAAGCTACGTACCCATTAATTTGGGCCGGAATATGGGCTCATTTCCAATATCATTATTGGCCCATATTACAAACACAGCACTAGAAGGTGTGCAAAGGCGGTCCAGTAGACCAAAAATTGTTATTACAATGTTCAAGGCCCAATTTTCGGTCCAATTATTCATTCTTGTAGCCTAATTATCACAAGAATAACCCATAATTGCTTAGCAATAAGTGGAAATTATAACTACCCGGAGTTTTAAAATGATTAATTCAAAAATCAGATTTAAAGAATTTTTGTTTAAAAATCAGATGATAATTCATCTTATAATATTAATAATAATATTAAAAATTAAATTAATTAACATACTCCCATCCACTCTATCTCACTTCAAAATCCTAAAATTCTCTATCTATTTTCCTCTCTCTAACAATTTCAAACCAAATTTCAACTCTCTCTCTCTCTCTCTCTCTCTCTCTCTCTCTGTGCAGTGTAGTCGCATGCCACCACCGCAAGAAGTGGCCAATACCCACCATTGCCTTTGCTCGCTCGCTCTCTCTCCATTTTGTATCTATCATGTCGCACAATGCGACCTGTGACAGTTGCTGCACACGACTCGATTGTTACTAGTTTGGGATTTTTTTTGGTGGGGATGATGGCTGTAGTGTGGTAGTGTTGTATGAGATTGTAGATTCTAGCATGCAACGATAGTGATGATGCGATGGTTGATTGGAGTTGCAGGTGAAGGTGGATATGGATGTGGTTAGTGGTTGTTGGAGCAGGCGATTGTGGCGTAGGATACAATGATGATGTCTTTGGTGGTGGGTGTTGTTGGTAGTGTAGTGGTGGTTGCTGCTGACGAAGGTGGTGATGGTAAGTTGGTGGTGGTGGTGGTGGTGGTGCTGCTGCTGCTGCTGATGGTGACGTAATGGTGGTGGTGGTGGTGGTGGTGGTAAGGTGCTGACGGCAGTAGTGCTGACATTATTAGTAGTTGTGGGTGGGATGACATGGGATGGGGTGTTAGTGTCCATTGTTTGAAATTGTGACTAATAAATTGAATTTTCTGTGACCAATAAATGATATATGACCGATAACTTGTGACCGCTAAATAATGTGATCTAAAAATTTGAGTCGTGACTTATAAAAATTGTGGCTTGTGATCGATACATAAATTGTGACCTATAAAAATTTATTCGTGATCGAGAAATCATTTGTGAACAAGTAATTTGATAATTTGTGACCACATAATACATAATTGTGACCTTAATTTATTAAACTAATAAAAATATATTTAATTATTATTTCATAAATGAAATTTAATTAATATATGATTTTTGAAATTTTAAACCATGCTTATTAGTTTTGAAATAAGTCATATTTAATCTCTTAGATATGAATTTTTTTCCCAGCAATAATTAGTTTCGTGTGCAAGTACTAATGACCCTGGCCCAAAAATAATTACCTATAATACCTTAATCAAAAATTAAACTTTTACAAGAGACTTGTATAAACTTTAATGATCCTTCTGATCGGACCATATAGTTTATTTAATACGGGAAAAAATACACATTTAAAACTGACGTGACTGTAATTTTAAAAAAAAAAAAAAAAAAAATTTGGCCTTCATTATTTCAAATTATAATTTATCTATCTTATATTCAAACACACAATTTTTTTATAAAATAATATTATTCGTAAATCGAAAAAATTTCCTTCTTTTTCAACCACACATTCTCCGAAAAAAATACTATTTCAAAAATTATAACTTGAAATAATGGGGCCAAACGGGGGTTTAGCCAACCTTTGTACAAGAATATTATTCTAACACAAAACTTTTTGAAATTAGACAGAAATAAGACCCCAACAATTTATTTATTTGTTCAGTGAAATTTATTTCATATCATTAAAAATTATTTTAAAAAATTAAAATCTTGTCGATTTTAATACAAGTAGATGTGTGGCGACATGGGGACGAAAAAAAACAGCTATTGGTTTTTTATACAACTAGACAAAAACAATCCTTAATTGTTGACATCGAATATGAATAAGATAGTTAACGAGCACAAGATGAAATTTAAAATGTTTTAAAAAGTAAAATATTGAAAAGCATGTTTGGTATAAGTAACTTAAAATTGAATTAGATTTATATTTAAGCAAAATTTTAAAAAGCACAAGACGAAGCATTGCATTAAGATCAAGTATCAAATTTTACGATACTGGTCATAATAAGGCGTTTTCCTATTTTTAATATTAATATAATTATTCTTAGATTATTAACAAATATTTTAATAAGCCTTTAATTATTTTATTAAGATCATTAATAATTTTTATTTTATTTAATTATTTAATTTAATCTTTTAAAAAATAACAAAAACATTACAAGAAATTAAAATATAAAAGGCATGTGCTTTTTGTCACCTTGGCACACATGAGTTAGTTTCCACCCCTAAGCAAATGATACACATAAGATCATATCTAAAAGCTTTATCTTTTAGATGATTGATACGATTAAAATGGTATTAGATCTGGAAAAATTTCGAGTTCAAATCTCACTACCGTCTAATTAATCTGAAGCATTAACATGGGGAAAAAACAAATACCATACACTTGATTGGTAAGGGATGTGTTGAAGATAACTTAAACGATATACACGTGACTTTCTCTAATAAATTTAAGCTTTTAAACTAGTAACGTGGGACAAGATGATAAACACTTAATTTATGGCAAAACTCACTTAGGGGAGAGATCTTTTAGTGAATATGATGATGGAAAGTGGAAACTCATTATGATTAAAACTTTTGCAGATTGAGGCCCTAATTTTTTATTTTGTTTACAAATGTTCGTCTTTTTGCTAGAATTATTATTAAAATGTGACAGATTCTCTTTTTCTTCACTTTACAGCTCCCATAGCTTTGAATTTTCAAAAGTTCGAACGCATCAAATGCATATCCATCTCTCCTTTTGCTTTTCCAACATCACTTCACTGTGTACTCTTTCTTTTTATAATTGTACAATGTTACACGATAAGATTGCATGTCTAACCAAGATTAGGTAGTTAATCGATTTATTTTATGTTTTTTTTGGTATAGATAGAGATACGTTTGATAAATAATATCAGATATGTTCCTGTACATTGAACATAAAAAGAAGAGAGAGATTGCGAAGGCTTAAATAAACCAACGACGAAGTCCGGATATTGGATGAACGTGAGAGTGATATTTTAGTTTCGGGTTTTTTCTTGGCTTAGCTTTTCTATTTAAACACTTTACGGTTTTTCGTAATTTATCGATTTCGATTATTAAATAAGTTTGAGTGGTTTCTCGTCTTCTTGTTTGATTCGGTCTATTTTTCCGATCTCCGTCGTGGTGATAAAAGAAGTGCATCTCACTCTAGTTGGGTTGTTATATGAAGAGGAAAAAAGGGAATGGGACCAAAGGGAAAATTCATTGGAGCACAGAAGGAAAGACAAAGATAGCTCAATGCATAATTTTCATAGATTATTTTTCAGCTTTTTTTTTTTTTTTTTTTTTCTGGCTGAATAAAAGCTTTTGTCCTTTATATGCTTAATCAACGGATAATTAAGTCAATAATTGAGATTTTTAAGTAAAAAGTTGTGTTGCATAATCCATACCAGTGAGCACTGATCTTATTAAAAATCATCTATTGGGCAAGAATCTATGATGGATGCACGTCTACTTTTTCAAGAATCCTAAGTCCCACCGACGCACATGAGTTGAAGAAATTTATCTTTCAAAATTTATTTCAATGCAAAGTTAGGATTACTTCCGAAAAAATAAATTATCTAAGCATATTTGTCGTTAAAAAATACCGTTAATGTTTCAAATAGTCATTGAACTTCGCCAAAAGTACCCACGAAAGTCACTGAACTTCAACACGTCCCTAATTAGTCACTGAACTTTGCCAAAAGTTCCCATCAGATCACTGAACTTTGAAACTTCGCTAAATAGTCACTCAATTTTGCAAAAACTTCCCTAGATAGCCATTTCACTTTACAAATTTTGATCTCATACATCACTGAACTTTGCCAATATCAATGACCTCGTAGGAATTTTTTACATAGTTTAGTGACTATTTAGAGAAGTTTTAAAGTTCAATGACTTTCCTGAATACTTTTGGTAAAGTTCAGTGACTATTTAGGGTATTAGCCCTTAAAAAATACTAATAAGTAACTCACTGTATTTTAAGACTTAACTAAATTCTCGCAACATTTTTATCCAATGATTTCAATTACTATTTTTCTTTTTCCTCTTCTACCCTAATTTTGACAATGTTTCGGAGTAACTATAATGGGACTATAACAAAGGGAATAATGGGTTCTACGAAGTATAAGTGGATAATAGTTGTGAATTTATAAGAACATACATTAGTAAGGTTAGGGTTCGATGGAATCTATGCATGCATTAGAAGTGAGTCATTTTACTAAGTTTGGTAATTACTGAAATCATTTAACAATGAGTTTGAACTTGAAGGAAAGCAATAGTCACTTATCATCAAGAATAAGAACTCAACTTCATTCTTATCATTATCAACTTAGGCATTCGTCTGACCTCATGACAATTTAGACATTTAGTGATGGTGGTGACGAGAATTGAATTCATGACATTTGCTTGTCATGACACCATGATGGATCCTTTGATCTAAAAGATTCAACTATTCGAGAAAATCCAGAGTATATCATTTAAATCTTTTCAAAATTTTGCTCTATTGAGACAGCTATTAATCAATGAATTATAATTTTTTTCATCTTAGAGTCCGTTAGATAGAAAGATGGAAAATGGATGGTAAATAAAATGTTTGGTAGAGAAGTGATTTGCCTAGAATTTGTTTTAGAGAGAATTGTAATTAATGGTGTTTGATTGGTATAATTTTTCATCTAATCCGTTTGACTTTATTTTTCATGCAAATTGTTACTTTTTGGGATAAATTTTTTTACAATCTGTATTAGAATTTGTTTGGATTGCAAAAAAATAAAAAAATAAAAAAATAAAAAAATAAAAAAAATATTTTCATGAATTTTTGGTATTTGTTTTTATGCAAATTGTCAATTAAATCGATAAATTTTTTTACCATTGTATTAAGAATATGTTTCCATTATCAAAAAGTTTAAAAAAAAAAAAAAAAAAAAAAAAAACACCCAATAAGGTGGAAAATAAATTCTCACAAAAATCATAAGAAAATAAATTCTTACTTTTGTGCTTCAAGGGGTTGTACCTAGAATGTTGGTGACAAATATTTTTCATGGCAAAATTGACAAATCAAACGGCCAAAATCAAGAAAATGGAAAATATTTGCCTAGTTCCATGACAAATTGGTATAATCAAACAGGGCCTTAGACAATATCACATAAGTGCACAAAAACTTCAATTTACAAGAGCAATAGATTGAACGAAGTAAAAGGGATTGAACTAGGGCACCGTTTGATTGCCTAGAAAATGACATGGAAAAGAAAATAAATTCCTACTTTATGTAAAAACCATTGTTTGATAGGCAAAAAGTTGACTGGAAAATATTTTCCCCCTCTCCCCCTCTCCCCCCCCCCCTCCCCTCCCCTCCCCATGCGCGCCTATTCCATCAAATTGGTGAAAATAATTTCCCACCATATAGGTGGGAAAGTCATTTTCAGTCTTTTTTTTTTTTCCAATGGTAAAAAAAATTATCTATTTAATTGACAATTTACATGAAAAACGAAGACAACAAAATTTCGAAAAAAAAATTAATTTTTTTTTTTTTTACTTTTTGACAATCCAAACACATTTTAATACATATTGTAAAAAAAAAAAATTTATCCCAAAAAGTAACAATTTGCATGAAAAACAAAGTCAAACGGATTTGGTGAAAAATTATATCAATCAAACACCATTAATTACAATTTCATCTAAAACAAATTTTAGGCAATTCAATTTTTTACAATTCGTTTTCTTTCTACCCAAATTTCATCCAGACTCTAAGTGACAGGGAGGGTACATGTTGCATAAACTAAATGGAACTTCAATTTACAATTGGGATGAATTCCTTTGAAGCACGTTGGAAAAGAGATATACAGAGTTTTAAACCCTCTAATTCATTCAAACGTTACACGTCATCAAATCCGTTAGGTCATTTCACGACATCCATACAAAGTGCGTTGATCGTTGTTAAATTAAAGTGCAGTGACTCAAATAGCTACAAATTATAGCTTGACGACCCAATTGCAATTGGAGTAAAAGTTGAATAACCATCGATACAACTAACTAAAAGTTCTCGTAGAATTGCAAGTTGCAATGCATGCAAACATTAGTTTTAATTTCATCTTAACAAATTGTATTATAGTTTTTGTTGCATAAACAATGATGAATATTACTGAAACACGTCTCCACAGCTGACATTTCGTACAAAGCAAGCAAGTTTTAGTGATGAGACACCTACACAATGACCTCAATTTTTAGAATCCCGTTACACGAACACGCCTTGTTGCCAGGGGAACACATGTTAACTTGTCATCCCAAACTAGGTCCCTAAGCTCTGTTTGGCTCCTATTAATTTTGATTATAATGGGGGATAGTTTTTTTTTTTTTTTTAAATGGAAAGTTGTAAAAGAATGAAAAAATTTCGATTCTCGTGTAATATTATTTTATTAAAAATTGTATGATTAAAAATATGGGAAAGAAAAATTTAATTTAATTTGATAAGATTTAATGGAAGGAGAGGAGAGGAGAGGAGAGGAGAGGGGGGGCGGGGTGGACACCAAATATTTACTTTTCACTCCATTAATTGCAAGAGCCGATAGGAACAACTTCCAATTGAAATACAGCTAGTTTCCAAAATCCAAGCACAGTCAGTTTTTAATTAATTGAACAACACTTTCGGAATAATCAAACACCAAATCCCATCAATCAAATCAATCGATCGATCAAATTCAAACAAATCCAAATGTATTAATCCAACGGTTAATAGCCTGCCAAGTCATATCAGGCTTTGTCCTGTCAAATCAGAATACATTTCCCACCAATCATTTTATGACATTGCACGTAAACGAAATATCAGTACTGTCTACACTGACTACGTGGGCATGCTTCAACTGGCCACATTTAATTTTTTTTAAAATTTATTTTTAATTACATATTTTATGAAATTCATAAATTATCAATTTATCAACATATTTTTAATTATTTTTTATCAAAATTTATTAAAAATCTAATTTTTAACTAAATTAAACAAGAACTTAATTTAAATGTTGTGATAACAAGTACATTAACGATATTGAAAAAGTTAACGGAACGTCTAGAATACACTAAGGGCCCGTTTGGCCTCCATTTCATTCTCATTCTCATTTTTTCTCTTTCTTCATTTCAATCACATTTTTTAAATAAAATAATATTACACACAAATCTAAAATTTTTCATCATTTTTCCACCATATTTTTTCATTAATCACTATTCCAAAAATTTTATTATCATTAAAATCAACATCAAACACACTCTAAATTGAAATTGAGTAAGCTCAATGAAATTTCAATAAAAATTAACTCAACCAGATGTATTTTACCGAAATTTGATCAATTTTCCATGCTAATTGTCACCAATTTTAAATAAAATTATAACATGCATCAAATTTTTAATTAAAAAAGCATGAATATTAGTAAATTAAACTTTTAAATGAAACAGTTCAAGATAGACCACAGGTAGACAAATTTGAGTTCTCAAGGGGAACAGAATCTCCAATCTTGTAATGTGATCACGTGCCTAGCCAATGGCTAAACATTTGACCAACAAAACAAGGCAGAGAGAATCAAAACATTAATGGATTTGAATCAGAAATCAGAAACATATTAATTGATACCCTTAGCCTGAGCCTGAGGTCAAGCTCAATGTCCACTCAAAGATTCATTAATGCATTGCAAGCTACTTCTTAAATGACTTGAGTTGTTTACTTCTCTTTGAGGCAAACTACCACTCACTGACTCATGCTTATAACACGTTTGGCTAAAGTTTAAAAATAAGTAAAAGTTACTTTTATTTATATTCTTATTTCCAAACATGTTCTAAAAGAGCATATTTTTTCCCTTAGTGTTAAAGTACAAAACTTATTTATTCTGAAAGTAACTTACAAAGTATAGTAGATATGTAAAATGGGGAGAGTCTCGCTGATTGCTGCTCGACTTGTGCCTGCAGCTCTATTCGCTAGTGAGACAAGCCAGGCCGAGTTGAGGAGCAACTCTTCCCACTTAACACTCTTAAGCATACATCGATCTCTTTTGATAGTTGAAAAGGGAAAATAGTCTAAATTAATGAAATGAATCACACAATTGATATTGCACATGACCCAATTAATGCAACTCAAATCCTTGCCAGTTACAAAATCAGTTACTTATTTTTAGTTTTAATCGATTCAAACGTTAAAATTTACTTATTTACTTACAAGTATTGAAGCTTATCCAAACATGCACTATACATCTCATAAGAGTAATGTTATTCATCACTATTGATATCAAACATTACAACTATATGATATTAAATAATAAATTTATTTAAATATAATATTATATAATTGAATCTATTAAGTGTGATCCACCAAACGGTTCTAACATTTACGTATCATTATTTGTCGAATCTTGAAAATGACATTTAAGGCAATGGAGTTTTCAAGCATTAAATAATAAAGTGAGAACCCCAGTCTTGGTAATTGAAAACCACTGCACAGCAATCCATGGTCAAACCATTTTCCAGCTCAATTTCTTCATTTTTATAGTTAAAACACATTTATCCATAAACCAAACCCCCATTTGGGATTTGCACATAAAAAAGGGCAGATAATAAAATATCAAGAAGCACCAGCAAATTATGAAAGATAATTTGTACAATAATAGAAAGGCCACCCTCCAAAAGTCTCAACTTACATAGAATAACTTTAAAAGCAAATTACACCTCCCAAAAAAAGAAAATTAACACCAAACACCAAAGCTAGAAGGATAAAATAAGAACACTCTGAATTCCATAGGGTTACCATTAAATGCTAAGAAGATCTGGTGGTGGTGGTGATTGTGGTGGTTGAGGCTGATGGTCTTTTGTGTCCATAGGTGACTCTAAAGTCGATATTGGTGGAGGGGACTCTGTGGTGGCTGAGTTTCCTGGTTTGGTGCTTGGCAGTTTAGGGAGCTCGGAGAGTATTTGTACGACTTCACGCATGGTGGGGCGTTCCACGGCCTGTTCTTCGACACATAGCATTGCAACGTAGAATACGTGCATCACCTCATTGAGGGGAACTGTAGGGAGTCTTGGGTCGAGGATTTTGAGCACACTTTCCTTGTTCCCATCAGTCATTTTCCGAACCCATTGGACTATATCAACGCCATCGCCAAACTCCCCAACTGGTTTTCGACCTGTTACGAGTTCTAAGAGAACTACGCCAAAGCTGTATACATCACTCTTCTCGTCGACCTTGAGTGTGTAGGCATACTCTGCAAAGTGCAAGATATTAATAAGTAAAGGATTCAGTAAATTGCATACAGTTTACAATGATCACTTCAATAACTAATCTAAAACGAGAAACTGCTACATGCAGAAACAACAACAAATTTTTTTTTTTTTTGGAAGCCATTAAGTACTGATAGACTAAATAACCGTATATATTAAAGGCTCAGTCAAATGCCATTAAGTTCAGAGGAATAGGCCCCCATTTGTTAGCTTTGAATTTTGCCATTGAAAGTGCATAAATGTTCCATAACTCCCAACTAGATTGGTAATGAAGTAGTTTAATCTTGATGTATCGTTTTTACGTCCCAACTAGAATGGCGATGAAGTCATCTGATCTTGATGTATCGTTTTTACATATCATGTTCAAACACACAGAAATCTGCTCATTATGACCGTGTTTTCCCCCCGTCAAAATTCCAAAATAAAACATATCCATAATGAAAACATAAAATAATTTTCAAGTCGAAACTGGTTGGAATTATTTTTATTTTTTATTATTTTTATTTTTAAATGTTAGGTGGCCTGAGAAAGACTATATTCATGTTGACCTGCAGCTAATTTAAAATGGTAGTTGAATCATGAATGCATATGACTATGAAAGAGACTGATAGTTCATAGTTACAAACTAACATGGTTTCAACTTCTAGTCTTCTACACTTGCAGCGTTTAACAGGAAGCAGCGTCACAACAGAACGAAGAAATTATGCAAAAAAACAAACAAAATGATAGATCTCTACCTAATTAAGCTCTATTACCAGTCAAAAGTGAGTTAGTGAATCCAGTATATTGAAGGAATGCAAATGTCAAACGTATCATTATCACCAAAGAGCATTAGGTTCACATACTTCTAATTATTTGAAAACTTGAATGTAGTAACCATACCTGGAGCAATGTACCCATAAGAACCGGCAATAGCCGACATGCACTCGGATGTTCCTGAATCTTGCAAGAACTTGGCTAGTCCAAAATCGGCTACATGAGCTTCAAAGCTCGAATCGAGAAGGATATTGTTTGATTTAACATCACGATGGACAATCAATGGTGAGCAATCATGATGAAGATAACAAAGGCCTTTTGCAGCCTCCATAGCAATCTTGTACCTCGTATCCCAATGCAAATGACCTCCCTTCTTGCTATGAAGCATTTCTCCCAAGCTCCCATTCGGCATGTACTCGTAAACCAAAAGATTTGTTTCGTGATTTGAACAGAAACCCAATAATCTAACAATGTGCCTGTGCCTAATCCTCCCTAGAGTCTGTATCTCAGCATTGAACCCGTGATCATGCGAGGAACCACGACTCATTACCGGTAACCTTTTCACAGCAACCTCTTCGCCATTTGGCATTACACCTTTGTAAACAATACCTGCACCTCCTTTCCCAATAATATTATCCTCCTTCAAACAATCCAAAACGTCGTCACTAGTAAAATCCAAGCGCTGGAAAGCAGTAAGCTTCCAGGCTCGGGCTTCGCTAGCCTTTTTCAATGACCGCGCCTTGATGATTGCTGCCACAGCAAACACAATTGAACAAACAAGCAACCCAATTACAAGCAAAAGCTTCATGGAAGGAGTGAAAGTCCCCTTCTCATGTGGCCTATGGACTCCATTAACTAAGCCAGCTTTACAAGGCCCCAAATACGGGCCGCAAAGATCCGGATTGCCCAAAAATGAAGTATAATTGAAATAACTGAACTGACCAGTTCCAGGAACCAAACCCGACAAATTGTTATACGAAAAATCAACAGCAGTTAAACTCTGCATACTAGATATTGATGCAGGAATGCTCCCAACCAAATGATTTCTTGACAAATTCAAGTAATTCAAAATCCTCATAGTAGTTAGCTCAGTTGGTATATCACCTGAAAGTTGGTTCCGGCTGAGATCAACAAATGTCAAGACCTTACACTGACTTATTTGTGGGGCGATAGGGCCCGTAAAACTGTTGTGACTGAAGTCCATCTTTGACAGCTGCTGCAATTTCCCAATTTCGGCTGGAATCTGCCCAGTAAACTTGTTTCCATCAAGCAATAGCTTCTGAATACCGGAAAAAGTTACCAATGCTCGGGGGTAACGGCCCGGCGAGATGATTGTTAGATAGACTAATTTGCCCAAGACTTGTGGACAATTTTTCAGTCTCTGGGAAAGTACCAGATAAAAGATTATCTTGAAGCTCAACCTGAGTTAGCTTAGGCAAGCTCAATAGCCCTTTTGGAATGGACCCATTGAGATAGTTCTCACCCATTCGTACTCGACTCAGTGACTCGCACTGACCCAATGATTCCGGTATCGCACCAAACAGGAAGTTCCCCAACGTAATCAATGTGTGAAGCTTATTGCCAAAACACAAATTGGGTGGCAGATTTCCAGTTAATTTGTTGGAACTAACATCTATTTCCTGCAGATTGCCATTGGTCCCTAGATTTTGAGGAATGCTTCCAGTGAAGTTGTTTTCCCATAGCTGTAACACCTCCAGCTCCGGTAACTCCCCAATGAACTCCGGTATCGACCCAGTGAGCTTATTCCTGAAAAGATTTAAGAGAGTCAGATTTTTCATCTCAGCAAACGCCGGTGGTATTTCACCGGAAAGCATGTTGTTCGACAGATCCATTGATTTTAAGCTCTTCAAATTCCCAATCTCCGGAGTTAAGGGCCCAGAAAGTCCATTCACTTGAAGAAATAGTGTGTCCAGATTCTGCATCCTCCCAATTTCCGCCGGAATCTCGCCGGAAAGTCCACAGTTGGCAGCATCAAATCTTACTAGCTGGGACAAATTTCCGATTTCTTTGGGTAGTCCACCAGAAAATGTGTTGTAGTATCCAATATAGAGCTCCTTAAGCCGAGTCAGGTTCCCGAGCTCTTTTGGGATTTCTCCCGTGAGTTCGTTGCCGGAAAGTGCGAGATATTCGAGATTAGGGAACATGCCATACTCGGGCGGGATCCGACCTGAGAAGAAATTTCCTCCAAGATGTAAATGGCGAAGATTTGTTAGTAAATACACTTCAGTTGGAATGACATCTGTCATATTATTGTTGTAAATGTCAAGAACTTGAAGGTTTTTCAAGCGGGTAAGCTCTTTGGGGAAGCCAAGATTGAAGATATTGTTGGAGAGATTAAGGTAACGGAGGTTCCAAATGTTGGAGATTTCAGGAGGGATGGGGCCAGAGAGGCTATTATTGGCGGTGGAGAGGTTGAGGAGTAACCGTAGGTGGCCAACGGCGGAGGAGAGGGTTCCGGAAAGGCCCAAGTTTGATATATCAACGGCGGTAACATGGCGGCCGGAGGCATCGCAAGTGACGCCTCTCCAAGTGCAATGGCTGGTGGAAGTGTTCCAGGAGACCAGAGATGACAGTGGGTCGTCAGTGATGGCGGATTTGATAGAGAGTAGGGCGTCGGATTCCGTCATGCGCGGTGGCCTTGCGGCGGCCGAACGGTGGAGCTGGAGGAGGAAGAAAAGTAGGAGGACGACACGCATTTTGTATTTTCTCCCTTGGTTAGGTGTTTTCCTCTGTCTTTGTTAAGCTTTGCTGCTTTGGGGGGGATTTGATAGGAGGTAAAGTAAGGGGGAAAGGAGAAAGAGGGAGGAAAATTGGAAATATTTCACCCCGAAGTCACCCAACTAATAGTATTGTTTCGTATAGTCATTAAGGTTTTACTTATTTCAATTTGATCACTCAATTTACGTTGTTTTGTTTTAGTTTGATTGTTCGATCTGTAATCACAAACAAACTTAATGATTAGACCAATGCTATTTAGTTCAACTGATGTTTAACGCCAGTTTAAGTGATAATATTTGTGATATTAAATTACTAATTCAATTAAATACATGACAAATTTAATAGAACTTATCATATGCTAATACTTCGAACATCATTGTTTAGTATATTTGATGAAAGTGTGACATGTCATTTATTTAATGTAATAAATTTTTAATCCACTCAACTAGATAATCTAAATTAGGAAAAACTTTTAATTATTGTATGTATCAAAATGTATTTTGTTATCACATATATTGTAAAACACACAGTTATTATCAATTTATTTTGAGTTAATTGTTTCAATGGTCACTGAACTTTGCAATGTGTCACGTTCCACTAATCTAACTTTGAGTTGCACACAAATAATCACTGAACTTTGAACAATTGCACTCCGTTACTCACCGTCTTAATTCATTCCACATGGTTTGCCTACGTGGAGGACGTATTCGACATTGGATAGTTAAATGACAATTTTTAACACTGAAAGCGTGAGATGGAACCTTAGTCTCCCACGACGGTCGAAATTTGGAAGGTTAAAAGGTCGATTTCAGTACACTCCGTGAATATTAAATTGTGTTAAAAATGGGTGAGTCGTGTTTGGGGGTTTGGAGATTAATGACATAGCCGATTAAACGTTGAATTGGTATCATTTAACTGCCAAATATCGAAGACGTCCTCCACGTAGGCAAACCGTTTGGAATGAATTAAGACGGTGAGTAACGGAGTGCAATTATTCAAAATTCAGTGAGTGTTTGTGTGCAACTCAAAGTTCGGTTAGTGGAACGTAACACGTTGCCAAGTTCAGTGACTGATGAAACAATTAACTCATTTATTTTTCATACATGTTTTAGGAGGGCCTAATCTAATGACTATAGATCACACCTATCCAATTTTTACAATATGATGGTTGGCCATTTTCATATGGTCCACAACTCATAAATACTTTAAAATTTTTAACTTTCGACAAGCAATTAGTTCATGTTTAGTACAAAATTTTTTAAAACTTATTTCTTCAAATTAATTTTTAATCAACATTTTTGAATAAAATAATTTTATACATAAATTCATAATTTTTCTATACTTTTTAATTACACATACTCCAAAAAATCACTTTTCACCCCAAAAAAAATATTTTCAAATAATCTATATCTAGTAGACCCTTAATGAAAAATGAAAAAATGAAAAAGAAAAAAAAAAGGGTGTGTTGAGTTTTTCGTCAACTACGTGGATTGACACGTAGTTCCTATCATGTTTATTAACATAATGCTAATGTGGATATAAAATACGAGACGGATTTTCATACTCATAAACTTGACACATTTTCATGACAAATAAGCGTAACATTTAATTTAAGTCAATCCAACGCTCGATATATGTTTCACTAAGTCATGAGAGAGTTAGTTATTATTATTTGAGATCCATAAGATATTGGGTATTAAATTGACTTAAATTAAATATTATGATTATTTGTCAAATAAGTGTGTCAAATTTATGAGTAGGAAGATTCGTTCCGTATAAAATATTAGTTGAGTATTAAAATGAAAGTGATTGAAGTTGTGTACCTAACATGAAACAATCATGTAACTTAGTGATTTCTATCATAATAGAGCAAGAAGAAAACCATAATTTAGAAACTATTTTATTGTAGGATAAATATTATTATCCACTATACCAGGCAGGATCTTAAGATAGTTGTTTGACAAAGCCTTTGATAAAATTTTATGATATGTGCTTCAAAAGTGATAAAAATTATGATCATAAAATATATGGTAAAAATTGAAATTTGATCCATTAAAAATTAATGAAGCCCTTGTTTGTTGTGGCTTAATTTTTTTGATAAAAATTTAAATTAAATTAATAATTAATTTTAATCATACAATTTATAAGACCCAAAACTTTTATCAACTTTAGGGATGACAAAAAAACTCATTAAATTCGATACCCACGGGGCCCCACTCCGAACACGGCGGGTATTACTCGCTTAATCGGGTATTGGGGACGGGGGCGGGTTCGGAAACGCTGACCCGAGGAGGGTACAGGGCGGGGACAGGTATTAAGGTCCCTGTCCGACTCGAAAAATTGCTTATTCCTTGAATTTTCGTCTTATATTTTTGGTCATTTATTTGTATTTAAAGATCTATTAAATTCCTTTAGTAAACGTTGTATTACTCTTTATTTAATTCTCACGTCTATCTGATCATTTTGTTTCTTTTTTCTTGTCATTTCTTTTTTTGTTCTTCTTCACATTTGACAAAGAAGAGAATATCGTTTTTTTTTCGAAACTTTGGATTGTACAAAAAACGTTTTTATTTTGAAATTCCTTATTATATTAATTAAAAAAAGGGGTAATTACCCATCGGGTCGGGCCGCGAAGGCCGATTCCCGCCCAGTTGCCATCCATAATCAACTTTTCATAACCCATAAGTTAAAATAATAAGAAATTTCATGAAAAATGGTTTTTCAATCCATTTTTCTTTGTAACCAAACAGTGCTTTTTTTTTTGGAGGGACAAAGGGATTTTAATAATATTTGAGTATCTTATTACTAACTTATAAACATTAAGCTACTTGTACACCTGTTGTTTACATATTTGTTGATCAATGGTCAAATTGTATGTCACCATATCATCTATCAAACATTCTACTGACAAATGTGTAAATGTAGTAGGGTTGAACTTATAAATATTTTATATAATGTACAAGTTTGAGAAAAGAGAGACTCCCTTTTATCTTTGATAAAGTTTTTTTGGTATCGGAATAATCTTTTTGGTTGTCTACTTATTAAAAGTGACATATGTTCATGCTGTTTGTTTCACTCTTGATCTTGAATATTTAGGATGAATCATACCACAATGATACAGTCCTTAACATAATAGTTGACAAAATGTCACATAATATTCTATCATTGAACTATTTAAGACATATTCATTTTTTCATCCAATCACATCCCATCACAATGCCTTCTGTCAAAGAGTCTGTTCAGATTTCTCTCTCACTCCAGCATTTTCCATTTTGGATAGTGAGTTTGAGAGATTTATTATACATTTATCAATTTGCACTCCTTGTGCGGAAAATGGAAAAAAAATAAAAAAAATTCTATCAAGATTTGTGGGATAAGGGTTATAGGTTGAATTGGGTCAAAATATATAATTGTTTGACGTATAAGGTTTTAATATCGACAGACATAACAATAAATTATTTTTCTATGACTCAAATTCAACAGTAGAAACTTTAATATTAGATAAATATATAACTCTACACTTTCAAGAATCTTGTGGTTAATTTTATTTTTTCAGATGTCAAAAATGCAAATATTGATTTTATGGCTTGTTTATTGCAGTGAATTGTCTTTGATTTATGACTTTCTAGGACACATACTTGAAATCGATCTATATTCTAGACAACTTGAGATATAATATCAACTCTCTTCAATTTCTTATAAAGAGTGTTTGCTCGAAAACATTATCATGCAAAAGATGTGACTAACAAACTCATCCGTGTCAAATACCAATTTTTTTTATTTTTTTCAGAAATCAAACTGATAAAAATTTAAAAAATGGTCCCTAACCTACGAGGTTTCTGTGCAATGAACCCTAGTCTTTATATCTCGAAGCAAACATCCCTAACTTCCAGTTAATTGGCAAATTTGATTCTTTGGATGGTTTTAATCCAATTGAACGTTAAATGGTTAAACTTTATGATAAAAAGATTAAAATGTCCTTACTTTTAGTTCAATATATAAAATAAATTAAGTGAAAAAGAAAGATTAAATAATACGAAAAAGAAAAGAGAACCCATTCTACCAACTAATCTCAGATAAGAAAATCTCCAGTGCAACCGTGAATTGCTTTAAATATATGTCATATGAGTAAAATAGGATGTATTTAAAAAAAAGTCATCTTCAATACAAGTTGTCAAGATGATGTAGTGCCTAGTGCGGCTAACCTAGTTGACGTGGTTTACAGGTTATTACGTCAGTCCGATAGTTTACCCAGTGTGCACCCGAAAAGTAACGACTGCGAATTCTCCCGTAAAAAATAAAATAAAATAATGAATATCAAAATACTTTCAATCTACATGACATTGTTGCCTATTAGTAAAAGCTCAAGTTTAAATTTGGTTTCTAATACATTCTATAGATATTATCTAAGTGTCTTTTTCCTTCAAATAATAACAAAATCACGTCTAAATTTATGTATGAAAGTATAAAATTTGTTGAATTAGCGTATCTAACGAAGCAATTGGGAAAATATATTTTCTAGTCCCTATTAACTTGTACTAAAGATCTTTTTTTGAAACAAATTATGAATTTGCTTATATGATGTAATATTTTAAGATGCATTGAAGATGCTATTATGAGAAGTTTGGTATGATGAATTGATTTTTCTTTTTATTTTTCCTTTTTTACTGATTTTATTTTATTTATTCAATTAAAGTGAGGATAGTCCATATATCAAAAGTTTGACATTTTTACTGTAGATTGGATAAAAATCATAAAAAGGACTAATTGTATCATTAAGTGAAAGATTAAGGATATTCGGAACCATTTGCAAAGCAACCCTATAAGTTCGGGGTCATATGCACCAAAGCCCTTAAAGAATCAGGTCTCGTTTATAATTATAAATTGCATAATTTAAATCCTAATCAGATCTTTTTTCGTGTATATTCCTTGGGACGTGCTATACGTCCTGGTATTAAATCCCAGAACTAACAATGGCGTCCCTATTGGAGGGGGGCCTGTGGACGATCCAAATGACACCCCTATTAAGTCCTGATATTTAACCTTGGGACATTCATCTTTTTCCATATTCCTTTAAAAAAAGCAAGTAAAATGTTTCCCCCAAATTTCAGTTTTTTACTAAGGGTCCGGTTGATTGCAAAAGTGAAATTTGGGTGGAAAGAAAACGAATTGCATGGAATTAAATTGTTTAAATTTTGTTTTAGAGGAAATTATAATTAATTGTGTTTGATTGATATAATTTTTCATCTAATTCGTTTGACTTTGTTTTTAGAATAAATTTTTTTACAATTTGCGATAAAATTTGTTTGGATTGCCAAAAATCGTTTGACTTTGTTTTACATAAAAATTGTCAATAAAAGTGATAATTTTTTTCACCAGTGAATCTAGAATTTTTTTTCCATTTGCCTAATATAAAAAATAAAAAATTGAAAATTATTTTCCTACCAAAGTGGTGGGAAAATAATTTTCTCAAAAAATGAGAAAATACACATATGTGAGCAAAATTAAGAAAAATAATTTCATGAAAAAATATATGCTATCAAACATAAAAAAGAAAAAGTAGGGAGATGAAATTTAAATTTCTTGGAAAAAAAAAGGGTAATCAAACGTACCCTAAAATTTAGAAAAATTCAAAGGAGTCTAAACAGTGCCAAAATAAAGTTTTAAAAAGAAAAAGTAAAATTGTCAGTGTAACAGCAACAACAATGCTTTTTTGGGATAAAGTTGGTCCAATAAGGTTGACTGACATGGCGACATGCGATAAGTGCCGCTTTCGCAGTACCCCACATATCCCAATTTTTTTCGTAATTTGTCCAAAACTTTTACTTCATTGTCAATTATGCCCTCATAGTATCATCAAAATTACATTGCATTATTGTATTATTTTGGGCCGTTAGTTACATAAAGATTTGTATTCTCTCTTTTTAGTAACAATATATATTTGTAGGGTCCATTTCATGAAACAATCCATAAAAAAATAGAATAATGCTACTTTGCCAAAATATCTGACCAGATACAGTTATAGAAGATGCCGTGGCAAGAGGTGATTGGGTGGCATAGCTGACCGTATTTATAACAATCCAATGATAAAATATCATGTGCATTATATTAACCATTATGTCAAAATTTATGTTCCTGTAGATCTGGCTAGATGCAGTTATAGAAAATGTCGTTGTAGGAAGTGATTGGGTGGCACAACTGACTGCATTTATAACAGTCAAATGATGAAATATTATGTGTATTATGTCAAAATTTCTGTTCATGTAGCACGATTAAAAAGAATATTCATAATTTTAATATTTTTATAAATTAGACATATATTAGCTTGAAAAAGTAATTTAGATAACGAGACGATGTACTTTGTCACTATCCTATTTACTATTTAGGACGTGAATGCACAAAATTTTGTCATCTATAAATTTTTCATAGTGACAACTAGTCGATGGTTGAGGTAATTACGTGAATGCACAAAAATTTGTCATCTATAAATTTTTCATAGTGGCAACTAGTCGATGGTCGAGGTAATTTATCTCTTGTTTGAGCCCCATTTTTCATCAGAATATATTGTTCAATAATGATTTGACCCTATTTCAAACACACATTTTCAATAAAATAATATTATATATAAATATGATTTTTTTTACCCACAAATTCTTCATCATAACACTATTGCAAAATGCATTTTTTGAAAAAAAAAAAAAAAAAAAAAAAATGGGGCTCAAACAACTAAAAAAAATTCAAGAGAGAAAAAGGTGTTGCCCCAAAAATTCAGGTTCATAATTGGATATTTAATTACAAATAAATTGTTAATTTAATGTTTGATAGCGTTAGGACGTTAAGGTACTCAGTCTCGAAACGTTCAATTCTGCTATAAAATTTGATTGAAATCAGTTCAGTGCGGTTTGGATCAATTTACGGATTGGTCTGTCATCTGAAGGAGTGTGCGAAATTTAATTGTTTATTTCGATGATCCAACAACCTATTTTGATACTTCTAAAACGAGAGTGTATAATTAATCAGTTAAAAAAGTATTAATCACCAATTTATACCATTATTTTACTTTAATTGCTTTATCTTAAAGTAGTTGGTAATCTTTTGATCCCGTCCTTCGTGACCTTCCCACGACCACTGTCATTGCAACCACCACCACATGTGCATTATTGTTAATTCATTGAATGGATAAAAGACGGTGTTTTAAAGAGAAACAAAAACAAAGTTTAGTGACTAATTAAAATAATTTTGACAACTAAGACTAACCTTATTTTTTTTGAAATTTATTTGAAACAAGTATAAGGACCTGTTTGTTTTCGATTAAAATCTGATTTTAATTTAAGTCAAAGTCAAACAATCAATATCAATCACATTTTTCTTGGGTCACACAACTTTTTAACCACACATTTAAAAAACTTTCATCACAATCTACTAAAAATATGATTTTAATCCTTACCAAACACCCTCTACATGAACTTTATTTTTGCTATTTAATCGTACAAGTATCAAATAATTGTATAGTTAACATGAATGCTTTAAGTAAAAGGACCATTGAAGAAGAATAACATATTTATGAGTCGGAACGATAACATTAAGAAATTAAGAAAAAACAAAAGATGAAACAAAATCATAATCATAAATATATTAACAATGGTAAGTAGTTAATATGCGAGTCATGAAGACAAGGCAATTTAGTCCAACGATCTATGAGATAACTCAATTTAGCTTTGTCCATATTGAATTCACGGGGAAAATAAAATAAAATTGATGGACGGGCCAACTCCACAACTTCGAAATGTGGTTTGGACCTAGCCGAAACCATATAATTACAAATGCCGATTGTGTCCCGTAACAACAAACTATTTCAATGTCTACAACTTTAAAATCGTATAATTACACATGACGATTTTAGCCCCATAATAACAATCAAGTTCAACGTCTACAACTTTAAAACTTAAAAAGGTGGTGTGGACCTAGTCCAAACCATATAATTATATGGAAAATACTATTTGTACACTTTTTGGTGTACCAAATGTATTACACCCCTCTCACATGGAGGAGGGTCCACGAATATTTTATTGTATGTGGATCCCCTCCATGTGAGAGGGGTGTAATGCATTGTGTGATGCATTATGTACGTGTAGCACTTCCGTAATTATATACGCCGATATGTTTTAGTGCCCCTCTATCTGATGGAAAACGACTTTATTGTACTTGATGCTTGATCATGAAAAGGCAAATTGAACGATAGAAGGGAAAATAATTTACGATGATAAAAAAGTAGGTTTTAAATATATCTACTAATTAAATCACCAATTAGTGCATTTTATAATTGGAGTTGCATGCGCGTATCAAGAGACATAATTATTAGAGATTATTGGATGAAATCATTATAGGAAATTATAGCATCTGCCCTGTATGGTCTTCCTATGGTCCATGCAAATCATATATTATCGTTGGATTCTATGATCATTAACCTAGATTACCATAAAATTGGAATAAGGGTTTGACCATGTCTGGTTAAGCTTAAAGTAAGCAAGATTTAAAAAACCCATCTGATCATTGACCAGAAATAACCACGTGAATTGTCTAAAAATATTTAAAATAACTTATTAAAAATTGATAAATAACAATTATCAATAATTAAAAATAACAATATTGTAAAGATTTGGGAGTCCATATTAAAATGTCAGCCTTATTAAGAGGAGTAGTCTTATAAATTGGTCTATGTTTTATATTTATTTAATGTGAGATTATATCTCTTAACATGCCCCGTAAAATGATGACTCGTTTGAGTATATCAATCTTGAAATCTGTATGTTCATTTTTTTGAGTCTTAATCGGATCGAATTGTTTATTGAAATTTAATGGGCTCTGTGTCAACTTTATTAAGAGAACTAGCTAATACTTTATAAGTTGGTCTATATTTTCATCTTTATTCGATGTGAAATTATATCATTTAACAAATATTAAGAAAAAAAAGAAGAAGAAAGAAAGAAATTACGAATCAAACACAGCATAAATGCAAACAAAAAAAATAAAATAAAAATTACCAATTATGCAACATTAAGTAATCATAAAAAATTCTCGTATGCCTTATCCATTAAATAATATACACGTCCAAAGAAAATAATTCAAAACAACAACTTAATTGCCGAAAAATAAAATCACCAGTCAAACACATTACGTAAAAACAAACAAAAATTATTAAAATAAAAAAATCTTGCCAAATATGCAACGACACTTAGCCACACATTTCTCTTCCATAGCACCCATAAAAAAAAAAAAAAATACAATTATCCAAAAGAAAAAAACGAAAAAAAAAAAACTGTAATTTACTAAAAAAGTAAAATAATAAATCAAATACACAATATATATCTCCAAACAAAATGGTCTAAAAAATAACGAAAAAAATAATATTAAAGAATCGCAAAAATTTAATCCAGGTCACATCAATCTCTTATTCTAGTGTGGTTTTGGAGAAGAGAGAAAAGAAAGAAACTACACAACGTTATGGTCATCAAAAACTTGAATTATGAAAAAATGACTTTTCATCTCGTAACTCCTTGTTTGAGCCCTTTTTATCCTTTGGTTAAAAATGTCGGGTAATTAGCACAAAATATCATTATCTTTAATTTTTTGGTATTTTTACCCATACTTTCACCTTTTATTACAGAAATCATCATTTTCATCTAATTCCTTATGTAAAACGACAAATATATAATCATATTTAAATAAAAAAAATTAAAGAACAAATTACAATCATACTCCCAAACTTTTAAAAAAGTATAAATAAGTCCAAATAAGTTACTAAAATGGTAATTACTACAAAATGTCCATACCTTTCAATATTATTGTGCAAAATGTCCATACCTTTCATTTTTGACATTTTCATCCTTATTTTCACATTTTATTTGAAAAATCATCATTTTCTCAATTAAAAAATGTAAAATAATAAATATACACTCCCCTTTAAATAAAACAAAAACAAAGAAAAAATAAAAAAAAATTGCAACTATACTCCCAAAAATTTTAAAAAAGTACAAATAAATTTCAAATAAATAATAAAAAATTAAAAATTAAAAATATAACTTTCTTTTTTAATTATTTATTTATATTTATTTGAATTTTTTAGCATAATTGCAATTTTTTTATTTTTTTATTTTCTTTATTTTTGTTAATTTTAAAAAGATGGCATATTTGTCATTTTATAGGGTTTAATTGAAAAAATGGATTAAAATAATAATTTTCACAATGAAATATGAAAATTGAGGTGAAAATGTCAAAAATGAAAGGTACCATACGTTCTGCACAACAATATTAAAAGGTAGGAATGCCTGTGATAATTACCTTTTTAATAATTTATTTTGACTTATTCGCACTTTTTATAAAAGTTTGGGAGTATGATTGAAATTTGTTATTTAATTTTTAATTTTTATTTAATTTTATTTAAATAAGATGACATATTTGTCCTTTTACATGAAAATTGGATGAAAATGATTATTTCCGCAATGAAAAGGTGAAGGTAGGGGTGAAAATGTAAAAAAATAAAAGATATGGACGTTTTGCACAATAACATTAAAAGGCAATGACGTTTTGTGCTAATTACTCTAAAAATGTATTTTGAAATAGTGATTTTTTGAAAAATATGTAGTTGAAGAATGATAATTTTTTTTTTGATTTATATGTAATATTATTTTATTGAAAAATGTGTGATTGAAAAAAAAAAGAAAAAAAATATTTGGATGAAATGATCAAAGAATGATGGATGATTAGAAATTGACATCTTCATCTTATAACTCATCAAACGGAAGTAAGTTAATGGACTATTTTAACTATTAAATGGTCATGAGAAAAATGGAATTTTATTTTTTAATATATAATATTAGGTTTCAAAAAAGTTAATTGTATACGTAATTTTATTATTTTTATAATAAAACTAAGTATTATTTCAAGTAATTATATATGTATTATCAACATATTTTTTTTAATTGCATATAATAATGTCATTATTAATTATATATTGTAATTAGTAATTATAAGGATAAAATGAAAACACGAATGTTTTCCATCCATTCACATATTTTATATATGATGATGGATTTATAGTTTTAAATATTTATTCTATTAAAAGAAAAATAGACACTTTTCAATGAAAAAAATAAATATAAACTTAGGAGGGGACTTTGCTTTACCTCTAGCTAAAGAAGCACAATATTATCTACATGTTGTAAAGGAAGGTCCACAGGAGGAGAATCACATCCCGAATGTCCTGTCTAAGTGTGTATAAACTGTGATCGCATTCGAATTTATTCGGGTGGTGAACCAGGGGGAAATACCGCCACTTCTCAGGATTAGTTGTGTGAAACTTGGACACTTGAGTCAAAAAAAAAAAAGAAAAAAGAGATGAATAGTGCTTACCTTGTTCGGAGATGAGAGTACACGCTAAAAGAAGCTACACTAATTATTTTATTTTATTTTTTATTTTTTTAGTTGAAGGAGGGCGGGACCTTCGAGAGTTTATTAGATTGCCATCACTTATGGTGGAGGAATACCGTGGTTACATGTATGAAATAAATAAAGTAGTAAATAAGGAAGACTACTTCCCTTACAAATTGTGCGGGGGGGAACCGTGGTACAAATAATTGGTTAAGTCATCATTTACGTCTAATATTCAGGAGATGCCAAGCATCAGTCCTTAAAATTCACCTAAGGCAATGAGGAGCATTTTCGCCTCCTTGGATGATGAAGGAGTTGCCACTCGTTCCACTAATTTATTTGTTCTACCGATACTTCTTGTTATCATTCGCATTGTGTAAAATCTTTGTCTTTGGCTTCCCTTGGTCAATTTAGACTCACTATTTGAAGGAGAGTTCATAAATTTATTATAATATCTCAAGTCCAAGAAATTCATAGCTTTGCCGTGGTTGGCATGCATGTATTCAAAAGTGTTCCCTAATTACTCAAATCATTGTCAAAATGTCGAACTGGATCTTTGTTCGAGAGCCAATTCGAAAGTCAATCTGTTCAAACAATGCCATAAAATCGATTTGTACATCTTGTAGGAGTATTTGAAAACAAAATCTAGTTATTAGTGTCCTAACTCGCATCTACTTAGTTGATTGAGCTTAAATTTTATTTATCTATCTATTAACCATTGGGGATCAACCAAATTTATTTATTTATTTTTTTTAACCAAGTGCTGAAATGTTACCACACCGAAGCACCATATTTTTTACCATTGTCGGATCATTTTTCATTTTTGCTTCTTGCAACCATATATAAATACACACATCTCCTCATTGTGCCAAGATGGAGACAATGACCACAATATATTGGAAGAATAGGTTGCAAAATTCTTTCTTCCTCATCTCCAATTCTAATTTTTTCTAGCTGAGGTTTGGAAAAATCAATTTCGACCATAAACCCTACAACTCGTTTGATAGGGTTTTGCTTATGCTTCTACTTCCTGTATACGAGTTTCATGAAAAACTAGCATTAATTAGTATCTGAAAATGAATTTCTAAAAGAGATTCATATTTTAGAAGAGCTTTAAAGGAAGTCATGTTGAGTCTACTTTCCTAAAAGCTTTCAAATTAAAAGAAATACTTTTATACAATTAAGCGAATGGATCAAAAACTCATTTTGACTTCTCAAAAGCCATGTCAAATAGGTCGTTGGTCTTGAAAAACAAGTGATATCTTCATTGTCAATAAAATAGAAATATTTGATAATCAATTAACTAATAACATTAAGACGAATTATATGAAGAAAAATATATGACGAAATCACGGTTTAAAGCCAAATCACACCGTTTGATTTATGTTTGAGTTTTTCTCAAACCTTTTATACAGTTTTGGTTTATGTTTATTATTTCACAAACCTTTAAGTCATCAATGGTTCAAATCTTGACCTCTAATTGATAAAGGTTCAATATAAAAACTAACGAGTCTAGAGATCTAGGGAAAAAATGCAGATTAATTTATCTTCTTTGTAGAAAAAATATTTATTTAAAAGGTATTGGAGTAGTTGACAACTTTCTTATTCATGCACACAACCAATTTATATTGCTATATTCTGCTAAAAAAATTAATACATGTTAGCTGGGGTGCGCATGACGTCCAAATGAAAATTTAAACAATTCAAATTGAAAAATCAAGAACATGCAGTGCAAGAAAAACAATATCTGTGGTCCAGTGACAATATGACCCGTCACATAAATTATCAAACGATATATTTTCAAGAAAGCGAGAGGGAAAATGAAAGTATCAAAGCGGAAAAAAGGAATCATAAACACCCAAATTCACATTATAAGAAAGACGGAGAGCTTGCTCTGCTTGTTGTATCCTTCGTTTAGTAAATTAGTCTCGACACCAAAAACGACAACCACCGAACTACTGATAGAGGCAAGAATACTTTTTGGAGCAACCTCATAAATCGAACTCAATATCAAATGCATGCCCGTGTATTGATCATAAAATTGGGGTCTACAACGTAGAGATTTAAAATTACAGGGTGTAATTTGAAAGAAACAACGATAATTGTGGTCCAGTTACTGGTAGCTTGAGAGTTCAAGGACCTACCATTTTAGACTCATTAGGCGTGGGCTTGTCCATAAAGATTGTCCGGTGTTTATTTAAAAAATGGGGGCAAGAGGGCCTAATCTGTAACCAAGTCCTATGAGCAGGTTGATGGTAACGTTTTTTTAAGGATTAAGCCAAGAAAAAATTACACGAGGAGAAATTAACTCATTGATTATAGAGGTTCACTCTCGATAGGAGTCATGAATAAAACATACTCGAGAATAAAAGTATCAAAGTTTCTCAATTCTTCGTAGTAGAAAAGGAAGCACAAATGCCTGAAATCTCAAACAAATGTAGGAAATTCGCTTTACCTGTTGTTGCCCTTGTTTAGTAGATTAGGCTTTAGAAGTAGAAAAAATGAACTAATGGTAAAGGTAAGAGCACTTTATCACAATTCTTTACTCTAAACATTGTGGCACTCATGGATCCAACTAAATATCAATCGATTGTTATATGATTAGGCAAAATTTAGACAAGTTCCGACTAAGCGGTGATCGACCGAAAATTATGGTTCGATCAACCGAACTAGAGTTTCGGTCGATCGAAATAGACTTAAATCCGGTATTAACAGATTAATTACCGTATATGCTGTTGGTACTCCAGAAATCCGGTAAATTGCACAGAAATTCGGTATACGCGAAATTAGGTATGCAATTTAGCAATATAATAACTACGATGAACGCAAATTCAACATACATATATCATGCTTAATACTATATACGTACAGAATGTAAACATGAACGAATAAAAATCGCAGAACGAGTAATAGAACCGAAAACTTTTAACCCGAGGCCTGTGTTGCACACAGTTTCCTTAAAACAGATTCGCCCCCTCACCGTTCGTGCTTGAGTTTTACAACGAGCGTCCGTTTCCCAGGATACAACGGTAGAACCAGTAGCTTCCGAGCACCACGGGAACCACTCCGGCGAACTGAACTAGTGCCTGAACTACACCACCACCAAGACCGAAATGCAGGAAAAAAAAAAAACTCTATGCAAATGAATTTCTTATTTATTCTAGACTTGAAAGCCTTTGCTTTTTTTGTGTGTTGGAATGAGGAAAATGAGCCACTATTTATAGGCTAGGCTACCATCAATGACAATGACCTTTGGAGTTTCTCATCTTTTTCCTATGTGGGACAAATTCATTTTTCCCACATAAACTCCCTTTTGAGTGGTGCACTTTGAGCCTCAATTTCTCATTCACCCGAGCATCAACTTTGGCAAGTAAGTATATGATTTCGATGTACTCACGGAGGAGAACACAAATCAACTTTCATCTTCCAAATTGAACAACCGGGTCCCACTCAAAACTCGTGCCAAAGTCAGCCCATAAACTCAATTTTTCCAACAATCCCCCACATGAATGAAAATTGGGAGCGACTCATACATGTGACACATGACGACTTATGAATGTGACACATGACGACTTGGTGATATAGTTCAACAGTTGAAACCTGCATAGGATAGGTAGGTGTTACCCTTTGAACCTTCCCTTGTGAAAGCATATTTACTTTACTGGCTGATCAGTAGACGCGATGTCCTTGAACTGTTCTACTGTTTATGTAAACGATAATACACTTCACACAGGATTCTTCCTAACACATTTCAGTTCTCATTATTATGTTCGTTTTGGCCATGAACATATGCCTGGTTTTGTGAGAGATCACTAGAATTGCGCCCCACACAATTCCCTTAGAAGCGGCCCCACTTCTCTCTCACATAGGTGATTTCTTATTACAAGTAACCCACATTACTTGGCTCGATTTCCGACGCATAAGAATCATTAAAAGCCAATTGCTTATCCTCCAACTTCACGAGCATCACTGTCGCATCACAGGAATGGACATGAGGTAATATCCCCCACAGTGATTACATCAAGTCTTTACAATTAGGTTGTCCCTTTGAACCTAGATCTTGGGATCTCCAGTCAACTAGGTTGGGTTTTCCTTTGTATTGACTTATCCATTCAAGGGCTTAAGTCCCATTCCTCTCGATGATTTCTCAACTAGCTCTCGATTTAACCCTTTGGTTAGCGGATCCGCAATGTTATCCTTTGACTTTACATAGTCAATAGTGATAACTCCAGTTGAGAGTAGTTGTCTTATGGTATTGTGTCTACGACGTATATGTCTAGACTTACCATTATACATGTTACTCTGTGCCCTTCCAATTGCTGATTGACTATCACAGTGTATGCAAATTGCTGGCACAGGTTTTGACCATCTTGGAATATCCTCTAAGAAGTTACGTAACCATTCAGCCTCTTCACCACTTTTATCTAGAGCTATAAACTCAGATTCCATAGTGGATCGTGCTATTACTGTTTGTTTAGAGGATTTCCAAGAAACAGCTGCACCTGCCAATGTGAACACAAATCCACTCGTGGATTTTGAGTCTTTCATATCAGATATCCAATTAGCATCACTATATCCTTCAATGACCGCTGGATATTTGGCATAATGCAATCCATAATTACGAGTCAATCTTAAGTACCTTAGTACTCTTACTATTCCTTTCCAATGATCAGCTCCTGGATTACTCGTATATCTACTTAGTTTACTAACTGTGTAGGCTATGTCTGGTCTTGTACAGCTCATTAAGTACATCAGACTTCCAATGATTCTCGAGTACTCTACTTGAGAAACACTTTCACTTTTATTCTTGGATAGGTGTTGACTCGTATCTATCGGTGTTCTAGCCATGCCAATATCATCATTACTGAACTTTTTCAGAATTTTATCCACATAATGTGACTGGCTTAGAACGAGTCCATCTGATGTTCTTGAAACTTTGATTCCAAGTATAACATCAGCCAAGCCCATATCTTTCATGTCAAATCTTGAATTTAACATATTCTTGGTGGATTTGATCATCTTATCGTTGCTACCAACAATAAGCATATCGTCAACATAAAGACATAAAATGACATAGCCATTTTTCGTGTCTTTGAAGTAAACACATTTATCACACTCATTGATTTTAAACCCACACTCCATCATGACACTATCGAATTTCTCATGCCATTGTTTTGGTGCTTGTTTTAAGCCATATAATGACTTCACCAATTTGCAGACTTTCTTTTCCTGCCCTGGAGATGAAAACCCCTCGGGTTGTTCCATATAGATTTCTTCATCTAAATCTCCATTTAAGAAGGCAGTCTTAACATCCATTTGATGTACTTCAAGATTCCGCAAAGCAGCAATCGCAAGTATCATTCTAATAGATGTTATTCTTGTTACTGGAGAATATGTATCAAAGTAATCAAAGCCTTCCCGTTGTCGGTAACCTTTTATTACTAACCGGGCCTTGTACTTTTCAATAGTTCCATCTGTTTTCATTTTTCGTTTGAAAATCCATTTGTAGCCTAGTGGTTTACTTCCTGGGGGAAGATCCACTAGCTCCCATGTATGATTTTGCAAGATGGAATCTATTTCACTTTTAATGGCCTCTTTCCATTGAGGTCCTTCTGAGGAGTTTACAGCTTCTTGATAGCTTCTAGGTTCACTTTCTAGCATATAGGTCAGAAAATCTGGACCATAAGATTTTTCTGTTCTTTCTCTTTTGCTACGTCTTGGTTCAACCTCAACCCCCTCTTCTAGTTCTTGGTCCTGACTATCTTCAATCATAGTCTCATACGTCCGTTTAGAAGAGCTTGCCTCTTCTTTGGACTTATACGGAAATACATGTTCAAAGAACGAAGCATTTCTCGATTCCATTATCGAGTTTTTGTGTATATCTGAGATTTTCGATTCATACACAAGAAACCGATAAGCACTACTGTTATGAGCATATCCAATAAAGATGCAATCTACAGTTTTCGGGCCTATCTTCACCTTCTTTGGTGTTGGGATAGCCACTTTAGCGAGACACCCCCACACTCGTAAGTATTTATAGGAAGACTTTCTTCCTTTCCATAACTCATACGGAGTCTTTTCCATTTTCTTTCGGGGCACCTTATTTAAAAGGTAATTTGCTGACAACACAGCCTCCCCCCACATGTTCTGAGGTAACCCAGAACTTACTAGCATTGCATTCATCATTTCTTTTAAGGTGCGATTTTTCCTTTCAGCAATGCCATTTTGTTGCGGTGAATAAGGTGCGGTGGTTTCATGTATGATTCCGTGTTGTGCACAGAATTCAGCAAACGGTGCTTCATACTCACCACCTCGATCGCTTCTCAACACCTTAATTTTCTTGCTAAGTTGATTTTCAACTTCCGTCTTATAGAGAATGAATTTCTCTATCGCTTCATCCTTACTTTTTAGCAAGTACACATAGCAGTATTTTGTGCTATCGTCGATAAAAGTAATGAAATACTTGTTGCCACCTCTTGTTTGTACAAATTTTAAATCACATAAGTCACTGTGAATTAAATCAAGTGGTTCAGTATTCCGTTCAATTGATTTGAATGACGACCTTGTCAATTTTGCTTCAACACAAGTTTCACACTTATGTTTCGAATCAACATGGAACGCGGGTATGCAATTCAAGTTAACTAGTCTACGTAAAGAATCATAGTTAACATGTCCTAGTCTACCATGCCACACATTGGAAGACTCAAGCAAATAAGCAGAAGAGTTCACTTTATTCATTTTTTGCTTAACAACCATTACATTTAGTTTGAACATGCCATCGGAAACATACCCTTTTCCGACAAACATTCCACTTTTGGACAAAATAACTTTGTCTGACTCAAATACAATACGAAATCCATGCTTATTCAAAAGCGACCCGGACACTAGGTTCTTACGAATTTCCGGCACATATAGCACGTTGTTAAGAGTCAACTCTTTCCCTGAAGTCATCTTCAGAACCACCTTCCCTTGTCCTTTGATTTCAGAAGTTGCTGAATTTCCCATGAACAACTTCTCTCCATTGTCAATTGCTTCGAAAGCATTAAACATCTCTTTATCAGAGCACACATGCCTTGTAGCACCAGTGTCAATCCACCACTCTTTCGGGTTAGAACCCACCATGTTTACTTCAGAAATGACGGCTGCGAGATTCATCTCCGACACGTCATTTGCCATGTAATCAACCACATTTGCTTCCTTCTTCTTCTTTGGCATTCTGCACTCCGAAGACTTGTGACCTACTTTGTCACAGTTGAAGCATTTTCCTTGAAATTTCTTTTTAGAAATTCCACCTTTTAGTCCTTGCTTGGTCCCTTTGCCACCGGATGACCCAGCCTTACTTTTGTAGGCCTTACTGCTTTGACCATGCTCTACCACATTGGCTTTAGCAACATCAGGACTGAACCACTTCTTCTCCGAACCCTTGTTGTCTTCTTCAATTCGAAGTCTAACAATCAGTTCTTCGACGTTCATTTCCTTTCGTTTGTGCTTCAGATAGTTCTTGAAGTCTTTCCACGCGGGGGGCAATTTCTCAACAATTGCTGCCACTTGGAAAGTTTCACTCACAACCATCCCTTCGGCATGAATTTCGTGAAGAATCACTTGGAGTTCTTGCACTTGACTGATTACTGGTTTGGAATCCACCATCTTATAATCCAAGAATCTGCCGACAATAAACTTTTTTGCCCCGGCATCCTCAGTCTTATATTTTCGGTCCAACGACTCCCACAGCTCCTTAGCAGTTTTCATACTACTATACACGATGTATAGCGAGTCTGCTAAGCTGTTCAATATATAGTTTCGGCACAGAAAGTCTGAATGTTTCCAAGCATCAACCGCACTGATCACTTGAATATCTCCTTCACCCTCATTGAGTATTGGAGCAGTTTCAGTCAAGAATCTCGCAAGATTCAAGGTGGTCAGGTAAAATAACATTTTTTGCTGCCACCTCTTGAAATTCAAGCCATTGAATTTTTTCGGTTTTTCCCCATGGTTAACCGGAACATTAGCCACATGTTGGCTCACAACACGACTTGGCACCTGAGCCACAGTCTGAGCCACAACAGAGCTAGGCCCTGCACCCATAGCTGCACCCATACCCACAGTTTGGGAAACTTGGGACACATCCATGTTGGTTGGTTCGGTTGTCATTTTTGAAATAAAACACACAAAAATTAGTTTCCAAAAAACTAAATATCAACTTGTCTTTAAAAAAAAACGAATCTGTTTTAAGCTTGTTATATGATTAGGCAAAATTTAGACAAGTTCCGACTAAGCGGTGATCGACCGAAAATTATGGTTCGATCAACCGAACTAGAGTTTCGGTCGATCGAAATAGACTTAAATCCGGTATTAACAGATTAATTACCGTATATGCTGTTGGTACTCCAGAAATCCGGTAAATTGCACAGAAAATTCGGTATACGCGAAATTAGGTATGCAATTTAGCAATATAATAACTACGATGAACGCAAATTCAACATACATATATCATGCTTAATACTATATACGTACAGAATGTAAACATAAACGAATAAAAATCGCAGAACGAGTAATAGAACCGAAAACTTTTAACCCGAGGCCTGTGTTGCACACAGTTTCCTTAAAACAGATTCGCCCCCTCACCGTTCGTGCTTGAGTTTTACAACGAGCGTCCGTTTCCCAGGATACAACGGTAGAACCAGTAGCTTCCGAGCACCACGGGAACCACTCCGGCGAACTGAACTAGTGCCTGAACTACACCACCACCAAGATCGAAATGCAGGAAAAAAAAAACTCTATGCAAATGAATTTCTTATTTATTCTAGACTTGAAAGCCTTTGCTTTTTTTGTGTGTTGGAATGAGGAAAATGAGCCACTATTTATAGGCTAGGCTACCATCAATGACAATGACCTTTGGAGTTTCTCATCTTTTTCCTATGTGGGACAAATTCATTTTTCCCACATAAACTCCCTTTTGAGTGGTGCACTTTGAGCCTCAATTTCTCATTCACCCGAGCATCAACTTTGGCAAGTAAGTATATGATTTCGATGTACTCACGGAGGAGAACACAAATCAACTTTCATCTTCCAAATTGAACAACCGGGTCCCATTCAAAACTCGTGCCAAAGTCAGCCCATAAACTCAATTTTTCCAACATCGATTGCATGTAGTTAAACAAACCTTTGTATGATGAAGTTCCAGTTTCCTATATGGACAAGATTTAGAAATTATGGGCCATAATTTGTAATTTTTCGAGTGAGTAGAGTCGAGCAGGCATGAGGTGATGCCCAAAAAACACCAAAACAAAACACTTACCTGACTTAGGTAACGTGTTATGTCGATGTCCGTGGCCAGGGGAAACCAGATTGTCACTCAGCATTTTAGAATTATTAGGGTTTCTTTGTCTTTACGTACGTTTTCATTTATGGGTACTTCTGTGTAGAGGCTACTGAATTCCTTTTGCAGTTTCCATTGTTCGGACAAAGATCATGACAAGGCTATGTCAGAAATGTTTTTGCCTTGAAGCTCTAGTCTATTCAGGGTTTTGTCCTGTTCCAAAATGATTGATACAAGTCGGAAACGTGGATTTGATTAAGGTTTTTCTACTGAATTTTAAATTCTTGAGCACCATTTTATAAGCCATTTTCAACAGCGAATTCTGCTCAATGTGCTTGTAATAGGGTTACTTAGGGATGGTTACTGTTAAATGACATAATCCCACATCGATTAAAGATGTAAACATAGGCCAATTTATAAGGTCTTGGACTACTCCTCTTAATAAGGTTGACCTTTTAAGATGGACCCCAAACCTTTACAGTTACATCCCTTTGAACTTATGTAACCATGAATATGGATTATCATGGACGTCTCTTGTGGAAGGAATGAATTCTTACTACTATGGAACACACTCGATAAATGTATACTAAGAATCTGCGTTCTGTGCTGGCAAAGAAGGCCCCGAGATAGCAGGGAAAATTTGGAAAAAATGTAGCTTAAGATTCCTGGACTGGACAGCATGAAAATGGACACCAAGAAATTGAAGACTATTTTTGTAGTGTCCAATAAGTCATATCTTGTGGGCCGAGTTGATGCTGAACTTGACACAATAAAAAACAAAGTAACTCTACTTTGATTGCGTGAAAGCTCGAACAATGGTTATTTTTCACACGATTTTCAGGAAAAAAAATTAAATTTGCCTGTTTAACAAGTTTCATACAATGCTTAATCCAACTGATGGAACTTCACATTCCCCAATGTTACAGATAGACAGATGCAACTATTTCTCTCAGGAAATGGTTTATCTAAGGCCAGTAAATTGTTGAGTTCAGCAGTAAAATTTGCCTCAAGTTTCTTCATAATCTTCTTAAAGTACTGTCTGTGGCAGTCAGTCTGGTTACTTTCTGAAAACTTTTCACTGTCCATATTTAGTTAGGGTCGAATTTACTTTTTGATAAGGGTTTCAGTATTGGGAGAGTGATTTGTAATTACATTCGGATTTAGGTATATTAGTTCTTTTCTGGATAAAAGATAGAAATTTTTTTAATTAACATTTTTTGCCCCTACCGAAAGGTGATAAAAACAATGGAACACAGTACGCCCAACAATAAAATGCTTATCATCTGTAGCAAAAGAAGCAAGACTAAGGGGCCATTTATTCGCTTTAATAAAGCTACTCAAATAGGGATAAAAAATAGGGTTTGGTGGCAGCACATATCTGGCTGTCTTTTTTTTTTTTGTTCTTTTCTAATTGTCCAATGAAAAATGACACGTGTTTCCCTTGTTTCAATGAACTTGTTCATGTAGCAGGGTTGTTCCCTTTTCTAGGAATAAGCTGACACGAATCACACCCGAGCTTTCAAAACCTAGAATATCGAGCAAAATAGCTGCATTGTTTGTACCATTAGCCAAGAATCAAAGGGCAATTTTAAGTCCCATTCTCATTGCTTCACTTCGGCATTCTCAACTGCTATCGAACTATCCCAGCAGGAAAATTCCCTGATTCAGAACTCTTCACTGGAAAATGAAAGAGAGCTCTTACTATGCCGGAATAAATATGCTACTTGGCTTGGCAGGGAAGAGATCTTATAAAGGCAGAAGTCCCACATAAAATGGCTACACGAGGGTGACAACAATACAATGTTTTTTCATGCGTCGGTAAACAAAAAAAAGAAGGGCTATAGAATTTTTTGGAGGAACCCCTTTAACTACCGCTCTAGGCGCCACTAATATTGTGCTTATTCCTAAGGTGGAGGCCCCAAACAGTTTCGATAAATTCAGACTGATCAGTCTTTGCTCGGTAATGTACAAGGTCTTGACTAAGATCATGGTGGCGAGAATGGCTCCTTTACTGGACAAAATAATTTCTCAAGAACAATTCGCTTTTATTCAAGGAAGAAGTATATTCGACAACATCTCTATTGCATAGGAGATGGTACATAAAATTCATAAAAGTATAAGGGGCGGAAACATCTTAATGAAAATCGACATGGCCAAAGCATATGATAGGGTAAACTAGAGATTTTTTATGGCAACCTTACAAAGATTGGGTTTTTCTGACCATTGGAGAAACCTTGTGTTCAACTGTATCTCTTCCCCATGTTTTTCGATCATGCTTAATGGTACAACAAAGGGTTTCTTCAAGCTATCTAGGGGTCTACGCCAAGGAGACCCACTATCACCGTATCTATTTATTCTAGCGCAAGAGCTCTTGTCAAGAATGATCAATCAGACCTTCCAAAGAAATCAAATTCAGCCTTTTTACTCCGGAGGAATGTTGGTTGGTCATTTATTATACACCAATGATTTACTTATTTTCGTCAATGGTTGTAAAAAATCTGTTCGAAGCCTCCTTGAAGTTGTTAAGAATTATGAGGCCTGATCTGGCCAAATGGTCAGCCCTATGAAGTCATTCGTATTCTTCTCTAAAAACAGTACTAGTGCACGAAAAAAAGACCTGATGGCATTATCAAGGTTTAAAGAAGGCGTTTGGCCTTGCACATACTTGGGAGTCCCTCTCTATACTGGTAAATTAAAGAAGTACATATTTGAAGCACTACTGAAAAAAATTCAAAAGAAATTGGCCGGATGGAAGGGTTGTCTTTTATTCTTCGGGGGAAATATTACCTTGATTAAGCACGTTCTTTGTAGCATTCCTATCCATGTTTTATCAGTGCTGAATTTGCCTAAAGGAGTGCATAGTGAATTGAACCGAATTTTATTGTCTTTCCTCTGGAACTCAAGTGAGGGCGCTAAAAGACGTAAACGGGTTTCATGGCGAAATATTTGTTATCCTGTAGAGAAAGGGGGGTTGAGCATTTGAGACTTTAGTGAAGTTCAACAAGCCCTATTTATGAGGTTTGTATGGAAGTTGGTTGTAGGGGGCTCTTTTTGGTCTGAATTTTTTAAATCAAAATATATGAAAACCATGCCTGTTGTGTTGGCTAAAATGTCTCCAGCCCACTCTCGATTTTGGAAGAGAGTTCTGTCGCCATTACCTACAGTGCTGCAAAATTCTTATTGTCGCGTCCGGGATGCTCATCCAACTTTTGGTATGTAAACTGGCTGGGACCTCAAAGCTTGGTCGAAGCTGGCTTTGAAGTTCAGGACCCACAAATGCAAATCAAAGATTTAATCATGGCTAATGGGAAGTGGAATAGAGCCCGACTGAGGGAAATTGTGGGCGAAAATCAAGCCCATTCCATCGCCTGTATGAATTTGAAATTAAAAGAGGAATGTGACAGTTATGTTTGGAAGCCTAGCAAATATGGATTATTTTCGACTAAATCGGCTTGGGAATTGATCTGTAAAACAGACATGGAGTGCACATGGAAACGGTGGTTGTGGTATACTCACGTCCCGAAAAGAATTTCATTTGTGGCTTGGAGAGCGAAACGAAATTGTTTACCAGTGGATGGTGTAGTTCAATCAATTGGTATCCCACTGGTATCTAAATGTAAATGATCTAGACCTTGGAACATGTATTAAATAGATGAGAGGTGGCTAAGAAAGTATGGAAATATTTTGAAAGCTACCTAAATCTATCCATGCCAGAGATTCCAACATGGAAATGGAGAATGAACATAGCTCATCTCAGCTGGGAGTCATTCGGGAAATTATACCGCGTCTCATCACATGGTTTCTATGAAAAGTAAGATGTAAAGCTCGAATGGAAGGGTAACCTATCATTTGGCAAAAAGTTACTTGGAGGATCAAAGACTCTCTATCACAAATTGCAAGTCTGGCAACCAAAAAAAGGAAAATCTCAGTTCGGGAGGCTCAATGGCTGCATGATTTAAACTGTCTAGTAAATCCTGTTAAACAACCAATGGTTCAAATGATAAGTTGGACGAAGCCACCAAGTAACTATTTCAAATTGAACGTTGATGGTGCTTCGAAGGGAAATTCGGGTTCGGCTAGAGGGGGAGGTGTGATAAGGGACTCCAATGGCGCCTTTTGTTCCAGTTTTTCTCATCATTACGGGCCTTGTAAGAATATGGTGGCTGAAACCCGTGCACTACTCAACGGCTTATGCTTATGTAGAAATCTAGGTTATAGAAATATCATGGTTGAAACGGACTCACATGTACAGGTAAACTGAGTGAAGAAAGGTGATTGCTCCTTATGGTGGCTTTGGGATTATTGGGAAGAAATCACGGAATTGATTCATTCACTTAACGCCCAGGTGGATCATGTGTTTTGAGAGGCTAACATGGCAGCTGATTACCTTGCAAAGACAGCGTGTGATAAACTTTCTACTCATATACGTTATGGCAATGGAGTTCTTACCCTTCTTAAAGAAATTTTGCGCACTGACCGTTGGGAATTACCTAACCTTAGACGTTGATGTACTCCTTTTTTGGATACATATATTTTGAAAGCACGTCCTCCCGCACTAGTAAGATTTTTTCATTTAAATATAGTTTTTGACTAAAATTGTAAGGGAAGTAGTTTTCTTCAATCATGTAACCACGGTAAAAAAAAAAAAAATCCAATACTACTTCTTTGTGATCCCTTATAACTGCTATTCCAAAAGAGTTTGCTTCCTAAATTAAAACATCGTCAGTACTAAGCCTCAATTCTCCTTCAGTTGAGAGGTGTATATCATTCTCTTGAAATCTAAGTACCTCTTTGGTGGTTCTCAGTCGTGTTAGATTATTTCGACGGTGATTTATGTATCCCTTAGGCAATTTTACTTGGATGATGGTTTTCATTTATTTACCTCAATCTCCCATTCAATTCAGTATCAAATTCATATAAGAGCTTTTGTCATCATGGCTGGTCCTTGTCGTCGTAGTCCAAATGTTAATGAACATTATGCTAGAGAAAATATTGACCTCATTTTCGTTAAGGCTACGTGGAAATAGATGTCGGGCCCACTCGTATACACGTGAGCTAATTCCAACACTCAAAGACGAATCGAAATTCGATTACACTCCAAAATGGAGGTGGGTGAAGCTCTAACACGAGACAATGATGTTTGGATTCCGACAAGATAATTGTGGAACAATTGTATAGTAATAGCCAATCATTATGAATTCATTGAAGGCAAAACGATATCTATCTTAACAAACATGTGTATTATAGAGAAGAAAAATAGTATATAGTATTGAGAGTTTCATTCACCATCAAATGTTACATGGATGGGGTATTTATAGTATCACAAACAAAATGGTAGCCCTTGGGTAAATATATACGTGGCCTTATCTCCTCATCCAAGGCATCTAATCCTAGCCATCACTTTGACTTTCCTAGCTTGTGATGCATTTAATGCTCTTACTTAACAACTACCATATTGACAAGACATGACATTCATACTCATTACAAAAATTACATCAATCAATCCAAAAGAATTTCATACATAGATTCAGAATCTCTACATATGAGTTGTCATTTGCTGCGGTTGAGCTTCAGATTCTACTTTGTGAAGCTTCTTCACATCGAAAACCTCACTTCAGCGACAGAAGCTTGAAAATTGGCCTTGAAATTAGTCCCAGGGCCTCGTCTTCCAAGCAAGATGCTTAAGTGGCAATGGGGCCGTAGCTAAAATGGGTTGGCCATGTGGAGCCACGTGTGGTGAGACGTAACAATAGTCTCCCAAGTCCATGTATAATTATTTATATCACGTGTGGACTTCAGTATAAAGTTTGAATTTCTTTTGCGCAAGAAAAAAAATTAAAATATTTAAAATTTTCGACATAATACTAGTCCCTAAGTTCAAGTATAGATATTCATATCATGATTGGAGTTAAAAGTTGATCATGTCGAGGCAATGGAAATGCTGAACTGTCGATGCTCATTTATGTTCAAGATAGCTGAATTTGATTTGAGGTGAGGCACAACGAATGCTTAACTGACGAGGCTCGTTTATGTTGAAGATAGCTGAATTTGATTTGAGGCTGAGGCATAGCGAATGTGAACTGCCGAGGCTCATTTATGTTGAATGGTTGACTTCGATAATGGTGCTAATGATTTGGTACTTTTGCACATTCCCTATAAAAGATAGCCATAATGTTACAACTTTCAATATACGTACGACCGTCACATTAAATGTGCAACAATGGCCATGATTTGGCAATTCGACATGGATGCACCGAGGTTGTTGCATGGGATTCACGCATTAATTTGAGGCGTCAATAAGATAAACCGTTCGAATGCAATGCCGTGAACGCTTTGGATTGAATGGATTTGAATCCAATGGCTGGGATTCATTTTCCCTTCATATAAAAGCAAAATTATACCATTGTTAAGCCTTTACTTTTGCAAAAATCATCCTTTCCCCAAGCATTCGAAACTTTCCAGTATCTTCTGTTATCCGGCGACTCCATTCTTAGATCTTCTTTTTATTTGGGTATTTTTCTGTGAGATTCTTTTTTTATAATCTTCATTTTTATTACCTTCAATAGATTTTGGGTCGAGTCCTAGCGGTGGGGTTGCAATTTCTAGGTTCGGGGAAGAGCTTCTGCCTAGGGTATCAAAATGGGGGTGGTGGAGTATGAGGGAGGAGCCTATAGACTACAAGGCAGATTGGAGGGCTACCAAGATCCCTTTTGTTATGACCTCCAAAAGACTAGCCGAACTTAGAGAAAAGTATAGTATCCCACATTATATAGAACCGTTAGTACCCAAAGCCCACGAGCATGCATGCTTTCCAAGGTCGGGTTATATAGTGGTCAGTGAATTCCTATTTAAAGCAGGAATGTGTCTACCCTAGCACCTCTTCTTTAGGATGGTGTTGATGAGCTTCATGTTGGCTTCGACCCAGGTTCTACCAAATGGGTGGAGCCAGTTAGTTGGGGGCTTCTACCTTTGGAAGAAGGTTTCTTTAGGTGAGAACATGCCTCTACATGTCGTTCAAACTCTCTTTCAACCCTAGGTGCTATGGAAAAATGAGTCAAAGGGGTGGTACTACATCATCCTTTGGGGGGGCTCATGCTCATTTTGTAGTGGGCCCTCCTCCTCCACAAAGGGTTGGAAGGAGTCTTGGTTCTAGCAAATACATAAGGGTGACACAGCTCCAGCATGTACAGTACTGACCCAGTACTACGAAGCACATGAATGCCTCATTCTTTTTATGTTATCCTTTTATTCCATAACTTTAACTGACCTTACTTTCTTGTTTTTGCAGATTCAGGGTCTCGTTTTGAGGTACATGAGGCAGTGTGGGACACATTGAGGATGAAGTTTCGCCACTTCAACCATTTAATTGATTGAAGCAGATATTTTTTAGACTTTGGACTGATGGCCTCGAGGGGTAAACACTAAAGCCTTGTGTGAATTGTTCTCCAAGTCTTGGCACCGACTAACTGTCTTTCATTGTTTGTAGAGAGTTTTAAGAAGAAGAAGTACCCAACCCCGGATAAGGCCTTGATCTTAAAAGCCACCTTTACTGTTGGCGCCAAGGCTTCGAAGCCTCATCTAGGATGCTAAATATGTAAGGGCAAGCTGGAGTGCCTCAACAAGGACCACGCCGAGAAGGGTGGTGAAGAGGCAGCCCACAAGGTGGATAATGTCCCGGAGAGGAGCGATAAGAGAAAGGAAAAAGCCACTGAGAAGCTACACAAGAAGAGGAAGCTGATCCACATCAGTGGCTCTCCCTTGATGAAGTTTGGGACCACTGTGGCCCATCCTGGCAAAATTGCTCCTCCACCTTCGAAGCTGATGGACTCTGTCGTCATTGCAGTGAAGGTAGAAACGGTGAGAAAGGCCAATGAAGAGGCCGCAAGAGAAGAAGCAGAGGCCTCGGAGGCTGCGAAAAAGGCCCAAACGAAGATGACCCTAAGGAAAGTTTGGCAGATTCTCAGCAAGTCAGGATGAGAAAATAGCTTTGGCCGTGATGGAGATGCTGCCACCAGAAGTCCGAGGCGCAACTGCCAATTTTTACAAATTTTGGACGGAGAGGTAGCAAAATTATGTGTCTACTTGTGACACGATGGACCTCATGGTGACCCTAGTAAACCAAAGTGCACGAGCTTTTGAGATCACATTGGAATGCCAAGAAGTCTTGGCAAATAACTAAATAAAGAATAAGGCTTCAGTGGACAAGCTGGCCGCAACTGAGGAGGAAATAAAAAAATAAATGTCGAGGCTAAGGTGATGAGGGCCCAGCGAGTTGAAGATGCAGCTAAGTTGGACTTTGCTTTAGCCGAAATAGAAGCTTTGAAAAGGGAAGTCATGAGTCCCAGTGCGAGGTAGTCTCTTTGACCAAGAAAGTGAAGACCTTAAACAATCATGGGAAGCTTACTGCAGAGGCTTTGGATAAGGTAAACTTGGAGCTCGTTGGGCTTAAGGAATCGAATCAGTTCTATAAAGGCCGAATAAAGCACTATGTGCAGGAGGCGGATAGAGCCAAAGTCGAAGCTCAATTAGCGGGTGATGAGACAGTGAAGAACTACATTTCCAATTTTCTCCTAATGGAGTACCAACACTTTGGCCTCTACTGGAGGAAGTTTAGCTATTCTGAGGTGATAGGAAGGGTGGATATGCTTTACCTCGAACTCGACGCTGCCAAATAGAGGGCAAAGTTCTTGGAGTAAGTGCCTCAAACACCTATTGAAAATGCTATGGAAGAGGGGGTGGACCAAGAGAAAATACTTGAAGAAGAAGCTCCAGGTCAAGAAGCTGCTGAAACACCTACTGTAGAAGCATTGACATCCCAGCCACCTCATGCTTAGTGTAGTTTTTTTAATTTTCACCTTTTTGTAATGGCCACGACTCTCCTTCTAATGATAGTAATTTTATAATATGAAGTTCTTTTGTACTTTTCTTTAAGTATGGAGACTTAAATAAAATGCCTAAGTTGACAAACTTGAAATTAATGTACTTTCAAACAACATATGTAATCTTGTAATGAATCACTTGTGCATCTCAAATTAACATGCGCAACTCTTATTTTATTTTTCATTTCTTAGTAACTTTCAGCCTCGTCTAGGAAGACTTGTGATGTACGCTTCTAAGTTCAAATGAGCTAATCCATTTTTTGAGATCGGATCCTCTCATCTGAGGTGCCCACACTTCCTTACATGAAGGATGGTTCATCCATGTAAAGACTTATCTCTTGACGTTCAGCTTCGTCAAGGCGAGGTAAATGATGCATACCTCGGAGTTCAGACAAAGTAATCCCCTTTTTGAGATCGGATCCTCTCATTTCGAGGTGCCCACGCTTCCTTACATTGTGAATGGTTCATCCATATAAAGACTTCTCCCTTGATGTTTATCTTCGTCAAGGCGAGGCATATTATGTACGCCTTGGAGTTTAGACAAGGTAAACCCTTTTTCAGGATCGAATATTCTCGTTCGAGGTGCCCATGCTTCCTTACATGATGGATGATTCATCCATGTAAATGTTTCTCCTTTGACGTTCAGCTTCATCAAGGCGAAGCATGTGATGTACGTCTCAGAGTTCAGATGAGGTAATCCTCTTTTTGGGATTGGATCCTCTCATCTGAAGCACCCACACTTCCTTACATGGTGGATGATTCATCTATGTAAATGCTTCTCTCTTGACGTTCAACTTCATCAAGGCGAGATATGTTATGTACGCCTCGAAGTTCAGACGAGGTAATCCCCTTTTGGGATTGGATCCTCTCTTCGAGGTGCCCGTGCTTGATTATATATCATTGAGGCAATATTTGTCCTTTCCACATGATATGATCCGGGCTATGCTAGAAACTATCAAGAATTCGAAGCATGTTGGAGAGAGATTTGAGCCAAGTCAGAGACTTCAAAGAGTTGATAAAAGCTATACATTTACAAGTTCGGCAATGGAGTCCATAATATTGAAGACTACATGCTAAGGAACAAGTTTCATGTTGGGGTCGAGGTCGGAAATCAATTGGATCAACACGAAAATTACGCAATTATTTTCAGTCTCATATTGAAACCCATTTTTGATATGGTAAATAATCGAATTGGAGGATTATGTCTGAAGAACAGTTGTATCCCTTTAAGTAATCTTTCTAACGTACTTTGAATCACTTCAATCGGATATTGGTAAAGAAAGTTAAGGCTAAAATACTGAAGGTTGTCTAGCGGGATGAAGATTTTGTCCAACTGGATGAGCCATACCGGACGTCCGGTACGACGCGTCTGGTGGGATAGATTTTTTGCGTGATTTTTCCTATTTTTACTAGAATTTGTTATTGTTAGTAGTTTTCTTATTCTAGGACTTTAAATTTTGTATTATTCCATATTTCTTAAGTTCTCCATAGTTTCCATATAAATATGAATTTTATTTCGTCGTTCTCTTTTGATTTCTTGTTTCATATTGTTGGGTTCAAAATCCAAAATAAATTCGGGTGAGATTTCGAGACTTTGTGATCAAAAGGTCGTTGGTTTAATATACCCTCGGTTGCTTGGTTCAACGTTTTGAGGTTAAATCCTAAACCTTGGTCATATTTAGGATCCTGTGAGTTCGATAACGTTCGTGCTAACCGGGTTCGCATCAAGTGGTATCAGAGCTTAGGCCCCAAGATCAAGGTTATATCATTTTTTTCTTTTGTCTTTGTTGAGTCTTGTTTTGTGTTTTTTCACAAATTTTTTCTTGTGTTTTGGTATTCTTGATATTCTTCGTATTCTTGTGTCCTATAACAGTTTTAGAATCTTTGATCCAGAAAAATCTCAAAAAAATTTCAAAAATTATTTTTGTACTCAATTTGAGTCCAAATCAACTTCCGTCCGTTTCGAGTTTTGTAAAAAAAAAGGTACTGTTCACGTCCGAGATTTTAATTTTTTTAATTTTAATTTTTTTTGATTTCTTGAAAATTGTCCAATATCCTATCATTGATCTTAATTCCAAAATTCATTTGTGTTCAATCCAATCCAAATTCAAGAACCACTTTTTTGAATTAAATTATTCACTCATCTAAATTATCCAACTATTCCCTTGAGTCAAAATTCAATTTTGTCGGGTCTAATTCAATTCAAGAACCACTTTCTTGAATGTATCATTCAATCACAAGTTGTTCAGCTCAATTTCCTTTGAGTCACATCCCAACTGGAATCAATTTAACATGTTTGAAGGGCAGTGTATGAGTTATTATGGATATGGTGTTGATAGGAGTATAAAAATGACAATTCTACAATTTAAGGGTATGAATGATCCCGATGCATATTTGACATGAGAAGAAAAAGTAGAATTGATGTTTGATTGTCATGACTATTTGGAGGAGAGAAAATTAAAGTTAGTTGTTAACACTTTTGTGGATTATGCAATTAGTTGATGGGATTAGTTGATAACATCTAGGCGAAGGAATGGTGAGAGGCATATTAAAACTTGGGGTGAGTTGAGGAATATTATGAGAAAGCGTTATGCGCCCAATCATTTTTGTAGAAGTGATCGACGTGATTGAGGATTTAGAGAGGTGCCTAGAAGATATAGTGGAGTTGGATATTCAAGAGTGGAGAAAACACCAAGTGTGGAACATGTTGGCAATAGATCAAGCAGAAAGATTTGGTTGGATTATAAGCTTGAGTTCTCAAAAATTCGTGACTTGATCAACTCGCAGAATAATCATAAGAAGGAACAAAGGAGTAAGAGAGAAAATTGTGAGGTGGTTAGTTGTGAAGAAAAAGGAATAGAGCTACAAAAGAGTGAAAGGGAAGTTGAGCTGCAAAAATAGAATGAAGAAGAATCTTCGGAGACAAAAGAGGAGTAGAAAGTGATCTTCAAGGAAGGGGAGTGTGAAGTTGAGGAGGAGTTAGCGAAAACTAATAATTTCTCTCCCTATTTTGAATCCTTATGTTTTGCAGGTTACTGAAGAATTATTTCCAGCAAACTATCCCATTGGAATACCACCTGACCCGAGTATTGAGCCTCAAATTGACTATCAAAGTGTGGATGAAACTAACCGACCCTACACTACTTTGAGAATTTCTTTATTGCCGGTAATTGACTTTGTGATTCCCGAGGAGACGACGGAGTTTCAAAAGTACTGGAGGAACTTCATATATAGGGGGTCGAATGAAATTGATGATCTGAAGGGCAACGTAGGAGCATTGGGTTTGAAATTGATTCATGTGCTTGGGCCAAGTAAAACAAGGAGGATACATGTACAATCATCAGATGGAGCTATTATTGGAGCACTCCACACTTGCATGATCAAGCAGTCACGGCGAACACATTTTGATCTATGTGAAGGTTACTGGGAGTTCATGCCGCAACATCTATGGTTGATTGAGGTTGTGCTACAATACATCCATACTTGCAAAATGGATGGGTACAGTGTATTGATCCTATGTCATGCGAGGAACAATTTTCCATTTGATCCAGGAAGTACAATGATAAGACTTGTAGCATGTTGGTTATTCCCTACGCAATCACAAGGCATGGATTGGAGGACGAATCCTTTCGAGGAGAGGGAATGATATGATCCGGGCTACGCTAGAAACTATCAAGAATTCGAAGCACGTTGGAGAGAGATTTGAGCCAAGTCCAAGACTTCAAAGAGTTGATAAAAGCTATACATTTACAAGTTCAAGCAATGAAGTCCATAATATTGAAGATCACATGCCAAGGAACAAGTTTCATGTTGGGGTCGAGGTCGGAAATCAATTGGATCGACACGAAAGTTATGCAATTATTTTCAGTCTCATATTGAAACCCGTTTTTTACATGGTAAATGATCGAATTTGAGGATTATGTCTAATAACATTGTATCCCTTTAAGTAATCTTTCCAACGCACTTTGAATCACTTCAATTGGATATCGGTAGAGAAAGTTAAGGCCAAAATACTGAAGGCTGTCCAGCAGGATGAAGATTCTGTCCAACCGGACGAGCCATATTGGACGTCCGGTAGGACGAATTTTTTGCGCGATTTTTCCTATTTTGACTAGAATTTGTTATTGTTAGTAGTTTTTTTATTCTAGGACTCTAAATTTCGTGTTATTCCATATTTCTTAGGTTTTCCATAGTTTCCATATAAATATGAATTTTATTTCATTGTTGTAGAAAATTAAGACTTTGATTATGAAATTGATTTGAGAATTTTCTCTCCATGGTTTCTCCATGAATTTATCGAACTTATCAAATATTATGTAATATTTGTGGCGTTAAGAACATCGGTCGTGAGTTCTTCAATTTGTAAGCAAGGGGTTCATTGCATCGTCGTTATCTTTGGGTTTCTTGTTTCATCTTGTTGGGTTCAAAATTCAAAACAAATTCGGGTGAGATTTTGAGGCTTTGTGATCAAGAGGTTGTTGGTTTAATATACCCTCAGTTGCTTGGTTCAACGTTTAGAGGTTAAATTCTAAACCTTGGTCATATTTGGGCGTTCTTGGGATCCTATTCATTCTTTTGTGGGTTCGATAGCGTTCGTGCTAATCGGATTTGCATCACTACATCTTTAAACAAGACATCTATTTATTTACAATGGCTGGGTAAGATTTTCCAACTATTGAGTATATTCATTGGTAATACATTATTAGATGTTCAACATTCCATGGATGAGGTTATACCTTCCCATCCATGTCCTTGATCCGATAAGTACTAGGTTGGAGCTCTTCCTTGATGCGATATGGACACTTTCAGTTTGGGCCCAAAGTGTCTACTCCATGCTCTTTGGGGATATAAATACTCTCTGAAGCACCAAGTTGTTTATTCGGAATGACCTCATTTTGATTTTCGCATTATAATAGCAGGTTATCTTCCTTTGATATGCAGCCAATTTCAACCGTAAGTAATCTTTTTCTTCTCAAGAAAATCGAGCTCACACGTTCTAAGCTCATCATTTGATATTTTACTAAAGTGCAAATGGCGTAGAGAAGGTAGTCTAATCTCTACGGGGATCATAACCTCAGCACGGTAAGCAATTGAAAAAGGAGTTTCTCTTGTTGGAGTCCTGCTGGTGGTTCGAATGGCCCACAACACCTGTGGAAGCTCATTAACCAATGCCCTTTTAGACGCATCGAGTTTCCATTTTAAAGTATGTTTGATAGTTTTGTTCACCGTATTGACTTGCCCATTGGCTTGGGAATGATGCGGTGTGGAAAAATATTTTTTGATTCCTAGCTCCTCACATAGGTCCATGACATTCTTATTATCAAATTGCCTCCCATTATCCGAAATAATTGACTAGGAAATTCCAAACCGACATATGATCTTCTAAAAGAACTTGCAAGTGTTTGCTTCCTTGATTTTGGCCAGAGGCTCGGTTTCAACCCATTTTGTGAAATAATTTGTAGCAGCGATAACAAAACTTGCATTTCCTCTGCCCTTGGATAGGAGACCTATGAGGTCCACGCCCTACTTGACAAAGGGAGTGGGGCTGGATATTGCAGTTAGTTCTTGAGATGACTATCTTTGAATAGTAAAATATGCTGGCATTTGTCACATTTTCGCACAAACTGAACGACATCCTTTTTCAAGGTGAGCCAATAATACCCCTGCCTCAGTGCTTTTCATGCCAATGCGAGTCCTTTCGAGTGGTTGCCATAAACACCTTCACGGATCTCTCAGAGTATGTAAGTAGCTTATTTCACTCCAACGCATCAAATGAGGGGAGATGAAAAGCTTCTCTTATAGAGTACATCATCCAGAAACACAAAATGAGTTGACCTCTTTCTATATTGTAGGCTTTTTCTTTGTCATTGGGAAGTACTTGGTCTTTAAGATAAGCTATGATTGGTTGCATCCAGGTAGGGGTTCCTTCTACCTACATCACTTCTTCTGTAGCAATGGAAGGCTTTATGAGGAGCTCAATTGGCACCACCATCAATAATTCTAAGTCTTTGTTGCTCACTAGCTTTGACAAAGCATCAACATGGGGATTCTCAACGCGCGAGATTTGCGTTAGCTCGAATTTTTTGACGGATGAGAGAAAGTCCATCACCAATTTGAGGTACACAGCCATGCACTTGTCCCTAGCTATGAAGTTGACGTTAACTTGATTAACAACTAGTTGGGAGTCTCTATTGATGAACAACCTTCTCACTTGCATTTCTTTGGCTAGCCTGAGACCCACAATGAGGGCCTCGTACTATGCCACATTGTTGGTGGCCTTGAATCCGAACCATACTGTGCAATTCAGCTTGTGACCTTCGGGGCATACTAGGACCATCCTAGCTTCCAAGCCCATATCCCCAATCGAACCATCTACGAACAAGTTCTACATGGGGGACTCGATGGGTTCCATTACTTCTTCCATTTTTGGGACGTTGGCAAATTCTGCAACAAAGTCAGCTAGGGTCTGGCCCTTGATGGCTGCTTTTGTCTTGAAGAGGACATCAAATTCAATGAGTTCAACTGTCCATTTTAACAATTTTCCCAAGGCTTTAGGCTTTTGAAGTACTTGCCTAAGTGGGAAGTTGGTCAACACATGTATAGTATGGGCTTGGAAGTAGGGCCTTAACTTTCGGGAAGCTATGATCAAGGCTAATGCTAGCTTTTCCATGTCAATATAACGGGGTTTTGGACGCTAGAAGTGCTTTGCTAACGTAGTAAATGGGTAGCTAGGTAGTGTTCTTTTCCTTGATAAGGACTACACTAACGACCTCATTGGAGATGGTCAAATAAAGTTGCAAAACTTCTCCAAGCTTAGGTTTCGAGAGGAGGGAGGCTTGTCTTAGTTGTTTTTTCAACCCTTGGAAGGCCTTTTAACACTTCTCTGTCCATTCAAACGTCTTTCTCCACTTCAAAACCTTGAAGAACAAGAGGCATTTATCGGTGATATTTGAAATGAAGCGACTTATAGCATCCACACGCCCAGTTAGGTTTTGCACTTCCTTTAGCTTTGAGAGTGGGAGTGAGGGTAGAGGTTGGGGTGGGGAGGCTCATTGCTATCAAAGCATGGATTTTTTTTGGGATTTGCTTCAATACATCTTTGGTTAACCATATATACTAATAATTTCTCGGACGCAACACCAAACGCACATTTGAGGGGGTTGAGCCTCATCCCATACCTTAGTAAAATATGAAAAGTTTCGTTCAGGTACGCCACATGGTCATCAACTTTCAAGCTTTTGACGAGCATGTCGTCTATGTAAACTTCAATCGTCTTGCCAATGAGGTTGACAAACATTTTGTTGACAAGCCTTTGGTAAGTGGTACCAACACTCTTCAACCCGAATGACATCATTTTATTGAAATATAAAGATGTGCTTTCCTCATCGGATGGGTACATAGAAATTTAATTGTAACCCGAGTAAGCATCCATGAAACTCAACAACTCATGTCCAGGGGTGAAATCTACCAACTAATCTATTCTCGGGAGGAAAATTGTCCTTAAGAGAAACCCTATTAAGGTCGAAAAAGTCGATGCACACCATCCATTTTCTATTATGCTTCTTCACTATAACCAGGTTGGAGACCCACTTCTAGTATAGAGCCACCCTAATGATGCCATTATTGATCAGTTTTTGTACTTCTTCCTTTAAGGTCTCATATCTTTTCTAGTTAAGAGCTTTTCTTTTCTGTCTATGCGGGGCAGCCCTATGATCAATTTTTAAGTGGTGGCAGGTGACCTTGGGATCAATTCCCACCATATCCTCGTGCCTTCATGCAAAGACATCAATGTTCTTACATAGGAAGTCCTTGAGCTTCTCTTTGATTCTCGGTGATAGGCCTTTCTCATTGCAACAACTTTGCGGGATCCAGGGGGTCCACTGGGAAACTTTCAAGCTCTTCCACTGGGTCTTTTTAGGTCTTAGGTTCAATAACGCGGGGGTCCAACTCATCAAGTATGAACACTTCCTTAGGGACATCTATCATCTCGACATCCTCTTGCTCTGGGCCTTGCTCTTCTAGGATGTCCATCACGTGGATGTCGACTATCACCACGTTGACATCTCTGAGCTTTGCTTTTCTTATAGAGTTCAAGTAGCACTCCTGTGCTCTTCTTTGATCACCCTTTATTGTTGTTGTCCCTTGTTTAGTTGGAAACTTCATGCACATGTGGTGGATGGAGGTGACGGTTCCCAAGTCCTTTAGGGTGGGTCTTCTCAACACCCTATGATAAGCTGACTTGCTATTAACTATCATAAATTCCATAAAGTTCAAAGTGGTATGTGGTGGTTTTCCCATCTCCACCGCAAGGGTTATTTTGCCCATCAGAGTAATGCTATCTCCGGTGAAACCATGTAAGGGGGTGGTAATGGGAGTTAATTCATGATCTAGAATCATTTTGTTAAAAGTAGCTCCAAAAAGAATGTTGATAGAACTGCCATTGTCTACTAGCATCCGTTTGAGCCCATTTCGGGCTACCACGACCCTCACAACAAGGGTATCGAAATGGGGAAAGCGGACACCTTTTGCATCCTCTTGGGTGAATATAATGGGTGGTACTTATTTTTTTGGGAATTGTCGTCCACTATGTAGTTAGTTAGTGGGGGGCCTTTAGCCTCTCTAGCATAGTTTCTTTGAGTATTCTTTGTTTCGTCCCTGACATAGGGGTCTCCAAATATTGTGTTGATTTTATGGATGAGAGCGTTCTCCGCTTGGGCTTGGTAGCCTCTCCGATGTCATTATCTTTCTCTTGGTCTTCTAGCCTCATGCTCCTTCCTCCGTCGGGTAGATGTTTCTTGATGGGAAGTGGCCTCCTCATGCCTAGGAGACTGGTTATACCTATGTGGGGACTTATTCCTTTGTGGTGAATTGCTCCGTCGATCATTTTGGGGACTTGCTCGCCTGGGATGTCGGGCGATATCCTTATAGTCTATCGTATTATGGCTATAAGAATGATGATAAGTGCAATATTAGAGGGAGTTCGGCCTACCTCTAGGTTCTCGACCCCGCCCTCGACCTCGACCTCTTCCTCTTCGGGGGCAGGTTGTGTAGATCCAGTCTGTTGAGTATTGGTCTCGGGGGTAACATCTTCGTAGGCCAATGTAGGCACCACATTTAAGGTGGCTGTGGCAAGTGCATGTCCCGAGTTGGGAGCGATTTCGTTACTAGCCTGGTTTAACTGATAATCTATCAGGTGGGACGTTGGTCCTTTCCTACGCTGCTTTTGTTGAGGTTGGAGGCCTCTACTGGCTCTATTTCTATGATCAATAAACTCTTCGTTGATAATCTCTTACCTCATCATTTCTAGCAATGCGTTATAAGTTGTTAGGTCTTGATTTTGCACATCTCTCTAAAATAATGTGTTTATGTTTAGACCTCATCGTAGTGCTGACAAGGCCTCACGATCAGTGACTTGAACGCAATACGTCATCTCATCAGTGACACGTGACAAAAAGCTTTTCAAAGATTCCCCGGGCTGCTGTCTCATGTCCTGGAGACACTGGATGGGTGCCTCTCATTTCTTGCTCACTACAAATCTTTTCAAAAAAGTGCTCTTGAATTCTGGCCAACTTCTAATGCTCTCAGGCGGTAGCCTACTACACCAAATTTCAGCTGCTTCACTAAGAGTAAGGTGGAATGCTCTGTATTTTATAGCTGAGGTAGTGCCTTTCAGACTCATATGGGTTTTGTAAGTGTTCAAGTGTTTAGCCATGTTGCCTTTCCTGTAGTACTTTGGTATTTTTGGCATCACATGTGGCCCGACACTTGGGAATTTCTCAATTCCTGGGAAAAAGAAAATTTCCATCATCATCATCATCATCATCTAGATCGCAAGATCGCTAGAGTTCATCCGAGTCATAATTCTCATCTGTCTTATATCTGGGTGGTAGATGAGAAGGGCCTGCTTGGTTCAATTTTTCTTCGTCCCTCATTTGACGCCTACTTCTAAGCTGGGCAACACGGGGGACATATTCTTGCCTTTCCTTCAGTTGTCGTGTCTCAGGAGGTGGGGTATATGACCTATTGTAGCGCTGGAGGTTGTTGAGGTTTCCTATGACTCACTTCAGCTGGGCAAATTCTTCAAACGGAAGGAAAGAGATATGATTAGATCGATTCCTAAAATGGTGCTGAGTGATTTCAAATGATCATAATCCATAACTTCATAGTGGAATCAAACTTGCAAAGATTTGGGGATGAGCCACAGAAATGAGTCTGTGGTTTATGTGATAACTCAAGCAAAAAGCCTTGAAGCCATGGTTGTCAAACTGCCTACCGTTGTCGGTGATGAGGACTTTTGGTATGCCAAATCTGCATATTATGTTTTTCCAAATGAAGCTTTGCACTTTTGTTGTTGTTATAGTAGCAAAGACCTTGCCTCGACCCATTTGGTGAAGTAATCAATAGCTACTAGCAAAAACTTTCGCTATCCCTTGTCAATAGGAAAAGGCCCTAGAATATCAATCCCCATTGGAAGAATGGGCTTATCCCAAAGATGGCTGGCTGACTGTTGCTCAGCGGGGGAGTGAATCAAATTTGCGTAGCGTTGACATGCATCACACTTTCTTACCAATATTTTGGAATCCTCCTTCACCAGTAGTACCCTTGCCAGAGAGCTTTGAAAGTGAGGGTTGTTGCCCCTTGGTGATTACCACAAATCCTCAAGTGTATCTCGAGTAGTACCTCTTGGGCCTCAGCTGGACGCAAGCACTTCAGGTGTAGCATGGTAAATTGTTTTCAACCAAGTAGTCTACCAATGGATCTAACTAGCTGTTTTCACGCTTTGTGCCCGCTGAGTTAGCTATGAGCAAAATGATTCGCTGCCTTAGGACTTGCACACTTGCCATGCTGGGTAGATTCTTAGGATTTGTCGATGCTAGCTTGGACAGGGCATCCGCCCATTCGTTGTCTTTGCGAGGGACCTTGGTTATCCTAAAACTTGTAAACCCCATTTGCAGGTCCCCAACTTTCATCAGATAAGAAGCCATCCTCCCATCTTTTGCCTCGAATTCATCTATTACCTGGCCCACAACCAACTGAGAGTCACCGAAAATTTCGACCGACCTTACTCCAAGTCTGACTACCAAACTTAGGCCTGTGATAACTGCCTCATATTCTGCGTCATTATTTGTTGCCAGGAATTCAAAGCGCAACGAATACTCCAACTCCTCTGATTTCGGGCCTATCATAATGATGTCCGCTCCAGACCCCTCGGCCTGCGAGATCCATCAACGAAAATTTTCCAAATCGTCTCTGTTTGCCGGGAGCAGTCAAGTGGAGGTGTAAGTTCTACAATAAAATCTACCATGTTTGTGCCTTGATGGCCGTTCTTGACTTAAACTCGATGTCAAATTCGCGCAACTCGATGACCCATTTCAACATTCTTGCCAACATCTCAGGGCGATGGAATATTTTCTTGACAGGCTGATTGGTCATGACATGCACGGAATGAGACTGAAAGTATGACCTTAATTTTTTGACTGCTATAATCAATGCAAATACCAATTGCTCCGCGAGGCTATTGCGAGCTTCTGCTCCCCTCAACACCTGGCTCACGTAATAAATAGGCTTCTGCACTTTTGGAAGTTCTTTTACCAGTACTACACTTACTGCATGTTTTGATACCGCCAAGTACAAACTCAACACATCTCTTGCACATGGTCTAGTCAAGATCGGTGGCTATTGCAACGAATGTTTTAAGGATTCTAGTGACTCCTCACACTCCTTAGTCCATTCAAAGTTGGTAGAGCCCCAAATTGCCTTGAAGAAATGGTAGCACTTATCTGCTGCCCGACTTATGAAATGATTTAATGCCGCTACCCGGCCAGTCAGTCTTTGGACGTCCTTCCTGTTTTGGGGGCTTTTCATTTCTAGGATGACTCAAATTTTGTCCGAGTTTGCTTCGATGTCTCTTTGTGTGATCATAAAGCCCAAGAACTTACCGTTTGCTGTTCCAAAGACACACTTCTCTGGATTAAATTTCAGTCTGTTTTGTCGGCAATGTTGAATACCTTCTGTAAGTCTCCAACATGGTCATTGGCTTTCATACTCTTGACCACCATGTCATCCACATATGCTTTTATGAGACTCCTGAGCAGGTTCCCAAACTTCACCATCATTTGATAAGTTTCCCCGACGTTTTTCAGACCGAACGACATGGCCGTATAATAGTACGTCCCTGTATCAATTACGAACAAGGTTTTCTCCTGGTCCGATTATGCTATGGAGATCTGGTGATACTCGAAAAATGCATCCAGAAAACTTAATCGTTCGTGACCCGACGTGGCATCCATTAGGTGATCTATCCTGGGTAAGGGGTATTGTTGAGTCCAGTATAGTCTACACACATACGCCATTTTTCATTCTACTTCTTTACCAGGGAGACATTTGCCAACCACTCGGGATATTGTACCTCTCTAATGAAACCTGCACGCAGTATTTTTTCAACCTCGGCCATGGATGACACCTGCCGTTCAGGGGCATGATTCATTTTTTCTATTTTATCAACTTAGCATTTGACTATACACCAAGGCGATGTTGTGAAACAAATGGATCAATCCCTGGTATATCTGTAGGACACCACGCAAAAACATCCAAATTGTTAGACAAACACTTCACCAATTCTTCTTTTTCTTCTAGCCTCACGTATCCCCTACGCAGAATTCACGTCCTCCTACTACCTGAATATTTTTCCGTAGTATCGATGGGCTCAATCCGTCCCCTTGGAGGCTGAAGATCCAACATTATCACTGGTGGTGATCCCTTCGTTCGTATACTGTTGACATAACACTTCTTCGAAGATTGCTGATCGTCCTCACACTTCCCACCTTGCAACTGGTTGGGAACTTCATCACTTGGTGGTAAGTGGAAGGAATAGCCCCAACAGCATTCAACAGGGGTCGACCGTAGATTTCATTGTATACCATGGGGGTCTTGACAACCAAGAAATTCGTTAGGACCACCACATTTGCCGGATAGGTACCCAACGTTACCGAGAACTCCACAACTTTCTCTAGTATAGTGGTGGCAAAAAAGCTTGCAAGCTCGGCTGAACCGAGCCTAAGCTCGGGCCAAGCCCTATTTTAGGGCAACCAGCGGAGCTCGACTCGGCTCGAAAATATATAAAGTTTTTAAAAAAATTGGTAGGTAGTGAGGAAAAATGGCTAGCCCGACTCGAAAAAAGCCTAAGCCAAAGATCGGGCCTAGCCTCTTTTTCTGGGCGAGCAAAAGCTCGGATTGGGCTAGCAAAAAGCCCACAAATCGGGCCCGAGCAAAGTTCAAACCTCAAATTCTGGCCCGCAAGCAGACTCGGCTCAGCTTGTTGACACCCCTACTCTGGTATAACAGTATCCCCTCCAAATCCGAGGAGGGGGTGGAGACTGGTTTGAATTTTTCTAATTGAATTTTTAAAATTACAAACACTTCCCAAGTGAGAACGTTGGCTGTGCTACCGCCATCGACCAACATCCTTTTGAAATCATAATCCACAATGTCACCTACTATCAGCAAGGCATCATTATGGAGGGTTGCTACACCTATTAAATCTTCTTCTCTAAAAGTGATGTTTTTATCAAACCTGGCCTTTTTTCTAGATAGAGCAGACCCTAACTATGCATTCGTAGCTCTTTCTTGCTGAGTTCGAGTCACCCCCTGTTGCGATCCCTTCGGTAATCACATTTATAACATCAGCCCTAGGCGATGGTCGGTCATCGACCTTCTGCTTACCTTGATCATTCCTCGAATTTTTATTCAAAAGACCCCGCTTCAAGAGGTGCTCGATTTTTTCCTTTAGATGGAGGCACTCTTCTGTTTCGTGTCCATGGTCTTTATGGAAATGACAATACTTACCCTTATCTTTCTTGCTGGCTGATGCTGCCATGGGCCTCGGCCACTAGAGCTCCTTCATGTCTCGAATCTCCATCAATATCTTACTTTGTGGAGTGTTTAAAGGGGTGAAGCCTTTGAGCTCCTCTCGCCTCGGCCTTATGGCCCGATCCTGGGTGTACCCCTTGCTCATACACTCATTTTTCGGTTTGTCTTTATCAACAAGTTTTCACACATCACCTAACTTTTGCTTATTACTTTCTGTCTCCTATCCCTTTCAACAGGTCATGCATCGACTCTGGGGGTTTTTGGAGAGTGACATCTTGAAGGCCCAATTTCGCGTTTCATTCATTAACCCTGTCACCACTGCAGACATCTGAAGGTCCCTTATACCAAGGGTCGCCAGGCTGAACCTAGCTAAATACTCTTACAAGGGCTCATCTTTGTCTTGCACAACCTGTATCAACCCAATAGCGGTCTTTCGTTTCCTTTTGCTACTCATGAAGTATGCCACGAAACTCCTAGAGAGCTCGTTAAAAGTTCAATGGACTTGGGTGCCAGTGTAGCTACCCAGTCCCTTGCCTCCTTCCTGAGCGTTGGGGGGAATGACCGACACATCACAGCATTTGGGCTGCATAGAGCCTCATTAAATCAACAAATGTCCGCAAGTCGTCTAGCGGATCCGTGACTCCATCATATGCTCTTATCATTAGCTGTTTGAAACCCTTTGGTAGAGAAACAACCATGATTTCAGGCACAAAAGGATCTTCCTCCAGCACCATCTGCCCGCACCTGTCCTTTCTCCTTGTTAGTGCATCATCTATCTTCTGGGTCATCATTTCTTCTATCTTCATTTCCAAGTCTGTCTCAGGATGGGAAACTTGTGGAACCGCAGACCGTGAAGCCCCCTGTCTCTTGTTGCTGGCTGAGCGACGGGCGGGGCGACTGTTTGTGCTACCGGGGTGGCTGCTCATGTACGAGAGCTGGGCATTTCGTGTTTGACTCTGCAAGAGGGTCATCATGGCCACCAATTGTATTTCCAAGACATTAAATTGGCCCCACGTTACATACTGCGGTGGCGGTGGCGTATCATGTCTTCTTGCGACCTATTTCGATTCCGTCTCCGCCGTATTCCCAACCAAGCGCATATCACTTATTGTTCTTCTTCTTGACATAGATTTTTTGTTTAGTGGTTTCCCATAGACGGCGTCAATGAAAAGGTTACAAAACAAACCTTTGTGCTCTCCTGGTGGCTTGAGGTGGTTCTGCTATTCTGATTAACAAAAGTCACCTGCAAAATAAGGGTGGGGCTCTTCTCCCCAGTTGTACCTCCGGCCTAAGAATTAGAATCGAATTTAGGAAATATGGACTTAGGAATTGAATGCGGAAGGAGAGCTCTAATAGTAAATTTTTTCACTAGTTTATACTTGACCCGCCTTGGAGCTATTTATAGGTGGCCGGAGCCGCGTAACTGCCGAGCGGTTGTAATTTCACGTGTCCCACGTCGTGTTCCCACTTTTCCCACGTTTTGAGAATGTGACCACTACCCATCCAGTAGTTGGTTGTCTTTGTGATAACTGCTAGGGGACCTCTATCTCACTTGGTTATCTCTTGTGACGAAGTATTGTAGAACGCCTCGTGGTGGCAGGCGGCCTAGCATGAATGTAGAGCGCCTGCGTGGGGTCGATGGTTTCGTGTGGTAGGCATGGGGTTGACTACCTCATGTGGTAGGTGTAGGGTCGACGCCTAGGGTTCGGTGGCGTCATGGTGGTCGTCTTATACAAATATAGTGAAGCTCATGCTGGTAGGCACGAGGTGCATTCCAAATAGCTCTTACCTTGGTTTTCATTGTCGATAATAGCTAAGGGTGTATTATATCATTGTTGCTGCTCCCAAAGAAGCACAACTATGCAAGTATTAACATTCCACTAGAAAATATTGTCCTGAATACTTAGTGTTTCTAAATAATAGTTCGTTGTTGTTTCGGAAGTAGTACAATATTATTATTTTAAAAGAATATTATTTGTTCCTTAAAAGCATGAATTATAATTTTCAATATCCCAAAAGAATATTGATATATTACTCTTGAAGAAGGAATTATATAATGTAACGTGCTCTCCAAGTAGCACATTATAATTCATATTAATATTTTAGTTAAATTTTAATTACTCTCGAACAGAATAATAATATAAGATCTAACATAAATTAGGTTTTTACTCCTAAAGATAAATAATTACATAATTTATTATTTTTAAACAATAATATGTTATTGATCCTGAAGAGTATGATATTATAATTTTTAATATTATAAAAGAATATTGATCTATTGTTCCAGAAGAAGCATACTTTTAATAAATTAATACAATAGAACTAAACACGATTCTCACACATTTAAAATATTTCAGAAGAATATTGGTGTACTGTCGTATGCACAAAAAAATAAACTTCTTAACTCCTAAAATTAATGTAGTAGTTGGAGTAAGGGTCGATCCCATAAAGAGTATGTGATTTAACATGTTGTGCTTTGCATGCAATTATGGGGGGGGGGGGATTTTGTGAGCAATTACCATGATTGTGGAGAAATCAATTGAAAGCAATGTAAATTGGATTTATGAAAATAATTAGAAGACCAACATTGATCTAGGTCCACTCCACCATTGGAATATCATAATTGATCATTGATCCCCAGAAAGAAAGATGCTAATTCATATTTTAAGCATTCATCGTTGGTTGAAAATCCTATTTCTCCTTAATTATAATTAATCAAACCTCAAACAATTCAATTAATCCTAATAATCAAATAACCCTAAACAAGCATTGGGATTTAATTCAACAATTGCATTGAGAGATAGAGAAATCAATGAGCATAACAATATAATCATAGAAAATTATTTAATCATGCCAAACATTATTCCTAATGATTAACAATTTCTAACGTAGTAAATCGTCAATACTTAGTTGCTTCATAAATTAAATTCATAAAACAGATACGAGTTTAAGAATTAACGTAGCAATGGATTGAAATAAGCGAAAACTATCAAGATCTAGCATTCAAATATTCAACCATGCGGAATATGAGTAGAAAAACATTCAATACTAGAAAATATGAACTAAAAACCTGATAATAAGTGGATCTCACAATTTCAATGATTCCAAAGCTTCGTTTTCCTCGATCAAAACTTGAAGAGTTAGTTATACATGATGAAAAAACTATTAAAACCTAAAGAAGATGAAAGAGAGATTGGATAGATGATGAACGCCTCAAATTCCTATGCTCTGGTCGAGTTTTAGGTCGAGAAAATGCGTTTAGAATCATTCCATAGATGAATTGGTTGCTTTCCAAAAATAGGCAGATTTTCCCGAAATTAAGCCTAAGCGATCGCTTAGGCTTAACCTAAGCGGTCGTTTAGGTTAGTCATTTTTTGGCTTTGAAACTTAGGTTGCTTCCCCTGAAGTACATAGCGACCGCTTAGTTATAACAACTATGCAGTTGCTATGTTTTGGTCCTCAACTTCTCGTTTTCTTCACTTTTTTACTTCTTTACTTCTTTCCTCGACTTTGTTCACTCTAAACTTTATTTCTTCATCCAATTGATATTTGAAGCTTTCAATTCTTCATTTTTCCTTCCGAGTCAACTTTTGAATATTTGCGATTTGGTCCCTGAACTTTTGTCTTCTTTCATTTTGGTCATTTTCACTCTTTTCGTCCAAATTACACTTTATCCATTGATTTACCACCTAAATCATGATATGAACATAATGAGTGCATTTTGACATTAATTTAGCACATGCGCGTAATAAATAACGGGAGAAAATCATGCATTTTACATTCCTATCAAATTCCCCCACACTTAGCTTTTGCTCGTCCTTGGGCAAAACTCAAATTTTCAATTTCAAAAAAAAAAAAAAACAAAATTGTGGTATTCAAAAGTGCATAACGTTTCGTGAACAAATTTTCCCACAACCTATAATCAATTAGCAAACAATCCCAAATGAAGATGGAGCAAACCAAGCCGGTAGAACCTCACAGATATAATATGATCACTCCATTCTCTCATGTGTTTAAAATAGGGTGAGTGTTTGCTCAAAATCATTCAAATGAAAATAGTCTACCATAAGCTTCCATATCTTCTCATTCGCTATCACTTAGATCATATACTCTACACAAATCATAAGGTCTTTTCAGGGTTGTAACGTGGCTTAAGGTTAGATTGTGGAAAATATTCAGATAAGCGACTAAGAAGCCCTAAAAACCAGTGGAGTAAAGATAATTAACTCAGCTCAACATAGATGGAACATGTAAGACCCAATCACTCCAAACAATGACTTCTTGATTTTCATGAATTCAATACAATCGACCTTTTTCTTTGAATATCAAGAGGAATAACGAATATAGATATTTTATTGCATAAAGATCAATTCTTTCCAATTTTTTTTGTTTTTTTTGTTTTCATACCACAACTATGGAATTTTGTGAATTTGACATAAAGAACATGTTCCACTTCACCAATCATAGCGCCACCATAGATATTGACACCCCCACAGTTACTTTCTAGCGCACCCAACATTCATAGTAACAAAAAATAATCCACTAGCTTAAGGCTTGGGTAAAGATGTTGTTTTTCTGGATATTAAAGCTTGTAACGTGGGTTTACCAAAGAAAAGACAAATAGGCTCAAAGGGGTTCATCAAAGGAATTTTTTTTTGCAGGGTAGGCTATTTGACTAATGTAGTTAATCTTATATGACAAAGATGACCTTAATCATATTCATGCATGCATGTGTCGATGCGGTTTTGAAGAGAATCAAGACAAGCTCTAGAGAAGCAAAATCATCGAAGAGTATCACACATGAAAGAAATAATGAGACTGTTATGTATATATCAGTTTAAAGGCTCAAAATCTCACTAGCCTTTACCTACACAATTCAATTACTACCATCTTCAATGAAAACAACTCAACTGGCTGACCCTAAGTTGGGAGATCATTTATTCAATTTTTGTTATGAGTCCTTCAAAAGTCCAATGAATTTTTTCACTTAGCACATATGACTAAAAATCAACCTCAACTTCTCATCTTCGAAATGTTGAAAAATCATGCAAAAATTTCAAATTTCAATGCAAAAATGTCAAACCTAAAATGAAATGAAATGCAATGCAAATCTAAATTCCCTTCCCCATGCTTAAATCATACATTGTCCCTAATGTAAGCTAAAATGCAAAGAAAAGAATGTAGAAAGCTAAAATATAAAAGCTAAAGTAGAAAGATAAGGAACAAACTCCACTTGGGTTGCCTCGCAAGCAGCGCCTCTATTTACTGTCATTGGCCTGACTGAATGTTTCCTCAATCATCATAACTTGGATCCACAAGATTCAACATCGACAAATTCTCCACTTTGAATCCTTCATAGAAGGGTTTAAGTCTATGCCCATTCACCTTGAACACTTTGGATGTTACTAGACTCAGAATTTCAACTGCGCTATGAGGAAAGACATTAGTAACAACAAAAAGCCCAATCCAACGAGAACACAACTTACCTGGGAACAGATGGAGGCGCAAATGGTAGAGAAGGACTTGTTGACCAATGGTGAACTCCTTCATCGATATCATCTTGTCATGGAAAGCCTTCGTCTTTTCTTTGTAAATTCTTGCATTCTCATAGGCCTCATTGCGAATTTCCTCCAACTCTTGCACTTGCAATTTTCGATGTTTTCCACTCTCATCCACCTTCATGTTGAAATTCTTGATAGCCCAATAGGCTTTGTGTTCTAACTCCATTGGAAGGTGACATGGTTTCCCAAATACCAACCGGAAAGGTGACATCCAATAGGTGTTTTGTTAGCGGTCCGGTATGCCCATAAAGCATCATCTAAACGTAGACTCCAATCTTTCCGACTTGGGCACACTGTCTTTTCAATAATAGATTTGATTTCTTGATTAGACACCTCTGCTTGCCCGCTAGTTTGTGGATGGTAGGCAGTCAACACCTTGTGTATTATATTGTACTTTTTCAACAAAGCTTCTATGGTCCGATTGCAGAAATGAGTGCCTCGATCACTGATCAACGCCCTTGGGACCCCAAATCTAGATAATAAATTAGTTTTGAGAAAACCTGCAACCACTTTAGAATCATCAGTTTGGCTGGCCTTAGCTTCCATCCATTTCGAGACATAATTAACAGCAAGGAGAATGTATACAAAACCAAAAGATGTAGGAAACGGTCCCATGAAATCGAGGCCCCAAAAATAAAAAATTTCACAAATAAGTATAGAAGTTTGTGGCATCTCATTTCGCTGGGAGATATTGCCTATTTTCTGACATTGTTCGCAAGACTTACAGAATAGATGCGTGTCTCGAAAGAGAGATGGCCAATCAAAACCGCACTCTAATACCTTTCTCGCTGTTCTTTTTTTTTTATCCAAAGTGACCTCCACAAGCGTATGAGTGATAGAAGGTTAAAACAGATATAATTTCACTATCTGGAATGCACCTTTTTATTACTTGATCCACGCAATGTTTCCATAGATATGGGTCATCCCAAACATAGTACTTAACATCACTTTTGACCTTCTCTTTTTGAGCTTTTGACAAATCAGAAGGGAATTTATTAGTAACCAAATAATTAACAATATGTGCACACCATGGTAACATCATAGTTGTGGAAAATAATTGCTCACCGGGGAATGTTTCTTGCAATTGAAGCTCACCTTCTACATGCGTCATACGGCTTAAATCGTCTGCCACACTATTTTTTGTCCCTCGTTTGTCCTAGATCTCCAAGTTGAACTCGTTCAAGAGAAGTATCCACCGTAACAATCTTGGCTTTGTCTCTTTTTTCGTCATTAGATAGCGTAGAGCTGCATGATCAGAATAAATGATGACGTTAGTACCAAGCAAACAAGGATGAAATTTTTCTAAAGCAAAAACTACAGCCAAGAGTTCTTTTTCAGTTGTAGAGTAGTTTTTCTGAGCATCATTCAAGGTCCTAGAAGCGTAGTAGATATCATGGGTTGCGTTTCCAATTCATTATCCCAAGACTGCGCCCATTGCGTAGTTGTTTGCGTCACACATTATCTCAAAAGGAGAAATCCAATCAGGTGGTTGAATCACTAGTGCGGAGGTCAACAATCCTTTCAGCTTGTCAAATGCCATTTTGCATGCTTTATCAAAGTCAAAAGCCACCTCATTTTGTAAGAGTTTGCATAGGGATGGTGTAATTTTGGAGAAGTCTTTGATAAACCTGCTGTCCAAGAAAAGAGCGAACCTCTCACACACTTGCGGGGTAAGGCAAAGATTGAATTATACCTTGTGTGACCTTAAAATGATATTTTTTAGAGTTCGAAACAAGGTTGGTTTCTATTCATCTTTGAAGGACAAGTGTAAGATTATGCAAACAACTTTCAAAAGAATTTTCATGGATGATGAAATCATCAATGAATACTTCTATGATATGCTCAATGTAATTTGAAAATATACATCTTTGGAAAGTGTCTGGAGCATTGCAAAGGCCAAAGGGCATGCGGCGGTGGGCAAAAGTCCCAAATGGACATGTGAAAGTTGTTTTTTCTTGATCCTCTGGAGCAATTGCAATCTAGAAATAACCTGAGTAACCATCGAGAAAACAATAGTATGAGTAACCTGCTAACCATTTAAGCCTTTGATCAATAAAGGATAAGGGGAAGTGGTCCTTGCGAGTTACAGTGTTCAATTTCCTATAGTCTATACAAACCCGTCACCCATCTTGAACACATGTAGTAACCAATTCATTGTTTTGATTCTGTATAACAGTTATCCCGGTCATTTTAGGAACCACTTGAACTGGGCTGACCCAATTGCTATCCGATATGGGGTAGATCATGCCAACATCCAGAAGCTTGAGGATTTCCTTCACGACATCCATCATGGGTGGGTTCAGTCTCATTTGTGGTTGACGGGCAGACCTTGGTCTTTCATCGAGTAAAATTCGAAACATGCATGTGGATGGACTTTACCCTTGATGTCCGCAATTGTCCAGCCAATCGCCATCGATGTTCCTTAAGAACTTGTACCAATTTTTCTTCCCATACTGCAGTGAGTTCGCTTGAAATTATTACATGTAGCTTCCCCTCATTTCCAAGAAAAAAGATACTTGAGATGACCGGGAAGAGGCTTCAAATCGGGAGTAGGAGCTTGCGAAATAGAGGGTAGGGTTCTCTCATTCGAAATTGGCAATGCAACATAAGAAACATTACCTGATTCCTGCAGTATTGGTGATGCATTTAAGGTTACAATAGTTTCCTACAAACCACTATTCAAGATCAATTCCTCATCATCCTCTTTGGGATGCTTGCTAATGGCGGTTTCCAAGTCATCTTTCCCATTGAGTTCTAACATTTTCTGCGCTAAATAGTCAACCACATCAATAGAATAGATAGTGTTATCATCGCTAGAGAATCTCATGGCATCATAAATATTGAATGTGATAATGTCACCATCGAATTCCATAGTAAGTGTGCCACTGTGAACGTCAATCTTAGTTTTTGATTTTTTAAGAAAGGTCTTCCTAATAGGATAGGGGTGTCATGATCACCGTTTTCCATATCAAGAACGTAAAAATCAGTAGGGAAGACTAGTTCATTAACCTGTACAAGTAAATCTTCCACTACACCCTCAGGATATGCATTGGACCTATCAGCTAGCTGAATTACTATACCATTTTTATCAAAGGCCCAAGTTTTGAAGAGGTATACATCGAGTGTGGCATGACATTAATTGAAGCTCTTAAATACAACATGGCCTTTTCAGAATTAGTGTTCCCTATTGTGCAAGGGATAGTAAACATACCTGGATCCTTGCATTTTGTAGGCAATTTTCTTTATAGAACTGTAGATACATTCTTACCAACTCTCACCTTCTCACAACCTTTTAGTTTTTGTTTCCGCTTAGTAATGCATAGTTCCTTCAAAAACTTAGAATATAGAGGTATTTGTTTAATAGTATCTAACAAAGGGAGATTAACTTCGCATCTACGAAAGGTTTCATATAAATCTTTATTTTGTTTGTCCTTCCTAGATTCCTAAGGCTTGAGGAAAAGGGGGTACCGGTTCATAACTGGAGAGGGGTGGAAACTTACGTTTACTTACCTCATTTTCGTTGGCAGCAGATTTACGTTCAATATTCTCCTCATCCTCTTTAGGCCTCGGTGGTGTATGAGTTGTTTTCATCGGGGTTTTAACTTCCTTGCCGTTCCTTAACAAGATTACGCTTGCATTTTCCTTTGGATTTACCACTGTTTGAGATGGTAGCTTTCCCGAATTTTTTGTCTCTAAGCGGCTGATTGCGGTTGCCATCTGCCCTATTTGATTTTCCAAACCTTGAATGTTGGCCTTCGTCTCATGTTGAAATTGTAAAGTGCTAGTTGCAAGAGACTTAACAATATCTTCTAAGGGTATACTAGAGTTAGAAGATTGGCCCTGTTGTTGTCTAGGTAGATATGGTTGCTTGAACTGTTCGAAATTTTGCCGGTTTTGATTCACAGGTTGATTTTTCTGGCGATTCCCATAGCTGTGATTTGGATTATCCCTCCATCTTGGGTTGTACGTGTTTGAGTAGGGGGTCATAATTCCTCTACGGTTGTCTTGGGAAACCACCTGCTGCATTGACTTGTTCAACAGGTTCCTCTTGAAGCGTTGGGCATGAGTCTGTTGGATGACATACTACCGAGCAAATCCCACATGCTTTTACTATTTGCACAATACCTGCAACCATTTGACGCACAAGAGTAGTTAGACTCGCTATTTGTTGTTCAAGGGATGATACATTTACCTCGTTAACATGCTTAGTTGGGGTGTCGAGTCTAGTGCCAAATTGTTGAGAATTGGCTGCCATGTTTGCAATCAAGTTCCTCGCTCCTTCGGGAGTTTTATCCACCAAAGCTCCTCCACTTGCAGCGTCAATCATGCTCATTTCTGTGGGTAGAAGGCCTTCATAGAAGTATTGGATGAGAAGTTGCTCACTGATCTAATGATGGAGGCAACTTGCACACAATTTCTTAAACCGCTCCCAATACTCATGCAAAGACTCTCTGTTGTCCTGCCTTACACCACAAATCTCTTTTCGAATGTTAGCTGCTCTTGAAGCCGGATAATATTTTACTAAGAACATCCTCTTCATCTCTTCCCATGTGGTGACACTCTCTGATGGTAGATAGTAGAGCCAATCTTTTGCCGAATCCTTCAAAGAGAACGGGAAAGCCCTCAGTTTGATTTGCTCATCAGTCACACAATTGGCTTTATACTTGTGCACACTACGTAAAATTCCTTCAGATGCTTATGTGGATCTTCACCTACAAGACCATGAAAGGTAGGTAGAAGATGAATTAATCCAGATTTAAGTTCAAAAGTAGTTGTTGCATCTAAAGTGGAAAAACTAATGCAGAAGGGTTGTTGATGCAAATCTAGAGCTGCAAGCTCTTTTAAAGTCCAATTGTTAGCCATGGATCATTTTTCCTCCGATTCTGAATCGCTAGCAAAAAGGATATCGAGATTGGGGGTGTTATCTGCGAGATTCCACCGGTTGTCAACCCGTAATCTCTGCAAAGTCCTGTTTATTTCTGGATCAAACTGCAAATCACCTGGATTAGCGGATCGAGTTATGGGCATACGCAATTAAAGGGAAATCTTAAAAAGAAAATATTCGAGAATTAAGTTAGAAACAAACCAAATTAAGGAATACAATTAAAAATTCTACCTAAAAGTGATAAAAAAAAATAATACTACCTAAAAAAATGACGATTTTTTTAAAAAAAAAAAAAATTAAACTAAATGAACAAACAAAACACAATGAATTAAATAGCACCACTCCCTGGCAACGGCGCCAAATTTGGCGTGCTATTGTACGTACCCAAAAATAAATTCCTCAACTCCTAAAATTAATGTAGTAGTGGGAGTAAGGGTCGATCCTACGAAAAGTGTGTGATTTAACGTATTGTGCTTTGCATGCAATTATGGGGGGGGAGGGAATTTTGTGAGCAATTACTAGGATTGTGGAAAAATCAATTGAAAGCAATGTAAATTAGATTTATGAAAATAATTAGAAGACTAACCTTGATCTAGGTCCACTCCACCATTGAAATATCATAATTGATCATTGATCCACGAGAAAAATACTAATTCATATTTTAAGCATTCATCGTTGGTTGAAAATTATATTTCTCCTTAATTATAATTAATCAAACCTCAAGCAATACAATTAATCTTAATCATCAAATAACCTTAAACAAGCATTAGAATTTAATTCAACAATTGCATTGAGAGATAGAGAAATTAATGAGCATAACAATATAATCATAGAAAATTATATTTAATCATGCCAAACGTTCTTTCTAAGGATTAACAATTTCTAATATAGTAAATCGTCAATACTTAGTTGCTTCATAAATTAAATTCATCAAACAAATACGGATTTGAGAATTAACGTAGCAATAGATTGAAATAAGCGAAAACTATCAAGATCTAGCATTCAAATATTCAACCATGAGGAATATGAGTAGAAGAACATTCAATACCAGAAAATATAAATTAAAAACATGATAATAAGTGGATCTCACAATTTCAATGATTCCAAGGCTTCGTTTTTCTCGATCAAGACTTGAAGAGTTAGTTACGCATGATGAAAAAAACTATTAAAAACCTAAAGAAGATAAAAGGGAGATTAGATAGATGATGAATGCCTTGAATTCCTGTGCTCTGGTCGAGTTCTATGTCAAGAAAACGCATTTAGAATCATTACATAGATGAATTGATTGTTTTTAAAAAATAAGCAGATTTTCTTGGAATTAAGTCTAAGCGACTGTTTAGGCCTAACCTAAGCGGTTGCTTAGGTTAGTCATTTTGTGGCCTTGGAACTTCGAGTGGGGAGGAAGCGACCGCTTCCCCTGAAGTGCGTAGCGACTGCTTAGTTATAACAACTATGCGGTTGCTATGTTTTGGTCCTCAACTTTCGTTTTCTTCACTTTTTCACTTCTTTACTTCTTTCCTCAACTTTCTTCACTCCAAACTTTATTTCTTCATCCAATTGATCTTTGAAGCTTTCAATTCTTCATTTTTCCTTCCGAGTCAACTTTTGGATATTTGCGATTTGGTCCTGAACTTTTGTCTTCTTTCATTTTGGTCATTTTCACTCTTTTCGTCCAAATTACGCTTTATCCATTGATTTGCCACCTAAATCATGATATGAACATAATGAGTGCATTTTGACATTAATTTAGCACATGAACGTAACAAATAACGGGAGAAAATCATGCATTCTACATTCCTATCAAATATTACTAAATAGTGTGAATCAATTAATACAAATTAATATTCTAAAAAAATGTTGTGTTGCTATGAAAGAAACACAATTACATATTTATTAATATTCTTGGAAAAATATTATGTGGTTATTTTTTCAATAATAATAATTTAGACATTCCAATGTCAATATTACATTGATTTTGGAGAATTTCAATTTCAATTAAATTGCTGCTAATGAAACAATAGTTTATTTATATTAATATTCTCGAAGAATATTATTTTGAGATTCTAGAAGAGTCAATATTGTGTGATATGAAGGGTTAAATTACTATCACTAATAATTTGTTCTCAACTAAATGAATGAGAAACATACTTAATTTCTAAAATGCGTATCACAATTGATATTATACAAATATTGGTATAATTGAAATAAATTTTATAGAGAACCAGAAGTTCAATTACTTAATATTATTGTTTGGCATAATCAGTTGGATCATCAATAGATCAATAATGATTAAAAATGAAAATTTAAATTAATATTTATTAAAAAAAAAAAAAGATTCTTCAATCCAATAAATTTCTATATAATATTCATTCTTTGTGTTAAAAATTGGTCTTGATCATTACTAGTTAAAACATGGATTGAATTCCCTATAATTCTGAAAATTAATTAGGATGGTATAAGGGTCCCCGTCACCCTCCACATTGACCATTTAAATATTATTTGTATTTTAATAGATTTGATATATCTACTAGATAATTGTATGGTGTTCCCTAATGTTCTAAAAGACGTAATGCACGTGATGCGTAGATGTCAATTTATGGGTTAGACGAGTTTAGACGAGGCATAGGCGTAAAAAACGTAAAAAGATGTTTTCTTATTTTAATATTATTTTAATTTTTACTCAATGAAAAAATTATTTAATAATTAAAAATAATACCTACGAAACATCTAAAACATGTATATAGAAACTTTATAAATTTTTCCAAAGTTTCTCAAAAAAAAAAAAGTTTCAAATGTAAATACTATATAATAAATAAATGGAATTTTTGGGGAGTTTTCCTTTGTTCAAGGCTTTAAGCGATTGTTTCAAATATATGACAGACGAATTGAAGAAATTAGCATTTAAGTTTTAACTTTAAAGAATTGCAAAAAAAAAAAAAAAAAATTGAATAAAAAAAATTTAAAAATTAAAAATTAAAAAAAAAAAAAAGATAACTAGGTGCGCTTTAGCGGTCAACGGGTTGCCATTGACTGCTAAATAAGACGCTAGGCCACTTGACTTGCTGTTTTCGCTGCGCATCGCGCCTAGACACATATTTTAGAACACGAGTGTTCGCAACTTGAAATTTTGTGAAATTACTGCTCAAAAGTTAAATTATAAACAAGTTTTTTAGATTATACAACTAAGACGTTGTATTGTTAATGTTAGTGAGCTAAAATTTCAACATTTTGATAAGTATTAGTTGAGATATCAATAAATCATTTAACACTATTGCTTGTTAAACACATCCTATCAATTTCTTAATTATTACTATTAAAAACAAAGTATTTTTCATTTCTACTTAGGAAATGCTATTATGTATTATGACAGCATCATTTTTATAACTTGGCTTATGATCAGAGTTTAATTTTTATTTTTTTCATTATTTTGATAGTGTTGTATATATAAAATTGATCCACCACAATGAATTGAGATGAAAAGTAAAGATTGCTAAGAATAAATGGTAGTTTGAACATTTATTTCAAACGAATGATATTTTTAATACAGCTTGTTGATTGTCAATTTGATTGAACAATTTTCTCAACATTAAGAGGGAGGAATTAAACGTAAAAAATAATTCAAATTAGAATTTCGAAAGATAATTTATTTAGATGCATTTACTGATCAAATAGATTAATAATATCTCTCGCACTAGGTTTAAAATACTCCAACTTAAGTTGATGTCTTCGAAGGACAATTCCTTAATATTGTATTTTATAAATTTATGACACGTTTAAACCGTGATTACATTCAATTCTAAGACAAAAACTCTCCAAAGAAAATAGAGCAATTAACAAAGATGATCTCATTTAAGAGGCATATAAAAGCATTAGACATAACAAAATGTAAAATCATAGAAGAGGTTTAGGTAGCTGGAATATTGAAATTTGAGATATTTCAATAAGTTATGTCGCTATAAGAAAGAAATTGAATGAAAAGAAAAAGTTGTTGACAGTATTTTTGTACAAATGTATAATTTCATATTCAAACGAGGGAGGATATCAAAATAAATTCATTGAAACATATCGATTCTAGAAATGATAAGCCAAACAAAAGAACGCAATCCTAGTAAAATTGAATTTTCTAGAGAAACTTCAAATTTTTGAACCTGTAGTCCAAAAATCCAAAGGTTTATACTTATACGAAAAGTAAATGAGAGAAAAATGAAATTGTAACTATAATATACGACTTTTAACATAATAAATTTTGCAAAAATAGTGGTGTAACAATCACAAGATCATATCTTGTCATCCCGATGATGCACTAAATTAGAAATGCAATTATAATCAATTCATTTGGCATGATTATTATTGTTATCCTTGATATATTGAAATAACGATGTCAACGAGTCGGGTCGAGTCGATTCGCGAGCCAAAATTCAAAGCTCGGGCTCAACGAACCGGGCTTATTCCGGGCCCGAGCCAAGCTGAGCAAAAACTTGGCCAAACTTTTTAGGCTGTACTTGAGCTTTGGCTTGGGCCTTTACAAGCCGAGCCGGGGCCGGCTCGTTCATTTTTTTATTTTTTAATATTTTGAAGGCAAAATTTTTCAGAAAATTAAATTTTTTAAAAATACGGGCCGGTAGCCAATCGGGTCGGCCCGGCTCGAGCCGGCACCCAAAGTTATGTCTCGGACTTTTTTCGGGCTGAGCCCGAGCCGTCGAGTTTTTTTGCCATCCATATATTGAAACATATATAATTTTAGTGATATTATCATGATGAGAGTAAATACGCAATGTACTCTTTTTCACACGACCAATGTTTTGTTCGACGAGTTTTCTTGGCAAGGTTTTTAATGAGACGACTTTTATAGCTTACTGAAAAGTATAACGTACTATTTTACTTTGATTAGAATTTTTCTTACAGGTATTTTCTAATAATGTTTTAACGAGGCATATTATTTGTGATGATTGTTCATAACCTAAAAGATATTTACCGTCAAAATGATACTCTGGTATGTATGAGATTCTCGAAGAGATTAACAAGAGCAATTTTTGAATAATTATGTTGCTACAGTAATCAAAGATTGATAAATATCATTTATGAAGACGATATTACATGACTGCTATAACAAGACAATATGAAACATGTATCACCAAAATTGCAATATTGAAGACATTGATGTACAATATATGAATGTTTTGATACAATAATTTTCATTTATTAAAATCAGGGAGAGCAACTGTACTTTTTTTTTTTTAAAATTTAAATTTTGTCCCATCGAACTTTCTTGAAAATGTTTTAACGAGTTAGATATTTTGTAATGTATCATTCAAATTGGAGTATTGTAAATAATATGATTATTATTGAATGACAATTATATATATCTGTAACCCTAATTTTTATTATCATTGTATCTCTATTTCTTTATTTTTTTTTTCTCTAATTCAGACATTTGCAATAAATGTCTCTCTCTTGACTTATGTTGTACTTGTGCCCTCACAATTTTGTTGTTGCATTATTACCGTCAATCTTCCTTTAATTAATATATATCGACTAGTCAGTAGTCTTTGGTGATGGTTTATGTCCAAATGTTCTATCACACTTTTGTATTTGTTATTTTTACTTAATAGAAAAATATGAGGACAAACATGTCTTTTTATGTCTTCCTGATGCAATTTTTAGTTGAAAACCTTTGCCAGGAACAAAATGTGCCATTAATAAACAATGGTGATAAGAATGCAATGAAAAAATAGTTAAAAATATAAGCACCAACAAAAGTTAATAACCTTTATAATTAGAAAATGGTTCAAATATAATAATAATAAAAAAAATTCCAAAAGGATCATCATCTCTGACTAAAAGTGAGACATTGATTTGAGAAGCTTTTTCCCAAGAAAATGGGGACTCAAAAGATTTTTAAAAGAAAATTAAATTACTTCCTTGTGTCATATCATTGTTTTGCAACAATTATGAATAAAGAAATACGCTCGATTTCCACATGCTTACATGAAAAATATGAAAAATAGTTTCCACCAGTCTATTTTATCCGAGTTCGACAGTGTAGCAAACATAGGGCATCCGAAGAAGAAGATACACCAAGTTCTCTCTCTCTCTCTCTCTCTCTCTCTCTCTCTCTCCACACGACATAGACTTCAAGAATCAATATGTATAAGCATAATAATTAAAAAAATCTGTTGTTTTGTTTTTTTTTTTTCTTTTCTTTTTGTTTGCAGAAATGGGTGAAGCTTCTGCACTGGAAAATGCTATAAGGTATTTGAAATACCTCCAAGAACGAGTGGACATACTTGAGGAGCAAGCAAGAAAGCCCACTGTACATGTCAAGAAATCACAGTTGGTGGTGGACGATGAAGGATCATCGTCAAATGAGCAGCAGTCGGCCCCATCAATCGAGGCTCGAGTTTGTGACAAACATGTTCTTCTCAAAATCCGTTGTGAGAAACGAAAAGGGGTTTTGGTGAAAATTCTTTGCGAAGTAGAGAAGCTTAATTTGGGTGTTGTTAACACGAGCGTGGTGCCACTTGGAAGCTCATCCCATGATATTACCATTATTGCAGAGGTAAGTAATCTTTTTTTAAACAACTTAACATTTGGGATGTAGTGGTTCAAATTGATATGCTTATCGATTTCAGACTTCAAATCCATCTATGAAATTTTTTGTGTTTTCTGACATTTGATTAAAGAAGGAAGAAAGAATTAAATCTATGCATGTAAGTAATTAGATGGGGGGATGGTGTTGAAGGCCGAACAACTCCAATACACTTGTTGATGGGAAACCGTCTTGAGGTTAATAACACAATATGAAGTATAAGATCATAAGAACATAAATAAAATTTAAAGTAAAGAAGAAAAGAGACCGATAGAGGAATCAATGTTTTATTAATGACAATCAATGGAGAGAAAATAACACAAACTTAGCAATAATGCCTAACATAAACTGAATAAAGGAGCTACAAATTTATAGGAAACATTCCAAAACCTAGAAATAATACAAGATATGAAAACTAGGTTAAAATTTGCGTAAAATCGAAAAAATAGGCGGCGCTCAAGCGAGTCGAGGCAAACGAAAAGCTCACTGTCCAGATTTTGCCTCCTTCGCTCGAGCGACCAGATAGCGATGTCAGCACAACTTTTTCCCCAATTGGACCCTACTTTGACATCTTGAAGCCCAATATACAAAACGTGTAACCCAAACCTTAATTTGGGTCACAAACTTAACAATTTCCACCTTGACCTAAATTCTAGTGCAACGAGCGAAACTCCAAAATTTTTGCACCCGAAAAAAAAGTCCGACAGCATCGAAATAGACCAATCTCTTCATTCAGTACCAAACCTCTCCACCTGGCTAAAAACATGTTCCTTTTCCATAGTATCCACAAGCACTACCTAAACCCAAACCCCGAGTTCCTAAAATTCCACCAAGGAATTCAAAATTGATGAAATAGGATTGAAACACACCCTGTAGTAGAATCCACAAAAAATGCTTCAATTGAAGGTCTCTTGTTAGTTTTGACACCTTCAAACACACCGGAAGCATAAACACCAACATTTGCAACACCGTACCTATTCTTAATTAGTCCTCCACTAGCAATTGAACATGATAGAACCCACATAAATTGGTGGCAAAGTGGAATGACCCATATCACCAAAACTCTCCCGAGTAGTGTTCCTCAACGACACAGCCAAAATTCAAAAGTATTGTACCAAATTGTATGTCCATCATGGTACCAAACTTGTTCTGATGTTTCTTCACTGATTTTGCGCGACCTTGCAAGATGTACGACTGAGACTTCTTCCGTCCCTCCAGTACAACCCGGACACCCCTTTGAACATTCAAGAATTTACCTCCTCGAGAGAACATGTACCTTTTCGCATCTAGGGTACTCATGAGATGAGATTTTTCTTCAAGTCTGGAACATGTCGAACCTGACCAAGATATCTATCTATCCGATCCTTCAACCTCAATCTGACCTTACCAATTCCAGCTACCTTACAAGGTATGTTGTTTCCCATGACAACTCCATCTCGCGTCACCGCCTCATATGTTTCAAACAAGTCCCGATTGGGACACATGGAACGAACAAGCTGAATCTAGAATCCACTCTTTTTCAGGCTTAAATTCCATGTTAGATACGGTCAATACCATATCTTTGCCACTCAATTAGTCCTCGACAATATAGTCTTGTCTGAATGGTCTGATTGCTTCCCACGATTTGTAGTAGAATTACCTCTCCCTTGCAATTTATCGCAATCCTTCTTAATGTGTCATTTCCTCTTGCAATAGAAGCAGATCTGATTGCTGAAGTTCACCCTCGACTTACCCCTCCGTCGATCACCATGAGTAACAAGAGCATCCTCATCTCTAGATCCAGTTTCAACCAGATGTTTCATCTTCTTCTTTGAAAATAAAGCATCATAAACATCATCAATGGTAACTGTGTCATGACCGTAAGGAATCCTATCCCTAAATGATGTATACGAAGCAGGTAACAAGCACAACAAGATTTTGCCTTCTTCACTCGAGCGACCAGCTAACAACGTCAACATGACTTTTCTTCCAATTGGACTCTACTTTGACATCTTGAAGCCCAATATACAAAATGCGAAACCCAAAGCCTAATTTGGGTCACAAACCTAACATATGGAAGAGTTATTATTGAATCTTGGCATAGAGAGTAACACATACTCTACAAATAATTGTTTTTATCGTATTTAAACGATGTAGAATTTGCCTTAACGATTATTTATGTTTCTGAACATCTTATTGAATTTAACCTTTTCTCTTTTCAGAAGGAGAAAGAATTCAGTTTGGCAGCGGAAGAACTTGTACAGAATCTTAATACTGTTCTCCAGCAGGCTTAGGGAAAAATGGGAGCTGGCAATGTGTACTCGATGGGCTAAATGGATTTGGACTTGACTGTTAGAGATAAATATAATTAGTATTTGAATCTTATCTTATATTTTAATGTTATGATCTTTTTTAGTATCCTTGAGGATTGCAAGTTTTAATTTTTTATTTTGTAGTTGTATTTTTTAGGGGCATTTCAAAGTATCAATTGAAGATTTCAAGAGAGGGTCTCTTGTGTCAAATTGATATATGCATGGAACTAAAGGGCACATTCTTTCTACAAATTGGAATTACGAATCGAATCGATTTGTAAGGTTAAATACTAGTGTTATAAAAAAAAAAAAAAAAAGGAACTAAAAAAGTAACATAATGATTAAGGAAATCATGGATATCTGATGGGGCATGTAATAGTAATTAAAGCACATAAAAAAACATTTTATATTGGTAATCAGACATTTATTTAAGCAGTCACATATGATTAAAGGAATCATGGTTGTGAGGGAATCTCGAAAGAAAAGGAAATCGTGATTATGATTAGCATTTTACGATATTTATAATAATTAAGAAGTGTCCATGTATATGTTAAATAATTTGAAATTGAATTTTTTTTTTATTTTTTTTTATATAAACAACCTAAGGGTGGTACATTGATTATAACCATGCTACAGTGCCAGGAGTCGGTGCCAGGGTCGGTGACCAACCCCTCACATAGGAGGGAGGACCCACAATTTTTGAAAATATTTTATTCACGCGGATCCCACCGCTCAGTGAAGGGTCGGTCACCTACCCTATCACCAATCTCTGTCTATCCGACTTTTTCCCATTGATTAATGGAGCTTGTCAAATCCAAGGTATAGACATTTATAAAACAAGCTAAATTTATTTCTGTGAGGATGTTATAACTTAATTGAAGTATATTGTGCAAATATATAGAAGTAAAGTAAACACTAAATTAATAATTAATTAATGGAGCTTGTCAAATCCAAGGTATAGACATTTATAAAAGAGATAGACATAGTTTTAAAAAATTAGTACATGTATGTCGTGTTAGGAATCTGAAAAATTATCTTAAAAGTCTAGTTTTTGTGTTCTCTTTAATTTTTTGTTTCAAACTAAATTATATATATACATTGTATAACTCAAACCATGTAACATAATGATAATTATTACTATGTGTAGGCAAGTTCCTTAACACGGGACCTAGAAAAGTTATGAATTATTACAAGATAGAGTTTATTCTTATTTATATCTGAAAGAAATTGGGACCTGGATTTTTTATTACTTGAAGGTTAATCTTACATAGAGTATCAATATAAAGATGTTTTATTATACATTCTTGGTTAAGTTTTAAAGAGCTGAATTTTTTGGAGGAGGGGTTGCACCATCCTATAAAATTATTATTGCCATTTTATAAAAGTAATTAGAATATTATTATTTAGTATCAGTTGTGTTAAATACTAGTTTGGGTATTACTATATTATAAGTCCTATTATATGAACCAAGAATCATTGTATTTGATTGAACCTATGATCACAAGTACTATAGCCTATAAATACCACTCATAATAAATAACATAACTCTAAAAGTTATGGGGTTTGTTTGAATATCAAAGCCAAACTCCAAAAATTTCTCACAGCTTCAATAATATTGTGCCCAACAATAATTTTATAAAATTTGAATTAGGATGCATGCATTCATCATTGACTTGGAATTGGATAAAATTTGAATTAGACCATCTCTAAGAAATTTTCAAAACACAAGACACTTTCTATTTAGAAAATCAACAATTAAATTTCATGAGAAAACTCTATTTATAAAAAGTGTCTTATACATAATTAGGAGCATTTTTATGTTTAGAGAGTATTTTTTTTTCCATACTTCAATAATGTTCTTTATTCTACTCTTTATTTCTCTTTTTTCAAAAATATTTATTGATTTTTCACCATCTTTTATTTAACATAATTTGTTTTTATATGTCAATTGCCAATCAATTCAAATATGATTTGAAAATTTTTGGGATTGAAATCTATAACTTATTATGTACATTGCTTAGTGTAACTAAAAAAAAAATCAGATTTTTAGTAGATTATTATAAAAGTTAATGAAATCACATTGAAAACTTATGAATCCTATGAAACGTATGGTTAAAATTAATTGTTGATTTCGACTTAATTTTTATCAACTTTTAAGTTACCCCAAACATGGACAAAATGTAATCATTATGAAGAATAGAAAATGAATTTGGCTCTTCAAATTTAGAGGGTCTTTAGTGCTTATTTTTAAGCATTAGTTCTTAAAAATAAAGAGTAATTTGTATTTAAAGTTTTTGGAGATGCTCTTAAAATAGAGAGTGAGTTTGACTCATACTACATTTAGAAAGACTTTGTATATACACTTAGGGTGCATTTGATTGCAAGGGTAAAATTTGGGTAGAAAGAAAACAAATTGCAGGGAATTGAATTATCTAAAATTTGTTTTAGAGGGAATTGTAATTAATGGTGTTTGATTGGTATAATTTTTCATCTAATCCGTTTGACTTTATTTTTCATGCAAATTGTTACTTTTTGGGATAATTTTTTTTACAATCTATATTAAAATTTATTTGGATTGCCAAAAAGTAAAAAAAAAAAAAAAAAAAAAAAAAAAAAAATTAAAAAAATTAATTTTTGAAATTTTTTTGTGTTTGTTTGACTTTATTTTTCATGCAAATTGTCAATTAAATGGATAAATTTTTTTACCATTGGATTTAGAATATGTTTTCATTGCCAAAAAGTTAAAAAAAAAAGATGAAAAATCTCTTTTCTCACCAAACCCATGAGAAAATAAAAAGTGAAAACTGTACTTTAAATGGTTGTACCTAGCAAATGAGCGGAAATGAATTCCATGAAAAAGTTATGCAATCAACCACCAAACTTCTTTTTCCACTCATTTTCCACCCTATCACATAGACCATTAAAATAGAGTGTGATTGCTAATAATGGTTGTATTTAATAACCTATAAATTTTAATATTTTACTTTTTAATTTTTTTCAAATCATATCTAAATTGATTGATCATTGATATATAAAAAAATATATTATGTGAAAAATAAGGAGATATCAACAAACGTTTCTTAAAAAACCAAATAAATAGTGATAATATAGAGAACTATTGAAGTGTATATAAATATTACCATCTAAATTAAAGACATTCTATATTATGCCCCCGTTTGATTCTCATTTTTTTCAAAATTTATTTTTCTCTATTCTTTTTAACCACACATTTTTCAATAAAATAATATTACACGTAAATCAAAAAAAATTTCTTCATTTTTAACCACACATTTTCTATCAATCAACTATTCAAAATATATTTTTCCTCCAAAATGACATTTTTTCTCTATATATAAAAAGGATATTTTTTTATTTTTTTTTACAAATGTTCCTAGGATGCATAGATTCATCATTGACCATTGAGTTTATCTCGATTAAAGAAAATATTGATCTGTGACATCATACAACTATTAAAAAAGTCTTGAAAATCGTATTATACAATATTACACATGTACTTCTAGAAGGTAAATAACATGGTGACATATTACTTAGCCCCTTTATCATTCCAATTTTTTAAAACTCATTTTTAACCACAAATTTACTGTAACCTACAACTTTTAAATCATACGTTTCATTAACTTTTATTAAAACCTACTAAAAATATGATTTTTAACCAAACCATACATAAGCTTAGCTAATGTTGGATAGTGTGTTCATTGAGCTAAAATGCATTTGGGATTTAGACTACACATATTTATACTTATAAGCCCCTAGTGGGCTGGATAAAAACTTCCAAATGCAATGTGGTAGGAGAACATTAATTATGGTTCTCTGAAAATTCAGAAAAACATAATTAAGGTTCTGAAAATTCAAAGAACCATAAACAAGGTTCCCTTGTTACGTCGCACTGTGAAATTTTTATCTTTTATTTATACTTATATCTTGTTGCGCTAAAGAGCTTGTCCAATGTTTAAATTCAATATTTCAAATGATATGCATAGAACGCTAGGTAAAAGGGATGAGTTCTTTCCATGAATTAGAATTGTAAAGCGAGTCGAATTACAAGATTACATAAAATTATGGACGAAGAGAAGCTACAAAAGTTTCATAACCATAGCACAAGATCCAATTACTAGAGATAGAATGGATATAAAAATGACCATAAAATAGGGAATTCACACACTTAGAAGTACAAATTATTGTTGATGATCATCTAATTGGACAATGCGATAGTGACTTGGATAAGTCAAACTAGTTAGACATTATTAAGTATGTGTTTGTAAGGGTTTTTTTTGGAGCCAGAAGCACTTTTATACAAAAATGTAGTTGTTTGGTTATGATTAAAGAAAGTACCAAAAAATAGTTTTTAAAAGATGTAGAGAAGCTTCAATTCAGAATTCAAAAAGTTCTAAATCTAGCTTTTATGGAAATTGGCTGAAACATACATTAGTTATATTTATTAATTTATATTATTATATCAAGTATATCTAATTTTTTTACACATCAATTTGTATATATATTTTAAGCCCCTATTTGGTTAAGATCCTACAAAACTAAAAATCACATTCTTTTAATAAAATAATTTTACACGTGGACCAATAACTTTTCATTATTTTTAATCTAAACATTCTACATAAGAATTACGTTAAAAATTCTAAAAAATATACTTCAAACAGGTCCTGAAGATTTTTTTTTTTTTTTTTTTCAAATAGTTAATGACACTTTTCCTTAATTTATTTATTATTATTTTTCATTTGTTAATGTGCGATGATATAATGTAGAAATTAAATTTTAGATAATATAAAAATTATGGGATTTTTATTTTTATTTTTCAAGGTATTTCATATATTGTGTGTCATATTTTAACATCTTAAATAAAATAAATTTTAAATAATACGATTTACACTAAAAATGTGTTCCGTGACAACTTTAATTGAAATATTTAATATATGGATTTTATATAATAAAATATTTGTTGCCAATATAAAGAGGTCAAATCGAACTTCTATTTTAAAAAAATATATTAAAGAACTAGTGGAATTTTATTTTAAACTAAATTTTATAAAATAGAGAATATTTTATATTAAAAGAATTGTTTGGAAATGATTTAAGACTAGTGTACATTGTTGCTACTTCCAAAGCTCTTGAGGTTGAGAGCACGAATTGGGAGTGGACAAAAATGAATGTACTAAGTACTATGATAACAATACCACACTTCGTGGACCACGATGGTCCTATTATAAGATGGGAAGCGATAACCACTCAAGCTTGCTATAGTGAAACAAATATATTAAGGGTCCTTTTGATTGTAAACGTGGAATTTGATTGAAAAAAAAAATGAATTGTAGAGAATTGAATTGCCTAAAATTTGTTTTACTGAGAATTGTAATTAATTGTGATCGATTGGTAAAATTTTTCACATGGTCCGTTTGACTTTGTTTTTCATAAAAATTGTCAATTAAAGGGATAAAATTTCTTACAATTGGTTATAGAAATTGTTTGGATTGCCAAAAAAAAAAAAATTATAAATTTTTTTTTTCTTTTCATTTGGCTTTTTTTCTTGAAAATTGTCAATTAAATGGATATATTTTTTACAAATGGGGATAGAATTTGTTTCTATTGCCACAAAAAAAAAAAAAAAAAAAAACTTGAAAAAGAAGTTCCCACCAAAAACATGAGAAAACAAATTCCACAAAAACCAAGCAAATCATGTCACGTGAGGGGAAAAAAAATGTATTTCCATGAAAAAATTTTGCTATCAAACAACAAAAAAGTGGGAAAATGGAAAAGTTTTTTCCACTTCCAAAAAAAAAAAAAATGTTATCAAATAGGGCCTAATGTATAATAAAATTGAAGTTATTTCAAGACTTGAGTTTCATCTTAAAATGTGAATCTACTAAGCATAGTAGTTCAGTTTCTTTATAATTTTAATTAATCTCACTTTTATCTTTGAATAAATGCAAAATTATTATTTACACTTTCTCAGTAATCTTCCTTCAAAAAAGTACTACGCCTCTGTTTAGTGGGGATTAAAATCAAATTTTTCAGTAGATTTTAATAAAAATTCATGAAATATATTGTTAAAAATTGTGAGTTCTATTAAATATGTTGTTAAAATTAAAAAATAATTTTAACTTAAATTAAAATATAAATTTTAATTCCTGGACTACATCTTTTATACAATCATTTTTAAAGGTTCACATGCTCAAACAAAATTTTCATTGGGTCTAGGAGTCGTTGTCTTATATGAACCCAGCTGCCATGAGACGTAACTGTGAAATTTTTCAACCACTGCGACTAACTGGGGTCCCTAGTTTTATTCAATTATTCTACATGCATAAGTGGACCCCGGATTCCTCAAATCTCTGGTTAAGAAGAATTACCTCATCCCATCACACTCTATTTTGATATAAAAAGTAGGATATATTGGGTGCAAGAGGTCATCTGAATATGAACATATAGTACTGATGAATTTGTGGTAGTATAAGGTGCACAAAGCTGACTTCCCTTCTAGTACCAGAAGTCGGCAGCTTGTCGGTAATGTAAATACTATCGAGTACTTAGCCCTTGTTTGAGCCATATTATCAAAAAAATGATTTTTTTTTTTTTTTTTTCAAATTCATTTTTAAATATACATTCTCACAATAAAATATGTTATACATAAACTCAAATTTGTTCTCAATAAACAATAGGGAGGGCTTATCCCATAAGGGGTTCTTCAACCTAGGGTTCAGTGCTTGAAGTGGAATCTGAAGTTTGATTATGAGTCATAAAAGGTTTGATTGAGCCTCTATAATTAATTTATTTTTTGTTAAAAGAAAAAGGGAATTATATTTGTCTACATCTTTAAGTAATCATGTAAGATTACGAAAAAAATGGAGATTAGGAGAATCTTGGAAGTGCAGAAAATTGTGAAAATTATTAACAATTATAACGTATCTTAACATTTACGAAGTGTCTTTAGATTATATTCTTAAAATTATAATTTGGGATTGGATATAGATGAGAAATTTATAGGCGTAAAATATGTGAGATTCTAGAAGCTATGAATGGATTTTAGATGTCTGAATGTTTATATAGCATTGCAATTTAAAATAGATTGTTGACCTCGAATTTTGTATCTCCAATGTGGTCAACAGATTACAAGGCCTTTCATATTCATGTAAGTCCAGTTCTTGCATAATTGGACAAATCGTTAGTCACACGTGACTTCCTTAGATAGTGGTGGAATTGATCGTGCACACTCTGATGGTCAAGTCAGTTGAGTAGTAAGTATATGAGTGTGAGAGCTGCTTTAAACGCGAGCCTCGAATGTAGAAAGGGGGGTTGACTTTGGGGACAATACGTGATAAAAATAGTAAGGATAGCAAAGTTATATTTTGAGAGTTTAAACTTGCATTACCTCTAGAATGACACATTGTGTGAGCTTCTATGGTAGAGTATGATGGATACCGACCGAAGGATGAAAGTATACGTGGCCTCATCCACACGGCTGAAGCCTCTTGTCAAAGGTATCAATCAATTATAAGCATTTAATGTTAATACCATTTTGCTGCCCATAAATTTGACACAAGGCTTAGACTTGATCTGATTAACTGGAAAGGACATTAGTAGTAGTGAATTGTCACATCAATCACATACTAAGGATCGCATAAAAGATCTCTTGTTCAGCATCGCTGTGTCATAAGGGTTCGGCTATTTATATGGGGTCGACTCAAGCAAATGAGTTTGACCTCTTCACGGGGTTAGGCCAAACTGCCTCTTCGGTAAAGTGATATGGAGTGCAGGCCTATGTTCGCCTGCCACATATGATCCTCTAGAGCCTCATCAGACGAGGAATAATAATAATCCTCAAAATTCATGTATGATTATTCATATAATGCATGGACTTTTAAGTTGAGGTGTAGCTATTAAGTTGTGATGTTCTTTGTTCAATTTGGATCATGTTGCATTTCAATGAAATAGTGCAGCACATCTGTCCCCGAAGTCTAAGTATAGATATTCGTATAGTGCATAGACATTTAAGTTGAGATCCTAATGAGTTGGTCTAGGTTATGCTGTCCGAGTAAGAAGTCACGACAGTACACGAACCTGGCTGGAGGTGAGACCCTTGCTAAAAGGGCGAGTCTGTTGATGGAGTTGAAGCCTGTGATAAGGTTGAAATTCATTTAAGTGAGAAACTTGCTAAGAGAGCGAGTCTGTTGATGGAGTTGAAGCCCGTATCTAATTTGTTGAGGCGGAGCAAGCTTGTTGGTGAGGAGTTGAAACCTGTGATAAGGCTAGAATTCGTTGAGGCGAAGCCCTTGCTAAAAGGGTGAGCCTATTGATGGAGTTAAAGCTTATGATAAAGCTCAAATTCGTTGAGGTGAGGCCCTTGCTAAAAGAGCAGGCCTGTTGATGAAGTTGAAGCTTGTGATAAGGCTCTTTTGGTAGACGCGAAGCATAGCTGTGAAAAGACATTGATAGGACGCATGCTGCAATTATTTGAAAGCTTCTCCTCTTTCCAAGATACGACAGCGAAGTAGTTTTCCTTTTTTAAATACACATATTGTTTGCACATTAACTGCACAATGATGATAGTCTGTTACAACTGATAGAGGTGATGCAATCCATAGGTGCATGCTAAACATGATATGATCTGGATTGTCCATTCAAATTTGTACAGTTGCCTTTTGGTTTTAAGATTTCAAATCAAAGGCACATCTATAAGCCCCAGATTGAGGAATACTTATCTAACTTTTGAGGTTCTTCTTGATTGCCTATAAAAGGGTGCCTTAGCCATTTTTTTGTGCCTTTTACTTTGCAAAAAAACCTTCAACCAATTAGAAAATTCCTTGCATTTCTCGAACAACCTTTGCATTTTTTTCGACGAGTAGTCAGAGTTCGACATTTTAGTTGTCTTGTTTGATATTTGTGTAAGTGACAAACCATATTTCTTCAATTTTTCACCTAAAAAATTCAGTAGATGGCCTCTTCTTCGAAACAAAATACCAAGGGGTGGATCTTTTGGGAAGGCTGATATGGAGATGATATGTGTCACAAATAGTTTGCCTCCAGTAATTCCTACTGAGGGGATTATGGAGGTAATGGGGTCTCCATAGTGTCTTAATGCTATAAGAGGGCACCATAGGATCCTTGATAAGATTGAGATGTTCGTCCCAACCTTTGATAAACGAGCCAATTTCTTTAGAGAGGGATGCATGGTTGTGAGTGAGGCAATACTAAGTGTTGGGGTAAGATTGCCTTTACACCCGTTCTTTAAGTATATACTTGGTAGTATAACCTAGCCCCTACCCAGCTTCTCCCAAATGCATGGAGCCTATTGGCAGGAGACTTTCCTTTTCGGAAGAAGGTCACTTTCGGTGAGGATATTCCTCTCTACATGTTTAAAGCCTCTTTCCACCTAGAACCTCTAGTGGAGTGGAGGACTTTAAGAGGTGGTATTGCATGAACTCTTAAGGCTCGCATTCGTCCTTCATCTAGGGTACTCTACCCTCAATAAAGAACTGGAAGTCATTTTGGTTTTGGATGAGGGGTCTTTGGCAGACAGTCGAGGGTAATGTGGCTTTCGAAATAATTGTTCTGACCTAATATCATGAGTATAGTAAGTTTTTGTTAACAAGAGCCTTTATTAATTATCTTTATTCATTAGCCATTTTACTAACTTGAATTGTATGCAGCTGTAGTCAGTTGCTTCGAGCTCAAACTAGTAGAGTGGACTATTGTCAGAGCCATCTATGAGCTGTCTATTGAGAAGAGGTCCTATAATACTGTGGTTGCGAAGCAAGCTCTTTTTGTCACATATTCACTAATGGCCACTAAAGGTAAGTAGCCTCGACATCCATGAGTTTTTACTTGTAATTTTTTCAACAAATGTTAACGTTTCATCCTTTTTTATAGAGCAACATAATAATATGGAATATATCAAACCCGAAATATTCTTCATAAGGCGCCTAGGAAAGGCGAAGAAAAAGAAGCATCTAAGCACCACCTCAATTTACAAGCATTAGATGGACGAGCTGTCATATTTTTCGAAGTTGAATTTACATCTTCTCAATAGAAGAAAAGATAGGAAAAAGCTGAGCCTTAAGGGAAGATGACTTAGTAGAGGCAGTTGATTGTAACAAAGAACACTGAACCTCTTCTTTCTCCCAAATGCCAAATGACCATTGATGAGTAATTGAAAAAGCTCATCACGACAGACTCTATCTCCTCCATAAAAATAATCAATGATGAGGAGCAAGCCGAGGAGAGGAGTGGCCTCATAAAAAGGAAAAGAAAGAAGGAAGTGGCTAAATGAGGGACTTCTATAGGGAAAACCCAGAACTTCTTGGGGGGTAGGGCTGATGAGATAGCTTCGGTTGTTTCGGAGATGTTTCTACAGAGGTCTAGGTGGTTACGAGAGTTTATTACAAATATTGGACTAATATGTATTTTTCATACACCGAAACCTGTGGTTTGGTTGATATGGTTGAAACTGGCCTAGCTTTGAATGCTCGCTCACAAGGCTTCTTTCTTAATGCCCAAATGAACATGAAGAGATTGAAAATGCTGAATAAGGAGTTTTTTTTTTTTCAAAATGTAGCTAATACGGAGGTTGAAAGCTGATGCCTCCATTCATGATGAGGTTATTGAGGCCTTCAAGGTAAGCCATGCTTAGGTGGAGTTAAGGATGAGACTTCTTGCAAATGAAAAAGAGAAATTAAAAAAAGAGGTCCACATCTGCAAGGCTGAGGTGAATGCCATGACAAAGCGTGTTGAAAACTCTAAGAATTTCCAGAAGATATTTTCGTCAGCCTTGGAGGCAGCAAACAAAGAAAAGGTGGAGTTGAAATTCCAAGAAAGTGAGCTAACTGATAAGGTTGTTAGTCTGAAGCAACAGTTGAGAGGGATGGGAGAGATGGCTGTTAACAAGTACTTGGAGCATTTCCATGAAATGGTTAAGTATGACAGCCTTAGTTTGTACTGGAGAAAGATTGTATACGATGAGCTGATCCCTCTACTTTTGCTGCAGCTGTTGTTATTGATTCTAAGGCTCTTTGAATTTACCGACTCAAACCCCACGAGTCTAAGGACTTCAGTCACCAAAAAGTCAAAATACTTTATGGCTTTCTATCTTCTATCCTTCTCAATGAGGGTGATGAGGCCTGGGATAGATAGGCATTACCCCTAACTGGGTATTTCTATGGAGTTATACATGCATTCTAGATATTACCCAAGAATCAACCCTTATCTATCTTCCTAGTCCCCTTGTCTGAGGGTATAGTAAGATGAGATAGATTCTTTGGGCCTAAGTCGATCCTAAACCTAAAAGAGTCTCTTCGATATGGATAAGGATGGTTGACCTGCATCCTCAAGTGGACTTGGTTGCGGTAAGGGATGAGTTTCTCTCAACACAGTTATTCACCCCCACAGATGAGACTAACGAAGATTCAATTGAAGACTTAGAAGAAGGCGAGCTGCAGCCTTATTAGGATGATGTCACTTCGTAGTTTAGGTTGTTTTTTTATTTTTGTTTAGCTTTGTACTTCTGATGCACTTAACATCTTGTAATCAGCTCGCTTCGAATGTATATAAAGAATTTTTTCCTATGTAATTGTTGCTTTTTTCAATTTGTACAAGTGTTGATACCTTGAAACAATACAATCTCATATTCCCATGAATCTGAACTGACTTAATAATCTGAACTAATTAATAATTAATAACTTGTATCGACACTTCAAAGTAAGATGACACGATGACTTAGGATAGTTCTAAAATAACCTCACCAAATCAACTGGGTTATTTGACTAAGCACACATACTTTTAACGATTCACTTTCCCCAATTAATCTTCATATAGGTTAGCCAAAAGTTACTTGAACAATCTTAAAATATTTCCTAAGTATAAAAGGTTTGTCATTAATGCATAATCTGACATTTATCTCGAATAATAATGCGGAGTTCATTGTCATGTGAGTTTCATCCATGAGGGTCATTGCGAAACAAAAATAATGTGAATTTGTCTATTAGAGACTTTCAGATGATCATTTTAAATTACTTACAAGGGGGCTTTTTATATGCAAAGATTTCATCTAGGCGTGGGCGTGGGTTGGGTTGGGTTGGGTTTTACCTCAACCCAAACCCAACCTAACATGGTCGGTTTGATATAAAATCAAACCAACCCAACCCATGTAAATGTTGAAACCCAACCTAACCCAACCCAATTAAATGTCGGTCGGGTTGGGTTGGGTTGGGTTGGTCGGTTTGGACAACATATAAATCAAACTTTTATATTTCCCTTCCGTAAATGAAACTTTTAGTTCTGAACTAGTGGGGATACAGTTTTTTCATTTCGTGTATCACTCAAGGGGCTTTAATTCATTTTCAATTTTAAAAACCAAATGCTGATAAGAATGCCCACAGATATCCTAATTCACAAATGAAGTAAATAATTAATTACCTGGTAAGACTCCCAGTCAAAAAAATACCAGAGCTTCACGAAGATGAAATGTGGGCAACTTGTGTAGAGCTTCAGCACCAAAAATCTTGAATTCTCAATAACAGAAAACCAAAGAACACTGGTGGGGCATATGAAGTAGAAGCCAAGAATATGAAGGGAAGAGAAGAATAAAGTTGAGGCCTGAGATTCTTCAATTCCTGAAACATAATTATCTGATGATTAAAATGAATCCACATTTTCACTAAAAAGACTAATCCAAATCACGCAAAACAGTTTACTGAAAAGACTAATCCAAATCACTAAAATCACTAAATATAACTTATACAAGACTAATCTAAATCCAACAATTAAAGCGAAGATATATGACCTATTTAAACAAGAAACCATAACTGAAAAGCAGTTAAGCACACTACAAAGAAACGTATTGCGTTGTTAAATCAATTAAATTTTAGCCCTAACTAATGAGTAATGATTAAAGTTGATAATAAAATCGCAACATAAAATTAATCATTCTTATAATTTAAATTAGCTGGTCGTAACATGTAACTGAAACATTACATAAACATTGAAGTGGATCAAGGCATACCCATTTGCAAGAACGAGAGAGTTCGATCGATGGTGAGGATTTTGGGGAACCTAGAATTGAGAGATCAATCAAAAGGGGAAGGAAGATCTGATCTGGTGAATTAAATGTATTCTACTATTCTAGTATTCCACTGCCCATTTCTGTTGAAATCGAGAAAGATAAACGCAGAGGAATGTGAAGGTAAATAGGGGTTCGTAGATATACTTGTGCGTTATAGCGTGAAGATTGGAGAGAATCTGAATCCTGATTCTGAAGAGTGAGTGAAGAAGAGAAGAACTGAGTGAAGAGGGGGAGACGGCTCGTAGTAGTCGTCGTCGATTAGGTTTAGGGAATAGGGAGTTAGGGTTTTTTTTCCTACTTAATAGTTAACATTCTTTTTATTTTTTATTTTTTATGTGATCGGGTCGGGTCGGGTCGGGTCGGGTCGGGTTTTAATTGTTAACCCGTAACCCGACCCAACCCGACCCGACTACCCTACCCAAAACCCGAAAATCGCCCAAACAAAGCAAAAAATCGACCCAAACCGGTCGGTTTGGGTCGGTTCGGGCGGGTTTGGCGGGTTGGGCGGTTTTTTGCCCAGGCCTAATTTCATCCATGATGTTTAATCCATCCATGGAAGGGGTTCACCTTGTAGGTTTCAAGGTTGGCCTTATAAAGGTGCTTCATACCTTTCTTTTTTAGGCTGATAATATTGTTTGCAAGGGGGTGACTCTTCCGTGCAAAGATTTCCTCCACGATGTTTGATCCATCCATGAAGAGGTTTGCCTCGCAAGTTTCAAGGTTGGTCCCAAAAAGGTGCTTCATACTTTTCCTTCCGAGGTGGATAACATTCTTTGTAAGGGGATGACTTTTCCATGAAAAGACCTCCTTCATGATATTTGATCCATCTATGGAAGGGGTTCACCTTGCATGTTTCAAGGTTTGCACCATAAGGGTATTTCATATTTTTCATTCTGAGGCGAATGACAAGGTCTTTCATTTGAAATGACTTCTTCTTCACCATTGTGTTATAATACTGAGCCATTTTCCTTTAGTAAGAGGTGAGCTTCACTTAGGAATCATCCCTCATTTCTTCAAGGAAGTCCAGTTCAAATTTCCTCAACTCGTTGTTAGATATCTTAATAAAATGAAAATGATGAGATGAATGTAATCTTACCTCAACGGAGCTCATAGCCTTAATTCTATATGCCATAGAAAATGAGGTCTTTCATGTTGCAGTTCGAATCATAGTACAGATTGCCCATAGTACCTGAGTGAGCTCGTCCACCTAGACCCCTTTCGACGCATTAAGTTTTTTTTCAATGTGTGTTTGATGGTTATGTTAACTGTTTCTACTTGACTGTTGTCTAAGGGTGATGAGAAATTTTTTTGGTTTATAACTTTTCATATAAATGGCCATGGGCTCAAACCACAATTAGTTCTTGAGAAGGCTGCCTCTAAATTATAGAGAAACGTTGACATTTATTGCACTTCCTCACAAACTGAAGTGCATCTTTCTTAAGAGTTGGTCAATAGTACCCTTTTTTTAGTACCTTATGCGCAAGTGCTAGCTCTCCTGTATGGTTTTCACAAACTACTTCATGAACTTCGCGAAGGACATAATTAACATCTTCTCCACTAGTGCATCGGAGAATAGGCTAAGAGAATCTTCTCTTATATAATACTTCATTCTGTAGCACGAAATGAGTAGCCTTTCTCTTGAGTTTATAGGCCACTTTCTTATTATTTGACAGGACCTGATCTTTGAGAAAGATAATAATTGGCTGCATCCAAGATGGGGTTCCTTTGATCCACATGACCTCTTCTCCTTTGGAGATGGAAGGTTTGACGAGGTGTTCAATTGGGACCACCTTGAGCAGATATGAATCCTTGCTGCTAGCCAACTTTGATAAAGCATCGAAATGAACATTTTCAATATGTGGGATTTGAGGCAACTAATTTTTTTTAAAATATAGGTAAACCTATAACATGCTTGATGTATCCTACCATACTCTTGTCCCTTATAGTAAAGTTGTGATTGACTTGGCTCACCACAAATTATAAAATGCTATTAACCACCAACCTCTTCACTTGCATCTCCCTAGATAATCTGAGGCCGACTAATAATGCCTCGTATTTATCTGGGGTAATTGGCGTAAAACGTCCCTATCTTTCAAGGTTTTTGTGGAAAACATCCATACCTTTCATTTTTTGGTACAAAATGTCCCTATCTTTCAATTTCTTGGTGTAAAACATCATTTTCACAATTTTTAACGTAAAATGACCAATATACCCCACTATTTAAATAGAACAAATTACAACTATAGACCCAAATTTTTAAAAAGTGCAAATAACCCTCCAAACTTCACCTTCTTCCCGTAACTCACTCCCAAACCACCGCCACTTGCCGGCCCACCTTCGGGCCACTGTGTATATGTACCCACTTCCTAGTAATCCCTCCACCAGTCTCCTCCCAAAACCCATGTTAACCACCAAACCTTGGTAAATCCACTGACCTAAATTTCAATCATTTCGTTTCCATTTTCCCTTCTTTGACCTCTATTGGCATTCTTCTCTGCAAAAATTTGGACATGCGCTAATTTCCCACCTTTTTGCTTAAAAATTAAGAAAAGAAATAAAAAAAGGGTTGTCTTCTTCAGCCGCGCCATCCCACCCCACATTGTCCCACCCTCTTTCTCCCTAAAATTAGCTACCAGCACAGCCACCTATCGTTGTTACCATCGTCCGAAACTAATCACACATCGCTGTCGATAACTTCTCTTTCTCACACCCTTCGTAAAAATCAATCATATACCCTTTTTCCTTATACTGAATCGATTTTTACTACAAAATTGAACAAATATCTTTCACCAATTGTTTATTGCCCAGAGCTACAACAGGTAATATTAAAAGCCTAATGTCGACTAAGACTAAGAACTTGTCATTTTCTTCCATTCCATTCGTAAATAAAATCAGCTTCAAAACTAGAATGACATTTTGTGTTTTTCTGCCTGAAAATTTTAACAATCAACAAACCAATTTTACAGAAATATTAAGGTGGAGTTTATGGTTTTGGGTGTAGTTTTGATGGTAGTGGTGGCTACTCTATGCAGTTCCTGCGCAATGGTGGGGTTGGGTTTTTGGATTTCGGTGTAGGTTTGATGGTTGTGGTGGCAGTTGTTTTTGGGTGGCCATGGCAGGTTAGTAAAGGGTGGTGTCGACATTGCTTCTTTTTTTTTTTTGCACTTTTTAAAAGTTTGGGTCTATAATTGTAATTTGTTCTATTTAAATAGTGAGGTATATTAGTCATTTTACGTTAAAAAATTGTGAAAATGACGTTTTGCACCAAGAAATTGAAAGATAGGGATGTTTTGCATCAAAAAATGAAAGGTAGGGATATTTTCCACAAAGACCTTGAAAGGTAGGGACGTTTTGCATCAATTACCCTATTCAGTTGCATTGTTGGAGGCCTTAAATCCAAATCTTACTGCACAATTAAGCTTGTAGCCTTCTAGGTTGACCTTTAATACCAGTCTAGCTCATGCATCTGTTTCCAATGAAGAACCACCAGCAAACAAAGTCCACGTAGAAGGTTCCACTGGCTCTATCGCTACCTCTAAGTCCAGAGCATTGTCAAATTCTGCTATGAAATTGGTAGGTGCTTTTTCCCTTAAAAAAAAGCTCTTGGCTTGTAAACAATATCAAATTCACTTATCTTTACAGCCCATTTCATTGATCTTCATGAAGCATTAAGTTTCTGAAGCACCTACTTGAGTGGAAAATTGTTCAACACCTGTATGCATGGGCATAGAAATATAACCTTAACTTTCTGGAAGTGGTAATCAATAAGAGGACTACCTTTTTCCTTTATAAGTACAAAGCTTACAACCTTTGCAGAAACAACCAAATACAATGATAACGATTCTCCTTCTTTAGGCTTCGAGAGGAGGGGGCCTGTCCTAAATGCTTTGTCAGCCCTTGAAAAGCCTTTTCATACTTCTCGTTCTACGGTAACGTTTTTCCTCTCTTAAGAGCTTTGAAAAATGGAAGGCATTTATTGGTGGCCTTCGAAACAAATTGGTTCAAAGCAATTAATTGACCAGTGAGATTTTGCACTTTTTATGGTTTACTGGGGCACCTCATATCCATCAAAGCTTTTATCTTTTATAGTTAGCCTCTATACTTCTTTAGTTGACCATGTAGTCTAGGAATTTCCCAGAGGCAACACCAAAGGCACATTTAAGGGGAGTCAGTCTCATTCTATACATCCTTAATATTTGAAAATCAATGCCGAGGTGCTTAACATGGCCCGCAGTCTTAAGGCTTTTCACCAGCATGTCATCTACATAAGCTTCCATAGTTTTGCCAATGAGATCAACAAATATCTTATTGACAAGTCTCTGATGGATTGCTCCGACATTCTTCAGGTTATAGTACATCACCCTGTAGCAGTAAAGACCTCTATCTGTGATGAATGAGGTGGTTTCTTTATTTGCGGGATGCATAAGGATTTGATTTCTATGGATTGGATAAAAAACAATTCTCAAATGAGGCTAGAGAGCAAAATGATATGAAAAGAAAAGAGAGATATGACATTATATCCTGAATAGGCGTCCATAAAGCTTAACAACTCATACCTCATAGTGGAATCCACAAGTTGATCTGTCTTTGGCAGTGAAAAACTATCCTTTGGACAAGCTTGATTAAGTTAGGAGAAGTCTATGTATGTCCTCTACTTATCATTGCATCTTTTCACCAGTACTGGACTAGATGGCCTCTCTGGTAAATCTATTAGCTATCTATTTTCCACTTTTTCCTTCAGTGCCTAGTACTTTTTCAGGTTAATGGTCTCTCTCTTATACCTATAGGGAATATATTTTGGATCAACATTAAGGCGGTAGCAACTAACCTTGGGGTCAATACTTACTATGTCTTTGTGCCTCCAAGTCAATATATCCAAGTTTTTTAGCATGAATCTTTTAAGCTTATACTTATCTTCCAAATTTAGCTCTTTTCCCACTTGGAGTGCTTTCATGGGGCCTTGAGGTATACCCCAGAACAATACATTTTTGTTACCACGAGACATATTGGCAGTCGCTGATCATTTGATCTACTGGGAAGCATTCCAGTTCCTCTGCTGGAGCTCTTTGAAAATTAGACTCCACGATTCGAGGATCTAGTCCATTATCCATGGCTCCTTCTTCAAAGGTCATCCTTTCTCCAGATATCTTCCCTTCTACGAAGGTGTATGCCATTTTTTTTGTCTTCTCCTTGTTCAAAGGCCTGCCATTCTCCAGTACATCAAGCTTTTCACATTTCATTGTCAACCAATACCATGTTAAAATTTTAAGGTTCAACCTTTCTAAAGTAGATGCGATAGCATTCTCTTGATCCTCTTTGATCGCATCTGATAGTAGCGACGACATGTTCGATAGGGAATTTCATGCACAAATGATAAATAGAGGTGATAGCCCATATTTATTTCAATGCAGGTTGTCTCACTATATCGTGATAGGCTGACCTATGTCTAGAATTAGAAACTCCATGAAATGATGGGCCATCAAGGGGGTAACCCTTGATAATTGCATCTTACACACTTGTTTTGACAACAAAACATGGATAATTGTTGATAAACATGTTGAAATATGGATTAATTCTATACAAATTATGTTATGCGGGATAATATTGATGAATGTAGCAGAAATAAGCAAAAAATGGACAAAAGGGAAGAAAATAAAAGCTCAGGGACCAAAGTGCGAACGATCGAAAGATGATTAGGAACCAGAAACGAATATGTGATAGAGTTAAGGACCAATTTAGTGAAGATATGAAATATTGGAAGAAAAAATGAGAAAAAAGGTCAAGAAACGAGAAAACGGAATTCAGAGACCAAAATGCAAAGATTAAATTTTTACTTGAACTATGCTATAGCATAGTTATTTCTTCAATGCATTCGCATACCTATTTTTAGCAACTTTGAGGGCCAAATTCCATTGAACTATGCTATAGTATAGTATAATTTGAGCGCAAAAAATCTGGTTTCCTTATATGATTGAAATTCTTATGGAAACCAATCTCGGGATGTGTTTTAAAAGCCTAAGGCCATCCATAAGTGGGGAGGATGCATTCCAACACATTCATAAGAGTTTTAGAGTATAGAAGGAGGCAAGACACACAAAGATCGACCCAAAGACGCGAAGATTCAATTCAAGAATTAATTTGGTGATGCCGTTTCTTCAAATTTTTTTTTTTCTCTTTTCACCATACTAGACTAGATTTGTTTGTGTTAGGAGAATGATGAACCATGCAGTATGAATTTTTAATCTTTAGTTTTACATTCTTGACATAAAAATACGTTTTTGGAATTTGAATGATTTATATGAATTTATTTTCTCCAATATTATTGTGCATGTGACTGCGTGAATTTAGTGGCTTGTTTCATGCATTCGAAAGAAGGAAAATAGGCCTGATATAGTATAAATCATCATAGGGCCTGATAGAAGATAAAAATATACCGCTATGCCTAATGTGAATCTTTAAGTGCTCATAAAAATTCACGCATTCTTGTATATTCGTATCCATCATAGAAATATAGTCAGGTCATATATGAAAATATGTTTAACATTACTCGAGAGAGATTGTTGAATATAATAAGGACATTGATTCTTTAATATTCAATCGTGTTGTCAACGTGTAAAACTAAGGTTAAAAATGATTATTGCATGAAAATTCGAGATCCTAGTGCATTTGTCATTCATTAAATACATCAATTTGTATCAATCATAACTTGCACTTAGTTTAGTTAACTCATTCCTAATTGCAAAAATACATCTTATTAATCTTGTTTTGGTTAAGGCCGCAGTAATTAAAATTGAATTAAATCAATCTCTGTGGGACGATACTTGGACTCTAACTCCACTTTATTATTTGTTAATGAATCGTACACTTGCGATGTGTTTAATTCGAAATTTTTTTTCATGAACAACCCCATTTCCATATCAAGAATAATTTTTTCCCATAGAATGATGCTATCTTTGGTAATACCATATCAAGGGGGAAGTATTGGGAGTAAGCTCCTGATCTATCAACATCTTGTCAAAAATGGCTCCAAACAGGATATTGACGGAGCTTTCATTATCCACCAACATACATTTAAGACCATTTTGTGCCACAATAGCCTTTACCACTAATGTATTACAATGGGGATAATGTAGACCCGTTACATCTTCCTGTGTAAAAGTGACAAGTGGCATATTCCCAACCCTATGGAGGTGCTGTTGACTATTTAGTTTGTCATAGAGAGATCTTTTCCTTTCTTTGCATAGTTCCTTTATGTATTTTGAGATTATCTCCCAACATGCGAACCCCCCACTAATAGTATCTATATCCCACATGGGGGAATTATACACGTCTGTCGGGGTCTCTTCTTTATCTTTGGCTAGATTCTTCCCTGGAAGGATGTTGATCATGCCTAGACGAGGACGTATTATGTTGCATTTGACGGATATCCCTCCTTCTTGAACATGTATCAGTTTGTTTCGTATGATGTGGCAAGGACATAAAATCATTTGTGCCATGGCTGTAAGTTCGGTGGTAAGTATAATATGGCCTATTCCTAGGCTCCTTGTGCTTATCCTGCCTTTGTCCCTTAAGCGGTTTGTTGCCTTTGGACATCAGGTCCAACTTATTCATATGTCAAAGAAGGTATGACATTTAAAGTGGCAGTAACTAATGTTTGACTTGAAGTAGGGGCAATGGTATGCCTAGCTTGGGTCCATTGTTGATTCACTAGATGTGAAATATGATTTCGACTTTACCTTTGAAGGGGTGGGAGTCTTATGGAAGTTCGATTTTGATGGTCTATCAATTCGTCATTGACAATCTCATTTCTCATCATTTTTACCAAGGTATCTGATAAGTGCAATTCGTGCATCGAACAAACGCCTTTATTTCGTAGTTTTTAGTTTGTTCGCGAGCACTTTTGAACGTTTTGATGTGTGTGTTCATGTTGTTTTATTGCCTAGATAACTTGGGAGGAAAAGATACATTTTGGAGCCTGGATTGAAGATAAATGGTTAATCACAAAAAGGGATCATGGAACAATGATGAATAAAGAGAAAGAAAGGTAGAAAAATGGCTTGAGAAATCGGCTAAGGCAAGGTGGCAGCAAACATGGCTCTAAGGCGCCCAAAAATATGGCCAAAACCAGCAGGAAACATGGCACCAAGGTGCCAAGAAGATGCCCAACAACTGGCAGGAGACATGGCGCCCAGTTACGGGCTCCAGATTTACACTGGTTTTAACATTTTTTCTCGGCCCAAATCTGCTAATAACTCTCCCAAAATTCGATCACATATAAAAGGAAACATCTAGACCTAGTTTTGGAAGTTGGGCAACCAAGAGAACATAGAAGAAATCAGAAACCCTTGTTGGAAATTCTCCGGACTGCTGGGGCGAATTCTGGACGGCTGGAAGCAATTGTTGAAGAAGTGAACATCAAGAATTGAAGAATCAATGGAGGGGAATGTGAAGAATCGAGGGGGAATACCTTCAAATAGTTTTTTCTCTCTTTACTCTATGTTTTCTATTACAAATCATATAGATATTGCCAATTTACTTATGAGCTAATTCTTTAGATCTAGGGTTTGATTGTAATCGACTTGCGACATGTTTTGATGGTTATTTAATTATCTCCTTTGGATTTTCTGTTGATTTATTTATGTTGTTGTGTTTAATGCATTCAATTACCTGATAAATAATTGGATGATTTGATGCTTGAATTTTGACGTTCGAGAGAAGGAAATTTAGGTGTGATCTAGAATAACATAACCTAGGTTTCGTAGAGTTCGAGAGAAGATACGAATCTTTGAGGCATATATGAAATTAGAACCATGCATGTGTAATTTCTATACTTTTAATTCGAAATAGAGATATTAGGATTAAATTATAGAATTAGTTTCTATTTATCGCTCGAGAGAGGGAATATGATCACTTTAGAGGTTCTTGCCTATAAATTGTAGAAAATCTGAATTTGATAACTTGATAACTTCGTTGAATTTTACTTCTACCTAGTCCCATTTTTTATTCAACTTTCATTAGTTTAAAATTCACACCATTGATTCCATTGAGATTTTCTAAATAAGGTGAAAACTAAACCATTATAGTACTATGTAGTAATCAGATATCAATCCTTGTGAGTTTGACATTCTCCACTTTATCACTTTATTACAAAACTTGACACTGTACACTTGCAGTATAAAATCACGTTAAACAAAACGCCTATCAGTATCATAGGTGGTGGTATTTTCATTTCATACATCCCTTCAAAAGAGGGTATTCATGTTGAGGCCTCATCTCAAAGATGAAATAGCCTCTTTATCAGTGACTGTTTATAGTAATCATTTCATCAGTAAAACGATCTTAGTAACTTTTCAAGAGTTCGCCAATCAGCTGCCCTATATCCTACAGATATTGAATGGAGGCCTTTCTATCCTTGCTTGATAGATATTGATTTAAGAAGGCATTTTTGAGGTCTGTCCAACTTCTAATACTCCTAGTTGGTATACAACTATACCATATTTCAGCAACTCCTGTCAGTTTAAGTTGGAAGGCTCGATACTTTAATGCAAGGGAAGCTCCCTTCAAGTTCATGTCGGTTTTGTAGTAGTAAAGATGCTTTGTTGGATCACCTTTCCCTTCATACTTGGGAATTTTTAGTAGTATAAAGTGGTTGAGGACATGGACAATCCTCAACTCTTGTGAAAATAGGATACTTTCATCATCATCCAGTTTGAAAGGTCTGCATGGACCATCTTAATATTCTTTCTTGGCCTGATACTAAGACGACTGTGATGGGCTAGCATGGTTTCTCAAATTTGGGGCACTTTGAATATACTCCTGTGGCCTTTGCATAGGAGATAATTGTTGGGGTCTATTTCTAAACATTGACTAGCCAATTATATTAAATAAATTGGAGGACCTTTGAGGTCTACGCTCCGGTGCATATCTTGGAGGAAAGTTATCCTCCATTTGGGATTGGTCGTCAACAGGTCGAATGGTGGTATAATCAGTTGACTTGTCCACATTTACCTCTCTCCCAGCTAGACTAGCCTCGCTCATTTGCTTGTGAGAGTAAACTCTTTGGTTATGTTCTTCCTCGTTTTGGTGGAAAACATCTTGTTGAGGCACTTGATGACCTGTCTGTCCTTGCATTTGCATACATAACTACTATATGACAGTATTCTGTTGGGCAATACTCCTCATGTTTGCAACCGTTTCTTCCACCTTTCTTGCAAAGTGTGAAGTAGTGCCACCGCCTTGATGATGCTGTGATGGGGTTTACAAATGTTGACATTAGTCCGAAGGATCTCTTTTTCAGAGGCCGCTTGTTCGTCCTTTGTGAGGGATCCATAATGGCTGGAACTCATAGTATATCGATATTACACAGTACTTTAAATAACACTTTTTAGCACTTCTACTTGTTCTTTCCTTAAGAACAATAACATTTCTTCAATGGGTGGAGTTAGAACGCTTATTCTTAGTGGCTTCTACCACAAGAAATTCGTGGTTATAGTATGGTTCCCTACAGACTTGCCAATCTATTGACCTCGAATTTTGTACTTTCAATGAGGCTAATAGATCCCAAGTTCTCTCACGTCCATGTAAGCCTAGTTCTTATACGCTGAGACAAATCGTTAGCCACACGTGGCTTCATCTGGTAGTGTTGGAGTTGTCCGCATACACTATAAGAATCAAGTCAGTTGAAGTAGTAAGTGTATAAGTGTATGAGGTGCTTTAGACGAGAGCCTCCAAATATATAAAAGGGGTCGACTTTGGGGAGATTACGTGATAATAACAGTAAAGGTAGCAAAGTTATAGTTTGAGAGTTTTAAACTTGCATTACCTCTAGAATGATACATTGTGTGAGCTTTTATAGTATAATAGGATGGATATCGACCATAAGATGAAAGTATATGTGATCTCATTCACACAGCTGAGACATGTTATCATATGTATCCATCAATCATAAGCATCTAATGCTAATACTATTTTGTTTCCCATAAATTTGACCCAAGACTTAGACTTGACCCGATTGGCTACATAAGGTGACGGTAGTAGTGAATTGTTACATCAATCACATACTAAAGATTGTATAAAAGATCTCTTGCTAGGTCCTTTGCAGCCTCATTACGTAATGAGGGTTCGACTCAAGCAAATGGGTTCGGCTTCCCATATAGGTTCAACCTCTTCAAGGGAATTCGGCCAAATTATCTGTTGGGAAAGTGATGTGGAGTGTGGGCCCATGTTCGCTTGCAACATAAGATCCTTTGGAGCCTCGTCAGACGAGGCTTAACATAGACCTTCTGATGTGATCGAGGATATGCTACAATTTATCGCGAATTTGATGATTGTTTGGAAGAGGCCAAAGCTGGGTTCGAGACGAAGTAGTGCTGATAAAGCTGGCCAATTACTTGATCAAGCTATGAAGTTCATAATGTTGAAAATAACAAGCCAAATTCCAAGTTTGATGTTGGAGACGAAGGTCGAAGAGAGATTGAACAATTTGTTACAAGTAGAGGAAGCAACAACCAGACGACATTGCCATACGATCGCATGGCATCCCAAATCATCCGACTGCATGGAGAGATACCGAGAAGAGGCAGGGAGAGGTTTCCATAACCATGCGACCACAAAAAGGTTGCCTATGCGGTCGCATAGGCTAAGTCCAGAGTGAAATTTTCCTTTTCACGCGAATTTCCTTATTTTGATAGAATTTTAGTTTAGGTAAAATTCTTGTAATCTTTAACTAATATTTTCCGTTTTTATCTATATTTTAGGGTTTCCATATAAATAGATTATTTTCATTCATTTTATGAGAACAACTTTGATATGAATTAATGAAGAGGTTTCTCTCGAGGCAATTGCCGTCCGATCTTGTTTCTTGATGGAACAAATCGAATTTATCAAGATCTAACAATCTTGTGGCGTTAAAAAATTCAAGTGCGATTCAATTATTGCGTGATCAAGAGATCGATAAATTTCACTTTATTGATTGTTTGGTTAATTGTTTTTTGATTAAATCCAAAGTCTTGACTTATTGACGTCCATGGGATCCGATCTCATTCTTTTGTGAATTTCGTAACAAACGTTGCTACATGGGTTCTCATCACCTTCAATGATAGCAATGAATTGAAAATGAAATGTTATTCTATTGTTGTATATGATTTCACCATCATGTGGTACCCAACCATGTTGAGAATTATGACTAAAATTCTCGTTCTCACCCATGGAGAGAAATATTATATTGCAGAATCTCTTTTTGTTGAGCTCGAGGAAAATTTCGACATCACAGAATAATGAATATCATATCAATTGTCTACGTCATTTAGAATTCTTTGTATTATTTGTACATAAAAATCGTGTAAGAAACTGGACACTTATCAAAAAGCAAGAAAGGAATTTTTTTAGCAAGAAAAAAATAAAAGAAGGTACAAGAATGTCAATCAGAATAAATCATTAGCTATTTCTATATTCACACCAAAAATAGGTCTTAAAACGACATTTGTATTTCTTAACGAGTATAAGAAGTTTTTTGAGTAATATAGAATTTTGAACTATATAATATCTTTAGAATTATAATTATTTCTTAACATGCAAAAGATTATATTTGAGTAGCACATGAAGGAATTTAATCAGAGAAATGATGTAAATTTCATGTTCTGTTTATATACTTTTTGGGAGTTGATATAGAGGATTAGCTTGTCGAATCATGATACAGTGCCAAAATAATTGACATAATGGTTAAAATAATATCACATGACACTCTATTATTCGATTGTTTAAATATGTTCATCTTTTTCATCTAATCACTTTTCGCCTCCTAAAATTTTGACACTACTTCTAACATTATTCTTCTGACAAGATGGTTTAACCCTTAGGGTTGTGCTACAGTTACCGCACAGTGCACAACACCATGTACAGCACACTCACAACAGAGGGTGGGGTCTGTGATTAAAATAATCGCGGGCCCCACTCTCTATTAGAGGGTACTGTGCACTGTGCAGTACAAATATCAAAACCCTAACCCTTATCTTGCCTGTTCTCATCTCCCTGTTCTAGTGGGTCCAAAAACTCATGTTACGAGATTTCTTGCCCCGTTTGAATCTCATTAAATTAAATTACATTACATTTCATATTTGTCTCTCCTATTTTTAAACACACAATTTTTCATAAAATAATATTACATGTGAATCGAAAAAAATTCCTTCTTTTTTAACCACACATTTAAAAAAAAAAAATACTATTCCATCAATTTTCATTTCAAAAAATGGGGACCAAACGAGAGCATAATCCAAATATATATTGTCAACCTATTGTGGTACGGATTAGGTTTTTATTATTAGGATAACGTGAAAGAAATATAAAATATTCAATTTGACTAAGTTCTTGATTGGTGCAAATTCTTTATTAAAACAATTTCCCTTTTCAACTTATTTTCAATCACACAATTTTCTCATAAAATAATTTTACACGTAAATCAATAAATTTTCTCTATTTTTAACCACATAATCTCCAAAATGTCAATTTTCACGAAATAAATATATTTTTAATACTTCTCGAGATAGATTTATATCTACTTTGTTGAAGATGTTATCTTGATGAAGCGTCAATTTATTAAATTGTTCAGCCAAGACTAAAATAAGTTGTAGGTGTTAAAACGTTGCCGAGGATTATACTTTTATTTCAAATTAAAACAAAGAAGCAATTGGAAGAAAAAAAAAATAATAATAATAATAATCTTGCTCTCTTCACTTACTTTCTCGTCACTCTTACCCCCAAAATGCCATTTTAAGTGGGATCAGGAAATGTGAAAATTTATATTGATATTTTTTTGTTTAAACTTTTAGAAGGTGAGACGAGTTCTATTTGGCGTGAATTAACATCTAGATTAAAATTTAAATCAAAATCGATAATTAATTTTAATACATTTCATAAGATTCATTACTTTTAACCACACTATTATTTAACTTTTATTGAAGTTTAATAAAATCTAAAATTTCAATCCATACCAAATAGGGTCATGTCTAAAAAATAATTGTTACACATTTCAGAAAAAAAATAAAAAAATAAAAAATTCTTATGTTTATGTGATCACATTTACTGATTTACATTTTAGCTTTTTAGTATTTATGACCTCATTGCTTAGGTCAGACGTATTATCAGTTGTCACAAACATACATGATTCTTTGTTTTGACTACAATTATGAATAAACAAATAGGCGTGATTTCCTCATGCTCACACCAAAATAGTTTCTAATATCCTTTATTTTTATTTTTTTTATATTTCTGTCAAGGCGTAATTTTTTACCCTCACGAGGTGCCCCACATATATATGATGACCGAGTTAGAAATTTTTCATCCTTTATTTCATTTTATTTTTTTCGATTTAAATTGAATTTACAATCTCTGCCCCCACCCCACTCTCATCCCTCAACCCGACAAAATGCTTGATAGGGGCACAAATGGTAATGATCATTCGACTCCACCCCATCCCGTTACCAGCCTTATCATTGGGCACAAATTAGCTTGATTTGTCTGCAACACATTAAAATTAAATTATAAAAGATGAGCTCAAAATAGCAAATAAACAATGACCGATAGAAAACTAATTTTAATCTTAATTTTATATTGGGTCCGCGGGTGGTAGGGATGGCAGAGTTAGGAAATTAATTGGTTTCTTCCAAAAAAAAATGCCAAAATAGCTAAAAATGACCACTGGAAATGGATTGAACGATCTAAACTTTTTATCTTTTAATTCTCATTTTGAAGCCACTGCAATTTTCTTCATTAATCTGGAAAAGTTGTTAGTACAATTTTGAAGTATCCGTGGCAAACTTTACAATGCATCTTTTGGATTGAAATCCGTTAAATGGTGAGTTCGAATGAGGAGCGGATCTAGGAATTTATAACGTAAGGACTTGAGTTTAAGAAAGTCAATATAATATATTCATATATAATGTTCACGAAAATACGTTCGATTTAAAATCACCGTAAGTGTATGGTTCGTTACAAGTAATAAAGTAGACGTTTAGAGTTTGGATTGTCGATCCACATAGATTGAGTAGTTCAATGATAATTATCTCGACCTTAACCGAAATTAAATATGTTTTTGAGTGTTTTGTACTAGATTGTGACCGAACTAAATTATGAATGAATTAGCTAAATTATATGCGAATTATACTAGAATGCAATATGAAATTCGAATACAAATTGATTTACTTAACGATAGAAAAACGCACTACGATCATGAATCCTCTTGCAACAATCCATTTTAATCCTAGTTTTTACAATTTGACATCACGATTTTATAGTGAAGAATCAATGTTCCTATTGAATTTAACAATCTCTTTCGAGTAATGTTAAACTTATCCTATAATGCGATCCGACTATATTTCTATAACGAATACAAACATAAAAGAATGCATGAGCTTTTATGAACACTTAAAAATTCACACAAGGCATAGCGGTATATTTCTATTTCATATCAGACCCTATGACAATTTATACTACGTCGAACCTCTTTCCCTTTTTTCGAATACATAAAACAGGTCACCACATTCATATAACTAACGTGCATAATAATTATATGGAAGAAATACGTATAAATCATTCAATATCCAAAAATGTGTTTATAATGTCAAAAAATATAAAACTAAAGAGATTAAAATATCATGTTACAAGGTTCATCGATCTCCTAGTACAAGAAAAAACTAGCCTAGTATGGAAAAACTAAGAAAACAAGAGAAATAAATAAAAGAAGACATCACCATATCGATTATTGAAGTGAAATCTCGAATCTTGGAATCAATCTTCTCGTTCTTCACATTCTTCTTGCTCTCCAATGTGTCAAAATATATCTAATAATGTGTAACCCTCTATTCTAGACGTAACAAGGGTTAAAAAGGGGTCCAAGACGTGTTTCCATAGGTGGTTGAATCAAATAAGGAAACTAAAATTTTCACGCCGGAATTGAACTATGCAGCCGCATAGTGTTAATCTATACAGTCGCATATCTATAAAAGATTGGGAAGAGGGACTCGCTGGACAAACCTATGTAGTCTCATAGGTATTACACTATGTGGCCGCATAGTGTAATGCACTTTGAAAGTCTTGCATTTTGATCCCTGAATTACATTCCTTCATTCTTGAGTTCCTTTCAACTTTCTTCCTCAGTCTATGCCTCGTATCATTACTCAATTTGTCATTGGCTCACTTTGATTCTCGATTTTCTCTTCGGGTCAACTTTTGAATAATTGCACTCAGGTCTTTGAACTTTCATTTTCTTCTATTTTGGTCCTTTTTTGCTCGTTTTCGTATATTTTTTGTTCCATCGAATTAAGTCTACAAACACTATATTTTTCGATGTAGCCTACAAACACTTTCACACTATATTTTTCGATGTAGCCTACAAACACAATTTGTATCGAATTAAGTCATGTTTCAATATCCACAATTGTCCATGTTTTGTGGCATAAATAAGTGCACAAAACGCACTTATCAAACCTCTCAAACTTGAACAATTGCTTGTCTTCAAACAAGATGGTGAGTCGGTCCCACATCTCTGTAGTCTGCATCTGGATACCATCCACTCGGCCTGCATACAGGCTGAGTCGGTTATTCACTCTGTCGACGGCCCTATAGAGTGCTGAAATGCCACTACTAGCTGTAGACACAAAATTTCGTGTATCCTGCATGTCGGTGTGTAGAGTCCCAATGTCCTGCTGGATGTCGTGTATGTCTCGACCTATGGTCGTCAGAGTGGTGAACATCTGTCTCAATAACTGAGTATCACCCTCAAAAGGTGGTGGCGGTGCTTGTGGCATCTCAATATTTGTCCCCTCCTGTCCAGAGACAGTCGGCTGCTGTCGTCGGGCTCTCTCAGCCAACTTCTTCTGATGTCATGCTCAGGCTTTGTCCTGATCCTCCAAAGTGATGCGCCGGATCGGAACGCTAGGTTTTTCAGGGACCTCCACAGATGGGATGGGAACACCCGCAACCTTGTAAATACCACTGGTAAGGCTAGGAAAATCAAAGCATTGTGTCTATCTCCCCACACACCGAGCGTATGAATCTGATCATAAATGAAGGTGGGGAGATCAATCTTATGTCCCCTAACCAAATGATAGAGAAAACCGACTGTGTGATCGGTGAATGTAGTGTGATATGAGGTGGGCTCGATGCTATGTCACATGAATAGCCACAAAATCCCAATGGAAGGCGTGAGTTCAATCTGATGCCACCGTTAGTCCGCAGTGGCCATGCGTTTTCTCGCCCAAGTAATACCTCAGCTATCTCATTCTATAAAAAAGGCCCAGGGATTGGGGTTATATTACCCCATGTAAAATGATAGTACTCATGTATAACCTCTAGGGAAAACATTATTCACTCACCCCGAACCCATATCTAGTGCATATGATTGAAACCCGACGTGTCAATCTCAGTGTTAAAATTCGCATAAAACTCCTACACCAATCCCTCGTATACCGGGTGTGGTCGCTCAACTACCTTCTGCCAGCCACAATTGTGAACTAACGTGACTATTTCAAATGTAACGACCCTGACCTCTCTCTCAAGCTCTAACTTTCGTACTGTCTTCTTTGGGTGAGCTTGTGCCCACTTGGCCCCTCACGGATTTCTTCGCGTTCCCCAGTATTCGAACTCAAGACCTCCATCATATGAGAGACTTAAGGAAAATCTTGGTACCAATTGGACAAGTCCAGAATTCCTCTTAAGTCTCCCATATGATAGAGGTCTTGAGTTCGAATCCTGGGGAATGCGATAGAAAGCCGTGAGGGGTAATTGGGCTCTGCCCACCCAAAGCAGATAGTACGTATGTTCTAACGGCTTGGGCGCAAGGTCTGGGTCGTTACAAAAAATGCACTTTTTTTGCAACGACCCGGACCTTGCGCCCAATCCGTTAGAACATACGTACTGTCTGCTTTGGGTGGGCAGAGCCCACTTACCCCTCACGGCTTTCTATCGTATTCCCCAGGATTCGAACTCAACACATCCATCATACGGGAGACTTAAGGGGAATCCTGGTACCAATTAGGCAAGTTGTCCAATTGGTACAAGGATTTTCCTTAAATTTTCCATATGATGGAAGTCTTGAGTTCGAATTCTGGGGAATGCGATAGAAAGCCATGAGGTGTAAGTGGGCTCTGCCCACCCAAAGCGGACAATACGTATGTTCTAACGGCTTGGGCTCAAGGTCCGGGTCATTACATCAAAGCCTGGCAAGTTATCAAGTTGTATCGGCCGCTCTCCAAGTAAACCTATCGGCTAATAATATCTTAATACCGGGTCGACGCGGTCGTGGTCAAGAACCTTCGGATGCCGCCTTCAAGGTCTCGAGGATGTGCAGTACCTGAATCGGATGCAACCATGTCCTTGCCCTTTGATGTTCTTTCTTGTGGCATCTGAAAGAAAAAAAAATGAAGAATATCAATGAAAGCATAAAAATTAGCATTGAAAATCCCAAATCCCCCAAACTTTCTTCAATTCACGCATATTGGGCACATTTCAACATGTTCGGCCACGGATTTTCATCCCCGGACACCACCGAGAAAAAAATAAAAATTTTCCCGAGTGATATCCAAGCATACGAGAGTATGCATATTGCTCTTGCACATATCCAAAATAAAAGTTATTTGGATGTCATATGGGTTAAGAAATCGATGGACAAAGTGGATGACATGAGTGACGTGAGCCTAGGCATGGTGTGACATGAGGTGATATGAAGCGACATGATCGAGCCATGGGTAATGAAATGTGCAACAAATCATATGTATGAACACATAAGGGGTAACATGTGATGGAAAACCCAAACTGAACCTAAAATTGACAATTTTCCGAAAATAGTGCATGTTCGACTGGGTATGTTCACCCTCAGACACCATTGAGAAAAATCAAAAAATTTCAGGAATCCTCTGGGCATATGAAAGTATGCAATGTGCTTTACCACATATCAAAATTTTAGATCATTTGGACTTCATTTAAGTTGTGAAACCGAGGAGCAAAGCAGGTGACGTAAGTGACGTGAAGGGTATGATGCCTAGACATGAGGTTCTTATGTGTTCTACATTCAAATGTGCATTTCTTTTATGTATTGAGCAATGAATTTCATCACATTGAGCAAATTAAAACATTCATCATCAAGTAGAATTTCGAAATTAGCAGAAGGACACGAAAATTTTCGCTTGGGCATTTTATCGAACACATTGTGTGCATAGTGTATAATTCGAAATTTCACATAAAAATCAAGGTAGAAACTTAGCCAAATAAACATATGCCACAACCCATTCGATACACTACACTAACCTAAGCCCAAACTCCTCAACACATGAATCCATAATCTTATCAAAATGCCATAAGAAATCAAGAGGCTAGAGTTGAGAGAAGAGGAAATCATACCTTTTTAACAATGCAATGCAATGAGATGATATGATGTTGCAATGTAATGTGGTGGTCGAGTTCGTGTACGTGAGGTGCCAAGAGTGCAAGAAAGTTTGAGTGTTAAGTGCCGGTTGTGAGGGTTTTAAAAACATAAATTTTTTTCTGTTTACTTTATGCGACCGCATAGAGCAAACCTATGCGGTCGCATAGAGTAAAACGTCAGGGCCAAGTGAGGCCCTGATGAGCTGAATGCAGTCGCATCCATGACTACCAGAACTGGTTTTGCTGTGTATTTTCAAAATTTTGCTCAATTCGATCATCCCCACATCCAAAATCTCGATATTCGTGCTCAACAAGTTGAATGAGGTATAATGAGTGTATGCAACATGTAAAAGTTTTAAAATGCATTCAACTCCTCGAAAACTTGTTTTTATTCAATTTTTCCCAAAATTCTAACTTTTCATCTACATGTCCACTCGACCATTCAACGTCCCCAAAATTTATCAAAACACATTTTAAACGACATGAGGTACTTGTAAGCCATAAAATCATTTTCAAAGCTAATTTTTAAACATGAAATCACTTGTTGGCTCGGAAAATTTTAGAAAAAGCTTGTTTTACCTCGAAATGCGTGATTTTGATCTCAAATCTCCTAAACATGATTTTAACACCTCATGAAGTATGTAAAATACATTTAGAACTGTGTGAACCATGCATAGATACCTTGTGAACTACCTAGGTGATCGATGACCTAAAAATTATCAAAATGCATAAAATTATAAAAAAAAATCTAAGTTAATGCATAAAGGAAAATAAATAAAAGGGAATAAATATTAGGTTGTCTCTCAGTCAGCACTGGTTTATAGTCGATAGCTCGACTTTACCGTATGCCTGTCATTCTGATGGCTTGAGGTGGACGGTGGATTTGTCCTTGGAGAAATCACTGTTCCAATAATGCTTCAACCTTTATCCATTTACCTTGAAAGTCTCATTGCTTTCATGAGTTATTTCCACAGCTCCGTGTGGAAAACTTGTGTAATTGTGTATAGACCAGACTATCTTGACCTCAACTTTCCTGGAAACAACTTGAGTCTAGAATTGTAAAGTAACACTTGTTGCCAAGTTTTGAACTTCCTTCGTTGAATATGCAAGTCATGCCATTTTTTAGTTCATTCCTTATATAGTTTGGCATTCTCATACGCTTCCAGACGGAATTCATCCATTTCATTCAGTTGGAGCAACCTCTTTTTACAGTCGCCTTCAAGTCAAAATTCAGACTTTTGACTGCCCAGTAGGCTCGATGCTCCAATTCAACTGGAAAATGACATGCTTTCCCAAAAACCAAGCGATAGGGAGACATTCCTATCGATGTTTTGAAGGCAGTTTTGTAGGCCCACAAGGCATCATCAAGCTTTTTAGATCAATCTTTTCGAGACGAATTCACTGTGATTTCAAGTATCCTCTTGAGTTCCCGATTAGATACCTCAACTTGCCCATTGGTCGGAGGATGATAAGGTGTGGCTATGCGGTGTCAAACGTCATACTTAGCCAATAGTGCCTCAAAGTGACGATTGCAGAAGTGTTTGCCTCCGTCACCTATGATAGTCCGAGGTGTGCCATATCGTATGAAAATATACTTCTTCAAGAACCCAATCAACATATTAGCATCATTGGTTGGTAATGCTACTGCTTCTACCCACTTGGACACATAATCCACTGCAATCAAAATGTACTGATTGGAGAAAGAAGGCGAGAGTGGCCCCATGAAGTCAATCCCCCACACATCAAATTCAACCTCAAGAATGCTATTAAGAGGCATCTCATTCCTCTTCGAGATGTTTCCGATTCGTTGGCACCTATCACACCTTTTCACAAACACAAAGGCGTGTCGAAACAATGAAAGCCAGTAGAACCCTAATTGTAAAACCTTAGCTACTGTCTTCGATGCTCCAAAATCCCCTGCATAAGATAAGGAGTGACACTGCTCTAAAATTCTAGGTACTTATTCTTCAGGAACACACCGCCTAATAATTTAATCAGCTCCTCGCTTGTAGAGAATGGGATCCTCCCAAAAGTAGTACTTCAATTCAGTGAAAAATTTCTTCCTTTGGTAACTTGAATAATCTAGTGGAATGATGGACTTTGCTAGATAATTCACTATGTTTGCATATCACGGTGTCGCTTCCACACTAAAAATATGCTCATCTGGGAAGACCTCGTTAATATCCACTGATTCTGTTGCTCGCTGGGCTAAAGTCTTGATAAGTGGTTGGCTACCACATTTTCGCTTCCCTTTTTATCTCTGATCTCCAAATCAAACTCTTGCAGCAGTAGTACCCAATGAATGAGTCTTAGCTTGACGTCCTTCTTCGTCATCAAATACTTGATGGCATCATGATCTATGTAAACTATAACCTTCGACCCTACAAGATATGATCTAAATTTGTCGAAGGCATAGACTACAGCTAGAAGCTTATTCTCTGCAATGGCATAGTTAAGCTGAGCGTCATTCAAGGTCTTGCTGGCATAATAGATCATGTGAAATACTTTATTCCGACGTTGTCCTAATACAACCCCTACTGCATGATCACTGGCATCACACATTAACTCAAACAGTAAGTCCCAATCTGGAGAGATGATCACAAGTGCTGAAATCAGTTTCTCTTTCAAAGTATTGAAGGTTGTCAAGCATTCATCTATGAACTTGAATGTAGCATCTTTCAACAATAGGCTGTATAGTAATTTCGTGATTTTTGAGAAATCTTTTATGAATCTTCTGTAGAACCCGACATGCCCAAAGAAGCTGCGAACACCCTTTACTGATGTTGGTGGTGGTAGCTTCTCAATTACCTGAATCTTTGCTCTGTCCACCTCAATCCCATTAGCTGAAATTTTGTGTCCCAACACAATACCTTCTTGTACCATGAAATGACATTTTTCCCAGTTCAATACCAATCTTGTTTCTGTGCACCGCTGTAAGACTAAACTCAAACGTTCCAAACAATCATCAAAATAAGAGCTAAATACTGAGAAGTCATCTATGAACACCTCGATGAACTTCTCAACCATGTCAGAGAAGATAGCCATCATGCAACGCTGAAAAGTGGCAAGTGCGTTACATAAACTAAAGGTACCATAGGGACACGTGAAAGTGGTCTTCTCTTGATCTTCCAGTGTCATTGAAATCTGATTGTACCTCGAGTATCCATCCAGAAAACAGTAGTGAAAGTGTCCTGCCAGTCTTTCCAACATCAGATCAATGAATGGAAGTGGAAAGTGATCCTTCCGAGTAGCATCATTGAGTTTACAATAATCGATGCAAACTCTGCATCCATTTACTGTTCTAGTAGGGATTTGTTCATTCTTCTCGTTCTTTACCACTATGATACCTCTCGTTTTGGGCGCAACCTGTACTGGACTGATCCATGAGCTATTTGAGATAGGGTAGACGATATCTGCATCAAGTAACTTTAACACCTTAGCTCTTACCACTTCTTTCATGTTTAGATTCAATCGTCGTTGACCATCAACAGTTGGTTTAAAGTTCTCCTCCATAAGTATTTTATGCATACAATATGATGGACTGAGACCCTTTATGTTTGTTATAGACCATCCAATGGTTGTTTTGTTGTCCCTTAGCACCCGAAGTAGCATCTCTTCCTCTACCACGGTGATAGAATTTGAAATAATCACTGGAAGTATTGAAAACTCCCCCAGATAGGCATATCGAAGGTGAGATGGCAACTGCTTGAGTTCTAACTTAGGAGGCTGCTGAATAGATGGTTTTGCCTCTTTAGTTCCAAATCCAGTTTCCTCGAAGTAATGTTTGTGCACATATGGTAGATTAGCTTCTAGAAGCATTGCACACTCCTCAATCTCATTTGAATCAGTGTCGATAGATTGAGAATGTGCAATGCATGCCTTATATGCATCGGTTGGATGTTGTAGGCGGAAGTTGTCTTCAATCACTCTGTCAATCACATCAATCTGAAAACAGCTATTTGATTCATTCGAAAATCTTATTGCCTTGAACACATTGAATGAAATTTGTTCTTCCCCAAGTCTCAAAATAAGCTGACCCTTCTGAACATCAATGATTGTTCTTCCAGTTGCCAAGAAAAGTTGCCCCAAAATGAGTGGAACATCTCTATCTTTTTCCATGTCAAGAATGAGGAAATCAGCTTGCCATATGAATTTCTCTACTTTTATCAACACATCTTCAATAATCCCTCGTGGATGTGTAAGGGATCGATCTGCTAATTGTAGAGTCACCATAGTTGCTTTTGCTTATCCCAAACCAAGTTTCCTGAAAACAGAGAGTGACATTAAATTAATACTTACACCTAAATCAAATAATATTTTATCAAAATGACAATCGTCAATGGTGTAAGGAACTGTAAAACTCCCTGGATCTTTCAGTTTTGGAGGTAGCTTTTTCTGAATCATTGCGCCGCACTCCTCAGTAAGCATCACCGTTTCATGTTCTTCCAGCTTGCGTTTGTTAGAGAGAATGTCTTTGAGAAACTTTTCATAACTAGGTATCTGAACAAGTGCATCAGCAAATGAAATGTTGATGTAAAGCTTCTTGAAGACCTCAAGAAACTTGCTATATTGCTGATCCAATTTGTGCTTCTTCAACCTTTGAGGAAACGGAATAGGAGGCTCATAAGGATTGACATGAGCGGTTGCCTTTACCCATGGTATACCTGAACTCTTCTTTGCACTTTCTTCTATGGTTGTTCAGTTTGTTCCACTTGCTCCTCATCTGAAGTAGGTACTATTTCTTTATTAGTGACCGACCTTTTGACATGAATATCCGGTAATTGCACTCCACTTCTGGTTGTAATTGTCTTTGCATGTTCCCTTGGATTGATCTTTGTGTTGCTAGGTAGAGTTCCCGGTGCTCTGTTTGTCATAGAAAGTGTTATCTGCCCCATTTGAGTCTCCAAATTTTTAATTGCAGAATTTTGGTCTTGGAGAGTGGCTTCTGTCGTCTTCATGAATTGGTTGTTGGCTTCCATGTACTAATTAGTTGTTTCTATGAATTTTTCAAATATTTCTTCCATCTATGGCTTCTCTCCTATTGCTGAAATTGACTTTGTGGTCTGTTCTAGTTCTGGTTTTGATTCTGATTATGATTACTCCACAAGAAATTTTGGTACTTTCTCCACCCCGGATTAAATGTCTCAGAATGTGGGTTGTTCTACTGGCGTTGACCGCATTGCACATAATCCACATGTTCTACCTCCTGTGTGAGAATTAGACAACTTGAAATATTGTGATCAGCTCTACACTCCCACAACTTGGTTTCTTGACATTTGCTGCATTGGCAGTCTGTGACATGCTTTCAACATTATGGAATAATGAATCAATCTTTGCTGACAAGGTAGAATAAGTATCTACCTCGAATAAACCTGGTGCCTTCTTTTGAACTGCTCGTTCTGGCCACATAGCTGAAGTTGTGGCTACAGTCTCAAATAACTTCAATGCATCATCAACTGTCCTTGTATACACTGACCCGTTAGATGAAGAATCTATCATGCTTTTGAAAAATGGAAGTAGTCCCACCTAGAAGTATTGGACCTGAAGTCGCTTGCTGATCCCGTGATATGGATACTTCCGAAGCATGTTCTTGAATCTATTCCAAGCTTCATCAAATGATTCAGAATCGCCTTGATGGAAAATAGAAATGTCATGCTTTAGCTTTGCAATCTTGGCTGGTGGAAAGAACTTAGTACAGAACTTTTGAGCAAGATAATTCCACGTGGTGATACTGGCAATCGGTTGAGAATCTAGCCATTTAGGTGCTTTGTCACGCAATGTGTGTGGAAAAAGTCTCAATCGGATGGCGTCATCTTAGATACTCTGATATCTGAAGTGTTGACACATCTCTATGAATCCAGAGACGTGTGTATGTGAGTTTTTCTCAGCTCTCCCATAAAATTGATGCCCATTCTGAAATAGATGTATCATATTGGTCTTCAGTTGAAATTTTGGTTGCCCAAACGGTGGATACACGATGCTGGACTGACTTTGAATAATTTGGGGGATCATGAAATCCCTTACAAGCATGTTTCATTCGTCCATTGCTTCCTCTTCGTTAGTTGGAACGACTGGGTTTAATCGTTCGTTTGTCATTTGCTGTTGTTGTGCTGTTCTAGCTTCTCGTTGCAATTGATGAAAAGTACGCTCGATTTCTGGATCAGCTGGAATCAATTCTCCCCTAGTTGATCTTAGCATGCAAATCTGAAAAAGCCAAAATTTCACAAAATAAGCAAAAGTCAAAATAACGACGTTTAACAAGTTATATGACTAAACTAAAATAAAAATAAAAGAAAAATGTTCGAATTAGTGTCTAAATAACTCAAATTAAACTAAAACTCAATCCCCGACAACGACACCAAAAACTTGTTCACGAAAATACGTTCGATTTAAAACCACCGCAAATGTACGGTTCATTACAAGTAATAAAGTGGACTTTTAGAGTCCGAATTGTCGATCCCACAGAGATTGAGTAGTTCAATGATAATTATCTCAATATTAACCGAAACTAGATATGTTTTCGAGTGTTTTGTACTAGATTGTGACTGAACTAAATTATGAATGAATTAGCTAAACTATATGCAAATTATACTAGAATGCAATATGAAATTCGAATGCAAATTGATTTACGTAATGATAAAAAATGCACTAGGATCACGAATCCCCATGTAACAATCCATTTCAATCCTAATTTTACAATTTGACAACACGATTATATATTGAAAAATCAATGTTCCTATTGAATTTAACAATCTCTTTCGAGTAATGTTAAACATATCCTATCATGCAATCCGACTATATTTCTATGATGAATACAAACATAAAAGAATGCATGAGCTTTTATGAACACTTAAAGATTCACACAAGGTATAGCGATATATTTCTATCCCCTATCGGACCCTATGACAATTTATACTACGTCGAACCTATTTTCCTTCTTTCTAATGCATAAAACAGGTAACCACATTCATATAACTAACGTGTACAATAATTATATGGAAGAAATACGTATAAATCATTCAATATCCAAAAATGTGTTTATAATGTCAAAAATATAAAACTAAAGACTAAAATCTCATGTTACAAGGTTCATCGATCTCCTAATACAAGAAAAACTAGCCTAGCATGGAAAAACTAAGAAAACAAGAGAAATAAATAAGAGAAGACATCACTATATCGATTCGTGAAGTGAAATCTTGAATTTTGGAATCAATCTTCTCGTTTTTCACCTTATTCTTACTCTCCAATATGTTAAAACATGTCTAATAATGCGTAACCCTATATTCTAGACGTAATTAGGGTTAAAAAGGGGGTCCAAGACGTGTTTCCATAGTGGTTGAATCAAGGAAACCAAATTTTTTGCGCTGAAATTGTACTGTGCGGTCGCATAGTTATAAAAGATTGGGAAGAAGTGCTCGCTGGACTAACCTATGCGGTCGCATAGGTATTACACTATGCGGCCGCATAGTGTAATGCACTTTGAAAGTCTTGCATTTTGGTCCATGAATTTCATTCCTTCATTCTTGTGCTCCTTTCAACTTTCTTTTCCTTCTATACCTCATATCATTACTCAATTTGTCCTTGGCTCACTTTGATTCTCGATTTGCTCTTCGGGTCAACTTTTGAATAATTGCACTCAGGTCCCTGAACTTTCGTTTTCTTCCATTTTGGTCATTTTTTGCTTGTTTTCACATACTTTTTGTTACATCCATCGATGTAGCCTACAAACACAATTTATATCTAATTTAGTCATATTTCAACATATATATATCCACAATTGTCCATGTTTTATGGCCTAAATAAGTGCACAAAACACACTTATCATATAACATTGAAATTCATTTTAATCTAATTTGAAGTTGTTCCCGACGAGTTTTTAAACATAAAATTCATCTTTAACAGAATCTATATCTATCTTTTTATTAAGTTCTTATTCAATGAAAAGTGTCATACAATCTGGAAGAAAGTCATCATCCATTTTGCTATGAAGATTTGTCTTCATATGTTCCATTGTTGGAAATGCTTGCTTAATAGTCGCGGTCAAAATAGGTAAAGTAAATACAAGATGTTTTAACGTAGTTATCATATACAAATCTCCGACCTTCTAATATCATTAATCAGTTGCTAGCATAACTCAATAAGTGTAGATACTAGAAATTAAGGAACACTCTTCATATCTAGCTCATAATGTGACAACTTATATTCATTTCCATTTGCATAATTCATATGCTCGATAATAGCTTCTATCTCGCTAACCTTTAAAGCACAATAATGACCATGACATGGAATCTTGCCATGCCGCAAAGCAATGGTAAACCTTTTATTGATGCAATGAGTTACAAGAAAAATAATTCCATAAAAATCAAATAACAGCTATAGTCAAATTACATGGTGCATTTTAATACCATAAATTGTCAATACATTGAAAGAATAAGTACCAATTGCACTAATTACGTATTGAACTATGAGAAAAGGTAAAATTTGATACACTATACAACTTGTCATATAAATTTTCGATTTACTGCTAACACAAATCTACTACATACACATAAGAAGAAGGCAGATAAATGAAAAAGAAAAAAAAGGTGTGGAAGCTATGAAATTTTCTACAAAAAACTATAGAATTTCTTTCATTCAAGGAAATCAAAGAAATTTGCTATATGTTGATGCCATCGAATTTCACTTTATACGATGAAATATCCTTTAGTGGTCCATTTTAGACTTTCTTATGATTTATCTCCACATTTTAGTGAACTACACAAGGTGTAATGTGCAAGGTCACATCATATGTTTTTTTTAATAGATGATTTTGTTATTATGAAAGATATGATTACAATATTTTGCCACAAAACTATTAGAATGCTAGTTTTTTTTATTATAAGTATCAACCATCTTCTAGTTCGTTGTGAGGAGATTGACCCAAGTTTTGATGTTTGTATGTTGGATGAGAATATTTTGTTGGAAGTAAAATTCTTTTGTCAATAAGAAACAAGTGTTCTATGCGATGTGATTGCCTAATTTGTTTATTTAAATTGTTTCCTTTTTGTGCAGTAACGGTTGTGGTGTGTACGTGGCAATTTTTTATGACAGCCTGTTTGATTCCCATTTTTAAGAAAATGCATTTTTCTCTCTCTTCTTTTCAACCGCACATTCTTTATTAAAATAATATTTCACATAAATCAAAAACTTTTCCTTATTTTTCAACCACACATTCTCCATCAATCTACTATTCTAAAATGCATTTTTCCATAAAAATGGGAATCAAACGGGCTCTGAATATATAATTAACTAGAAGGTAGATGAAATGTCCAACTCATTCGACATTAATAAAGATCGGTGAAAGTTGATCCTCCAATTATATTAGTATGTCAAGGCTAAGGAGTCATAATGTTATCATATTGAATAGATATCGATGAAGTCAAAGAAGGTGAGATAGACCTTGCTTCTTGTCAGAAATCTGATTTTCTTCCTATTCGAATTGTTTTGGAATCACAAATTGATGCACTGAAATGTAATAGTTTTTTGTGTTAATGCTATTCACTAGGACCATGTTACATTTTGATGAGTGTATTTCACTCATACTTTAGACATCATCTAAATTTGATATTTAGCTCATTCCTAGGAAATTTAGAGTATTTTAATGTTTGTTTTGATATTGTGATATATGTTGATGAAATTGAAGGAAATAAGCAAAAGTTGACAAAATTGGCTAAATTGTAAGAAATTCAAAGTTCGGGGACAAAAGTACAAATATTCAAAAGTTGTGTCGGATCTCACAATAAAGATTTGAGAGTGTTAGGAGTCAATTGGATGAAAAAAAAAAGTAAATAAATGAAATATAGTCAAAGTATGATCACACATCAATTTTCAACCGAAAAAGTTCTACTTTGGATTTTTAATTTCATATTGAGACCCATTTTTGACATAACAAACTTTCAAATTGGAGAATGATATCTGAAGCAAAATTGTAGTTATTTGAGTTATCTTTCTAACCCAATTTGAATAGCCTCAATCAGATATCGAGAAAAAAAAGTTATGATAAAAATATTAAAGGAAGTGCAGACAAACTTTCACCCAAAAGGTGGTGCCGCGACGCCACCAAAACAGAGATACGGCGCCTCGGCTTCACATTTATAACTTTAAATGTTGAAATAGTTAAAATCAAGGCATCTCTTTATATTTATAAAGAGTATAATAACATAGTGTATCTTCAAATATCGAGAATATTTTTTTTTAAAGGAATGCTAATCGTTAGTGTTGACCTCAAAAAATGGATCTTCGAGCCTTCAACAGATAAGTTTTCTAGTCACTCCTTCCTGCGCTCAGTAGCAAGTCATTAGTCACTCGTGGCCCTTTTTCCCGAAGGAGATGGTGGCTGCCGCGAGCACTCCGACGGTTAAGTCAGTTTTCAGTATAAACATGTAGGTCACCGGTGGGTAGGTGATCACCGGGGACGTGAAGAAATATTATGGGATGAATAAAGTGTGTATGAAAGGAGAGAATAACTTATGCTCTTTATATTGGTAGAAAAGCGAATCCTTCTTCTGGGACAAGGAGGTGGTATTTATACTAAAGGTAGGAGGAGGAGAGCCGTTGGATGAGGAGGCACGTGACCTCGGATCCTTTCACCCTGTTCCATCCTAGACGTCAATCTGTCCCTCAATAGGTTGGCGGATCTTTATTATTCTGACTTATGCGGCTGATTTGACCGTTTGAACCCTGCCACACGTCCCATCAATCAATCAAATATTTAATGTTGGAGACTTGTACAAAAGGACTTCGCCTAGAGGGAGGCGAGGCAGTTCGGCGAGGCGCCGTTGCGGAGTACGGGCTTTTGCATCCGCTAAGGGGTGCGGATAAGTTCAGTTCTGCTTCTTGAGACACTTCAGTTCGGTCCCCCACACCAAATCAGTTCGCCTATGCGTGGGGCTTCTTCTCCTGCTTGTAGGGGTGGGCGTGGGTTGGGTTGAGTCGATTTTTTATCCAACCCAAACCCAACCCAACTTGGTCGGTTTGATAAAAAATCAACCCAACCCAACCCAATTATTGATTTAAACCCAACCCAACCCAAACCGATCAAAATCGGTTTGGGTTGGGTTGGGTTGGTCGGTTTGGAATTCGGCCCAATCAAAGTTAGATTCGATTTATTTGTTAAATTTGGATAATTTTTTAGAATTTGAAATTATTTGAAAATCTACGCTTTTTAAACACACATATAAGGAATTTTTTCTAAAAATAATGTATAAAATAAGTTTAAAATTTAAGAAGCATTTTCTTTTTTACAATTTTTTGAAATTTAATCACTTCATTATCATGTCTTTAATTTTTATTTTAACGTCAAATGACATTGCATTTTAAATAGTGTTCATGCGAATCGGTCTATGTGAAGAAAATTGACATTTATATATTATAAGTCATTATCTTATCTTTACTATTATGTCTATTTAATTTATTTTTTTCATCTTAGATATTAATTTTTTTAATTCATCGGGTTGGGTCGGGTCGGGTTGGGTTTTAATTCATAACCCAAGACCCAACCCAACCCAACCTTAAGTTCAATTTTTCAACCCAACCCAACCCAATTGAACTTAAAAAACCAACCCAAACCGATCGGTTTGGGTTGGGTTGGTCGGGTTGATCGGGTTGGTCGGGTTTTTGCCCACCCCTACCTGCTTGGCACGCGTCGGGTCCTTTTGGACCCGTAACAATAGTCCATCAAGTCCATGTATGGATTATTTATATAATGCGTGGACTTTTGGAGTTGATATGCTTGGAGATGCGTGTGATTCTTTGGCTGTGTTCGAGACGAGTATCGTAGCATCGAACGGCGGGACTGTCTACCCTCGTAATTATAATTCCTCAAGCCGTATTGTGCATTAACTAAAGGCGACAGCTTTTGATGTATGGCATTCCGCGAGCTGGTGACTTTGATTATGAATTTTCTGGAGCGATTGCAGAGGGAGCTCCTAGGAGAACTGCTGCAACTCTGCAATCTGAGTTGGCCGAAGTGATTGCAGTTGATAGCTCTTAGGAGAACTGCTGCAACTCTGCAATCTGAGTTGGCCGAAGTGATTGTAGTTGGCAGCTCTTAGGAGAACTACTGCAATTCTGCAATCTAAATTGGCCGAAGTGATTGCAGTTGGCAGCTCTTAAGAGAACTGTTGCAACTCTGCGATCTGAGTGGTCGAAGTGATTGTAGTTGGCAGCTCTTAGGAGAACTGTTGCAACCCTACGATCTGAGTTGGCGGAAGTGATTGTAGTTGGCAGCTCTTAGAAGAACTGTTGCAATCCTGCGATCTGACTTGGCCGAAGTGATTGTAGTTGGCAGCTCTTAGGAGAACTGTTGCAACTCTACAATCTGAGTGGCCGAAGTGATTGCAGTTGGTAGCTCTTAAGAGACTATTGCAACCCTGCAATCTGAGGTGTCCGAAGTGATTGCAGTTGGCAGCTCTTAGGAGAACTGTTGTAATTCTGCAATCTGAGGTGGCCGAAGTGGGGGCGCTGAATCAACGGTCTTGGATTGTGTGCATGACAAATTTCTCGCATTTTTTCAAGGCAATAATGAGGGAGGGGAGCGTCGTTTTCTTCCAGGACACGTTTCCTCTTTACCCTAGGAGGTAATTATGGCAACGGCTCCCCAGCATTCAAGGCGACGAGTTTGGCCTTCGCGTGAGTTCCACGGCTTCATCAGTGTCCTTGATTCAAGTGTCTTTTGGTTTAGACGGTTATGATCGGCTTTAGATTTGAATGGCCAAGATTGGCTTTGGGAAGATCTAACGGCTGGGGTGATCCTTGGGTTTCTATATAAACCCCTTCCTCTACAATTCGAAGGGTTACTTTGCCAAAAATCAGAAAACGCTCCCAAACTCTGTCGAGCTTTCTTCTCCGACGAACAAGTAATTTTCGGCAAGCCTATTGGTGATTCCTGTGATCGGCGAATCTTCTTCAACTTTAGGTAAATCGATTTTCTTACTTTTGCACCTTTTTCCTTCGAATTTTGGGACATTTCTGGAAAAAATGGCTTCTGAGGGAGATTCTAGAGTTTTTGCAAGGGTGGAGGGGCGAGGTGTTGAGAGTGCCGAACTGAGGGAGCCCATCTTGATCTCTCCAGATGAGTTGGGTAGAGCCATTAGGGCTGGGGAGAACGTTTGGAGGCGTCCAGACTCCCCAGTAGATATTTAAGTCAAATGGGGGGCTTCCAACTACCCTTCAAAGGCCACTCCGGCCATGATAGAGAAGTGTCGGAATATTTGTAGGGTCCCAGATTCCATCCAGCTGCTTTTACAATGGCCAGATGAGAGGGCTTGTTACCCGAGGCCGGGGTGTGTGGCAGTAAGTGATAGCTTATTTCGGGCTGGTCTAAGGCTTCCTTTCCACCCCTTCTTTAGGTTAGTTCTGCGATCATATGGGTTGGCCCCGACCCAATTAAATCCGAACTCCTGGTCCCAACTGGTGGGGTCGTGGATGCTGTGGAGGCAGGTCAGCATTGGAGTCGACATGCCTTTCAGTGTCTTCCACTCCATTTACCTACCGAAGTGTGTAGCTGGGGAGGGGAACAAGGGGTGGTATTATCTATCTCCCTGGGATCCCATTCCCCCTTTGTGACCGACCTACCCTCCTTAGTGAAGGGGTGAAAAGACTCGTGGTTCTGGATAGCTGGGAGGTGGGACACCATGGAGAATGACCCCCTGGCGCCTCTGACAATTCCCACCACTTACTCCACTCCCAGTAAGTTTCGTTTCCGGAATGACTTCACTTGGTGTATTTCCTCATGTATTTAATATTTTTGTCGTTTGTAGGTTCCCAGCCGAGGTGTGAAATATCCGAGGAGGAGTGGGGTATCATAAGTGACATATATCACCTTGACCCTTGAGAAAGGAGCTTTAACAAGCTCATCTGCCTGAACGTCGACCTCATCCGCCACGGTCTGATGTCTACTCAGCGTAAGTTCCATTTCATTTCGTCATTTATTCTCTTCTGATATTATTCATTGTACTTAGCTTTGTTTCCATTTTGCAAAGGATTTTGTGAAGAAGAGGCCCCTCAGGCCTGACTTTTCAACCATAAGGCGTAGCCTTATTGAGGCCAGGGCTCTTCGCACCGGCACTGCTAAATATAAGAAGCAGGCGGAGAGGCTGCACTCCTTGAGCAAGACCCAGAAGGTCGCCGAAGAGGAGATTGCTGAGGAGGGGGCACCTCTAGTCCGGACTAAGAGGAAGGGTTCAGCTACCACTTCCACTTCTGCTCCTGCTGCTTCTGCGAGCCCTCCGGTGATCTCCCCCACTATCTCAGCCGAGGTGACGATAGCTATCCTGGCTGAGGCCCAAGCTGTAGTGCCCATCTCTTTCTTCCCAGGTGGGGGCCCTTGAAGGAAGAGGTTGAAGAAGTCAGCCACCGCTGCGGTCCAACGAAAAACTCCTGACTTCATTGGGAGTAAGGATGAGGAGTTGTCGGAGGTCGTGCTGGAGATGCTCCCTCCTGAGACAGCCTCTGCAGCAAGGGTCCATAATAAGTACTGGACCGAGGCGTGGCAGGACCACACTGCTTCTTGCGAGGTGGAGGACTTTTTGGCTGCAAACAGTGCCTGCGTGGCCAGGGCTTTAACTCTCAGCTCGGCAGCTGATGATCTGGTCCGGGGCCTCCGGAAGAAAGTTGAGGATTTCGAGAAGAGGGTGGAGGCCTCTGCTACCTTGGAGGCGGAGGTGGACAAGGCGAGGAAAAGTGCTGAGGACTTCGAGTCGAGGTGGGTTGATGCCACGACAAAGCTGGATTCTTCTGAGGTGCAAGTAAATCACCTCAGGAATGAATTGCATGAGGTCGTCTCCTAGGTGGCTGCGCTTACAAAGAGAATCGACCAGTCCAACGAACATCAGCGCCTCGCCTTCGAAACCTTGGAAGCGGCTAACAAAGAGAAGGCTGAGCTGAAAATGTTATCAGAGGCCCAGGCTGAAGAGATAGCCTCGTTGAAGGCCGAAGCGAAGCTAGCAGAAGAGGCGGCGGTTCAGAAGTACAAGAATAACTTCACTGAAACTTCTGAGTACGATGACTTCGCCAACTACTGGGCTTCGTGGAGTGCCAGAGAGATTATGTCTCGTCTGTGTGAGAAGCACCCCGAGCTGGATATTGGGTTCATTGAGGCAGAGTTCGGTGGGCCTACTGGTGGACGACCTGAGGCGGAGGAGGAAGAGGAAGAAGTGCCCAAGGAGTAGGGGCTGATATGATTTTGTAATGGCTTCGGCCTAATTTTTGTAATGGCTTCGGCCCACTTTGTAAATGGCTTCGACCAAATTAGTACTTAATGAAATTTTTATTTTTCCACATTGGCTTTTGAATGTCTTTTCCCTTTAATTGTTAGTCCACTTCGGTACGAAAGTGACAAGTGAATTGCATGTGATCAGTTCGGCAAGGACTTAATCATTTAAGAAAATGATAAGTGAATTGCATGTGCTCAGTTCGGCAAGGACTTAACCATTTAAGAAAATGATAAGTGAATTGCATGTGATCAGATCGGTTAGGTTTGATGCGTGGGAACGCTTGTGGCTCCGTCAAAGGCGGCACCCACACCACCTCTGACTAGGCTTTATCCTTGGAGGTGATCCCTGGTGGATTCGTACCTCAGCTAGGATGTTTGATGCGTGAGAACGCTTGTGGCTTCATTAAAGATTGCACCCGCACCACCTCTGACTAGGCTTTATTTTCGGAGGTGATCCCTGGTGGATTCGCACCTCAGCTAGGATGTCTGATGCGTGAGACGCTTGTGGCTTCACCGAAGATGGCACCCACACCACCTCTGACTAGGCTTTATCCTTGGAGGTGATCCCTGGTGGATTAGCACCTCAGCTAGGATGTCTGATGCGTGAGGACGCTTGTGGCTTCACCAAAGATAGTACCCGCACCACCTCTGACTAGGCTTTATCCTTGGAGGTGATCCCTGGTGGATTAGCACCTCAGCTAGGATGTCTGATACGTGAGAACGTTTGTGGCTTCATCAAAGATGGCACCCGCACCACCTCTGACTAGGCTTTATTCTTGGAGGTGATCCCTGGTGGATTCACACCTCACCTAGGATGTCTGATGCGGGAGAACGCTTGTGCGATATGACATTAAGAGTAAAGTAATTGAAAACAACTCTTTATTGATAGAGTTTACAAGGATTCTACTGGAAGTACTTCCTCAAATGCTCAATGTTCCAGGGGTGGGGCATGATTTTTCCTTCTTGATCTTCGATTCTGTAGGTACCAGGTTGCACTTCTTCATAAATTCGGTACGGCCCTTCCCAGGTGGGGCCAAGCGTGCCAGTCCCTGGGTCCTGGGATGAAGGGAAAACTTTGCGAAGTACTAGGTCATCGATGTGTAGGATCCTCTTCTTCACTTTGACATTGTAATATTGCATCATTTTTCGCTGGTAAGAGGCGAGTTTGACCTGGGAGTCATCTTTCCTTTCTTCAAGGAGGTCCAGATCGAAGTTCCTCAGATCGTCATTTGCTATCTCGTTGAAATGAATGCATCGAGGAGAGGGGACACCAACCTCTACGGGGCTCATAGCCTCAGCTCCGTATGCCATGGAGAATGGAGTTTCCCAGTTGTGGTTTTGCAAGTGGTCCTTATAGCCCAGAGCACTTGTGGGAGCTCGTCCACCCAGATCCCTTTGGAAATTTCCAGCTTTCTCTTCAATGTGAGCTTGATGGTCTTATTGACAGCTTCGACCTGGCCGTTTGCTTGAGGGTGATGGGGTGAGGAGAAGTGCTTCTTGATCCCGAGCTCATCACACAAGTCCCTGATTTTCTTGTTGTCGAACTCTTTGCCATTGTCTGAAACCAGAGAATGCGGTATTCTGGAGCGGCAAATGATATTCTTCCACAAGAATTTAGATGTGTTCGCCTCAGTAATCTTTGACAGTGGTTCAGCTTCGACCCACTTTGTGAAGTAATCGATTGCAACTATGGCGAAGCGAGCGTTTCCTCTTCCCTTGGGCAGGGGGCCAATGAAATCCACTCCCCACTTGACGAATGGCCAGGGGCTTGACACAACAGTTAGTTCCTGGGAGGGTCGCCTCTGTACATTGGAGAAACGTTGGCACTTGTCACATTTGCATACAAACTCAATCGCATCCCTTTTCAGGGTAGGCCAATAATATCCTTGCCTAAGTATTTTGTGGGCTAGGGTTGGACCGCCGGAGTGATTCCCACAAACACCTTCGTGGACCTCTCTCAAAATGTAGTTCGCTTCTTCCCCTCCAGTGAACCTGAGGAGGGGGGATGAGAATCCTCGCCTATACAGAACATCATCTTGTAGGACGAAGCGAACGGCTCTTCTTCTGAGTTGGCGTGCCTCTTCTCATTTTCTGGAAGAGTCTGCTCCTTCAAGTAAGCCAGAATTGGTTGCATCCATGGTGGAGTTCCCTTGATCCACATCAGTTCTTCACCTCTCTTAGTAGAGGGTCCGACCAAGTGTTCAACTGGCACTATCTTGAGGAGCTCTGAATCCTTGCTGCTTGCAAGCTTGGATAGGGCGTCTGCCTGGGTGTTCTCCTGCCGTGGTACTTGTATTAGTTCAAAACTCTCAAAGGTGGGGAGAAGGTCCATGACCAACTTCAGATATTCGGCCATGTTTTTGTCTCTGGCCACGAAAATTCCATTCATTTGACTCACCACCAGCTGTGAATCACTGTTGATAATCAGCCTTCTGACCTGCAGTTCCTTGGCCAATCTTAGCCCGGCTAGGAAGGCTTCGTATTCAACAACATTGTTGGTGGCTTTGAAGCCAAGTCTTAATGCATAATTCATCTTGTGCCCCTCTGGGCTAACCAAAATCACTCCGGCTCCGGAGCCACTCTCCCAGGAAGAACCGTCTACGAAAAGGCTCCAGGTGGGTGTCTCTGTTGGTTCCATGTTTAGTTCGACCTCCGGGGCCTTAGCGAATTCTACCACAAAGTCAGCTAGGGCCTGACCCTTGATCGCCGTCCTGGGCATGTATGTTAAATCGAACTCAGTTAGCTCTACCGCCCACTTCAGTAGCCTCCCCGAGGCGTCTGGCTTCTGAAGAACTTGCCTCAGTGGAAAATTTGTCAAAACACGGATGCTATAGGCCTGGAAGTATGGCCTTAGTTTCCTGGAAGCAGTGATTAAAGCTAGGGCTAGCTTCTCCATGTCCGGATATCTTGCTTCGGCGGGGAGTAGTGATTTACTCACATAGTAAATAGGCAGTTGATGTGTTTCTTCTTCCCTTACCAACACCGAACTGATTGACTCTTCAGCCACCGCTAGATATAACAGCAGAGGATCTCCCTCTTTGGGTTTGCTAAGGAGGGGAGTTCGTCCCAAGTAGTTTTTCAACTCTTAGAACGCCTCTTCACACTCCGGCGTCCACTGGAACCTCTTTCCCCCTTTGAGGACCTTGAAGAAGGATAAACACTTTTCAGTGGCCCTTGAAATGAAGCGATTGAGTGCGGCTACTCTGCCAGTTAGCCGTTCCACTTTCTTGGGCTTCTGTGGAGATCTCATTTCTATCAAGGCTCTGATCTTCTCGGGGTTGGCTTCTATCCCTCGTTGATTTACAATATAGGCCAGAAACTTGCCAGAGGCTACTTCGAAAGTACACTTCAGGAGGTTCAATTTCATTTGAAACCTTTTCAGTATCTGAAACGCTTCGTCCAAATGCTTGATATGCTCCTCCACCCTGAGGCTTTTCACCAGCATGTCATTACATAAACCTCCATGGTGTTGCCGAGCTGATTGGCGAATACCTTTGGTAAGTGGCTCCTACATTCTTCAGTCCAAATGGCATTACCTTGTAGCAATACAACCTCCGGTCAGTGATGAAAGATGTGTTCTCTTCGTCACCTGGGTGCACGAGAATCTTGATTGTAGCCGGAGTAGGTGTCCATGAAGCTTAATAGCTCGTGGCCTGCAATTGCATCTACCAATTGGTCTATTCGCGGGAGAGGGAAACTATCTTTTGGGCAGGCCTGATTAAGGTTAGAGAAGTCGATGCAGACCCTCCACTTGCCATTGTGTTTCTTGACGAGCACGGGATTCGAAATCCACTTTGGATATATGGCTTCTTTGACGAAGCCGTTGCTCACTAGCCTTTCCACTTCTTCCTTGAGGGCTTCGTACCTTTCATTGTTCAACAACCTCCTCTTCTGCCTGTGAGGGGTGCAGTTCGGGTCGATCTGCAGATGGTGGTAGCTGACGTTAGGGTCTATCCCAATCATGTCTTCGTGTTTCCAGACGAAGACATCCACATTTCTCTGCAAGAAGTTTTTCAGTCCTTCCTTCATTCCGTGTTCCAGGTCTTTTCCGACCTGAAGGACCTTTCGTAGCGTCTTGGGGGTCGACGGGGAAACATTCCATTTCTTCCATTGGGGCGGTGAGTGATTCTGATTCAATAATCCTTGGGTCCAGCTCCTCCAAGGACGTCTCAGGTCCGGCTTCTTCCATTTCGACATCTTCAATGGGGAGCAGCCCTTCTGCAGGGGCCTCTGCCATTTCAGCGTTGCAATGAAGCATGTTGACCCTTGGCTCGGCTTTTCTTAGAGAACTGAGGTAACATTCTCTGGAGCCCCTTTGGTCACCTCTGACTGTGACGATTCCCCGCTCAGTAGGAAATTTCATGCATAGATGATGGATCGAGGTGACGGCAAACAGTTCCTTCAGGGTGGGTCGCCCAAGTACTCCGTGGTAGGCAGATTGACGGTCTACGACCAAGAATTCCATGAAGTGATGTACCACTTGGGGTGCTGTTCCCATCTCCACCGCCAATGTAATTTTGCCCCTTGGAATGATGCTATCTCCAGTGAACCCATACAGTGGAGAAGTCATGGGGGTCAGCTCATGATCTACTGCCATTTTTTCAAAGGTTGAACCAAACAATATGTTCACAGAACTCCCTTTGTCAACCAACGTTCGTTTCAGTCCGTTGCGGGCCACTACTGCCCTGACCACCAGGGTATCACAATGCGGATAATGCACACCAATCGCGTCCTCCGGGGCAAATGATATTGGTTCTGCAGCCCTTTCTCCCTGGGATTGGCTCACCACATAACTGGTCATTGGTGGATCTTTCGCCTCCCTTGAGTAGTTTCTTTGGGCATTCATTGTCTCGCCCCCCAGGTGAGGTCCTCCAATGATTGTATCAATTTTGCGGATTGGATGAAGTTCATCTGCGGCAGCGGGGCCTCTCCTGGGACGCTGTCCATTTCTGGGCCTCTCTCTCTCGTTGTTTCTTGCATTCCAAGGCGATGGCTGCATCTCTTCTCTCCTTCTAGGGGACCTTTGCCTCAGCTCATCATCTTGACGACGGTTCTCCCTTGCGTTTCTGGGATTGCTTCTAGGCCTGTTGGCATCCCTGCATTCTTTGGTGTCATGGCCATAGAAGCGATGAAAAGTGCAATAAGACGGTCTTTCCTCCTGGGGCCTATTCCTAGGCCCACTGCCTCTTCCCTTATTTCTAGAGGTTGAGGGCCTTCCAGTGTTCCTAACCGAGTTGTTAGCGTTGGGTTCAACATTCTCATAAGCCAGGGTCGGCACGACATTCAATGTGGCAAAGGCAAGCGCCTGCCCTGAAGTGGGAGCCACGGTATGCCCAACTTGTGTCCATTGATTCACCATTTGTGATGTTGGACCTCTTCCGATCTGTCTCTGGGGTGGAGGAAGCCCTTGTGCCGCCCTGTTCCTGTGGTCAATCATCTCTTCGTTCACAATCTCAACCTTCATCATTTCCACCAGTTCATCGTAGGTTGATGGATTTTTGCTTCGGACGTCTCTTCGAAATGAAGTGTTCATATTTAGTCCTCCCTTCAGAGTTGATAGGGCCTCTTTGTCAGTCACCTGCTCACAGTAGGTGATCTCATCAGTGAAGCGGGCGAGGTAGTTTTTCAACGTCTCCCCTGGTGCTTGCCTCATATCCTGCAAGCGCTGGATTGGAGCCTCTCCATCTCTTTTAGAAAGGTATTGGTTCAGAAAGGCTCTTTTCAGGTCTGGCCAACTTCTTATGCTAGATGACGCCAATCTGTTGTACCATACTTCGGCTAAACCGCTGAGTGTTAAGTAGAAAGCCCTGCATTTTAGTACAGAAGAGGCGCCTCTAAGGCTCATCTGCATTTTGTACTTGTTGAGGTACTTCTCCGGGTCGCCTTTTCCTTCATACTTCGGGATCTTTGGTGGGACGAAATTCTGTGGTATGGGAAAACAGCGGAGCTCCCTGGAGAAGGGGAGATTATCATCATCATCATCCAGCTCGTAGGAACGACATGGTTCGTCTGTCTCACCCATGTTAACTACGGGGCGAGGTGTTTGTTTACCGATTTCGCCTCGGCTTCCCCAATCTACTAGGTTCCGCCTCTCCCGCCTATTTCTAGGTGGGGGGCCGGTTCCCTTTGATTTTGCTGCTGTTGTGGGCGAACTGTTTGGCGGGGGGACTGATCTCTGTTTCTGGGGGCTCACCCAATTCGGTCAAAAACACTTGTGGACCTTTGAGGTTGTGCCTCGTATTCCGGGGAGAAGTTATTCTCTTCGGCAGCTCTATCATTAGTCAGAGTGACTGTATAGCTAGAGGCTTCCATTTCCACTTCTCTTTCGAGAGGGGCCTCTTGAGGGCTTAAATGGGTCCTCCTTCCCGATTTTGCTTCGGTTCGCCCATAAGTTTGCTACTGGTGCTGTTGAAAACCACCTTGGCTCTGCACCTGCATGAGGAGTTCTTGCATGGCGGCGTTTTGAGCTGCGATATTCCTCATGTCTGCGGCCATGCGGGCCACTTCGGCAATTAGCATTGCAGCGGTTCTCGCACCTCTGCGATGTCGATGGTGGGGCCTTTGATGCGTGACATTGGCTCGGATGGTCTCTTCTTCAGAGACATTCCTAGCCCTAGTAACATCCACGTCGTCTTCGGAGCTCATGATTCGAGGTGACGGGGATAATGCACAGTTCTTAGTTCTTTTTCAAGAATTAAGTTCCTTTTCCAATGGAGAATTGACCTGGTATTCAAGCAAGCTTTTTGGTGGAAAACTCATGGTTTAAGCAAGTTTCCCATAGACGGTGCCAATCTGTTGACCTCAAAAAATGGATTTTCGAGCCGTCAACAGATAAGTCTTCTAATCACTCCTTCCTGCACTCAGTAGCAAGTCGTTAGTCACTCGTGACCCTTTTTCCCAGAGGGGATGGTGGTGGCCGCAAGCACTCCGACGGTCAAATCAGTTTTCAGTATAAAAGTGTAGGTCACCGGTGGATAGGTGATCACTGGAGACGTGAAGAAATATTATGGGATGAATAAAGTGTGTATGAAAGGAGAGAATAATTTATGCTCTTTATATTGGTAGAAAAGCGAATCATTTTTCTGGGACAAGAAGGTGGTATTTATACTAAGAGTGGGAGGAGGAGAGCCGTTGGATGAGGAGACACGTGGCATCGGATCCTTTCACCCTGTTCCATCCTAGACGTCAATATGTTCATCAATAGGTTGTCGGATTTTTATTATTCTGACTTATGCGGCTGATTTGACCGTTTGAACCCTGCCACACGTCCCATCAATCAATCAAATATTTAATGTTGGAGACTTGAACAAAAGGACTTCGACTAGAGGGAGACGAGGCAGTTCGACGAGGCGTCGTTGCGGAGTACGGGCCTTTGCATCTGCTAAGGGGTGCGGATGAGTTCAGTTCTGCTTCTTGAGACACTTCAGTTCGATCCCCCACACCAAATCAGTTCGCCTATGCGTGGGATTTCTTCTCCTGCTTGGCACGTGTCGGGTCCTTTTGGACCCGTAACAGTTAGCATTGATTACATGTAAGAGATGATGTTTCATTTAGAAGGCATTAATTGATCAATTAATCAATGCCATTTGAGTGACACATCTGCACCTACCAATGAGCAATGCTTACATAATAATATTATTTCTTATACACTTTAATAATGTTTTCTATTTTGACTGTTCGTTTGCTTTTTCTAGAAATATTTATTGATTTCTTCTTATATGTTTGCAGTCAATCAATTCAAATATGATTTGAATAGTTTAAAAAATAGAGTATTGAAATATGTAAGTTATTAAATATTGTAATTATTATAAAGTAATAATAGTTGCTCTCTTTTAAAAAAAAAAAAAATTAAAATAAAGAATCTCTTAGAACTTATTTTTATGCATTGGCTGTCTAAAATAAAAATCATGTTGTATTTAGAGTCTTTTCTAGATGCTCCAAGTCCTTAATTTTGCCTTTTTGTGCAACATTCAACTGCAGTATGTAATATCTAAAATTGAAATCATACAAGTTGATATCGTTTTTGCAATTATAATTGGCGTTTCTTTGGATTTCATTATAAGCAATTGAAATTTGGATTTCATTATAAGCAATTGAAATTATAATGTGAGAGAATTCAATAAGTGGGTAGTAATTTTGAATGTTATGAATGTGTGATTAAAATTAAAATTTGACTTATTATAAGTACTTACAACTAAATCCAAGCACTTTGGTTGTGTGTGAAATTTGAAAAAATTACAAAGCTGAAGCAACTTTTCAATGCATGTAAATTTATAATTAACAAATTAAAGCTAAAAAGGCAAAATAATAATACACTAAGGATCCGTTTGATTGCAATGGTGGAAAATGGATGGAAAAAAAATGAATGACAGAGAATTAATTTGCCTAAAATTCGTTTGTCTGGGAATTGTAATTAATTGTGTTTAATTGGTATAATTTTTCACCTAATCCGTTTAACTTTGTTTTTCATGCAAATTGTTACTTTTTGGAAATTTTTTTTTTTTTTTTTACAATATGTTTTAAAATTTGTTTGGATTGTCAAAAAATAAAAAAAATAAAAAAAATATATATTTACATAAATTTTGTGTGTTCGTTTGACTTCATTTTTCATGCAAATTGTCATTTAAATGGATAAAAAATTTTACCATTAGATTTAGAATATGTTTCCATTACCAAAAAGTTAAAAAAAAAAAAAACGCCCAGTAAGGTGGAAAACAATTTTCCACCAAAATCATAAGAAAATAAATTCATACTTTTGTGTTTCAAGGGATTGTACCTAGAAGTTGGTGGAAAATGTTTTCCATGACAAAAAATGTCAATCAAACAGCAAAAAAAGTGAAAAGAGAAATTTTTTTTTCCAACTTTCCTAAAAAAAATCTGCTATCAAACGGAGCCTAACTATTTTACGCACCATATCACTGAAGTAACTCACAAGCAACATGGGATGTAATATGATTATTACATGATTGGTAATATGAATTATAGAAAAATTACTGATTTTAACATTTACAATTTTTTTTTTAAAAAAAAATTAACTATAACACGATTAATGTTGTAAGTGTATTAGCATATCCAATATATTTTATTTTTCACTGTATTATCGTTTAAACGGGTCTATGTTGTAATGTTGTAATATTTAACAAAAATCAGAATTTAACAATTCGCCCCTATTTTGCCTCTTTTGTGTATTTTGTACCCTCATTTAATTGGACCATTTCTGCTGCCAGCCCAATTGAACACTTTCTTGTGTTGAGTATTTCCAGGCCCACCATTAGAGTCCGTCCATAGTTATTAGACCCAATCAGAACATCCACGAGGTCGAGATACCGAGTCACCGAGTTATCGGTTGGACCGGTGAATGGAGGGTCATATCGGTAGATAGCTTAAAATTGTTTTAAAGTATTTTTTTTTCTTTGAGATAATTAAAGTTTTTAACATTACGAGTCACTAATTATTTATGTATCTTCAAATTAATGATTGTGTAAACTTATTTATTTGGGATAATAGTTAATTTTTAATTTTATTATTTTGTATATTATATTAAAAAATTCATGATATTCCCATTTTTGTTATGTACAAATCATTTGTTAGTTATAGACCAAAAATTTCTGTTATTATATATTCAATTCATCTTAACTAAAATTAATTTTTCTTACATAATAAGTCTATATAATAATTATTTGATATTACAAAATGAAGTAAAATATTGGACGAATTAATTGCAAAATATTTCTAGAATTTAGTAAATAATTTATGATTTACATATAGCTAGTCACACAATTATGACTACATACTATTGTTTTTTCCAATGGTGAGGTTTCATTCGTATTATCTAGAGGTCAATTTCATGGACTCTAAATTTAAAAAAAAAATATATATATATATATATATATATATATATATATATATATATCCGATCAATCAATCGATCGATATTTAGAATTCAATGCCATGGTTAAAAGATTTATTTTGATAGAAGTTTCAATTAATGCATCTAAAGAGAATTTTTTGTAGTGTGTTAAATTTCGCATCAATCACTAATAAAATTTATAGATAAAAAGTTTGTGTTAGGAAATGGATGCCCAATCACAACCTTGAATCAGACAATGTTGAACCAACCACAAGTTTTGACAAAATTCCAACAATCTTGATATTTTGGGTGAAATGGAGATTTTCAATATATATGAAAGCCGATGATTTTACCCAAAAACAGTGAGTTGACCATGTTTTTGATTGGATCAGTTGCATTCTTCTAATATGACTACCCCGAATTGGTTAAGAGTTCAAATTAGGGATGTCAACGAGTCGAGTCAAGTCGAGTCGGCTCATGGGTTGAATTTTTAGGCTCGAACTCGACTCAAGTAAAATGTCGCGAGCTTTTTTTCGAGCCAAGCTTTCGCTCGACAAAAAATTGAGGCTGGATTTTTTTTTTCTTTTTTTTATTATTATCCCTACCTCAAAAAGATAGCGGCAAGGTGCTGCCTATACGCTGCCTTCCTTTTTTTTCCCCTTGGAGCTCATGGGCCGGCTCGGGCTTTTTCGGGCAGAGCCATGGACGGTCCGAACCGACGAGCCAAATTGTCATTTTTTGTTCATATCGACGAATCAAATGACTAACTGGTTGGGCCGGGTTTGATCACAATGAATCCATTTTCACACATTTTTGTGCAATATTTAAAGCCATTTGTGTAAAATATTCCAATTAATTGTGTTGTACTTCCTTCTTTACCAGTTCTCATGTCGCTCAAGATGAGAAAAAAAAATAAAGAGTTAATTTTTCATTATTGTTTAAGTAATTGAAAATCATGACAATTCAAACACTAGCACAACACGTTAAATGCTTGATGTCATTCTGATCTCGATATTTAAAATCAATGCCATGAGAGAAGTTAAAAGATTTATTTTGATAGAAGTTTCAATTAATGCATCTAAAAGAATTTTTTGTAGTGTGTAAATTTCGCATCAATCACTAATAAAATTTATAGATAAAAAGTTTGAGAAGCTTAAATTTATTGATTCAATTTAGTTTCAATACACGGCCTAATGTATACAATAAATTTAATTTTCTACCAAAGAATTTTCATAAATGAATAAAGGCTAGACTTATTTCAAAACATTTATCCTCTAATGTCTTGTCAAACTAAATCATTTAAATTTTAAATTATTACACGAAGAAATAGTTGGTGCCCTTAACTTTTGTCTCAATAATTACACAAAAGAGGAAATTACATTGGGTGTCAATTTCCTTGTATGAAATTACAAAAATGTCATTTTTTTTGGGCCATATCAAGAATGTCTCTTTTTGACATTTTTACCCTTGTAAAGAAATTAATTCCCCAACAGGTACACCATTAAATGAGACTGACATGGGCTTGAAAATTGTACAAAAGTACTGTACGGATCAGACAAACTGCTGTATGACTGTCAGAAAATGTTCGTTGCTACAGTAATTCTCGACAGATGGGTAAATCTCGACAGATGAAATGTCGTTCTCGACAGATAAAATGTCGTTCCCCGACAGTTTACCTCAATAATTCTCGACAGATGAGTGTATAAAATTAGATAAAATTTGACCTGTCAATCAGATGGGTGCATAAAATCAATCAACATTACAATTAAATAATAATTTTAATTGTTTATGTATATTATTTGTTTAATTGTTTATTTAAAAAGTAAAGAGACAATTAAATTAAATATGAAATAAGTAATGAAAATAATTCATTAAAATAAATAAAATAAATATTAAGTATACATAAACAATTAAAATAATTGATGGCATATTTAAATAAAAACGAAATTAAATATTAGATAAATAATTAAAATAAGTAATTTAAGCAAATAATTAAATAAAATAATGAAATATTAAGAAAATAATATACGTAAACAATTAAAATAATTAATGAAATATTTAAAAAAATTCAATTAAATATTGAATACACAATTAAAATAAGTAATTAATGTAAATAACTAATTAAATATTAAGTAAATAATATACGTAAATAATTAAAATAATTAATGAAATTAAATATTACATGAGCAATTTAAATAAATTATTAATTAAACATTAAATAAATAATATACGTAAACAATTAAAATAATTAATGAAATATTTAAATAAATGGTGAATTAAATAATAAATAAACAATTAAAATAAGTAATTAGTGGAGTTAACATGTCAATTTATTTTATTTTATTTTTATTAACAAAATTCATATTAGACAATATAATATACATATATCTAATGTTTATAATATAAAAATTAAATCACATCAATACATTAATGATAATGAAAGGTAGCATTAATGTGCATTAAATGCTCCTAGAATTGTGTGTAAGGATAATATGGACCATTCACATCCAAAAAATGACATTTTTGATAAAATCAAGTGCCAATGAAAGTTTTTGGTGCATTTTCAAAAAAAGTAGGAGTTGATGGCAACAACTAGTCAATTCAAAGTGTGACCTATGCCATTATGTAGAGGGTGAGGGTTACACCCTAGACATCTTTTACGATAGATACAAACCTGTGGGCCATGGCCAACTCCATTGAGTCCGATTGTAGGCAGTGTTTCATCCAACTCAAGTACTTGTACATAATTCACCCTTTGAACATTATTTTATTTATCAATTCCTACATAGTTAGGAGATTATGCGGTATCTACATATTTTCAGTAACTGGGATGCTATCAAAAGTCACACTTCGGCAGTCTGGCACATCGGATGCTACTTCGATTTTTGAGGCCTTCCAGAGATCTTTGGATACGTTTCTTCGTTATCATTTGTGTTTGATCACCATTACTTCAATGCTTAAATGCAACTTTATTGGTAAAATAATTTGTCTAATTTTGTGTTCTCGCTGAACTGGTACGCCGAGTGCATGATAAACCCAATAAACCAATAGAAGTACAACAATAATTTGAACTGCAAAAATTCAACAAATTGATTGCTTTACCAACCTGAAATAAGATATGGAGCATTGAGCAATTGGCCTCATACAAACAAAGACGCATACAATGACCAAATGCCAAGGAATAAAAACAAGAACTTCTGTAGATTAGTATAATAAAAGAGTAGTTTATAGTGTATTACAGTGGAGAGTTAGTTCAGGGTAGTATAGGGCTAAAATAATGGTTCTTTCGCTCAAAATTCCATCCTACTGTAGTGTCAATATCTGAAGAAATTTTAAGATATGGGTAAGAGACGAAGAGTTCTGGCAAATATCTCTGATGACTTCTGCTTGACCTCCGATGGCTGTGTAGAATTTTAGATGCTAACTTGATATATAGGGTTCCATGCATAATGGCATCAAAAGAGTAAAATACATCAAAGTGGATCTTTCGGCAACACATAAGTTCTGTCGACTAACTTTCCAAAAAACCAACAGCTAATGAAGTCAGTGGCATGTAAATCTCTATTTATTTCCTAGACGAGTAAACATGAAGAGAAAGAGGAAATTACATTAGGTGTTACTTTTCTCTTTTGTAATTATAAAAATGTTACATTTTAAAAGTCATTTTAAAAATGTCACTTTTGAATATTTTTATCCCTCAAAATAATTTCAAATGTCTTAAAGTCCCGTACTTAAGTGACATATGAGTTGATGGAAAAATGTACTAAAATTGTGTAAATATCAGTTGAACTTGACTAAAATGAAATGAAAAAAAAAAAAGGGAAGAAGAGCATAGCCCTGCCCTACCAAAGGGAAAAAAATCCCAAAAATTCCTTCTCTCTATCTATTCTTTGATCCTATCAATTTACCTAAAATCCACCAAATTCCCCCCTCTTTGAATTATCTTGTTATTTAATTTTCTGATTATTAGTAAGAAAAAAATCACCCAAAAAAGAATATTTTCATTCAAAACCTGAGGATTTAGGGTTAGTTTTCCTTTTTAGAAGGAATGGCGCAGATTCAGGTGCAGCACCAGAATGCAGTGGCTGGTCCGAATGGAGTGGTGGTGACGTCGGGTGCTGTCGCTCAGGGTGGAGGGGGCCAGCCAGTTGAAACTCAGGTACCTGTAAGGTACAACCTATCATCTTCATTATTGTCAAACTCCATTCGCAATATTCTGGCTGGGCTTATACCCATTTAGACAACATCTTACTTGGTCTACCTTCCCTGGATTGACCTTTCTTTTGAGTAAAGAAATTTATTCTTTTGAGAGACAAGAAAACGTGGAGATAATTGATTGGAAAATATCATTTTTTATTCTCTTCAGTGAAGTGCTTCAAAGGGCTTTTCTACTAGTTACCCTTTTATGAAAATAATTAGGCAGCCAATCTTGTTGAATTATTGTATTCCTTCTCTTCAAAAGAAAAAAAAAAGGATATAATAAAATTTTGTGGGTTTAAAGGAAACACAAATCATTCTCTAGGTTAAAGTTTTATTCAAAATCTTCAAATATTATTCAAGTATTTATTAATCTTCTCTGTTTCACTCAATTATTGATCGTAATTATTATTTTTTATTATTATGATTGAATATTTAGTTTAAGTAGGTGAAATTTTAGCGGACCAGAAACTATTCCGAGTAATACTACAAGTGCCACAAACACACTTTTCTCGATTCTTCTAGTATAGACTTAGAATTCGATAATTTTTACTTACGATGACTTGACGATTGTGACGCGAACTATCAATAATATGTAAAAATAGTGTCTTTTGTTATATACTTTTTAATTGCATTAAAAGTTTTGAATATTTTCTCATTATCTCCATTATGTTACCAATTTTTTCCGTCAAATTCTTATCTCAACTTTTTATTAGCTAGCATATGATCTTGTATGTGGTGACATATTTCGTCGAAAAAGTCCATTAAGAGCTCATAAAAGGATTTATTTACCTTTAATATTTTTAAATATAAAAAACAAATATAAAGCTCGATAATATATTTTCTCATCATTTCAGACTACACTAACAAAATATTTGAAAAAAAAAATCATCATTGCTAAATAATAGAAGGTCGACATAAGAATGCAACAAAAAAGTTAGGAAACATAATAATATTTAGTTTCAAAGTGCATTATTGAAACTCAGGCACCTGTAACTTATCATCTTCATTTCAATCTGTTGTCCATGGTAGAAGTGTGGGCAATTGTTTATTTTGTTTTTCCAGCATCATAGGTTCTCCTATGGCGAACCCATGACAGTCGAGTCAACTACGCAAGCTGTAAGTATTATGTCCTAAATTCAATCAACTTTGGGCATAAGTACTTTTGATATATGTTTAATGCATTTATTATGGCAAGATCTATTATATTAAATAATAGAGTCCGTAGATTCAAATTTCGGTAATTTGTTAATCACAAGGAGTTGTGATTGTGAGATACAAATTACATATGATTGAATCTTAAATCATCCGTGGTCGTAAGTAATAACGAGATACGGATATCGTTATTACGGATAGACCATCACATGTGTCATTCCTTACTTGTGAAGTAAGTAGCTGATCTCACAAGTTAAAGTGTAGTGACACTTAAATGAACACGTGAATGTTTTGTTATAGAACAAAACATTGGAGACCCGCTGAGAGATTCCACATGGATAACTATCTGAGTGTCAGTGGTTAATCTCTAACGTTCGGTAGTGAAATTGATCCTTCGACTTGATATCATCATAGTACCTTATGTGGGGACAGTCATGCTTTGGTGATGCTGGAAGTTGTTCTGTCAAGGACCGCTAATACGGCATCGTTCGGGTATGTCAAGAATCATATGAAGGTTGTGAATGATCGATAGAGGATTCGTCGCTCTTAGATAGTAAGAGTTTATGATCCACATTTCATCTAGTTAAGTTGATAACGAAATCCTTGGCCAAGGTGTACCTATAAGTCAAAAAGGAGTTTTCGACTTACATTGACTTAATAAGTGGAATGAAAGATATGATCGATAATCGAGATTGATGCAATCCATATCTCGTAATTGATCGGATCATATTGACGAAGGGATTATAGTTTCACGATAAATGAACGAGTTTGATTTTGTCATACCACGTGACATTTCCCATCACATATATTTCCCTGACACACTGCTAGATGTCAATCTAGGACAACGGATGTGAATTAGAGATAAATCAAAAGAGTGTTTTGATTTATCGATTTTGATTAGATCAAAATAATAATTCACGTCGTTAGGCATCATGATTGGGAACCCTAATGGGTCACACACAAAAGGAGAACTAGAAGATTGAGATCCGCAAATTAATTAATTGATAAGCGTTGGATAATTAATTAATTGGATCGCTTATTAATAGGCCCGAATTAAATGGATCGGATTTAATTAATTAGATTAATTAAATATTGGACCGGATTAAATTGTAGGACGGGCCACGCCCTTTTGGGCTTATATAAATAAGCTACTAGGGTTTGAGATTGTAAAATGGACTTTCATTTATTCTTGCTAGCACAAGAAAAGTAAAACCCTAATTCTCTCAATCTTATTCTCTGTGTGGATTCCATTGGAGGCTGAACAATTGGACAGCTGTGGGAGGCAGATCGGGATTGCTGGAACTACAGGAACAGCAAAAGAGTTTGCAGATTTGAATTAATATATAATTCCTATCACAGTTTCTATCTAAACACAAAGTTGATCCTTGGATGGGAATTGAAATTTATTTAATTTTCCGCTGTGCATGATAAGTAAATTTCCAACAGTGGTATCAGAGCCTACTTTGTGTTTGTTAGAAACTGTTTTGCTTGATTGAACAATCAAAAGTTGATTGTGAATACTATTCTTGAATCTAGCAATTAGAGAATTAATTTTTGATCTACAAAAATCTATTTTGAAAATAAAATAATTTTTGGATTAAACAAAAAAAAAAAGGATTGAAAACGTGGCGGCGACTGCTGGAAATCGCGCCGCCGGAGAACGCACGAGCTGTGGCGTCGATTTCCACCAGAGAACGCACGAGCTATGGCGTTTGATGCTACAGCCGGCGAGATAGCGGCAAGGGTCGCTGCTCGTTATTACTGCGCAGCGACGCTGGCTGCGAGAAGCGGCAGCACGGGCTGCTCCTTCTCGCATCACTCGAGGCTGCAACAGCAGCCCGTGCTGCGTGCCAAACTGGGTGGCGCCGGCGAAGAAGAGGACTGCCGCACCACCACAAGGGAAAGAGAAAAGAGGGAGGCGAGCCTAGGGTATACAATCGGGCGGCGACGAGAATTCTTTAGGGTTTCCAGTTTGGGGAGAATTTTGGGGACGAGGGCCTTCACTGCAATTTATGAAATTTCAAGGGGCTTCCTGCAATTAAGAGGATGGGGGTCATTGTGCAATTTTAAAATGAAGGGCGGCTGTGTAATTTTTAAACTTAGAAGGCCCCGTTGATAATTTATAAAATGGGTCAATTTGTAATTTTCATAAGGACTTTTTGAATTTAAATATTAAATTGGTTTTAAATTTGTTTTTCAAATGGGTTTGACCTATAATTTCAATTTTGACCCAATTAAAATTTTATTTGAAATTGACGACTTTTATATTTTTGTTAAAATTAGATTTTAACTTAAATATTAAACTTTGACCCTCAATTGAATTTTATTTTATTTAGGCGTTTTATCCTAAATTAAAATGTTAATTCATTTTAAATTAGAGTTTGACTTTAATTTAATATTTAATTGAAATTTGATTTTAATTAAATAATTTTTCCCGTGTACTTTTCAAATTAGAATTTGATTTTAATTTGACATTTAATTAGAATTAGATTTTAATTAAATTGTTTTGCCCTAAAATTTATTCTTTGAATTAGAGTTGGACTCTAATTTGGTATTTAATTAAAATTTGATTTTAATTAAATAATTCGCCCTGATTTGTTCTTGAAATTAGAATTTGATTCTAATTTGACATTTCATTAGAATTTGATTTTAATTAAATTGTCTCGCCCTGAAATTTATTCTTTGAATTAGAGTTGGACTTTAATTTGGTATTTAATTAAAATTTGATTTTAATTAAATAATTCGCCCTAATTTGTTCTTGAAATTAGAATTAGATTCTAATTTGACGTTTAATTAAAATTAGATTTTAATTAAATTGTTTCGCCCTAAAAAGGTTCTTCTTGAAATTAGAGTTGGACTCTAATTTGATATTTAATTAAAATTTGATTTTAATTAAATATGTTCGCCCTAAATCGTGGAATTAGAGTTGGACTCTAATTTTGCTAGTTAATTAAAATTTGATTTTTATTAAATAATTCCACCATATATTATGATATTAGAGTTGGACTCTATTCCGATATTTAATTAAAATTTTATTTTAATTAAATAAACCCGCTAATTAAATTAATTGATTAATATGATTAATTAGTTATAGAATTGTTTTCGATCCATTTGTCTAAATAGTTTAGACGACCTTTAATTGCTAGATTCTTGAAACATGTCTGCATATAACATTAGATATTATATAGGAAACATTTATGTGATGAATGTTTACTAGTGGATGATTATGGACTCGACCATGTGGATGTGTTGAATGAATGGTTTAATTCTTGTATTATTATAGGGCCTGCGAGCTCTCAATTGTTTTGGACTTGCGAGTCCGTTATTATTATTGTGGGCCTGCGAGTCCAATTTTCATTTAGGCCTGCATGCCAACTAGTATAGGATACAAGTTGTAGCTGATCTAATTGAAGACACGGGAAGAGGAGGAAACCATGGAGATGGCGCATTGATAGTGATTCAATGCAATACCCCCTAGGAATTGACCAACTAGCCTTCTTTTTGGCTCAGGAAGACTAGATAGAATTAATCCATAATCATCCACACTATTATATGTATGTTTATTTTCATGATTCATGCTTGTGTATATATATATATGATTATTATGAGACCTTTGCATAATAAATCCCTCACTAAAATATTAAGTCGATTTTATTATTCGCATTCCATCATTATAGTGAAAAACGAGAGTCCTAAATCGTCTCAGCTTGTTGAGTACACTCAAGGCTGGTCCATTAGGGATATGTTTGACGCTATGAAATATTCGATATTTCTGAATGATGGGTTCAACTTAACTAAAATTATCTTTTGTTGAGTACACTCAAGGAGATAAATTTTAGAGGCATGTTAAGCTAACACATAAGATGTGTAAAGACAAGGAGTTGTCAGCTTAATGATCTGGGAGTTGTATGGAGATACAATTGATAACAGTATCTACTCAAATGTTTTATTAAGGTTTGTTGAGTACACTTAAGGTCTTAATATAACAAATGAGATCCCAGCCCACTAGGAGTTAAGTATGAATTTCATAAATTTATGCGGGAGGGTTATAAATTTGAGTTAAATAGTGGGAGCACAATTAATTTGATAAAAGACCATATTAAATTAATTGATGCATTTTATATATTATTCTTTTACTTTTCGTCATTTATATTTGTTGAATCATGAGTAACCATATGTGGCATGCTAGATGTCAAACAACCAAACCAAGCTTTCTTGATTAACACTGCAATATGAGAATTGTTCTCAGGCATGCATGAGAAAATTGGTTATGTCCTTAAGTAGCTTTTTCCAGAGACACCTGTTGATGACTCAACTAAGGAAAATATGGCTACTATAATAAACACGGAGATGATAATAGTACTGCAACATGTATGATACTTGCAACTATGTTACTTGTGTTACAAAAACAAAATAAGAGTATAGATGCTAGCACATGAATTTCATTTCAAAGAGTTGTATGAAAATAATCATGTGTGGAAGGATATGAGACTTCCAAGCATCTATACCGGTGCACAATGACAGAAGGATCTTCAATCAGTGCTCAAATGCTGAAAATATTGCAATTGAGAAATTGTCTCGATTGGGTTCATTCATGAACCATGAACCAAGTGTTGACTTAGTTCTATAATTTCTGTCAGAGAGTTATTTATACCGAATTATGAATTTTGATATTAATAAACTCAAGTGCACACTTATTGAGTTGCTAAAGATGTTTAAGACTGTTAAACCCAACATCAAAGTTATGATTGGGCAAACCATTGATTCCTCAAAGGATATTAAGAGGAAGTCTAAAGGGGCTTTAGGAAAGCATCTAAGATGGTTAAGACAGTCAAAGTAAATAAGGACATTATCAAATCCACTTGAGTAAGGCCTATATCTACTTCACTAGTCTTTTGGGTATTAGATACCAGATATGGATCACATATTTGTATAAGTATGCAGAAACTAAATGGAAGTAGACCACTGCACAAAGAAGAAGTTGGCCTATATATTGAAAATGAGCAAATGTTGTTGCATTGTCTGTAGAAGCATACTTCCTACCGTTGCCTTTAAACTGAGTATCTAAATTAGAGAAATGTTAGTTTGGACTCACCAATACCAGAACATTATTTGAATTTCATGTTTGGACATGAACGATATTAATGTTAAGGACAATTGTTGTTCCTTTTAATCTTAATGGTTATGGTGAATTACAAAGTAACATTTATATTCTAAATACTGAGTATTCTATAGTAAGTATAGAAATGTAGAGGCATAAAGGTGATAATCTGAATACCGCCTATATCTAGCATTGTAGACTCGGTCAACTAATTACATATAGATCTATATTTGAGGTCAATTGATTTTGAATCATTTGACAAATGTGATTGTGGCTATTAGGCACAATGGCCAAATCTCCTTTTTCTTAAAAGGTGAAAAGTCTGCACAATTGCTGGATCTAATATATAGTGATGTATGTGGATCCATGCCGATTAATGCTAGATGAGTTTCTCTTATCACACTTACTAATAACTATTTCAGAAACGGTCATGTATGTTTGATAAAACTTAAACATGAAACTCTTGAAATGTTCAAGGGATTCAAGTTAGAAGTAGGGAAACAATTGATAAGTGCGTTTTATGCACTTATTTAGGTCACAAAATATGGACAATTGATTACAATTATGTTGAAATATGGCTTAATTCTATGTAAATTGTGTTTACGTGACTATATCGATGGAAACAACGATAAGTGAGTGAAAACGAGCAAGAAAAGACTAAAATGGAAGAAAGCCAAAGTTCAGGGACTAAGATGCAATTATTTGAAAGTCGACTTGAAATTCAAATCAAGAACAAAAGTGAACTAAATACGATATTGACGAAATCAATGAGTGTTAGAGGAAAGAGAATGAAGAAAGTAAGTCAAAATAAGGAAGAACGGAGTTCGGGGGCCAAAACGACAAAATTGGAAGCTGATTGTACCATGCGGTCGCATGGCTTCCCCAGAACATTGCTCGAGCTTAACATTTGAACCATGCGGCCGCATGGTTATTTCTTACGAGAAAATTTCTGATTTCCGTTTTTAAGTTGAACTCTTATGGAAACTAATTGGGGACGGCTTTAAAACCCTAGTCTCGACAGAAAACTGGGGCTACGCACTTTTAGAGATTAATTTTGACATTGGAGAGCAAGAACATGAGGAATAACGCGAAGATTCATCAAGCACTTCAAGGAATTAATCGAATATCTATTCGGGTGATGGCGTTTCTTCACTTATTCTTTTGTTTCTTTCTTTAGCATGTTAGGCTAGTTTTTCTTGTACTAGGAGATCGATGAACCTGGTAACATGATATTTTAATCTTTAGTTTTTCATGTTTGACATTAAAACACGTTTTTGGATGTTTGAACGATTTATACGTATTTATTCCTTATGATTTTTGTGCGCACTTTAATTGTGTGAATGTGGTGATCTATTTTATGCATTCGAAAGAAGAGAAATAGATTCGACGTAGTATAAATTGTCATAGGGTCCGATAGGGGATAGAAATATACCGATATGCTCTATGTGAATCTTTAAGTGTTCATAAAAGTTAATGCGTTCTTTTATGTTTGTATTCGTCATAGAAATATAGTCGGATCGCATGATAGAATAGGTTTAACATTACTCGAAAGAGATTGTTAAATTTAATAGGAATATTGATTCTTCAATATTTAATCGTGTTGTCAAATTGTAAAAACTAGGATTTAAATGGATTGTTGCATGGGAATTCGTGATCCTAGTGCGTTTTTCTCATCTTAAGTAAATCACTTTGCAATTAATTTCATATTCATTCTAGTATAATTTGCATTTAGCTTAGCCAATTCATCCATAATAGTTTTCATAATTTAGTTTGATTAGCATTTAATACAAAACTCATCAAAAACTCATATAGTTTCGGTTAAGGTCGAAATAATTATTATTGAACTACTCAATCTCTGTGGGATCGATAATCCGGACTCTAAAAGTCCACTTTATTACTTATAACGAACCGTACACTTGCGGTGGTTTTAAATCGAACGTATTTTCGTGAACAAGTTTTTGGCGCCGTTGCCGGGGATTGAGTTTTAGTTTAATTTTAGTTATTTAGACACTAATTCGAAAATTTTCTTTTATTTTTTATTTTAGTTTAGTCAGGTAACTTATTAAACTTCGTTATTTCGACTTTTGCTAATTTTTGGGCAATTTTGGCTATTTCAGATTTGCATGCTAAGATCGATTGGAAGGGAATTGATTCCAGCTGATCTAGAAATCGAGCTTACTTTTCACCAAATGCAAAAAAGAAGCTAGAATAGCACAACAACAACAAATGGCTAACGAACGAAATAATCCAGTAATTCCGGCTAACGAGGAGGAAGCTATGGACGAAGGAAACATGCTTGTAGGGGATTTCATGATTCCCCCGATCATTCAGAGCCAGTCTAGCATCGTATACCCACCATTTGGGCAACAAAACTTCCAACTGAAAACTAACGTCATACACTTATTTCAGAATGGGCATCAGTTTTATGGAAGAGCTGAGGAAAACCCGCATACACACGTCTCAAGATTCTTGGAGAGGTGCCAACACTTCAAATATCAGGGTATCTCAGATGACGCCATCCGTTTGAGACTATTTCCACACACATTGCGTGACAAAGCACTTGAATGGCTGGATTCTCAACCGATTGCTAGTATCACAACTTGGAATGATCTTGCTCAAAAGTTCTATACCAAGTTCTTTCCACCAGCCAAGATTGCAAAACTAAAGCATGATATCTCTGTTTTCCGTCAAGGAGAGTATGAATCATTTGATGAGGCTTGGAACAGGTTCAAGAACATGCTTCGGAAGTGTCCACATCACGGTATCAGCAAGGGACTCCAGGTCCAATACTTTTACGCGGGACTGCTTCCGTCTTTCAAAAGTAATATAGATTCTTCATCTAATGGGTCGGTGTCTACTAGGACAGTTGATGATGCACTGAAACTATTTGAGACTGTGGCTACTACTTCAGCCATGTGGTCTTCAGAACGAGCAGTTCAGAAGAAAGCACCGGGTTTATTCGAAGTGGATACTATTTCAGCTTTGTCGGCGAAAATTGATTCGCTATTCCATAAGGTTGACAGCATGTCGCAGACCGCCAATACAGCAACTGTAAAGAAATCAAGTTCTGGGGAGTGGGGAGTGTAGAGCTGATCACACTACTTCAAACTGTCCAATTCTCACACAAGAGGTAGAGCATGTGGATTAAATGCATTGGGGTCAACGCCAGCAGAACAACCTGAATTCTGAGACATATAATCCGGGGTGGAGAAAGCACCAAAATTTCTCGTAGAGTAATCAGAATCAAAATTAAAATTAGAACCAGAATCAGCACAGACCACAGGGTCAATATCAGCAGCAGGAGAAGAAGCCACAGTTGGAAGAAATGTTTGGAAAATTTGTAAAAACAACTCAGCAGTACATGGAATCCAACAATCAATTCATGAAAAAGACAGAAGCCACTCTCCAAGAACAAAATTCTGCAATTAAAAATTTGGAGATTCAAATGGGGCAGATGGCACTTGCTATGACAATCAGGGCACTAGGAACTCTACCTAGCAATACAGAAGTCAATCCAAGGGAACATGCGAAGGCGATAACAACCAGAAGTGGAGTACAATTATCGGAGATTCATATCAAAAAGTCGGTTACTAATGAGGAAACAATACCTACTTCAGATGAGGAGCTAGTGGACCAGACTGAACTCACACTAGAAGAAAATGCAAAGAAGAGTTCAGATACGCCACGGGTTAAGGCAACCGCTCCTGTCAATCCTTATGAGCCTCCTATTCCATTTCCTCAAAGGTTGAAGAAGCACAAGTTGGATAAGCAATACAGCAAATTTCTTGAGATCTTCAAGAAACTTCACATCAATATTCCATTTGCTGATGCACTTGTTCAGATGCCCAGCTATGCAAAGTTTCTCAAAGACATTCTCTCTAACAAACGCAAGCTGCAAGAACATGAAACGGTGATGCTTACTGAGGAAAGCAGCGTAATGATTCAGAAAAAGCTACCGCCAAAATTGAAAGATCCAGAGAGTTTTACTATTCCTTGTTCCATTGGCAATTGTTATTTCGATAAGGCATTATGTGATTTAGGTGCAAGTATTAATTTAATGCCACTCTCTGTTTTCAGGAATCTTGGTTTGGGAGAAGCAAAGGCTACTACGGTGACTCTCCAGCTGGCAGACCGATATCTTACTTATCCACGAGGAATTATTGAAGATGTGTTGATAAAAGTGGATAAGTTTATTTTTCCTATCGATTTTCTCATCCTCGACATAGAAGAAGACAAAGATGTTCCACTTATATTGGGGCAACCTTTCTTAGCTACTGGAGGGACGATCATTGATGTTCAGAAAGGTCAGCTTATTTTGAGACTTGGAGAAGAACAAATTTCATTTAATGTGTTCAAGGCAATGAGATTTTCGACCGAGTCAGATAGTTGCTTTCAGATTGATGTGATTGACAGTGTGATCGAAAATAACTTCCACCTACGACATCCCACCGATGCGTATGAGGCCTGCATTGTACATTCTCAATCTATCCACGCTAATTCACTGGAGATCAAGGAATGTGCAAGAATTTTGGAAGCTAATCCACCATATGTGCGCAAACGCTACTTCGAGAAACTGGGATCTGGAACAACAACAACACAACCATCCATTCAGCAACCTCCTAAGTTAGAACTCAAGCAGTTGCCATCTCACCTTCGATATGCCTATTTGGGTGAGTCTTCGACACTCCCAGTGATTGTGTCAAATTCTATCAGCAAGGTAGAAGAGGAAAGATTACTTTGGGTGCTAAGGAACAATAAAACAGCCATTGGGTGGTCTATAGCAGACATAAAGGGTATTAGTCCTTCATACTGCATGCATAAAATCCTCATGGAGGAGAATTTTAAACCAAAGGTTGATGGTCAGCGGCGATTGAATCCAAACATGAAAGAAGTGGTAAGAGTTGAGGTGTTGAAGTTACTTGACGCATGTATCATTTACCCTATCTCAGACAGCGCATGGATCAGTTCGGTACAGGTTGTACCCAAAAAGGGAGGTATCACGGTGGTGAAGAATGAAAAGAACGAGCTAATTCCTACTAGAACGGTAACTGGATGGAAAATTTGCATCGATTATCGCAAACTCAATGATGCTACTCGAAAGGATCATTTTCCACTTCCATTCATTGATCAAATGTTGGAAAGACTTGCAGGGCACTCTCACTACTGTTTTCTGGATGGATACTCGGGGTATAATCAGATTTCAGTGGCACCAGAAGATCAAGAGAAGACTAGTTTCACATGTCCTTATGGTACCTTCGCATATCGTAGGATGCCTTTTGGTTTATGTAACGCACCTGCCACATTTCAGCGTTGCATGATGGCTATCTTCTCTGATATGGTTGAGAAGTTTATCGAGGTATTCATGGACGACTTCTCAGTGTTTGGCTCCTTATTTGATGATTTTCTGGAGCACTTGGGTTTAGTCCTACAACGGTGTGTAGAAACAAGATTGGTGTTGAATTGGGAAAAATGCCACTTCATGGTACAGGAAGGCATCGTATTAGGACACAGAATTTCAGCAAATGGGATTGACGTGGATAGAGCAAAGATTCAGGTAATTGAAAAGCTACCACCACCAACTTCAGTAAAGGGTGTTCGCAGTTTCCTTGGGCATGCCGGATTCTACAGGAGATTCATAAAAAATTTCTCCAAAATCACAAAGCCACTGTGCAGCTTGTTGTTGAAAGATGCCACATTCGAATTCACAGATGAATGTTTGACAGCTTTCAATGCTTTGAAGGAGAAACTGATTTCAGCACCTGTGATGATCTTTCCAGATTGGGACTTACCGTTTGAGTTGATGTGTGACGCCAGTGATCATTCAGTCGGGGTTGTACTAGGACAACGCCGGAATAAAGTATTCCATGTGATTTATTATGCCAGCAAGATGTTGAATGATGATCAACTTAATTATGCCACTACGGAGAAGGAGCTTTTGGCTGTAGTCTATGCTTTCGAAAAATTTTGATCATATCTTGTGGGATCGAAGGTTATAGTCTACACGGATCACGCTGCCATCAAGTATCTGATGACAAAGCAGGACGCCAAGCCAAAACTCATTCGGTGGGTCCTACTGCTGCAAGAGTTTGATTTGGAGATCAGAGATAAGAAGGGGAGTGAAAATGTGGTAGCTGACCACTTATCCAGACTTGAACCCAGCGAGCAAACCGAATCTGTGGATATCAACGAGGTTTTTCCTGATGAACAGATTTTTACTGTGGTAGAGGCACCATGGTAGGCCGATATAGTAAACTATCTAGCAAAATCCATCACTCCACCAGATTATTCACATCACCAAAGGAAGAAATTTTTCGCTGAATTGAAGTACTACTTTTGGGAGGATCCCATTCTCTACAGGAGAGGGCATATCAAATCATTAGGCGGTGTGTTCCTGAGGAAGAAGTATCCAGAATTTTAGAGCAGTGTCACTCATCAGCCTATACGGGGCATTTTGGAGCATCGAAAACAGCAGCTAAGGTCTTGCAATCAGGGTTCCACTGGCCTTCATTGTTTCGAGATGCCTTCGTGTTTGTGAAAAGGTGTGATAGGTGTCAAAGAACCGGAAAATATCTCAAGGAGGAATGAGATGCCTCTTAATAGCATTCTAGAGGTTGAATTGTTTGATGTGTGGGGGATTGACTTCATGGGACCATTCCCACCTTCTTTCTCCAATCAGTACATTTTGGTTGCAATGGATTATGTGTCCAAATGGGTAGAAGCAGTAGCATTACCAACCAACGATGCTAAGGTGGTGATTGGATTCTTGAAGAGGTATATTTTCACACGGTATGGCACACCTCGGGCTATCATAAGTGATGGTGGCAAACATTTCTGCAATCGTCACTTTGAGGCATTACTAGCGAAGTATGGCGTTCGCCACCGCATAGCCACACCTTACCATCCTCAGACCAGTGGGCAGGTTGAAGTATCCAATCGGGAACTAAAGAGAATACTTGAAGTCACGGTGAATTCCTCTCGAAAATATTGGTCTAAAAAGCTTGACGACGCCTTATGGGCCTACAGAACTGCCTTCAAAACACCGATAGGAATGTCTCCCTATCGCTTGGTTTTTGGAATATAAATCCTATTTATACTAAAACAAAGGCATGTCATTTACCAGTTGAATTGGAGCATCGAGCCTATTGGGCAGTCAAAAGTCTGAACTTTTTAATTTGGAGGCAGCCGATGAAAAGAGGCTACTTCAACTGAACGAAATGGATGAGTTTCGTTTGGAAGCTTATGAGAATGCCAAACTGCATAAGGAACGAACCAAAAAATGGCATGATTTGCATATTCAACGAAGGAAGTTCGAAATTGGGCAATAGGTTCTACTTTACAATTCTAGACTCATGTTGTTCCCATAAATTAAAATGTGCTCGTCTCGACTGCTTGATCTTGCAAGTGTGGAGTGCTTCAATAGCAACCTCATTTGATGAATACAGGGAAGTTGAGGTCTAGATGGTCTGATCCACATAAAATTACGCAGGTTTTTCCACACGGGGCTGTGGAAATAACTCATGAAAGCAAGGGGACTTTCAAGGTAAATGGACAGAGATTGAAGCATTATTGGAATGGTGATTTTTCCAAGGACAAATCTACCATCCACTTCAAGCCATCGGAATGAGAACTATACGGTAAAGTCGAGCTATCGACTATAAACTAGCGCTTGTTGGGAGGCAACCCAATATTTCTTCCCTTTTATTTATTATGCTTTATGCATCAACTTAGGAACTTTTTCATATTTTTGCATTTTTTTTTTTGTGTACCATTTTTATATGTTGTCATCCCGATCACCTAGGTAGTTCACAAAATGTCTCTTGCATCAAAGGGCTCACACAAGTTCTATATGTGAATTTTTTTGTAACGCTGATTTTGGATTTAGAATAGGCAATAGGATATTAAACCAAGAATATTTTTTTTTTTTTTTTAACTATTGTACCTTCGAGGTATACTTTTTTTTGATTTTTTTTTTGGATCAAAAGTTTTACTGGACGCAAGAACGCGAAGAACACAAAAGAAAGAAAAAAAAAAACACAAGACACAAAAATAATAAAAAGATATAACCTTGATCTTGGGGCCTAAGCTGATATACCACCTGACGCGAACCCCGGTTAGCACGAACGCTATCGAACCCACAGGAGAATGTGATTTAACCTTAAACGTTGAACCAAGTGGAAACAAGTAACCCAAAGATAACAACGACGAAACAAGTAACCCAAAGATTACTTCTTTTAGACGATGCAATCCTAGAATAATGGTTTAAAATTGATTGCTAATACAAATTCAACGCTTTTCGATAAAAAATGTTTGATCACAAAGCCTCGAAATCTTTTGATAGTTTTGGATTTTGCTTTTCACGCTTTTCGAGGTAAAAACGAGCTTTTCAGTTAAAGGTTCATCTCCCGAACCCACAGGTGATTTCATGTTTAAAAAGTGGTTTTGAAAATGATTTTATGGAGTACACACACCTCACGTCGTTCAAAATGAGTTTTGACAGATTTTAGGGACGTTGGACGATCAAGGGGTTGATTTTTTTGGCAAAAAGTTGGAATTTTGAACACCGATAGGAAAAATGGTCAAAAAAAAGTTACTTTCGAGGGTTTGGAAGCTTATGAGAATGTGCATAAAGGAACGAACCAAAAAATGGCATGATTTGCATAGTCAACGAAGGTCCACATAAAATTACGCAGGTTTTTCCACACGGGGCTGTGGAAATAACTCATGAAAGCAAGGGGACTTTCAAGGTAAATGGACAGAGATTGAAGCATTATTGGAATGGTGATTTTTCCAAGGACAAATCTACCATCCACTTCAAGCCATCGGAATGAGAACTATACGGTAAAGTCGAGCTATCGACTATAAACTATACCAATATTTCTTCCCTTTTATTTATTATGCTTTATGCATCAACTTAGGAACTTTTTCATATTTTTGCATTTTTTTTTTTGTAGTTTTTAGGTCATCGATCACCTAGGTAGTTCACAAAATGTCCTTGCATGGCTCACACAAGTTCTATATGTGTTTTGAACGCTTCCCGAGGTATAAAAATCATGTTTGAGTGATTTGTGATTAAATTCACGCTTTTCGAGGTAAAAACGAGCTTTTCAGTACATCTCCCGAACCCACAGGTGATTTCTCACGTCGTTCAAAATGAGTTTTTGACAGATGTTTTAGGGACGTTGGACGATCGAGGGTTAATTTTTGGCAAGGTTGCATGTTTGAGTGGTTTTTTAAAATCAGGTTGTATACACTCATCATACCCCATTTAACTTGTTAGGCACGAAAAACGAGATTTTTGGTATCGGGATGTGTCGAGAGCTGAAAAATTCGAACACTGGCAACTTTTGGACTTCTGGTAGTCCATGCGGTTGCATGGGCTAAAAATCCATGCGGTCGTATGGTCTGACCAGAACATCCATGAACTCAAATGTTTGTTCCATGTGGTCGCATGGATTTGCTCCATGCAGTCGCATGGTGTTAATTTTTAAAAAAAAAATTGCCGAGCTTTAAACACCAAATCGGGACACATTCACCACACTTTCGGTATTTCCTGCGTCGCCCTCGCCCAACATCGACTCCAACTCTCATCTTCCCTCCCACAAACCGAACTTGACGCCTTCTAATCGACCATCTTCCATCTTCATCACTTCATCTACATTCACTCCAACTCGAATTCAAGGTCTGTTCTTGATCTCTCAACCCTAGCTCCTTCAATTCATGTGGTAAGTGCTCGATTTTATGTGTTTAATGTTTGAGGAGTTTGGGGAGTAGGTAGTTATGGATTTGTGTTGAGTTTGTGAGGTGAAAAACTTGGTTTTGTTTCAATACCATATTGCAATTGCTTTGTGAAGAGTTTTCATCGCCTCCAACATGTTTGATAAAATGCCACAATGACCACCTTCGAACATTATCATAATCTCTGCATTAGGGGCTCATTCTACTCATATTGTGATGTTTCTTGTGTGTCTTATTATGAGAAATTGGGCAATTATCACACAAACACCACACTTGCAACACTTAGGCACAATTATGACTAGGTTTCACATTTCATGTCATCAACTTCGGTCATCATGTTCTATATCCAAACGACATCTGAATGTTCCAATTTTTTGATATGTTGTATTACACATTGCATTCTTTCATATGCTCAGATGATGCTCGGAAAAATTTTCACTTTTCTCGACGGTTTTCGGGGTCGAACATGCCAAGTCGAACATGCACTATTTTTTGGAAATTTGATAACTTAGGTTCTACATCACTTGTTACACCTTATGTGTTCATACATAAGCGTTGTTACACATTTTAGTGCCCGTGGCTCGATCATGTCACCTCATGTCACACCATGCCTAGGTTCGCGTCACTCGTGTCCCCTACTTTGCCCATATGTTTCTATACACATATGGCATCCAAATGAATTGCATTTTGGATATGTGCTAGAATAGATTGCTTACTTTCATATGCCCGGACGTTGCTCGGGAAAAATTCGATTTTTCTCGACGGTGTCCGTAGGTGAAGGTCCTTGGTCGAGCATGGGTGATATTTTGAAAAATGCATACATTACACTTCCATTTGGATTCTAAGCTATATGTTGACATATTTTAATGACATAGCCCGCATATCTCACGCTTTCTCACAGATTATGGCACTATAACCTCACTTTTGACACTTGTGCACTCTTTACCTACATACATGTTTTGAAGCAATTTTGGGGGGTCTATGCGCTTACCACTCCATATTTCCATATTTCTTATATTTGCATCGACTTTGTTCTAATTCTTGCCTTTGATTTTTTGCAGGATGCCGCCAAAGAGAACCTCCAAGGGGAAAGAGAATGCTGGCTCCATATCCGGTACTCGGGACTCTGAGACAGGTTTCAGGAGGTTTCTGAATGCCGAAACCTCTACTCGTTACTCCGATATTATAAGCCATTGGGCTATCATCCCAGAGAGACCGGTAAGACTCGCAGACTTCCCTGCTATTGAGCTCGCGACCTTGATTCAGAATTGTGGATGTGATAAGTTGATAGAAAGGTCACATCCAGTTTATGAAGGCCTCGCCCGGGAGTTTTATGCAAACTTCAACAATGATATTGATACACCGGGTTCTTCTCACCTCCATCAGACATGGGTGCGGGGACAGTGGATTATGTTTTCCCCCGAGGTGATTCATCAGTATTATCAGCTCACCTGGAACAATATGGTCCCTATCCCTCTGATTTTCTACTGGCCCGAGGTAGCGGAGGTTTTATTAGGGCGGGCGAATGCATGGCCTTTAAAGACTCCTGTTTGGCACCAGAATGAGCTCACACCGTCCATAGCCATCCTATGGCTATTCATGTGCCACAACATCGAGCCGACTTCTCACCGCACCACTTTTACGAATCCTACGGCCGACTTCATATATCATTTGGTTAGGGGGAACAAAATCGATCTTTGCACGTACATATATAATCAGATACACACGTTGGGTACATGGGCAGATCGTCGTTGCTCCTTGATATTTTCGAGTCTCATTAGTGGCATCTGCAGAGCAGTCGGTGTGACTATCCCATCTGGCGAGCTTCTGGAGAAGCCGAGCCCATTTATCAAGCTTACTACGTGGGAGGCTCAGGAGCGAGCGCGGGAAGCGTGACGAGGGCGATTGGCAGAGGCACAGAGACAACAGTAGCAGGCTGTCCATGATGAGGGGGCACCTGAGGATGCTAATATGCCTCAGGCCGCAGCACCACATCCACCGCCACCCGACGATGTCGACACACAGATTTTGAGGCAGATGTTTGCCACAATGACAGGGTCGAGTCAGGATATACAGAGCCTCCAGCAGGCATTCGGCGGTCTGAGCACAGAGATGCGGCGGGTAAGTGAGCACATGGACACTACCCATGCTTTTGCGACGAGTTCACATCTAAAGACCCTCGCATCTAGGAGGGCAGTCGAGGGGGTAAGTGACCGACTCAGTTTACACTCCGGTCGGATGGACACCCTCCAGCTACGCACAGACTCGATAGCTATAGAGGTGCATGAGCAGTCTGCTTTACTTCGGGAGATTTTGGCTCGTCTACCACCGCCACCACCGACAGATGATGCGGCGGGTCCGAGTTTCTTCCCACCATCTTCACCACCACCGTATTGATCAGAGGAGTATTTATAACCTCCCATATTTTTTGGTTTTGTATAAAACTTTGTCCTTCAAATTCTGTTTTCAATCTTACACTCTACACATTGGGGACAATGTTTTGTATAAGTTTGGGGGTGGTCGAATTTGTAGAACAAACTTAAGGATTCAGTACTTGTATTGAATTATGCATTACTTATTCGTTGTTCATCGATATTTGTCTGGTTTGCTTGCTTGCTTACTGCTTTTGTGTGTTTGTTAAAAAAAAAAAAAAAAAAAATTCATTTTTGACATTTTGTTTTAGTATTTGTTCAGTTAGTTCAATTTGTGTGCTTGTGTGGGTTTAATAGTCTTGCCGGCAATGATGTGAATAGTGGAATAGGTATGAACTGTGGATAGTGGAAATGGCGCATGTCTAGATTAGCCAATGCTTATGTATGTGATACTTGACATTCCTTGCGCACGAAACTCATGTTTGACATGATAAGTTGATGATTGGGTTCAGTTTTTTATAGGAGATTAGAATATGATAGGTTACACCTGAATTACCTCTTCTATGCTTAAAAATATTCCATTGTTTTAGTGGTTTGGAGGACTAGTTATCGCAAGGGAACATTGAGATGAGTAGAGATTCCATGCATGAAAACTGAGTTGTGTGGATTGTGTATACTGATAAGACAGAAATGAGGCAAAAGCCTGAAATCAGGGGTTGGTTCTTGAAACTAAGTGTCTAAAAAAAATAGGGGTTTACATAAATTTTTGTGAGGAAAACACTCTTTTCAAGCCTTTATGACTCGAGTAATTAAGCCTGAAAGGATGAATAAAAATCTGGTGCCCTAAAATCAACTGATTTGAGAGTCATCGGCCTAAAGCTCGATATAGGGGTCATACAGAAAGCAAGAGGAAAAGAGTCAAAAGAAAAGAGAGAAAATACATTTCTCGAGCCTTTATAACTTGAGCAAGTAAGCCTGTAAGGGTGATTACAAACCTGGTGCCCTGAAATCAACTGATTTGGGAGTCATCGGCCTAAAGCTTGATACATGGGTTATATAGAAAGCAAATGAGAATGTGTTTCAGCAAAGAAAAAAATAGAGTGAGAAAAGTGCCCCATGACATTTAGTTGATGGAATTGTACCTTTGATGTAAGGCAAGTAACTTAGTTGAGTTTTAAAGGTTGAAACAATCAAAATAATAGGAGAATCTCTGTTTGTTGAAGTGTAAACTTGTGATTGTGAGTCCTATCCAAACTAAGAGAGGGTGAGAATTTAAGTTAACAAGATCTCAAGTATAGAACACACCCCGGGATGAGTGAGCAAAAGAATAAGTTTGGGGGGTGTGTATCTCTCGAGCGAAGAAAGGAAAAATTTGACTACTGTAGGTCGGGATTTGAATCTATCAGAAACTGAGCATGTTTGCATGAGTATACACACACACGTCATGTTGCATATTATAAGTGGAGGTTGATTTGATTTTGCACTGTTGATACTGTTCACTATGTTATTACTAAATTCTAATTCTAAGACACGGCAGGTGGTTAAATCATGTTTTGTTTAGAGTTAAGTCACGACCTTGTTTGAGGACAAACAATAGTTCAAGTTTGGGGGGTTTGATAAGTGCATTTTATGCACTTATTTAGGTCACAAAACATGGACAATTGATTACAATTATGTAGAAATATGGCTTAATTCTATGTAAATTGTGTTTGCAGGACTATATCGATGGAAACAACGATAAGTGAGTGAAAACGAGCAAGAAAAGACTAAAATGGAAGAAAGCCAAAGTTCAGGGACTAAGATACAATTATTCGAAAGTCGACTTGAAATCCAAATCAAGAACAAAAGTGAACTAAGTACGAGATTGAAGAAATCAATGAGTGTTAGAGGAAAGAGAATGAAGAAAATAAGTCAAAATGAGGAAGAACGGAGTTCGGGGGCCAAAACGACAAAATTGGAAGCTGATTGTACCATGCGGCCGCATGGTACAATGAGCCATGCGGTGGCATGGCTTCCCCAGAACATTGCTCGAGCTTAACATTTGAACCATGCGGTCGCATGGTTTATAACCATGCGGCCGCATGGTTATTTCTTAAGCAAAAATTTCTGGTTTCCGTTTTTAAGTTGAACTCTTATGGAAACTAATTGGGGACGGCTTTAAAACCCTAGTCTCGACAGAAAACTGGGGCTACGCACTTTTAGAGATTAATTTTGACATTGGAGAGCAAGAACACGAGGAATAACGCGAAGATTCATCAAGCACTTCAAGGAATTAATCGAATATCTATTCGGGTGATGGCGTTTCTTCACTTATTCTTTTGTTTTTCTTTCTTTAGCATGTTAGGCTAGTTTTTCTTGTACTAGGAGATCGATGAACCTCGTAACATGATATTTTAATCTTTAGTTTTACATTTTTGACATTAAAACACGTTTTTGGATGTTTGAACGATTTATACGTATTTATTCCTTATGATTTTTGTGCGCACGTTAGTTGTATGAATGTGGTGATCTATTTTATGCATTCAAAAGAAGGAAAATAGATTCGACGTAGTATAAATTGTCATAGGGTCCGATAGGGGATAGAAATATAACACTATGCTCTATGTGAATCTTTAAGTGTTCATAAAAGTTAATGCGTTCTTTTATGTTTGTATTCGTCATAGAAATATAGTCGGATCGCATGATAGAATAGGTTTAACATTACTCGAAAGAGATTGTTAAATTTAATAGGAACATTGATTCTTCAATATTTAATCGTGTTGTCAAATTGTAAAACTAGGATTTAAATGGATTGTTGCATGGGAATTCGTGATCCTAGTGCATTTTTCTCATCTTAAGTAAATCACTTTGCATTCAATTTCATATTCATTCTAGTATAATTTGCATTTAGCTTAGCCAATTCATCCATAATAGTTTTCATAATTTAATTTGATAAGCATTTAATACAAAACTCATCAAAAACACATAGTTTCGGTTAAGGTCGAAATAATTATTATTGAACTACTCAATCTCTGTGGGATCGACAATCCGGACTCTAAAAGTCCACTTTATTACTTGTAACGAACCGTACACTTGCGGTGGTTTTAAATCGAACGTATTTTCGTGAACAACAATTAGTAAAGATATTCTCACACTAAGATCCGATCGAGGTGAAGATATCTTAAAGATAAAGTTTAGATTATCTAAAAGAGAATGTGATTCTCTTGCAGTGAACTCCTTATATACACTACAAAATAATAGTGTGTCTGAAAGGAGGAATCACAAACTATTAGATTTAGCGCGATTAATTAATAGGTCATGCAAACCTTCCAAAAGGTTTTGGGGTCATGCATTGATTGCAATGTTCTACACACTAAAGCATGTCTCATCTATGCTGGTTGACAAAACTCCATACAAGTTATGGAAAAGCAAAATGCCCAACTTGTCAAATATGAGAGTCCAGGACTGTGACGCTTATGAAGCGCACTGATTCGGATAAGCTTGAGGCTAAATTCGATAAATAAATATTTGTGGGATATCCAAAATATAAAATTGGATATCAATTCTATAATCTCATTGAGAAGAAGATTTTCGTCTCAAGACATGTTAAACTCCTAGAGAAAGAGTTCATTCTAGGAGAGGACAGTGATAGTAGAATGGATCTTGAAGGAGTTCAAGAATCCACAGATATGGTTGACTAAGTAGATAAATCTGAGTGTGATCTCACACCTGATGAGGGACATACTCCTGATTTGGAAGTAGAGATTTTCTGAGGACAGATCAGCTCTATGTAAATCTTATAGGAACATTCAACCTCTTAGAAGGTATGAGTCCATGATTACTAATCAAGTATTATTAATCGAGGATGATGAACCTATTGGTTACACAAAATAAACTCAAGTGTTGACTCAATGAGATGGCGAAAGGCCATAAAATCCGAGATGGACTCGATGTATGTGCACAAGGTTTAAACCTTGATCGACCGCCTGATGGGATAGAACCCATAGGTTGTAAATGAGTTTATGTAAAAGGGGTCAACATGGATACATACAAAGCGAAGCTAATAGCAAAATATTACAACAAAGACAAATAGTAGACTTTGATGAATCTTTCTTGACTATAGCCGTGATAAGGTTCATTCGAATTTTGCTTGCTATAGCTACATACCGTGACTATGAGTTATGACAAAAGGATGTCAAAACTATATTCCTTAACAGGAACCTGCAAGAGAAAGTGTGCATGACACGACTCGAAAGTTTTGAATCCAAATATGCTTACAAAGTATGTTAGCTTAATCAATTCTAGTATAGATTGAAGCAGACCTTTTGGAGCTGAAATCTTCGATTTGATAGAAAAATCAAAATGTTTGATTTTATCAAAAGTGAAGAGTTGTGTGTTTACAAGAAAATAGTGGGAGCGTTGTCGTATTCCTAATATTATTAATAGGAACGACATTCCTACGTTTCAATCGTTGAAGTTGTGGTTGTTAAAAGATTTCTTCATAAAGATATATGAGAAGCAACTTGATCTATAGAGATAGATCTAGAAGATTGCTTAATTCATCGCAATCTACAAAAATAAAATCTTGATAAGATTTTATATGGAGAAGACGAACTGAGGGTTCATGAATACACTGATGCTAACTTCTGGTCAGACTAGAAAGATAGCAAATCTCAATCAGGATATTGATTTACTCTTAAACGGTGCATTGGAAAGGTTCCAAACAGGAAACCACCGTTGATTCAATAGCGAGAGCCTTATATACTATTGCTTTAGAAGCAACAAATGTTGTAGTATGGGTCAAGAAGTTCATTAATGAACTTGGAAGTTCCTAGCATTATTGGAACTAAGGTCTCATCGATGATCCAAACAAGTGTTGAGGCGGTACCATCTCATCAAAGAGATAGTACAAAGAAATAACATAAAGAAAGAACGAATTCTCACAATTGATAATATTGCAGATCCACTGGCAAGGAGTTGTCACAGTATAAACATGATCGTCATGTGAACTCTTATGATATTAGATACATAAGTGATTGGATCTAGTGCAAGTGGGAGTTTGTAAGTATTATGCCCTAGGTCCAATCAACTTTGGGCATAAGTACTTTTGATATATGTTTAATGTATTTATTATGACAAGATCTATTATATTAAATAATAGAGTCCGTAGATTCAAATTTCGGTAATTTGTTAATCACAAGGAGTTGTGATTGTGAGATACAAATTACATATGATTGAATCTTAAATCATCCGTGGTCGTAAGTAATAACGAGATACGGATATCGTTATTACGGATAGACCATCACGTGTGTCATTCCTTACTTGTGAAGTAAGTAGCTGATCTCACAAGCTAAAGTGTAGTGACACTTAAATGAACACGTGAATGTTTTGTTATAGAACAAAACATTGGAGACCCGCTGAGAGATTCCACATGGATAACTATCTGAGTGTCAGTGGTTAATCTCTAACGTTCGGTAGTGGAATTGATCCTTCGACTTGATATCATCATAGTACCTTATGTGAGGACAGTCATGCTTTGGTGATGCTGGAAGTTGCTCTGTCAAGGGCCTCTAATACGGCATCGTTCGGGTATGTCAAGAATCATATGAAGGTTGTGAATGATCGATAGAGGATTCGTCGCTCTTAGATAGTAAGAGTTTATGATCCACATTTCATCTAGTTAAGTTGATAACGAAATCCTTGGCCAAGGTGTACCTATAAGTCGAAAAGGAGTTTTCGACTTACATTGACTTAATAAGTGGAATGAAAGATATGATCGATAATCGAATTGATACAATTCATATCTCGTAATTGATCGGATCATATTGATGAAGGGATTATAGTTTAACGACAAACGAACGAGTTTGATTTTCTCATACCACGTGACATTTCCCGTCACATGTATTTCCCTGACACATGCTAGATGTTAACCTGGGACAACGGATGTGAATTAGAGATAAATCAAAAGAGTGTTTTGATTTATCGATTTTGATTAGATCAAAATAATAATTCACGCCGTTAGGCATCGTGATTGGGAACCTAATGGGTCACACACAAAAGGAGAACTAGAAGATTGAGATCCGCAAATTAATTAATTGACAAGCGTTGGATAATTAATTAATTGGATCGCTTATTAATAGGCCCGAATTATTTAATTGGATTAATTAATTCATGGATCGGATTTAATTAATTAGATTAATTAAATATTGGACCGGATTAAATTGTAGGACGGGTCAAGCCCTTTTGGGCTTATATAAATAAGCTGCTAGGGTTTGAGATTGTAAGATGGACTTTCATTTATTCTTGCTAGCACAAGAATAGTAAAACCCTAATTCTCTCAATCTTGTTCCCTGTGTGGATTCTATTGGAGGCTGGACAATTGGACAACTGTGGAAGGCAGATCGGGATTGCTGGAACTACAGGAACAGCAAAAGAGTTTGCATATTTGAATTAAGGTATAAATCCTATCACAGTTTCTATCTAAACACAAAGCTGATCCTTGGATGGGAATTGAAATTTATTTAATTTTCCGCTGTGCATGATAAGTAAATTCTTAACACAAGCTCACTGCGATCTTGCCCTGCAATTTGGTGAAGGAGACGAAGAATCAATGGTTAGAATCTATCTGTGATCATACTTATAAATTTTCCATATCTTTATTCTCGCTTTCGATGTTAAAATTTTTTCCTTGCACCATTTGCACCTAAGGATATAAATCTATTGCTCTAAAACTTGGTGATCTTATTATCACTTCTTTTTACCTTCACTTTGAGAAATTATATCTGTCATTTGACTATAACTATTGCCCTTTATACAATCCTGAGCATTCTAAGTGTACTGCTTCTTCAGACCACATTGAGATATGTGTCATATTTGAGTGAAACTTTATGTAGATTGTGCTATTTGTATATCTTAAAGCCTTGAACTAGAGTCTATCCCATCATGCTGTTCATTGGTGTCCTAAAATCTTTGACAAGAGAACGAGGATTCTTAATACATAATTGGGGCTTCATGAGTATAAGATAGACTGGTATAGTTGCCCACAAGGCTAAACTTGTACTTGAAGTAAACTTACTTTTGGGATGTATTTCAGTTTGTAATGTACTTTGAGCTGGAGGTATTGCTTTAACCCCACAGGATATGGTATATGATATAAGTTATCTTACTTTCCTTTCAAACAACATTTTAATTGGATAAACAGAGAGCTCTACAGCACGGTGGATGACTCCGGATTACACTTCTAGGTAAGTTCGTGTTGCCTTAAATGTTCAAATTTTCAGCAAATTTTTATATTTTGATGTGGGTCTAAAATCAGTAATGTCTTGTTTTTCCTACCATACAGGTTTTATATCTTTGGTTATTGCTCCAAGAATCAAAATGTACAAGTAGGAGGCTCCTGTAATGGTGAGGTTACTGAGTGAATCATATTTGAAGCATGGAAATTAGAAGGTTCCAAAATTTGTATTGCAATTGTTTATGTGGCCTAATTATTGTGTTTTCATAGCTCTGCCTGACGTTTACAGAATTTTTTGTTGTTATTTCAATATCGCTTCTGACATTGAAATACATTTTGTTATGATTCCAAAAAAGAAAAAAGAAAAAAAGAAATACTATTTGTTACTATATACTAACTTATCAGTAACTATATTCTTGTATGGACATTTCTGCTTTAACTGGGGAGATGATCCTGATGGAATGGAGTAGAAGAAAGTGGTGTAACACGTAATTGAGTTGAATTGGCATTTTATGTATTGAGAATTAGGCATTTTTGTATTGAGAAAGGAGTCGCTATAAAAAGAATTAGGCATTGTTGTTGGTTTATGCTTTTTTTTGAGGTTTATTATACATATATAATTTGAAAAGTTTTAGTTATTTCTTGTGTTGGAGTTTTTTTTTTCTTTCCATTGGATAGCATGCATCTGTGCCTTCCATTCCCCTGGAGAAACAACATCGTTGTGAATTGTCGGGAATGATAGTTCGTCGCAGTAATTCTCGACAGATGGGTGAATCCCGACAGATGAAATGTCGTTCACGACAGTTCATCTCAATAATTCTCGACAGAGGTGTGAATCCTATTTTTGCGTATGATAATTTATATCTATATTCATTTAGTTTGGTAAGGCTGCCACCACTTTCATGAATCATTCTCTTTAAGTTTCGGATCACATTCAATTCAAATGTATTGTTGTCAAAGTTGCTAATGTAGAGTTATATTCATTTTCTGTTGAGTGAAGCTCTGAATATCTACAAATGTAGGCGAGGAGGATTATGACATCGTGTGAATCAATTCAGAAGGTGAACTCTATTGCATTTCTTCAATTTGTTTTACTTCATTTATCTTGGGGCTAATTTATGACATTTATATGGGCTTCAGCAAATTGAGAAACGTGAACTTCTTGAAATGAGGCGTGTTGCTGCTTACATTTATAAAAAGGCTGGTAGGTGGAAGCAATCCAAAGACATTGTCAAAGAAAGATAACCTTTTACAAATGTTCAGCATGACAAATAAATCACAAGTGTAGACACTGATTCGTGCATCGCACAGAACAATGAATTTTTTGGTTAATGTATAATATTTTTGTTGGTGAAATTTACGTGTCGTTCGAGTGGTAATATTTGGCAATGTTATCCATGTGTGTGTGTGTGTGTTTTTTTTTTTTCAATTTTGCTAGAGATACTTAGTTTGAAAGTTCAGAAGCTAGGAACATGTCCATGATTGATGCATGATTTTTACAAATCACAGTTGTTTGACATGGGTACTTCAATTTGTTATATGATAATTTATTGTACATAAAGATGGTGAAGTTTTTGTGTTCACTTGGAGCGTGGTTGAATACAAATATGAAGTTTGATGTAACTAATTTATTCGCATTTTTTAATTTATTGTTATCTATGCTATTTTGCCCTGAAAATTTCAATATGGCACGTACCTTATTATACGTATGTGCGTCTCACTAGTAATTGTATCAACGCGTTTTATAAGTTTCTCGTGACTGATATTCGTTGGATTGTTTAATTAAAAGAAGACAAAATTGTATAATTTAATGATTGAATTCTGATTTTGGTCTTATGAATTGATATGTACCAACGGAGGTCTTCATCTTCGCGTATTTCGGTCGGCGGTATATTCATGTACTAGATTTTAAACTTCAATTCCATTTCTGTGCTAAAAAAGAAGTGGTTTTGTCCCCTTGTCCACTTCCATTCAACATCGACATGAACAAACTTCATCCATGCAACACAATAAATCTCACATGATTGCTCATACCTAAAATTTTGGGATTGCAGCTATAAGAAACATGAACAATGAATACAACAATATGTAATAGCTTGGAAGTGGAACTTTCAATATTCACATAAATGCAGTAGCAGAATGTGAAAGAATTTCATTTATCAAGTGTTCAACTGTTGAATTCAATAGTTAAATTGTCTATCCTGACAATTTCAAAATGTCGGGTTCTACATTTCAACTATCGGAACTCGTCGAAAAGCCTGAAAACATGACACTTTGTCTGGTACCTTGAAAGAATTTGTTGGAAACATTAATGGTCATAATCAATTCTCAACTACAACATCTTGCAAAAAATTAATAATTCAATGTGCTTCAATAATTATCGAGTTCTTCACATTTGCCTAAATGATATTGTTATATTTTTCCTTTAAAAAATATTTCAAAAATCGAACACATTATCATCAATAATAGTTTAAAAACTTAAAAATAAATGTAATCATATTGTATTTAACATTTAATAAATAGTAAGTTATTTAAAAAAAAATGTAAACAATTTGTAAGAACTAAACTCTCAAAATGAATGGAGAGTCTAATAGCTTGATCAAAGAATGAAAAAGATGTAAGAGAACTTTTTTTTTTGCATTAACAAAATTCAAATTAAACAATATAATATACATATATATATATATATATCTATTATTTAAAATTTAAAATTTAAAGCATCACATCAAAGTATTAATTGTAATGAAAGATAGTATTAAAGAGCATTAAATGCTCCTAGAATTGTGAGTTTAAGGGTAATATGGACCATTTGCACCAAAAAAGTGACTTTTTGATCAAATCAAGTGTCAATGAAATTTTTTTGTACATTTTCAAAAAAAGTGACATTTTTGAAAATTCCCCAACATGAAATTGTTTCAAAACTTTGTTTTGCAACTATGTTGTTCATAAAGATAGGCTTGTTTCAATTTTTACATAGATTAAAAAATGCAATTAATATAAGGGGATTTTGCATATGTCCATACATTATCAATTGCAAAAAAATTTTTGTCACTTTTCAAAAGGTGCTCAAAAATGTCTTTTTTTTGGGTACGAAATGTCCAAATTACCTTCGTAAATACCTTGTTGGGTTTGCTCATTAATGCTAATGTCATGATTTGATGTTTGACTTGTGTAAGAAAAAGTTATGAATATATCTAGAGTCTGATTGAGTCGGATTAAAATTTAATTTTAATTAAAGTCAAAGTCAAACAATCAATATTAACCACATTTTTCATGGATCCCACAACTTTTTAACCATAAATTTCAAAAACTTATATCACAATCTACTAAAAAATTTAATTTCAATCCCCACCAAGCATCCTCCTAATACAATGGATAATAAAATTGTTAATCAAAAAATAAATAATAAAATTTATTTAAAAATCATTCTGTCATGTGTTTACCGTAAATACTGACAATTCAACTGTCGAACTAGAATATGAAAATCGATAGTTAAAATATCGAACTCGACACTTAGTAAATATCGGGAAAGACATTTGAACTATGAGTCTCATCGGTTTGCTACTATTTGATATAATATTCGTAGGTGTCACTTGCATGATATTAAAATCCGATATATGAATTGTGTAGAATGCTTATCATTGATATCTCGAATTTTAAGGTATGAGTAATACTCTGAAATTTATCGTGTTTCTTTTAGCACGAGTTGGGCACAATCGGGTACAAAAAAACGTTTTACTTTTAGCAAAATATAAGATTTCATTAACTGTGAATTGTTAAGTAGTAAACTAGACAAAATATCTGGGCATAACGATTGATTGGACACACAATATTATGTTATACATTAACTTGTAATCTTCGATAAAAGTAGAAAATTTAAATATAGCTGATAACATGAAGCATTATTCGCCTATGTCAAGCGTCGTTGAAATTTGAACTTTCGATTCCACTAACTTCCTAATCATCATCCGAACTTATGATCGGGCGGTGGAACTAGGGCTGTAAGCAAAAACCGTCAAACCGGAAAATCAAACCGTAACCGCATTTTTGAAACCGTCGGTTTGGTGCCACGTGGACCCGACAACGAAATGATTTTGAACCAAACCAAACCGGTCAAAAACGGTTTGGTTTAGGTTTGAGAAATTTTATTGCGGTTTAAAACCAAACCGGACCGGCAAAAAAATATATAAAAATTAAAAAATTAAAAAAATGAAATTTTCTAAATTGTAACTTGTAAGACTTTTGTGTTGTGCTTTTTATTTATTTTTAAATGAAGCTCATATATTTCATAGACTCTTAAACTGAATGTCTGAAACGATTCATCAAGCAATCACACGTTGTATTCCATATAAATTACTATCACCAAACAATCATCAACTTATATAAACTGCATAGTACTCCAATGATTAAAGAAACTTCAATCAAAATCAAAATCCTACATTGAATTGGACATCATTTAAAAAATTATTGCAATTTCTGATTCTGTCGATTATAATTTATAGAAATCTAGATGAAATTTTTTGATCGGATCAACAACTATGTAATCAAAGTGAAAACAAAATAAAAATTTCGGATCTTAGAAATGAAATTATATATTGTTAATAAATTTATTTAGGTATAGATTTACCCAATATTCTAATTTGGCTTGAGAATTAGTTAATCAAAGAATTATAAGAAGATAGCATAAAAGAATAAAAGAGAAAAAGGAAAGTGCCGAAGTATAAAATGAAGAAGGAACCCTATTTTTTTTTTTTTTTATAAAAGTGATTGGAGATTGAATCACATATTTTACCAAAAAAAAATCCTATGAGAACGGCGGTTCCCATACTAGAACCGAGAACTTGATCGGAATCAGTTGGTTCTTAATAATTTGTCCAAAAATCAAATTATTTTTTAGAAGATCCGAAACAGAATCGAACAGTTCTAAATGGTTCTGGTCCGGTGGAAACCGGTTCTGAAAAAAATGTGCACTCCTAAATTAATGGCATAAAAGTAGACGAGCAAAATAAATATACGGCAAAATCGACGGTTTAAAATCGGACGACAGACAAAAAAAATATACGGCGAAACCGACGGTTTAAAACCGGACCAAACCGTTAGGTTTAGGTTTTAGTTTTTTTCAAACCGTTCAAAATGGTTTGGTTTAGGTTTGAGTTTTTCTTAAACCGGTGTAAACGATTTGGTTTAAAAATCTGTCAAAAATCGGTAAAATCGGACCGCTTACACCCCTAGGTGGAACGTTACGAATCAACTTATCATTATTGGAGTAATTTTTGTAAGGTACCATGTATTCGAAAACATCATTGACTTCATGGTTCAGTAATTGAGATGAGTGACTAGAAATGTCATCCAAGTTGAGAAAAAAAAATTAGTGGTAGTATCGTTGATCATCTAACATATTTACAAACAATTCTTTACAAATGATATCTGGATAGTTCGACCCGCTAAACAAAAAAAAAATGTCTTTTCAGAAATGAACATGAACTGAACAAACATAAAAATAGGTTGCTTGATATACAAGTCAAATAATACAACAAATTATAAATCCAAAAGCAACACATAGTTGTCCAAGTCAATGAAGTCTTATTGAGTACTTTTGTTCCACCTCTTCTGGCTACTCTTAGTGTAGGGAGTTCGAAATCCATCTGCAACTCCATTAATATGAAGAAATTTCAATATCAGAGGATGATTTAACATGTAATGAATTCATAAGACACACATTGAAGCAACTCAAATACATTTCATTTTATTATAACCGTCGAGTAATCCATTCAAACTTTCGAGAAATTCAGTAAACCGTCTGTCGAGAATGACAATGTTCTTGACAGATATTTCATCTGTACTTTAAAGAAACTCCTCAGGTGCAAACATAAATTAGATTTTCTAATCCACAATGACCACAGAATGAACCACATTGCCATAAATTGAATCAATCATAGAAAGAAACATAGAATGAACCATATAATGACAATATTATGAATCATATTACTTAAGCTATGTATCAACAAATTAAACCACATTGCAATAAATTGAACATATCAATCCACAAATTTAACCTACATTGCTAAACCTACAGTAAACATATATATTCTAATAAATAACAATGGAAATGTATATTCTAACAACAAATTCAACCTACATCCAAGCACACCCTAAATCCCTTACAATAACTTAATTCATGAGAAAATAAACCACAATGGACATGTATATTCTAATTTCGAGGTAAACACACCACATATTGGAGACAAAAAATACAACTTCCTAAAAAAATTATACATTTTCGGCCAAAAATCCAACATTTTCGAATAATATTAAAAAAATACAAAAATCTTTAACCTTAGTTAATGGAACAATGGGAGATGAACATACCCTGTGTTAGGAATTAGAAGAAAATTGGGCCAATTCTTACCGGAGTTGATACAAACTTCTCGCCATTTGTCAATCTCGATACATACTAAGGAAGGAAAAATCAACCACTTGAGAAAGAAGTGAAAATGAGGATTGATTACTATGGGGTGGGGTGTTTTATCAAACATGGGAGTGGTGTGGTTTAGGGTTTATTTTTAAACAATGGAGGAGGAAGATGTGAAGAAAAATAAGAGAAAATTCCAGAAATAGTGATGGGTTGTGGGTTTACTACATGGGTTTGGGGTTGGGGATCGATGGGTTTGGTATGGTGTTTTCAAATTTTTGTGCAAGCCACATCCCAATTCAATAGTTCTATATTCGACTAGTTAATGGCAGGAACGATTCATTGTTTTCCTTCGTGTTCATTTGACCTTGCTTAAACCATAAAAAGATACTATAGAATATAAAATAAGGAATTGAAGGTACCAAAATTTTATATTCAAAAGCTGCTACTCGAATTCAATATATGTTAGGCAAGAATGGTTCTCGTGCATGTGTATTTTCTCCATTTTGGGTGATAATAGGTTATTTGTCTATATCTCACAATGCAGTTGAAAATAGCGTGTAACGTACCTGTTAGATACTAGTAGCCGAAAATGGCATAATCTCTAAATTATTAGTTTAAATTATGTTTTTGCTATGTATAAAATGTCTAAGATAATTATACTTTGAATGCTTTTCTTTTTTGTTATTTAATATTTTATCAACTAAATTAGTCAAATCAATTTTACTTGGATAAAATGATCTTGTGTTGAGTTAAATAGGCTCTAATTCGAGTTGAATGAATGTCATGCCAAGTCCAACTACATTCAGTACAAAATACAATAACTTACAATTACGTGAGACCATTTTCCATTAAAATGTCTTAAAAAATCATATTGGACATGATTTTCTTCATTGTTATGTATACTATGTCTATTAAATTTACCTTACTCGACCTCACTTGGGATCAAATTGGCTCCTTGTTGAGTTAAATAGACACCAATTCGAGTTCAATCAATGTCTTGTCGAATCCAAATAACTTCCCTATTCATAAAAATGAATAAGTCATTATGCAATTACATAAGGTTATCTATCATTAAAATGTCATAAGTTTATCATTTTGTAAATGATTTTATGCAATTACATAAGGTTATCTATCATTAAAATGTCATAAGCTATCATATTGTAAATGATTTTTTCTCTTAGTTATGTATGTTCTGTCAACTAAACTTCACACTCGGCCTTAATTCAATTAATTGATTACATGTTGATAAGTTAAATAGACTCTAATCAGACTCTAATCAATACCCAATGAAGTCCAATCAAAACTATCTGCTCGGCAATGAATAAGTTAGTTCACAACAAAGAAAGATGATTTTATAATTAAAATGTCTTAAACGATTCTCTTCTTCTTCTTCTTCTTCTTCTTCTTCTTCTTCTTATTATTATTATTATTATTATTATTATTATTATTATTATTATTAACTAAATTAGTCAAAATCAACATTCTCGGTGTTAAGTTAAATATACTCCAATACAAGTCAAATCAATACCAAGTCAAATCCAATTGATTTCTCTATTCAAGAAGATGAGATAAGTTACTTTACTTAGATGAATTCTAACATTTTCTTTGACAGATGATAGGTGGATAAAATGATTGGATGAAAATTATTATAGTGTTTAAAACAATCTAATGATAAATTGTCACGTACCATTATGTCAATTTATCTGTCAATAAAGATGGCATTGTAGCATGATTGTTATCATTTGAATTATGCTACTTTACAAGATGAATTTTAAGATCTTATTTGACAAATGTAAATGTGGATGAAAATGATTGAATGTAAATGATGACAGTGTTTCAAACAATCGAAAGATAAACTGTCATGTGATATTATATCAAACTATATGTCAACAAAGATGACACTGTAGCATGATTGTTATCATTTTCTCATTCATGACATCATCTTTTCCATAATTTATTCTAAAAATAATTAGGTTAGAACTCACTCACACTTTAGTTGTGTCCTTTAAGAATCCCAGGGATCATCAAATATTCAAGAAAAGACATTTATCATTTTGTCATTCATGAGAATGCCTTTATGATAATTTATTCTATAAAGAGCAGTGTTCTAAAAAGCGCGTCTAGGCGCGAAGCGTGACTAAGACGTTTCGTCTTGAGTCTAAGCGGGAATTAAGCGGTCAATGAAAATGTTGACCACTTATTATTTTATTTTATTTTCATCTTCATTAAATGTACATTTTTTTTTTTTTTTTTTTTGTAGATGAAGAAGAAGATATTAAATTAGAGTCCGATAAAGAGTTAGATAAAATTTAAATTACAAGTTATCTATGTTATGTAATTATAATTTTGAAACTTATCTTTTTTGTAGGAATTATTAAGTACATACAATATTTTATAATTTTAGATATTTGGTATATATTATATGAATTATTGAATGTTTTTTACAATGATTAAAATTTTAAAATCAAAAAATGATTTTTTACGCCTAGGTTCACCTAGGCTTGTAATGCTTGAAGTTTGACCTCAACGACTAGCCATACTTTACGCTTTTTAGAACACTAATAAAGAGTAATGTTATTTATCATCACTAGTATTAAAACATTAGTTTGGTTGGTACTAATATGAATTAAATGAGATATATATATATATATATATATATATATATATATAATTGAATAACTTGACTCAACATTTCGTTGAGATTTATATTGAATTGTAACACTAATGATACTAAATATCATTATTCAAAAATAAATAATATAGAACTCACTCACACTCTAGTTGTGCCCTTTAAGAATCCCAAAGGTCATAAAAATTTAAAGCATGTCCTCATCTTTACTCAAGGATTTGTATTTATACGATGTTTTAAATTCAGTTTTTATCTGCCTAGGAAACCAGTTTGGATTAATAATTTTAATTTCGTATGAACAATCGAAAAGGATAGGATAGCAACCAACAGCTAATATTAATGTTTCTATATTTTCAATATTCATATTTTGTCTCTTTCTAATTTCTCAGAAAATAAGCCAATGAAACAGAGATTTCACTCCCACAATAAAACAATAGACTACATGCATGGGCCAGCAGAAAGCCACAATGTTTGAGACCACCAAACCAAGTGGGGGCAGTGTTCTAAAAAGGTGAAATGCATGGTGATGTGCAGAGGTCAAGTTATGAGATAGGCAAGTTTAGACGAGGCAAATGCGTAAAAAAACGTAAAAATGAGCTTTCTTATTTTAAAATTATTTTAATTTTTAATAAATCAAAAAAATATTTAATAATTAAAAATAATATCTATCAAACATTTAAAATAGATTTATAGGAACTTTATACATTTTTTCAAAATTTCCAACAAGAGGGTAAGTTTCAAATGTAAATACTGAACGGTAAATAGTTAGAAATTTTTGGAAGTTTTCATTTGTTCAAAACTTCAAGTGGTTGTTTTGAATCTAGAGCAGATGGAGTGAAGAAATCAGCCTTTAAGTTTTAACTTAAAAAAATTGTAAAAAAAATTTAATAATCACGCGGTTTTCGTAACGCATCACGCTTAGACTACGCCTTGGCGTTGTCTAGGTGCGTCTTTTAGAACATTGAGTGGGGTAGCTAGACTTAACAGTACCACGTCCGTACCATGCACCAGAAAATGAGTGTAATCGAATTGTTTTGTCTACATTCTTAATTTGTTAAAAAGCAAGATTATTTATTTTTCACATTCACAAGATATTTATTTTGAAGTCAAAAGCCTCGCATGACATGTGATTTTCATAATGAGTAGATTGAACTTGGGATTTTTATCTATTTCAATATTATGTTAAACCGTGCCCACAGCACGATTCTCATATTAGGGGTGTTCAACAAATTGTCTAGTTCAAAAGTTATTATTTTCTTTCTTTTTATATACAAGTTCTTGCACATTCATATCGGACCTATAAAACCTATTCTATTCTAGGGACAAATTGAACCATGATATGGACTAATACTTCTATAATCTACCATCGCTATGTTTGGTCCCATTTTTTCGAAAAATCATTTGACACACATTCTCCTAAAATAATTTGACACGAAAATCGATCTTTTTTAGCCACACGATCTCCAAATAACTCACTAATATTTTTGTTGCCAAAATGGAGCTTAAACAGGTTAAAACTTTACTTGACTATATTTATATTTTATCTATATCTCACAATACAGTTGAAAATAACGGGTAACGTACGTGTTAGATACTAGTAGTGGGAAATGGCATAACCGCTAAATTATTAGTTTAAATTACGTTTTTGCTATGTATAAAATATCTAAGATAATTATTCTTTGAGTGCTTTTCTCTTTTGTTAATATTTTATCAACTAAATTAGTCAAATCGATTTTGCATGGATAAAATTATCTTGTGGTGAGTTAAATAGGCTCTAATTCAATTTAAATGAATGTTATGTCAAGTCCAACTTCATTCAATACAAAATACATTAATTTACAATTACGTGAGACCGTTTTCCATTAAAATATCTTTAAATTCCACATTGGAAATGATTTTCTTCATTTGTATGTATACTATGTCTACTATATTTGCCTTACTCGACCCTACTCGGGTCAAATTGGCTCCTTGTTGAGTTAAATAGACTCCAATTCGACTTCAATCAATGTCTTGTGGAATCCAAGTAACTTCCCTATTCATAAGTTTATCTATCATTAAAATGTCATAAGTTATCATTTTGTAAATGATTTTATGCAATTACATAAGGTTATCTATCATTAAAATGTCATAAGCTATCATAATGTAAATGATTTTCTTTAGTTATGGATGTTATGTCAACTAAACAGTCTATACTTTACACTCGATCTTAATTCAAGTAATTGATTACATGTTGATAAGTTAAATAGACTCTAATCAGAGTACTCAAATCAATACCTAGTGAAGTCCAATCAAAACTCTCTGCTCGAAAATGAATAAGTTAGTTCACAACTAAGAAATATTATTTTATAATTAAAATGTCTTAAATGATTCTCCTATTATTATTATTATTATTTATTTATTTATTTATTTTATTTCTCTCAACTAAATTAGTCAAAATCAACATTCTCGGTGTTAAGTTAAATAGACTCCAATACAAGTTAAATCAATGCCAAGTCAAGTCCAATTGATTTCTCTATTCAAGAAGACGAGATATATTACTTTACTATATGAATTTTAACATTTTCTTTGACAAATGATAGGTGGATGAAAATGATGATAGTGTTTAAAATAGTCCAATAAAAAATTGTCACGTGATATTATATCAACATATCTGTCAAGTGTCAACAAAGATGGCATTGTAGCCTGATTGTTATCCTTTGAATTATGCTACTTTACCAGAAGAATTTTAATATCTTCTTTAACATATGTATATGTGGATGAAAATGATGATATTCTTTCAAACAATCTAATGATAACTGTTATGTGGTATTATGTCAAGCTATCTGTCAACAAAGATGACACTGTAACATGATTGTTATCATTTTCTCATTCATGACATCGTCTTTTACATAATTTATTCTAAAAATAAATAGGTTAGAACTCACTCACACTCTAGTTGTGTCCTTTAAGAATCCCAAGGGTCATCAAATATTCAATAAGAGACATTCATCATGTCATTCATGACAACGCCTTTATGATAATTTGTTCTAAAAATAAACAGTAATATGCTATTTAACACCATTAGTATTAAAACAATAATTTAGTTGGTACTAATATGAATTAAATGATATATATAATTAAATAAATAACTTAATTCAACATTTCATTGAGACTTAAATTGAGTTGTAGCACTAGATAACATTATTCAAAAATAAATAATATATAACTCACTTCCACTCTAGTTTTGCCCTTTAAGAATCCCAGGGGTCATAAAAATTTAAAGCATGTCCTCATCTTTACTCAAGGATTTGTATTTATACGAGGTTTCAAATTCAGTTTTTATCTACCTAGGAAACCAGTTTGGAATAATAATTTCAATTTCGTATGAACAATCGAAAAGGATAGGATAGCAACCAACAGCTAATGTTAATGTTTCTCTATTTTCAATATTCGTATTTTGTCTCTTTCTAATTTCTCACAAAATAAACCAATGAAACAGAGCTTTCAGTCCCACAATAAAACAATAGACTACATGCATGGGCCAGCAGAAAGCCACCGTGCTTGACAGCACCAAACCAAGTGGGACTGTGGGGGTTACTAGGCTTAACAGGACCACTTCCGTACCATGCCCCGAAAATGAGTGTAACCGAATTATTTTGTCTAAAATCTTAATTTTATTTATTTATTTTTCACTTACACAAGAATTTTTTTTTTTTTTTCTGCCGAAAGGCCTCGCATGACGTGATTTTCATAATGAGTAGATTGAACATGGAATTTTTATATATTTTTATTAATCGTAACATATTGGAAATATCATGTTAAATCAAACCGAAATAGCAACAGGAACACAATTCGATGCATATTAAGATCGTGTTCAAACAATATTATCCAATTCCGGTAAAAAGATCTTATTATTTCTAAAGTACAAAGTATTTCTACCATTGAGAAACACAATAAAATGTAAGAATATGCAAGTTCATTGTAATGCAAACATTTACATATCGACCCCCTATAAAATAGGCATAGTTCATATTCTATTCAAGTGAAAAGGGACAATTCGAATTCCCAAACCATGATACGGACGGTAACAGATTTTCGATTGGTCAACCGAACCTCCATTTATATAATTCAACCATCCTCCTGCATTTTTGGTCCTGCCAGTTTTTCGAAAACTCATTGTTGCAATCTTAATTTACGCATTCTCCTATTAAATACAAGTTCATGCACATTTATCGAACCCATAAGACAAAACCATGATGCGGACTAATTTTTTTTTAACCACACGTTCTCCAAATAACTCAATGTTCCAAAATATATTTTGTTATCAAAATGGGGGCTCAAACAGGTTGAAACTTTACTTGACTATATTTTTGTCTTGGACACTTCTACAACTACTCCCTACACCATCCGGCGTTTTCTCTATCTCATACCACCATAAATATTTCTCCTTCCACTCCAATCGTTTTCTTCTTTCGTCTCTGAAACTAATGAAGGAAGAAGATACAGTGCATGCTAGCATAAGTAATGGAGAATCCATATCATCCACCGAGTGCGCACGGTGATGACGGATCCCGGCTATCGTTAGGTTTCTCTCTTGGAACCGCCCTCCTGATACTACTTACCTTCATCCTGAGTGGCATATTTTCCTGCATATACCACTGGGAGAAAATCCGATCTCTCCGCCGAGCCTCAGCAGCCGCCGGCATGGATCTCGAGGGAGGCAACACTCTTGCCTCCTCCATATCTAAACCGACAAACATGGTAAATAAGCTTATTTTTCTTTAAAAACTTAATCTTTTAGACAAAACATCTTAACATGGGAGAGATTGTAAAGATATTGAAATTAAATCTTCTTGTCACTTATTTATAAAAATTGTGTACGTGTAAGGTTTAGATGGAAAGATAAATCTAGTCTGAAATGAAGAATGCTATGTGTTCCTTCTTTCAACTTCTTAAATGAAATAATCATCCAAATTATTTTTCAAAAATATACTTCAATGTAACGACTAAAAATTGTTAATAGAATTGGCCACTTAGTGAAGAATTGGTTTCTAGAAAATTTTTTCGTTATGTATAACATTTCTTATATTTTGAGATAATAGTTAATATTGAAAAGTCTCAATTAAAAGCTAAAATCGTCTAACAGGTGACAACGTATGTGTATATTTAATTTTATGTTTCAACTTTCATACACAATGAGTTCAAATTATAAAAGAAGTTATATGTTTTTTCTTTGTTTTCGAAGCAAGACCAAATCTTGCCAGTTTTGATGCCAGGGGAATGGGATCATGTTCCCAAGTTCATAGCATTGCCATGTTCATGCCAGCCTCCGCCGCGGGGGGAAGAATCATTGTTGAAGTGCAGAAGCCACAGCCGCCGCTCGGAGTGGCCTTGCCTTTACATGTAAATTAATATAAAACCTTTCAATGTATATTTCAGATCAGTTCAATCCAATAACCATTTCAGGACTAAAGCAATATACGTGCGGTGCGACCCGCACATTTTACTTATATAGTTGTAATACGTTTGGTTATGTTAGGTGTTGTGCAGTATTTTATCATTATTGTACACACAACGAATACTAAAAGCAAACGAACGGTTAAAATATTAACTATTTAGTACCAAATTCACACTAAATAATGGGATCTATTCATTGGTCCTATCAAAATAGTTTTTGACAATTTTATTTAAAAGAAATAATGTCTAATCATTATGGAATCTAATCAATGTTATAATTTAGTCTTTCATTAAACATTTTAATTTTCTTCTTTAAAATGAGCCTCCTCCTAATACCAATATATAAGCAAACGAACGGTTAAAATCTCTCTCTCAAATTCTCTCTATCTCTCTCTCTCTTTCTGATATATATTTATATAATCTCAATCATTAGGAATCTAATCAACTAAATTTATTTCATTAAACATTTTAAAATTCCAAAATAGGGTTAAATTCATCATATATGACCTCTCCTCTCTCTTTTGTATCTTAGTGTCACCTTATATATTAATCTTTGATAGGGTTTATTTCAATGGTCATCCAATTTTATAATTAGTGTCACCATGGCCACATAATTTGATTTTATTTCACCATGACCACCCAATTTAATAAAACGTTTCATCATGACCACTTAATTTCATATAATGTTTCACTATGGCGACCCAATATTATAAAATGTTTCATCTACAACTACCCAATTTCATATAATGTTTCACTAGACCACCCAACCTCTTTTCATAATTTTCACTAATTTTAAAATGGGCAAAATGGTAACTTTGCATTATATAAAAAAAATGTAAAAAAAAATTTTATTTAAAAAAAAAGTTACTTCAAAAAATAAAATAAAATAAAAAATATTTTAGAAAAAAATGCTTTTAAAATAAAGTAAAAACTTACATTATAAGAAAAACATTTTAAAAATAAAATAAAAAGTTATTTTAAAAAAAAAGTAACTAAGAAAAATAAAATAAAAAGTTATTTAAAAAAAAAAAGTATTTTATATATAAAATAAAAAGTTACAATTTTTTTAAAAAAAATGGAAATTGATATTATATATATATATATAAAATACAAAGTTACAATTTTATCCTTTTTAAAATTAGTGAAAATTGATATATATATATATATATATATGGTCATATTATATATATATATATATATCCATGGACACGCATATTCCTATAACGTTTCATCATGGCCATTCAACTTTTGTATCCCCTAATTATATTATATATACTTAAACTTATATATATATATTATATATAAAATTGTTCATTTTCACTAATGGCCATTTAATTACTCTATACCTAAGTGTCACCATGGTCATCCTATTTGATTTTATTTCACCATGGACACCTATATCCCACCCACGTACATCAAAATAATTTTACATATCAATCGAAATATATACATATCTCCCTAGAGAGAGATTCTCATTCCCCTCTAAACTTCTAACTTAATTGAATGAATACGAAAAATTATGCAATAAAATTGAATCATTTTAAATAGAAAATTTAATTAAGCTTTCATAAAAAAACTAAAGAACGAGAAATAGGGGCCATATGAAATTATGAAAATAATAGATCACACAACAAACAAATTTTTTTTTTGGAAGAAGATAAGAATTTATTATACCAAGAAATTAAAATTGTATTTACAAGATTTAATTTTCTCAATCTAAATCTAAATAATTCTCTCAAGTTTCTAATGTATACAACAATGATACAATTGTTATGTTAAGTCTTGTTAAGAGCCTACACCTTGTGGAGTGTTTATAGAAGCTAAATCTTGAAGTTATAGATGAAGTAGAACCTAAAATCATGTCAAAAACCCAACAGGGGTAAAATTTTCCCCGAACAGAGACGTCGTAGCTCCATCGCCCGCCGCAGCGATGCCGAACCCTTCTGCTCCCTTTTGCACCGTCGGCGTAGCGCCTCGGCTCTGTCCCAAAACATTCAAAACATATTTTTATATATTCCAAAAATATTTTTCCAATCAAACTCTCAATCCATGATGAAATTTGATCTCTTATAAAACCGGACTTTCAAACTAACATTATCTAGGCTTTATCCATGAATTAAACTTCCAATTCACATTATTTGAATAAGATCATGAAGATTATAGACAACCTACCTATCTTAATCACGTACATAATTATATTTTACCATAATTACTTACATATTTAGATGTATGTATGTAAAAATTATTCTATATAATGCAATAGATTCTTATACTGGAAATCATTCAGCCAATTATTGTTATGGTATCAGAGCCAACCTTTTGCTGAATCATGGTCTTATCAAAACTCCGGCTCTCGAAGTGTGGACTTTCTTGTGGTGGTCAGAGGTTGATAGACTCATTGTCAACGTGCGATGTTGTGGTGTGTGACGCTATTGTATCGTTGTTTTCTTAGACCATGCCTGTAGGTGACTAGCTGGGTAGTCGTTTCTGTCAATTTGTCTGCGATTGGTGCATGGAGGGTGTGAATCATCTAGCCGTCATCTGGGAGGATGATTATGTGGTGTCAAGGTTTTGGGAGGTCGATTGTGCGGCGTCGAGATCTTCTCTTGCTGTCGCCAATTGGTGATTGAAGTGGTAGTCGATGTCATGTTTCCTGGTTGTGGTATGTTGGGTCTTCTTTGGATTTGGAGGGTCATGATACTTGTAGTGGTGTTCTTTTGGGCTTTGGTGGTGGTTTCTTTTGGGCCTGAGAGATGAGCTTTCTTCTACCTTGGCTTATTTGGTTAATTTGGGCTATTTCGTTCATTTTATGGATTGGGATAATTTTTTATAGTGTTTGGTTGGCATTCTCTTTGGAGTCATTTCAATTGAAGCCTTTTGTGTTAAATTTACATGGGAAAGAATTACTCCATATGGGTATTTCAATTCAGAATGTTCTTAAAATGGAAGGAACTTTGTGGTCACATTAATCGGTCCTTAAAAGCACCTAAATATGCTAAGGATCTTATTTTACAGGAAACAAAGGATGCTTGTATTATTTCTTGGATTTTAGAGTCTAAGGAAGCGCACATGGTGAATAACTTATGCTCTTTTACTACGGCTGAAGAGATGTGGGAGTCTTTGCAACGCATCTATTATCATGATAGTAATGCACCAAGATTTCCGTTGGAGTTGGAAATAGCTAATTACACATAGGGTAATCTTACTATTGAGCAATATTATTTAGGTTTTCTAAACTTGTAAAGTGAGTATTCCGGGATAATTCATGCTAAGGTCCCTGCAGTGGCCTTATCAGCAGTGCAAGAGGTTCAAGAAGTTAGTAAGTGGGATCAATTTCTTATGAAATTACAACCCGAATTTGAAGTTGTTGGAGCTAGTTTGTTCAATCGTGATTCGATTCCTTCGTTAGATGTGTTTCTGGGTGAGCTCTTGTGCAAAGAGAAACGACTAGCTTCTAAATCTAATATGGGATCTGATATATCCTCATTTGATATGGTAACTAGCTCTTACTCCAGCTTTTACTCAAAAATGGATGAACAAATGATTGCTTCAGCCTTCTCTGCATTAGGCCTACAAGGTAATGGTCAAACTAATTATTCTCTCTAGTTTGTTAACTCAGAAGGGTCAAATCATATGACAGATAGTTCTGATTCCTTGCACAACATTTGATGCTATACTGGCACACAACACATTCAAATTGCTAATGACAGTACCCTTCTAATTACTGATGTTGGTGATATTAGGCCTTCTTTTGATAATGTTTTTCTATCTCTTGCCTTATATAGTAACTTGATTTTAGTTGGAAAATTGGTTGATAATAAATGTGATGTGTGTTTCTCGCGTACTAGTTGTTTTGTGCAGGATCAGTGGTCAGAGAAGATGACCGTGAGAAAGCCTAAAGTCGGACGATTATTTCCATTACAGTTTACAATTCCTTCTGCTATATTTTTGGCTTATATTAATGTTGGACTTCAACATGATATTTGGCATAAGAGAATAGGTCGCCCTAATGCTTTAGTTTTGTCTTATTTGTCAAAATATGGTTTTTTGGGCAATAAAGATCAGCTTCAATTATACAATTTGACTTTTAATTTTAATACTTGTAAACTTAAGAAAAGCAAGACTCTTCCATTTCCAGAACATGAGACCTATGCCGATAAATGCTTTAAGATTATTCACAATGACGTTTGGGACGTGGCACCCGTCACTTCACATGCTCTTTATAAATATTTTGTAATCTTCATTGATGATTTCAGTCGATAGACTTCGATATATTTTCATAGATCTAAAAGGGAAGTCGGTACCATTCTTAAGAGTTTTGTGGCTTATATTGAGATACAGTTCTCTTCCAGCATTCAAATTTTGTGGTCCAACAACGAAAGGGAATACATGTCTCATGATTGTCAGTCTTTTTTGCAACAAGAGAGGATTCTCTCTCAGCACTCTTGTCCGTATACTCCTTAGTAGAACAGAGTAGTAGAAAGAAAAAATCGTCACTTGTTAGATGTTGTCCAAGTTTTGCTTTTATAATCTTTGGTTCCACCAAAATTTTGGGTTGAAGCCTTTTCCACAACTGTACATCTGATAAATAGACTTCATGCTCAACATTTGGGGTTTGACTCGCCTCATTTTAGCCTAGTTATGACCTATTGCATACTTTTAGGTATGTTTCCTTTGTTCATTTGCCTCCTTATGAACGTTATAAGCTTGGTGCTCAATTCATACGGTGTGCTTTTATGGGTTACAATATTGCTTATAAGGGTTTTATTTGTTTTGATAGTGTTGCTAATCGTTTCCTTATCTTTCGCAATGTAGTTTTCTTTTAGAATCAATATTATTTTCAGCAACACATCATGTCCTCCTTTAATTTTTCCCCCTCCTTAGTTTTGAGAATGACTCTCGTTCCATCGAACCTTTTAAACTAGGTTTGGCATATCAGAAATGGTAGCCCTCAGATCACTGTCCCTTCCCGACCCTGATCCAATCACCGACTTTATTTCTCTTAGGCGATCTGCTCACACCACTCAACTTCCTGATCGATATTGTTTTTTTTTGCAACCTTATCTCATATCCACATTTCTACTTCTTATTCTCAAGTAGTTACTCAAGCTTGTTAGGAGAAAGAAATGTAAGAGGAACTTCGATCTTTTCATGAAAATCACACATAGGATATTGTTCATTGTCCTTCCGGTGTCAAACATATTAGGTGTAAGTGGATCTATTATGTTAATTTACACTCTAATGAATCTCTAGATCGATATAAGCAAAATTTGTGGAGAGCATATCACAGATTGAGGTACACCAACAGGGCATGTACCGTAGATCTTCTGCTGAGGATTTGGTTGGTATGGTAGGATAGACAGAGGATGACGGTTTCATTTGAGTTACATAGAATAAACACCCATGGGCTACTGATACTCCATATCCAATCAGGAGGGTCACTGGGAGTAGTCACACAATACCTCCTCACATTCTCCATCCCTATGAGTGCCATCATATGGAATGTGAGAGGTATAGCTATTATAGCTATTCGTAGGCACCTAAAGAGACTGATTCAGCTTCATCAAGTTTATCTCTTAGTTATATTGGAGCATTTTGTTCTTCAGCACATGTTTGCATATATCCGATGATATCTGCGCTTTGATATTGTAATTCAGAATGAGTTGAACAAGATTTTGTTTTTTTGGAATGTGAGGACTACTACTACTGTTATTCATGTTCATCCCCAGTTTCTTCACTTTAGAGTTGAAGATCCTAAACTAGCACGTCCCATTTATCTGACCCTGTCTATGCCTCAGGTGATGGTGCTACCATGAGGGACTTGTGGGCGGGAATTCACCACATTTCCCTCTTCGTGGAAGATTCTTGGCTAGTTGGGAGAGACTTTAACGTTATTCCAAATAATGGTGAGCGCACTAGTTACAACATTCATGATCGGGGTTCTACTGCTTTCTCTGATATGATGTTGGATTGTGTGTTGGAGAATACTAGTTTCTATGGGAGTCCGTATACTTGGACCAATGGTCGGGTCATGAAAAATTGGATAGAGTTTTGATTAACTCTACAGCTGTAGCTCTTCGTCAATAGCTTAGTGTCAGGCATCTGAATCGGACTTCATCTGATCATTCTCATTTACTTCTACAAAAGACATCTGATGCTGATTTAGGGCTCAGGCCCTTTCGATTCCTTAATGTATGGACTAAGCACCATGATTTCTCAGTCTTCATCTCTCAAAAGTGGTCATTCCCGACTCATCTTACGAGGATGACTGCTTTCTGGAAGAATTTTTTCAGGCTAAGAAAGGGTTTAGATTGGTGGAATCGATGGAAATTCAGTGATATTTTCTAGCGAGGATGCTGAGGAAAGGGTCGACCAGGCAGAGATTGAATTTGAGAGTGACCCTACACCATAGCATCGTGATTTATTTGCATCGGGGCACAGGCTGATCTGAACCAAACTTTATATATTGATAATGGGTTCTGGAAGTAGAAGGTCAGTTCACATTGGGTGTGTGTGAGGGACCACAACGCCTGATACTTTCATGTGATGGTTCATAGACATCTAGACCAGGATCTCAGGACTCAGACAGGAGAAGTCTTCTCTTCTGCTGCTGACATTCAGAGGTCAGCAATATCATTTTTTTAGGACCTATTATCTGCTCCTTCATAGCCCCTAGATCTCATCCATCTAGACATCATACCCAAGCTGCTGACGAAAGCAGATAATACAACACTCAACCGTCTCTCTTTGATTCATGAGGTGCAGAGAGACGGTCTTCAGTATTGATGTTGATTGTGTCGTAAGCCCAGATAGATTTTCATCAATATTCTTCCAACATTGTTGAGATATCATACAGGAGGATGCTTAGAGTGCGGTCATTAATTTCTTTGAAGCTGGCCATCTGCCTCGTGGTTTCGCCGCTACCTCCATTGTTTTGCTCCCAAAGAGGAAGAATATTTGCCAAAGGACAGATTTCAAACCTATTAGACTTTGTACAATGTTCAATAAGCTGATCACTAAGCTGTTGAACACCAGGTTGAGTTCTCTGCTGCCCCATATTATCTCTCCTCAACAGAGGTGTTTTATCCCCGGTCGACTTTAGATTAGTTGACTTGGGAGCTCCGCCACACTCTAGATGGCAATGTGGGGGGGAGGGGGGAAGAATGTTGTGCTAAAGCTTGACATGGCTAAGGCATACAACCGCATGGATTGGGGATTTATTTATTCTATACTAGAAGCGTTTGAATTTGATTAGTTGTGGATTGACAAGATCAGACGGTACATTATGGAGTGTCAGCTCTCAGTCCTTCTGAGTGGTCGTCCCTTAGGTTTATTTTCATCTTCCCTTGGGCTCAGATGGGGTGATCTCATCTTACCTTCCTTATTCATTATTGATGCAAACTATTTCTCTCGCCTTCTCACTCAGAGGTTTCAGGCCTATCACATAATGTGATATTAGCATGGAGGCAGCAGCACTCTTGTCTCACACCTTTCTTTTGCTGACGAAATGACCGTATATGCTAATGACCATAAACAGTCTATCAAGAACTGTTTGGCATTACAAGAGGGCTTCTGGCCAGTTGGTGAATAGAGACAAGAGCGGTCTTATACTACATAGACGAACATCAGATATTCAGATCAGGAGACTTATGTTTTTTTACTGGGTTTACATTTTAGCAACAACCGTTTACTTATTTGAGAGTCCCATTGTTTAAGGGGGCCAATAGAAATTTTTTATATGATAACCTCATCATGAAGGTCATGAACGGGATATTAAGCTGGGCTTCACAACTAGTATCACTTGGGGATCGAATTACTCTGTTGAGATCGGCACTATCATCTCTACCACTTTATCTTTTTCAGATTATGCGGCCTCCAAAGGTTGCACTGAAAAAGTTGGAGAACATCTTTACATGGTTCCTATGTGATTCTAAAGAATAAGCACACCGGCTACACTGGAGGAGTTGGAAGGAGATTTTCCTTCCAACATATCAGGCCGAACTAGGTTTCAAGAGACTACATGATATGGTGGACACATTCTCTATGAAGTTTTTGTGGTTGTTTTGGTCTTAGAGTTCTCCTTGGGCTCAGTTCTTACTGGACAAATATTATATGGGAACTTATCATCACTTGTAGCGGTTATCTACTCAGCCTCTCTTACCTGAAAGAGGTTAAAAAGAGTTGGGCCACACATTGAGCCACACTCGGCCTCTTCCGGCATCATTGCTGGATAAGTGATACTACACTGGCATCCCTATTCCCAAACAGGCAGCACACATCTGCGAGGGTGTAGGATTTCTTTGATAACAATAGGTGGGATTTTGGACAATTATTACAAGCTCTTCCTCCTCACATGACGAAGCAGATATGAGTGATACTTTTATGTGCAGATGCCCCAGACCGTATTGTTTGGAGGGTTACATCGAATGGTATCTTTGCTACTAATTCAACATGGCAACTAATCCGTTCGATTTTTCAGTCTCAGGACTCATATCGATTACTGTGGAGCTCCATTTTACCTTCCTCTGTTTCATTCTTCTGTTGGAGATTAAGGCATGATCTCATTCCAGTAGATGTAGTCATTCAGAGGGGGATTGGGTTCCAGATGGCTTCTCGATGCCAGTATTACTCTGAGATTGAGACCATCAGTCATATCTTCGCTGGCAGCAGCATCTCCGACCAAGTATGGCAGCACTTTGAGGATATTTTCTAGATACCTATGAAATCAGGAGAGGGTGTCAGATAGAGGTTCCAGATATTGAGGTATTCTAGATAGTATGTTGGTTGTGGACACATTCGCACTATCATTCATCTGCTAATATTATGGTTTTTATAGATCGAGAAGAATGATATGAAGTACAGGGAGATCCACATGGTGGCTAAACGGATCATTTGGAGGGTATACATCATTGTCTCTTTTCTTCATATGGGAGGACTTTTAGAGCTGTGCACTGACGATGAGACTTAACACTTGCACCACTCTTTCATATTTCTATGACTTTCTCTCTCCACCACCACCACCTATTATAGTTGTTTGGTGCACCCCACCAGTTGGATCTTACAAGATCGACACTGATGGATGCGTCAATGATGGAATTTACGAGTGGTGGAGACATCATTATGAACCACACAGAACACTGCATCAGGGCATTCTCAGCATCGTATAATCCATGTTTGATTTTGGAAGCCGAGCTCAGAGCTATACTGGATGAGTTTTTGTTTGCCAGAGCAATTGGGATATCAGCTATTTGGGTTGAGGCAGATTCAACCTTGGCTATTCACTGCATCACCAGGGGCAGAGAACCATGGAAGATTTAGGGCAATCTTAGACATATCAGAGACCTCATTTCATTTGACAGAGACATGATTTCCCACATCTACAAAGATGGGGAACCACGTTGCAAACTCGCTTGCGTTAGAGGGTTGGGATCATCGGTACTATTAGGAGTATGGACCATCCGACCTACCATACGACAGATTAGGACACTGGTGTAGATCAACAGACATGGACTACGCAACTTTAGAGGTAACTTATGTTCCGTTTCTTGTATTAATTCCACTATACAGGGAAGTAGTACTTCCCTATTAATTACTTTAATTTTTTTATTCACTTGTTGCATTGGTTTTTGTCGGAGGTCAGGTTTATGCCCCACTCATTCCCTGTATTCTTGATTTTTATTTTATATATATGGTTGGGGAACCCTTATCCCCCATCCACCTTCCTTGATGGACCCTAAAAAGTCACTAAAGATGTGTAGAATACCGTACTTCAATTTTAAATATAGTTTAGAAATCCGTTGTCTTACTTATTATTTACTATGGGTTTTGATTTATTATTACTTTATTGATTTTGATCTTTTAGAATTGGATTTCAAGTTAGTAACTTCTATTTTTTCCTTCCTTTTCTTCGTTTATCTTTATTTTAAAAAATATATATAGGTTATCACATAAATATAAAATGTTTCTTTTTTAATTTTATTTTCTGAAATGCGGTACAATTATTTTCTGATAAATGTGTTTAACGTTGTAAAAACTTTAGATAGAAAAGTATCAATATATTTTCACATTTCCTGACCCCAATTAGAGAATGCAATTTGACGTGAGGGCAACGAAAATGTAAGTGGCAGAGAGCAAATGTTTTTTTTTTTAATTAGTAGTTTTTTTTTTTTGTTGTAATTAAAAATAAAAGTGTAATGGTCTTTTTAATTAAACTTTTTAACACCTACCACTTATTGGAGTCGTGCTTGTACAAATTAATAAAGTGACACTTTACCAAAATAACATCTTCAACATAGTAGAGATAAATCTATCTACAAAAGTATTTAAAAACATTTATTTGAATTAAATATTTTATATTTCTTTCACATTGTCCTAGTAATAAAACACCTAATACGTACCACAATAAGTTGATAAGAACTTATTTTGGAATAACAAGAAATTAGAGGTGTAAGCGGTCCGATTTTATCGATTTTTGACAAATTTTCAAATCAAACCGTTCACACCGGTTTGAGAAAAATCCAAACCTAAATCAAACCATTTTGAACGGTTTGAAAAAAAAAACTCAAACCTAAATCTAATGGTTTTGTCCGATTTTAAATCGCTGGTTTCAATGTATTTTTTTTTTATCTGTCGTCCGATTTTAGACCATCGATTTCGCCGTATATTTTTTTGTTTATCTACTTTTATGCCATTAATTTAAGAGTGGACATTTTTTTTCAGAACTGGTAAAATCGGACCGGAACCATTTAAAAGTGGTTGATTCGGTTCCGAATATTCTAAAAAATAATTTGATTTTTGGACAAATTATTAAGAACCAACCGGTTCCGTTCTAGTTCTCAATTCTAGTATGGGAACCGGACGGTTCTCATAGGATTTTTTTTATTTTTTGGTAAAATATATAATTCAATCTCCAATCACTTTTATAAAAAAATAATAAGGTTCCTTCTTCATTTTAAATCTCAGCACTTTCATTTTTCTCTTTAATTCTTTTCTTCTCTCTTCTTATAATTTTTTGATTAACTGATTCTCAAGCCAAATTAGAATATTGGGTAAATCTATACTTAAATAAATATTTACAATATATAATTTCATTTTTAAGATCCGAAATTTTTATTTTGTTTTCACTTTGATTACATAGTTGTTGATCCGATAAAAAAAATTTATCTAGATTTCTACAAATTATAATCGATAAAATCAGAAATTGCAATAATTTTTTAAAGGATGTCCAATTCAATGTAGGATTTTGATTTTGATTTTGATTTTGATTTTGATTGAAATTTGTTTAATCATTGGAGTACTATACAATTTATATAAGTTGATGATTGTTTGTTGATAGTAATTTATATGGAATACAACATGGGATTACTTGATGAATCGTTTCAGAATTTTAGTTTAAGAGCATATGAAATATATGAGTCTCATTTAAAAATAAATAAAAAGCCCAACACAAAAGTCTTACAGCTTACAATATAGAAAACTTCATTTTTTTAATTTTTATATATTTTTTCCTCGGTCCGGTTTGATTTTAAACCGCAATAAAATATCTCAAACCCTTGACAGGTCTACGTGGCACCAAACCGACGATTTTCAAAATGCGGTTTCAGTTTGATTTTCCGATTTTCCGATTTTTGCTTACAGCCCTACAAGAAATGTTGTACCATTATTTTCCCAAATGTTCAAAAAGAACATGAAATTTACAGCCCTTTTCCTATGAAATTTCTTTATGTGTTACTCGGATATCTTCTTTTGCACGTTAAGAAACACAAAAATAATTTCAAGGATATTATACCGATCAAAAATTCTATATGACAACGTTTTATGTGATATCCTTTTACTCAAAATCTTCTTATGTATGTTAAGAAACACAAAGATCATTTCAAACAACAAAAATTGTGAATCATAGGAAATAATGTTAAGAAAAAAATAATTCACAAGCAATAACTTAAAATAATAATAATAATAATAATAATAATAATAATAATAATAATAATAATAAAGCAAGAACTCAAAGGTCCATATGAATACAAATGCCTCTTTTTGGGTTTTATTTTCTTTTGCTAAAAAGTTACCTTTCTCAAAGTTAAACATTAATTATAATTAATACATCTATCAAAGGACCTAAGGGTCCGTTTGATAACAAGATGAAATTTGAGTAGAAAGAAAATGAATTACAAGAAATTGAATTGTCTAACATTTGTTTTTATTGAAAATTGTAATTAAATGTTTTGATTGATATAATTTTCTACCTAGAAAATACAATACTTTTGGTATTCGCTTGACTTTATTTTTCATGAAAATTGTCAATTAAAAAAATAAAATTTATTATCAGTGGGGACAAAATTTGTTTAGATTGCCAAAGAAAAAAATGAAATTTTTTTTTGTGTTCGTTTGACTTTGTTTTACATGAAATTTGTCAATTAAATTAATAATTTTTTTTTACACTTCATTTTAGAATTTGTTTCTATTCCTAAAAAAATATTGAAATTTTTTTTTTTCGTTTGGCTTTGTTTTACATGGAATTTGTTAATTAAATAGATAATTTTTTTACACTTCATCTTAAAATTTGTTTCTATTATTAAAAAAAAAAATGTGAAATTTCAATTCTCACCAAAGTGGGGGAAAAGAAATTCCTTGAAATCAAGGAAAATGAAAAAAATAAAAAATTTGACCAATAAAACAAGCAAAAAGTGAAAGTTAGAATTCGAATTTCAACTTCCAAGGAAAATTATGTGCTATCAAATGGACCCTAAGTATTATTCACTTTTTTTCACCACTTATTTCTTAAAAGTAACATTTTGGCAGAATAAAATGAAACCCAAAATCACAAGAAACTTGCTCTTCATGACCAAAAGTTAGGACCTCTTTTTGGCGTTAAAATAAGAATAGCTAGTGATATATTTTGATTGGTATTCTTGTATCTTGTTAATAATTGCTAATAACCTAAATTAGAAAATTTTCATTCTTGTAATTTTTATAAGTTTCCAATTTCTTATATGGTTTTTATGTATAAATAGTACTAAGTAAATAACCTAGACAATAGATGAGACATTCATTATTCAGTGATGTCGAAATTTTCCTCGTGTTCCACAAAACGAGATTCTGCAATAAAATATTTCTCTCAATGGGTGAGGAGGAGATTTTTAGTTATAATTCTGAAATCATATACAATAGGTACCACATGAGGCTGAAATCATATACAATAGAATACCATTTCATTTTCAATTCATTGCTATCTTTGAAGGTCTATTTTAGACAACTAAAATTCATTTATAGCGTCTAGAATCTTCACATATTTTATGACCATAGATTTTCCATCTATATCCAATCCCAAGTTATATTTTTAAGAATGTAACCTAAAGACAATTCATAAATATTATGATACATTATAAATGTTGTTAAAAATTAGAGATAAAACTAGAGAATTTAATAGAATTATGTGTTTTAATAAAAACCAAAGTCTCATATTTATATGGAAGAATTAGAGATATAATAATAATAATAATAACTGAGACTGTTAGGGTATAATTGTCATCCACTAATAATTATATTATTTATAACACTCTCCCTTGAATGATATATTACAAAATAATTGTCTCGTTAAAACATTGTTAAGAAAATTCAGTGGGGACATAGAAAAAGAGTACAAATGTTCCCTCTCATTTCAATTTTTGTATCAATTCATCATTATCTTGTACATCAATATTTTCAAATAACATCATCTTCATACAAGATATTTATTAATATTTGATTACTGCAGTAGTATGATGATTCAAAAAATAGCTCTTGTTGACTTTTTTGAGAGTCTTAAAACAATATTCTTAAAAAAAATATTGATATAAATAAATTATTGCTTCTTTAGAAGCAATTTAATTAAAATTGCAATTTTACAGGATCAATATAATGTTTTCATTGAAATGTCTAAATTATTATTCTTAAAAAATAATTACACAATATTCTTCTAGAATATCAATTTGTATTAATTGGTTCAACAATTCTGCAATATTCTTTTGGAATATTTAAATGTTTGAATCGTATGTCGTTACAAAATAACAATAATATAATGCTCTTCATAATTGATGTTTAGAGTAATAAATTATATAATGATTTACTCTTCAAGAGTAAAAACATAATACATGTTAGATCTTATAATATTATACTTTTCGAGATCAAGTAAAATCTAACTAGAATATAAACTAGAATGATAATGTACTATTTCGAAAGCACATTATATTTTAATATTGATTCTTCAAGATCAATGTGTTAATATTCTTCTAGAATATTGAAAATTATAATCCATGCTCTTCACGATTAAATAATATTTTTTTAAAATATTAATTATAATATTGTAATACTTCAAGGGTAACAGCATGATGAATTATCAACTTAAAGTTTATAAAGGAAAATTTAAAAATATTTAGTCAGGGTTAAAATTATTAATTATCATACAAACATGATATGTTGTAAAAATTAATTACCAAGCATACATTAAGAAAAAAAATCTTCATATAACAACATGCAAAAGATACCAAACACGTGAATTCTCATATATAGAAGTTAAAGGCATGAGTAACTTTAGATGAATAACTTCAAAATGAGTTCCAGATACACACAAGTTAAAGGCGTGAATTCCACATAATAAAAGGCATGAATCAAAAGACAATAATTTGCGGCAAAATTATTGTATACGTTGAAAAAAAAAAAAAAACCTAGGAAATAATATTTATTGAGAAAGAGTAAATAATTTTTTTTGCTTCGATTAAACATAAAGGTAAGCGTAGTTAATGTTTATAAATATGTTGCACGTAGTAATAAAACTCAAGTCTCGAAATAGATTAAATTTTATTGTACTTTAATGTATTTGTTTCAGCATGGCGAGCGGAGTAGTGGTCCCTTCGCATCCTATGTTTGGACCACCTTGATCTTGGAACTAAGCTTTGTGCTACTTCTATCAGATGGTCCCTGAACAATTTAGGAGTTGTTATCATAGTACATCGTACATGTGCACTTGTTCTCTCCCAATTAATGCACCTATCTTCAAGAGCTTTGAAAGTTCTCCAATTAACCCTTTAAATGTAAAAATGATCTTTTATAAAAGAATTTATTTTTAATTTAATTTTTAAAATAGAGGGTGAATTTAAACTCTCTACAATTTTGTGCTACAATTATGAAACATTTTGTAGCTTCTCTTCATTTATTATCTGATCCCAATTTTTAACAATTGTAAATAAGAATAATCTTCACATTATAATAAGTTATAATTTTTCTATATCCCATCTTATGTAATTTGCCAACACATAGAAATTAAGTCTGTTCATTATTCAATTTATGCACATGTAATCTCACATTGAAATGAACGTTTATAAATATTGTTTGAACAGAAAATTGGTTTTGAACAATTTTAAATGATTATTAAAGTGAAAATCGTTATTTGATGAATGAAAAATTAAGCCAAGTTCAAGTCACTTAAATAGTGACATTGTTGGAAATTATATACAGTATTACAGAATGTTCTAAAATATTTTGGATGAAAATTTGTGTCTTTTCGGAAATGATAATTTTCAAAAGTTCCATTCTTTTGTTGTAAGACCTGTCTTTTTTAGACATGTATTTTTCAAGAAGGCAAGTGAGACGCATGTGCAAAACTCGTCAACAACATTGTGAGCAGTAGGTAAACGATTAGGTAAAAAATTATGTACATGTAACATTGTCCTTTATTGTATAGGGACGTGCCATTTTTTACATGCATTTTCATTATGTTATCTCTTTTGATTCACATTTTAGACGACTATAATTAACCCCATGTGATTGGAATTAATTCATTCAATTCATAAATTGCATATCATGTTGATGCATATTCATTTGTTCATTTACTTTGAATACAATTTCATAAAAGAGAGTTCAAAACATTAGTAAGGTTCGTTGGTCTACGTAATTTAGAGTGGTTCTATTGCGAAACGTGATTATTGTATCTTGGAAGATCAATGCCGAGAAATCGTTAGCGCTCGTTCAGGGTATAATCATTTTAAGCACAAGAAGTTCAACTCTTGTCTCAACGAAATTCATATTCATGCATTTTTCATTTTTAGTTATCACATTCGATTTCGATAAGTCGAAATTTTGTTCGATTTTATGTACGTAAAATGTATATTATTAGAATATAATTTATGCACGTTTATATTTTCCTAACAATTCCTTGCGATGATTTTATTTCTTTTGATGATATAGAGTTAAGACTTCTAATTCTCAACATTCTTGACTTATGAGATGGATTCCTAAGATTTGCACTGTTGCAATTCGAAATTCCCTGTTATCATTTTTGTCAACAACACATATGGTAATTTGAAGTTGTGTTAGGATTATGCAACTTTTGTAGTTTCTTTTAATTTATAAACTATTGAGTAACCTTTTAAATTTAAATCGATTCAATTTGTACTTCAAATTTGTAGAAAGAATGTTCCTTCTAGTTCCATGCATATATGAGTTTGACATAATATGCCACACTTAGAATCTTCAATTCATACTTTGAAATGCCCTTCCAAAATACTACTACAAAACAAATATTTAAAACTTGCAATCAACGTAAAAGATGCCCCTATAGGGTATGGATTAAAATTTTAATTTTAATCTAAGTCAAAATTAATAATTAATTTTAACTACATATTTTATTTAACTTTAATCTAAGTTAAAATCAACAATTAATTTTCACTACATATCTTTAAGGAACCCAGAATTTTTCGACTACACATTTTATCATTTTTTATCAAAATCTACTAAAAATTTGATTTAACTCCCACCAAACAAGGTATAGACTGATGAAAATCTATATTGAAAAGGGTAATTTCTCTGAAAGATAAGGATACTAAAGAGATTATTACAGTAGAACATAAGATAAGATTAAAATACTAATCGGATTTATAATTGTCTCAAACAGTCAAGTCCCAAATCCACTTAGCCCAACGAGTACACATTGCCAGCTCCCGTTTTCTCCCTAGACAGCACGCTCCAGAACGGCATAAAGATTCTGTGAAATTTCTTTCAGTACTGCCAAACTGAATTCTTCCTCCTTCTGAAGAGATAAAAAGGTTAAATTCAACAAGGTGTTCATAAACATACATAACGCTTAAGGCAAATTCTACATCATTTATATATGACATAAAAAAAATTATTTACGGGCTTGTATTACTCCTCTTAACAGACTCAATAATAACTCTTTCACCGCCCCTAGTTAGTTACGTTCATGCATAGTTTTTTATTTCTTCTTTAAATGTAGTAAAAAAAAAAAAAAATAAATAAAAAATCATAATGGATCTAAAGTCTGACGTGGATAAGTATATCAATTTGAACCACTACATCTCGAACATTAAGTTGTTCGAAAAAGATTATTTACCTCTGCAACGATAGTAATATCATGGGATGAACTTCCGAATGGCACCACACTTGTGTTGACAACACCCAATTTAAGCTTCTCTACTTCGCAAAGAATTTTCACCAAAACCCCTTTACGTTTCTCACAACGGATTCTGAGAAGAACATGTTTGTCACAAACTCGAGCATCTATTGATGGGGCCGAGTGCTGCTCATTCGACGATGATCCGTCATCGTCCACCACCAACTGTGATTTCTTGACATGTACACGGGGCTTTCTTGCTTGTTCCTCAAGCATATCCACTCGTTCTTGGAGGTATTTCAAATACCTTATAGCATTTTCCAGTACAGAAGCTTCATCCATTTCTGCAAACAAAAAGAAAGAAAGAAAAAACACAAAACAACAGAATTTTTTAATTATTATGCTTATACATATTGATTCTTGAAGTCTGTGTTGTGTGTGTAGAGAGAGAGAGAGAGAGAGAGAGAGAGAACTTGGTGTATCTTCTTCGGATGCCTATGTTTGGTACACTGTCGAACTCGGATAAAATAGACTGGTGGAAACTATTTTTCATGTAAGCATGTGGAAATCGAGCGTATTTCTTTATTCATAATTGTTGCAAAAAAGATGATGACACGAGGAAGTAATTTATTTTCTTTTAAAAAACTTTTGAGTCCCCACTTTTCTTGGTAAAAACTAAGTTCCCACCCACTAAATTGCAATCAAGACTAATTTTCATTTTTACAAACTGTGACCCACATTGATTGATGGAGCAGGTAAATTGGAGCAAGTAATTGTCTTTGTTCGAATTTTGAAGTATTAATGGCAGGTCTATAATTTGACATTCTCATCTTACCCTCAACTACAATAGTGATGGAAAATAATGTACAACTATGAGTGCAAGGTATTTCTGGGAAAGAATTATGAAAGTGAGGGCGTAATGGTCCTTTCAATTTTAAATGGCATCTGTCAAAAATCTCTCTGACAAATGTACTGTGCCACCGAAATTTTTTAATGCCCAAGTTACGGTTGAAAAATGTAAAACAGGTGCAAAAAAGCTTCTCAAGTCAAGGTCACTTTTAGTCAGAGGCGATCCTTTGGAAATATATATTTTTCTCTTATTATAGTTGAACCATTTTCTAATTGTATTAAAGATTGTTTAAGTTCATGCTTATGTTTAGTTTAGTTTAGTTTTTTCCCCCCATCTCATTGTATCATCAACATTATAGTAATTAACACATATTGTTTCTATACCAATTCTCATATAAAATGTTCATTAGGAAGGCATAAAAATATTAATTTATCTCGTATTTTTTAAAAAAGAAAAAAAAAATAACAAATACAAAAGTGTGAACCAATATATTGACAGAACGGGACGGATCCTCCTACTCATAAATTTGACATACTGACTAGAAATATATATATTAATTAATGAAATATTAAGGGTAATAATGCAACGAAAAATGAATCATTGTGGAATTAGGGGCAGAGGTAGTGGGAGGCTAGGATGGGCTATAGTCCAACCGAACCCCCCCAGCCCATATGGAAAATTAAGAATAATTTGTTCACTTTTTGCTCAAATATTTGTGTTAACCCAACTCAAGTTTGAATTCGAACACAAGCTCAATGTTCAATTAATCAAATCTTGTTAAAGAGACTACAATTATTAAATACTATTTTCATGATATTTATGTAACGTGAATATCTTATTTTTAAATTAGGCATTTTATTTAATGCATGTTTGACTAAATTTACTTGTGGTAATTAAGTAAATAATATAGTAGAAAATTTGTATTGATCAGATCTAAAAATTACTTATTTTAATTGTTAGAGACACTATGTACTACATGATTTGCTAAACTTAAATGTAATTAATTTTTTATTTTTACATATGTTCTCATATATTACTTATTCATACTTAAAAAATAATTATTTTGACCATGAAATAGATATTATGATCAAAATAAATTACTTGCTCTAGATTTGATCTTGTCAATAAAAAGAATATTTGTAAAAATTCTTTATTTATAAATTAATCCACATGTAAGTATATTCTTGAAGCAAAATATGGACATGAATTAAATCTAATTTCTTTGGAACCTCATAATTCTTAGTCAATTTTTCTCATTAATTTTGATTCATCACTCACTATGAAATGAAGTGATATAAAAGATTGTTGTCCAAATCAAATAATATTTTGAGACAATAATATATAGTGATGTATTATTGATTGAATGTTTTAACCAAAACTTTCAGTTGTTTAAAAATACTGGTTGTCAAATTTATTTAGAATAGTATTCATTAAATAATTTCTTAGTTTCTCATTGATGGATATGTATCATTTGCTTATTCCGATCATTGTTCCGTTAGTTTATATTTTTTAACGTAAGCGTCGATTTTTTATTTGGTAAGAAAATATAAAAAGATTTAGTGAGACATCTTAGGGTGAAACATCTAGCATTTTTTTTTTCATTGGGTGTTGTACATCCCTTGTCGTGAATGCTATGAGTTTAGCCTCTTGCGACGTAAGTTCAATCGAAATTTTTTAAATTTCAGTCCATCTTAACATTATTTTCAGACTCCGACCTCTGTGTGGACTGGAACTCAAACAAGGGCTTAAGTGTTTGGGAATTTTTTTAAAAAGTGATTATTAAGAATCCGTATTATCTAGTAGCAAATTTTCGAAAGGAAGCAAAATGGTAGATTTTGATATTGTGCTTTTAACTTTCCCAATTATATATCATTAATATTAATCGTACAAAATTCGTAAGTATACGATATAACAAACGAGTAATAAAATAATGAGTGTGATATTGTTCCTAATGGACTACATATTTAATCTAGAATAAAATGTTAACCTCAATCGAATAGAAAACTTGTATGAAGATTTTATACTAAGTATCTAATTTAAATAATTGTTCAAAGGGTAATTAGCACAAAACGTTTTTACCTTTCAATGTTATTGTGCAAAACATCTTTACCTTTTATTTTTTGACATTTTCACCCATACATTTTTCTTTCATTGTGGAAATCATCATTTTCATCTAGTTTTTCATGTAAAATGACAAATATAACCTCATTTAAATAAAATAAACAAGAATAGAACAAATTGCAATCATACCCCCCCTAACTTTTAAAAGTGCAAATGATTACATATAAATTATTAAAAGGGTAATTAGTACAAAACGTTCATATCTTTCGATATTATTGTGCAAAATGTCTATACCTTTCATTTTTTTTAACATTTTCATCATTATTTTCACATTTTATTTCAAAATTCATCATTTTCATCAATTTCCTAATTAAAAGCTGTAAAATAACAAATATACCCTATTTTTTAAATAAATAAAAAATAAAAAAATAAATAAAAAGAACAAATTGAAACTATACTCCCAAAAATTTCAAAAAAGTACAAAAAAATTTCAAATCAAAAATCACTTTCTTTTTTAATTATATATTTGAAATTTATTTATACTTTTTTGAAAAAATTTTGAAGTATAGTTGAAATTCGTTTTTTATTTTTCTTTTCTTTATTTTTCTTTATTTAAAGAAGTGTGTATTTATCATTTTTCAGCTTTTAATTGAGAAAATTAATGAAAATAATGATTTTCGCGATGATATGTGAAAATAATGATGAAAATGTCAAGAAAATGAAAGATATGGACATTTTGTGCTAATTACTCTTTTAATAATTTATTTGAACTTATTCGCACTTTTTAAAAAAAAATTTGGAAGTATGATTGTAATTTGTTTATTTTTTTTTCCTTTTTTGTTTTATTTAAATAGGAGGGTATATTTCTTATTTTACATGAGAAATTGGATGAAAATGATGATTTTCGCAATGAAAGTTAAAGATAGGGGTGAAAATGCCAAAAAATAAATGGTAAAGGTAGAGACGTTTTGCACAATAATATTGAAAAGTAAAGATATTTTGTGCTAATTATCCTTATTCTAATGATCAAATTATGAAAGTTTTTGTAAATTTAGGTGAGATGATTATTAAGATTTTAAATCCCTATTGTTGGACTTTGATACCATTTGTAAGCGAAACACACTTCAAATCTTGTAAAAATCGGGCTCAGTCAAACACCAAATGAACACCAACCATATGAAGCTCAAAGCTACGACTATCTTCACTTGGTTGCCACTAAGTTGCACTCACAAAGAACACAATAATGACGATTAATTTGCACCCATGAATGGAGAGAATAGAGGAAGCAATTGGAAACTTACGGGTTCATTTGATTGCAAATGTGAAATTTGGGTGAAAAGAAAATGAATTATAGAGAATTGAATTGTTTAGAACACTTTTTTACTGAAAATTGTCGATTAATTGTATTTGATTTGTATAATATTTCACCCAAAAAATTTTGAATTTTTGAATCTTTTAGTATTCGTTTGACTTTGTTTTTCATGAAAATTATCAATTAAAGTGATAAAAAATTTTATCATTGGATCTAGAATTTTTTCCAATTGTCAAAAAAAAAAAAAAAATTGAACACCATTCGTTTGGCTTTGTTTTCCAAAAAAATTGTCAATTAAAGTGATAATTTTTTTTTTTACCATTGGATCTAGAATTTGTTCCAATTGTAAAAAAAAAAAAAAAGACTAGAAATTGTTTTTTCCCACCAAAGTAGTGGAAAAAGGTTTTCCTCCATTACAGGGGATAGGGGCGCGTGGGGGTGGTGAGAATTTCAATTGATGGGAAATTTTGTGCTATCAAACAAGAAAAAATTGGGGAAATGGAATTCAATTTTCATTTTCCAGAGAAAAGTGTTCCAATCAAACAAGGTCTAAGAGAAATCGAAAATGACTATGCCCACGTTCTCTCTCAAATGCAAAATGAGAAATCTCCTTGGCTCGACTCAATGCCAGGGCCAAGGGTTGGCACCTCTGGCACGAGACCTGACATTGAGCCTGGCCCTATAGCCCCCCTTATTCAAAATTAACTCATGGCTGCCAAGCAAGAAGAATGATGGATATATAGTCTTTAGTTTAGATCACCTCCAATTGGGCCAAAGACATGTAAATGGGCCACAATCAATTATCAAGCTAATGGGCCAACAAAACTAATAAAAGGACCACCAACAAGAAGGTCAACACAAAGACAATGGACTAATTCACATGGGTCATCCAAAGGTGAATTGGGACATGAGTAACTTTAATTAATTAAGTCACTTCCAATGACCCAAGTTGTTTCCGAGTGGAGCCAATCACTGTGTTTTCGATATAATTATCACAACAACATTTTAACATCATCGTTCAGTCTAGTTATGGCTCGACTGAGGTTTTGAATACTAAATCTGATTACTGCGTGCGCATTTGTGTGAAAATCTCATTTGCATGAATGATTACTTGATTTGGTGCGTTGTTTTGTATTGTATTTCAATGTGGTTGATATGTGTGTTTACTTGAATTTGAGAGTGATCTTATTACTGTATGTAATATGTTTACATGCATAGTGGTTGAGATATATTAGCAGTAAGTATATCTGTTGATATTGTGGAGTATGGATAGCTGAGGGTGCATAGGTGATATGTACGACGGATGTGGAGAGTAACATTTGGATCACGAGATGTGATGTGATTAAATATTGGAATCATCTATCTGTGAGAATTCTAATCGGGTGGAGTGTGAGAGTAACACTCCTATCACTTCTATTAGGTAGAGACTCATTATCCGCTTAGGTTGAGAGAGATGAGGTAGTGATAAATGAACATCCCATGGACTTAGGATCTATAGTGGTTTATCAGTTAAACATTAGAGACTAGTCTAGTGAGTATGGTAAGCGATGAGAGGAGATATGTGTTCTCGAGATTCAAACTACACGGAATGGAGTATGATAATTTTGGTGAGATATTTTCGTGGAATCATTTATGCATTTGTTTTATATGTTTGTCATTTTGATTGATTAATTTGGAGTTAGTCTAATGTTCTTTGTTTGGTGAACATGTTTGAAAAAATCTGTGTATTGTCATAATTTATATCTTTAACGTATGTTTTATATGCTCTTAATTGATTATTGTGATTATCTGTTTCTACTTTGATTTTTTTTTTTTTTTTTTTTTTTTTAACCTTAGCCTTTGTTAGGTCTGTGATTTCAATTTTATTTGATCACTTTGATTAGGTAAGTATAAACTTTCTGTTGTTTGAGTATCAATGTCAAAATTTGTTGGATTTTGATATCCAATAAATTTAGGCGATGGTGTTAAAATGTTATTGGGATAATTATGTCAACACCACAGTAATTGGCTCGGACGCAAAAACAACTAGCACAATTTGAAGTGACTTAATTAATTAAAGTTTCTCATGACTCAGTTCACTTTTGGATGACCCATGTAAGTTAGCCTATTGTACTTTGTGTCGACCTTTTCGTCGATAATCCTTTTATTAGGTTCGTTGGCCCATTAGCTTGGTATTTGGTTGTGGTCAATTTACTTGTCTTTGGCCTAATTGAAGGCGACCTAAGCTAAGGACTACATATCCATCATTCTTCTTACCCGATAGTCGTGTGTTAATTTTTCAATTGAGAGAAAACGTCAGAACAGCTGTCTTTGGTTTCTCTTGAGTTTACAATTGCTTCATCTATTCTCTTCCTTTGTGAGTGCAAATTAATCACCATTATTGTGTTCTTTGTAAGTACAACTTAGTGGCAACCAAGTGAAGATAGTTGTGGGTTTGAGTCTCGTATGGTTGGTGTTCATTTGGTGTTTGACAGAGCACAATTTTCACAAGATTTGAAGTATATTCCGCTTACACCCACTTATTACTCTATCTTAATACAATTCAATATCATGATAATATGCATGCATTCTTGTTAATCAATGTTACTAAGTTAGAGCATGTTTGAACCCTGTTTTCGTTTGAGAATGCATTTAGAATAGTAGATTGATGGAGAATATGTGGTTAAAAAATAAGAAAAAAAAATTGAGTTTGTGTGTAATACTATTTTATTGAAGAATGTTTGATTTAAAAGAAGAGAAAAAAAAAATATTTTATAAATAATAGGGATCAAATAAGGGCTTAATAAATAATCTATTTCGAGTAGAATTAATTATATTATCTCATGTGACCTTCCTATATTTCTATGAAAAATGCGAACATAAAAACATGCATTAAAAACGCTAGAAAATAACTCATGCAAAGTATAACGTTATATCATTATCCTCTATTGAACTTTACAATGATTGTTATAAGTGCAATATATCTTATTATCTCTCTCGATAACAACAAAATTCAAAAAATATTCCAATTAGTAGCTAATTAATTGAACATTAAGTTCTGTAACAATCATTTAGAAATAAACTTATATCAAGCATTAAATTATTGAACTTTTATTTAAAACTTCATAACAAGGGTTCATCTTGGTCTTAATAATTGGAAATCAAGCCTAGTATTGGAAAATGACAAGAAAATATGATTAATTGGTAGAACATATGTAACGACCCGAGCCTTGTATCTGGCTAATCTTTTACATACTATCCAATTTGGTACAACATATTTCCCACATACCTTTTACGACTTTATGTCTAATTTTCCAAGATTCGAATTTTTGACATTTTCCCTCATGAATGACTTAATTGAATCATTGTCCAATTAGTATTAGGATTCAATTTAAGTCTTACTTAAAGAAAAGGTTACGAGTTTGAATCTTTGGAACCTGACAAAAATCCGTGAGGGAAAAGATGGATTCAGCCTCTCCCATAGTGGACAGTACGTAAGTCAACAGTTTGGGTATAGAGATCAGGTCATTACAACATAACCCGAATTTTAGATTGATGAAGTAGAAAATGATGAATCTTGAATTTCTTGAATTGTTTCTTGATTGAATCACACTATATCTTTTTTATTGTTTCCTCAAAAATCTTGGTTTGATCTTCAATTAATGATGGCTTTGTAATTTCACTTTAATTTTCTCACAAGAACAATGAATTTGTCTCCTTTTGATTGGCTAATTGATGGAATTTTGGAGTATGAGAGGTCCCCTAAGCGTGCATACTCCAAAATAATATTTACATTTATTTTATTTATATCATTTCAAAGAAATAATTAAATTAGATAAGTTATATTAGTAAAAAGTGTAAAATTTACGTAGGAGGTCGGTGGTTCAAAATCACATTCCACATGAATATTAAAAAGTCAAAGATTAGGCCTTTGCTTTTGGACTTCTTTGATCGAAATAAATTTTTATTTATTTTCACCATTTTTGGATTTATATTTTGTCAAACTAGCCGGTAAAAACTAATTAGTACAAAAATAAAAGTTGAAAGATAATTATTTGGTGATTTACTGAAATCATAAAATTAAAAATTTATTTTATTAAATCGAAGATTGAAAGTTATGATTCTTGGACTATAATAAAACCCCTTTGTCTTTAAAAAAAAAAAAAAAAAAACACTAAAATAATTCTCAAAGTTCTGTAATTTTTTAAAAACACATTTTTAATATTATTTTGTTATTTTAAGATATTGTTTTGGAATACTATTAATAGTTCTGAAATTCACTTTTGATTGTTACACAAATGATTAGATCATTGTATCCTAAAAATGATTGTCCAAAAAGTTCGCAATTGTTAATTGCGGACAATTTCACTCCAAGACATTATGCTATCAAAATACTCGATTGATAAATTTTCTTTTCTGCAATTTTATTGTTCTGCAATAGTTTCTATATTATGCACGAATTATATAAGATCCTCAAGTTTGAATAATGTAATCCATGTCCTTACGAGTAAAACTTGGAATTGATTCAAAACTTTCTTTTGTAAATGCCGAAAGTGCATGCATATGCAGAATATACTAACATTTATGCAAGCCACATCCCAATTCATCAATTCTAAATTCGAATAATTAATGGCATGTATTAGTTATTAGACAGCCTCACTATTTGACTTAGGCTTTTGGACTTAGGTCCTATTTGTGTAATCTGTGTTTGGCATGTGAGTCTGTGACTTGAAAAAATGCTTTCTTGAAACACGCTTTTGATCTTATATTGGTAATGAGCTCTAGCCTTACACGTAGTGCATTTCTAGGTGTTAGATATGACTTTTGAGGTGCCATATAAAAGGCTCCCTTAGCCTCATTTTCAGATAAAGGTATGGAATAAATTTAATGAATACACATCGAACTTTAAAATTGTTACTATTTACTTACTAAACTTTAAGAGGTTACACAATATTCACTCATCTGTATACATAGTTACCCATCCCCCACTATTTTAACTGTCATCCCTCCGAATAGATGAAAATATACATGTTGTTTACAGAAATATGATGTGGCAAATAATTTCCCTTATATGTTGCCAACTAGGAATGAACCACGACTTCACATACAAATTCATTCTCCCCTTCAACATTTCATGACATCCCTCTTTCAATTTCTCTCCTGAACCATACTCTTCCAAATCCAAAATTCTCTTCTTCAAAATTGTCCCTAAAATTAGCCTCATTACAGTAAGGGTTGGGCATTCTTCTCTTCTCTAGATAATGGAGGACACAGGTGACCCACAAGACCTTCATATTAAATACAATAATTGTATGGAAGATGCACCATTGGGTGAGGAGCAAGAAAGATCACAAGAAGCGAATTTTTTGTATTATTTTGTATGAACATGATTTGTGTGCTTATGGGCATGAAAAAAAAAGAGGTGAAGACTAAAAATGGGGTTTATCAGATTGTATGTTTTCAGGTAGGGGGTAATGTTTATAATCAGATTTTATGAAACCTAATCATACTTCTCTATAATTAGATTTTATGTTTTCAAGTAGGAGTTAATCTTTATGATCATAATGAATGTGTATGTAGCAAACTTAACACTAGTTTTTTGCTTTCCAGTGACGAACACGTGTGGATGATGGTGATTTTCGTTATCAGAGAAATGCACCGAAAAGAGTTGTGGTTATTCTGAATGCGGACTTTGAATTTTAAGCAGTTGGTGCAGATGATGGCACTAAATTGTTTTTTATGGGCGACCTATGTTCTAAATGGCTGTAGTTTGGAGCCTCTGAATATTTTTGATAGTGAACTGGTTTTTGAATGTTTTTAGCTATAGTTTATGGCTTTATGCATCAGAGTGGTTGGAAAATGTTTTTCAATTGTAGTTTAGCCACCATGGATGAATGTTTCTTGAATGAAGTTATATTCCAGCATTTTATTGGATGTTGACAGTGAACTGTTGAAAGGAGTGTTTTGGAATGAATGTGTTAAGGATGAATGCTTTTTGAATGAATGTTTTTTAAATGAATGGCCATTTTCCAGTAGTTTATATCAGTCATTTTTTTTTTATTTTTTTTTTGAATTCTTAGCAGTTTATTAATCATCAACTTGTGGTGCATCAGGTATACAAGTCATATGTTTTAAGAATTCTCCATTTGCTGTGAAATTTTTATTGTCTGACTGGGAACACAGGTGAAATTAAGCTATTAATATGATCTTTCTTTCTGTACAAATGAATTGATCTCTGTATAGCTTAGTTTTTAGTTGGAAAGCTTCAAGTGCATAGCTTATATAACGATGGGGAAAAAATGTCTCCACTCAAATTTGATGCACCACATCAACATGATGCTCCACAAGCTGAATTCTCAGCAGCTTCTTAAAACTTCACAGCAATTTGATGCACCTCAATTTGCTAATGCGCCAGATTTATGCACCTCGATCAACAACTTCTTAAAACTTCACAGCAATCTGATGTACAATCTAGTGCATTAGATTGAGTCAACTCATCTGGTGCATCACAGTTATGCACCTCGTTTAATTCCAGTCTCCAATAACCAAAAACGTAACTTCTAATTCACACACAATACTACCCAACTATCAAAACTACCAAACTCAGTCCAAAACAATAAAACAACATGCACTTAGAAGCTGATTCATTCATTCAATGTATTCTAAATAATACCAAGTTCATAAAACCAAGTTTCAATTATTACAACCAACTACATAGACGAACTACAACAAACGAGCTATTCTACTTTTGTGAAATGCATTACATCGAAAAATATTAGAGCATTTTCAACCCCTACTTCATCGATCAAAGCACCCAAGTGATCTTTATAATTGCCGTGGTGGCTCCTAGGCATAATACTGATCTCCATTCGATTAGTAACCATTGAGAGTTCTCTTCATATCTCCTATTGTGACAGCGATGGCCATAAGAATTCTCTTCATATGCCTGTACAGGCTTCCACTTCTACTTAGGCGTGGGCGTGGGTTGGGTTGGGTCGGTTTTTGCCCCAACCCAAACCCAACCCAACACGATCGGTTTGATCTAAAATCAAACCAACCCAACCCAAGTAAATGTTGAAACCCAACCCAACCCAACCCAACCCAATCAAGTGTCGGTCGGGTTGGGTTGGGTTGGTCAGTTTGGACAAATTGTAATTTATTACCATATAATCAAACCAAAAATAGAGGTTATCAACATATGGCTCTCTGAGGTCCTGAGAAAAAAATGAAACAATCTTGGGCATAGGCACTTACAGGAAAGCTAAACTAGAGGATGAAATAGTTGTCTTTCCACGATTTGCAGAGGCTCTCCACTTGACGAGAAACTTGAATAGTTGGAGCTATATTCCTTCATACAAGATTTGTGATCCTTATCTCACAGATGTGGATCACTTATCTCACACCTGCATTTGTAGTAATAATCCTCAAATTCTAAAGGTGCTCAACATTTTATTGGAATATCAATAAAATAAGAAGCATCAAAATGAAATGGTAAGGGAAAGCAGATCTGTATATGGTTCTCTAGTGCACGATTATTTAATTGTAAATAAATTGTATTGCTCTACTTTACAAGGAGTTCAACAAAGCTTCCAATCAGATTGTAATAACAGCTTAAACAAAAAGAAGAGCGAACGGAAAACCAAAAAATGTAAAATGCATAGAACATTTCATTTAGGCTTTAGCAATACTAAATATCAAGTGAAAAGAACTCAAACGGCAGGAAACTTGAAAAATGGAGAAGCAGACATTAAATTAGAAAAAGAAAAAATGAAGGTTTATTTCCATTCAATCAAAATCACCTAATATTCTTTGAGTGGTCACATACATGGTGCCTCGCATCGCTATTCAAGTTCTTGCTTCGGATCTACAGGCAATCCCAGCACAAAAGCATGAAAATCATTGTTTTGATACACGATATCATAGATGCAGAATCTCTACTAATTAGAAAGAGGAAAACTATGGAGAAATTTCAAGAAAGAAACTGCAGTCTACAACATATTGAAACAAGGCAAGAACAAATGGAGCACTTCTATAGCTGGCGATTGAGGACGACTGAGAACTTACTGGCGACTTTGAGTCCTTGATTGAGGACAATCGGTGATCGGCGTCGGCGATGTCGACGATTTGGTGAGACGACGCTGCTGCGAGTGGAATGGGACTGTGGGCTGTGGCTGCGTGAGAGAGAGATGGAAGTTATGTTAGGGTTGTCGTGACAATTGTTTTGCCTTTTGCAAGAAATTTGAGTTTTTTTTTTTTTTTTAATAAGCGGGTTGGGTTGGGTTGGATTGGGTTGGGCGGGTTTGGGCGGTTTTTGTTGATCAACCCGTGACCCGACCCAACCCGACACGCCTTCTATACCCAAAACCCGAAACCCACCAAAAAAAAAAAAAAAACCGACCCAAACCGATCGGGTTGGGTCGGGTCAAACGATTTCGTTGGTTTGGGTTGGATTTTGCCCACCCCTACTTCTACTACGCCTTCTCTTGTCATTGAAATATGTAGTTAATAAACAAATATCCCTTTAAATTGCTGGTGCGGTGTTTCCCAAATGAAAAGAAGTTGTTCTGCCCATTTTGACGTGCAAATGTTGATTAATGTTGATGTGTAATGTGTCTTTTTGAAAGTCAAAGAAATATTTTTTTATTTTGTCTAATCCAAGGGCTGTAAAATAGACAAGTGTAGGGTTGATTTTATGTATTGTAGTAGGTTAAAATTTCACCTTTTATAATGTAAAAATGCAGCTGTACGTTCAGACCCAGAAAATCAGATTTGCACCTCTGTTTCTTCCCCTGCTTCACTGGTTTTTCTGTCCAACTTCTTCCTTCTTGCTACCGATGCATTTTGGCCATTTTTTCCACACATTACAGGTTCAGAAAACTGTATAAACAGCCAACATTATTGGTATCAGAGCATCATCTCCAGGTCTGGTTCGTTTTCTCTGCTGCACCAAAAAAAAATATGAACCAAGGGTTAAAAAAAAGGGGTTTTTTGATGAAATTTAAATGGCAAGCACAAGTGGTTCAAGTGGAAGTTTACAGCAGTCATTTGTTCCAATTTTTTATGGCCAAAACTATGATTTTTGGTGTGTGAAGATGAAGACTTCATTCGTGGCTGTGGATCTATGGGATATGGTGGAGAATGGCTTTGAAGAACCTGAAAATGAGGAAGTCCTAACAGCAGCCAAGAAGAAGGAACTTAAAGAAGTAAGGCAAAGGGATGCAAGTGCACTTTCAATGTTGCATAGGGCAGTGGCTGATTCAGTCTTTCCAAGAATCATGATGGCAAGCAAAGCAAATGAAGCATGGATGATTCTAAAGAAGGAATACCAAGGAGACTTGAAGGTAAGAGCCATTAAACTTCAATCTCTTAGAAGAGATTTTGAAAATATGAAAATGAAAGACAATGAATGTGTTAAAGAATTTTCGGATAGATTTAATGGGCTTGTGAATCAAATGAAGTCATATGGTGAGGATGTTACAAATACAAAAATGGTGGGAAAATTTTTGATTAGCTTGCCGGAAAAATATGATCCTCTTGTGGCGGTGATTGAAGAAACAAAAAATCTAGAGCTAAAAGTTGAGAAGTTGATGGGTTCATTGAAATCATTTGAACAAAGGTTGAATCGACGTTCCGAAAAATCAATGGAGATTGCATTTCAATCTAAACTAAGTGTTGGATCAAATAGCAACTTAAGGCAGCCCCAAAATTATGAAAAGAGGATGGATATGTCAAGTAGAGGTGGAAGAAGTAGTAAGGGAAGAGGAAGAGGAAGAAGTCCAAGAGGAAGAGGTAGAGGTAGAAGTATTTTTGAAAGGAGATTTAGTAGAGAAGATCAATCAAAGGTGCAAAATTTGCAAGAGAAGTAGCCATGAAGAAAATGATTGTTGGTTTAAAGGGAAGCCACAATGTTACAATTGTAAAGGATTTGGACATATGCAAAAGGATTGTAGAGCAAAGAATACTCAACAAGCCAATTGTGTAGCCGAGTAGGAGGATGAATCAAGTTTGTTTTATGCCTCTTTGAATGCACCAAATGAAGCATGTTTCTCAAGTTCAAGTTGCTCAAATGAAACTCAATGGTACTTGGATAGTGGATGCACAAATCGTATGACTTCAAATGAAGGAATCTTTGTTGATATGGAAGATTCAAATTCAAAAGTGAGATTGGGAAATGGAGATGTAGTAAATGTGAAGGGAAAAGGAAAAATTGGAGTTCAAACGAAGAGGGCTCTAGACTTATTCGAGATGTCATGCATGTACCAGACTTAGACCAAAAGTTGCTAAGTGTTGGACAGCTTTTAGAGAATAGTTATTCTCTATTTTTCAATGATGGTTATTGCATTAGTCGTGATAAAAAGGCTGGAAATTCAATCATAGCAAAGGTGAAAATGGAGAATAGAAGCTTTCCTCTCAAATTCAAGCATTCAAATGACAAAGCTTTTCGAATGGTGGCTAATGACTCTTGGTTGTGGCACAAACGACTTGGACACTTGAACTTCCAAAGGCTGAAATTATTGGAGCAGAAAAATATGGTTCATGGGCTTCCAAAAATTGAAGAAAAGCATGAAGTTTGTGAAGGATGTGCACTTGGAAAGCATCACCATCAACCATTCCCAAAAGGAGCAGCTTGGAGAGCAAAGAGGTCACTTGAATTGGTGCATACGGATGTTTGTAGACCGATGCATACACCATCCCATTCACAAAATAGGTACTTTATCCTATTTACTGATGATTTTACAAGAATGACATGGGTTTATTTTATGAGACAAAAATTTGAAGTTTTTACAATCTTCAAAAAATTCAAGATTTTTGTTGAGAAACAAAGTGGCCATTTTATAAAAGTTTTGAGGAGCGACAATGGTAAAGACTATACTTCGAACGAATTTGACATTTTTTGTGAAGTTGAAGGTGTTGACAGGCAATTGAAAGTTGGCTATACACCACAACAAAATGGTGTTTCCGAGAGGAAAAATCAAACGGTGATGGAGATGGCAAAATCAATGTTGCGTGAAAAAAAGCTTCCAAAAGCTTTTTGGGCTGAAGCGGTTTATACGACCGTTTACTTGCTTAATCGATGCCCAACAAAGGTGGTATGGAACATAACTCCTATTGAAGCTTGGAATGGGAGAAAACCTTCGGTGACACACTTGAAAGTGTTTGGATGTCTTTGCTATGCTCAAGTACTGAAGGAGAAGCAGCGCAAACTTGATGAAGCAAGTGAAAAATGTATCTTCATTTGATATAGCTCACAATCAAAGGGCTATAAGTTGGACAACTTGAAGAGCAAGAAAGTAATTGTTAGCCGTGATGTGTTGTTTGATGAAAATGCTACTTGGAATTGGGAAAAAGAAGAGTTGAAAGAAGCATTCTAGTTTCAATAAATCTGTCCCAAAAATCTGCAATTGAAGATGTACAAAATGAAGAAAATGGAGTTCAATCAAGCTTACATTTGTCATCACCAATCAATCCCTCAAGCTCAAATTCATCATCATCAAGCTCAATTTCAAGAAAAATGCGAAATTTAAATGATGTTCTTGCAAGATGCAACTTTTGTGTGATTGAGCCCGATAACTTTGAAGAAGCAATGAAAGAGAAGTGTTGGAAAAAAGCAATGGAGGAAGAAATAGAAGTTATTGAGAAAAACAACACTTGGGAGCTAGTTGAAAGACCAAGTGAGAAAGCTGTCATTGGTGTGAAATGGGTCTATAAGGTGAAGCATAATTCCGATGGTTCATTCAAAAAAAACAAAGCAAGATTGGTGGTGAAAGGCTATGCACAATAGCCCGACATTGATTATGATGAAACTTTTGCTCTGGTTGCTCGTCTAGACACCATTAGAGCACTTATTGCTCTTGCAGCCCAAAAAGGTTGGTTGTCTTACCAACTTGAGCCTTTTTGAATGAAGAACTCAAAGAAGAGGTATATGTTGCACAATCTCAAGGCTTCATCATTAAAGGAGAAGAAGACAAAGTGTATAAACTAAGAAAGGCTTTGTATGGGCTCAAACAAGCACCAAGAACATGGTATAGTCAAATTGATGGCTATTTTCAACGACATGATTTTTTGAAGAGCAAAAGTGAGCCAACCTTGTACGTGAGACATCAAGGGAACACCGATGTTCTTATTATTGCATTATATATTGATGATTTGGTGTTTACGGGAAATAATGCAAAGATGATTGAAGAATTTAAAGTTGAAATGATGAAAAGATATTAAATGAGTGATTTGGGTTTGTTGCATCATTTTCTTGGTATAGAAGTATATCAAGATGAAAATGGGGTATTTATTTCTCAAATGAAATATGCGAAAAAGTGCTTAAAAAATTTAGAATGTTTGGATGTAAATATGTGAAAACTCCTTTGGCTTGCAATGAGAAATTGATGAAGGATGATGGAGAAAAGAAGATTGATGAAACTCTTTATAGAAGCTTGATTGGAAACTTGTTTTACCTCACCGCGCAACAAGACCGGATATTATGTTTTCCGCAAGTTTGCTCTCAAGGTTCATGAGTACTCCAAGTCATAAACATTTTGGTGTTGGAAAAAGAGTTTTGAGGTATATAATGGGGACATTAAACTTTGGGATCAGATTTGAGAAGAATTTGGAAGTGAAGTTAAGAGGTTTTTGCGATAGTGATTGGGGAGGTTGTGTTGATGATATGAAGAGCACCTCCAGCTATGCATTTTCCCTTGGCTCGGGAGTGTTTTCGTGGCTATTCAAGAAGCAACAATCAGTTGCTCAATCCTCAGCTGAAGCGGAATATATGTCAGCCTCTATTGCAACTTCACAAGCTATATGGTTAAGGAGAATTTTGGAAGATATTGGAGAGAAGCAAGGAGAAGCCACACCATTGTTTTGTGACAACAAATCAGCTATTGCGATGGCAAAGAATCCATGTTTTCATAGTAGAACAATGCACATTGCAATCAAGTATCACTTCATTCGAGATGCAATTGAAGATGGAGAAGTTGAACTAAACTATTGTAAATCCGAAGATCAAGTGGCGGATATATTTACAAAGGGACTTCCGACATCAAAGTTTCAGCAACTAAGAGCTGCACTTGGAGTTCAAGAAAAAACACATTAAGGGGGAGAATGTTGATGTGTAATGTGTCTTTTTGAAAGTCAAAGAAATATTTCTTTATTTTGTCTAATCCAAGGGCTATAAAATAGACAAGTGTATAGTTGATTTTATGTATTGTAGTAGGTTAAAATTTCACCTTTTATAATGTAAAAATGCAGTTGTACGTTCAGACCCAGAAAATCAGATTTGCACCTCTGTTTCTTTCCCTGCTTCACTGGTTTTTTTCTGTCCAGCTTTTCCCTCTTGCTACCAATGCATTTTGGCCATTTTTTTCACACATTACAAGTTCAGAAAGTTGTATAAACAACCAACAATTAAGAAGGACTAGTTTTCTTGGACCATTTGAGCTAAAGTCCTTGATATACAGACCAAACCAAAAGTAAAAATGCCTCACACCGCTCTACTTCCCTTCCTCGTCATTAACTTGGTCGTTGTCACTAGAGCACCACCACTACAGCCTTGTTTTTACAGTGAAACTTGCCCAGAAGCTGAACATATGGTCAGGTTTAGAGGATCGGGGGTTCACGTTTGGGGGTTTTGATTTTAAAATTTCGATTTAGGTTAATAATCTAAAGGCGTGTTTGTTTGGTGCTTTTTAGTGACTTGGACATAATTAACACCGTCAATACGCCTTGTAGAATTTCTGTTATCCACGTGTAATTTTCCGTCTATTTGGAGAAATGAGAGTTAATAGAGTGGTGGATGAGTAACAATTCCAAAAGATGGATGAGTATTGGATAACCCATTAAAGTTGAGTGAGTAAGTAGAAACAATTTTAAAGTTCAGTGGTGATTCATTAAATTTACTCGAAGGTGTGAGTGTATTGTTCGAGGATTTTCTCCGATTCTTCGTTTTTCTCTCGTCTATTCTTCAATCTCTGTAAAATTTTAAGTGGATTCTTTGATGTACATAGTATGTAATCTATGAGATTGAATATGGTTTACTATGGTGAAATTTGTATGTGAAACGAGAGTAACACTTTGAAGAAATTTTTTATTGCTTCATATATTTGTACTGCACCATTCTTGATTGATTTTAGTGGATCTGTACGATATCTACTTGTAGATGCTCAACAGTGAGTAGCGTTTAGAGCACATGAACATCCAGACCCCTTAGTGAGTGAAAATTCCTTTACGTTGTTACTTTTTGATTTCTGCGATTTTACTTTCTGTAAACGATTTAATTTTGAATATTTTTGTTTAACCGCGATTGGGATCAATATTTGGTATCAGAGCTTTGTTTCAAAAAGGGGTTGGGGTTCTATGATTTCTTGAATCCCTAATTTTTTTCAAAAGTTTGCAAATCTGGTAAATCGTTTTGATTTATAAAGTATTTGTGAAAATAAATTGTGTTTTCTAAAAGGAAATTTGTTGACCTACCTTCGATTCAACCTTTGTTTGGATCTTTTTGAGACTCTGTGTTTTTATGGGTTATATATGAAAGATCTTGAATGATATATTTGTATTATTAAGGTTTTTTAAAAAATTACTCTGAAAAATCCTTTAACTCGCTTTGATCGTAAATAATCTTGTGTTTGTCATTGAGTTCTAGTGATCCCTTTGGTAACTCACTATTGAGTTGTGATGATTTTTTGTAACCCAACTGGTGAATTGAATTAACTCACTTTGATTCCTACTGATTTATTGACTTACCTCCTAAGTTCTACTAAATCTTTTCAACTCACAGGGTTCCTTTATACAATTTGGAAGTTTTGGTTCGTTTCTAGTATGCTTTAATCATTCCCTTCATTCTAAACCTTTAAGTTTTAGACTCTGGTATTATCTCTCTTACTCTTTTATATTTCTGTTGTTTAAATTCTCTATATTATCTGAATTTGAATATGTTATTTACGTCAGAGATCTACCACTATTATCCTTTGTCCAAGATCTCCTACAAGGATCTGAGAATCTAAGGAAGAGCAGTCGACCAAAGGGTCTTCACTCCTTAAACATGTCAAATTTACAATTTAATTTGATAATCTTCTTGTATTGATCATCTTCATTTGTTTTTATATAATTCTATTTTCTGTTAACCTGGATTATATAATTTATTTGACGGTTTTTGTAATATGTATAATAAGTATAAATTACTACATTGTTATTTCTCACTTTAAAATTTGCATATTCTGTAAATTTGTCACGCTAGTTGAGTGTATATACTTTGTGTGGTATACATTTGATTCTATGAATTTACTTGTTAAAATGTCAACTTCACTCAAGTTTGAGATTGAAATGTGGAATGATACTGGAGACTTTAGTCTCTTGCGCTAGAAGATGAGGGCTATGTTGTTTCAATGAAGGTGTTTTGCTGCTATTGATGGGGTTTGAGCTACTGAGATTAGTGTCAATAAGAGACGGGAAATAAATGAGATAGCCTTCAGCTCCATTTTCCTTCACCTATCTAGTAGTGTGATAAAGAAAGTTGGGAAAAGTACCATAGCTAAGGCACTCTGGACAAAGTTACGAAAACTTTACCTAACTAAGACAATGCCAAATAAATACTACCTCTAGAAACAATTCTATAACTTTAGGTTTGACTCTTCCATTAGCCTAGAATAAAACATTGATAAGTTCACAAATTGATTCAACATTTAGCTAACTTAGATGAGAAATTGTCCAATGATTAGCAAGTTGTATCTCTATTAAATTCCTTAGGTGATAAATATAGGAAAATCAATAATGCCTTAGGGTATGAAAGAGAGGATCTTACAATGGATATCATAGTCTTAGCTCTAAGAAATAGAGAACTTGAATTAAAAATCTAAATTTAGAGATTTTAAGAGTGGTGAAGGGTTAAATTTAAAGGAAGATTGAACTAAAAAAAGAGTAACAATTTTAGTAATTCTAACTCTTATAAGAAAGAAAAATCTCATAATGATATGTTCAAAGATAAGAACAAGAACAAAGGAAAACTTAAGAACAGAGTTAAGAAATGCTATTACCATGTTCAGACTAGTCACTTTATAAAAGATTGTTTCAAGAAAGCTTCTGACATGAAAGAGAAATTCAACTCTTATGGGTCAATAGCTATTGCTTGTAACAATGACTTTGATATACAATGAATTTCTTGTTAATGTAGCCAAAAGAAACTTAAATGAATGGGTTCTTGACTCTGGCTATACTTTTTACATGTGTCCTACAAAAGAATGGTTTACTGAATTTGTTGACTTAGATGGTGGACAAGTTCAAATGTGAAATGATATAAGTTGCCAAATTCTAGATATGTGCCTAGCTTGTAGATAAGTTTTATTTCCTTAGAAGAACAAGATAATGAATATGATATAAGAATTCATAAAGGATTTAACAAAATAACCTTAATGAGACCTTGTAGTCTAAATCTTTGGTTGAAAATAGCTCTATAGTTGTAAATGAAATAAGTTTTTGATCTAGCATAAAAAGACTTGGCTACATTAGTGAAAGGGACTAACAATTTTTAATAAACTTGGATGTTTTGAAAATAATAATATTGAATAACTTAAGTTTTGTGAAGAATGTGTTATTAGAAAACAAAACAGACTGCCTTTCAAAACTAGGATTCATATGTCCACTTTTATTCTTAATTATTTACTTGCTGATCTTTAGAGTCCAGTATCTGTAAATACATTTAGTGGATTTAAATTCTATCTACTTATAGTAGATTGTTTTTCAAGAAAAATATGGACTTTTTGATTAAAGACTAAATTTGATACTTTTCAAAACTTCAAGTAATGAAAAATGATGATTGAAAATCAAACAAACAAGAAAGTTAAAGTACTTAGAACTGATAATGGTCTTAAATTTTGTAATTTTGAATTTGACTCCTGTTGCAAAATATTTGGAATTTTAAGACACAGAACTGTAACATATACCCCTTAGCAAAATGGCATTGCCAAGAGAATAAATAAGACCTTATTAAAAAAAGGTTAGGTGTATATTGCTAAGTTCTGGACTTCCCAAATTTTCTGATGAGAATCTTTGAAAACTGCCACATATCTAATAAAGAAAATTCCTTCTAGTGTTATTGACTTTCTAGTTCTTGAGAATTGTGGTTTGGAATGTCTCGAGATTACTCTGCGCTTAAGGTGCTTGACTGTACAGCCTATTCTCATCAAAGTGAAAGTAAACTTGAACCTAGAACCTTAAAATGCATTTTTTTTTGGGGGCTATGGGGAGGAGATCAAGTGTTATGGACTATGGTTAAAGTGCAAAGTGGTGTTAAGGTTATTGTAAGTAGGGATATCATTTTCAATGAAAATTTTATGCTTTGTTCTGTTTCTCCAAACTTAAAATTTGTTAAGATGCCATTGGTTAAGGAAACAGTTGTGGAAAATAAAGATGATGATTCCATTGAACCTGATGATCAAATTGAGATGTAGACTTCTCAATCTGAAACAAATCAAGTTCAAATTGATGTTGAAAATGAAACTCAGTTATAGGATCCCACTCTAGTTGATTATCAACTGACTAGAGATAGAAGTAGAAGAAATAAATTTCCTTCTACTAGAATAAGTAGTGATAACTTTGTGACTGTTTTATCTTCTTTAGACTCTATCAATTCTGAACATATTACCTTTAAAGAAGTTGTTCACTGTAAAGAATCTATTTTTTGGAAAGAAGACATGAAAATGAAATGAACTCCTTAATTAAAAATAAAATATGGATTCTTGTTAACAGACCAAATAATCAGAAAGTAGTTGATTGCAAGTGTTTATAAAATTAAAGAAGTTGAGTCTAATTATGAAAATAAGATATATAAAACTAGGTTGTAGCTAAAGGGTTCACAAAAAAAGAGGGTATTGATTATAAATAAATATTTTTTACGGTTGCAAAGTACACTTCAATTAGAATTTACTTACATTAACTACTTATTTTGATTGGGAATTGGATCAATGTAATGTTAAAAATGTATTTTTAAACGATTTGAGTCAGCCTAAAGATTTTGAAATTAAGCCAACATTTGAAATGTTTATTTATTAAAAAAGTCTCTTTATGACTTAAAACAAGCACTTGGGCAATGGTATAAGAAATGTAGCTCGTATGTTCTAACTTTAAGTTTTGTTAAGAGAAATTATAATTCTTGCTTCTTTTACAAAGGTTAAGGTGGACTTGAATTTGTTTTTATGTTATTATATGTTGATGATATATTTCTTTCTTGTTATGATAGAGTTGAGATTGACTTAATTAAATCAAAATAAAAATCTAAGTTTGAAACGAAAGATCTAGGTCAAGTAAAAAGAAATTTAGGCATGGAAGTCAAAAGAGATAGAAATAATTGTACTTTCTATGTGAATCAGTGCTAAGAAAATACTCGAAAATTTTCTATGTTTGACTACAAACCTATTACTTTGTATCTTTCCAATCACTTTAAACTATTAAGTGAACAATCACCTAAAATTGATGAAGAATTTGAAAGAATGAATTGATAACTGAAGAATAGCTAACCAAGAGTGAGGTGAATTGGTTTATACAAACTTTTTCGAAGAATAATCTAATTTCAAACTATGTGGTAATATATAAGTCAATCAAACAATTATGCACAATCTCAAAAGCAATAAGTAAAAAGGAAGAGAGTGTGCAAACAATATAATTGTGGAGGTTCGATCTCAATCAATGATCTACATCCTCCGTTACCGAGCTCTCAGTCACGAGCAATGTTTTTTCACTATGTTGATTGACTTATGGTGCAATCCAACCCTCTACAAAACTTCTGGTGACTTACAAACAAGGAGCATCAATCCTTATACAACGTTTGAGCTTTACGGGACCTCAACATAACTCACAAGTTTGTGATCTTTACCTTTGAAAAATAATTCTTATGCAAATAGTTTTGTAGAATAATTTTTGTCGTGCATAAAAATTCACTTTGAACTTTCAATAATTCATTGTGAAATATTAAAGCATTTTACCTTTACATATGAATCCAAATCGTCTACGTCTAATATTTTTAATGTTTGTCTTGACGAGATTTGATATGACGAGCGTACTTTCTTTCTATCTCGACTTTCATTGATAATCTTTTGCGAATATTCTGACAGCGGCCTTTTTGTCTTCTATTGATTGATTTTGCAACAATTGCTATAACATTCGAATATAATTGTTAGAGAAAAAATGATTTATTTGTTATAATCAAAACATGAAATCAATCATAGGTCAACATGAATAAAATACGTTCTATTAATGCTGTTAGCTCTATTATATATCTAATGGTATGCACTAAACCTGATTTGGCGCATGGCATAAATATTTTGAGTTGATTTATGGCAAATCCAGTGAAACTCACTAGCTTGCTATAAAATGAATGCTGAGATATTCAAAATGTTCGTCTATTTTAGGATTAAAGTTTAAAAAGTGTGATGAGGGCATAATTTTGAAAGGTTGCACAGATTTTGATTTTGCAGGTAATTTAGATAAAAGAAAATATACTTCTTCTTGCATTTTCACACTTTGTGATGGGTGCATTAGTTGGAAATTCCAACTTTAGAAACTAGCAGCACTATATTCAACTGAAGCAGAATATATTGTAGGTTGTAGCATATGATGCTGTTAAGGGATGACTTTGGTTAAGAAGGTTGTTAAAAGAAATTTGTTTTGTATATGAAGTAATTAGACTATATACCGATAAAGAAAAGTGATTCGCCTTAGTAAGAATCATGTGTATCAGATAGAACTAGACATGTTGATATAAAATTTTCATTTTGTAAGGGATATGGTAGAAAAAGATATGATCACATTAGTTAAGATTACTACTGAATTCAACCCATCTAATCTTGGTACCAGTGTACTCCCTTTAAATAAATTTCAAAATTGTTTGAAGATTCTAAATGTTACTTGAAAGGCAGTATATATTTAGAATATCAAGCTTTATGTTTCCAAAGTTTTAATCTTTTTCTTTTTACAAGTTTGCTAGAGTAAATGAAACAAGTGATTCTGTTGTAGAACACAAGATGAAGTAAAAAATAGTTCAGCAAAGTGGAGATTGTTAGTCATTGAGCTATCTCACTATTTTACTTGCGTTTTTGGACTTGGGCCTATTTGTGTAATCCAAGTTTGACTTGTGACTTGAACAAACAAATTCTTGAAAACACACTTTTGGTCTTATATTGGTGATGAGATCTAGCCTTACGCGTGGTGCATTTGTGGACGTTAGATCTGACTTTTGAGGTGCCATATAAAAGGCTCCATTAGCCTTGTTTCAGATGAATGTATGAGTGTATTGTTCTAGGGCTTTCTCTCTATTTGTTCTTCAATTTTTGTAAAATCTTGAGTGAATTCTTTGATGTACTTAGTGTATAATCTATGAGATTGAGTGTGGTTAACTGTAGTGAACTTTGTAAATGAGGTGATAGTAAAACATTGAAGAAATCTCTTTCTTCATACATTTGTATTGCACCATTCTTGATTGATTTTAGTGAATCTGAACGATATCTATTTGTAGATGTTCAATTGGTGAATAGCGTTTAGAGCATGTGAACATCTCCTTAATGGGTGAAAATTCCTTTGTGTTGTTACTTTTTTTTTTTCCTGTGATTTTACTTTTTGGAAACGGTTTGGTTTTGAATGTTTTTGTTTAAATGCGATTGGGAAGAACAGTAGGAAATACTCATTGCTTTCCTGCGTGTGTATTTGACCTTGCTGCAAACAATAAACCATTAAAAGAAAGAATTTTACCATAATATAAAAGAAGGAATTTGAGGTACCAAAAATTTTATTTTTAAAAGCTATTACTTGAATTCACTTCATGGTAAGACGCTAGCTAATTCAAGATGGAAAATCCGAATTTTATGAATTTATACCCCTATAGATGGGAAGATTTTTATTTTGCTTGCATATGACATCCATTACTTTCTCCGTTTTGGATGATAATAGGTTTAACTTTATATATTGGCCCATGTTTGATCGGGATTAAAATCAAATTTTTGTTAGATTTTGACAAAAATTTATGAAATGTGTGGTTTAAAAGTTGTGGGATTCATAAAACATGTGGTTAAAATTGATTATTAACTTTAACTTATATTAAAATCTATATTTTAATATATACCAAACAGGGGCAAAAATGGCATAACTTTTCAATTATTAGTTTACATTAATGTATAAAATGTCTTAAATAGTTATACTGTGAATGATTTTCTCTTTTGTTATTTATATTTTATCAACTAAATTAGTCAAGTCGACTTTCTTGAGACGGATTGATCTTGTGTTGAGTTAAATGGGCTCTCATTCAAGTTAAATGAAGGGTAATTTTTATAAGTAAGAGTATAACTTTGGTCCATTTCAATAATAAGAAAATAAGTTTCAACTTTCAAAAATCAAATTTTTATTCATTTTTATTTATAATTTAATTAATTAAATATATTAAGGTCACAGATCTATATAATTTGATCACAGATTCACAATTTAGTTAATCACATATTATTTTCGGTCACAAATCAAAAATTTTAAATTTCAAAAATTATTTTACGTCATAATTCAAAAAATTTATAGGTCACAATTTATTCATCGGTCACAGATTCACAATTTAATTAGTCACATATTATTTTTCGGTCACAAATCATGTCACAAATTTTTTTACGGTCACAATTCAAAAATTTTAAAAGTCACAATTTTTTCCTTGATCACATATGAAAAATTTATAAGTCACAATTTTTTTATCGGTCACAGATCACGAACATTATAAGTCACAACTTAGGTCACACATTATTTTTTGGTCACAGCTCATTTTTTTCATTGGTCAAATATTATTTGTTGGTAGTCACAGCATAGGTCATAGAATATTTTGCACATGGCTTAGATCACAGCACATGGCTCAGGTCACAGCACATGACTCAGGTCACAGCATTGATCACAGAGACTATACAGCACCACTTCACCACAACCATCGTCTTACATGCCCTAAACCTACTCCGTCGCTGCTACCACAACCGGCCACTCACCACAACCACCATCACTAACGTCGCCAACACAGCCTCACCACCACATCACCACCACCAACCCACACCACCATAGACACCATTTCTCTTCTCCAACACCACCGCACCACCACCAACCCGCACCAATATCACAGTCAACCAATTAATCTGTGACCACAATCCCCACAACCATCACCACGCAAAATTCCCAAACCCACCACCGTCGTCGCCGCCGCCACCACCACCACCACCACCAATCCTGTAAATAGTTAAAACTGCCACCACTAACCCACACCACCACCAACCCGCGTCGCCCACCACCACTACACCACCACCTCCTCCACATTAACACGCACCACCACTAACCTAAACCACCACCAGCCCGCGTCGCCCACCACCACTGCACCATCACCTCCTTCACATTAACACGCACCACCACTAACCTAAACCACCACAAACACGCCCCGCCACCACCACTGCACCACCAACACCGCCACATTAACACACACCACCAACCACCCCCAACAACGACAAAGCAAATTGGAAGAAAAAATTAAAAAAAAAAAAAAAAAAAAACCGCCGTAAAAATCACCACCACACCGCACCACCGCCAACCACAACAAGTGACGCCGCCCACCGCCGCCACCACCGTTGACATCAACCACTAAATTAACCCATGCAAAACCACCTAACAGAGCGACGATTCATTTCAGATTCGAGCAGATCGGTGTTGCAAACCACCGCTTCACGTCGCTGCATTGCCAGATTCGCCGCCGCCGCCGCAACCAACCCTCGTAGCACCAACCACTGCTCCACATCGCGACGAGGCTGGACTGCTTCACATCGCGACAAGGCTGGACTGTGAGGGGCCTGCACTAACCAACTCTTCCAATCGCGAGGTGCATCGCCAGAGTCAGTGGTGCGATGGAGTGGCGGCGGCGTGAAGGATGAGAGACTAAACTTTGGAGAGTTATACGAGAGGGAAAGAGGGTGAACGAGGGTGAATCTGATTTTGGGGGTAGGGTTTGATTTAATATTTAATTAAACAATTTTTAATATTTATTTTAATTAAAATATTAAATAAAATTTCTGATTTTTGAAATATTAAACTTCCCACCTTATTTTAGAACTCAAGATACTTAAGGTAGGGAATGATGTAAGTTCCACTTAAATGAATATCATGTCAAGGCCAACTTTATTTAAAATAAAATAAGTTAATTTACAATTACATGAGCACATTTTTCCATTAAAACGTCTTAAAAAATCATATTAAAAATGATTTTCTTCTTTCTTACGTATATTATGTCCACTAAATTTGTTACACTGGGCCCTTTTGGGTCAAGTTGGCCTTAATCCAACAAATTGATTGCATTCAAAGTTAAATTACACTCTAATCCGAATCAAATCAATACCCAATCAAGTCCAAACTCTCTATTCAAGAAAATGAATAAGTTTATTTACAATTAAGTAAGATTATTTATCATTAATTAAAATGTCTTATTTAGTTATATTATAAATGATTCTCTTGTTTATTTATATTCCCTCAACTAAATTAGTCAAAATCAAACATTTTGGAACAATTTGATCTCTCAATTTAAGAAGACGTGACATTTCTCATTTAGTCATTCATGACAACATCTTTTGGATAATTTTTTTTTTTTTTCCTAAAAATAAATTGTTTAGATATATCTACTAGGAATACTAATTTTTATTACGTACAGACAATCGAAGAGGATAGGATAGCAACCAACATCTAATTTTATGTTCCCATATTTTCGATATTCATAATTTGTCGTTTCTAATTTCTCACAAAATAATCCAATGAAACAGAGCTTTCACTCCCACAACAAAACAATAGACTACATACATGGGCCAGCAGGATTATCTTGTTTAAAAACTTAATTTATTAACAAAGAAAATATATATATATATATATATATTTACAATATATCTTGAACATGTTTTTCACATACATGAGATTTTTTATAAGTTGTGTCGAGGAAATTTTCAAGAAATTTTGATCCGGGCTTAGAAAAACTAACAAAACGAACACCACATCTACCAAGACTCGACACAAAACTTCATTCACTTTGGTTGCTCCAAGATTTACAGAAACCCCATAAAGAGGAATGTATGGTGGTGACAATAGCAAGAGTAGGAAGAAGAAAATGCAACAATGATGGAAACTCTCTCTTTTCCCTTCCCCAAGTCGGCTGCCCTCCCTTCTCTCTTTTCTCTCGGTTTCTATCTTGCACACACACACACACCACCATGATACTCGCGGCTGAAGGAGATGGATATATAGCATAGTTTTAGGTTACCAATATTGGGCTTAACTCTCCTCAATAGGCTAAGACCAAGTGCAAATGGGTTGCCACTTAACCTAAACTAATGGGCTAATATTCAAGTCCATACTTACTACTAAATGGTCCAACTAACCAAAAAACCATCCAACTCAAACTTGGGTCATCCAAAAGTGTAGATCGCTTCCCAATCGAGCCAAGTTTATGGTTTCGATTAATTATCCGTTGACTGTTTTAAATCATCGCTCGAATTTATTGGGTATCAAAACTCAACAAATCTCCACCTTGATGTCTAATAAATTTGCAAGCAATCAAAACACAAAGTTTATACTTGCATAGTCAAGATAACCAATAAAACAGGAATCACAGACATTACCTCGTGTTTTCAACCTGAAACACATACCATACCTGCTCCATGTACTTACCAATTCTAAGGTTAAGAACACTCAAGTAGAAGCAGATATTCCTAGTAATCAATCAAGAACAAATAAACATGCAATGTCGATATAATATAGGATAAACACACAAATATAATCAAACATGTTCACACAGAACAACAAACTAACACCAAATTGATCAAACACGTGCAATAAATGCATAAATGACCCCCCCGAAAAGATCTCACCACACTTATCCTATCTCATTATGTGTTGTTAACACCTCGAGAACACATATATCCTCTCATCGTCCACCGTGCTCACTAGATTGATCACTCAAATCATGTTTAACTGGTAAATCACAATATATCATAAATTCTCAGGATAATCATCTATCACCACATCACTTTTCTCAACTTAAGGATAATGGGTCACTACCTAACAGAAGTGATAGAAGTGTCTCTCTCACACTCCACCTGATCTCTTCACCGATAAATGATTCCAAACATTTAATTACCTCTCCACTCATGATCTAAATGTCACCTCACCTCTCTCATTATCTTTCTTTTTATTATCATTCATATAATAATCTATTTCACTATGTCCAAATTTACTACAATTAAAGAACATTTTATTTTCGCACTTGCATTAGACCTACAAATGCCACCAATACAAAAATAATGACTACAAGCAAAGTACAGACATAATTCACACAGAATAGTCAAACAAACTTTCCTAAGGTCACATGCAATTCTAACAGTGTAGAAAAGATTTGTAACAAATTCACAAAGAATTTAAGGCAAATAATTTACAAGTAATTCTTAGGTCTAGCAATAGGCAATGGTTACCCTTTTACGATAACCTCGATCCTAATGTCACTCCACACGATAACTTCTAATGCAAAAAATAAATGAATATCCTACATAATAGTTTTAAATGCAATAATAAAAGGCAAAGAATAAGAAATCGAGCGGACCACGTCTGAAGGTTCGTAAATATTAAGAGATAAGAATTCACCACTTTAGGACTACCGCTATCCGTCCCAAAGTTTCCAGCAACCATGGCAACAATAAACGGCAGTCGAACGTCTAAGAGAAAAATCGTCCAACTTTCACCTATTGCTCGAAACTAAAATTGAACAACACCAAATGGTTCGTCTTGTCCTCGACAACATTCTGTCTTTTGATGTCGTCGTCGAAATCCAGCTCACGAGCTACCACGCGCCTCCGCCTGCATAATCTACTAGTGGTCTCCGTTTCTCCAAAAGATGAGCGATTTCACCGAAAAACGTAAAAATAGGTCCAGCCAGAAAATTTTCAAAACTGCCCAGATTTCTTCCCGTTTCCTGATTCGATTCTAGTCGATGTTTCTCCTATTGTTTCATAGATTTCTCAACTGCACAAGCTCTAATATCATTTGTTGTAGAAATCTTGATCCGAGCTCAGAAAAACTAACCAAACGAACACAACATCTACTAAGGCTGGCCCAAAATTTCCTTTACTTTGGTTGCTCCAAGATTTACACAAACCCAACGAAGAGGAATGGATGGTGGTGATACTAGCAAGAGTAGGAAGAAGAAGATGCAACAATAGTTAAAACTCTCTCTTTTTCCTTTCCCAAGTCGGTTGCCCTCCCTTCTCTCTTTTCTCTTGCACGCGCACATGCACACCACCATGATACCCACGACTGAAGGAAATGGGTATATAGCATAGTTTTAGGTTACCAATAATTGGCTTAATTTTCCTCAATGGGCCAAGACCAAGTGCAAATGGGTTACCACTTAACCTAAACTACTGGGCTAATATCCAAGTCCACACTTACTACTAAATCGTCCAACTAACCAAAAAATCATCCAACCCAAACTTGGGTCATCTAAAAATGTAGGTTAGGGCTGGACATGGTTAGGTTCGGTAATAACCAAACCGAACCAAAAAATTTCAAGTATTTAGTAAATGGAATCGTCGGGTCGAAATATAATTATGGACCCGTTCGAGTTCAGTTCGGTTCGGTTCCATTCGATTTCGTACCATTATTAAAAATTTTAACATTTGTAATAAAAAGAACTAATGACACGTTCAATTTTAATTTTACAAATTGACGTAGTTCAATTTAATAACATATAAATAACAAATTGTACAATAACATTAATTTACAAATGTATACAAATACCAAAAAACAGATACTAATACTAAAATATCGACGATCCATTCCATATCAATAATGCATTTGCTTCAACATTCAAATTTACATAAAATAAAGAAATATAAATTAGAAGTCATACTTTAAAATATTATTAATATTTACCAACTATTTGTTAATTTGTTAATTTGCTAATTTATTTAGAAAAAATTAAATAATTTGATTTATATAATATAAAAAAATTTAAAAAGATTCGGTTCTTATTCGGTTTTTCGGTTCTTGGTCTAGAACCGAGAACTGAATCGAAACTTTCGGTTTTATATTCAGGTACATGTTTGAGTATTTAATTTCAGAAAAATCGCTTGGTTCGATTCGATTCGGTTCGGGACTTTTGTCCAACCCTAGTGTAGGTCGTTTTCGAGTCGAGTTGAGTCTTTAGTGTCGATAAATTATTCGTCAACTGTTTTAAATCATCACTCGAATTTATTGTGTATCAAAACTCAATAAGTTGAAAACATGTGACGTGTGATTTTCATAATTGAGTGGATTGAACTTGGATTTTTTATCTATGCATCTCAGGTTTGTTTGAATAAAAATTAAATTTTTAATAAATTTTGATAAAAATTGAAGAAATAAATGGTTGAAAAGTTGACAAAAGTTGTGGATCCCACAAAATTTATGATCAAAATTGAGTTTGAAGAAATGAGGGCCAAATAAGGGTTTAATGTTTTGTTAAATCATGTCCACAACACTATTCTTGTTTTAGAGGTGTTCGACAAATTATCTCCTTCAAAATTGAGTTTGAAGAAATTTTGTAGTCCGGTCTTAAATCCAATTCTGAATCCGTCCTTTTGTTATTTATATTTTATCAACTAAATTAGTCAAGTCGACTTTCTTGAGACGAATTGATCTTGTGTTGAGTTAAATGGGCTCTCATTCAAGTTAAATGAATGTCATGTCAAGGCCAACTTTATTTAAAATAAAATAAGTTAATTTACAATTACGTGAGCACATTTTTCATTAAAACGTCTTAAAAAATCATATTAAAAATGAGTTTCTTCTTTGTTACGTATATTATATACACTAAATTTGTTACACTGGACCCTTTTGGGTCATGTTGGCCTTAATCCAACAAATTGATTGCATTCAAAGTTAAATTACACTCGAATCCGAATCAAATCAATACCCAACCAAGTCCAAACTCTCTATTCAAGAAAATAAATAAGTTTATTTACAATTAAGTAAGATTATTTGTCATTAATTAAAATGTCTTATTTAGTTATATTATAAATGATTCACTTGTTTATTTATATTCCCTCAACTACATTAGTCAAAATCAACATTTTGGAACAATTTGATCTCTCAATTTAAGAAGACGAGACATTTCTCATTTTGTCATTCATGACAACATCTTTTGGATAATTTTTTTTTTTTTTTTTTTTCTAAAAATAAATTGTTTAGATAGCTCACTCACACTCTAGTTGTCCTTTAAGAATTGGTCATGAAAATGAATCAAAGCATGCAGTCCTCTTTACTCATTGATAATGCTATCATCATTGTATTTATACGGGATTTAAAATTCAGTTATTCATCTACTAGGAATACTAATTTTAATTACGTACAGACAATCGAAGAGAATAGGATAGCAACCAACATCTAATTTTATGTTCCTATATTTTCGATATTCATAATTTGTCGTTTCTAATTAATCACAAAATAATCCAGTGAAACAGAGCTTTCACTCCCACAACGAGACAATAGATCCTACATGCGTGGGCCAGCAGGATTATCTTGTTTAAAAACTTAATTTGTTTACAAAGATATATATATATTTATAACATATCTTGAACATGTTTTTCACGAGATTTTTTATAAGTTGTGTCACGGAAATCTTCAAGAAATCTTGATTCGGGCTCAGAAAAACCTACCAAATGAACATCACATCTACCAAGACTTGACCCAAAACTTCATTCACTTTGGTTGCTCCAAGATTTACATAAACCGCATAAAGAGGAATGGATGGTGTTGATACTACCAAGAGTAGGAAGAAGAAGATGCAACAATGGTGAAAACTCTCTTTTTTCCCTTCCCCAAGTTAGCTGCCGTCCCTTCTCTCTTTTCTCTCAGTTTCTCTCTTACACACACACACCACCATGATACTCACGACTGAAGGAGATGGATATATAGCATAATTTTAGGTTACCAATATTGGGCTTAACTCTCCTCAATGGGCCAAGACCAAGTGCAAATGGGTTGCCACTTAACCTAAATTAATGGGGCTAATATCCAAGTCCATACTTACTACTAAATGGTCCAACTAACCAAAAAATCATCCAACCCAATCTTGGGTCATCGAAAAATGTAGGTCGTTTCCGAGTCGAGTCAAATCTACGGTGTTGATTAATTATCCGTCGACTGTTTTAAATCATTGCCCGAATTATTGGGTACCAAAACCCAACAAATTTTCACATTGATGCCCAATAAATCTGCAAGCAATCAAAACACAAAATTTATACTTGCATAATCAAGGTAACCAATAAAACTGGAACTACATACATTATCTCATGTTTTCAACCTGAAGTACATACCATACCTACTCCATGTACTCACCAGTTTTAAGGTCAAGAACACCCAAGTAGAAGCAGATATTCACAGTAATCAGTCAAGAACAAATAAACATGCGATGAAGATATAATATAGGATAACACACAAATCTTTCAAAAATGTTCCCACAGAACAACATACTAACAAAAAATTAATCAAACACATATGCAACAAATGCATAAATGACCCCATGAAAATATATCACCGCACTTATCCTATCTCATTTGTGTTGCTCCCATCTCGAGAACACATATATTCTCTCATCGCCCACTATGCTCACCAGATTGATCACTCAAGTCATGTCTAACTAGTAAATCACAATAGATCCTAAGTTCTCGGGATAATCATCTATCACCACATCAATTTTCTCAACTTACGTAGATAATGGGTTTCCACCTAATAGAAGTGATAGAACTTCCTCTCTTACACTCCACTTGGTTAGGGTCTCTTCACCGATAAATGATTCCAAATATTTAATCATTTCTCCACTCGTGATCCATATGTCACTCTCCACATCCCCGGTACAAATTACAAATGTACCCCTTGGCATCTATACTCCACATTACCAATAAACATCCTCACTGTTAGTGCATCACAAACCCACAATGGCAAATCAATACATTTTTGTGACTACAAGATTATGGCTCAATTTAAATTGATCCACGCACCACAAGGTTACTCCGATCACCAATGCTCATAAAATCAACAAAGGAAATGGTGAAGGTAGTACTCATAAAAAAAAATAGAAGAAAGACTTGGTCTACACTTACAAAAAAAACTCACAAAGAGGAAGAATATAACTCTACACGGTTATCTCACACAATCTCACAAACCACATATGCTCACATAGATAAATGAGAAAACAGGTGTCCCTCTTTCTTCTCACTACCACACTCTCTCACACCACTCACAAAGCAAACGGAGTACGTCACAAATATCAACCCACTATGTATGCAAACAATTACACCAAGTAATAATATCACTTTTACCTATGACAATATTCGTCTCACCTCTCTCCTTATCTTTCCTTTTATTATCATTCCTATAATAGTCTATTTCACCATGTCCAAAGTTACCACAGTTAAAGCACATTATATTTTTGCACTTGCCTTAGACCTATAAATGCCACCAATACAAAATAATGACCACAAGCAAGGTACATACATACTTCATACAGAATAGTCAAACAAACTTTCCTAAGGTCACATATAATTCTAACAGTGTAGAAAAGATTAACAGCAAAATCACAAAAAATTTAAGGCAAATAATTAACAAGGTAATTCTTAAGTCTAGCAACAAGCAATAATTATCCGTTCATGATAACTTCAATCCTAATGTCACCCCTCACGATAACTTCTAATACGAAAAATAAATAACTATTTTACACAATAGTTTTAACTGCAATAATAAAAAGCAAAGAATAAAATATCGAGTGGACCACGTCTGAAGAGTCGTAAATATTGAGAGATATGAATTAACCGCTTTAGGACTACCACTATCCACCCCAAAGCTTCCAGCAATTACAGCAACAATAAACGACACTCGAACGTCCAAGAGAAAAATCATCCAACTTTCACCATATTGCTCAAAACTAAAATCGAACAATACCGTAGGGTTCGTCTCGTCGTCGTTAACATTTTGTCTTTTGATGTCGTCGCCGAAATCCTACTCACTTGCTGTCGCATGCCTTGTCGGAGCCTCACACGCAGCCGCTAGCCACCACGCATGCCACCTCCATCTGCGCCTCCGCGTGCACAATCCACTGGTGGTCTCCATTTTTCCAAATGATGAGCGATTTCATCGAAAAACGCAAAAATAGGTATAGCCAGAAAATTTTCGAAACTGCCCAGATTTCTTCCTATTTCCTGATTCGAATCTGGCCAATTTCCAATTGATGTTTCTCCAATTGTTTTATAGATTTCTTAACTACACAAGCTCTGATACCATTTGTTGCGGAAATCTGGGAGAAATCTTGATCCGGACTCAAAAAAAATAACCAAACGAACTCAAAATCTACCAAGGCTCGACCTAAAACTTCCTTCACTTTGGTTGCTCCAAGATTTACACAAACACCACAAAGAGAAATGGATGGTGGTGATACTAGCAAGAGTAGGAAGAAGAGGATGCAACAATTGTGGAAACTCTCTCTTTTCCCTTTCCCAAGTCGGCTGCCCTCCTTTCTCTCTTTTCTCTCGGTTTCTCTCTTGCGCGCACGCACACACCACCATTATACTCACGGCTGAAGGAGATGGGTATATAGCATAGTTTTAGGTTACCAATAATTGGCTTAACTCTCCTCAATGGGCCAAGACCAAGTGCAAATGGGTTGTCACTTAGCCTAAACTAATGGGCTAATATCTAAGTCCATACTTACTACTAAATGGTCTAATTAACCAAAAAATCATCCAACTCAAACTTGGGTCATCCAAATGTGTAAGTTGTTTTCGAGTCGAGCCAAGTCTTTGGTGTCAATAAATTATCCATCAACTGTTTTAAATCAGCGTTCGAATTTATTGGATATCAAAACTCAACAAGTTAAAAACATGTGACATATGATTTTCATAAATGCGTAGATTGAACTTGGATTTTTTTATCTATTTATCTCATGTTTGTTTGAATAAAAATTAGATTTTTAATAAATTTTGATAAAAAAAAAATGATGAAATGAATGGTTGAAAGGTTGATAAAAATTGTGGATCCCACAAAATTTATGATCAAAACTGAGTTTGAAGAAATGAGAGCCAAATAAGAGTTTAATGTCCTGTTAAATCATGCCCACAACACTATTCTTGTTTTAGGGTGTTCGACAAATTATCTACTCCAAAAGTTATATTATTCTCTTTCTTTTAATATGCATGCACATGCACATATATCAAACCCCCATAAAACCGATTCCATTCTAAGGACAAGTCGAACTACGATATAGACTAATACTTCTAAAATAAATTTTACCATATTATTTATTTAAAGACCTTTATTTAACTAAATTTATATATCTTTCACACTTGTATAAATACTCCCCACCCATATGATATCCAACCCAACATCGCATCATCCCATGACGTTTTCTGTACCTCATACCACAATAAATATTTCTCCTTCCCCTCCAATCCTTTTCTTTTTTCATCTTTGAAACTGATGAAAGAAGAAGATATAGTGCATATTAGCATGAGCAATGGAGAATCCTTATCATGCACCGAGTGAGCACGGCGATGACAGATTCCGGTTATCGTTAAGTTTCCCTCTCGGAACCGTCCTCCTCATGCTGCTTATCTTCATCCTGAGTGGCATATTTTCCTGCTTATACCACTGGGAGAAAATCCGCTCTCTCCGCCAAGCCACAGCGGCAACCGGCATGGATCTCGAGGGAGGCAATAGTCTAGTTCCCTCCAAATCTAAACCCCCCACAGACATGGTAATATGTATTTAACTTCATTTTCTTTTATAATAGAATTAGAGAAATAAGCGTGTCTTTTCTTTAAGAACTTAAGCTCGGAGGAAGTAGGTTAACATAATAGAGTTTGTAATGATCTTGAAATCAAATCTCCGTGTCACTTGTCATAGATTTATGAAACTTGTGTATGTGTTAAGTTTTGATGGAAAAATAAATGCAGTTTGCATCTTTAAACTTTTCAAATGAAGTGATCAACCAAATTATTTTTCGAAAAAAATTGTTAATAGATTTGGTCACAAGGTGAATAACATTTCTTATATTTTGAGATATTAGTTCTTGTTGAAAAGCCTAGTCTCAAAACTAAAACCATTAAAAAGATGACAGTATATGAGTACGTTTAAACTTTTTCCACTTTCATACACAATGAGTGTATGTTTTTCCTTTGTTTTTGAAGCAGGATAAAAGCTTGCCAGTTCTGATGCCAGGGGATCACATTCCCAAGTTCATAGCGTTGCCATGCCCATGCCAGCCTTCTCTGCCGGGAAGAATCATTGTTGAAGTGCAGAAGCCGCTGCCGCCACCATCACCATCACAGCCGCCGCTTGGAGTGGCCGTGCCTTTACAGATCTGTTGTTGAACCACTGTGTAAATTAATATAAAACTTTTTCGATGTATATTTTACATTAGTTCAATCAAATAACAATTTAGGACTAAACCAATATACGTGCACCTGCACATTTTATTTATCTACTTGTGAATTGTGATACATTTATTTATGTTAGGTCGTACTACATTTTATCATTGTTGTGCAACACATATACTTAAGCAAACAAATGGTTAAAATATTAGCGCTTAAGAAGTATCAAATCCTCTATAAATAGAAGTAAAGCCATCTTGCATCTACTATCGAATTTGTTCGAACAATCCCTTAAAGATTTGTGTTAATTATGTAATTCATTGGCTGGACAAATATATTAAAAATTCTAATATAGCATTTCACATTCTAATGGGGATAATTGTAAAGACTTGGAGTCCATCTTAAAAGATCAACATTATTAAGAGAAGTAGTACACGATTTTATAAGTTGGTCTATATTTTCATCTTTATTTGATATGAGATTATATCTCTTAACATGCCCCCACAAGATGGTGGCTAGTTTGAGTAGACCAATTTTGAAATTTATATGCTCATTTTTTTTTTTTTTAGTTTTAATAGGATCGAATTGCTCATTGAAATTTCATGAGCTCTGATACCATGTAAAGACTTGTGGATCCGTCTTAAAAGGTCAATCTCGTAAACAGGAGTAACTCAAGACTTTATAAGTTGGTTTATATTTTTAGTGAAAGTTACACAAAACCCTACTTTATAAATAGAGTATTCTAAAATCAGACCGGAAGTTTAACTATTCAAAAATCATATATTTTAGTAATTAATTAATATATATAAAAAAAATTAATCCCTAATTCCCCAAACCATTTCTCTCTATCTCTCGACTCTCTCTCCATCCAACGTCGCCAACCTCTATAACTGAAATGAAGAGGAGAGACCATCGTCGGCGCTGCTATAACGAATAAGAAATAACACGGCGAAGCAGATCCACCGCGTTGTTGCCCTTTTCCCGTCACGAATCACCAAGAGTTGCAGTGGTGAAATGACACAGCGAAGGTAGTTTGGGTGGTGCCATTTTGTGGGGCTGGATGGTGACGGTGCAGGCGATGGTGGTGATCGCTGTCGTCATGACGGTGGTGGATCTGGTGACGACGATTTTGGTTGTGACTGCTGCAGTTTAGATCTGAAGAAGAAAATGGGTAGTGTTTGCAAGTGATGGTTTAACTGGTTGTTGTAGTTTAGATCTGACGGCGATTTTTTGTAGTTGATGTTGTTTTCTAGTAGTTGCATAATGATTTTGGATGGTGGCGGAGCTGTTGGGGCGTTTTGGTGGTGGTTATGAGAATGGTGATGGTACAGGCGATGGTGGTGATCATTGTCGTCATGACAGTGGTGTGCTGGGTGTTTTTAGTTGATGAGGGGGTTGTGGTGGTGGTGGTGCTCGTGGCGGTGGTGTTTGGATGCGGCGGTCGTGGCGGTGATGGTTTAACTGGTGGTGATCTATTGGTGGTGGTAAATTACAATTTTTTGAGTGTTTTCAGTTGGTGAGGGGGATGTGGCGGTCGTGGAGGTGATAGTTTAACAGGTTGGTGAATCTGTTGGTGGTGGTGGCTGTTGTGGATTGTTGGCAGTGATTGTGGTGGTGCCAGTGACGGTTACACTAGGTTCAGGATTTTTTTGGTTGGTCATGGTTGGTCATGGTAGGGGGGAGACGGTTGTCGGGTGGTGGTCACAGATTAATTGGTTGACTGTGACCACTAAATTGGTTAATCTATGATCAATAAAAAATATGTGACCAATGATTTAGATAATTTGTGACTAAGAAATAATATGTGACTTAAGAAATTATTAATCTGTGACCAATAATCTGATAATTTGTGACTGTAAAATAAGTTGTGACTTATAATAATTGTGATTTGTGACCAATGAACAAATTGTGACTTATGAAATCTATGAATCGTGACCGTAAAATAATTTGTGACATATTAACATTCTGATTTGTGATCTCAAAAATAAACTGTGACATAAAATATTTGATTTGTGATTTCGAAATAATTTATGACTAATTAATTTGATAATATGTGACCAATAAATGAATTTGTGACCAAATTGTATATATTTGTGACCTTTATATATTTAATTAATTAAATATATAATTAATTAAATAAAAATTAATAAAAATCTGATTTTTGAAATTTAAAACTTATTTTTTTATTATTAAAATGGACGATACTTATACTTTTACCTAAATTAGTCATGCACGGTTCTACTTGAGAATTTGCATAGATTTTGATTTCAGTATTTTGGAAACTAACTGACTAAATGTACAACTATAATTACAATGTGCTCTTTTTTAAAGGTTGGAGACTTGTGGATGTCATCGATTGAACAAACACGAAAATCGATAGTGCAATTTTCCTCTCTATTTTTTATCTAATGCTAAAAGTAGCAATCATCATCTTCTTCTTCTTTATTGCATTAAAGCTATTGGATATTGTTCCAACTGCCCAACAAGACTTTTTGTTTTCACTTACCTCAACAAAGAAAACAACAATATTTGTTACGAACGAGAAGAACACAAGATATACCCTTACAATTCAATTGAAAATCCCTAGAGAAAGCTGTAACGGTTTGCTTTTCTTATTGATCTTAAAATATAAAATATATAAGTGAATAATGATTTGCCTTATTTATTTTATTTGCATAGTGTTAAAGTACGGTGCCAAAGCTTTGTGTCCAAATCCCATTCAATAATTCTGAGCATTGTTGTGAATTAAAATCGCGGTGTGACAGAACTATAATTGCCACGTGATAAAAGAAAACTCGCATAGATAATGAAATAATAAGAGAAAGTCAATAATAGAACACGTGTGACGTGTAACAACAAACACACACGATGATTATATATCGTTTATTTTGTTGTCTTATACTTCTTGCATATGTAGAGTAAAGAGTAAAACCATAATACATTCGATATGACGTGTGCAATGTCCCATCGCAAACCTTGAATTAACGGGCAATCACATTTTTATTGGTCTAAAATACCCTTGTGTCATTCACATTATGTACCCCAAGCTCCGAATAAATGAGTATTGAGTGTGATTGACAATCCGTCTTTCTCTTGTGTAGGACCAATAAAACTCGTTCATGTCTGTATTGTAGACTCCAAGCAAAGTTCATTATACAACAATTATTGTGGACATCGCAACACTTTTTAACATCAACAATTATTATTACTCATACTATTATTATTATTTTCATCATATTCTAATTCTTAATATTATATTAATCAACACATCTTATCTTTGATGATAATTTTAATCCATAAAATCCATTAGAAGAGCATATAAAGATTACTCATAATTTCAAATACGGAAAAACAACAAATACAAATTTTTTTCAAAACATCTCCCTCTCATGTCAAAGCACGCTAACGAAATATTTGGACTCAAATCGTCACTAGGGAAAATATATGCTAATTAATTACTTGCTAAGGATAAAAAGGAAGGAGAGAGAGAGAGAGAGAGAGAGAGAGAGATACAAGTATGACAATGAGCATAGGTTGGAGACGTCCGTTTAAATTAAAATCTGGTGTGGCTGACAAGAATTGTGGGGTAAATATAATAACCTATTAATATTTGGCCCGATTGAGCGAGAAAGTTAGGGATGTTAAATGTGTCAAGCCTTGTTGCCAAGCTCACCCACCGTCAAGCTCAGTCCGGTCCACCACGTGATCAAGTTCGTGCTTGCATGTGGAGCGAGTTGAATGCAGCTAGATCATTTCCAAAAACCTTGACTCACCTCGCCTCACCTCACCCCCACCAACTTGACCCATTAATTACGTTGTTGTTGTGCAAAATTGCAAATATACAAATCAAACAAGTAATAAAGTGATGAAGGAAGTACCGGCCCTGTGAAAATTGTTGAATTTTTTAAGTACTAGAAGTAACAAATTTCATAAATAAGTAACAGGAAGATAATCTTTGTTTCTTCTAATCCCACGTTCAACTACTGAATTTAAAGTTTAGACTCTTAAGATAACTTTGTTTATTTAATATTTTGTTCAATATATAACTTATGTTATTTCTGCTTTAGGGTATGATGTTGAAAACTTTTGTTCCTACTTCCTACCACCTGGTATTTTGTCTAATTATTATACAGGAATAGATAATATATTTGGGCAAAGCCACTTGATCAAACTCAATGTCAAACCAAATGACAGGGGCGCCAAATTTATTGGAGGGAGGCTAACAAAACAGCCCCCTCCAATAGCAGGGCGCTATTTGGCGCCCTTGTCACGGGGCCTGGCATTGAGCTGGCCCCGTAGCAAAACTCAACATTTTTAATTGGATCCAATTGTGTCACTTCATCTAGGATAGTCTAAAAGCCAGATTGATAATGGGATTTGTTAGATTAATGAGTCATCATTTCATCAGTATATAATAAAACAGTTTATATATGCCAAGGATCCACGAAGTAGGAGTAGGATTCCACCTTATAAGAATATTTCAAGTTGCTAAATTTTAAAAGTTAAATGGATGTTTGATTTGCTATTTTCAATTTTGTAAAGTATTCAACACTTGTTTAATTTGAAATTTTTGAAAATGCATTTTTAAAAATAAGATTTATAATATAAAACTCAATATATATTTTTTATTTTTGATTATTTTTAATTAAAAAACTCAAAAAAAAAGGGGAAATAAAAGTGATATCATTCTTCTTTCTCCAAATCCCACCCCATGCTTAACTTCCTTCCACCACCACATCTCCATCCCCTCCCCTTTCACGTGGTCGTCACCACTATCACTTTCAATCAATTTTTCACAAGCACCAATGTAGAGCTCCAAAATCACAACCCTAATTGAACTCAAAAATTTATAACCCAAAACCGTAATAGGAATTTCTCTAAGAATCAGGGTTATTATACTTATTTTCCATTGATTGTACTCAATACTCGATAAAAGAAAGTTGATAAATATGAAGAAAAATTCTTTCTTCAACATGATATCTTATTGTTGCAAGAAAAAAGTCTCGCACCCTTCCTATCACTACCACCGCACACCCGGAATATCACTACTGCCCATCGTTGCATAATCGCATTTAAACGTTAACAAACTGTCATTCAATATCACATATGAATGACATGGTCGTTGTTTGATTATTATTCCCTCTATTATCAAAGAAAAATGAAGAGAATTGTTAGCCCATGTTTGAGCCACATTCTTTCATAACTAATTTTATATCATCTCATTTTAAATCACACATTCTTCTAATAAAATAATTTTACAATGAAATCTTAAACTTTTACCTAATTTTTATTAGCACATTTTTCAAAAATTTACTATTACAAGATCTATTTTCCTGAAAAATAGGGCTCAAACAAACCTTTGATTTTAAGCAATTGTAAATTTTACATTTGATATGGACCCAAAGGTTTCATGGTTCAGTAATCAAAACTTCAAACACCAACTATGTTGGGACTTAGAGTCTGAGTGTAAAATGATTTTTGTGGGATTAGGATTGTGCAATTTTGAGTGTGATTTCCATATGTTCCTAAAAATTCTAGGTATCCAGAGGTTCTCCTTTGTGGGGTATTATAGTTGTCTCTGCCTTTGGAGTTTTTAATTTGTGCTCTGAAATTGAATTTTACTATTTGGGTGTTGAAAATTTGAGTTTGATTGAGGTTGTAATTTTGGAGCTCTACATTGGCGATGATGGAAAATCGAGGGAAAATGTATATATTATTTGATAATATATTAGTATAAAATTATTCTATTTTATTGAATAATCAAATTCATTGAATAATTGTCATATAATAAATTTTGAAAATTTCAAACCCAAATGTGTTTTTCAATTTTCCGTTTTGAGTAACAGTTTTTCAAAATAACAAATTAAATACATTTTTTGCAATCTTAAAACACACTCAAAATAGAAAATTGAGAAAAAGTAAAACACCATCAAATGGGGCTTGAGCATTTAAAATTATGATTAGTCATTTTCTACCCTTATACTTCCATTTTCCTTTCGAGTAATGCTAGACGTCCAGGGCCATAATTCTTTCCTTTCTCTTGCCCTTTTCGTTTCCCTTGAAATATTATGTGTTGGGAGGACATAATACAGTTTCGTTAGGTCAAATACAAACACGAGTTAAAGAGTTTTGAGAGGCAATCTACACTCAATAAGGAAATATTTCAGTGATCAGATTTTTGTTTACAGACACCATTTTGTTTAAAAAAAAAAAAAAAAGGAGGCGGAGAATTTATATCTAAAAATTTAACTATGACCCATTTAAAAATTAAGAAATAAAGTTTAAAACTTCAAAAATCAGATATTATTAAAATTTATTTTTGAAATAATTAATTTAAAAAAAAACATTTTATTAATTAAACATATTAAGACTCTATTTGATACACATTATTTGTAAAATGAAAATGAAAAATATAGCCGTTATGGACTCCACACAAGAGATATAAAGTAAAAAATGATGGCTGGATTTGATGGATAACAGTCATATTTTTCATTTTTATGGAGGAAAAATGGGAATCAAACGGGGCCTAAGGTTACAAATCTATACAATTTGGTCACAAATTATCGAATTAATTGGTTCCAAAGTATTTTTCGGTCACAAATCAAAAATTCTATAAGTTACAAATTTTTTCGAATCACAAATCAAAAATTTTATAAGTCACAATTTATTCAGCGACCACAATAAAAAAAAAAATTTATAGGTCACAATTTATTTATCGATTACAAATCATAAATTTTATAAGTCACAATTCTAAATTTTAGATCACATATTATTTATTGATCACAATTTATCGATCACGTAATATTTTTTGGTCACAAAATATCAAATTCATTGATCACGATATCAAATAAGTGGTTCCAAACACTCTTAATCCCACGATCTACCCCACCCAACCTAAATCCACCAGGGCACCAACCGAAATCAGCTCCATCTCACCCCCATCGCTAGCGCCACCACCACTATCATCGTCGCCACCTCCAACAAACTACAATTTTCAATTTCAAAACACCACCACAACCATCAACAAAATCATCGCCACCATCGTCACCTACAAGATCCAAATAGCCACCCAACCACCAACAAAACACTGCATGCACCATCACTATACCACCACTGATAAGTATATTTCATATACTTATTTGGAGCTTTAAATAATAATATTGTGTAGTACTTCCGATGAAATATATATTGTGTCAAATACGTAAAACTCGATGCTTGATGGAGAATTGGAGAAAAAAAATGCAAACATAGTGAAAAATAACGAAATTCAAAAGTCGAGGACTAAATTGCAAACAATTCATAGATGAGACTAGCGACAAAATGAATATAAAAATGCTAATGATTTAATTGAATACAATTGAAAAATAAAAGAATAAGATCATAAGATAAAATGACTCGATTGAATCAAATACAAAGTTTGGGGGCTAAAATGCAAACTTTAAAATTGAGTCAGATTGCAAAACGATGATTCAAGAATGCCAAGGGTCAAATGGAGTTGAAGAGAAGTCAATGGGATGAGAATGTTGAAAATGACTAAAATACACGCGTGAGAAAGTTCGGCAAAAAAATTGTACTATGCTTAAGTATAGGCCTGCAGGTCATACGTACACAAGGTTCCAAAAATTTATTTCAAAGACCAAATCACATGCACTATGCGTACACATGGTCTAATTTTGGGAAAAAAAAAATTGTTTCCTTATTTTGTTTTGGAAACTTTTGGTATTCAATTTTTTGGCACACTATTTATACCATAAAACATCCAAAACGTGAGAGACCTCCATTTTGACATAAAAATCACATATTTTACGAACTTAGGAAGCGAATAACAAGGCTAAGCATCAAGATCAAGGCAAATTATACAAGTTTATTGAAAAATATTCATCCATTTTCAAGATTCAAGCAAATAAATTGGATTCTCCGCTTTCTTTATTATTTCTTCTCTTCGGGTGATGTTTTTCCAATATCTCTTGTATAATTTAATCATTAGAATGTTAAGTTGGTTTTTTCTATTGTATTGGATGAATGATGAACCATATTGCATATTTTGTTTTGATTTAAGACTTGTAATTTAGTTATTTCTTAATTTTCTTGATTGATTTTGCATATCTATTGTATTATTTAATTGATTGGCCACCAATTGAATAATTAATTGTTTATTGTAGTGTTGGGAGACTCACAATAAATTTAGAATGTGGTAAAATTAACATATGTAGATAGAATTAGGAATAATTTTTATCACATATGCAATACATAGATAACCTATAATTTAATGCATTTTGGTCATATGAATTAGGACTAAGAATATGATCGGGTCATGAATAGAATAGACTTAATTTGTCTTAAAAAGAAAATTAAATACACTAGTATAATTGATTGTCACAAAAATATAAAATTGACTATATTACGAATCAAAAATTAAAATAAATGGCAATAGGGGATTCAAAATCCATTACAGTCATTTACAAATTTGACAAAACATTTTTTATTGCTTCATTAGTTTAGAATTAGTTTAAATAATAACAAAAACACATTTGTTTTGTCACGAACATCGAATTTAATAGTAACTAGTGAACTAGTATTATACATTATTTACATTATTTCTCGTGGGACGATAACTCACCTTCACTTCATTATTAATTGTCAACGATCACGAACGCTTGCGAATTTTATGCGAACCACTAAAAGCACCACCGTCACCACCACCAACACAACCCAACAACGTAACACAGATGCACTGCCACAACCTAACAAATCACGACTGCCACCAACTAAGGTTGTGCTGGTTTAATCTCCTTCACCGCTAAATCCGACACCAACACCACAAGGGTTAATTTCAGAAATGGTTACTGAAGTACAAAATGGTCACTGAAGTTCAAAACTTTCAGTAACGGTCACTGAAATTTGAAAAATTTGCAGAAACGATCACTGAGTTACAAACACTTTTGCGGCAACTTTTCGGCCACTTCCGACCACCGAAACTGGCAAATTTTGATACCGTTAGAAAGCCCATAATGTCCTCTTCAATTAACATCCAAAATATTCCCCTAACTCCAAGGGATTCGACCGAAAAATTTTCGCAAAAGTCGCCCAAAAAATCTGAAAATCTGTCCAGATTTTCAAAATTTTTGGGCGACTTTTTCGGCAATTTTTCGGTGACTTCCGACCACCAAAACCGTCGAATTTTGATACCTTTGGAAAGATGACAATGTCATCTTCAATTACCATCCAAAATCTCCCCCCAACTCCAAAGCATTCGACCGGAATAAGCCCACAAAGTCGGCTACCCAAAAAGGCGAAAATCTGCCCAGACTCGGGATGCTAACTTTGTGGGCTTATTTTGGTCGAATGCTTTGGAGTTGGGGGGGAGAGATTTTGGATGTTAATTGAAGAGGACATTGTCAGCTTTCCAACGATATCAAAATTCGATGGTTTTGGTGGTCGGAAGTCGCCGAAAAATTGCCGCAAATGTCACCCAAAAAATCTGAAAATCTGCCAGATTTTCAGATTTTTTGGGTGACATTTGCGGCAATTTTTGGGTCGAATCCCTTGGAGTTACGAGAAGATTTTGGGTGGTAATTGAAGAGAACATTGTGGGCTTTCCAACGGTATCAAAATTTGGCGATTTCGGTGGTCAGAAGTGGCAAAAAAGTTACCGCAAAAGTCACAAAAAAATTGAAAAAGTGTTTGTAACTCAGTGACCGTTTTTGAAAGCGCCCGAAACTTCAGTGACCGTTACTGAAATTTTTGAATTTCAGTGACCATTTTGTAATTTTCCTGTAACTTTAGTGACCATTTCTGAAATTAACCCACACCACAAACACCACTGATCTACTCATCCCCGCCACCAAACCCAAGTCCAATGCTGCTGCAGCAAAACTACTGATCTACTAACCCAAATCCAATGCCGATTTACAGAACCACTGATGCGGCGAAGAAAGAGTCAGAGCGATGCGTGTGTGGCGAAGAGAGATATGAAGAGAGAGATGGGACATGGCGAAGACAAAGACAGGAGATGAAGTGGCACACAGTGGTGGTTCATGTTGTGCAGCAAGGCTTGGAGGTGGCCGTTGACTGAGACCGCTACGAAGACGGTCCATGTGTGTGGAGAGAGAGAGAGAGAGAGAGAGAAGAGATCCCACTTAGCAGCTTTGTCTAGAAAAATACATACCTAAAAGTTAAAAAAAAAAAAAAATTAAAAAAAATTATAGGGTAATTAATATAAAACGTCTTTACTTTTAATGTTATTGTGCAAAAAGTATTACCTTTATTTTTTGACATTTTGACATTTCATTGTGGAAAATGCTATTTTTATCCAATTTCTCAATACAAAAATGTAAAATGATAAATATACGATTTTTTAAATAAAATAGAAAAGAAAAGAATAAATTGCATTTATAGTCTCAAACTTTTTAAAAAATTGTAAACGAGTCCAAATAAATTATTAAAATGGTAATTATCACAAAATGTCCATATCTTTCAATATTATTGTGCAAAACGTCTCTACCTTTTATTTTTGACATTTTCACCATTATTCTCACAATACATTAGGAAAATAGTTGTTTTCATCAATTTTCTCAATTAAAAGATGTAAAATGATGGATATACCCTCTTATTTAAATAAAACAATAATAAAAAATAAAGAACAAATTGCAACTATCCTATCAAATTATTCAAAAAAAAAAAAAAATTACAAAAAAATTCCAAATAAAGATTTAAAAAAAGGTTTTTTTTTTTAATTTTCATTTTTAATTATTTATTTGAAATTTAATTATACGCTTTTGAAAAATTTGGGACTATAGTTGCAATTTGTAATTTTTTTTTTAAATAGGATGACATATTTGTCATTTTACAGCTTTTAATTAAAAAAAAACGGATGAAAATGATGATTTACGCAATAAAATGTGAAAATAAAAGTGAAAATGTCAACAAATAAAAGTTATGACGTTTCGCACAATAATAATGAAAGATATGAATATTTTCTGCTAATTATCTTTTTAATAATTTATTTGGACTCATCTATTTTTTTTAAAAAGTTCGAGAGTATAATTGAAATTTGTTCTTTAATTTTTTTTTATTTAAATAGGAATGTATATTTGTTATTTTACATTTTTATTTGAAAAATTGGATAAAAATGATATTTTTCGCAATGAAATGTGAAAATAGAGGTGAAAATATTACAAAATGAAAGGTAAAAAAGTTTTGTGTTAATTACCCAAAAATTATATGATGAGTCGTTACTCGTATTTTCACAATAAATTGTAAAAGTTAGGTGGTGGTTTATGAAAAAATGAAATCGTTAAATGTATGATTGTGGTGCTATATTTATCTATTTCCTATACGATTTCAATAATGACTTTAGGGCCAAGAGGGCCAGTGAAAGCTCATTTCCGAGCCTTCTGAAAATTGAGAAAATTGCAGCAATAGTCCAAAAGCTATTGACCCCGTCACAAACCCGTCTCTCTTCACTATTTTTTTCCGCATCAACCTAACCTATAATTTATGTATTTTGGTGCGCAATTAGTATTTTCCTTCAAAATCGATCAATTTCCTTGAAAGATTATTGATTAAAGACTGTTCTTTATATTTGTTTGTTTTAAGTTAAATAAAAGACAGTGCCTAGATCTTTTTTCTTTTTCTTTTTTTGGTACAAAAGTTTCTAAACTATTTCGATACTCAAATGTTAAGCATGCAAAGTGTAAATGCACACTTAAGTAAAAACTAAAAATTGGCAAAAAAGACACACTATGCACCTAAACGACTAAACCTATAGATTGTCATTGATGTTGTCAAAAAATAGAGACAAATTTAGCTATTTAGGGAATGACCTCTCCATAACCATCTCTGTTCAAGTTTTCTTGAAGAATGTGTGAGGTGAGCGGGAATTTAAATATCTCAATTTTCGACTTTGTTTCTACATTATTTAAATTTAATTTATTTATTCTTAATATTAGCATTTTAGTACACTTTAATTTTTAAAGACAAAATAAAATAAAAAAAGATAAATCATATTCCTCGTCCATGCCACATTCAGGACGAAACGGGAGGAGCATTTTGATATCCCTATAGTGGTTGGGGGACTATTTGTGCAAATTTTCCGTACACAAAATTGCCTCTAGGTCACATAGCTGTTAGAATCGCTATAAAATTTGAATTTCCACATTTTCGCTCTCTCTATCTTCTTCATTTCTTCATACATTGCATAATTCGTGTTTGTAGAAATGCCCGAACGAAAATTCAAGCCCACAGAACAAATACCCACTACTTCTCTCAGAAGATCCCCGAGGTTTCTCCAGTTTAATCAATCCGAACTAGAGAACCCTGTAGCCCAAAACTCCAAATCCAGGAAAATTCGGGTTCCCGATTCTTGTTCCACTCCAATTAGCTCCTCATTGCACAATTGCTCCAACAAAACCAAGAAAGGAGACGTTTCCAAGAAGCGAGAGACAACAGATACCGTGTTAAAAAGATCGAAAAGTTTGGATAATGGGTCAAGAAGATACACGAGATCTGATGGCAGGGCTGATGTGAGAAATCATGGGAAAGATGTGAATTTGGGGAAGCAATATCTGATGGAAAGGAGGGTGACTCGAAGAAGCAAAGAAGAAGTTTCAGAGAAGCCAAATGAAACAGATACTGCGTCGAAAAGATTGAAAATTTTGGGTAATGGGTCAAGAAGATGTGCGGGACCAGATGACGGAGGTGATGTGAAGAAAAATGGAGAAGGCGTGGATTTGAGGAAGCAATATGTAATAGAAAGAAGGGTTACTCGGAGTTTGACTCGGGAGAATAGGAATGTAAGTATTGATGTTACTGATTGCGTTCCCAAGGGTGATTGCAGTAAGAGAGTAAGGGTTTTATCAGATGAAGGGAAGGCTAAGTTGGGTGTCAATTTGTCTGTGCAATTTGAGTGTAAAACTGAGAAAACGATTTTTACTAGTCCTAATCGAGTGACATTTAGAGAGCACGTTGAGAAGGGCAGCAATGATTCGACTGAGTGTTCGGATAAAGGAAAGGTGAAAGGGTTACATAAACAAAGTACAAGTAAATTTGATGATAGTGAATGCGATACTATAAGGGGAGGAGGAGATGAAAAGGAAGGGAATGGGTGTAAAAGAAAGACGATGATCCACGAGAACAAGAGTAGAAGTCGAATTGAGGAAGAACATAGTACTATTCTAGGATGGACTAAGGAACAAGAATTGGCATTGCAAAGAGCTTATTTTACTGCAAAGCCAACGCCTCACTTCTGGAAGAAAGTCGCCAGGATGGTAATGTATCTCCACTTTATACCCCTGATGTTTCTAATAGTTGCGGCTGTGTGTTGCTTATCATGCTGCTACTTTGAAATTTAGCTTAGGGCTCTTAATATAGGATCCAACTCCACTGCAGTGTCATTATGCAACTGAAGAGGAGCTAGTGCAACTTAGGGCCACCAAATTGCATCATTTTAGCAGTAATAGTAATACATATATGTAGAGGCGACTTTGCTAAACAGAATACGAATAGGGAGCTTTGGTTAGTTTTTATTTTCTAGTTACTAAAATGATGCAGTTTGAACCTTTATTAGTGCCTTTCCAGGGCATTGCGGCACAGATCTTTTGATATAGACATTTCACTGGAAATCTTGCTGTGGACATAATTTTTTTTTCCTTAATAAGGCTCAAATCAGTTGTTGACTCATGACTGAGAAATACTAAAAGAAAACCAGTCGAAGTCAGTCAAACTGACGAGGAGTGAGTAATAGAGAGGGGAACAGAGAATTCATGAATCTGATTAGTGTAACCTGTTTAACTTTATTAGTAGTGAGACAATTCAGGCTCTTTTGGAACTGAATTTCCAAGACTTTGTTTAGTTTAAAACCTAAAAGTAAAAAAAAAAAAAAAAAAAAATTATTAATATAAAACACTTGAACAACTTTTGATACATACACCAATGTCACTCAAAATGAAAAGAATTTCCTCCACTAATTTTTCCCCAACACGCAGCACACTTTATCTCGCTCACCACTTATATATGCTCTCTCTCTCTCTCTCTCTCTCTCTCTCATACCACTCAGCCTGGTTTAAAAAGGAGATAGTGAGGTGCGCCTTGAGGCCCGCCTCACAGTGAGGCGCATGTAGTATGTCTCGAGGCGGTATTTTTTAGGCTAAAAATCAGAGGTGCACGCCTCATGGAGCATAAGTCGTGCGCCTCATTTAAAATTTGAAAGGACCCTTCTTAAAAAAGAAAAGGGTTAATTTAAAAAGGCATTCTGGGTCCAAACAAAACAATAAAATACCTAAAAAACTAAACGGTAGCAAGAAATTAGAGGGACCAAAAAGGGAAATTCAAAAGTCAGCCTTCAAAAAACTAATGGTTATATATCCTATTTACTATTTACTATATTCAAAAGTCAGCCTTCTTCTCCCATTGGCAGCTTCATGGAAGATTCTGGAATTTAAACAGCTTAAGAAATCATTGTCTATTTATCTAGAAAACTCTTGGAACTTCGTTATTTCGGTAATCACTTCTAATATATCTTGTTCTTTCATTCTTTCCTCTTTATCCATTTTTAGGTTAGTATACGTGGTACTTGACTTTTTACATCCACCTGACTTCTGTTTTTGTGATTGTAGATTTGTACCTACCTCAACCTCTTCTTGTAGATTCTGTTGATCCTCCTCTGATGTTTTTTGGTATACATCATTTTGCCAAAGATTTTTTGTTGCTCTTGCAAGCTCTTCTTTATCACCTGATTCCTTAGCGATACGTTGTGCTTCCGACTCCTCTTGCAATTTGTCTTTCATTTCCTTTGAATCTAGCAACTCCACCTTCTGTGGTGTTTGCCGAGAATATGCTTCTTCAAACAGTTTTATTTCTTTTGAGTTTGGTAGTTTCTCCCTCTGCAGAGTTAAAGAAGGGACAGAAATAGGAAGAGAATTTTATTCCTCAATTCTTCTTAATAATAGTACATCAATTATTCATCTATATATACAATACAAGGTAGGAGAAAGGAAGGAAAGTAATATTCTATGTAAAGACAAAATATTATTTCCTAACTAAGCACTAATTATACCATATACACTTTTTACCAATAATCCCACAATTGACTCGGGATTATTTCCTTTCTACACTCCCCCTCAAGTTGGATCGTAGATATTGATTATATCCAACTTGCAGATGAAGTCGTTGAAAATTAGTCTTTGTAGCCCTTTCGTGAATATGTCTGCTATTTGTTCTTTGGTTGGAACGTAGATCATACAAATGGTTCCATTTTGAACTTTCTCTTTGATGAAGTGTCTGTCAACTTCTACATGCTTGGTTCTATCATGTTGGATTGGATTGAGTGAGATGTTTATAGCTGCTTTATTATCGCAATAGAGTTTGATTGGGAACTTTATTGCAATTTGTAGTTCCTCCAAAAGTTTCTTTAACCATAGACCTTCACATATTCCTTGCGCGGCTGCTCTAAATTCTGCTTCAGCACTACTTCTGGCTACTACATTTTGTTTCTTGCTCCTCCAGGTTACCAAGTTTCCCCACACAAAAGTACAATAACCAGTGGTTGACCTCCTATCTTCTACTGCTCCTGCCCAGTCAGCATCAGTGAATATTTCTATCTCCTTCTTTTCATTTTTCTTGAATAACAGTCCTTTCCCAGGAGAGCCTTTGAGGTATCTCAGAATTCTGTATGCTGCTTCCAGATGGGCTTCCTTTGGAGAATGCATGTGTTGGCTTACCACACTAACTGCGAATGCAATGTCAGGTCTAGTGTGTGATAGGTAGATCAGTTTTCCAACTAGGCGCTGATATTTGTCTTTTTCAACTGATTCTCCGTCGTTGTCTGTCTTTCTTCCCGGATCCATAGGGGTGTCAATTGGTTTGCATCCAAGCATCCCGGTTTCAGTTAGAAGGTCTAGAACATACTTTCGTTGTGAAACACTGATACCTTTCTTTGATCTGGCTACTTCCATTCCCAGAAAGTATCGCATTTCTCCCAAATCTTTGACTTCAAATTCTGTGGCTAGACCATTTTTTTAGCCTCTCTATTTCGACTGTATTGTTTCCTGTGAGAATTATGTCGTCCACATATACGATCAGGATGGTCTTTGTCCCATCTTTAAATATTTTGAAGAACATAGTGTGATCTGATTGTCCTTGGTGATATCCCTGACTCTTCAGCACATTTGCAAATCTGTCAAACCATGCTCTAGGTGATTGTTTAAGGCCGTACAGAGATTTTTTCAGTTTGCATACTTTGTTTTCTTCATTTTCCTTTGAGAACCCTGGGGGTAGTATCATGTAAACTTCTTCATTCAACTCCCCATTTAGGAATGCATTTTTAATATCAAGTTGTTGAAGTGGCCAATCCAAGTTTGCTGCTAGTGATAGAAGTACCCGAATTGTATTCAATTTTGCTACCGGTGCGAATGTTTCTGTGTAATCTATGCCGTATGTTTGAGTATATCCCTTTGCCACCAGACGAGCTTTGTACCTTTCTATTGTCCCGTCTGCATTATACTTCACATTAAACACCCATTTGCAGCCAACGGGTCTCTTCCCTTTTGGCAGTTCCATCACATCCCATGTGTTATTTGTCTTCAAGGCTTTCATTTCTTCCATTACTGCTTTTCTCCACATGGGAGTTTTCAAGGCCTCTTGTATATTACTCGGAATTTCTGTACTATCAATGTTAGCTACAAACAATTGAAATTTAGGAGACAAAGCTTTATAAGAGACAAATTTTGAGATAGGATGAAGAGTACATGACCGAGTTTGTTTCCTGAGAGCAATAGGTAGGTTAGTATCAGATGATTTTGGGGACAGCTCATGGGGTTTTGGAGCTATCACCGGTTCCGACTCTCTTGGTGCTTCGAGTGTAATGTTTTCCTTATACTTTGATTTTGGTTTTCTTGAGTAAACTATAATCTCTTTGTCATGCTGTGCTTCTGTTCTCCCCCTAAGTTCAAGTTGCCTTCTATAGATGGCATGTTGGGACCATGCGGTGTTGTAGGCTCAATGGTGGACTCAAAGGGATTAATAGAGATTTCAAAGGGATCCATGGGAGAATCTATGAGAGAGATTTTCAAGGGCTGATCTTCACTTATGTTCTCCCCTTGAAGAGAGGATTTTTGAAAGTAGGGGCTATTTTCGAAAAAGGTGACATCAAAGCTGACGAATACCTTTTTTGTGAGTGGATCATAACATTTATATCCCTTTTGTGTGGGTGAGTATCCAATGAATACACACTTAAGTGCGCGAGGTTCGAGTTTATTCCGATGATGGGAATGTATGTGTACAAAGGCTGTACATCCAAACACTTTTAAGGGTAAGTTGGAGTTGAGACGAGAGTGAGGGAAGACTTTTTGGAATCTCTGGAGGGGAGTTTCAAAGTTGAGAGTGCGACTAGGTATTCTATTTATAAGATAGGCGGATGTTAAAATGGCATCACCCCAGAAGGACTTGTGTACATTTGTAGTGAATAGCAGGGCACGAGCTACTTCAAGTAAGTGCCGATTTTTCCGTTCAGCAACCCCATTTTGTTGGGGAGTATCAACACAAGAGCTTTGGTGGATTATTCCATTTTCTTGTAGATAGGTTTTGAGAGTATTATTGAAGTATTCTGTGCCATTATCCGTGCGCAGAATTTGAATTTTTGTCTGAAATTGGGTTTGAACCATAGAATGGAAATTTATGAACACAGAACGGACATCGATTTTGTCTTTTAGCATATAGACCCAACAAATTCGAGTGTGATCGTCAATAAACGTAACAAACCATTTTGTGTGAGTGCGATTAGGGGTTCGTGAAGGTCACCATAAATCACTGTGAATCATGGTAAATGGTCTGGATGGTTTGTACACAGATTTTGGAAACGATGATCGACGATGTTTCGCAAGTTCACAACTTTCACAATTAAGATCAAAAAGTAATTTATTCGAAAATATGGACGGAAATACATGTCTAAGATATCGAAAGTTGGGATGTCCCATTCTATAATGCCATAAAAGAATTTCACTATCCTTAGGAACAAAAGCAGAATCACAACTAGCAAATTGACGTTGTTCACTCACATATGTCTCGTCAAAGTAATAGAGTCCATCACACTCTTTAGCACTGCCAATCGTCTTCCTCGATGATAGGTCCTGAAAGACACAGTGAGAAGAAAAAAAGTTAGCGGTACAATTTGAATTTTTTGTCAATTGGCTAATGGATAGTAAATTGCAAGAGAGATTTGGAACATGTAGAACTTGTTCTAGTGTAATGGAATTCGAGATTCGAATACTCCCTTTTCCAGCTACTGAAGAAAGCGAGCCATCTGCAATTTTGACTTTAAGATTGCCCGCACAAGGTGAGTATGAGGAGAACAAATGGTGGGAGTCCGTCATATGATCGGACGCACCGGAGTCAACAATCCATGGTACTTTGAAAAGAGTGGTGGTGTTTAAAGCTCTCAGAAAATTACCTTTGTGGGCCAATGAACTGGTCGAGCTAGATGACTGAAAATTGGAAAACATTTTGTAGAGTTGTTCTAGTTGTTCGGGATTGAAAGCACCCCTCGCAGTGGAGTTTTGTACTTCAGTAGAATCAACTGCAGCTTGGTAGCTATGATTTTTGGTATTCTGCCTTGGTTTCCAATCAGATGGTTTTCCATGCAAATCCCAACACGTATCTTCTTTATGTCCAGGTTTTCGACAGTGGTCGCACCATGGGCGACCTTTTTGTTGTTTTAATCCTGGGCCAATTTTAGGTGTTCCTCTAAATTTTTGGGCTCCCAAATCAGGCCCAACTAATTTTGGACCATTAAATGGGCTCCTTTTAATTCTTGTAACCGACCCATCCATCGGCCCATATTCTTTTGACCCAGTCGGCCCAAATGAGTTAGATAAAAGGGCCGATCCATCCACAGTTAACGCAGGCCCAAGGTTCTTCAACATCACTTGTCGGCGACTCTCCTCGCGTCTGACCTCCGCGAAGGCGTCGCGTGAAGATGGTAGTGGTCGACGGCTGAGGATTCGACCTCTCACATCATCGAGTTCCCTATTCAACCCAGCCAAGAACTCATATACCCGCTCGTTCTCCAGCCTTTTTCTGTATCGAACGCTGTCGCTAGGGCAGTCCTACTGTTCATCCATGCTAAGGTCCAACTCTTGCCAGAGGGTCGTCATCTCCATGTAATACTCTGTGGCATCCCTGTCTCCTTGCCTTGCCTGCCACAATTTTGTTTTTATTTCAAAGATTTGGGAAGAGTCTTCCGCATCAGAGTACATGTCGCGAGCGGCGTCCCAAATTTCCTTCGCAGTTGCCATGAAGAGGTAAATTTTGCCTATTGACGGTTTCATGGAGTTCACGAGCCACGCCATTACCATGGAATTTTCAGATTTCCATCTCTGTTGGAGGCGCGGTTCAGTTGGGTGTTTTGTGTCTCCGGTAAGGTATCCAATCTTCCCCTTCCCGTCGATTACCAATTTTATTGATTGGGCCCACTCTCTATAATTTTTTCCGTTGAGTTTTTCCACCATGAGTTGAAAGGATGAATTATCTCCTCCAACTGGATTTATGGTGGTGACGTTGTCTGCCTCGCTGGTTCCTGAATCGGAGAAGGCAGTTTCTTTACTGTTGGCTGTGTTTTCCTCCATCGGTAGTCCGGTTTGATATTACTCGGGCTCTGATACCATAAAGAAGGGACAGAAATAGGAAGAGAATTTTATTCCTCAATTCTTCTTAATAATAGTACATCAATTATTCATCTATATATACAATACAAGGTAGGAGAAAGGAAGGAAAGTAATATTCTATGTAAAGACAAAATATTATTTCCTAACTAAGCACTAATTATACCATATACACTTTTTACCAATAATCCCACAATTGACTCGGGATTATTTCCTTTCTACAAGAGTCCACCAAGAAGACTTTGTCGTCTCTTGAGCCATTAATCCAATCATCTTCTTAATTCATTTCTTTAGGGAGCACGAACCATTAGTTCATTGATATTCTTTGAATGACTAGTCTCTTTTGTTGCAATTTTGTTGAGCTCCCTTTGTCTGGTAACTTCTTACAACCCGTTCTTTATATTTACCTTATTTTAATTCTTTATTATTTTGTTGACAAAATTGACCTCTTCTTTTGTAACTGAATGATGCTTCTCCTTCTTTCTTCTTTATTGAGACTTCTAACATTTGTTTGGTGAATGTTCTTGATTGGCCAACAAATTTTCTAGATTTACTAATGAAGGTTGCTCTGGCTAACTTTGTATTACGGCAATATAACTCTCCTATTCAGGTCTTAATCCATGTATAATAATTATTCTCATTCTAGATTTCAAAATTTTACTCGAATAATCTAATTCTGAAATTTCGTGATAAAGAGATTTAACTTTGTTAAAATATTGACTTATCAAGAACAACTCCAACAATTAAAACCTCAAGTCATTTTTCTTTGAGAATACTGCAACCAAAGTGCCCCGTACTTCCTTTGGCGTATCTTTGTCTCTTATGTATTCCAACAATTCTTTTTCCATTGTTGTCTTAATTACGAACATGGTCTTACCCGCTTTGATATCCATTCTTTAGAGCCACGGCTTCCTTTGGTGGCGTTATGTCACTTCCACCAACTATTTCTTCATTTGGCCTACCATTTGTAGGTTGCCGGTTGTGACTTGAATTACCTCCTTGTAATCAAGCAAACTTTATGAAAGTTTAACAATCTCACTTTGTGCACGATTTCAAGAAGCCCAAAAATTTATCCCCGATTGCCTTGCTTAGGTACCAAATTGTTGAGTTTAAAACCCAAAAGAAAATACTTTTATTGATATAAATCATTTAAACAATTTTTAACACATACACTAATGCCACTCAAAATGAAAAGAATTTACTCCACTAATTTTTCCCTGCATGCAGCACCCTTTCTCTCGCTCATCACTTATATATGTTCTCTCTCTCACCTCTCTAATACCACCCATACTGGGAAGCACCGACAAGCTGTTGGCGTCTACGTTTCGGTGTCTGACACATATCGAACATTGGTACATCTCCAACACGTCGCCAATTTGTGTTGGAGGTCCTTTGTGGCATGTCGAAGACGAAGAAATGCATATAGCTGGAAGAAACGGTAAGCAAAACAGATGACTCGAAGAAAAGAAGAGGTGTGTCATGGTTGGAAGAACGGCACAAAGGGCTGAGGAGGAAGAAAGGCACGGTGAAGAGACAGACTGAGAGGAAGAAAAGAAATGGCTGACTGCTGTGTGCTGAGGACGAAAAGAAAAGTCTAAGGAAGTAAACCTTAAGTGTAGTTTTCAATTCAAATTGGGCCCAAAACATTAAATACTCTATAAATAATAGACTTTTTTTGCAGGTTTACCCTTTAACAAAGTAAAAGGTAAATTTTTGTGTGGATCAATTTTTTAACCATTTATCATTTTACCCCCAATAAAAAATAAAACTTGCAACGGAAGTCTAATTGTTATTTAATTATTTGTATGTATGATGTAATAAGTATAAAAAATTTATTATTATAGACTATTAAAATAAAAAAATTTAAAAAATAGTATTTTAATCAACATGTCGGCAACGTATCGTGTTGGACGCTCATATCCTCACCGGTGCTTCTTAGCAATCATACATGCATAATACACTAAATCAGTCTATATAGGCAGGAAGGTGGCTACTTCTTGTATGTCGGTTGGTGGCTTTCTACACTATACTATAATGGCAGTGGAGAAATAAGAATTATTGGAGAGTGAATTGCCCAAATAGTCACTGAACTTTACACCATGTTTCCATAAAGTCATTGAAATTTAAAAATTATCTAACTCATCATTGAACTTCCCAAAGGGTTTCCACGGGATCACTGAATTTAAAAAATCTTCTCATTCATCACTAAATTTTGCAAAAAGTTTCCTCCCTGAGAAACCATTTGCAAAGTTCAGTGACTCGTGAGAATTTTTTTCAAAGTTTAGTGATGAATGGAGTGATTTTTAAATTTCAGTGACCCCGTGTAAATCTTTTAAAATATTCAGTGATGAGTTGGGTGATTTTTAAAGTTCAATGACCTTGTGGAAGCATAATGTAAAGTTCAGTGACTATTTGGGCAATTCACTCATTATTGGACCATTCTATTTTCTTCATGGAAGATTCTGAAATTTAAGTAGCTTAAAAAATCATCATCTATATATGAGTAGGGCCTTTTTTTTTCCCTATCTTTTTCTTTTTATGATGTTCTTCAACAGTTGTTCTTTCACTCGCCTAAAATGCCAATAGAGTGTTCGTCCCTTGACATCATCCACAGCAAGAGGCCTTGAGTATTTCAAACTTCGAAGGGAGTGTGAAATTGAATCCATTACTTGGGGTGAATGGAATTCAACCTCCAATTGTTACCTGAGTATTCACTCTTTAACAGCTTCGTCAATAAAATGATTAATAAAGAGAAAATATGTTGTTGTATGATTCAAGTTGGCATCAGTACTGGCAACTACATTTATATGCAGCCCAGATTTAACTAAACTGATTATGATGACCAATTGCAATGAATTCAGAATTTCTTTGTGTTGACCTCTCCCGTTATCCTAGTGAAAGCATATCCAAGAGACTCTAAATACAAGATACCTTATATATTAGGGAGTTAATACTTAGAATAAGTTTCAAGAGATTTTACTTTAACTTTTTAAAATAAAGAGTGAGTCTGGTTCTCGCCATTGTTCATGCTTGTAAATGAATGCATTTAATAAGTTACAGATTCAACACTTGTTAAATTAGTAAAATTATATTTGAATTGATTGGCCATTGACATTAAAAATATATATATATTTTTACATGAAATATGAGGAGAAATCAATAAATGTTTCTTGAGAAAAACAAAATAGAGAGCCAAAAATGGAGAACATAGTTGAAGTGTATAAAACAATTTACTATCTAAATTTAAAGATGCTTTTTATTATACATAAGATGCTCTTTATAAATAAAGGATCTGTTGGAGATTTTTTGAGCTTTTAGTGGATCCAATTTTTATAGAATGAAGGATAGACATTATATTAGTTTTTCCAACCTTGGCTTCAATTATCTTCCACTTGTCATCTGCTAGCTCTTTGTTTTCAACAATTATGCATTCATCATGAAGGCATAAATATGTCTAGATCACTTAAATTGTGATTGTTAAAGTATTATGATTGTAAGTTGTGACTTCGTAAGGTGCAAGTGTGAGTGCCTCTAGATTGCTTATGTAAAATCTTAATTGTAAGATTAAAAATTTTAGGTTTTTATTTTATTTGAATCATGGATAGCACTCGCATCTATTGTGGAGATAAATTGTACTTATCCCTCGAGTTTAATTAGCATTAGAAATTTGGGTTCAACAACAAGAATTTGCCTGTCTTTTTGTGACTGTAAGATTTGAAGTATGGTCCTTTGTTGATTAATGATCTTAATCAGCACTGGAATTTTATGCAGGTCCCTGGAAAATCTGCACAGGAATGTTTCGATAGAATTCAGTCAGAAAACTTGACCCCATCTCAACCTCGAATGCGTTCAAGGGCAAGGATAAAGAATGAATCACCCCTCTCGCTTTCAGCAAGTAAATTGCTGAATTCGGCTGAAACAAAATTTAAAAAATTTAGATCCAGCAAGAGGAAGGGCCTTCTTGCCCAAAAGACCATAAGACAGCTATTAGAAAAGCAGCAGAATACTGATCAAGATTATCAAGCAGATTTGTTTACGTTTCTTGAGCCGTCAAGAAGTCCATCTACTCGACGTTTTCTTGAGAGTACAGCATTTGCTACTCCAGAACAGAGCAATAAAGGACTTGGTTTCCTCAAAAAATGCCGAGAAAAATCTTCATCTCATAAGAAGCAACTTTCCCAGTTAAAGAGCTCGTGCAACACAGCTTTTCTAAGTCCTCCCGTTCTTAAACAAATAAAAAACAAGGCATTACATGAGAAATACATAGATCAGCTACATTGGAGGGAAGCGAGGAGAAAGGCAGCATCATTAAAGAATACCAAGTGTATTAAGAGCAAAAATGACAAAAATCATTTTGAAAAAGGTAATGCAGTTAAAGCTGCAAAAGATGCTCTGATATTTGATACACAAGAAGCTATCAATCAGCTTCGAAGCCAGCAGTCAAGCAAAATAAACGTTGATGACATTGATAATGATTGCTTTCTTAGCGATGAGGATGAAGGTGAAGACAGATTTTTATAATTTCTTCTCTTTTAATCTGTCATAATCTCATTTGGAGCGATAGTGTGCTTAAGTAATCTAGCTTAAAATTGTCCATATTTGGGTCCTGTATTCATCTTATGCATTACATTTCTGTAAGAAATAAAAAATGCCTACTCTTGGATGTTATTTTCAGTCCTGTTAATTGCAGTACAATTTGCTGTTGTTGGGTGATTCAGTACTAGGCATTGGGGTGTGTTCCTTTCATTTTCTTTACTTTAATCTTCATAACTGTAAACTGCAAGTTGATCCCAGTAAGTTGCTGGGAATTGGCATGTGCACAACATGCTAAATTTTGAAATGGGGATGTAAGCTCATTGGATCTTGAAGTGAAGAAACATGAATTATGTAGTCGACTTCAAATTTATTGAGAATTAAATTGTTGATATTGAATGCGAGATCATTGAAACAAATCACACACTACATACAACTAGGGGTGTAAATGGCTCGATATGACCCTTTTTTAGGTGGCCGTGCAAGATGAACCTGACCTGGCACGCCATTCCACAAGCTAAGAAAAATGAAGAGTCCAAGACTTTTGGTCTCATTTTTGTTACGTTTTTCTTTATTCAATAGACTTGTGTGTATTTGCTCAAAAGTTTGCTTTGTCCGATTGATTTTACACCTCTATCCACGACGACAAAGATTCAAAGGATCAAACACAATAGTCTCAAATGGCGGAATTTCTGCTGTCTTGTTGAAGTTTCATGCTTGTGTGTTTTTTTGTGCCAAGTTCATGAACCATTTTCCAGAAATCTATGTTAAGGACAAGAGGTCGCTATCTATTAGAATTTTTTGGAAGTAACAGATAGAAAAAACCATGATTTCTGGTTTCCTTTTGTTGACTATTGTACAGGTGTAGGGTCGCATATATTAAGTTAATTAAACATTAAAACATATAGTTCTCTTTAAGGTTTGATAATTCCATCTTACGACATAAATAAAATCATAGGATAATGTCATATTTTAAGAAAATCTATGGAATATCACTACAAAAAAAACACAAGGTTGTCGACGAAAAATGACTGATGAATATCTTAGGGACAATAGACTTGGATACTCTTCATTTCATTTAAGAGTTTAAACAATAAAATTGATAGAAATTTGTTCATTTCTATTTATATGTATCTTCGTATCCCTTCCCGTCTAGATTGAATACATTTTTCTATCAAAGGTACCATGCGAGAATTTCATAAATAGGCAGCGATTTGTATGCCATTAATACTCTATTTAAAACCTAAAGTCGATGCAATTAAATAAATGATATTTTTAATATAAAATGTTAACAAAATCGATTTTTTTATTCATATTTTTTATGACGGGAAATCCGTAGCAGCTACATTTCAGGTGCGCACTAAGTAAACCCTCAAACTGACGCAATAACCTGCAAACCACACCAGGCAAGTCCGATACGACAGACTCAATTGATATACCATCCAAAATTTAATCTCATGACCATCTTGATTATCTTTCATCAATGAGCTGTTTTTTTTTTTTTTTTTTTTTTTTTTTTTTTTATGACTCAGGAACCCGCAGCCGCTATTGACGGAGCCCGACCACTCTTAGAGCGGGGCCCGACCACCAGTGCGCACTAGGTAAACCTGAGGCCTGATGCAATACCCGCAAACCACACCAGGTAGGTAAATCTCCCCCAAGGGGAAGGCGGATGTCTCAAGTGTGGGTTGAACCCTTGTTGAAGGAATACCCAGTTTCCTAGGCGGCCCCCTTTTGCCAACTTGGCCACACACTCTTGACTCAATGAGCTGTTTTTATTTGCATGTTAAGCTAGTAATATTATATCGTACAACACATTATCATTGTCAAAAACTAACTTTTTTTTTTCTAATTTAATATAATTTTAGTAGTGTCAATATCCAATTTTACCAACTTTTTTCTAGCATCTGGTTCATTATTTTAAGCGAACCCATTCATTGCAGTCAATGTCCTAAAACCTAATCTTGATCGAACCTTTAATTAAAAAATCCATATGATTAGCTTTGGGAAACAAAAATTAATGAATGTGAATATAGATAATTACAACCTTCAAGACAAGATATATTAGCTACTGCATACTCTTGTCTGCATGCATAAACTAGTTGTACATCAACATCTAGATATAGATATATAAAGCTAACACATGGGCCAATTAGTCGTCATCATTTACAAATATATATTGTTGTGTATAAATAATTTGAAGTTCGTATCCATCAATTGAAAAATATTTTAAGCCCGTTAGAAAAAAATCGGAAAATAGATTTCGTGAAAAAAGTAATTTTTTAAAGATTAATCCATATGAAAAATTATTTTATGGAAAAAACGAGTGGTTAAAATAAATTTTAGAAAATGAAGGTCAAAGAAGGGCTAAGTCAATTAGTAGATTGCGCTATTAGTCCCTAGCCTTGAGGAACAAGTTGGTTCTTATCCTGTGATATAATTACATAATCACTCATTAACAACAACAACAACAAAAAGTTAAAATTTACTTAAAATCATTGCTTACCATCGTATTCAACTTTACGAAATTATAATTTTTATCTCAACTCGGATATGTGCGTAGAAATTTGAAATGAGACATGCTTTTATTAGGCCGGTGCATGTGAAGATTTAAAGAAAATTTAGTGGAACGACAATAAATGGTGGTTGATGACTAACTTGTTCCTTTTCAAAAGTCGTGAACCGACTCGATACTCCGACGACAATGGTACACTGGCCAACAATACAATTTTTTTCTTAAGTCAGTAGAGGTTTTTTGCTTCTCATGTAAAATACTTTTAAAAATTGTTGAATTATGATACATACTTCTTGATATTTTCTATCAATAATAATGAGAAATTAAAAATAATAAAAGTCACATTAATTTTTCATAATTTACAATTATTCTTTGTCTGAATAAGAATATCTGGTCCTTAATAAAGATTTGCACTGGAACTCTGGAAGAGACAATACACAATAACCTAGATCCAATCAATGAATAAACAAACCTTAAAAGGACAGCATTATTAATTAAAATATAAAAATCACCAAAGAACATACATTTCACTTTCTTAAGGTTCTAAATATTCTTGATTTACTATCCAAATTCATATTTTTTGCAGTCACTTTCCTCCATAGCCAGCATTTCTAAACAATTCTTGCTTTACATCTTCACAACTCATGACTGAACGATGCTCGATTGCCTGAAAATTTTTGACCCAAAAAAATAAAAAAATTTAGTTCTGTAATTTCGAATTTTAAAGTACACTAGTTAGTATGTGAAAATCAATAAGATGAATTAGTTATTAACCTCGTAACAGGAAGCTTGCAATGAAAAATCATTGAAACAGCTGATGACACATTGTTGAATATCGAGGCCTAACGCTTCGAGTGTGCTAAGAGTTGATAATAATAATCCCGGCTTTGATGTACAACATATATCGATTCTAGTATCTTGGTCTTTCCTTTCTACATCGAACTGAAATATCGAAATTTAAATAAATTATTTCACAACATAGCACTTCAAGAAAAAATGACGTTTATCAAGTATAAAGAAGTTAAGTAAAATAACACCTTTGAAGGGTTCCTCACTAGTACTTGATCATCACTTGGCTTTATCTCCTTCAAGTTCATCTGATTCATATTCTCATCTGTTTCCTCTTCCCTCAGCTTATTAATTTTATCAAGGAGCTCTTTCATGTAATCTATTGTATCTCCAAGAATTGATGTTCTGTCCATCTGCATAATAAAAAATCAAATTTATCGCGCTAAAAAAAAAAAATAGAATTTATGTAGTCGGAGCTAAATTTATAATTTACCTTGCTTATCTTGGGGACAATTGATCGAAGCATGGAAAGGCGATCATTTAGTCGCTTCCTTCGCCTTCTTTCGGCCATTAGATTCTTGGAGGGCAGGCCATCAGCCTTCTTGGACTTGTTCTTTCTCTCCGTAGAAAAACCTACATTTGAAATTTCGATATTTTTCGGAGCTTCCGAGGTTTCAAACTTAAAGCTGCTAGTTTCGTGTTCGAAACCATTTAGGCCGGCATTGTCAAGAAAGCCAAAATCTTCACTTTCAAGATTTGCAGTGTAATCTTCTTGAATTGGCATTGGATTTTCATACTGATAATTGTATGAAGAACTAAATTGTGGGACTGTGAAATTATCAAGAAATGTTTGGGGTTCATAAAAGGGATATCGATGGCTAAATTGTCCTAAAAGTGAAGGATTTGACATTTCAAAATCTGGGGTTTGATGATCAGAAGACGAAAAGCTCCAAACATTAGGTAAAACTTCATTAAGTTCATTAGGAAAAGTGGCCCAACTTTCCATTCTTGGAGCCATTAACTCTTCAAGAACACTAAACTCCATCTGTCTCTCTCTCTCTCTCAAATGTCGAAGAAGTGCTAGAAAACGGAGGCAGATTTAGTATATATAGTGTTGTTGAAAGTCGGAAATATAACGTTCCGTTCCATCGTCTCATTTAAAAATTTATGTTTCTATGTAATTGAATTATTTTCAATTACAAGTTTGGTAGGTGTGCAATTTTAATAAATAGCTGTAATCGAGCTTATTTATATATTTTTTTAGTTTTCCAACTTGGATTTATATATATATATATATATTTAAAAGTGTGATACGTACAATATTTATAAATGAAAAGCAATGAGACTAAACTCTGAGCTGTGGGAGAGAGAGAGAGAGAGACTTATTTATGAGTAGATTAATGAATGATTATGTCGAGGAAAATAGTGTTTAACAGTGTGTGTCTTTTGTAAACGTAATACCTAGAGCTTAATTAATTATGATGGAATCTGCTTTTTTTCTCATAATCTCCTTCACCTATGGATTATTTAAGTCATTTTCACCGAAATCTTCAATCTGACAGAGTTACATTACATATATGCATAAGTCCCATTGCCCAGCAAGCTTTGACCCACTAGTCTTTCTGAAATGAAAAGGATAGGGTTAGCAACTTAGCATCACAGACCCTTGTCAGCTTTTTTATTATTTAGCTGGTAAATTTTACTTAAAATTTTGATCCAGTTCTCTTTCACTGTAAAATATAAGGTTAAACTTTAGAAGTGTGAGTCGCGACGAAGAGGTTGGAGCGATTTTAAGGTGGCATATATGGCCTTTTTCTAGACGTGCTATGAGGTTTGTCAAGCCAACGAACTTTGATAATTTGTTTGTACAATTTCATGAGTCATACTTTTCATTACTCGAGTTGAACGAACTTATACATATTGATATCTCTAATCTACATCATCGTCTGCAAAAACCCTAATTTTGGCATAGTGAGTTAATCATCTCAGTAGAATCATAAAAAACTATGGTCATGTTATATATGTGGCAACGTGTACCAGTTTTTGTTCTTTATTTCTTCCTTTTTTTTTAATTTTTTTTATTTTAAAAAAATTATTGGCTGCTAATTGTATGTCAAGGTTTGCAAGAGACTAATCTTTGAAGAAAGAGTTGATAATAGTAGGGTACTAAAGTTTTTATATTTCATGATTTGATAGCTTGCCATCATTCTTTTATAAAGCAAACACTATAATAAATTGTACAAGATAATGGATAAAATTTTAAATTTTTTACTCCACGTCGTTTACCATCTCGTCACATATTATATAGGTATTGTGACTTGTCTGTGCGAACAAAAATCAAGTCTTATAGTGGTTCATTCGGCCATTAGTATATTTTTATGCTCGAATGACATGGAAACTCTTACAAGCTCAACTTGATTTTTCGAATAACTTGTGCTAAAAAAAGATCGAAATTTGTAAAGTTCAGTTCAATCATTTGAATAATTTCAAATATAATCCATACATATCGATCAATACTATAAACTTGTTGAATACATCTGTGTTGCGGGAGTACGGCCCACGATCTAAAGGAAGAAAGTGCAGGTAATGAATCAAATCAACAATCCATCGGTATGTAAATTGTTAGGTGAATTTTGGTGGAAAAGCACACATTTTAAGGATAATAGGAAAAAATCACGTGAATATATCACATGAAAAACAAGTGTTTGAAACTCATTGGGTCACATTATTCTAAGCTGTCAAGTCTACAAATGTTTCCAAGTGTGTAATATAAAAAAATGTTAAAAGAATTCCTTCTTCAATTCTGCTTTACATTATTAAACATCACGACTGTACCTAAATAGTATATATAATCCAAACCTATAATTATAAGACAACGAATAATCCAAATATTAACAAATCATGACTAGTTTGACTAGCTAATGATCCAATTAAAAATAATTATGGATGTCGGAAACCATCAACACTTTAGACGATGCATTGATCGATGAATTTACTAGAAACTACTTGTTAATATAAGTGTGATTGCTACGAAGAAAGGAAATATATTTCAAAACGATACAAAAATGTTGAGAATTTTTACATGAAGTTTTATTTTTTTCTTCTCTTATTTCCTTGGTTTCAATTAACTTTGCATCCTTATCGATGTGATGAGATACTTGTATTTTGTCGTTTCCATTTGGTTAATATAAACGCTGAGATATAGTAATCGCATTGATGTAGTTGAAGTTTAAAAGAATTGAAGAAAATTGAAATCGACTAAATGCTTTTTTTCAAATACAAATTTAGGTTAAAATTAGAGATAAAATATGTCACAATTCTATTATTTTTAATCAAATTCAATACCACTGACATAGTACTTTTGGCTACTTGTTCACACTACAATAAAATTCATTGTAGCGACGAGAACTTTTACCATGCAAACTTTCTTGACGACCTTTTTTAACAAGACAGCCAAACTAAATAACTTGAATTATTTAAAATAAATAAATTTAAAAAATTAGGGAGATTCGACTCTTATTCGGTTATTTGATTCTTGATCTAGAACCAAGAATCGAGTCGAATTCGTCGGTTCTCGATTCAGATATCCGTTTGGTTATTTAATTTAAGAAGAATCGCTCGATTCAGTTCGAGTCCAATTCGGCTCTAGAATTTTGCCCAGCCCTAATTACAAGTATTTTTCGTTATTAAAAATAAAAAAATTCGAAGTGTTATAAGATCTAAAGTATTAAATGAAAAAAGACATAAGAACAATAAATGAAAACAGACTAGTACATAAAAGGACGTATGAGTAGAATGCATAAGATTCTATAACAACCCTTATCAAAAGAAAAACAAGAAAACAAAGCTAATATTATCAATGTCATTTTCAAACTATACAAATGATATGTAGCAATTATTTTATATCCAAAATCATTTACAATTTTATAGCATATATATATATACCATGATTGTGTGATAAACTTTAATGAGATATTTTATCAACTTTAATTGAAATCTACTAAAACTTTTATTAAAAACTTTTCTAAGCAATCCACTTGAAATTGGGTCACAACTTTAGCCTATGTTTGCTTATGTTTCTAAACAATTAAGTCATATTTTATATATAAATTTCGAGGGTTTCACAAGCAGTACTACCCACTTATATATCATTTGTTTCTATATATTTACACGGTTTATAAACACTTCTCAAATATGCTAGAATTCTTTCTTCTTCTTCTTTTTTTTTTGTATATTGATCCTCCGATTTTGCCATGCAGCTATTTTTTTTTTTTTTTTTTGAATTTGGAAATGTTGAACTTTCTCGTTTAAAAACTTGAAATGTCAACGGTGAAACATTTTTACTCAAATATAGTCCTAACAAAACTTTAAACGCTAAAATAATGTTGTTATCACCAAAGAGCATTGTGTTGCTAGTATAGATATGATTTTTACGTAAAAGTTTATACTAATCTATTAGATCTAGTCCCTATTTGGTGCAGATTAAAATCAAATTAAAATCTCAAATCATAGTCAATAATTAATTTTATTCATGCATTTTATAAAAATCAAAATTTTTCAACTACACATTTTATTGAACTCTAATAAAAATCTTATTTTAATCTACACTAAATAGGGACCTAGTTTCTTATAAATTCAATCAAAATTAAAGATTAATTTCAATTATACATTTATAATTATTATTTAATGAGGAATTCACTATTATTTTTCTTTATAAATCATTTTAAATTTGCCAAAAGGGAGCACAATATTGCATTTTAATAGGCAAGGAATTTTGTTTATTTGCAGAACTAGCAGTAATTGAAGGATAAAAACCACATATAAAATCTGGGGGAATGGACGCCGTGGTTTCTGAAATAGTTTGTTTTTATTAGGTTGATTGCAGCCCCTTATCGTACTCTTGTCCTGCCCTTTTGTGTTTCCAGGGTATTCCTGCATGTCTTGTCACAGTATTGTACAATTTTGAAGAATCTAAGCTATGGAGCCACTAGATTTGCTTCCTTACAATTATTGCCCCCAATCCAATAAGTGTTCAATAAGTGATATTTTTTAAGTGTTTCTTCTAAAGGTATTTTTATGAATAAATGGTTGAAAGGTATTGAAAGTTATAGAAAAAAAAAGGTGAAAAAAACAATTTGTTTTTTTTTTTTTGTTTTTGTTTTTATTTTTGTTTTTGTTTTTTTTGTTTTTTTTGTGTGCTTTTCAAAGAATCAAAATCAAAGAACGATTAAATCAAACTTTATTGGAATACCACTGAAGCGTTCTTTCATTTTCGATCTGGTTTTTTTGTTCTTGATTGGATCTTGAATTTAATAAGTTTTCTTGAATTCATTCATGGCCATGCATGGTCAAAGTTGGAACATACTTCCCCTCTAAACTTTTATCAAGTTTCATGTGCTATGTAGTCTATGGGTTGTGCGACAAAAAAATTACAAAAATTTTAGCAAATTTTGATAAAAGTTGATCAAATGTATCGTTAAAAATTTGATAAAAACTGTAAATTTCATAAAATGTACAGTTAAAATTGAAATTTGATTAATTAAAAAGTTGCTTTGAGTGTGTGAGTCTTATATAACAAACAAAAGAATGGAATGGAGCAAATAATCAATTGTCACATTAGAATTTATATATAAAAAAATAATGATCTTTGTTTCCCTGCAGCCCACAATATTGTGAGCAAAAACCGCTTTTGCACATGCCTTTTGTATTATTAATATTGCATGGTCCCTTTTAAAGAACGACATTCTCATTGAAAAACTTTGAAGATATTTTTCCGATTACGTACATTAATAGTTTACAATATTTACATCATATAATTAAAATTATAATAGACTTTAATATAAAAAAAAAAAAAAAACGTCATTGTGACTCCATTATGAAAACTTAAGCACATATGAGACGTTGATACACAAATGAAACATATAATTTTTTTTTTTTTTTTTTGCAGCTTATTATTAATATTGACTTGTTGAGTTTTCTTGTTCTTTATATTCTCTTTGCTTGTGGTTACTCTTTGCTTCTTCTTTTTTTTTTTTGATTAAGTAGTTTATTCAATTATGATTTTTTTCTGCAAAAGAAATAGACTGCTGGTTATTCAAATGCGCGTTGTTAGGCTATTGGTGCCTAATTACTTCACATTCGATTTCATGTAACTGGGATACACATTTAGTATTTACGATGTACAATGCTTGTCATCACTAATTTTTTTTTTTTAATTTTAATTTTTTTTTTCATTTATAGCTAATTTCTATTGTGTATTTGATAGTAATTTTATATGAAAATGAAATTACTGAATTATTGTTTCCTTGTCGGCTTATCATTGGATAACTTGAATTGTTGTCACATTGTCAACTTATTGTTGAATGTTGTTACCTTACTAGCTTGTTGTTGGAGTGTTGAATTGCAGATGAATTTTGTTTTGTTTTGTGGTATAAAATTTACAAATGACCTCCCCAAAAAAACTGAAACTTCTTTTCGTTCTGATGATAGATTAATTTAGTGAAAGTATACTCTACATCGAAAACTATATGAATTTTATTACGTTGAATTTTTAAATTTCAGCTTCCAAGATTAAATTCACGAATCAGCCCCCATAGCCGCCAGACATACAATGTCTATAAACAAAAAGAAAAATTCTTTCCATTTTACTCTTTAATTATAATAAAAAATATATATTATGTGGATTTGTTGATTGGTGCTAACAAGAATATTTCCTATTTATAATTTAAGGTTTGAAGAGAAAATAAAGGCATTGTTACGTCCATCGATAGTCTTATCATCAACATATTCGTACCTTAGAAAAAGACATCCCACCACAATATTCTTCTTCATAATTTAATAGAAAAATTAGAGTTTCAGTATTCATTCTTTGAAAAAATTTAGCATTTGAGTTTTTTTTGTTCATTTTGTTAAGGAACATATATCCTCAATATTTCGTAAACAAGCACATAAGTAATGTACAGAATTAATCGTGTGACAAAATTTTATACAACGCTGGCTTACTTTTAGTAATGTACAGAGTTAGCTAAATTATATCATGAAATTCTCCCCACCATAATCATGTCGACTGATATCTCATATCTGCTCGATATATATATATATATATATAGAATGTGCTTTCTAAGTAGCAATACTAGTAGAGAATATTAGACTGTACAATTAATGTATAGCCTATAGTTTCTTTTAAAAACCATAAACTAGACACGTGATCAATTGAATTGAAAATCTTATAACTCTTAACTTTTTATCTCAATAAGATCTGTATGTGCGAGTTTTTACCTTTAGAGGGTTGGATTTAGGTGCACAATGCCAGAAAAAAAAAAATTGATTCGTGTTTGCTATTCTCTCTTCGTGCTTTAGGCTCTAAAATAACCAAATAATTTATTGTGTTTCAATTTGATTCGTTGTTTTATGTTGTATTGCTCTTGCTATAATTTATGTTGTGCTATGTAGTTAGGGTTGGACAAAAATCAATTCAAACAAACCAACCTAACCCAACACAACTGGGTTGAAAAATTAAATTTTAGGTTGGTTTGGATTGGATTGGGTCTCGGGTTATGAGTTAAAATCTAATTCAACCAAACTCAACCCAACCCAATCTGATGAATTAAAAAAATTAATACCTAAAAAAAAAAAAGTCTAAATTGACATAATAGTGGAGACAAGAGAATACTTTAGAATGTACTAAAGTTCCCTTTTTTATATAGGCTGACTGGTATAAATACTATGTACAAATGCAAAATAATTTGACGATAAACTAAAAATTAAGGACGTAATAATGAAATGAATAAACCCCCAAAAAAATTATAAAATAAAATGTTCCATAGTTTCAAACTTATTTATAAAATTAATTTTCATAAAAAAATCTTTATATAGATAAAAAATAACGGAGATTTTCAAGTGGTTTCATACTTTAAAGGGATAATTGCAGCCGCGGTCTCTAACCTTTACTTTTTTTTGTAGACTTCACCCTAACTTTGACTTTGTACCACCCGGAGTCTCAAACCTTTCATAAATTCACACCCGATGTCCAAATGGACGGAAACCGTCCAATTTGACCATTAGTTGACCAATAAAATTGATTTTGACCAAATTTTGACCATTTTTAAAGGGTAAAAATGTAACTTTATTATTTAACCATATAATAAAATAATTAACTAAAACAAAATAAAAATAAAAAAAAAATGAACTATTCATCCTCTTCTTCACCCATCCCCCACCCCACCCCACCCCACCTCCCAAAATCGTTGCCCAAAACTACCACCATTCTCTAGCCAAAAAACCACTCAAATCCACACACAGTTCCCACAATCTACATTGAAAAACCCTCACAACAAGAGCATTGTTATCTCATCTTTTTCCTTCCCCATCCCAATTCCTAATTACTAACTGTGATTCAGTAGCAAGAACCCTTCATTTTAGTTGGGGATGCTGCGTCTCCATATCCTGGCCAAAGCACTACCAAAGATCGAGTGACACACATTGGAAACTGTACACGGCACTGCAGTAAGTGGATTCCCGAAGTGTTGAGTGGCAAGGACGACCCCAAGCACCGAATTTTGAAACCTAGAAATCGAAAGATAGCTATGACAGACCACAATAAAAAAGGGAAATCGAAAATATATCAATATTTACAGTAAGCATCGTGTGTTAGGGGCGGTAGTGGGCAGTGATTGATTTTGTGAGGTGGTTTTAGGTGGTGGCTTAAGCCTGTAGAATGGTGATGATTTTGGGAGGTAGGTGATTAGTTGTCGGCGTTGAGGTTGTAGTGGTGCCGACGATTGTGGGAAGAAAAAGAATTTTGGGTTTGGTTATGGTGGGGGTTGGGTATGGAGGTGGTGTCGGCAGCCACGGGAAGGAGGAAAAGATTTCCCTTTTTTTTTTTTTTTTTTCCCTTTTTTTGTTATTTTTAGTTTAATTGTTTTAATATTTAATATTTGAAAAAATGTAAATATACCAATTTGTCCTTTTTATTTTGGTCAAAATTGATTACATTTTGACTTTTCGGGTCAACTAACGGTCAAAATGACGTTTTCCTTCCATTTGGACCTCAGGTGCAAATTTATGAAAGGTTTGGAACTCCGGGTGGTGCAAAGTGAAGATTAGGGTAAAGTCTGCAAAAAAGACAAAAGTTAGGGACCACGGCTGCAATTATCCCACTTTAAAAATTGTTAAAATTCAACAAAAATAATCGAATCCAACTTGAAATTGACCCAAGCCCAAACTGAGCAATCCAACCTAACCTATCCAAGCATAATCAGTTTGGGTTTGATTGTTTTTAAACTAATAATTGGGTTTGATTGATTTGATTTTAGATCAAATCGATCATGTTGGGGTGGGTTGGTTTTTTAACCAAATCAATCCAACCCAACCTACGCTCGATCATATATGTAGCAATTTAATTCAGTATTTTATTCTATTTTGCTCATGTTATATTCAGTGTTTTGATATATACGGTATAAAATTACTTTCAAAAGTTAATTGAGTAATTAACTTGTCAAAATTTCCCATATAGAGATACTCATTTTTTCTTTAAAAATTACAAAAAAAATCCCGTATAAGCATAAATTTTCCATTTTACCATTGCTCTTATGCTATATATACTTAATTTAAATTTTAATTCCTTTAAATTAGAATAATAAAAAAGTTGTTTTAAAAAGTTCATTTTGTCTATTTTAATTGGAATGATTTCATTTTCTTCATATTGTTTGTGAAAATTGATTTCTCATTTAAATTAAATGATTGAAATGATCTCAAATATTTACAGCAAAATGAATTAAAAAGAAATCTAAATTTTAAGCCTTCCATGCTAACTTCATTGCATTTTTAATGGAAAATAATAATAATAATAATAATAATAATAATAATAATAATAATAATAATAATAATAATAATAATAACTCTTGCATTTTTTGTGTTATGATAAAAAAAAATTAAAATTAGAGCAAATGCTATTAGATCAAGCATACAAAATATTTAAGGAATTTTAATTAGCTTATTTATGTTGATTTATTAACTATTTTTCAAACATGTGTAAAGCTAAATTATATATTTCTAAATTTTAAATATTATAACAATGTTTATAATGATACCTGAAATAACAGTATGAAAAGGAAAAAAATCTATTAAACAAACGCAATAAAAATTTCAAATTAGAGGATTTTTTGTTATAAAATAGAGAAGAAGAGAGAATTAAGTCGATAGACTTTTGTGTGTTTTATTAATGACCAAAATCGTATATTTATAGATAAGAATCAGGGATACAATGGTAATAATTTCTAGGGCTACAGGGGTATAATTGTCATTCACTACAAACCCTAATAAACTTTCCTTTTACAACACTCTCTCTTGAATGACATATTACAAAATATATGTCTCGTTAAAACCTTGTTTGATAAAAATCTAATAGGACAAAAAAATCAAACGAAGGAAAAAGAGTACAGTTATTCTGGAGTATTAAAAATAAATATTGCCTCATTAAAACCTTGCTAGAAAAACTCAGTGGAATAAAACCTATGCGAAGGAAAAAGAGTACAACTACTCCCCCTGATGTTGATCACTAAAAATTTTTGAGTCGACGCATTCCAATCTCATGGACTAACTTCTTGAATGTAGATGTTGGAAGTGCTTTTGTGAATAAATCGGCCAAATTATCACTTGAGCGAATTTGTTGAACATTGATATCGCCATTCTTCTGAAACTCGTGTGTATGAAAGAATTTTGGAGAAATATGTTTCGTCCTATCGCCTTTGATATAACCTCCTTTGAGTTGTACAATACAAGCTGCATTGTTTTCATACAAAGTTGTTGGACTATATTTTGTTGAAGTTAACCCGCATGATGCTTGGATATGAAGGGTCATATTCCTCAACCATAAACATTCTCGCTCTGCTTCATGGATTGCAATAATTTCAAAATGATTTGAGAATGTTGCTGTCAAGGATTGCTTCACAGATCTCCATGATATAGATGTTCCTCCACGTGTAAACACATATCCTGTTTGTGATTTAGCTTTATGTGGGTCAGATAAATAACCTGCATCTGCAAATCCCACTAAAGTAGATCCCGACTTTTGGGAGTAAAATAATCCCAAATCCATCATACCCTTTAGGTAACGAAAAATGTGTTTAACACCATTCCAATGTCTTTGACTTGGTGTAGAGCTATATCTTACAAGGAGATTTACAGAAAAGTTATGTCGGATCGAGTGCAATTTGCAAGATATGTTAATGCTCCAATTGCACTAAGATATGGTATTTCAGGATCAAGAACATTTTCTCCATCTTCAAGTGGACGAAATGGGTCCTTTTTCACTTCAAGTGATCGACCAATCATAGGTGATGCCAATGGATGTGCATTATCCATATAAAATCGTTTTATAAAAATTTTTTATGTATATGAGATTGATGAACAAACAATCCTTCTGGGAAGTGTTCGATTTGCAACCCGAGAGATAAATTTTGATTTTTCCTAAATCCTTCATCTCAAATTCATTTTTCAAATAATTAGCAGTTTTGTTGAGCTCTTCAGGAGTTCCAATTAAGTTTAGATCATCAATATAAACTGCGACAATTGCAAATCCAATATTTGTTTTCTTTATGAAAACACATGGGCAGACATCGTCATTTTTATAACCCTCCTTCAACAAATATTCGCTAAGACGAATATACCACATGCATCCGGATTGTTTCAGTCCATATAATGATCTTTGCAATTTAATTGAGAACATGGTTCTCGGGCATGTATCGTTTGCTCCTAGCACTTTAAGTCCTTCGAGGACTTTCATATATATGTCACTATCAAGTGAACCATATAAGTATGCAGTTACTACATCCATAAGGCGCATATCAAGTTTTTGTCACACAGTCAAACTAATCAAAAATCTAAAAGTGATGGTGTCCATTACAGGAGAATATGTTTCATCATAATCAATACCTGGTCTTTGTGAGAAACCTTGAGCTACTAGTCGGGCTTTGTATCTTGTAATTTCATTATTTTCATTTATATTTCGTACAAAAACCCATTTGTATCTTACATGGATTACATTTTCAGGTGTTTGAACTACAGGTCCAAATACTCTTCGTTTCTCTAAGAAATTCAATTCCACCTGTATGGCTTCTTTCCATTTTGACCAATCATTTCTATTTTGACAGTCTTTAACTGACTGTGGTTCAGGATCATCATTTTGCATAATATCAAGAGCCACATTAAAGGCGAAAATATTGTCTATAACAACATTATTCCGTTCCCATAATTTATGAGATAACATATAATTTATTGAAATCTCATTATTTTCAGACACTTGTAGTTTTTCAGGAATCATATTTTCAATATTTGATTAATCAATCTTTTCTAATGTTACTTCTTCCGAAATTTTTGGTTGGTTTTTCTCTTGTACTTTTCTTTTTCGAGGTACAGAGTCTTTTGAACCAACTGGTCGACCACGCTTTTGGCGTATGTTAGATTCGTTTGCTACAGCAGATTGTCCTGCAGCGACATCAATTTTTGCTGAAATATTTTCTGCTGGTATATATGACTTTGTCACTTTTTTCGTGTCAACAAATACATCGGGTAACTGATTTGCAACTCTTTGCAAATGAATAATTTTTTCAATCTCTTGCTCACATTGATTACTGCGGAGATCAAAGTGAGATAGAGTTATTTCATTCCAAAAAATTTTACCTTGTTTTTCAGAATGTTGTTTTTCCCTTCTCAAAGTTGGGAAAGTCATTTCATCAAAATAACAGTCTGCAAAACGTGCAGTAAATAAATCACCCGTTAAAGGTTCTAGATACCTAATAATGGATGGTGAATCAAAACCCACATAAATCTCAAGTATTCGTTGGGGGCCCATTTTAGTACGTTGTGGGGGGTGAAATAGGGACTTGAACAGCACAACCAAAAATCTTTAGGTGAGAAATATCAGGTTCATGACCAAATGCAAGTTGTAAGGGTGAATATTGATAATAGGCAGTTGGTATAATACGAACCAATGATGCAGCATGTAATATGACACCCAAACAGAAGTTGGTAACTTTGTTTTCATAAGTAATAGTCTAGCTATAAGTTATAGACGTTTAATAAACGACTTTGCTTAATCATTTTGTGTATGGACATGCGCAACCGAATGTTCAATGGTAATCCCAATTGACATACAATAATCATCGAATGCTTGTGATCTGAATTCACCAGCATTGTCAAGACGAATAGTTTTGATTGAGTAATCGGGGAATTGTGCTCGTAATTTTATGATTTGAGCAAGTAGTCTAGCAAATACTACATTCCTAGTGCAAAGTAGGTAAATATGTGACCATCTAGTAGAAGAATCAATTAATACCATAAAATAACGAAATGATCCACACGGTGGGTGTATTAGCCCACATATATCTCCATGAATTTTTTTCCAAAAAGGTTGGAGATTCAACATTGACCTTTGTAGTCGAAGGTCTAAAGACTAACTTGCCTTGTGAACAAACTACACATGAATAATCATTAGGTAAAAGAATCTTCTGGTTCTTTAAAGGATGTCCATGTGAGTTGTTTATTGTTCGATGCATCATTATAGCTCCTGGATGTCCAAGTCTATCATGCCAAAGTATAAAACTTTTTGGGTCAACGAACTTTTAGTTCGTGACATTATTTGATTCAACCATTTTTATAAATGTATAGTACATGCCAGATGGGAGTGTATGAAATTTTTTTTTATCTGCCTTTTGCCAAATACAAAGGAAGTTATGCAAAGATATTCAACACTATTTTCTTGCATCGTCTCAATGTGATATCCATTGCAGCAGATATTTTTAAAACTAAGCAAATTTCTTCTGGATTTGCTAGAGTAAAGTGCATCTTTAATATATAATTTTGTATTATTTGGTAAAATAATACAAGCTCTTCCAGAGCCTTCAACGATATTCGATGCACCAGATATCGTATTAACATTATTTTCTGCTAATGTTAAGTCCAAAAAATATTTTTTTGTTTTGAAGAATTGTATATTTAGTTGCACTATCAATCAAACAAGTATTTTGACAATCCATCATCAATCTATAAATACAACAAAATACATACGTTTTAATAAAAATTTGAACTTAAATTTAAAGAAGTAAATATGATTCAATAATATGAAATTGACGATACATAACAAAGTTTTCCTTCTTTTTTTTTTGTGAAAAGTAAAAAAAAAAAAAAAAAAAAAAAAAAAAAAACATGTTTCTAACTAAATTTGTAAAATAAAGTGAAATACTAGAAGTATAGAAAATAAATTAATCTACATCTTCCATCACACCACCCCCCAATCAAGTGGTCAATATTTTCATTTGGATCGGCAAAGAAATTAGAGACAGATAAATGAGTCACATCAATCGGACCATCATAATTAGCAAAATTTGTCTCAACTTTTCCTTTTCTCTTGATTGATTTTTGATAAAGATCCACAATATGTTTTGCCATACGACAGGTACATGTCCAATGTCCTTTCATTCCACATCTAAAACAATTTTCTTTATGCACCTTTTTGGATGTGCTACTTTCGTTTGCTTTGTGCCTTTTGAAATTGTTACCTTGCTGATGATAACTTTGTTGATTATTTCGTCCATGATTTATTCTACGTGCACGTCCGCGTCCACGTCCAAATCCGTGTCCACGTTCACGTCCACGTCCATGTCCTTGTCTTGATATTGCATTTGTTTCAAGAAATGCAGTACCATTTGCTTTAGGCAATGGTACAGAACCAGTTGGACATAACCCATGATTTTTCATTTGAAGTTCATTATTTTGTTCAGCAATAAGCAAACAAAATATAAGTTCTGAGTACTTTTTGAAACCACGCTCACGATATTGCTGCTGCAGGAGCACATTTGAGGCGCGAAAGGTAGAGAGAGTTTTCTTCAACATATCTTCATCAGTGATTTTTTCTCCACACAAGATCAATTTTGAAGATATTCTAAAGAGTTCAGAATTGTACTCACTTACAGTTTTGAAATCTTGCAAACGAACGTGCATCCACTCATAGCGGGATTTGGGAAGGACTATAGTCCTCTGATGATCAAATCTTTCAGTCAAATTTTTCCAAAGAGCATGTGGATCTTTCTCAGTGAGATATTCAATTTTCAACCCACCGTGAAGATGATGGCGAAGGAAGATAAGTGCTTTTGCACGATCCTGTAGGGATTCTTTGTTTCCTTCTTTTATTGTATCTCCCAGACCTTTTGAGACAAGATAGATATCAACATCAAGTACCCATGACAGATAATTTTTGTCAGATATGTCAAGTGCAGCAAACTCAAGTTTTGTGATGTTTGCCATTTGATTAACTACACAATAAAAAAATACAATTAGTTTCGAAGGATACAGAATAATTGATTAAGTAGTCAATATTAACATGACATAAGTTATGTGTTTTCCTTCATGGATAAACACTAATTTAAAATAATATTTTCTTCGAAATATGTGCTACTTGTGGAGCACGTTATATTTTACTATTGCTTCTTCAAGAGCAATATATCAATATTCTTCTGGAATATTGAAAATTATAATTTATGCTATTCAGGAGCAAATAATATTCTTCTGAAATATTATAATTTATACTCTTCAGGAGTAAGTAATATTTTTTTTTTTAGAATATTAACTATATTATTGTGCTACTTCAGGAGCAACAACAATATGCACTTTATAAAAAAAAAATTATTGATGAAGTTATGGATAAAAAGAGTATTCGAAAAGCATGAAAGAATCATGATTTAAAGCATAATTAAATATCACAACTGTAGTCCAAATTTTATACATAATTTAAGGCATGATTAATTGTGACCCAATTAAAAAAAAAATTAAAGCAGGATTTAAATCTGTATTATTGAGTAAAATTATTTTGAACAATAGTTACTGTACTGAATCAAGTAATGAATGAACAATTGAACAAAACATACTCCAGCACACGAATTTGACTGATTAATAAGCAACCAATTAAAATATGTCTCACAGTAGAAATAATTATACTATAGTAATTTGTAGGCAAAATTAATGCAGATATCAAGGCAATTGGTAGGCAAACTTTTAATATAGAAGATATTAATGCAGATATCGAGAAAATTATAAAATCCATATAAAATACTTTCCATAGAAATTGAAAGGAAATTGCATACATAAAGTTTGGACGGATTGGACGTAATCATTACGACAATGTGGTGGCAGAACCATTATTTCACATGCATACAATTCCTAGCCATTAATAAAGTGATTTTGGTGCGTGATTTCGGTATATGTATATATAAAATTCACGTGTTGATGACGGAAGAATCAAGAGACAATGAACTCACATATTCTAACATAAATTATATGATTTCGACGTATGAATAAAATCACGTGTTATCAAATTAATTTTGATACACATGATAGATGATTATGCTTTAAAAAAAAAAATTATTACCTTCTCTAAATTTTGAAAATTAAGCGTTCGTGCTGATAACGTGTTATAAAATAGAGAAGAAGAAGAAGAGAGAATTAAGTCAATAGACTTGTGTGTGTTTTATTAATGGCTAAAACCCTATATTTATAGGTAAGAATCAGGGATACAATGGTAATAATTTCTAGGGCTACATGGGTATAATTGTCATTCTCTACAAACCCTAATAAACTTTCCTTTTACAACAGTTTTGTAATTTTTATAAAGGGGGATTATTTATGTAATAGTCACTAACCTCACGAAGTGTCTCTGTAATTTCTCTTTTTTTTTTTTAGTAGAAGGAGGGCGGCACCTCTGAGATTTTATTGATATGCCATCACGTGTGACGAAGGAATACCGTGATTACATGTACCAAGAAAAGAAAGCGATAAATGAGGAAGACTATTTCCCTTACAATTATAGCCAAAGAAAATATTAAATTGATTACTCTTTGCGTAGGACGTGATTCCATAATAGGTGGGTCCAAAGAGGGGCACGTCAGAGTCTAAGATAAGGTAATTCCCAACGGTCGGTGCGCAAAATTCCTTTAAGAATAGTAGGAAGTTCAACACCATAAAGTGTAGGAGTAGAAGATCCTTCACATGCTGCTTTTGCCAGGTAATCAGCTGCCATGTTAGCCTCTCGGAACACATGGATAACCTGGGCGTTGAGTAGGCTGATCAATTCCATGATGTGTTCCCAATAATCCCAAAGCCACCATAGGGAGCATACACCATTCTTCGCCCAATTCGCCAGTACTTGAGAGTCTGTTTCAACAATGATATTTCTTAAATTCAGACTTCCACATAAGCATAGTCCGTCAAGTAGCGCTCGTGTTTCAGCCACTATATTCGTACAAGCCCCGTAATGTTGAGAAAAACCGGCACAAAATGTCCCATTGGAGTCCCGTATCACTCCTCCCCCTCCAGCCAAACCCGGGTTTCCTTTCCAAGCACCATCAACATTCAGTTTGAAATGGTTCCTTGGTGGTTTCCTCCAACTGATCATTTGAACCGTTGGCTGCTTCACAACGTTAACTGGATAGTTTAAAGCCTGCAAGCATTGGACCTCCCGCTCTGATATTTTTCTGTTCTTAGTTACCCTACTTGCAATTTGTGATAGAGAGTCTTTGATCATCCAAGTGACCTTTTGCCAAACGATAGGGTGCCCTTCCATTCGGGATTCACATCTAACTTTCCATAGCATCCCTGTGATGACAAGCGGTGCGATTCCTCGGATAACTCCCAAATGAGATGAGCTCGACGCACGTCCCCACCATAAGTTCATTTTTCCTTTCCAAGTTGAGGCTTCTAGTAGGGATAGATTTAGGTGACTTTCAAAATATTGCCATACTTTCTTAATCACCTCTCCCCCATTTAATACATGATCGATAGTCTCTACCGATGGGTTAGCACAACATTCGCATTTAGACACCAGCGGTATGCCAATTGATTGGACTACATCATCCACTGGAAAGCAGTTACGTTTCGGTCTCCAAGACACAAATGATATTCTTTTCGGGACGTGATTATACCACAGCCACCGTTTCCATGGGCACTCTATGTCTTTTTCACGAATCAATTCCCAAGCCGATTTAGTCGAGAATAAACCATCTTTGCTGGGTTTCCAAACATGCCTATCACGTTCCCCATTTAATTTCAAATTCACACAGGCAATGGCGTGCGCTTGTCTCTCGCCCACTAGTTCCCTCAACCGGTCTCTATTCCACTTGCCATTCGCCATCATTAAGTCTTTGATTTTCAGTTGTGGATCATGAACTTCGAAGCCAACTTCAACTAAGCTTTTAGGTCCCATCCAATTTTCAGACCAAAAATTCAATGATCCCTCTCGGACGCGACAGTAAAAGTTTTGCAACACAGTCGGCAATGCCACCAGAACTCCCTTCCAAAAATGAGAATGGGCTGGGAACCTTCTTGCCAACACCACCGGTTTATTTTTCAAATATTTAGATTCAAAAAATTCAGACCAAAAGGAGCCCCCTACAACTAGCTTCCATGCAAACCTCATAAAAAGAGCTTGCTGCACCTCGCTAAAATCTCGAATGCCCAGCCCCCTTCCTCTATAGGATAACAAATCTTTTCTACGAAACCCATTTACGTCGTTTAGCTCCCTCACTTGAATTCCAAAGAAATGAAGATAAAATACGATTCAAATCATTGTGCACTCCTTTAGGCAAATTCAGTACTGATAAGACATGGATAGGCATGCTACAAAGAATGTGCTTAATCAAAGTAATTTTTCCCCCGACGGATAAAAGACAATCCTTCCACCCGGCCAATTTCTTTTGAATTTTCTCCATTAGTGGTTCAAACGTGTGCTTCTTTAATTTATCATTGTAGAGAGGGACTCCCAAATATGTGCAGGGCCACACACCTTCTTTAAAACTTGATAAAGCCAACATATTTCTTTTTCGTGCACAAGTAATGTTTTGAGGGAAGTAAATAGATGATTTCATCGGGCTGACCATTTGTCCAAATCTGACCTCATAACTTTTCACCACTTCAAGGATACTTTGCACAGATTTTTTACACCCGTTGGCGAAGATTAGTAAATCATCGGCGTAAAATAAGTGACTCACCAACATGCCTCCGAAGTGGAAAGGCTGGATTTGATTTCTTTTGAAGGCCTGATTGATCATTCTTGACAATAGCTCTTGCGCCAAAATAAATAGATACGGTGACAGTGGATCTCCTTGGCATAGTCCCCTGGATGGCTTAAAGAAACCCCTTGTTGTACCATTCAGCATGATTGAAAAACATGGGGGGGAGATACAGTTGAATACGAGGTTTCTCCATTGGTCAGAAAAACCCAGTCTTTGTAAGCTCGCCAGAAGAAATCTCCAATTAACCCTATCATATGCTTTGGCCATGTCTATTTTCATTAAGATGTTTCCACCCCTTACGTTTTTATGGATTTTATGCACCATCTCCTGTGCGATAGAAATGTTATCGAAGATACTCCTTCCTTGAATAAATACGGATTGTTCTCGAGAAATTATTTTATCCAGTAGATGGGCCATTCTCGCCACCATAATTTCAGTTAAGACCTTGTACATAACCGAGCAAAGGCTGATAGGTGTAAACTTTTCAAAGCTGTTAGGGGCCTCCACTTTAGGTCTTAGCACAATATTGGTTGTAGTATATTGTACTATTGTGTAAATAATTAGTTATATTTTATTACCCTTTAACTATGTATATTTAGTAGGTAAACGATTAATTTTTTTTAATTATTAGAATTGATTAAAATCTTCAATGGATTTTCCGTAGGTAATATAAATTAATCTTCACCTACAAAATTTCTGTTGGTGAAGAGGCTGAATTTTTTTTTTTTGAAAAAAAAATAATTATCCTTCACCTACGAATATTCCGTATGAGAATGTTTGAATTTTTGAATTATTAAAATTGATTAATATTAGCAACAACGGCAATTCCATTGGTAATATGAACTACTTTTCATAGTTAAAAGTCTAATATTTTTACCAATGGATACAACCTGTTGGTAATTATTCGTAGGTGAAAAGTTGATTTTTAGTAGTGGTTATCTCACCCTGTTTCATTTTGTATCATGCTAAAAAGCAATACCCTTGTATTTGTTAGTGGCAATATTGGATAATGGTAGAAGTCGAAAATAGTATTGTATATGTACCACAATAAATCCATATTTCATGAGGGGTTAAAAGGCAATCAACCCAAAACAAGTGTTACAAGTCACTATTTTACTTATTTGATCAGTGTCGATACATCAAATACTTTGATCACATTGCCCAACTATCATGGACTTTTTATTGGGCCTCTTTGTTTAGATGGATTCCTTAACAGCCCATTTGGAAATTTTGGTAAACTGTACTGAACCCTACTTCTATCAGTTGGCATATTGAAATATCCTCCGCATATAAAATCAAATTTTTAAAGAGAATTAAGGTTTAAAAAAAATTCATAATATGAAACGCTACATTATGAAAAAAATATTTTCAACAACTTTTTTCGATTCTATTTATTTTTTTTATAATGACATAACTTATTGGACTATTTCAATTTTCATTATTTTAAGTACTTGAACTTGTTCTGGGATTATACAATTTGTTATTTTTATATACTCATCAAGAGTATATGTTTCCTCAATAGGATCATTGTTAGGTGGCAACTTTACCACAAGCAAACGGTGTCAAGTTTTATAATATAACAGTGAAGTTAGGATGTCGCACCTATAGGGAATGAAAATCAAATTTCTACTGAGTACCATAATGAAAAAAGCCCGTATTTTATCTAGAGAATCAAATTAATATGATCAATATTTTTAACTAAATCCAACATGAAAGTTCGACCAAATCAATGATTGAAAGCAAAGTTTTAGGGTGTGTTTGATAGAAAGATGGAAAATGAATGGCAAATAAAATATTTGGCAGGGAAGTGATTTGCCTGGAATTTGTTTTAGAGGGAATTGTATTAATGGTGTTTGATTGGTATAATTTTCCACCTAATTCGTTTGGCTTTGTTTTTCATGCAAATGATTATTTTTTGGGATAATTTTTTTACAATCTGTATTAAAATTTGTTTGGATTGTCAAAAAGTAAAAAAAAAAATTTTTAAAAAAATTTTCATAAAATTTTTATGTTTGTTTGGCTATGTTTTTCATGCAAATTGTCAATTAAATGGATAAATTTTTTTACCATTGAATTTAGAATATATTTCCATTGCCAAAAAGTAAAAAAAAAAAAGAAAAAAAAAAAAACACCCAACAAGGTGGAAAATAATTTCCCACCAAAATCATAAGAAAATATTTTCCTGCTTTTGTGCTTCAAGGGATTGTACATTAGAAATTGATGACAAACATTTTTCAGGGCAAATTTGGCTAATCAAACAGCTAAAAGTAAGAATTAAGAAAATATTTTCCTAGTTCCATGGCAAATTACATGTATCAAACACAGCCTTAATGATTAAGCAACATGAGATGAGCCTAGAGTTTTGAGTTCGTCTACCTATCAATTATGTTTTACAATTCTCTATTTATCTCCAACTGATTTTTCAAGTTTGTAAGAAAAACTTTAATATATTTCAACTCCCTCTCTCAATTGTTGAGTGAAAATCATTCCTAAATTTCAATTTCAATAACATTCATATTGTCCTTTGGAAAAAAAAAAAAAAAATTTGAAAATTAAACAAAATTATTTTGATTCAACCTATTTTGTGGAAAAAATTTAAAGGATTTATACTTTCTCTCGAAATCCATAAGACCTGGGTTGTGTTATTCTAAGATCACGTCTAAGGTTCCCTCTCTCGAATGCCGAAACTTAAACAATCAAATCAATCAATTAATTGAAAACAGTAAGAATAAACAACACAAATAAACTTTAAAAGAAAACCATAAACAAATAATTATTGAAACTCAAAACATAATCTCAAGTTTAGATTACGTCAAACCCTTGATGAGAAATTTTGTTCATGATTATAAAATAAGAAAATCTAGAATGCATGATTAATAACATAGAGAAGAAAAAGATAAAAATGTTTTGGAGCTAAAATCAATCTTATTCTCGTTGTCGCCTTTGCTCTCTTGCTTTTCGCCTTGTCAAAGTCTACTTCAAAAGTCCCTCTCAAGTTATATTTATGTCTTCTTTATTGCTCGTCTCGAATTAGGAGTGTTATGGACTTTTCGGACTAAGAAATAACCTGAGGTCCATAACATAGTGCTTAGATGCTATGGATGTGGTGCCTGAGCGCAGCGACTAATTTTTGGTTGGCACTTGGGCGCTAGTAGTTTAGCGCCTAATCGCCCAAAGTTTTCTTCTTCCCTGTGCTGAGTGGCAGCTAGGTGCCGTAAGTGTGGCGCCTGTTTTTGTTTTTTCAGAGACCGTGGCACCAACTCCCTGCTTGTTTTATTCTTCATGGCCTAGTTGAGTGGCGCCTAGGCACTACATTGCTACTTTTTTTTTTTTTTTTCCCTCTTTTGCTGTTATATTGGCCTCTTTCCTTGCCCTCTTTCCATACTTCCAAAACCTTATTTTCCTCGATTCATGTCATCATGCTCTTTTCTCCAACCTTTGTACCTTATCTATCAATTCACCTAACCTATAAAACAACACGAAAACAAAAATCAAAACATTCTAAAATTTTAAAAGATAAACAAAATATCAAGTTTAAATGGTAACAAAAGTGTGAGTGAAACGCATTCATCAACCATCCTTAATATTTACTTCATTTTTTTTAGAAATTTTTGCGATAGAATTGAATATCATTATGCTTCAGGAGTGTCATAGATTCATTAATATAATATTAAAAATTATCCTTCCAAAACGTCAATTAAAGTTGACGCATTTAAAGTTGTTGTGTAACATCATTAATCTCTTTAATTAGCAAATACAATTAGATGAATTATATTTCGAACTTCTAATTAAATTATATAGTGCGGGGATCTAGATTATATAATGATGCATTATGTTTATTATTTTTAACTTCTTAATTTCTTCCCCTAATGCTAAGAAAATTGTCCAATCAGAGTAACGGTCGAAAAACTTATCACCCGTCAAGATTTAAGATATTTTATAAGGTTTTATATTAAACATGTATTATCAATATCCATCTCAGTGCATTGTGGTGAAGCAACTGTACAAATGTTTCACTATAAAAATCATTAAACAAAAAATATTTGTCCTTGACCTAAGTCAAAAATAGCGAGATACATAAGTGTTGATTCATATAAAATAACATTACTTCAATAGAAATGGGAAGCACCGCTATAATAATTTAGAAATTAAATGAAGGCGTGTAACAAACAATAATGTTAAATTATTTATCATTATTTCAATTAATATTTATTAAAGTTTGAGATGTAGGTTTATTAGCATTAACAAGATGTACCGTTTTGATTGCACAACCTAAAAATTATGTTCATAATTTAAAATTTCAGCAAGTAATCTCACAAACTTCAAGTTACCGAATATATAATAATAATGTGTAGCCATCTAGAGATGTATTTATTAAATAAAATAAATGTCTAGATGATAAACATAAAGGATGATGAGATCCCTCATATCACAATATTTGCCAAACTTCTTTTACTTGTTTAATTGACATGACTTTGAACAATATTTCACTCACTTTTGGTTATTGGCGTAGCCAAACCTAATATTTTTACTAGCTGGTATTTTTATAACCTTCAAATAAAAAAATAACTCTTCCAATAAAAAATCGAGTATGAACAATTTAAGTATCCTAAAAAGGAATCATGTACTTTTCCGCTAGAAAAAAGACTTCAACTTCATAAATTTCACCATCTTGTAAAAGATCCGCCACATAATGAATACGTTTATTGTTGCAGTTTCCAAACTTTAATAATTGTACGAACAAATTCCACACTTCACTGTACAATCAATTGAAAGGATAGATCAAATCCAATAAAAAATAGGAGGTTTCTTTTCGGGAAAAATGGGTTTGAATCTTGGGGGGCGGGTATATGAACTGAATCTTCTTTCGATTTGATATTGATTCAAATTGCATTGTCGATTTGGATTCTTCCAATAACTAAAAAGTGTAGCAAAAATTCAGGATTTGAATTTATGTCATGTCATTGATTCCTCCTCAATTTTGTTGAAAAATCCAGGTTATGACTATAGATCCAGTTTAATTAATAGTTTGTCTGCCCGAACATGGATGTTGGTATTCGGACATCTTGTGTAGATTGTGTCTCTTTATTAGATTAGATTGCACGATATTCTTCTAAAATTATCAAATTTAAACTATTAATTTATGTGGAAATTACATCCTTCCCTATCTTAAGAATCATGAGTTCTAAAATAAGGTGAAAAGTTTAATCTTTCAAAAATCAGAAATTTTATTTAATATTTTAATTAAAATAAATAATAAAAATTATTTAATTCAACACAATATTAAACCAAACCCTAGTCAATTCTAATTTATCTCTCTCTCTCTCTCTCTCTCTCTCCCGTCTCTCCATCTCTCAGTTCTCTCTTCTCCCTAATTCATTCTCACCGTCTACACCTCAATGTCTCCTCCTCGACTCTCTCTCTCTATACCCTGTCCCCTCCAACAATTCGAGAGTTGTCGCCGCCGCCGTCGTCTTCCAGCTCCGACAACCTTTCTTTCTTCTTCTCCGGCAACACTTCTTTCTTTTTCAGCAACAAACCACAGCCGGCAGCAGGGGTTGTGTTGTGGCATTGGAGGCACAATCGTGATTTTAAGCTGTTGCGTCGCCTTGCGACGCGGTGGATCTGCAGTAGCTTCTTCTCTGAAGTAGATTTGGAAGATTTAGTCTCTGCAGATCCATAAGATTTAGGATCTGCAGTAGCTTCTGGTGGTGGACTTGAGTGGCAGCCTTATGGAATTAGGTAGTCGATGCCGTCGTGGTTTTATGTGGTGGTGGTGATGGTGTTTGTGTGATGGCGGCGTTGTGGTGGCGGTGTTGATCTATGGAAATGTGGTCACGAACGGGTGGCTGTTGTGTGGCCGGATCTGGTGGCGGTTGTTGGATGGGTGTTTGTGAGGTGGTGGCGGTGGTGATTGTGTGGTGGTGACGGTTGTGTTGGTGTTGGCAATGGTGGTGGTGGCGGCGATTTCTCGATCCGGCTGGTAAGGTGGTGACGATGGTGCTTATGAGCGGCGACAGTGAGGGTGGTTTTGTGATTTTCTATGGTGTTGATTTTTAGATCCGACTTGTGAGGTGGCAGTGGTGGTGATTTTCAAATTCAGGTTGTGAGGTGTGGCGGTGGCGGGGCGGCGACAGTTGCCGGGCTGTGGTCACAGATTATTTGGTTAATTGTGACCACTAAATTGGTTAATCTGTGATCAATAACAAATTTGTGACCAATTGTGACTTATTAAAATTCACATCTGTGACCTCGAAAAATATCTGTGACCTAATAAATTTTGATCTGTGACCTTGAAAATAAATTGTGACTAAAAATTAATCCGTGACTTGTTGTGACCTATAAATAAATTGTGACAAGTAAATTTTTGATATGTGACCAATGGAACAAATTGTGACCCGTAAAATTTTTGAATTGTGACCTCAAAAATGATTTGTGACTTATTGAAAGTTCGATCCGTAACCTCGAAAATGATTTGTGATCTATAAATTTTTTTTTCACATGTGACCAATGAAAAAATTGTGACCGAAAAGCAATACATGACTAATTAAATTGTGAATCTGTGACCGATGAACAAATTGTGACCTATAAAATTTTTGAATTGCGACGTAAAATAATTTTTGACATTTAAAATTTCTGATTTGTGACCGAAAATAATATGTGACTAACTAAATTGTGAATCTGTGACCAAATTATATAGATCTGCGACCTTAATATATTTAATTAATTAAATTATAAATAAAAATGAATAAAAATCTGATTTTTGAAAGTTGAAACTTATTTTCTTATTATTGAAATGAACCAAAATTATACTCTTATGAAAATTACCCTTAATTTATTAGATGATCAGTAGTGGAACAAAGGAGTTGAGTTCCAAATTAAACACTACTTCAATTAGTGGGCTCTTTCGAATGCACAAGTAAAATACAAAAATCCTAACCTTTTTTTTTTTTTTTTTTTTAATTTGCTACATTAACTTTAACATTTTGGACTGATTTATAATTGGATTATTGATTAATAGTGTAACGATTCAACCTATTTGTCCAAAACATTAACTTACACACTAAAATTTGACTTAAGTCTCTCATAAGATAGATGACTTGGGTTTGAATCCTTGGGACGCAATAGAAATCCATGAAAAATAAGATGGGTCCAGGCCCATAACGGACAATATGTAGGTTAATGGTTTGGGCATCGAAGTTCTGTCATTACAAAATATACGCATTTTTTGTAACGGTCTATGCCTCGTGCCCGATCGCTCTCTACATATTATCCGCTTTGAGAGGGCATCTGCTCTCTTATGCCCTAAAGACTTTCTATTGCATTCTCATAATTCGAACACATGACTTCCCTTTAAGAGAAACTTAAGTTGAATTCTAGTGCCAATTGGACATTTTGTAATGACGCGACTTCTGTACCCAAGATAAACTTACATACTGTCCACTCTAGGAAAACCTAACACATCTTATCGCTCACAACTTTTCTGTTGACTCCCTAGGATTCGAATACATGACCTCTTCTTAAGTAGAAATTTAAGTTGAATCCTGTTATAGTACATAAGTATAACGACTTGAGCACATAGACTATATCATTACAAATAGCATCCAAATAATAATGACTAAACTGTTTTTGAGAATTAATGAATTCTATTTCATAAGCAATCTATCAGTTATTATTTTGAAATATCTTATTTATAAAATTTATGATTCATAGAGAGAAATAATATAATATTTTTATGAATAAATTTACAGGGTTAATCCCCTATATGGTCACTGAACTTTACCAAAAAATTTCAATGAGTCATTGAACTTTGCTTCTCCCCTAATTAGTCACTGAACTTTGTCAATTTGGACCTCATCCATCACCGAACTTTGCTTCTCCCCTAATTAGTCACTAAATTTTGCCAATTTGGACCACATCCATCACCGAAGTAATCAACATTAACCAATTTGTCTATGTGTCTAAAAGAAAATGCGACATGGGACATTGTTAACTAATTAATTGTCAAGTAAGCAAATTGTTGCTGAGGTGGAAAAAAAACTCAAAAAGAAAAAAAAAAAGACGGGATCAGTGGAAAAAAACAAAAAAAAAAATTCGTCTTTTTTTGTTGGAAAAAACTGATTGTACACTATACTACACAGTATAGTGCACAGCCCCTCTCACAAGAGAGGGGCTCCACAATGAATAAAAAATTCACGGGCCCCCCTCTTGTGAGGGGGCTGTGTACCATACTATGTAGCGTAATGTACGTGTAGCCTCTCTCTTTTTTCTTTTCTTATTTTTTTTTATTTTTTTGGATTTTTTTCCACCTCAACAACAACTTGCTTATTTGGCAATTAATTTGTTAACAATGTGTCATGTCACATTTTCTTTTTGACACATGTACAAATTGGTCAATGTTAACTACTTCGGTGATGGATGAGTTCCAAATTGACAAAGTTCAGTTACTAACTAGGAGAGAAGCAAAGTTCGGTGATGGATGGGGTCCAAATTGGCAAAGTTCGGTGACTAACTAGGGGAGAATCAAAGTTCAATGACTCCTTGGGAACTTTTGGCAAAGTTCAGTGACCATATAGGGGATTAACCCTATTTTACATATAAATTTGTGCTTCTTCTAGAACAGCCACTTACTTAATATATATAGGTCAGAAAATTTTGCTTCTTCATGAGTATTTAAATCATGACATTAAAATTTTTAACAGATATAGAAATCATCTCAAATCATCAAATATACTAGATCTTATATTTTCTTTATTTGGAAGCAAATAATATTCCACTGAAATATTAACTTAATATACTTTTATTATGTGTAAATTTGAGATTTTTTCAATAACAAAATAAAATATTCTTCAAGAATATCATAAGTATAGAATTGTGTGTTCTTCAGAAGTGATTACAAATAATAATAATAATAATCTTCTAAAATATTTTATATGTGATTTTATGCTCATTCATGAGCAACAATACAGGTAAGAACCAATATAATCATTGATAATTTATTGGTAAACATAAAAAAAATTATAAATGTGTATTGATTATTGAACATTCAATATAATATTGTAGTGTATTCATTATTCCAACTATCAGTAAAATAATTAATTGAACGGATTCAATATTTTAATACGTATTATTTTATTTCAATTTATTGTTATCACTACAATATAAAAGAGGCATGTTTCTTGGCACTGTTGTTGGGACACGTGTCGTCCATACCTATCGTCAATATAAACGGTGTCATTTTGCCCAAAAAAATGGTGTCTTGCTTTGCAAAAAAAAAAATGGCATCTTGCTGGGGATTTAATTTTTGAAAGCCGAAGCAATTTCCACGGAAGCTCCAGAATCGGGATAGTGTAGTTAATGGCGTGAAGTGAAGGAAAAAAAATTGAAGCAGGGAGTTCGCAAGGTGCGAAGCTGCTCAAATTTTTTTTTTTTTTTTTCACTTCACATGACATGTTTTCCATTTTCACACGTAATGACGGTACCCCAACTACTATAACCATGCTTTCTGTCATTTCTCTCATCTCTAATCATCATTTAGTTCCTCCTACATTCCATTAATTTCACATCTCCAATCTTGAAACGGGTATAGTTTTTCCTTCTATTGACTTTCTTTTTTGCTCTAATGCTTTCGTTTTTCTGGGTTTCGATTTTACTAATATATTTTCATGCAATTTCCATGAGTTAAGAGGAAGAAGAAAGGCAATTCACACACACACACGTGCCAATTTCACTTTCTATTGACCATCTTTTTTTTTTTTTTTTTTTTGCATCGAGATGCTTTCTTTATATTGCTTATGGGTTTCGATTTTTCTAATATTTCAATGGAATTTTCATGAGCTATGATGAAGAATAAAGGTAATTCCGTGTCCTTGCATGCCCACATGATCAATAGCATTTTTGTCTCCAGTGAATCGAGTTTTGAAACAGGTTTTAATGAATTTCTATTTTTTATTTATTGCTGTTGAAGTTCGCGCATACGTGATACTAAATTTCTTTAACTGCTAAATGTCAATATTTATATAGTCGTTAATTGCTAAATAGATAGGAACTCGGGTTCTGTTTTTCCTATCATTGCATTTCTTGTTGGATGAGAATTGATGACTCAATGAGTTGTTAAATTATTTCTTTGAAAGAGTTGAATGGACATATTTGTGGGGATGAGATTGAAATTACAGTAGACTGGAAGCCTTTTGTTGCCTGCAATGAATGTGTCTTCCCTGTTTGTAGACCATGCTATTAATATGAAAGAAGAGAGGGTAATCAAGCTTGTCCTTAGTGTAAAACCAGATACAAGAGGTAGATTGAGGATTAACTATTTTTGATCTTGTTTTGAACATGTTATTGTTATTTTATGAGTTGAAAATTTTGGTGGATGACTCATCAGTGATCTTTATTCTACATTAAGTTAACATTATTTTTTTGTATTAAAACTTCTTATGAAAATTTTCATTTTGATGAAAGATGATACAATCTCAGCTGACAAGTGTGCTCTCATTATTCCACCATTCATGGGTTGGGGAAAGCGAATCTATCCTATGCCATTTTTTGATTAATTTGCTGGAATCAAATAGAAGGTTAATTTACCTACTGATATGGCAGTTCCACCCCGCCTGATAGATTCTAAGAAAGATTTAGCTGTGTATGGGAATGGTACCGTTGCATAGAAAGAAAGAATGGAAGAAAAAATAGAATGATAAACTTCAAGTGGTGAAGCATCAAGGAGATAAAGGTGGAAACAATGGTGGAGATGAGATGGACGATCCTGATTTACCCAGGCAGATCCACCTGTTTTGTTTCTTTTATCATATGTTGTTTTACAGTAGTGTCAGTGATATGACTTTAGTGTTTTTATTTATAAATTATTTTTATCTTTTGTGTTTTGTGATTGCTTTGACTTGGTGTTATTGTTACTTGGGGAAAGTATACTCTTTTTTCAAATTTTTACCAAGGATTGTATACCATGCAACCTTATTTACTAAGCTTAAGAATAGGATTGTATATGATGGTTTTAAAGTTACCAGCCTAAAAAATTATTTTCACATCTTCCAAATATATAATTGACAAAATTTTGAATGTTTCAAGTTGACAATATTCCTATGTATAGATACTTTGCTTACAAAGATTACGTACATATTATTCTCATGCTCACTTTTAGGAAAAAAGATTACTTCTTCTTTGGCCTATGTATGTAATTTATAGTTAGTTTTTGCGGTATTTGGATGACCCGAGTGAAATAAAGGGGATTCAAAGTTTTTGTCGTATCTGTATCCTTAACCTCAAATCATTAGAACATCTTGTTTACAATGACGATATTTGTCTCAATAGTATATTAACGTGTTTTGCAATGAGAGGCATATAGTTTGTCGAACTTTTATATTTGTTGTTAACTTGTCATTGCTTATTTTATTAAATATAATAGAGGCAAACAAGTCCTTTAATACACCCATAATGAATTTTTAGGGGGAAATCGTCATATGAGACAATATTTTTAATTAATGGAAGTTGAGAACGAGAATGTGATAGTGGTCGTAAGTATAGCCATAGTATAATTATTATGTCTTTGTGTTTTTGTGTTAGGTAAATTTGGTAGCAATGGTATTGATGATAAAGCTGATATTCTGTGGGAAGTTTGAGTGCGAGTTGGATTTGGAGCAATTGTTCTCCAAATATGGAAGATTAGAGTGCATTGACATGAAATCTGGTAAATAAATTGCATTATATAAACAGTAGGGTGAAGATTTACTTTCTTTTCCCTGTTTGCCTTAAACCTTGCTCCCTTGGGGATTTTTGTGAACTTCAAGTTGGCATCATTGCTAGCAAATGCAAACTCCGGAAAATTGTGCAAGAAGGTTAGTGTTTTTATTTTTCGTATTCTTTTTCTTTGATGCCTATTGCCTCATTCACAACTTTTCTTATTGCTGCATTTTAAGTAACTTCATGCCGTGAATGTGCCTGCCAAGAAAATTATCTAATTGTTATAATTTTAAAGGAAGAATTAAATTTGTCTAAATTATTCAAAGCATGTCTACCCAATAGATATGTCACAGCATTTAGAATCAATGTAGTAGGATGTGCCTCATTTCTTTTTACGTGAGCTTATAGCACAAACAGACTATTAGATTCATTCCCTAATTTGAGAAGGCACAAGCTAAAATGAAAAATGGATGCACCATCTTCATCACACAATTTCAAAAGGCCTCTTACTCCTTTTCTTTAACCTATATTTATTTTGTGTTCTATGATTATTTTATTGTAATCTTCCCACTTAATGGTATTGTCATCATGTTCATGTGATGCTTTAAAGAACTATTAAGTATTATGTTTCTAAGTTGAGTTTTTATTTAGTCTTATGCCCCTTTTGGAATCCATATTATGCAAGGAGAGATACTAACTCGATAGTTGTTACTAATGAGCAATTTCAGATTGCTCTAGGAACAAGTAACCCATCCGCGTTGCTGGAGTCTGTAAGTGGATTTTGACTACCATATCTTGCTTGATATTTACTTGTTTATGTTTTTTGATGTTTATTGTACTGGCAAGCAGGTTGTTGAGGTGCCTATTGTCAATTGGGAAGACATTTGAGGCCTTGGAAATGTGGAGCGGGAGCTTCAGAAGGTAATAGGAATTTTTAAAAGTTTTATTTATGCCTTTCACTAGAGTTGTGTTCCTTTTGTGTTTCAAATCTTGGTCCTATGGCTGGTAAAATGGTGCAAACCTTATTTTCAAGTTTCAATGGTCTTTAGTTTATTATCTATTTCTATCTTCTAGCAATAACTAATGCATTTTTGTAACGTTTCACACTCGTGCAGTACTATTAAATTCTGTTGAAGGAAATTCATCAATGCTAAATTTCTTGAAACTCGGAAGCTCGGTGTTAACATATAATTCTATTTTGCAATTGAATCTGGAAGGTTTCTTTTCTTAATCCAAAACATGTAAGCGACAATATCATTTTTTTCTAAAGCTCAATTAAATGTCTTGGAATGTCAAACATTTTTGTTGTCTCACAAATAACTTGAATTTTTGTCAAGTAAACTCAGTAGTGTGGTTTTATGTGCACAAATTATTTAGTGTGTTGAGACTAGGATAACTTCAAATTGTTGTAGGGTGATGTAGGCTACCAGGATGTAGTTGAATGTTCTCATGTCCTCTTGGAGACGGATAAATGCATTTGTTTTTTGCTTTTTTTTTTTTAAACCTCAAATGTTGGAGAAAGCTAAAGCAACTCGCATAGTGAAAATATCTACATTCATTTACACTAGATGGATTCTTTACTTTATTGGTTGGTGTGAGCGATTATTCATGAGTAAAACATCAATTGTTAATTTAAGAACTTCTCAATATATTTAAGATAATATTCAACACTCTGCAATGAAATACAAATAGAAGATATTTATTGTTGTTGGCATGTCACATCTGTTATATATATCTAACCTGAAGGTTTTTCTATGGTTTGTTTCATATGGTATTTGTTTAGCTATCTTCACACTCTATTCTCATTTGATATTGATGACGACGACATAGTGAAATCCAATATATAGGTGATACTTATATTTCATACACTTTCGTCTTTCTTTTATCCATGTAAAGGCTGCAAAATTATACAAATGTTGCTTCTTAAAATTTTTAATTATTACATTGTATTAAGTTTAAGTTTCGAATTGTCTTTTTCAAAAATGTCATCATGGAGTATTACGCTATATTGCTATCTTATGATGAATTTCGATATTCCCTTTTCAACTGTCGTGCTATTATCAATATTAAGGTAGTTAATTACGGACGGGTTTGATGACTTTGTATGAGAAAACCGGTTGTCAACATGGCGCGTTGTTGAAATGGGTTCTATGATGCAATGTTGTGCCCAATGCTCAAGGGGTGTTATTAATCAATCATTACAACATGTGATGACAGTCTTCTATTGATTTGTGACTTTGTTTAGAGCTACAACACTTTTTACATTGCAAATGTTGGGTTTTTTTTCGATAGTTTTGCATAAATTAGTGTTACAATCTGATGATATGTGAGAAATCCATAATATTTAGCTTATTTTATGTTCTTTTTATTCAGGTCATGCAAGGTCTTGCAAAATCAATTGCTTTGGATGACAAATGGGCAGCTGTTTCAGAGAGGCATGCATATATTTACTGATATAATTTTTGTAACTTTTGTCCATTTACTTTGCAGCACTAAGGATTTGTTTTTGCAATTAATATTTTCTTATGCTTTCTTTATGAGCAGGAAAATCTACATGCTTAAATGTATTGTTTAATTTTTTTAGGCTTATTCTTTATTTGGAAGTTCCGCCTTCTCTATATGTAGGTCGAGTTTGTATATATAATTTGTAGGTCACATTTTTTAGGCTCATTCTTTATTTGGTTACACTTATTTTTAACATTATCCAACTAACGTGCAATGCATGTTCTCCCCAACTAGTAATCATAAAAAATGATACAAATATATTATTCTTTTTCAAGAGTAACAATATAATATTCTTCTTAAATATTGTTACATGACAATGCTACAACATTCTTTTAGAATATTGATTTCGATTGTTACTTTTGAAGAAAAATAATAAACATTCTTCTAAAATATTGTATGAAGTAATAAAGTACAGTTAAGTAGAGAGAAAAGAGGAAAAAAAAATTAGATAAACCAATAGACTTGTGTATATTTTATTAAGAATCAAAATTCCATATTTATAGGGAAGGGAGTTGTGGGAATAGTGGAAGCAATGAGTCAAGCCAAGCGGAGTTGAGCTTACCTATCTACCCATGAGCCTCAAGCTCATTCAAGCACGAGTCGAGCTCGACATGGCCCACGAGTTTGTGAGGTCAAAATCCCATCCCACGAGCTCAAGATTTTTAAAATTTTTTTTTTTAATTTTTTGTTCACAATTTTTACGAGCCCATGCCCGGGAACTTACGGCCCATGGCCCAGCAAGAATGAACCCCCTGCTCAACTCGGCCTTGAATAATTCTGAATGAGCCCGAGCCATCCATGGGCCGAGCTTTGACGAGCCGACTGACGAACTATTCAACCCTTTTGCCACCCTTATGTTGGGATAAAATGATTATTCAATAATTAATATTTCTTAACAAAAAAAATTTATAATAATAATCCCTAATTTATGAAATTAATGGAATTTGTGTTTTTCAAAATTCAAATTTAAGTTTTTGTTTGACATCTCATTTTTTAAAACTCATTCTCAGCCGTTCATTTTATGGAATTCTTAACTTTTATAAATTTTTCAATTATATATTTCATTAACTTTTATTAAAATCTATTACAAATTTAATTTTTATCCAAACCCATCAAGAGCTAAATGTTTGTAGGTGTCAATTTCTCCTATGGAATTATATATTTTAGCATTGTTTTGTGTATTTTGACCATATTTTGTTTTTTAATTATTCAATTGTATTTCGATCCCTAAACTTTATATATATATTTTTTAATTGTTAAGAGAGAAAATATATTTCATGAAAACCACTCCTAATGTCTCTGTCTTTGAATAAACTCGTTTCTCTGCATTTTTCTTCTCTATAAATGACTTTCTAGTATATTTTTTTATTATTCTAAAAATTATTAGAGTGGTTTTGATCATCAGAGAATAAGATTATGATCAAATTTTGAGTCACTCATAAGATTGATAATTGAATTTTAAAAATGTATTTTAGAAAAGAAAATTTTAATACATTTTTAATCTTATATAAATTTTCATTATCCCATTCTTGGGGATTTTGAATTGCAGCATGTTTGTACTCTATCTGGACTTTTTTTTTCCTTTTGGTTCTCACATGGTTGATGAACAATTTTACATTTTTGGCGCTTTTGAACTCCTTCGTAAATGCAATTTCCTTTGGAGGTGCATAATTCTGAACTTCAGGACCGCCTTATTCAGCAGTTGACTAGGGATGGCAAAATAATCAATTCAACTCGATACCCATGGACCCCACCTCAAATGGGACGAGGATTACTCGCCTAACTAGGTCAATAGAGTCCGATCATTGCCCCAAAACAGGTACGAGATACATAATCCCCATCCCTCTACCCTCCACTTTTAAAGTTAACTTCAAATTTAAATTTTTTCTTAAACAATAATTAAATAAAATTATCATCATTTTTAATGAGAATGTAAGTTGTTCTTAACAAATTGGAGAAAAAATAATATTTACTAACTAAAGACATAAAAAATCAAAAAATAAAAAGGCGACAAATGGAGTCGGGGACGTGTCCCGTCCCGCTTTAACCAAGTATGAGGATGGAGCAATGTGACAAAAATACTCGACAAGACGAGGACGAGAATGAGAATGGTCGACCCGTCCCATACTCGCCCCGTTGTCATCCCTACAATTGATTGATGCTGCTGCAATGGGAAGGAGTCACCACATAGCTTGGAATGAGAGCACAAGGAGTCGCTCATCTTGGTAAGGTCGTCAGCAATTTTTTGTGTTCTCACCTTAGCGTAATTCATCTTCCGCTGGTCAGCTACCCTAACTCCTAGTGGAGAGGAACCTCCAACATCTTTAACTATTCCATCACTCCATCTTACATCAATCGGGTGTTACTTTGATGCTCTTTTCAAGTAGTATTTTGTAAAACGACATTATAAATTTATGTTCGATTATTCGAGTGTTACAATTTGAAATGATTATTTAAGATTTCATGATCATATAGGATGTCACAAATTATATACTCAATGGTTCGGGTATAGTGAGACACAATTCGTGATGTGATCAAAATATGTCGTTCACAATCAGTACATAAAGTTGGATGCTTTACGTTAACTAGATTGCATTGTTCTTATTAAGATCTGTCTAGATTTGAAAATAAGAACAATAATGTGTTTCTGATGTACATTGAACGGGTCCGTGTAGATGATTCATTTGTGATCTCTCGGAATGAGAATCTACTTGATTATCAAACAAGTCACCTAAATCTTACAAAGTAATGTACCTTTGATTACTAGTTCAAGTTCTTTAAGGTACCAATGAGTAAAATCTTAAATAGAAAATTGATCTCACTGCTTCGGGAATCGGGCTGAAACCATTAGAGATCATATACTTGCAATAGTGGAATCCGTTAATCATCTAGATGAGACGATCGCCACTCTAAAGTATTTTCCATAGGCAATTAAACATGATCTCAGTAGTCCAATGATGAGATTGTTGGACTCTATATTGTGATTTGATAACAACAAATTCGCCTTATGAAAATGGAACTTAGAGGGTAATACATTTTGAAGGGAAAAATGGTCATTTTGTTGTTTTCAATATATTGATGGTCAAATGGGGTTGACTTGTGGAACGATAATCGGAGGATATTATTATCGGATCATAATTTGCTTCCATAACTATCACTCGACTCGAGAGTGCAATCTTATTTTTTGATAGAATGAATCGGGATTAATAGATGTATTTCAATTGGTCAAGAGTTGACCCAATTAGAAACATCTATTGGAGCTTGAGTCATGTGAGTCCGGTTAGGTCCCTCTCTTGGCTCCAATAAAGGTGTGTGATTTAATTGGTCTATTACAATAAGCCCAAGAAAATTTGTGCAATTTTCAAACCCTAATTGAGTATTATAAATATGCCTTTTAAGGGCACATTTTTCAAGGTTTCTATTGTCAGTCACATTTGATTTCCCATAAGTGAGAAGCACCTAAAGGAGAACAAGGGAAAAGATCAAATGGAGGAAGCAATTGGCTAGGTCATTAAAAGTTCATTCAAGGATATCATCTTCCCTTTATGTGTGAAGATTTAAAAAAATCCAATGATCTCAAGGTGATCTAAAATCCTTATTTATATGGGTTTAATCTTCAAAGGAAAATTAATTTCCTATTGTGATGATTAAATCCAATAATCAACATATGGTATCAGAACCAAGTTTATTGAAAGCCTTGAGTAGGATTAAGTTTTTTAAATCCTAGTATAAAATGCATTTTTAGTATGGTTGGTGTTAGGTTATCTGATTTGACATGTTTATCGCTTTATATATTTAAAGTAGTTGTTTGTATATGATTACTTATGGCCCTAGAATTTTATTTTACTTCCCATTGTAATTCATTTGTTGTTGTTCTTTTCTATAGAAAAATTGTAAGCCATAAGGCTTTTGCATTTTTTTTTTATTTTTTTTGTATATTTTTCTCATTTCTACACTTATGTATTAAGAACATGATGGATTTTGTTGTTGGCTATTGTTGGAGAAAGAGATGAATAAAAATGCAAAACCGTGTGGAGTTGCCAGAGACGACGGTGGTGGCCAGTACGACTGTAGCCAAAAGCTATAGGTGCTGCTGGCTGCAACAGTCTCTTTTGCGATCGATAGCCATGGCTACTGTACCGTGAGAGGCAGCAGCTGTTGCAAAAACGGTGGCTGTTGCGATACAGCATGAGGCAGCAATAGCCATGAAGCAGCCGAACTTGCAACCACCGCTCAGTGGCGGTGGCAGCCTCTTTTGGGGTTTGCCGTCACTAGAGATGGGTGGTGAGAGGTGGTTACATGGTGGCTTTGCTAGGGTTTATAAAATTAGGTTAAATTTGATTTTTTGGGATTTCCTTTGAGACTGGGCTAATCTTGTTGGATAAGGATTTTTTTTATTTTAAGGATTGAGACTAAAAATTAAATTGACCCAATTTTTTGACATTACATGGTTTGGACTACAAGGAGATTGAAGAATTGGGCCGAAATGTAGCCCAATGAGATGTTTCTATCTATGTTGTAATTTAAATTCTTAGGATGGGCCACAAATGATCATAATTCATTTAATTATTGCTTTTATCGCTTTATCGATGATGAATGAATGTATAATTATCACATGTCATGTAGTTTAAATTATACACCACCCGGTGTACTAAAATCATATGTATCAGTTTTGGATAATATTTTTTTTATCACTCTAAATTAATTAGAGGCGGTTAAAAATTTTATATTTTAATAAGTTAGTGTCATTATATTATAATTATTTATATTTGGCAAATTAATTATTTAATGAAAATCCAACTGTTCAAAATAATAAGTGGGAGACAATTTATAGGCATGTATAAACCTACGGCCTCCTCCGTCATCCAATTTGTTATTAAAATACATATGTATCGAATTACACCCGTCTCCCTATAGGAGGACTACATTATTTTAGAATAACTGAAATTGGATCTTATAATGAATTTTTTAAATTGGAATAATGGGTTGATTATCCTATAGATTGCATCTCATATATTTCGGATATTTTAAAATTACCGGCGGAGGTTATTATTACACTTATACATGAATTTTTTGGGGGACTTCCTTTAGAAGATTCCAACAAAATTATTCATAGGTCAAATAATAATCAATCTTCATTCTTATTGGGGCATGAGATGCCTAAGTCAATAAAATGAGTGGGAGGGTCTCAACTTTGTCGGCAACTACATTGACCTCCTATAGAGGGCGTGTTAAAGGTTGTAAGGGTTTAAGGTCTCTGGATGAAAATATAGTTTTGGGTCTATATTTGCATACTCATATACATGCATCATACAAAGATTATTGTTCATTTTATTAATACACGAATTGTTAATTTTACAAAAAAATATCGCTTAATCCATTATCATTGATACTTAACAAAAACCAACTTGTGTGGAGAAAACTACATTGATTGGAAAAGAAACCTAAACATTGTTCTTACTACTAAAAAACACAAATATGTGTTGACTGATGATTGTCCCGAAGCCCCTAAAGATGATTCCATAGAATCTCAAAATACTGCATATGAAAAGTGGTGTCATTCTGATGAGATGGCCCGTTGCTACATTTTGGCATCGATGTCGAATGTATTGCAACAAAAATATCAGAACATGGAAACTGTTTTTGAAATAATGGAAAGTCTTCAAGGGATGTTTGGACATCAGAGTCGACAAGCTAGTCGAGCCTCCATTAGGGCAATTATGAACACGCGTATAAAACTAGACACATTTGTGAGGGACCATATGTTAACCATGATTGGTTACTTTAATGTTGCTGAGGTTTTAGGAGCTGACATTGATTCCGAGACACAGATTGACATGGTACTGGAGACTCTCTCTGAGATATTCTCATAGTTTATAGTTGATTATAATTTACACAAGATGGACATGTCTCTAATGAAATTAATGAAATTAATGAAAGAGCTCCAAAATGCTAAAACTATTTTGAAAGCCAAAAGTGGAAGTACTCTGATTGTAACAGTCAGATCCTCTCATCCTAAGCATTCTGTAGGCAAAGGAGGAAAAAATAGGAAGAGTCCAAACAAGAAAAATAGTAATTCAAAAGGGAAGAAAATCACTATCGATTGGAAACCAAAGGGAAAGTGTTTTACTTGTGGACAAAATGGTCATTGGAATAAGAATTGCCTAGATCACCTAGCTAAGGGGAAGCAAAGTAAAGGTAGTACCTTATTCATTGAGTCATGCTTAGTGGTTAAATCTAGTAACACCTGGATCGTAGATTCTAGAGCCACTAATCACGTTTGCAATTCTTTGCAGGGGTTCCAGGAAACCAAGCACCTCAGTGAAGGGGAGTACACTCTTAGAATTGGCACAGGAGCAGTAGTGTCTAACAAAGCTGTTGGCACATTTACTTTATGTTTTGAAAATCATAGACATTTGATTTTGGATGACTGTTATTATGTTCCCGAACTTACTCGGAATTTGGTTTCCATTGCACTTTTATATCATGTTGGTTGTTCAATATTTTTTACCCGTTCCATTGTGGTTATTAAGTTGAACAATTTTGTTATATGTTTGGGTCATATGGTTAATAGTCTCTATGTCTTAAGTCCTATGATTAGCTCTATACATAACACTATTACAATTAGGATAAGATAGAGGTCATCTAGTACTAATAAAACTCTCTTATGGCATCTTAGATTGGGTCATATTAATCTAAACCGAATTCAAAGATTGGTAAATGATGAACTTTTAAATGAGTTAGAGGTGGAATCCATACAAACTTGTGAATCTTGTATAGAAGGAAAAGTAACTAAGAGGTCTTTTAAGGTTAAGGGACTAAGAGATAAAGAAGTTTTAGAATTGGTACATTCCAATATTTGTAGACCCATTAGTACTTGGGCTAGAGAAGGATATGAGTACCTCATTACCTTAACAGATGATTACTCTAGATTTGGATACATATACCTTATGTCTCACAAATCCGAAGCTTTGGAGAAATTCAAGGAGTTTCGAACGGAGGTTGAGAAACAATCAGGTAAGAGTATTAACCCCAAACTTAAATCTTTGTTAGTCCTCGAACAAAGCTATACAAACAAGCATGCAAACACACAAATAAAAATCAAACAATAATACTATAATATAACAAAAATTTCAAAAGTTAGATATCTTGCCGTTTTGCCTCAATTTTCACATATGCTAATAACTCATGAAATGCACATAAAAATGCTACAACAAACATTTTTAAACTTATACCATATTTGACTCGTGTGTCTGTGTAGTCATTCCAATTCATCGCATTATACAAGTTGGTGGTGTTCCCGACCCTCAAAATTGTCAAATTTTTCTATCTCGCTCGTGGGATTGCGCACTCCCCCAAACTTGATATTCTCACTAAAGCCCCAAGGTATCGAAAACATAAGGTTGCTCTCAAATCACTCATCTTTCCCTCTCATATTTGGTTGGATCGAACCGACAAATTAGACCATCTAATCATGTATTAATTCTCCATAAAAACTTTTGAGTGTTCAAACAACAAACTTACGTTAGGAAAATCACGCACAACACCAATCATTCAACAATAGCAACTAATGATATAGCATCCATTTTCTTTTGCTTCATTTTTTCAATGTAGGTAGTTCACGCTCTAATTTCCAAGGGTAGCCTTCTTTCATTGGTAGATCGTCTCCCACACATTGGAGATGCATAGGGCCAGATTACTCAACGCCGACTCACACTCCTTAAGGTAGGCAACTTTTTCCTACAAATTTTTTTTTCTTTCTTTTCGATTGGGATAAAAATAACATCTAACTTTCATTTGAAGTTCAAGAACACTCCAAAAAATCAATCTTTTGAGTAAGGAATTAATACAATCCTAGATTATGTCCTTCACTGGCTCAACCACCCCCAAACTTATCCTTTTTATAGGTAGAGTGATCAAAGAATTTTCATTATCATGGTCATTTAAGTCCTCTAACAACCTCAAGTGCCACCAACAAGTTCGTGTGATGAAATTCATGACTCAAATGCTCGATAAATAGTCAAACATGAAATAAGTGGATGAAAATAAACAACATATAGCATTCATGTCCACATTCCATAAACTAAAGCAATGTAACAATTAAAAGCAAAGCCGACAAGGCTACCAAACCATCACAACATGCATACACCTTCACACCAAACTTATATTGTACATAGCCCTTAAAAATAAAGCATGAAAGATTAAGGGCAAGGGGTTCAAGTACTCCTCTAAGTTGGTTGTGGAGTGTAGTGAGATTTCTTGCAACTATCTCGGGTAGTATCTTTCTTTCTTGCAAATCTGCATACTTCAAGTGCTCGGGAAAAATGATGAATTCAAAAGTAAGAGCCTGCATCACCAAAGGTAGAATTTTCTCATTAGAAATTGGAATAGTAATATAGGAAAAATCATACCTTGGTGGATTTCTAGGTAATGAATCAAGTGGTGCCACGGTTTCAACAAAATCCTCACAAGCTAAGTCATTTTCTTGTGTTGGTTCCTCAATATGATCTTCCATCTCCATTGGTACCTCATCTAAAATCTCCTTATTTCTTAGTGTCTCGACACTAACATTTTCCTTCGGGTTGAGTGTTTGAGAAAGAAGTTGTTTAGAACTTCGAGCCTCCATTTTCTCCGCCATGCTAGCCAATTCACTCACTTGTGCCTCCAAATTCTTGATTGAAGTCATTGTCTCTTGTTGAAATTGAATAGTCTCTTGTTGGAATTGCATATTGTTTGAGGCTAAAGACTTTACCATTTCTTCAAGAGACATATCTGAGCTTTGAGGTGGAGCTTGATAACTGCTTGAAGCCAAGGACTCGACCATTTCTTCAAGGGACATATTTGAGCTTTGAGGTGGAGCTTGTTGACTGCTCAAAGCCAAGGACTCAACTATTTCCTCTAGAGACATACTAGAATTTGGAGTTTGAATTTGTTGACTAGGTTGAAAATATTGTGGTTGATCTTGTTGATAGAAACCATGTGGATAATCAAACTGTGCTTGTGGAGACGTGAAATGATTTTCTTCATAACCGAGACTAGGGTGATCACTAAATTCATGATTATACGTGTAAGCATATGGATCATACCTTTGTCTCTGTTGCATTTGATAGCCCCCAATGACATTCACTTGTTCAAAGGCTCTTCTTTGTTGAAGTGTCGGGCATGCGTGAGAAGAGTGTCCCGTATACGAACAAATCCCGCACACTTCTTCTTGTTGAATTTTTTGACTAGCCATTTGTTGCATGAGAGATGCAAGGTCGGACAATTGACGATCAAGTTGAGAAGTTGCCTTCATCTCACAATTTTTTTCAACCAACCTCTTCACTTGCTCCTAGGTTGTGGTGTAATGTGTTCATTTTGCTCAATCACAACCTAAGTCACAAAGAAGATAACAAAAATAATGCAAACATAAATAGAAATAAAAATAATACAATTGACAAATTGGAAAAATAATATCTGGCGACACGGCGCCAAAATTGACACGCCCAAAAGGGGGTCAAAATAATATTCCTTACTTTTGTGAAATTTGTCGTTCAAGTAGTAATGTGGTAAGTAAGGGTTATTCCCATAGAGGATTGTTTTCAATTACGCCAATTGCAATAAAAAAGGTAAAAATATGCAAATAAGTAAATGGGGGGGTTTGGTTGTTTAACTAATGAAGCGATAAACTAAAAATATAAAATTTGAAAATGACAAAGAATACAAGGAAAAGAAAATGTGATCGAGGGATATTTTTTCGCCGCTAGAATGAATTTCTAATCGATATTCGCAAAGGATTTTCGTTCAAAAGATCAACAATAATTCGAGAATAATCACAAGCTCGATTACCTCAAACCCTCCTTACATTTTAGTTGAATAAAACAAGCTTTTTACCCAACCCTATTCATTAAACAACCTAGGATAAGCTCCCTAGATTTAATTTAACAAAAGCATTCACACGAGAGAGTCGAATTGAATTAAGCACAAACACACAAGCTCGGTTTGTTAACTTAAGTGATAATCCACCTACATTTAATAGAAAATTTATCATAATCCATCAAAGTGTAGTTGTTACTTGATTTTGGTTAAATTAGCGATTACGTACTAAAATTTTCCAAAATAGCATATACTGAAAACAACTCAATTATTTAGTTGACCCGCTAAATAATCGAGGAGAATAATAAACACATTAAGCACAATGAATTAACCACATCAATCTCAAGAACTTTGAAGCACAAATTGATTAAATTATTATTCTAGGGTTCCAAAATAACCCCCAATCACAATAGGTTTTAGCTATGCATAAGATATTCAACAATAGCTAACAAAATAATACAACCCATTGATAGAAAATGAGATTAAAGAGAAGAGAAAAGCTTATGGATGAAGATATGGAAGGTTGAGATCAATGGCATTGGAGTTTCTTCTTCATCTTCCCCATTTTCTTCAAGGTTTGGCAATGGAGTTCGGCATATTTTTGCTCTTGTTTTGGGGCTGCTCCTCCCTTGATTTCTTGCCATAAAAGTGGTTTTCAAGTAGTATTTATATTGTAGGAAGGAAATGAGATAAGTTGGATCGAAAATAAGCCAAAAAGGGGTCAAAAATCGTGTTTCTCGCTACCCGGGTGCCGCAGCGCCGCGTAAGTGGCGCTACGGCGCCTAAGACTGAAACTTGGGAACCGCGGCACCGCTAAAGTATTGCCGCGGCGCTACAGTATAATAATTTTTTTTTTTTTTTTTTTTTTTTTTAAATCGAAACCCAAGTCCTCTTTTTTGCACTTTTGATCTTTTCTTCATTTCTTCTTTCGTTTTCTTCTCCAAATTGGGATTTAGCATTGAAATACCTACAAAATAGAATATAAATATATTAAGTAGCAAAATATTAATGAAAACTCACAAATATCTAAATTTAACGGCCCAAATAAGTGCAAAAACCCACACTTATCACTTATGTCTCACAAATCCGAAGCTTTGGAGAAATTCAAGGAGTTTTGGACGGAGGTTGAGAAATAATCAGGTAAGAGTATTAAGGCCATTCGATCCGATCGAGGTGACGAATATCTATCTCGAGAATTTAAGGCCCACTTATTGGATAATAGAATATTATCCCAACTAAGTGCACCAAGGACTCCCCAACAGAATGGTATCTCGGAAAGAAGAAATCAAACTCTTTTAGATATGAATGATGAGTTATTCCACGTTGCCTATTTTCTTTTCGGGATATGTACTACAAACAGCCATTTACATTTTGAATCTAGTACCATCTAAGTTAGTTCCTAAAACGACTCTTGAATTGTGGAATGGGCGCAATCCTAATTTGTACCACATTCAGATATGGGGATGTCCGACACATGTGCTGAAGTGAAGAACGGATAAGATGGAATGAAGATCAGAGGTTTGTTTCTTTATAGGATATCCAAAAGGAACATGACCGACAGAAAAGTTATGCCGATGGTAGAAGAAAGGATTTGGAATTTAGTGTGGGCGACAAAGTTTTTCTTAAAGTAGCCCACATGAAGGGTGTATTGAGATTTGGTGAGAACGGAAAGCTAAGACCGTGATTTATTGGACATTTCGAAATTCTTGAAAGGATTGGTGTTGTGGCTTACCGACTTGCCTTACCACCTGAACTTGCAGCAGTGCATAACGTGTTCCATGTATCAATACTCAGAATATATGTTCATGATCACAATCATGTGGTAAGTTATTAAACATTGGAGGTACAAAAAAATCTATCACATGAAGAAATTCCGACAATGATTTTAGACAGAAAAGTGCATCAACTTAGAAACAGGGAAGTTACCTTAGTCAAAGTCCAATGACGAAATCATGGACTTGATGAAGCAACTTGGTAGAGAAAAGAAGAACTTAAAATCAAGTATCCAGAACTCTTCGATTAGCCAAAGTAAATTTTCGAGGACGAAAAATTTTTAAGGTTGGGAGATTGTAATGCCCCGAAAATTTTCATAGAATTTAATTTAATTTTTGTTTGCTATATTTTTATGATTTGAAAAGTTAGGGACTAAAATAATTTATAGCGAATTTCAAATTTTATTTGGGTCATATTTTTAGATATTGATTGAGTAATGATAAGTATATGAATATTAGATTCATTGAATAGATTATAATTAATTGTGCATCATAGGCTCGAGAAAAAATTAATTTGGATTGATGGAGCCCATGTTATTGAAGCCAGAAGAAAAATTATATTCTATATCTAATGAATATAAATGTTGTGGGCCACGTGTGTAGAGTTTTGTAAGTTACCAATTAGTTTGTATATTATATTATATTAGTTTTATTTTTTTTTTATGAAACTAGAGGACGGCCACTTATGTAGAATAATCATTGTACATGATATTTAGTTAGCATTTTGTGTAAATAAAGGTGCCACCACGTATGACTCGTTTGGGAAGTGATAGAGTTGGTGGAAAAATTAGTCAAGATTGTACTTTAGAGACACTATCCCATACCCACACGTTTCTCCACTTCTACACGTCTCCCATTATTTGCAATCTAGGTTATCTTTTACCTGTGTGTCTATTTTCTTCACATGAAAAAGAACACAAAACAAAATTAATAAAGGGGTGCATTGCACGAGGTAGAAAAAAGTTGAAAGGAATTGAAAAACATTTGATTTTGGGATTTTCATTTTTCAAGCATTTTTTTTTCTCTCTTGTTTGATCAATTTATTTTTTTTTAAAATTCCAAAAATTTTCCTTAATTTTTCTCTCTCTCAATTTTTTTCAATTATACATTTTCTTCAATACCAAAAATAATCATATAGGTACACGTAAACCCAAAAATTTTTTTCCTTAATGATTTTAACCACAAATTCTCCATAATCAACTATTCAAAAATACTTTTCTCTAAAATGTGTCGTTTTTTCCCCAAAAAATGACTATAAAAACAAGGGCTTTAATCATACTAGGTAGGATTTTCAAAAGAGACGCAATTCGAGAATTGATCTATCTCCGTTTTTAAATTATTTTTGTTCATGTTGAATGAGCTCGGTTTACTTTTTATACTTATGCATAAATAATATGAATAGCGATTACATACTACCGTCAATTGAAATGCTAGGTTTTTATGACTACAAATCCCAAATGATGACGAATATTGTATAGTCTTTTAGGTACGAATGAGCACAAAGGATTAATCAAGAAATGATCATTGTGTTTTTAGGTTTATCGCATTTACATTTCTACAACAAAAAGATTTAAAGAAGGAAGGAAAATGATGAAGGAAGATAGACAGTCAATCCAAAGGTCTCCTCCTCCTTCTTTTTTCTGGTCGAAGCATTAACCTTCTATTTATAGTAAATGTGATTTTTTTCATTCGGGATGTACCATTTTTTTTTTTTTATGTTTTATTAAAAAATTTATCCGGTTTTATGTTTTTGAGCGCCGTGGCGCCCATCTTCGACGCCTGGCGCATGGCTTGCTGAAACATTTTCCTTTCAACCAATTCAATCACCATTTCTTCATGGTTTAGATCGTCAAATCTTGGAATATTTCGTCTTTAATTCTTTTGGCTCAATTCTTGCTCAAAATCCCTCCTAATCTTCAATCAACTTGGGGCGTCGGAACAAAACTTACTAATGTGGTCTAAATAAGTGCAAAAACCCGCACTTATCAAATATGTTCTAAAATTTTTCATTCGGGATGTACCATTATTTTTTTTATGTCCTATTGAGTATTTTCATTTACTCACCATTTTTCCTACCCCTTACAAGTTAGAACGGGTCATTGGTTGGCGGGCATCGGGGTGTAATATAATAATATCTGAAATAAATAAATCGAATCTGATGTGATATACCTTGAATTTTAATTTATTTCTTTCTAGCAGTAACTTAGTTTATTTATTATTGGACTCGTTCTTTTAATTTTCAAATCTGGGACAGATTTGTTCGTACGCTAACTTGAGAAATTTCAATTTAACTTCGAAATTTGGAACAGATTTATTTTGATATGTAATTCTGTATTATGACTTGATGAATCTTAACTGGTTTGGGATATTTTGTGTCTCTTTTTCCTTGTTTAAGTTTTCTGTATAAATAATTACGTCACTAGGGAGTTGAAATGTAGAGCAATTGATTTACGTTCCCCAAGAAATGTATTCTGCCAAAATAATGCTGTGACATTGGGTGACTTTTGTGGCCGGGTCCTACGGAAGAAAGAAAAGAAAGTATGGTAAGATTCATAATAAATTAGTGTGCATATGTGTGGTAGGATGCTTGTCTCACAAATTCTAATGCATGAATAGTTTCCATCTTGTATAATTAATGTGATGTACTATAATAGTATAAAATGGGTAAACCTTTATTTTTGAGACGTGTAGCATGAAAGAAGAAAGATGAAATACATTAAAGGTTGCTACTCATAATTTTCTACAGCTTTATTCATTATTATAATGTAAGTGATTTCACCCCAATTTCATGACAATTTCGGATTAATTCGTCCATATGTATACTATATACATGTGTATTATTTATTTACACGAGTTTGACTAAATTACAGTTTCATAATTATATGTATATTAATGTATGCTACCTCAAAAATTAAAAAGAAAAATTTTGGTGACGATTCGAATTAATTAAATAGAAATTGAGTCGTTGCATGGAACCTCCTATAGAACCAATGGTTGCTGATGAGATAAGTGAGCAAGTGATGCCCACATAATCTCGTGGAAAAATAGAACCAGAAGTAGTAAAAAATGAGACACCCATTGTTGTACCTCCACATACCTTTCACCATCGGGATAATGAAGAGTTTTGTCCTAACCAAGGACATGACCAAGTGGTGGAAAAAGAGGAAGGACCTTTGGTCAGACTGGACAATCAGGTACCCTAAACTATTACTCGTAGTGGAAGGTTTGTAAGACCACCCTCTAGATACTTGCTCTATGGAGAGTCCGATCAGGCGATCTCTACTGAGGAAGAAGAAGATCCTACTTCGTTTAAAGAAGTAATGGATGATATAGATTTTGAATCATGGAAATCTGCCATGAACTCAAAGATGGAATCTATGTATTCCAACAAGGTTTGAGATCTTATAGATGCACCTAATGTGGTCAAACATATAAGGTGCAAGTGGGTTTATAAAAGGAAAAGAGGTATAGATGGGAATGTTGAAACCTTCAAAGCAAGGCTAGTGGCTAAGGGTTTTACCCAAAGAGAAGGTATCGACTATGAAGAAACATTCTCACCGATTGCCATGCTTAAATCTATTCGAATCCTTTTATCCATTTCCACTCATTATGATTATGAAGTTTGGCAAATGGACATCAAAATAGCATTTTTAAATGGACGTCTTGATGAAACCATCTATATAATGCAACCTGAAGGGTTCGCGAAAGAAGGCCATGAAGGGAAAGTTTGCAAGTTGCAGAGGTCCAATTATGGACTCAAGTAAGTGTCTAGGTCTTCAAATGTAAGATTTGATCAAACCACTAAGACCTATGATTTTGACCAAAATCTGGATGAACCTTGTGTATACAAGGGTATACAAAGGAAGAAAGTAGTTTTTCTAATTCTTTATGTGGATGACATTCTACTCATTGAAAATGATGTAGGGACATTGTCATCTGTAAAGAAATGGTTGTCACAGCAGTTTGATATGAAGGACTTAGGAGAAGCCAGTTATGTTTTGGGAATCTGTGTCTTACGAGATAGGAAAAACAGAGGGAAAGCATTATCACAAGCTTCATATATTGACAAAATATTATCTAGATTCGCAATGCAAAATTTCAAAGAATGACAACTTCCTTTTAGACATGGAATTTATCTATCTAAGGAGTATTCTCCCAAGACTCCAACGGAGATAGATAACATGAAGAAAGTTTCTTGTGCTTCGACTGTGGAGAGCTTCATGTATACTATGCTTTGTACTAGATCGGATATCTGTTATGCTGTGGGTATTGTTAGTCGTTATCAGTCTAATCTAGAACTAGAACATTGGGTGGTAGTGAAGCATATACTCAAGTACCTTCGGAGAACGAGAGATTATATACTTGTTTATTCAGGACATGATCTGAATCCTATTGGATATACTTATTCCAATTTTCAAATAGGAAGTCTACGTCTAGTTCAGTATTTACACTGGGAGGTGGAGTTGTGGTATAGAGGAGTATCAGCCATCTTGTATTACTGATTCCACCATGGAGGCAGAATATGTAGCTGTTTGTGAAGCTGCTAAAGAAGCTGTATGGTTCAAGAAGTTTCTTTTGGACTTTTATGGGTACCTTTTGCAATGGAACCCATAACGCTTTATTGCGATAATAGTGGAGCGGTTGTCAATGCTAAAGAACTAAGGAGTCATCAGCGTGATAAGCACATTGAGAGGAAATATCACCTTGTTAGAGAGATTGTTCATCAAGGAGACATGATGGTTAGCAAGATTGCATCAACAAATAATCTTGCAGATCTGTTCACTAAGACCTTACCAGTTAAGGCTTTTGACGGGCATCTTGAGGGGATGAGTATTCTTGATATGTCACATATATTGTAAAAGGTCAAGTGGGAGATTGTTAGTTTAATGTCCATTTCGAGTAGTATTTTATAAAACGATATTATGAATTGACGTTTGATTATTCGCGTGTTACAATTTGAAACAATTATCTAAGGTTCCATGATCATATATGATGTCATAAATTGTATACTCGATGGTTCGGGTATAGTAAGACACAATTCGTGATATGATCAAAATATGTCGTCCACAATCAGTACATAAAGTTGAAGCTTTATATTGATAAGATTGCATTGTTCTTATTAAGATCTGTCTAGATTTGAAAATAAGAACAATAATGTGTTTATAATGGACGGGACCGCGTAGATGACTCATTTGTGACTGCTCGGAATGAGACTCTGCTTGATTGTCAAACAAGTCACCTAAATCCTGAGCAAGTAATGTACATTTGATTGCTAATTCAAGTTCTTTGAGGTACCAATGAGTGAAGTCTTAATTAGAAGATTGATCTCGATACTTTGGGAATCGGGCCAAAACAATTAGAGATCATATACTTGCAATAATGAAATCCGTTAATCATCGAGATGAGACTATTGTCACTCTAAGGTATTTTCCATAGGCAATTGAACCTGAGCTCAGTAGTCTGATGATGAGATCGTTGGTCAAGAGTTGACCCAATTAGAAACATCTATTGGAGCTTGAGTCATGTGAGTCAGGTTAGGTCCCTCTCTTGGCTCCAATAAAGATGTGTGACTTAATTGGTCTACTACAATAAAGTCCAAGAAAATTTGTGCAATTTTTAAACCCTAATTGAGTATTATAAATATGCCCTTTAAGGGCACATTTTTCAAGGTTTCTATTGTTAGTCACATTTGATTTGCCATAAGTGGGAGGCACCTAAAGGAGAACAAGGGAAAAGATCAAATGGAGGAAGCAATTGGCTAGGTCATTAAAAGTTCATTCAAGACTATCATCTTCTCTTTATGTGTGAAGATTTAAAAAATCCAATGATCTCAAAGTGATCTAAACTCCTTATTTATATGGGTTTAATCTTCGAAGAAAAATTAATTTCCTATTGTTATGATTAAATACAATAATCAACATCGGGGATGAACAACCACAACATATACCATCTGTTCAAAGCAATGGACTTTCAGCTTGATCATCTGGATCCTTTATCATGTCAACTAGTAAAGGAACATCTAATGATAATAGGTAGTCTTATCTTCCTTTCCCACGTGGATAGATATATAAAAGGATTGAATAAATTATGATAGGATATATATGTAAAAATTGTGTGGATATAGTGTTTAAATGAATGAATTACTAAGGACAATATTAGAATATTATATGAATGAGAATAGTAAAAAAAAAAATTAAAATTTTAATAGGGATGGATATAAATTGAGATGAATATATAACATATGTGAATGTAAATAGCGGCTCTCTTGTTTTATTTACTAAGAGTAAGAACCCAAACAGAATGTAATCTTAGTGTAAAGACAAGCAATGGGTAATTCATGTAAGGACAAAAAAATACATCATCATTCTTCAAATAAAAGAATTTTTTGTATGCCATTAGATTCTTCGAATAAATTATAGCTTTTTTAAGTCTCGTTCTTAAAAAATTATTGTTCTTAAACTCATTGTCAATCTCATATTTTTTAAATAAAATAAATTTACATGTAAACTTAATTTTTTTTTCTACATTTAACCACGCAAACTTCAAAAAAATCATTTTTTACCAAATCTATTCTCAAAAAATGGAGCTCAAACATAAACTATATATACTAAAAAGGAAAAAAAAAAAAAAAAAATGTAGCTCAAAGAACAATTCTTCACAAGCATATAACATTTTCTCAAAATGAATGCAATGTTTATTTAAGAACCCTTGTTTGCGACTAAATATCTTAGATGAATTCATATCGATTTATTTTCTAAATATTTATTTGAAAACATTTGACACTTTAGATTGTTGGAATCTTTACTTAAACAAAAAAAAGTCGAAATCAGATAGATTCAGGATCAAGAATGCTCTCGTGCTTTTATAGCCATGTCAAACTAAAATCCTATTCAATGTTCAATTGAGCAATCGTATCTTTGTACAGCAATTAACATATTTTAACTTCTTCTACGATATCAAACTAGAGCACAAAATGCTTATCAAGAATTGATTGGCCAACATAATTTTCCAACAACTGGTATTAAATTGACGAAACTCAAAAAAATATCGAATCTTGATCAAGACATTAATTTCCCTAAAAATGTCTGTCCATTCAAGATTCATCTTCTTCCTCATTTTACACTATCTCCAATTTCTCACTTCATCCACTCCTTGTAATGCAATCAACAATTCAAACCCCAATAATCTTCAGTATCCATGCACTCCACCCCACTTCAATTCCTACCCTTTTTGCAATACCTCAAATCCGACGAAAGCCAGAGCAGAATCCTTAATTTCCCTCTTAACAATCGATGAAAAAATCCAACTACTCTGCGACAATTTTTCCGGCATTCCAAGGCTGGGAATTCCTCCCTATGAGTGGTGGTCCGAGTCCCTCCACGGCATCGCCACCAATGGACCTGGGATCACTTTCAATGGCTCTATTAAATCCGCCACAACCTTCCCCCAAGTCATCCTCACGGCCGCCGCATTCAACAGAACCCTATGGGCGGAGATTGCTTCGGCTATAGCAGTCGAGGCCCGGGCCATGTACAACATGGGACAAGCTGGATTGACATTTTGGGCGCCTAATATTAACATTTTTAGGGATCCTAGATGGGGGAGGGGTCAAGAAACTCCTGGGGAAGACCCTATGGTGGCTGCTGCTTATGCTATAGAGTATGTGAGGGCTTTTCAGGGTCAAAATAAGAGATTTTGGAGGAGACGTAAACATGGATTTTTACAAAGGAGAGTGTTGACAAATGATTATGGGAGTGATAAATTAATGTTGTCTGCTTGTTGCAAACATTTCACTGCTTATGATTTGGAGAAATGGGGGCAATTCACCAGATACAATTTCAATGCTGTGGTAAAGTTTCTTTGATCTGAGTTCCTAATTTTCTTGATCCATATTGGCTTTTATTTTTTATATATTCTAAGTAGATCTCGTAATGAACGGAACTGAATGATGGCAAAAAATTATGTAGCTGACTCCAAATTTATTAGGAATAGGGCTCCCTTTATTGTTGTTTTTGTTGTTATAGGGTATTTTCTTCGAATTTTGGAAAATAAGCATTAGTATTTGATTCATCTGATTAGGTGCTTGAATATTTGATGTGAAAATGCACTATGGAGATAGTTGCAAGCAAACTAGTTCATTTTATAAATGGCATGTTTAGAGATATTTAATAAAACTAAAGACTATACACTATTATTTTCAGCAACTATCAATTCATTTGAAGTGTGATTTTATTCTGCTTTAATCACTGGTGTTTGTTAAATGACCTCGTCTAAAAGTTTAAGTTGTTAGACACAAGAATTTTTCTTCAACACGCATCTTCACGTTCAAGGTATTTTTTACAAAGTGTTCATAAATGGGTGGTAGCTGAATTTGTAAGCAAGATCTTTTGTTTGCTATGATACCACTTCATTTAAAAGCTTAAACTACGAAAGAGCGACAAATTTATTTATTTTTTTACCTTCAACCATTGTGGTTGTAGACCTTGGACTGTTACGTGCAAAATGGAAGGAAGTTAATCAAAAGATTAAAAAAAGTTACTAATTGAACCAAGCGTAAATGTGTAATTTTTCAAGTCTGTTGGCTATTGCGATACTAGGTTTACCTTGTCAAAATGGATTTAGTCCGTCGGTCGTAGCCTTCAAAAAACAGAATTGTGAGAAATTAATTCCTGTATAAGAGAACATTTATAACAATGGAACATACGCTATAGTTTTAATATGATGTTGAGTTAATATTTCTTGGAATTAAAGCTTTAGTTATATGCATGTATATTCAGATAACAGATCAGGATAATGCAGACACATATCAGCCACCATTCCGGGCTTGCATCCAGCAGGGTAATGCAAGCTGCTTGATGTGTTCATACAATAGTGTAAATGGAGTACCGGCATGTGCAAATCACGATCTGTTACAGAAAGCTCGAACCGAATGGGGTTTTCAAGGGTGGTATTTTCCTTCCCGTTTTTATAATAAAATACGTGAGGGTCTGATATTTTGCAAAGACTTATAATTATGTTCCGTCATACAATGCTACAGATATATTACTTCGGACTGTGATGCTGTGGCTACTATATATGAAGACCAGAAATACACAAAAACACCAGAGGATGCAGTTGCCAGTGCTCTCAAAGCAGGTTTCAGATGCTTTCTTTGGATATTAGTAATAACACTCTCACATAACTGTTATTTATGCTGAATTTATGATTCAACTTTATGGCAGGAACTGATATTAATTGTGGAACGTATATGCTGAGGCACACAAAAGCTGCAATCAACCAGGGGAAGGTTTCAGAGAGAGACATAGATAGAGCATTGCTCTATTTGTTTTCTGTTCAACTCCGACTTGGGCTTTTTGATGGAGCTCCTGGTAGAAATCAATACTGGAACTTTGGACCTCGAGATGTATGCTCTTCAGAGCACAAGAAGCTGGCTCTTGAAGCGGCAAGGCAGGGTATTGTGCTTCTAAAGAATGACAAGAAATTCCTGCCATTACATAAACACAGTATCTCTTCACTAGCCATTATCGGTCCTATGTCGAATTCAACCAATTTGGGCGGTGGCTATGTAGGTATGGATATTTTACATTTACAGAGTTTAATTTAATGAGAACTTACATTTAAATACAATTTATGGGTTTTTTTTTTTTTTTTCAATCGTAGGCTTACCATGTGGACATTTTCCGTAAATGAGTTCAGGCGAGACATGACCTCATATTTTTGTTAGCTTTGAAACCATATTGAATCAGCTGATTTTGAAGCTTAGGTGGGGACAAATTTAGTTATTTAAATCTTTTTCATTATAAGCTTGACAAGTTGTCCATCTTTCATAAATAAGTGCATGCGAGACTTGACCCTACAGTTTTGTTAGGTGTGAGAACATGTTGAATTTATCTCATTTTAAGACATAAATTGTTAGGGGGGACAAATTTATTTATTTGAAATGTCTTCAACATCCACAAACATCTAATCTAACGTATGAATGAAGCCAAATTAAATCCAAAATGTGATATTGTCGGGAAATATTTGAATCAAGCTACTTTTTCCATCAAACACCGTCACCCCTAGCAAAAGGTTTTTATATTTCCAAGACCTTCGAAAGGTCATGTCCTCAACATAGTTCTTTTATTGTAAATCTATTTGCACTGAGAAGAAATAGTACACAATTGAAAATCGAGACTATTGTAAGATTCTCCTAAGTCCTAGGTAATATGCTTATGCAAATTGGCTGTTTGGAATTTTGTCCCTTTTGTAGGAGTTCCATGTGAACTAAAAAGCATTCTTGAAGAATTCCAAGAACATGTAGAGAACACTTATTATGCTGCGGGTTGCAAAGATATACCTTGCAATTCAAGCTCCGGTTTTGCAGAAGCTTTGTCTATTGCTACAGAAGCCGAATATGTAATTGTTGTGGCTGGGCTGGATTTATCACAAGAAACGGAGGACCAAGACCGGTATAGTCTTCTCTTGCCAGGGTATCAGACGGAACTCATTAATTCTGTTGCTGCCTCAAGTAAGAAACCACTGATTTTAGTTCTTACTGGTGGTGGACCGATTGACGTATCCTTTGCCAAGGGAGACCTGCGTATTGCTAGCATTCTTTGGATTGGTTACCCTGGAGAAACTGGTGGAAGAGCACTTTCAGATATTATCTTTGGACACTATAATCCAGGTTCGTAAATGTGATATTCAGATCCTGCACAGAATCTTGATACACTAGATAATGATGCAATTTTTGAATGAAAACAGGCGGAAGACTACCCATGACTTGGTATCCCGAGTCGTTTACCAATGTACCAATGAGCAACATGAACATGCGAGCTGATCCTTCTCGAAATTACCCCGGAAGAACCTATCGGTTTTACATTGGAGATAGACTCTACGGGTTTGGATATGGATTATGCTACACAAGTTTTACATCCAAAATTCTAGCAGCTCCAATCAAACTGAGTTTACGGGGTTTTATCAAGGCTGGATCGCGAAAGAACATGCTTTCTGAGAGCAGCAGTGCCCTTGACTATATTCTTATTGATGAGGTGGAATATTGTAACTCATTGAGGTTCAACGTGCAGATTTCTGTGACAAATAATGGAGACATGGATGGAAGCCAAGTTGTTCTGTTATTTTCGAGAACATCTAAATCTTTCAAGGGTTCTCCCGAAAGACAGCTTATTGGTTTTGAACGTGTCCACACAATATCCTATAAAACTGTTGAAATGAGCTTTCTGATAGACCCGTGTGAAAATCTTAGCATTGCAGATGAGCACGGAAATAGAATATTGCCCTTGGGTGATCATATTCTAATATTAGAAGACATGGAGCATGTTCTTTCAATTGAAATGTGACAAAATCTAAATTCAGTCCAGCACTCAAATTGGATTTTCATTGGAGAGTTTCTTTGTGAATTCATCTGAATCCGGGTTCTGGATAGTGCAGATTCCTTCGATGCAACACCTTGATCATAAAAATTGGTAGCTCTACAGCATCAAATATTTTCTGTCAGGTAACTTGTGCTTTCATTCTGATAGATACATAGCTTGTGACTGATGTGAGTGAAAGGGTGAGCTGGCCATAATGTATAAGATGACTGTACAACACATTCTACAAACCACAAATTGATTCATCTATTCGAATTTCACAAGAATATTTAATAATTCTTAATAATTTTTATTGAGAACTCATTTATGTTGCTCATTTACGTGTTTTATCTCCCTATTACTTTCAGTTCGTTTTGTTACGTTATTGTTTTGGTTTTCAGATATTGTCACAGAAATAAGCTAAAACTTTGTTGATTGTATGTCTAGTTCTGTCAGTTACCATGTCCTGAGCATGTACTTGGAGTTTTAACTTAGCCAAGTATCTACAGATTTCTAAATGATGGTAAACTATGAAAATTGATGGGGAATGTACATTCTGCAGCCATGTCCAAGCCAGTTCATACGTTAAGTCGCAGCCCTTTACTTCTACTGATAAATGCAGTTCCCTTTCTCCGCCTATTTGTTGTGTCCTTGGGCTCTTGTAGTTGCACAGGACACTGGACAGGTAGTGGAGGCTACATGTTCGACAATTAATCGTTAAAAAAAAAAAAAAAAATTACCTCTTTTTTTGACACTTTATCTGTACGTAAATTATTATATAACTCTAATAATTTGACTCTATTATGTATAAGTAACATTATTCTTTTCCTAATAGCTCATCTTGAGTATTTCTTGATGGGACCCTCTAGTAGTACCATCAACACATTAATATACATGCCTTGCATGTCTAGTCCTAGCCCTTGTTTGACATTCATTAAAATGAGTTTTGGAATAATGGTTTTTTAGAGAATGTGATTAAAAAGTAGAAAAAGTTTTAAGTCTACGTGTAAAATATTTTATTTTGTGTGTAGTTGAAAATGTGTTTAAGAAAAAAATGAGGTTTAATTTAATGGATGTCGAACAAAGCAAAATCTTTTAATCGCATACTTGAAACTTAGATTATCCATTCTAGAAAGGAATAGTATTCAAAATTTCAAATCATCCTAATCACTCAGATTCAAAAACAATTTTCACACTCCTTACACAAAACCCAATTTTTTGGAAACTAGTTTAGCTTTGCCTCTACAATTGAAAATCTGAGGACAACCAAACATTTGCCTTGAAAAATCAAGACGTAGCTCAAACTGGTTGGTTTAACTGAAAATCAACCTGAGTTCAGTATTAGTCCAACCTTTTTAACCTTTCGCCCTTTACTTTTTAATTAAGTGATTAGTTGTATTTAAAAAAGGATAATTGGCATAAAACGTCCATATCCTTTTCCTTTATTGCGCAAATTGAAGTTTTGACTTTGGCATTTAGGCCCTCAAATCGATCCTTCTTTGGCAAAACATTCTTACTGTTCATTTCCTCTGTTAAAGCCTTCTAAAATAATGAATTTAACCTCCTCTTTCAATAATCAAAAAGAAAAAAAAAAAAAAAAAAGAATAATTGCAGTTAGATTCTCAAATTTTTTAAAAAGTGCAAACGAGCTCTATTGAGCAGACATACTCTTAGATAAGTCTTACTCATCTCCAAAAATAGTAATTCTATGAAAAAATCATTCTATATTCTTTCAGATGAATAAGATGCCAATGAAGCATTTGTAGAAGTCTAAGTATTGTTTTGAAATGTTTCCGATATACGAGTGGCTCTTACTCACTTTAGATGAGTGTATTTTCTATTTCAGATTGTAACTTTTATTGAAAGAATACATATAAGGGTCATTGTTATAATAAAATATACACTTGAATTTTGATTCTATTAATTTTCTTTTATAGCTCTTTCTTTTCCTGTTAGTTAGAAAATTATAGGCTTTGTTCACCTTTTAGGTTTAGTTAAATATGTGTAAAAAAATATCAGTATTATCTAAAATATATTTTGAAAATTAAATTTTTTTTGTTCACATTTTAGGTACAGTTAAATATGTTGTATCATATCTTTACATGTTCCAATAAAAATAGTAAGATAAGAACTTTAATATATAATCAATTTTGTAAAAGTTTAAACTTTCAAGAAAAAATTATTTGAATTTGAAAAATAATCATTGATTTAATTTTGATAGCTTCGAATTTATAAAAATTATGCAGCATTTAAATAGGAAATTAATTTGGATAATACCTAACTCTTTGTAAAGTAGCTTTCAGAAATATATAACCTTTTAATTATCAACCACTCCCTATATATATTATATAGCCTTTTAATATATAGAACATTACTCACCATCAAGATTTGATTACAAGTGTCAAAATAAGTGAGCGGCCAACTGGTCTACGACTAGACTCGATTTATTAAGTCTATTACGAAATTCAGATCGATGTATTGAAAAGTGTGGTCTGAAATAACTCATGCCATATTTCAAATTTGTTGACGGGACCAATCAATTGATTTACCGGTGCCATCATTGTCTAACTTGACATGGCTCATGCTCAACCGAACAAAATGTTACCACCTCACTCTCAAGCTGACCAAAAATCCCTTCTTAAGAGAAAAGAGAATGCGGACTATGATGTGAAAGTGCACTAGGAATACATCTTGATGACAAAAGGAGAAAAAGTAGATATGCAAAAGAAAAACCAAAAAGAAATTTGTAGAAAAAGAAGAAAAATGACTAAGAAAATGAACAAAAATATTGTGTGATGTTTATGAAATTGATGTGCCCACCCTACCACTACACTATTGTGGCTCTTTTTCCTCATCAATTAATACATATATCTGATTGATCACTATTCATTTCTTCATCCAAGTCTTTGTGAGGATCAGAAATGAGTACAGAACCACCAAAATATGCCTATCCCTATCCTGCTCAAGGTATTTTCATCTTTATATTTGTTAGTTCTTGATTTTTGCACCCTACACACACTTGTTTTTTTTCTCATCTATGGTGCATATGCATACACACATATATATAATATATAATGAAAGTACTACTGATTAAATCCTTGTAATTGACTTTCTTACATGGACATATGCATAGTTATATTAATATACAACCTAATATTTACAGGTTATTACCAAGGACCTCCTGTAATGGCACCTCCACAGTATTATGCTGCTCCCCCTCCCAGGAGAGGACCTAGTTTTCTTGAGGGATGGTACTCTCTCTCTCTCTCTCTCTCTCTCTCTCTCTCTCTCTCTCTCTCTCTCTCTCTCTCTCTCTCTCTATATATATATATATATATATAGTTGGTGTATGTTAATTTTGATTTGTCTATATATTTTTCTAGTCTTGCAGCTTTGTGTTGCTGTTGGATCATTGATGAATGTTGCTGTGATCCCTCTATCATTTTCCTCTGCTGATTTATCAATAATTTCACTATTTGGTTTGTGTATGATCAGCAGATTGATGTATTAATGGCTCTACAACTCAATATATTTCATTTTTATTAAATTAATTAGAAGAAGGAATGTGTATTTGATACTTTGTCCTGTTTGATGCCCATTAAAAAGAGATTTTTGGAAAAATAATCTGTTCTGAAATAGCGATTTCTCAAAGAATGTATGATTAAAAAGTGTGATTGAAGATGTGGTTAAAAAAAAAAAAAAAAAAAGAGTTTTTAAAGAATGATAAACAAACAAAAACTTTATATCGGTTAAATTTTAAATTAATAAACTGTCATATGAACATTCACCAATGGATACATATGACTAATAATGTTAATTGTACATTCAAGCTATCACTTGAGCGATAGAATACAATTGATAAGATTTCGCTTTGTTTTTGTCAACCATCTTATTAAATCTTGTCACATTTGCATGCTGTCACCTAAATAGTAAATTTGAGTTTAGTTGTATTGTAGGCTTGTAGCATTTCTGAATTACGAATGGAGTACCTAAAAAAGACAAGAGAGTTATCCCAGTTCACAATAAACTGACGAAATATTGAATTATGTGATGCAAAAGTGATACACGATTATGTGAAACTTGTCCGTTGGCCGTCAATTTTGAAAATTTTGGCTTAATCATGACAGGGAAGAAAGATCTGATGACATTTCTTTGATCATGAAAGTCCCAAGATAAATTTAACAGATTTCACTTGTCAAGTATCAATATATTTCATTTTTATTAAATTAATTAGAAAAATGCTTGCGTATTTGATGCTTTGCTCCTGCTTGATGCCCATTAAAAGAGATTTTTTGGAAAAATATGTTCTTGATTTTTCAAAGAATGTGATTAAAAAGTGTGACTAAAAATTTTTTTTTTTGAAAAAATAATAGACAAATAGAGACATTATATTGCTTGAATTTTAAATTAATAAATGGTGATATTAACATTCATGAATTGATGTAATTATTAGATCCGTCGATCATTTGTAATACACGAATTACAAACAATAATGATAATTGTACATCCAATTTTATTACCTCGAGTAACCGAATGCACAAGCCACAAAATTTCATAGGCCAATGAAACTTTGTCTGTGACCATCATCCTATGAAATCTTGCCACATCTACTGTCACCTAAGTGATAAACTTGAGTGTACATGAAGCATTTCTTAATTGAATTACACTACACGTACATCGAGCCTTATAGCTCAGTGTACATTCTTCTCACATAGGGGGAGGGGCCCATGCATTTATGTGAGGGAAATGTATACCGAACTTTAAGGGGCTTTATTCTTCTTAATTAAGAATAGATTACCTCAAAATGACGAGGATTATACCATGTCCTGATCAATTGAAGAAATATCGAATTATGTGATGCAAAAGATACACACAATGCTGTGAAACTTATCTTTTGGCCCCCACAAATTTGAAATTTTTGGCTTGATCATGACACGGAAGAAAGAACGATCTGATGAAATTTCTTTGATCATGAAAGTTCCAAGATAAATTAATTAAAAAATCAACCTTAACAGAATCGACTTATCAAGCATCCAACCCAACATGAATCTACAATTTATGAACGAATATAACATTCATTTCATAAAATAAAGTAAAATGTTTATTTAGATACACGAGTTATATCAAATAAAAATTTACTCATCCAATCGAGACTGGTTTGATACTTGTAATTCAGAAGAACTCGTGCATACTTTTTAACATAATCTCAACCTAGAGTACCTTTTAGAGGCATTTTAACAATAAGATACGATATAGAAGCACAAGAATTCAATTATTAATGTTCTGAGGCTCTTTCAAAAATACAGTCGAGTACTGATTACCAAACATTAATAAAAATTTGGCCCTTCAAATTCATGCAGAGGCCGCAACTTGCAACAAACCATTGTGCCTGAGCAGTGCCTCTGGAGACGGTTCTCGTCCTCGGAATCCCACGAATACCTGAAACAAGCATTTCGGCAGAATAAAAATTTGAGATCAATGTAAACTACAGAAATTAGTGTAACTTCACAGTGAGAAAAGAAATAGCCTCATTATGTCGAACCTCTAGGGGTGATTTTCCACCTCCAAGGGCAAGAATGGTTTCTCGGAATCTATGGCCGGTTTCTTTTACCGCCTGTTATAACACATCAACCATTGTGACATTACAGATCATATAACACACGAGTAACCTCTTCTGATAAATTTGGTGGCATTGAAAAATAAAAGAATGAACAAAGGCATCCTCAACTGAGATTTTAATGTATTTTTAAAGTACATTTAAATTTAGGTGTTCCAATTGAAACTTTAATAAAAAATTTAAAATCCATTAAAATCTAGGATTTTCCAACATGAGATTATAACGAATTTCAATGAAATCTTTTAAAATTTAAATATCCTCAATAATTCATGAATTTATAAGAATTTCATTGATAAAGAATTTTCAAAAAATTTATATGAATTTCAAGCTTAAAATACAAACAAACTCTTAAAATTTCATCATTTTTAATGAAATTCTTATGAATTCTATGGAAATCTATTCAAATTCACGAAATTCATTAAAATTTATAATCTCTTAAAATTCATTAAAATCGCAAGCTGGAATGCATGTATGCCTAATCTATGCAACATGGGTACTCTATTCAGCAATACAGCATGCTCATGCATTCATGAAGTATTTCCATATAATCGGTTCTTTTTTCCAAATGTTACTCTTAGCAACTCCTATGTTCAAAGCAAGATGACGTCTAATTAGACCACAAATGACTGGAATAGCTCTATTGCTATTTCGTGCGGCAATCCGCATCGATGAGGACACCCCCCGAAATTTTGTTAATGTCTTAGCTAAGACATAATTTTGTATTCGGAATCAGTAGGAAAATTGCTTATTTGTAACTAAGCTTAGCGTTAAATAAGATCTTTAACAACTGCAAGCATCCATACCATGTCATCAGTTAATCCAGCATCCTCAAAAGCTGAGAAAGCATCAGCAGACAAAACTTCTGCCCACTGCACGAATTTGGACATCAACACCCGTTAGAGCCAAGAAAATGTTTCTCAGTCTATAAAGGCATGTGCCAAGTTAAAAAAAAAAAAAAAAAAAAATGTTACTTCTTGGAAGCAACTCTTACCTTACTATCAAAATAAGTAGCTTACTCATTTCCAACATTGACCAATAAACACCTTTATTATTTCAAACCTAATTTACTTATAAGTAAACTTTTTCAGCTTAACCATGCATGCTTTTAGCTGCAAGCCTAATTTCCAAGTCATTTGCGCAGAATTTGACCATATAAAAAAGATCAAAATGAAACATTATAAGGCAAAACTTACAATACCAAGAAGAATGAGAAGAGCTCAACAGAAAGAAAAAAAAAAATACCTTGTAACTGTAGTATCCAGCAGCATATCCACCAGCAAATATATGGCTAAAACTGCAAAGGAACTTGTCCTGTGGAAGTGGAGCAAGCACTTGCGTGTTTTTTCACAGACCCTCCTATCGACATCATATATTGATTCTGAACCACCTGGGACGTACTTGGTGTGCAACTCTAGATCAACAGTTGCAAATCTAAGCTGCAGTATGCAAGAGAAGGAAACTGATAAAAAAAGTATTAATGGAAAGTCAGTATCTACTTCATCTTCATAGATGCAGCTTTCCGCTTCTAGTTGTGATGTTAGACAAGGGAGATAATACATTAATAAACAAAAGTATCATTTGGAATTATTGTAATTGAAGAAGTTTTTGAATGAACAAGAATGAAACTTGAGAAGAAAGAGAGAAAGAAGGTAGAGAATCACGAGAAATCTATGATGCACTGACACGAACACATGTGTCTAACACGATATGCGTCAGATATGTAAAAATGATTTTTCAGAAAAGTAATGACACGACATGTCGTCCACATGTTAATTAAATTCTTTAAAAAAATTTTCATTTATATAGTATAAATTTAGTTTTATATTTGTTATTAATTTTTCTTGTTGAAATCTTTGAAATATGAGTACATATTTAACTCATGTTTGGCCCCATTCTTTCATTTTTTTCCTCTCTTATTTTCAACCACACAATCTTTCATAAAATAATATTGCACATAAATCGACAAAATATCTTTCTTTTCAATCACACATTCTTAAAAAAAAAAAACTATTCTAAACATTAAAATTTGAAAATAAATAAATGGGGCCAAACGGGGGCTTATTATTTACTAATAATTTTGAGCTAAAATATATATAATATTTCTAATAAAAAATGATTATGGTAGAGTATTCAAAGAGTGTCGATATCCGACAAGTATAGGACATGGACACATTACCCTAATTTAAGTGTTGGTGCAACAGAGCAAAAAATTAAAGAGAGAAATGTGAGTTTATTCAATATCAAGTCAAACTATTACAATTCATAAGTCCCCTTTATGTAGGGTATAAACTAACCTAATTTAAGTAGGAAACAACTAATAAAATACTAGAAAATCTATAATGCTAAACCCTCGTTATATTTCCTTAAGTATTTAAATTGGAAAGTTTTCCATATAATATCAATACTAGGAGTTCCCATAAGTTTTACAAGTTCCCGAATCAGAAAGATAACTTCAGGTGGTCTGTGGATCCTGAGTAGTAGGCAGAGGCAATGTGAAGCGGAGTTAAATGCATGACCTTAAAAAACTTATATCCAACCTCACATTAATAGAAATCCTAAGATATACAGATTACCATTGGCAATGCCAGATTGCTAGCTTTGTCATTAACTGCTTGTCCAATGAAACATTTCGTAACATGCCATCATAAGTCTAGGCCATAATGACGAGATCTTTGACTAATTACATCTTACGATACATCAAGCAATGACTGGCAAAAACCAGCTGACGAAGAAATGCTAAAAAGAACTCAACAAGAAAGAAGCACAAACCTGCCGAAGACTTAGAGAGCCAGCACGGAAGGTCCTAGCAGCAAGAAGTTTTTGATATATGTCTTCAGGAATACACTCTCCAGTTTTATAATGCTTGCCGATACTCATCAAGGTATCTCTGCAACAACATGATGAACTTTAACGTATATCATGCAGCACCATGAACAACATCATTGAGAAATACTAGACTTTTAAGTCACTAGTAAAGCTCATAAACCAACAACGCCTCATTTGAAAAGAAAAGTTATGGACAGAAAGTTTTAAAAAAAAACTGTTCTTCCATAAGTTCAACTTTTCAAAAGTGATGCAATGGTGTCTCGGGTCACCCACGAAGTATGGCCACAGGATTTCCTTATTATTAAATTAAACATGCAAGCGTATTCTAGCATCAATTTACCTATCAATAGTAAGGTCTTGCAGAAAATTATAGTAAAAATGAGGTAAACATCTTTACCTATACATGGATAGCCTGTCTGTATAGGTAATTTATGTTCGAAGAAAGTTACGTAACTGCCAGCACGATTGCAGGATTTAGGAAATTTGTGCATCTTGAAAACAACAGCAATTAATGCAAAAAAATAAAATAAAAATAAAAAATAATTGATGGAAGGTTGGTCAAAAAATAGAGATGGATAATGATAAAGTTTCTGACAAGAAAATTCCTATATCATTCACTAACAAGAGAGGTATTGAGACATAAAGCTCTCAAATTATTCTGTCCAAGGCATGGATTGATGAGAGGAAAGCAAATTATAAGGCATATGTAATCTTTCAAGAAGATTATGATAAAAGCTCATCTTGTAGGCAAACCTAAGAAGGCCATGAAAAGATAATAAGCAAAGTCACTTGCATATGAAAGTTGATGAAAAATCTAGGAACCGAAGAAGACACATAGAGGCTATTGAATATCATTGATTCACGTTATGATCCGAAGAATATAAAGATACTTAAGCTTATATAGACAATGTCCAAATTCTAAATATCTATAGAAATTAAATGATTAGGGCCCTACTGCCCTTGATATAAGAAAGCTTTTTACTATTTTTTTTTTTCTTTTATTTAATTTTTTGAATTATTTTTTGTGGGAATTGTAAAATTACAATTTTGCCCTTTTACAATTAGTCAAAACTGGTCAAAGGAGGTCAATTTTTTTTGGTCAACTAATGATGGAATGAACGGATTCTGTCAATTTGTCCTTCTGCTGTAACAAAATAAAAGGTTTAAGACTTTGAGTAGCACAAATGAAACGTTTGGATATAAACTGCATAAAATAAATGATTTGGGTTGGCATCTTCAATTGTCCCTTTTTAATTTTGGCCCTTTTATGTGGATTTAATGCCTAGACATTTAACGCCTAGACATTTAACGCCTAAACTAACGAAATTGGGACGATAGGAGTGTTTCGCAAGCTTTAGACCATCTAGGGGGATTTTTCACCAAAATGAAGGGAAGAAGGGATATTCCACAATAGAGACAAAGACAAAGGTCAAGGGGTTTTGTGCCAATACCTAAAGACTAATATGCTAAAGAGTGTGATGGTTTAATGGATAAACATGTCAACTAATAATTTCTAGTGATGAATTGATTTGGCAAAGGGAGAAGATAAATAAGCAAGACCTCTTTTAAAGAAATTGTTACTGCAGTAGACTCGTTATGTATGAAAGCATCTAATATGAAATTACCCTAATTTAAAATATCAAAAAGGAATCTTCTCCATTTCAAAGTTTTGGGTCTAATGTATGGATAAACTAAGAAACAAGATAATACGGATATGTAATTCGAATGCGATACGGGTATGTCAATACGATATTTTTAAAAAAAATTAGGATACACGAATACATATATATAAAATCCAATATAATTTCATTAATATAAATAAAAAATTTAAAATAGAAGCATAATAAATAAATAAATGCTAAGCATTTTATCTCCCATACTTCATTTTCTTCAACATCATTAAAATTAGTTTCTTCATTGTCATTAAAAATAGTACTCTCTAACTCTAACTCATCTCATGGTAGATTAGCAACCTCAAACGGTCCAACTTTGAAGAGTATCAAATGAATCTCATGCAATGTTCCACATTTTGGATTCTTCTTTTGAATAGAAATCTAATTTTTTTGATAAATGACGCAAATTTATATTAATGAAAATCAATTATTCAGCTGTTGTGGAGTTATTTAGTCCTCATAGAGTTAGTCGAAGAATACATACTCCTATTTCTTTTGGCATAAGGCGAAAAAAAAAGTTGCACAAAAAGTTTCAAAGCATTGCTTTGAAACAAGGATGTATGTGAACCATGAAATAACCATCAAATATATGAATCCATATTTATACCACCAGTGATAGAATCAAACTCACCAATAATATTCTTCTTTTAAGTGTCTTAACGTATCAAATACATAACGAAAATAATTAAAAATATGTATCTGATATGTATCAAAAAATTAAATAATATAAAATAATTAAAAAAAAAAGTATCCAATGCGTATCGGAGGGTATCCAAACTTGGATACGTATCGGATATAGGGTACGTAACGAGTTTACAAGTATCCGTACTTAGTGAATAATATTCAAGTTTAGAAAGGAAAAGGATGAGAGAGAGATAGATATAATTATGTGTATGTTTATTTTAAGAATAAAAGTATAGAAATGGAAGTAAATAACTGCCAAACAAGGTAAGGTCACTTAGGGATGGCCAAAAAAAAAAAGTCGACCCAAGACCTGCAGGGCACCGAACTATATATATATATATATATTAAACAGGAAAGTAAATGGGGCAAATGAGTGCACCGCACCGTCCTATTGCCATCCCTACTTATGAAGCTTGATATAGAGATTTTTCAATCTGTAGGGAAGGAAACCTTGAGAGACCCAAAATTTTGAGGATTAAAAATATATTTGAAGGTGGGTGTACAAAATGCATATATTTAACTTAACAATGAAAAAATAATAATTATAATAATAATAAAAAGAACCAGAAGCAAAGTACCTATGGTAGCACCAATTTTCCATAAATTGGGAGGGTAATTCCACAGCATCCCACTCTATTTTTCGTATACCAGCAACCAAACCCTCATCCTGCTTTGTTAGCATATGCTGAAGTGCATGACCAAATTCATGGAAGACAGTCTCAACCTACAGGTACCATTTCCATCCAGCAGTCAATATCAAATATATAATAGCACAATTTAATAATCAGGACAGTGAATATTTACAGAAACATTTATATTAGAGCTAAGGCCCGATGGCCACCATACTTATAAAATGGTACTGAAGAGTAAGTTCTTCCTTTTCCTGAAAACAAGAAGTGCACCAGCTAGCCATCACTTCTTTCCTAACATCACCATTCTCATCCTTCAAAAGCTCAACCACAACAACAAGTGCACTGGAGGTCCTCAAAACAGGTAGAGAGTGCTCATAACCCAAGAAATACACAAAATATCAGCTGCTGCAGGCATTGCTTCATTATTGTCCCCTCTAAGGATTCCAACCATGTGCAAACAATAGCATAGAGATGGAATGTTTCATCCCAGTTCACGCTATTTGTTTTTTCCATTAAAAATAATCGAATTGGGCTACATGATTCTCATTCTACTCTTAGTTCATGGAAATTGCTCTCTTTTTTTCTTTTTTTTTTTTTTTTTTCACCACCAGGGGATGATGAGAGGAAAGAGACAAATTAAAATAAGGAAATCATAATTATTCAAAATTTGAATAATCAACCTCATGCTTACCTCACGAAAAGTCATAAGGCTTGGCTTATCTCCTACAGGTGGCATTTGGTTGCACACCATGTGGGCAACAGGTAACCTAGGAGAGGAACCATCTTGCGACAAGATGCGACTTCTTCCAACTACTTCATCCATCCACGCTCCTCCCTGTTTTTCAGATGGCCGAGAATAGGGATCAAAATAGAAGAATGCGATTGGGCTCCCTGAAGAGTCGCTGATGCGGTACAACTGTACATCACTGTTCCAAACCTAAGAAATGTTTGACAGTTCTGTTAGCCAACAAATCATGCGCCAAACCATCCACTCATCCACCAGAAAAAAATAAAAACAAAACAATGAGACACAGAGGGTGAGAAGAAAGAAATGATAAAATGTAAACTATAAAATGTTTTACCGGAGCCAAACCATCTGTTGTCTCAACATTAACCCCAAACAGCTTATTTGCAAGACTGAAAAGACCATCCATAACTTTAGGCAATGAAAAGTAAGGTCGCAGCTCTTCCTGTAGAATTTAAAAAGCGCAACAAACTTAGAGCTTGTTCATTTTAGGAAAATAGAACAGCAAATAGAATCTAACTGAATTAAGTAAAAATGTAAGATAGTTTACAGTATATATCAGTGTCACTGTTGATGATAGCAAAGAAATTCAAGCAAATCAATGACGGTGAGGTCTTTCTCTAACCCCAACATATATACACCAAAAATAGAAAATGATAGGGCAGCAAATTCACCAGATATAAAAATACAACTTGACAGTGTGAAGCAATCAAACTTTGATCAAATGTCCTATCCACCTATTACAAGTGTTTGGTGAAATATAGAACGAGAATAAACAAAAGCCCCAAATGTTTCCGTTTAAAAAAAAAAGGAATGATAATTCAGTGTTTGAAAGGAAAAATATGGTCAAAATATGATGCTCGGACTCGGGTACGGGTATCGGGTACGTATCTAAGTGTCGGATCTTTTATTTTCTAAACTGTAGGATACGGGGACATGGCTAAAAAGAGTCCAAATTTTGGACGCGGTTACTTGGGTACAACTTTCAAATTTTAATTTATTACTAATTCTAGATGTCATTTTGAATATACCAAAATCAATTAATCAAAAAAAATGAAATTAGTATTGCATAAAGGGTTAAGACGAATAAAATAGAATTTTGAAACTTAGTCTTCAATTAGGAGAATTACTAAATGTTATATAAAATAGAAAATGAGGGACTGGATTGCAATTTGAACTTAATGGAACTCATTTTTATTTTATACAAACAAAACCCTAAATTATCGATACATAAAGGGAAAGAAGGAAAAAAAAGAAGAAAATAGAAAGAAAAAAGAAAAAAAAAAAAAGGGAAAACTTAGAGTCGCCGCCTTTCTCTACCCTCTCAACGGCAATGCTATGTTTATAGAGAGCGGAAATGAAAAGAAGCAAAGGGAAAGAAATGGGGGAAAAAAAAGAAAGAAGAAGAAGCAAAAACGACGAAATGTCCGATTGAAACTTGGAGGATCCGACACATATTCCATACTCATACCCATGTCGTGTCGTGTCTGACACGGGTACTCCTACTATTTCGAAGAGTCCGAGCATCAGAGGGTCAAATAAATATTTCTGCCAAGGCTATGAAAAAAGTCGAGCCACACTCGTGGAAAAAAAAAATTTTAAAAAAAAATGTATTAGACTATTAGCAATTGTTAAATCTAATGAACTCAATCAACAAAATTAAGATGATAAGGGCAAGAAAAAGACAAGGAAAAAAGAGATACACAACCTCATTGATTTCATACTTCAATTCACGAAGCCTCTCACTCCAAAAGCTGATATCCCAATGGTTCAAGTTATCAGCTTCTGGAGAACCTTGGTTCATCACAAAAGCTTTGAGGTCCTCCATATCTGTAAAGATTAAAACAGAGAACATCAACCAATTATCTTCCAACTAAATGTCAAAGAATTTTTTTTCTTTTTTTAAGAAAAAGGAATCAAGCTGGAACAGAAAAGAATTTTTTTTCCCCGGTGATCACATGATCCTTCTCTTCCTCGTATTTATTACAGAGAAACAAGATTTTTATCTTAATATGGTCTGCCAAACACTTTTCAAATATTCGAAAGCCCATTTTAAATCATTACCCTACCTTCTACTTCTATTTACTGCTCAAATTGTGTTGCCAACAAAACAAAAACTGTAACATCAACATTCTTCAGTCAAAGGTATATCAATTTCCTATATTAAGATATTACAAAATGCTTTTACTTATTTACTTTGATGAGTAAAACATTGAACCGTTACTCAGCTATGAACTACATTTTAAGCTATTGTCAGTTTGTTACCACAGAAACAGCGTTCAGATTGCCCTTTATTTTCAAACAAAAATGAATTCATCATGAAATTCAGTATAACACACTACCTTGGAGAGCAGGATTCCAGGAGGCACTGCGAAGTTTTTCGAGGAGTTCTTCTGCCTTCTCAATAGTTGCCATCTTGGTTGCCATACTTACCTAACAACATTTACCTTGTTAAACATGTCCAGAAAGACATTTAAAATAGAGAATCATACCTCTGCATAGTTACTATACCCAAGAAGCTTAGCCTTTTCCAACCTAAGCTTCAAAATTTGGTCAATGATTGTAGAGTTATCGAGATCTCCACTAGAAGCACGGTTCACATTGGCAAGGTAGACTTCCTCACGTAAAGATCGATTTTTAGCATGCTGCATTATAGCCATATAACTCGGGGCATCCAATGTAATTATCCATGGGCCATCCTCAGCAGTAGCATTTTCATGTCCCTGTTATCATGGGGAGAAATGAAAAATGAAGATAAAAAATCGCTCTTCAACCCACAAGATAGAGGTAAAAGCAAAGCAACAATCAATACAGAATACCTTAGACACTGCTGTCTGTGCAGCCAATCCAAGAGCTGAATCGGGCAATCCATCAATATCTTTCTTATCTATTATTAATTTTTCAAACTTCTTCGTCGCATCCAAAACATTCTCCCCAAATTTTTGAGATAATTTTGCCAATTCCTACACATAATTTTAGGAAAAAAAAAAAGGACGATAAACCACAAAGCAGCAAAGCTATAGATAACATATTAATCAGGCATGCTATTTAGCATTCAGAAAAATATGTTTTCATGAAATTTTTTTTACCAATGATGCAAGAGTATAGCGATTTGAAAAGGACAATTAAAGCATTCTTCAACTTCCATAAATTCTCCACTAGATGGGGTATGTTATTATTTAAATCACAATAAAAGTAAAATTTCATATAACACCTTCATTTTTGCCCTTTCATCTGCTTACTTTGCCTCTATGACCATTTTGTCAATCAGTGTAATACATTACTTGAGTCAGAAATGACCTTCAACGATAACATACTTAAGCAGAGACATTTTAAGAATCTCATTCACATATGAATTAACCAAACAAGAGTAAAACATACTTGTTCAATCTTATTGAATTCTTCTCTTTTATCATCTTCAAGGGCAATACCATTCAAAACAGCCTCCTTTATTTGCACTGCATGAGTATGTCAGTGACACACAAATGTTAAATTCAAATATAAACCAAATTACTCTTCAACTAATGACTACTCTTCCATAAAGGCAAAAATATAAAAGTTTTGCGATACGTACATTCAACTATCCTTTTACGAGCGTCACTAAGCCCTTCCCAATCTGATGATTCTCTAATATCTTTAAATGCATTGTAAAGCGGCTTACTCTGACCTAACCTAAGCTCAAATGCCACTTTTTCCGGCTACAAAACCAAAAACAAAAACACATTAGCACCAAAAACACTCTAAAAATAACACAACATTCAGATAAAATGTAAACACGCCTGGACTTCTTCTATGGCAGTGCGAAGCTCTGGGTTATCCTTAACGGACTTGAGATGCGACACCGCACCCCACACCACGGACAGTCTATCCTCTATCCTCTCCAGCGGTTCCACTAGCTTTTGCCAAGTCGGCTCCACCGTTCTCTCCAGTTCCTCTAGTTCACATCCCTACAATTTCCATATCCAAATACACCACAATTCATCAATCTAAATGCAGAAATTACACATACATATAATCAATACTTACGAGTTTTTTGAGCAATTGGAGAATCCCAGGGCGAACGTGCTTGGCCTCGATGGAAGCGAACGGTGGGAAATAGAAATCTTTCAAGAGAGGATTGTTCTCGGTATCTTCGATTGGGGATGTCATTCTTGTGACAGTTGAGGAAGAAATGATCGGACAGTAGGGATTGGACTGTGACGTTTTCTTGTGGACTAGTGAAGAGATTTACAATTATAGGGCAACAAAGCAGAGAGCAGGAGACGAGGTTGGAATTTTTTGAAATGTTTGGGGGCAAAAATGGAAATGCAGACTCCGATTAAAAAGTTGACAAAAAGCTGTGAGCTGAAGTGCGTTGACGCTTTTTAGAGTCGTGTAATTAGGATAATAGAGTCGGATAATTAGGGCAATATATTCCTTAGAATAAATTAGGATAATATATTCCTTATTAGAGTCGGATAATTAGGGTAATATATTCCTTATTAGAGTCGCATAATTAGGATAATATATTCCTTGGAATAAAGCTAAACAGACTGGGTTGCATTGCCAGGTGTTTTACAGTGTAAATAGAAATGCTAATGTGAATTCAATAAATAATAAAAATAAAAGGGATAAAGCATTTGGAGGGAAATGAAATGAGAAACACGGTGTTAGAGTCAAATTGAACCTCAAATTCTCAAACCCTCATTTCACCTATTCATTTCTCTTAAGCGTGAATTATGGCTACTTGGATGACTGCCAACCGCTTGACTAGTTCTGGGCCAGTCATATTTTACTTCTCCAACTAATTCCCACGTAAGTCAAACTTTCGAAAATGATCCTACTTTCACCCATTTCCCCGAAGTGCAAAATCCAGCAATTCCTCCGTGGAATTGTCGCCAGCCCTGCCATCTTTAATTCTTGAGATGAATTGGGTCTTTGATTCTTTTTTCTTTATTGCGTGAATTAAGATGAATTGTTTCTTGATGTTATTAATGTTTTATACAGTCTTCATATTGATGATACATATCTATGTTTTAAATGGTGGTCCAATTTCAAACCAATAAAAAATGCTTTGTAAGAAGCCTGTGAATGAGCCCTTGTATGAATAGCATTATCCACTTTCATCTAATGTAATTTTTTATTTTTATTTTTTAATTGCCACATAGGCCTGTAAAGGACCTGTAAGCAAAATTCATGTACGCCAAGCAAGATTGTATTCCTTATTAGAGTCACATAATTATGTAAAATAATAAATTAACAATCATAACCAATTGACAAAATAAACTCCAAACCAACTAAGGAATATCTTGAATATTTATCTCTAACATTCTCTTCCGATTGAAGAAGATTCATTCTCGAATCTTACCATATTTTCATGCGATGTCCCATCACGCTCCATTCGCAATTGATGTTGCAACATCAATCAAAATTTTTGTCTCATTGTGCACTAAATGAAATTGAGCCGCTCCGTCTTGACTGTTGAAATTAAATTAATTACAACATAGTTTTCACTTGACTCAGCTTCCAAATCAAGATTAAAGAGAGCAAAAAATGTGTTACGGACTCTATCTCAACTTTTGTACAATGATCTGAATCATCTCCTTCCTCGACGGTTGCTCACCAATTCCATAACCTAAGCTAACTAAGCCGCTAGAACACTCTCCATCCTCGAGTTTTGCAACCCTGTCCAAGCTGAGGCTCGCGACTAGCCCCACCAGCTTGCGGACCTTGTCTAATTGCAATGCATGCATTACAGCCACCACCTCTTGCTTCTAGCCGATTGCCAAAGAGGTCAACCACTTCAACCACATGTTGTGCCACGACCTCCAATTGTTCCCAAATTTGTATTAGATCGTATCTACGGACCCCATTATCAACCTTGGGTATCATATCATAACACGTCTCCAATTGTTCCCATTAGATCCTATCTCGACCCCATGGTCATAACGTCTAACATGTACATGTTGTGCCACGACCTCCAATTGTTCCCAAATTTGTATTAGATCTCTGAGGTACATAACAACTCCTCGATACAGACGAACTCTGCAACTGATGCTGGCAAAACCACAAAGAAGAATATCACGGGATTACAAAAGCATTATTTGCAAACGAATAAGCGATTGTAGCAAATATTTGAAGAACAATCTTCAATGATTTAATTAATATTCATCAAACGACCGCACTACAATGAAGACTTTTTATAGTATTTAAATATAAAAAGCATGAAACAAAACCCTATCTAGATAAGAATTTTATTTTTTTTTTTTTTTAGGGTACTAGATTCCTTATTAGAATGGTATAATTACGTAAAATCAATAAACTAAAAATCCAAACCAGTTAAGGAAAATAAACTCCCAACCAAGGAATTTTTCTCTATCGATGTCGTAAAATAAATAAATAAATAGATAGATAGATAAAGCCAGAAACATTGATCAAACATGACAATCACTTATTGCTTATAAGTTAATTTGAGTTTATTGCTTCAAATATCACTGGTCAATGTACATATACACCAGTCCAAATAGGAAATAAAACGCTGCTAGATTTTATACATAAGCTTCCATTTCATTTCCATTCACCCTTGTGATTCTGAAGATCACTTGATCTTGAAATACTGCCTGTTTCCTGATCAAAAAACCCAGTAAAGATAATTTTAAATATATGGGTGGCATGCTTAGTAATGTATTGAACAAACGGAAAAAAGAAGTTAAATTCAAAGTCTATTGTACTCTCCAGAAGAATAAACGACTCAATCTTACACCAAATAAAGAATTATTTGCTTCTGGTCCCCTATTTGCACCTGATCAGTTCTTGTACTTCATGGTTTCTTTCTCAAATCCAATTGTTGGGAATTGCTTCGCAAACTCCTCCACATCTTGGCGAAGTTTTGCAATCTCGGAGGCACTCGACTGCATTGCAGTCACGAAGTCTTTCAACTTTGTCCCTGGAGTAAAAAGGGAGAAGTAAAAGATGAAGCGAAAAAAGAAGCTTTAGACGTGACAGATACTTGAAAAGAAATTTTATTCGAAAGATTGATTGAGTTTATGGAGCGTTTGGTAACAAGGACTAGACAGTAGTAAAGAAAAAAAGAAGTTAAAATTTTGTCGAGATATCTACTACTGTGCATTAAACATGTATTCATAGAGTATGATATGTTAATAAAAGTAAGCATTAAAGTACCTTGAGTGTCGGCCTTAATTTTCACTGCCAACTTCACAGAAGCATCGAAAAACTCGGCAACTTTAACAAAATCCTCTTCAACAAATCCCCGAGAAGTAAGAGCCGGGGTTCCTGAGAAATACGAGTTCATCAAACTAATTAGTTCGAGAAACAAGTTTTACAGTGAAATCCTGACCAATTGGCAAGCGTCTTACCCATTCGGATGCCACCAGGAACCATTGCAGATACATCTCCAGGAACGGTATTCTTGTTGGCTGCAATGTGGACAGACTCCAACACCTTCTCAACCCTGGAACCATCAATACCCTGAAGAAACAAAAAAACAAAACAAATTGTTCAGTAGTTCAAATTGACCCAAAAAAAAAAAAAGTTAACTTTACCTTGTTTTTCAAATTGACCAGAACTAAGTGGTTCTCGGTTCCACCTGAGACGAGTTCATAGCCCGTCTCGACCAAAGTCTGTATAAACGGATTGATTTTAGCATTGGAAATGAAAACACGTAAATCGTATAATTCGAAATTATAACTACTGATATAGTTTATGTACAAGATCTTTCAGTCACAGGTCTTAGTTGTCAGTAAGCCGTACCTGGGCAAATTTTGAGCAGTTACTCATTACTTGCTCTTGGTAAGCTTTGAATTCTGGAGTCGTAGCCTGCATTTATATCGAGAAGGATAATATGAATTTCCTTCATTCGTTTAGATACCCTATATCGAGTTTAGAGCCTCGAACCTGTTTCAGCGCCACTGCTAAACCGGTAATAGTGTGATTGTGAGGGCCACCTTGAAGTCCCGGAAACACAGCTTGATTGATTTTATCTTCATAGTCGTACAATACCTTCAAAATATCCTCGGTGTTAGTTATCTTCCGTTAAAGATGAAATTTAACTTTGCCAACAACAACACGAGAGGGAAGATGAAAATATTAAAGACGAAAATTGGTTATGTCAAACCACCTCATTTAAAACTTAAAGTTTTTAGAGATGTCACAATTTTATTTATTTAAACTCATTCTTCAATGCGCCCCTTCACGTGCAGATTAGGATTCATATTTTCATAATAACATTTGCACAATTTTCATAAATGAGCGACGAGGAATGGACAATTTTATTTATTTAAATTCAGTTTTCAACATGTTATACAAGGATGAAACTTGAGGCTAGGACTCGTTTTCAAAAACTAACCTCTTTTCCTTGTTTATTGATCTCTTTTACGCCCTTCCTGAAAAAAATCATGGCACCACGAGGCCCACGAAGTGACTTGTGAGTTGTTGTCGTAACAACATCGGCATACTCAAACGGCGAAGGGATAACACCAGCTGCCACTAATCCACTAATGTGTGCCATATCTGCCAACAGAATTGCTTTCTGCTTGTCACAAACCTGTCATTACATAAACAGCACAAACACCTCGTCTGATTTGATCCTTCGCGACATTGAAATACAATAGATCGTATATACCTAAAAGAATTTACCTTCCGAATGCGTGCATAGTCATAGAGACGTGAGTAAGCACTGGCACCGGCAACTATTAGCTTCGGCCTAAAGAGTGTAGCACTTTTCTCCATCTGTATATGAAAATAGAAACTAAGAAATTTAGAGAATACAAAATTTTAACAATCTTAATAAAACTAAGCCTTTTCCTAAACATAGAGTCGACGAATTCGTTGAACATCAGATTATGAGATTTGAATTTGCATATGATCAACGGTTAAATATTGATTGAACAACAGGAGAAGCATAATTTACCTGCTCATAGTCGATGTAGCCAGTACTTTCATTCAATCTGTAAGGCATAGTCTCAAAGAATATAGAGACTGCCGATATCTTCTTCGTGTCAGTCTGTACGCGTTGAAAAAACAGATTAGACTACAATAAACATAACGTAACTAGAACTAAACCGAACTTTTTTTTTCCCAATTTGCTAAAAACTTGGTAAACTTTAAGGAATGAATTATATAGAATGTGGAGATGGTGGAAATTGTGAACACCTGATATCCATGTGAAAGATGCCCACCGTGAGGAAGATCGAGTGCCATTATTCTCTCGTGTGGTTTAAGTAATGCAGTGTAAACTTGAAAATTTGCCGGAGATCCTGATAGAGGCTGTACATTCACTGCATGAAAACAATGGATGCACAATAAGGTCCCTTTTTTTCCCTTTCGATTGAGAAAATGCAGTTTAAGAAACTTCTATCTATTCACAAATTGTAACATAATGAATCAAAGGAAACTCACCTCCCCACTTTGCAGGATCCAATCGAAATGCTTCCAAAGCACGTTTTTGGCATAAACTCTCCGCCATGTCAATGTACCTATAAGCAGCATATAAAAGTAGTCCAAAAATGGTGAAAATAAATCAACTAGGTGCATATATAGAGGTTTCAGCGTACTCATTTCCTCCATAGTATCTAGCACCAGGGTATCCTTCACTGTATTTATTAGTCATAATTGAACCAACTGCTTGCATCACAGAGACTGAAGTAAAATTCTCCGAAGGAATAAGTTCCAGTCCCTAGATGCAGATGCAATATGAACCCGAATCAATATGCTAATACAGTCGTGTTCTGCGAAAAAATTTGTACATAGAATTGATAGAATACGATGTTAATTGAAATAGAAAGATAGTACCTTCCATTGTCGGGCTTTCTCGAGCTCAATAATGTCAGCAATCTCAGGATCAACAACTTCTAATGGAGCATTCAGTTGCTTTGGCCACTGCAATTGATTAACAGTTTAAACTAAAAATTAAAATCACCGTTGAGGATTAAGACGTAAGCAATAGAAATTCGAAAGGAACTTTGAAAAGCAAAAACAAAACATAGATTTACAGTAGTTCACCCTCTGTATCAGAGTTACATAAACTTTTTGCTACAAAAGAATACAAAGTTTTTCTCTCGTCTTCTACGTACACAAATAAGCAACGCTTAAAAATCCTAAACAAACATGATTAGATTCCGCACAATTCAACAATCACAACACGAGAAACAAAAACAACTCAATAAGGAACTAAAACATAAATTAAACAAAAATTATGCTTACCAAGACACCATTTTTTTCCTTCTCATAGACTGCTTCATTTGGCAAAGACGACTGGAAAAAAAACACCCAAATCAACATAGATTAAATTCTTTCAACAAAAGATAAACATAATACTCATAAAAAAAAAAAAAAAAAGGAAAAATAGATCAAGAAATAGAAAAGAAAATAGCACCATGTAGTAAAGAGAGCCGCCATTATAGAGACGCTTTGCGGGTTTATCAACGGTGGAGGAAAGTCGCCGGAGAGCCATGGCCAACGCCATTTTCTTTCTCCTTGAGTATTTCTCTATCCACAAAGGGACACACTACACACCCTCATTCTCGGTCTCTTGTTTTGAGTATGGGTTTTTTGGGTGAGATTTTGGGTGGTGGGAAAAAAATCAACAATTTTTTTTTTTTTTCAGATTATCCATTGGAAATTTGTATCAGAAATTCACCAACGGCTAGTATTTGATATTATGGATCCCACTAACTGAAAGAGGGAAGATAACTGAATCTGTGCATGTTTGGCAAAATTAATTTAATTTGCCAAAAATAAAATATTTAGACAACACATTTTCAATCATATCTTTTTTTTAATAAAATAATTTTGTACGTGGCCTCATAATTTTTCTTATTTTTTAACAGCACATTCTTAAAAAAATTATTTTTCACAAAATCTATTCTCAAAAAATCATTAAAAAGATACTATGATTCTTGATAAAGTTTAAGAAAAATGTTCGGATGGAAAAAAAAAACCTAATTTAAGATAGTATGGTTGTAATTAGAGGCTGAATTTGTTTGTTTTCCCACCAAGAATGCCACATCCATTGTCCCCAATTATTAGCCACAAATCAATCCATGCAGATATATAACCAGATAATCCACGTTTGGCCTATTTTCATCTAAAATTATGTTTCTAACGTGTCATATTCTCCAGAAATGATAACATATACGTTAGGACGATAATTGAAGGATTTTCAAGAAACTCTCCAAATAAAAAATGCTCTTTATTTTAAAAGATTAATGCTTAAAAAAATTTAAGAGACTCTCTATTTTAAAATTTTAAAATAATAATATATTAAACATATATTATTATAGATATATTTATTTCACTATCTAATTATCAACCGTTCTAGTAACACAAATACTTATGAAATATGTCGATAGTTAAAAAAAACTATGTGACAACTATTTATTTAAGAATATTAATCAATTTCAAATCCATTTAATGAATAGAGATAGAGTCGGAGGTGCTCATTGTGCCAACTTTTTTGCTTATGCCCTGTTTGCTCAACCCAAAAAATTCATTTTCTCTAACAAAATGATTACCAAACAAGCTATTATTTCTATGAAAATCGAAGGTGCCGACAAGAAATAAGGATTAAGTTGACCTGTACAAACAATTTTGCAGGTGCTGCGTCATCTGTATGGCTTTTTTCATTTTTTATTTTTTTTGGCTCAACACCCAATGAGAAATTGTCATGTCCACAGCACATTTTAGGCTGGCAAAAGGATCCCCTTAAAATGTGTCTTTATGTGAATTTGTTGAGGACGTGTTTTTATCCATTAAATTTTGATTACAACGGATTTCTCTTAATCTGGCAAATGCCAAATTACTAACTAGTCAAGATGAGTGTGTGCTTCGAATGTTTGAGATACCTCAAATTCGGTTGGTTTAGTGGGAAAAAAAACATTTCATAATCAAGTGAAATTTAATGTAGATGGTAGTAGTTTTGAAAATCCTAGACAAATTGGTGGTGAGGGAGTGGTTAGGAATGAAAGAGGTGAATTGGTTTCAGCTTTTAGTATTTAATTTGGTGAAGGGGCTAATAATGAAGTTGAACTAACAGCACTCATTGAAGGTTTACAGTTATGCCGTGATTTGGGGGAGAATCATATTGGTATTGGCTGTGACTCATTGTTGGTGGTCTCATGGATATTATCCTGAAAATGTTCTTTGTAGTATTTGTGGGACTTCTGGGACGATCTTTTGGATTTATTACAGTAATTTGATTACCAAGTGACACATCAATGGAGAGAAGAGAAATCAAGTGATAAATTGTTTAGTTGCTGGGAGCTAAAGGCCAGTCGACACGTTCTAATAATTGGGCAGCTTTGTCAAGGCTTGCTCGAGGTTTACGTCGTCTAGATATGATGGGATAGCTTATTTGAGGAAGTGAATTATGCAGGTTGAAGTTTGGGAAATGGTGTCTTTTGAAATCTTAGGGGACGTTCTCTTTACTGTTTTCGGGCCGTTTTCTATTTTCCAAAACATTGAAAACGCGTTCTCTTTCTCATTTTCGAAGACGGTTGAAAATTTTGTAAAGAAAACAGAAAACGACATTTTTACGTTTTGGCTGTTTTCTTCACAAATCTGCTAAAACTAAAAAAATACGGGTTGAGAAATATTTTTTCAAAACGACAAAAAGAACGAGTTTTCGACAATCTCAAAATGGACACCCAAAACACAAAATACAAAACGAATTCAAAATTTAAAACACAAAACTGAAACACGAAGAGAACGCTCCCTTACTTTTTCTTGGATTGTCTTTTTAGTATTGTAATTAAGGTTTTCCTCCACCATAAGTGATGGTTTTAATAAAGTTTGAGGGTGCTGTCCTCCTTCATTTAAAAAAAAAAAAAAAAAAATGTTCCATTTTTATGCACATACATTCTCTATTGTTTTGGGAATTTACTATGCTAACTTAGTTTTTTTATTCTTAATTTTAATGATTACATGTTATATTATCAAACTTGGAGTTTTTAAATATTTTTTGTTCGGCATTTTTTTTTCAAATGTATCATCCTATTTAAATAAATAAATAAATAAAAATTAATTGCAATAAAAGTCCCAAATCTTTGAAACGCTCTAACACTAGTAGACTTTCTCCAAACATTTCATTTGTTACAACACTTTATCTTCTTCAACCAATCCCCCTACCCTACACCCCACCCCAAATCAAAACCAAAAATACAATCCTCACCCTTCCAAAACAGCCCCCCACCGGCCACCACGACCATCATCGCAATCGCCATCACCATCATCGCCTCTTTCTTAACCCGTCATCGCCATCACCACCACTTGTACTTTACATGCTTCTCTGTTTGTCGCCCTGGAGTGAAGACGGTTGGTACTTTACATACTTCTGGCTTAAGTTTTACAAGTTGTGTGCAGTGAAGCCGCTTCACTCACTGAATTGAGTACAGCAGCCCATTGCCCAGATAATCTATACAATATAACTTTTAAATGGCATGCGAAAGAGAATCAAACTCTCTATGATCTTTTATGTTGTAATTTGTAAATCTGTCGTTGAAGGACCTTATTATACTGCTGGCTGTGGAAATAAATTTCTTGTTTCATGGCTGACTGGTGACTGACGTGTTCAAAGTGGTTTCATTCTTAAATCACGCTACAGGAACATCACGAATGATCGCAGGATAACCACACACTTACATATGAGAAAATATTAATTTATTCACATGGGTCCGCACACTCACATGCGATCACCCATGTGGTCACCCGTGCGAGTAGAGTATTATTTTTCTTCATTCTTTCTTTTTTCCTGAATTGAATGTACTTCTTCTCGGACCTATAAAGAAATTCAATGATGTGTATATGGGGAACTAGAAAAAATGGAGTTAAATTTCTAAAGTTGGTTCAATTGGCCGAAATGAATTTCTAGACTCGCGGACTTATCGACGTCCAGTTCGTAAAAAGAATCAAACTATTGTTGTCGATTATGATTTTGTATAATAAAAAAATGAAATTATGAGAAGTCTTGAAGTTATTGTGTGTGGTGATTAGTGTTTTGAGTTGTGTGCTGCTGAATCTTCTGTTCAGTAGACACAGTGCGTGATTTGCAAGTTATTGCGTCAGTCTGAGGGTTTATTCAGTGCACACCCGAAAAGTAGCGACTACGAATTCCCTGTTATTAAAAAAAAAAGACCCCCCATGAAGCCCTCAAACTTTCTTGCCTTTTGTGTGTACTTTTTATTTGGAGAGTAATCATGGTAGATTTTGAAACATTGACACAAATAGCACTAAATTGGACTTACATCTATATCCAACATTCTTACAAATCTGATCATTTGAAAAAAAAATTCATGTGTTGGAAACATTAATAGCAATACCTTTCTGTTATTTATTAAGCCGTAGCCATTTAAGTTCTTAAACTAAGATAAATGCATTCTTCTTTTACTTTGTCGAGTTTCACCTGAAAAAGCAAAGCATATTCCTGTAATTTACGTATTAAGCATGCTACATGTACAATGATAGTTGACAAGTTTTGTTGACAATCATGATTTGGCATCATCATGTTTATCTATTTCAAAAGTTTCAAAAACTATTTTTTAAATCAACTATCTAGATTTTGCCACATAAAACATTGTCAACAAATATTGTCAACCATTATTGTACAAGTAGATTAATTCTATTTTATAACTACGATTCTATTTATACGGCGCAATAATAAATAAATTTGTTAGGTAACACAGTGATACTTAGCTCATGTCTGGGTTACATTAATTTAAAAATACAATTTTTTCTTTTCTTTTTAGTTATACATTTTTCAATAAAATAATATTATACATAAATTCAAAACTTTTCCGAGAGATGCTACATAGCCAAACTCAACAACATGATTTTTTTTTTCAGACAACACAAGGCAATTTTCATTGAAAAAAAAAAAAAAAAAAACAACACAAAAACACTCAATCACAGCCAGCCAAATCAGCCTATATTTTATCCCTGTATTTTTTTTTCCTGTTTGAGTAGCATTTTTCTTATAACAGAGCTCAAATAAGGGCTTAACAGCATCATGTAGAAATTTGAAATTTAGTGACTACTCTAGCGCGCAAGGAAACTACTTTAGTGCACATTTTGAAATTTATTGTGAACTTGAGTGACCATTGGTGTGATTAACCCTATGAACATGCATATTATATATTTTTTTCGTACATGCGTATCTAACTTTATTAAACTCTATTCATTTCATTACAGCAAATATATGACAAATTTCATTCGTAAGAAGACAGCAAAAATTGGCCCACAAATTGGTACAAAATAAGGATAAAGCAAATGGCTTGGGATTCCATTGGACAAACACATGCAAACAAAAACAAGAGAAAAAACACATTTTCTCCTTCTTATCAAAGACCAGACTCCTTTCTACCTTAGCCTCTCATCTGCTGCAGAAAATGGGAGGTGAGATCAACCACCGCCGGCTTCCGTATTTCTCCGGCTGCATGTCGCCATCGTGCGTCCCGGTTCATGAAGAATACTCGAGAATTCACATTAGCCATGGAAACAGTAGAGGCAGAAGATTGAGAAAATTACTGAGAAAGATTGTGAATGAAAGCAAGAGCATGTATGGTCTGTATGGACCTTCAAAACCTGTGACATTTCAGTACGATGCTGTTAGTTATTCTCAGAATTTCGATGAGGGACTCCACAAAGAAGATTATCCTCAAGTGTTTCAAGAATTTAAATGTCGTGAAGTTAAGTGATTTCATCAATTTTGTATAAAATAAATGTTTTCTAATTTGTAGGTTGGAATTTTGAAGCACTTAGATTCATTAGCTTCTTGGAAGCATAATATTTTTCTGCATAGCTACTATGGGATCATTTCTCTTTCTCTTTCTCTTTCTCTCTCAGTTTATTAAAAACCTTACACTGCAACTCAACTCTCTGAGTCTTACATTTGACAAAAATTGAATTTGAACTACACAAGAAGAGTTGTGTTGAAAACACCAATAAGAATAAAAACGAATATCTATAGCTTGTAATAAATTAAGGTTGTGTTTGACTTACTAAATGAGAGTAATTAATTTGCCCCGTTTGATTCTCATTTTTTTCAAAATTCATTTTCTCTCTTCTTTTCAACTACACATTTTTCAATGATATAATATTACACGCAAATCCAAAACTTTTCCTTAATTTTTAACCAAACATTCTTTATCAATCAACTATTAAAAATGCATTATTTCTCCCAAAATGGAAATCATATAGGGTTGTACAAAATAACCATAGTTCTTGTTTGGTCTTCATTATTTTCAAAATATATTTTTCTCTATTTTATTTTTAACCTCACATTTTTCAATATAATAGTATTATACGTAAACCTAAAAAAATTCTTTCTTTTTAATCACACGTTCTTCAAAAAATTACTATTTATTTAGGAAATTATATAGTTGGGGGAATGATCACCTGTCCCCAGTGGGCAGGTTTTACAAAATCCCCCATGTACAAAAAAAATCTCACCCTTCAAAAATGGGCTCCACTTCAAACATTTTTGTACATGGGGGGTTTTGTAAAATCTGCCCACTGGGAACAGGTGATCATTTCCCTATATAGTTGATAGTAGGAATGATATATTTTTTAAATAACAAAACAAAGAATATTATCACTTTAATACGCCATAATATCATCCATCTATCTATCATGATTTTATATTAAGTTTTTATACGATCAAATTTGCTACGCCAAATGCTGTCTAGATAAATTAATTCATATTCTTGAACAAGTCGATCCCATTTTGCATCGATAGAGAAATTTAGTTGACAAGTTTCTTTGATCTTTTAATTTTTCGGCTTATTAAGAAAACTTGTTGGCCTATGAATGTGTTTTTTCGATCCTTGTACTAGTATTTGATCACACTTTAGTGTTCTTTTTTCATTTTCATCCTATAGTTCAACGTATCAAAAAAGTTGTTAGTCGATAGACTTGGTTTTTCTATGTTTAGAGCATCACCAAGAAATTCTTTAAAAATGAAACGTTCTTTATTTTAAAGAGTCAATCTTTAAAATTTTACTCCAAAAGACTTTTCAATTTAACATTTTAAAATAGAGAGTGAGTTTGTCTCTCTAAATTTGAAAAGCCAAACCTACCTCTCTATAATTTAATGTTTCAAAGATTTCAACTTTCAATGCACACTTTATTGACTTAATTAAATAAATATACTTGAAGAATGATATAATTATTAGAAGGAATATGGTAAAAATAAAAGAATGAAAAAAAAAACAATAAATACATATTGAGAATGATAAAAATAAAGAGGTTATTGGAGCATTTTAAAATTTTTGCTCTTTAAATTTATAGATACTCTTTAAATTGTAGAACATTCTCTTTAAAAATATTCTCTATACTTACACAAGTAACATGGAAATATCTAGTGCCCATTTGGTAAGAGTTTATAAATAATTTAATTTATAAATAGCTAAAAATGAGTTGTGAATAATAATTGAAAAAAAGTTTAACATTTATAAATTATTATAAATTTTGCCAAATGAAGAATATATGACCAAAGTGGAGAAATAAAACTTTATAAATTACACAACAAATATGTCCTTTTGGCAAAAAATTGAGTAAATATGCAGAACAATTTCTCGAGTTGTATAATTATTAAGTTCTTATTTGGTAGAAATTCTTTAAAATATAAAGCTAGACTTGCAGTCAAAGGCTTTACTCAAAGGAAGGGTGTTGACTATATAATAAGATCTTTCCCCGATTTTCCTAAACTTATTTTTAATCTACTCATTCTCTCAATAAAATAATTTGCACCTAAATCCATAATTTTTTTCTTACTTTTTAACCATATATTCTATGAATTTTTTCACAAAATATATTCTTAAAAAATATACGTCAAACATGCTCTAAATCTTAAAATTTCATCTTAAAAAAGTTGAACATGGTTAAGAAGAAACCTAAACCCTTCTATTGCCCATTGGAGCTCCAATGCTTTTTGAATAACGTTGTTTGATTTGAACAACCTCAGTGACAAGCTATGTTTTCAGAATTTTGTTATTTGTACAATATTGATTAATAATAATGATCGATAATCATTTCACATGAAGGGAGTCCCCGATTTTTTTATTTATCGTGGATCTCTTCTCATGTAAGTAATTGTTAATTATTGTTGTCAATTAATATTGTACAAGTAGCATCGTTGATGTTTTCAAGAGTTGAAATGACAGTCCTTGGTTGGCATTTTCTGTCTTTTTTTATTTTTTTAACTACCAATAAAAATGTACCAGGTGCAAAAACCCCCAACCCCACCTCACAACACCCAAACACACCACCAACCACCCACCCCCACCACACCCACCCCCCCCCCACCACCCCCACCCACCCCCCCCCACCCCCCCCCATTATGTATGTTTAAATTCTAACATGATTGTGTAGCAAATATGTTATACTTTTTTTTTTTTTTTACCCTGTTAACAATAATGACAATCCATGTACTAATGTAGGTTTCAGCAAAACCAATGAATTACATCGAAATTATCACCGTACTATTTTACTTTTTTCCAATAATTAGGCTTCCGTAACAAGCAAGAGTTCCTGCAGCCACTCAATTTTTTGGCTTATTTTCAACTACTTTCTTGCTGAGGATGTGGTGCTCTAATTACGTTAAGAAATAATAATTTAATTTGCAACTAAATAACATAATCATGGAAAAGTAAAAAGTAATTAAATTTTTTTAGAAGGGGTGGAAATGGGTCATATGTATATTGTGTGCGTGTGTTTTCGCTACACGAGAAGTTTCTATATAATTCTTTCTTCTATATAATGCTCTTCTTCAACGTTTATAATGATTATACCCACAGAAAGCAAGACACATCTATCATGTAGGGTCTCTTTGATAACAAGAGTTGAATTTAGGTGAAAATAAATTGAATTGGAAGGTTTTGAATTAAGGGTGTGTTTGATATACTCAAATTTTTCTTGGAAGTTGGAATCGAATTCCAACTTTCATTTTGCGCTGTTTGATAGCGTTTATTTTTCATGAAATTGATTTCCACCCAATTTCAAAGTACAACCACTTGAAGCGTGATTCCGTGGAATTCAATGACTTGCTATATAGGTGAGAATTGATTTCCACTTTTTTTTTTTTTTTTTGGCAATATAAACAAATTCTAAGATAAAGTATAAAAAAATTTATCACTTTAATTGATAAATTTCATGCAAAACAAAGCCAAACGTAAAAATAAAAAATAAAAAATTATTTTTTTTATTTTTTTTAAATTTTTATTTGACAATCTAAATATATTTTGTCTGCAATAGTAAAAAAAATTATTCATTTAATTAACAATTTGCATAAAAAAAAAGTCAAACATATTATAATAGAAATGTGGAAAATTATACCAATCAAATACATTTAATTCAATTCCCGGTAAAATAATTCCCGGCAATTCAATTCCCTGCAATTCAATTCCTTTCCACCCATTTTCCACCCTTGCTATCAAACGGACCCTAAAGGTATTTGATTGGTATAATTTTTCACATTTCTACTATAATACGTTTGGCTTTATTTTTTTATGCAAATTGTTAATTAAATAGATAATTTTTTTATCATTGGGGACAAAATATTTTTAGATTGCCAAAAAAAAAATTTTAAAATTTCAAAAAAAAAAATTTATTTTTATTTTTACGTTTGACTTTGTTTTGCATAAAATTTGTCAATTAAAGTATTAAATTTTTTTACACTTTATTTTAGAATTTGTTTCTATTGCAAAAAAAAAAAGGTGGAAACCAATTCTCATTATATAGCAAGTCATTGAATTTCACGAAATCACGCTTTAAATGATTGTACCTTGAAATTAGGTGAAAATCAATTCCATGGAAAAAAAAAAAAAAAAAAACCCTATCAAACAGCGAAAAAGTGAAAGTTGAAATTCGATTCCAACTTCCAAAAAAAATGTTAGCGTATCAAACATGCCCTTAGTTGCCAGAACAATGGAACTTAGGTCTTGTTTAATTGTCTTTTTTGCCATGGAACTTTTCCTAATTCCTATTTTTGACTGTTTGATTTGTCAGATTTGACATGAAAATATTTTCTTGATTTCCCTCGCACGTGCACATTTTCTAACTTTTTGGTGCAAATATTTTCCCACCACTTTGGTGGATTTTCATTTTTCGGGTTTTTTTTTTTTTGGCAATAAAAAAATATTCTAAACCCAATGATAGAAAAAAATCATCATTTTAATAGACAATTTCAATGAAAAATAAAGTCAAACGAATGATATTCGGTATGTTAAAAAAAAACAACCATGCTACATGTACATAATCCATCACCAAATATATTACACCCCCCTCACATGGAGAAGGGCCCACACACAATAAAATATTTGTGGATCTCTCTCCATGGGAGAATGGTGTAAGCTATTGTGTACACCATAAGGTGTACGCATAGCTTTATTCTAAAAAAAATTTGTTAAATATATATATATATATATATTTTTTTTTTTTTGACAATTTGGAACAAATTTTAAATCCAATGGTGAAAAAATTTATCAATTTAATGAACAATGTTCATGAAAAAAAAAAGTTAAATGGATACCAAACTTTCAATATTTTTCAGGTGAAAAATTATACCAATCAAACACAATTATTACAATTCTCAAGAAAACGAATTCTAAGCAAATCAATTCCTTGCCATCCATTTTCCACCCTTGCAATTAAAATTTCAGAGTACTTACGAAATGGTCCTCAGTTTTTTTTTTTTTTTTTTCAAATTCATTTCATTCTAAAATTCATTTGTTTTTCAAATTTATTTTCAATTACATATTCTTTCAATAAAAATAATTTTACAATAAATCCAAAACTCTTTTCTAAAAATTACTTATTTATTTTTAATATTATTTAAATATAATTTTTAAATTGAAAATGTAAAAGTAAAAGAATATAATAAAAAATAATAAATAAAAAAAAGGGAAAAGATTCAAAGAAATCAGGACGGAGACCATAAATTAACTCGTGTTACTATGTTAAAACCACCTACTCCATTCCACCAGCACCGTTTACCAGTATTGCCATCACAACCAATCAGGCCGTACTTCTCCGATCTCGAACATAGCACACTTCTTATCCCAATCGACATCATTTTCACAACTTAAAAGTTTGCCATCTTCATTCACAATGCAAATTCACTCCCAAATACACTTTCAAGTAACATCTCGTGTTACTTAGTTTGTTACTTGAAAGTAACATACCTATGTTACCACTACTTTCAACATCCAAATCAAATCTACCACTGTCACACCATTTCCCTGCCACCATAGCTCCAAAAACACCATCGCATCACCCTACCACCATCATCCATAAAAATAGTCACCAAAAAAAAAATATATATATATATATAACCTATGTTCATGTTTATTAATAATTTTATTTTTCTATTTAATCAAAGGCAAACATTAATTTAAATCACATATTCATAATTACTACCCATTTGATATTCATACATATCGTCGGACTCACTACTATTCCTTCTAAAAAAAAATTACTAATAATTTTAGACCAACGGAGGTAAAATATAATCGCCACTACATAATTAGCCGCCGGGAACATTCAGCGCCACTTCAATTAAGGAGGAGTTTCATTCAAGTACCTCTTCAATTCAAGAAACCTTATACTTGGGGCCGAAAAGCAAAATAGATGATGGAGAATATCTGGTGGCTTTTGACCTGGATCAGGATCCGGATCCAGTGGCCCTCGATCCAGGCTGGCATCATTATGTCACTGGCAGTATGGCATTGATGGTGGTTGTGGTGATCGTCGGGGAAGTTATGGTGTTAGGTATTGAAAGATGACAAAGAAAAAAAAAATAATTAGGACATTTTTCCACATACTCTCGAAACAATCCATGTTTCGCATGATTCTAACTGATTTACACAGAATCAAACATACTGCAATCAGAATATCACAATCTCCGAACAACACAATAAGATTATCTCAACTTGAATTTCAATACCTCGAACTTATTCATGGAGTCCTGGAAACTTTGTAAAAATAGGTACAAACAGTATTCTCTACCAATAATCATCTGAGACCAAAAGAACCAGTTTTGCAAATATATGATATATCCTATCTGACTCTTTTATTTTATACATAGACACACCAGCAGTAAAGCAAGAAAGATTTATGAACTACTTATCTGCATAATTCCATACTGGGAAACATCTGATGGGAGCAGTATCAAACAGAAGCTATTCCACTATCAATATATTGTTCTGTGTCAACCCCTCACCAACAGTTGGAAATTCTGGTGATAGTTGCCATTCTCCATCTATTAGGAACTTGATTTCATACCTTAAAATCAACAAAAAATATATATATAAAAAAAATGTATCAGTGTTTAATTTAAGACTAAATTTAAATTAATAAATGTGTTTAAAACCTCTTCAGAGGAGCTGTCTAGGGAAGATAGTTTTCAAAAATTTGTCCAAAATCACAACTGGAATTTTCCAGTTCACCAGCCTCCTCTATTAGTCCACCAGATTTACCTAATATATTTTTTTTCCCAGGTGGGTCCTGTACTCAACATCCAATATCAAAAATTGTGTCTTATCTTCATCCCGTAAGGCCTTTGTCTATATAGAAATTCCTAGATCTCTGCAGGAGGCTCTAATGATTCGAAAGTGGAAGGCTGCAGCTTTGGAAGAAATGAGGGCACTTGAAAAGAAAATTGAACATGACGTTTAATGCATCTGCGTGAAGGAAAAACTCTAGTTGGGTGCTAATGAGTGTTCACACTCACACTAAACTTCAAAGCTAAAAGTCGATAGGCATACACGGCCTGTAGTTATAGGTTAGATATATGAGGTAGACTATCACAAAACCTAGTGGCAAAGGTGAATTCAGTTCGGGTTTTAATAGACATACAAGGCCTGTAATTATAGGTTAGATATACAAGGCAGACTATCACGAAACCTAGTGGCAAAGGTGAATTCAGTTCAGTTTTTTATTTCACTTGTAGCAAAATACGGTTGGCCACTCCATCAACTCGACATTAAAATTGCTTTCCTCACTTAGATGAAGAGATTTTACATGCAATTACCTCCGGGTTTTAAAGAATCTTAAGGAGAAGAGAAGGTTCGCAAACTTGAGAAATCCTTATATGAGCTTAAATAGTCACCTAGTACTTAATTTGATCAGTTCTCCAAGGCTATTCTATGTTTTCATTATACTCAAATCCAAGCTGATGACACAACGTTTTTTAAACATAATACTGCTGATAAGTTGACAATTCTAATTGACTGTAGATATAGTTTTGACGGGAAATGATGAAAGTGAGGTTGAAGAGCACAAATCTTTGCTTGCCAAGGAGTTCAAAAATAAAAACCTTGGACCTCTGAAGTATTTCTTGGTAAAATAAACTCTTGATTTATTGGAGGTTGGCATGCTTGGATGTAAACCATGTGATATTCCAATTTAAGTTAATCACATACTTGGTTTGATGAAGAAAGAAAAAAAGTGGACAAAGAGCGTTATCAGACTCTTTGGTAAAGCTAATATACTTGTGTCATGCAAGACTAATACTGCCTTCTCCGTCAGTGTTTTTAGCCTGAATATGCATTAACCAAGAGGAAAAACACATGGAAGTCGTGCACCATATTCTAAGATATTTGAAGAAAAATCTAGGGGTACGAGTTTATTGCTCAAGAAAAATGGAACACAAAGGTCAGATGCTGATTCGGCAGGTTTGGTTAGCGACAGACGTTAATCTCTATATTGCACGTTTATTGGAGGCAACCATGTAACTTGGAGGAGCAGAAACAGGTCGTGGTTGCTAAATGTAGTGTTGAAGCTGAATTTAGAGCAATTGCTCAAGGCATGTGGGAGCGACTTTGGCTAAAACTTAAATGTTTCTTGGAAGAATTGAACATTGAAATAGAAGGGCCTATGAGAGTATACATACAATGTAATAAGGCAGCTACAAGCACAGACACAACCCAGTTCAATGGGCAGGATTTTGATCATTGGAAAAAGTTTTCGAACACAAAATATAATAACATAGAAATAAAAATTTCATATTAAAAAATTATCGAATTTCAGTGGGGCCAGTGGGCCCCTACGTCTCTCCAACACTGATTGACGAACACTTCATTAAGGAAAATTAGAAAGTGGAATAATTTGCATGACATTTCCCCCAAAACATGAAGAAGTGGCTGAAATTTTCACTCAGAGTTTGACAAGGACTTGTTTGATACATTGGCAGGCATGCGAGGTCTTCTAGATATTTATGAACCAATTTGTGGGGGAGTGTTAGCATAGTTAGTTATTTTATGCTATTTTGAGTGAAAGTAGTTAGGATAAATCCAATCCTAAATTTTAGGAGTCAAAATTCTGTAGTATTTATTATCAAATTCTTAAAAGACTGTACCAGTTTGTTGTTATTCTTTAGTCTTAAAATAGTCCGTGTATACACAATGTATTTGTACTTCTCTGACATATGAAAATACAGCTTTTCTCCTACCGTGTTGACATGGTGTCACAACAAGCAAAGGTCATGGTTTAATTCTTGCAGCCACCCATTTAATATAATAGTGCATGTGTTAAGCTTTGACGAGATGGGAGAAAAATTAATCACATCTGCACGTGGAGGTATATTGAAAATAATATTTAAATAATATACATGTTGCCTTCTCTAACAGCTTCAACTTTTAGATTATGCAGTTCAACACTCCTCTATCAACATAACTTTTGGATGAGGTGATTCAACATGGTGTCACAATAGTCAAAGTTCTTAGATTGATGTCTCTATTTTGTCTACTTATGAAATTTTAGAGCATGCAAGACCTTTTATGCAAAAAAAAGAATCCAGCTACATGTGAAGGAGTGTGTTGAAAACTAAATTTATATAAATGAACTTGTTCTCTCTTCAACATCTTAAGCTTTTCTATGGATGATTTAACAATTAAAAATAAAAAATATGTGACCATCATAATTGATGATTTGCATAGCTAAAGAAAATGGTACCTTCCAGGTCTAAGCATTAATGTTGCTGTAAACATTGTGTAAGTACCAGTATACTCTGGAGATAGGTGCTCTCCTTCACTCCAGCCATCAAAGGAGCCCATGATTTGCACACTCTGACACAAATTTAAGAGATTAGAAACTTAAATTTCTCTAGTCGATAATATTAATACACTAGAAATGTTAGGAGCAAATGTTTAAAAGAAATAACATCAAGAAAAATTATTCTCAATGCTACATAACCTTCCAAATAACAGTTTCGATATTGATGATAGTAAATGATTTATTTTTACTTGAGCATAATTTCATAGACACCACAGAGCATCGTTCAAGGATCATGTTCTGGTGTAGACTTGCTAAATGTTATTCTTCATCACTTATCTCTCCATTAAAAAGGAAAAAAAAAAAAAAAAAAAAAAAAACTCCAAATTGTACAAATATAGTTGCTAGCTATGAAGACAATATATCATTCTCAGCATATGCTAGTATCAACTATGAAGAATTCGTTTAATTATCTACAAGTCACTTCTAAAGTGCTTCACAAATATCATTTCCACTAACAAGATAACAAATGAAACAGAACTATTACAATTGGGAAAAACCGAATTTGAATCTATAATTAGTGAAGTATCAAAACTAGTAAAGTTAATAGAGCATGTTCAATTCTATGCTGTCTTTGTTTACTAGTAAAATAATATTTAAGCCTTTTATTTCAGTTTCTCTGAACATTTTGTGTATTAAATATGGTCCGCGCTGTTCTTATTTTTGAAATTTAAACTCCATTTAGGCTTCTTTGTGCATTCTTACCATTTTCAAGAAAATAATGAACTTAAAAAATGAAAAGAATAAAGTTATTTAAGTAGCTTATTTGCATAATTGCTGTTGGCAGAAACTGAAATCTAACACCATATATAGAGGGTGTTTGGTGGGGATTAAAATCAGATTTTTAGTAGATTGTGATAGAAATTTTTGAAATGTGTGGTTAAAAAGTTGTGGGATCCAAAAAAGATGTGGATGATATTAATTGTTTAACTTTGACTTAGTTTAAAATCAAAATTTAATCTAAAACAAACGGGCCCATATTATTGGTGATACACAGTGGAACCACTTTAGCTGCTTTTGATCATTATTATTACTTTTGATTATTCCTCGTTCTAGATAATCACTAGCATTCCAAGTACATACCTGATTTCACATTAAAAACATGTAAGAAAACAATTCTCTTTCCTTTCTTTACCTCTGCTACTCCAGACCAGAATAAAGGAACCTCCTTGGGTTGTGCAGCCTCCACGTCCTTTATCTGTTCCTTCATTTTTTCTTGAACAGCTTTTACCAAAGTAAACACAATATATCAAGAAAAAACAGGTAAAAACGTGGTTGGACCAGATAAGCGCATCTAATACAGGTTGTCTTTGCCAAGAAAATTATGGAAAGAACATGGTATTGCCTACAACTACACAGCCAAGCTGGTTGATGATGTCCCTCGCCCTTTATCTTTACAATTTCACATTTTCTCTTTCTTTTGTTCGTTTTACACTTTCACTTTTTTATTTTATTTTATGCGCCAACTTAGTAGAGCCTAACACTAGCTCGGCCAAAACAATCATGCATGTCCCTCTTTTTTTCTCCATTTATAATTGTTTTATATTAGTATTATTATTTATTTATATTATAGGGAGGGGGAGCTAAGCTGTTTGCGTCTCGTTAGAAAGGTCTATTTGAGTTGCATCTCCTTTGAAAGTCTATTTGAGTCCATCTTAATTTATTCAAATTTAACAAAACAGAAATAAATTGGCAAGGTACTGAAGTTTCTTGATTACATTTTTATGCCTGCAGAAAGAATGTTCACCTCTGATCTACCGTATGGGAGCAGAAGTGCATCATTAGAATGTGAACTTATAAAAAAGTCAAATCTTACATATTTCCATGTACTGTTTATACCTTGTAATCGTGAAAGAAGGTGAGACTGAATGTATTTCCCGTTAATCTTTCTTGAACCATCAGGAATATTGTAATTAGCAATTTCTTCTGCCAAATTAACCAGAGCCTGCAGAAGATGATAGGAATATCGAATACTGTTCTAAAATGTTCAAATATGGCCCAACCTATATCCTTAAGGACTAGAGTGCAGTGAAAAAATTATTGAATAAGGAAACCTGAATCTCAAGATCCATAGTGGCAAGTTCACTTTTGAAACTAATCAATGAGTTCTCCGTTGTCTGTAACTGCAGATACATGTGTCATTGGTAACAAAACAATCTGAAGAAAGACTATGCGTTGCATTATCTTGATAAAGTATCTGTTTCACACTTCATGTTGACCAAGTCAAACAGAATAGAAAATCAAAATTATGAAAATTAATCTCACAAGTGCAACAAACTAACTTGATTCCCTCTAAGGTATTAAAACCTTTTATATTCTTAGTTCAGTTAAAAGACAACTAACATTGAGCTACACTGGCTTCATAACATGTTAGCTTCTGTTTTTTTTTTTTTTTTTCCCCCTTCTCCCTTCACTCTTTTGTTATTGAGTAAGAATTGAATGCACAGGTCTCACAGTTACTTGTGGCACCCAGAAGTCAACTAATACATATTGCTTCAATCCAGTTTCTATTCAACTTCAGACCGAACACTAGATTTCATATAAGCATGAGTTTATAATGAGGCAGTTGCCGTATTTAAACAGAACCAATATCTAGCATTATTATTATTATTATCTATAGTTGCCTTTACAATCAATAAAAAGATGAGAAAAAACTATATATAACTTATATCAGTTGAAAAAAAGAGAGAGTTTTAAGCCGATTTAAGCATATTAAGAATGAAAATCGAAGAGGTGTATTTCATAGTGATTAGAATTGTGAGATCACAAAAAATTGGATGAACCATCTTGACAAGTTCTTTGCAAGACACTACTTGGTGAATATTTCCAATTTTATTGAAGATAGATATCTCAACTACACTTGATGGATCTGGATGCAAGAACTCAGGGAACAAAAAGAAGATGAAGAAGAGAAAAGCAACTGCACTAGATGGAATCCCTATCGAAGTGCGAAATTTTATACAGGTCGATAAAATTATTTTAATAAGAACTTAAAGAGAAAACATGTTTGATGTATGAAGAGTGCTATAGTCTCTATATACAAGGGTAAAGAAGATTATAAAATTTGCACAGATTTTATAGGCATTAAATTTGTAAGTCATTCAATAAAACTATGAGTGAATATGGTTGAATACAGATCAAAGAACCAATTTGATTTTATGCAGGGGAAATAAGAGGTAGTCATTCACTTCAAAGCAAAAGTTGCATATAATTTTTCTTGAGCTAGAAAGAGTTTTATGATAGGGTTTCTATAAAGAGTCGTTCACTTTATAACGGTGTTATGATTCCAAAAGACAGTCGAGAATGGGATCTGTGACCAATATAATTATTTGTACTGGAAATACTTCATTTACATATTATTGTAAAACATGCTCATGTACATCATGGTTGACCATACATTTCTTAGGGGTCTAAGGGTCAGCAGACTCAGCACCATACATCTACAAGAGCTTCCTTTGCTCTGAATAGATTTTGACTAGTATTCAATTATTACCACTTACTAGCTTCTTTCTACTTGACATTCATTTATGTCCATTCCAATAAAAGGTATAAAATGAATCCAATATTGAAGTTTTGGCTCACAGATCAGACAATTCTTCACAGTCCTGAAAGGTCAGGTCTCATTTGCTTTCCTCTCATCCTTTTTATCATGATGAAAGCATAGACATAATGTTGAATATTTTTACTTGTATGTGGCACAGACAATGTAATGGCCTTAGTTAAAACTATTGCATGCAGAAAAAGAAGATCGAAAGCAACTACAAGAGGATACATATATAAATATCCAAATTCAACAATTCACATTTTAAGTAGAAGTAGCACAATAATTTGTAAAACTATTTCAAGAGGACAAATGCAAATCAAAATATTAAATTAATAATTAATTTCCTCCTACCATTTAATTTGTCATTAACGACTATTAGTCTCATTTGATACATGGTGCTTAGTATTTTTTGAATCATTATAGACCTTCTGGCATTTTTGACACATTATTGAGGTCATTAACTAACATGATGAAGATGATTAACACACCTGACGCTTCAAGAACCGATTCTGTTGATTTGCTTCACTCAGTTTCTTGATAAGCTTCGATCTCTCAGAATCAGCCAGCAATGCCTTCAGCTGTTAAGAAGTGAGAGTAGGCTGTGGTAGAAAGCATTATCCGTGAAATATCGTAATAAAGGAGATAATCAAAGATCCACATCTCGTAAAATAGAGGCAACAAAACAGACAATGATAGCACATTCTACGAGGCTTGAGAAAGATTTCACATTCCCATTTTCTCCTTTAACTGATTTGTAGTGAGCTTTACCTCGTCGCTACTTAAAGGTCGTGGGGCTTCCTCAGGTGAATCCTCAGACACAGACTCCTCGTCCTTCGCAAAATTCTCTGCTATCGTCGATGATAAATCCTCCTCCACACTAACCTGCTTGCAACATACTCTCCAAGATACATGGTGCTTAGCATTTTTCGAAAATGAAACTCGATTAGATTTTGTCAATCGTTGGTGATCCACTACAGAACTCCAACCAGCCAGATTACCCTGATTTCTAAGAACATTTTCCATCTTGATCCTGCCATTTATCATTTGGTTGAAATCATATGGAACCAGAAAGTCGTAAATTATGCTCATCAAAATATTTAGGTTGATAAAATAGTACAGAATTTAACAAGAAAATGTCATCTTTGTAACAAAATATAATGCATATCCACAATATAAAAGAACGTAAATATAAAAACTTTTTAATGCTTGACAAAGACTCACTTTGTGAAGACTGTCTTCCCTGCTGTACTTACTACATAACACTCCATGTTTTAAGAGTTCCTACAGCGAAGAAACACAGCAAGTCAGTTCAGGCATTTTATCAAACACATCGAATACAATGCCTTGCTTCAACGAGTAACAAAAATCATACTTTGGTACTATCATAAATTGATTTAGACCAAGAAATTAGCTGGGATTCATGAGAGTAAGGTAAAAACACGCACTAAAAGTGATCTTGGAACTGCTACGACTCGCCACTGCTTGTTTTCGCTTGTAAACTACTGTGTCTATGGAAGAGTGCGAGCCAGATAGCGTCAATAGCATAATGACACGCATTCGGTCATTTAAAGCCACGTGGGCAATAAACTAATAATTGAGAGGAGGGCTGTATAGGACTGGGCCCACTTGAACATCCGCTGAATCAGCCATTTGGGCCTTGCTGAAATTATTGGGCCGTATGAAAAATTAGCTAAAAGGGAAGAATTCATATATCAAGTGTTAAGTTTGGCCCAATTCAATTTTCAGACATTAAATTTTAAAATGTAAAACTCAAGTATTAATTAATTAATTAAAAATATTTATTAATTAAAGGTCACATATATATAAATATTGGTCACAATTACATATTATCAATTTAATTGGTCACATATTATTTTGAGGTCATAAATCATAAATTTCGTAGGTCACAAATCCAAATTTTTTTAGATCATAGCTTATTTCAGTGGTCACAAATCAAGAAATTTTAGTGGTCACAATTTATCTATTGGTCACAGATTTTCAAATCACTTCGTCACAAATTATATTTAAGTCACATGTTATCAAATTTTAACGTCACAAATTAATACTTGGTCACAGGTAACCAAAAAATTGGTCACAGATATTGCCACCATTCAATCCAAAGGAAATGGAGAATTCAGCAGTATCTATGACTAATATTTGTCTGTGACCACCCTCACCCTCACTCTACGACCGTCCACACCACTATCACCTCCATTATCACCACCACAAATAGATCACACCAGCCATCACCACTACTGCATCTATCCTACCTAGATCCATCGCAGCCCCCATCAACCGGCACCACCATACCTAGATTTGTTATTGGTCACATATTAGTCAATTTAGTGGTCACAGTTAACAAAATAATCTGTGACCACCGCCCCGACAACCATCATTGCCCACCACCGCCACCTCAACACCACCGTCGACCGCCACCTGTACCACCACCGTCTGGATCTTCAACAAAATTACCACCACCGCCACCATATCTGGTCACACCTACCGCACACACAACAGCCACAAGTTCGTGACCACATTTCCACAGATCAATACTACCACCACGACGCCGCCATCGCACACACCATCACCATCACCATCACCATCACCACCACCACATCAAACACCACGGCGGCATCGACGCTCTAGCACCACCAGATATCGCAAAACCACGATAGCAGCCCAAACACCAACAATCGTCGCAACGTCGCCCACTCACCATCAAAATCATCGCCACCGAGACCACTGCCGACCTCCACACCATCGATCGAATAAAAAACAAAAAAACTTCCAAAAAAATCGAGGCGGCGCTACTGGTGCCCAGATTTGGGCAACAGCAGTTCCGCCTCACTGCGCCGTCTGAGATGAAGAGGCGACTGCGACGTTGTAGTGCCTCAACGCCGAAGTTGTGTTGCTGGGGAAGGGCTGGCATAGGGAGACGACAAGTTTAAAGAGAGAGAGAGAGAGAGAGAGAGAGAGAAGGGGCGGGGGAGAAAATGAAATTAGGGTTTGTATAATTTTTATATATTAACTATAATACCTGATTTTTGCACAAGGGAACTTGGCCCCTGATTTTTGAATTGGGGTAAACATAACCCCTGACCCATGTAATTTTGCCTAGCTAAAAACCTACATTTATAGACTAATTTTAAAAAATAAAGGGGATTAATTTTTATTTCACAAATCAAGTGATAATTACATTTTTATAATTATAATTAACAAAAAATTAATTAAACCTAATCTACATACCCACCACCCACTCTACCCCATTTCGTTCTCAAATCTAAACTTTTAAGTATTTTCTCACATCTTCATTCTCTCTATCATCTCTCTCTTTATCACCCTCTCTACTGTCACCCACCACCTATCTCCCTTTCCGGTGTGGTGAAGTATCACCAATCATCGCTTGCGATGCCGCAAAGGAAGCAACATACCGATTGCAACCAAGATGCTCGTCACGCCGCTGCTACGAGCACCACTCGTCGCTGTTTCTATGACTGCTGACTATCCTACCCTCCATTCCAGGGCCAACTCAAACTGGTGATGACTCTAACCTTTTCATTAGAGATTTCTTCACTGCTCTATTTTGATGGTGGAGATTTACTGAAGCATTTTTTTTTTTACTTTTGGATTTGAAAATGGGTGAATTTAGAGTGGCTGAGCTAGTGCTTGTACTAACACAGCAAGCCATTAGAATCGGAATGTGAAACTTTTGCCCTAATTGGAGCTGTTGCAGTGGAGCACGAGATTTAAATTGGGTTGCAAATGAGCCGCTGCTGCGTCCAGCGACATCTAACTTCGCGAGATCGTCGTTGTCCAAATATGAGGCTTCAAATGTAAATTCAGGTTGTAGGGACGATGAGTTAACAGACAATGGTGGGTGGTAAATTTACAGGTGGTGGTGGCTATGTGTGCTTGGATGGTCACCAAATGGAATTTGTTGACGACATTCACTTCATTTCCTGAACTAAGTAAAAAGAAAGTAAGAAAATTGGATGTGGAGTCTTTGTAAGTTCATTTAACGGGTGGTGGTCAATAAGAAGACACCCCCACACTTTGAATCTATCCAAAAGTTTGTTTTTTGGGTTGAATAGAACAAGAACATTGGTGAATAGGTCACAAACGCGTGAGTCAAAAATATTCACCCCTTCTATCACTTCTTAGGTTTTGATTTGCTTATTCAAGTGATTTTCAACAACTTTTATAAGGATTGATCAAAGCACTTTTATGTAGAAATATAAAGCATATGTGTAATTTCTACCAAAAACTATTTCCACCTCCTAGAAACTCAAACATGGAATTTCAATGATTTTTCAGAAATTTTTTATAAAATATGAATTAACTTGTATTAAAATATTTGATTTTTCTATAATGGAGTACAAATAAAATAATGATTTTTAAGTTAAATGCCATGTTTTTTCGTAATGAATTCTAAGATACAATGTTCTTTTTGGTGAGGGGAGGTGGTTCACTTCATGATAAGGGTGTATTGTGGTGATTTCACAAAGACAGGGCCCTCGAAGTTGGTTTTGAACCTTTTCAAATGTCCAGATTTTTTTGAATAACTCTTCTTCAAATTCGCAAATGTTAGTCATATCTCTGACTTTGTGTCAATAGGTGGTTTTTTTTTTAATTTTATCAAATCTATTGTTTAGCCAGAGTCTTAGGGGTAGTTGTTAGTGTTTTGCAAATGGTGCTAGTAATTTTCTAATCTATGGGTGATTCTGTTGTTGGTGGTGGTTCTATTAGTAATGGTGTAGACAACGATGGTTATATTGTTGGTGGTCGTGGTGAGGTGGTACATGTTTGGTTTTTTATGGTATTGGGAGTGGTGGCGGCGACGGCAACAGGGTGTGACCAACTCTATTTTAGTGTCTGTTTGTGATCAGATCTGTAACTGTATGTGACTTGATTATATACAGTCACAAATTAAACTAATTTGGTCACAGAGAGTCACACTGAAAATAAATTTGGTCATAGTTAGTAATAGATAACACATTTCAATGAAGGTAGTTTTTATGGTCATGAATTTAAGTTGAAGGTGGTAGTGGTGATGCATTGGAGGTGATGATGGTTGTGACTGGAGGTAGATTGTTGTGTTGATATGTATTGTATGCAGATTTGTTTGTGGTGACACTCTATGGTCAAGTATGTGTTTATTGTGATTGGTTGTGATCAATTTTGTATTAGTTATGACTTAATTACATACCGTCATGGTTAGAATTGACTTAATCATGGACAGTCACATTGAAGACAAATTTAGTCACACTGAAGACAAATTTGGTCACAGTTAGTTAAAAATAACATATGTAAGTGACTTGGTTGTGTACATTCACAAATTAGACAGTTACAGACAGTCACACTAAAAACAAATTTAATTACATTTAGTCACAGATAACACAAATTAGTGATTTGATTACATACAATCACAAATTGGACGATCACACTGAAATAAATTTGGTCACAGTTTGTTACATATAACACAGGTCTGATCACATATAACATAGTTAATTACAAATCTGAGGTGATTCCATGGGGTAGGGGTGTAGTCTCCAAAAAATGTTTTAAATTTTTTGATTTTTTTAAAGGTTGGGTTGGAGTGGAGTGGAGTGGGTGGGGTGGGGTTCCGAAGTAGGTGCAATCTCCATAAAAAAATTTAAATTTCGAAATTTTTTTAGAAGTTAGGGTAGGGTGGAGCAAGCGTAGGGTATGGTGTGATCAATATTAACAGGTCACATGTCACGTTTTGAGAGTGACAAATCAAATTTAGAGATCACATTTTTATGTTGCGAGTCACAGGTAACAATTCACTTCAAAAATCATATTTCATATGTCACCTGTGAAGGAAAAAAAAAAGGAACAAAGCACGGTGGTGCCATCGCGCAGAATAGTAGTCGGAACAATTGACGGAGGGGGTGGTCACTGGAATTTGTCGTCGGATTGGTCACCAAAATAGTCGTCGGAATTGTCGCCAGAGTAGTCGTTGAAACAATTGTCGAGGGCGATCGCCGAAATTGTCATTGAAATACTCGTTGGAGTGGTTATTGGAGCCGATTGCCACCTCCGACGGAGAGAGAAAGGATAAGAGGATAATAGAGAGTAGAGATAAAAGGATTTAAATTTGAATTTTGGTGTGCTTGATGGAGTGGAGATAGGGTAGGGTAAGTTGATTAATTATATTATATTATAATTAAACATTTAATAAATTGATTTATCATCTGATTTTTGAAAGTTTGTTAGTTTTGAAATGTGATATTCATATGTAGGATTTATGTGTTTTTTCCGTAATAAATTGGAGTAAAGTTGTTACTAACCGCGTGTGTAGAATTAAGTCTCAGTGACACAAAATGGGTTATAGAGGCAGTGGCTACCTCTCAAATGCCCGCGGGCTCCGCTTGAATTATAAAAAATAAAATAAAAATGGGCTCCCCTATTGGTGAGTGTCAATCAAGTTGTATGTCAACCAGATTTCCGTCACTGTTGTAGCATCTTCTAAGTGTGGTAAGCTCATTACATTTATCTAATATTGTCTCTTTAAACGTGTTGATGATTTTTATTTAATTATGTTCTACGTTGACACCATGACGAGCACTTTAGGCTCATCATTGTGGTCTTCACAATGAATTGTGTTGACTTTAACAGTTTGAACGACTTGATAATGAATAAGTCTTTTACTCAGTTAGGGATGTCAAACGGGTCGAGCCGTCGATGCTCGTCAAGATGCGGCTCGTGGACCGCTCCGGCTCGTCAAATGATGAGCTTGAACTAGAGTCGAGCACAAGTTTTGCCCAACGAGCCAAGCTCGACTCATGGGCCGTGCTCGCAGTAGCTCGTTCACTCGACCCGTGGGCTCATAAAAAATTGGACAAATTTTGACCAAAAAGTGTGAAAAATCTTCCAAAAAAAAAAGAGCTTGTGGGCTCGACTCGGCTCGTGCTTGAACGAGCTCGAGCCATAACGAGCCGAGCTCGAGGATAGATGGGCCGAGCCGGATCATCCCTATGCCCAGTAAAGACCGGCACTCAAGGTCTATTGAGACATCATGCTCAATTAAAGTACTTTTCTTGGGTCTCTGCTCGGCCATCCCTATGCCCAGTAAAGACCGGCACTTAAGGTCTATTGAGACATCATGCTCAATTAAAGTACTTTTCTTGGGTCTAAATTGAGCTCATTTGGACATTAATAGAACAAAGGTGGAGATCTGACAAGCCTATACTCGTGAGTAGTAGACATGTATCTCGTATTTTTGTAAAATAAATGTTATTTTTGGTATTTTTCTAATTGACAAATTTTCAATTTATAATTTATAACTTAGTTTCGTTTCCTTGAATACTTGATACTCAATTAAATGATGTCGTGAACAAATTAATTTAAAGTTAATTCATTGTTTATACTTTTTTCAATGATGAATTTTTGAAAGAGTATACCATCATTATTAGATATACTTTATTGAATAGTAGTGTATAGGATATTGAATTATCAATTAAACTACGTTACTAGTAATTAGCTACTTAAGAATCTATTATATTCCATCTAATAAAGATGGTTCTTGTTATGTCCAAGGATGGATCCAGGATTAATACGCGAAAAAAAAAAAATTTACACATATTTTTTTTTTTTTTACCCCTCCGTCCGTTTCTGGTTATGTCCACTCAAATGCTGGGTTAAAAGTTTAAATTGTCGTACTGGGCTTACTTAGTGTGGTTAATTTGGTTGACGTGGTTTGTAGACTATTACATCAACCCGATGGTTCACTCAGTGCGCACCCGAATGATAGCGGTTGCGGGTTCCCCCGTCGTAAGAAAAAAAAGGTTTAAATGGTCATTGGACTTTGTACAATATTTTTCATTGACCATTAATTTTAGAAGTTTTTCGAATAATGATGTAACTTACTAAATCTTTATCACATTGGCCATTAAAGTTTAATAGCTTTTCAAATGGTCATCGAACTTATCAAATTATTATCCCATTAGTCATTAAGTGTAAGTTTTTCAAATGGTAACTTATCAAAATATTATCACATCCATTACTCAATAACTCATCTTCAAATAATTCGACGGACTCGTTGACATGATTAATACATGACATTGTTAGTTGACTACACAAGTTAGCCAAATACACACTTCTATATATTAAAATTCGCTTATAAAAATTGCGATTATATTTTAACATTTACTTGTGTCATTTTGTTTATCTATATTTTCATTTACTATTTTTTTTTTATTACTTTTCCCTTTTATCACATTTCTAACCCATCTTTTTCTGACGTCACCCTTGCTAGTAACCTAGTCGAAAGTTTTTGTTAAGCTTGTGATAAATTAATTTAAATTCATGCATCAATAGGGGCAGATCCAGGGATAAAATGTTCATTTTTTAAAAAAAAAATTAAGTAAAAAAATATATTTATATGAGCTTTTTTTTTTTTATATTTTTTATTAGTCCGTCCTGAATTTTTTCGTGAATTCGCTACTGTGCATCGATACACCTCGATGGGTCCCACAAATTTAGTGAAGGTCATATCTATAATCTATTTATTATATTTTCCAAATAGCTGGAAACTGATGTGGACTAGGTAGCTTACTTTGATTAAGATGGTAAATTATTTATATTGTTCACTTCAAGTCCATTAATATATCGGATTGAATTTTGACTTTAGAATGACAATTAATGTTGCTCGTTTCTGTTCACATCCACATTTGATTTAATGAAAAAAAAAAAAAAAAAAAACCAAATGCGGTCGTGGAACAAATTGTCCTGCATATTTGAAATAAGGAAGTCAGGTTGATTGTTGAACTTATTTTTATTTAAATTCATTTTTAATTGTAAATTTAAGAAATTTATAATTTTTTTTTTCAACTTTTCAATAATATGTTTTATCATTTTTTTTATCAAAATTTACTAAAAATATATTATATATGCTAATTAAACAAGGGCTAGAGTTAATCAATTAACGCCAAATTGACGTAGACAAATCTGACATTAAGTTCATGTTTGTCATTAAAGTTTTCGGAACATTTTCAAGTTTGGTCCCCCAAAGTTTAATTTGTTTTCAAATCAGTCACTATAGTTAACAAACGATACCATTACGATCACTCAACTAGTATGATTAAAGTGAAATCTAACAGGAAAGTTATTAGACAACGCCGTTTACAAAGTGGGACGTTGTATAAGCACATTATATTAATTGTTTGATTTTGTTAAAATTCAATTTTTAATAGATTATAATAAAAGTTGATAAAATATGTAAATGACAGTTGAAAAAATTGAAAGTTTCATAAAATGTGTGGTTAAAATTAATTATTGACTTTAATTTATATTTTTATCGATTGTTTTAACTAAACCAAACCAAAACTTAAGTTTCTATTTTAGCCCATGTTTGGTGGCCGCTTTTTTTTTTTTTTTTTTTTTAAAAAAAGGAGTTCTGAATAGTGTTTTAGAATAATATGTGATTAAAAAAGTAGAAATTTTTTAGAATTTACGTGTTTAATATTTTATTGTGAAGAATATTTGAAAATGATAATATAAAAAAAAGTTCGGAAAGAATAACGGGGACTTAAACCTTCGTGACTAATGCTTTTGCTCAATAAAAATTTAACGACCACGGCCACAAAGCAACTTCAACAACCAATTCACTAACTCAATATTTCCATGTTTGTCAATATTGCTAAAAAATCTGATTAAAAGTCAAAGTCGCCATTAATTTTAACCATATATTTCATAGGATCCACAACTGTTCAATCACACATTTCATCAACTTTTATTAAAATTTACTAAAAATATAATTTTAATCTCTACCAAATGGGGCTATAGTAAAGTTTAAAGACGGAATAGCTTAGATTTTTCTTTGACTACCATACTAGCCAATTTGTGTTGACTACAAGCTAGAAACCCTATTAACCTTTAGCCCTATAGACACACCGAACAATAGTGAAATTCATGTAAAAAGACACATAGAATTTGTTTGATGTTCATCTTTTTTGTCAAAAAATGTAAAATGTGTAGTTAAAAAATAATGAAATTTTTTGAATTTACGTGTAGTGGTGGCAATTGGGTCGAGCGGCGCGTTGTAAAACTATAAAATAAATATTGACGATTATGCAGTATTATCATTATACATAAATAAGTTTTATCTAATTTAGAGAGTCTATTTCATTCAAATTATAGCTTTTATTTTGAGCCATATAAATGTGGGTGTTGATTCTCGATAAAATACACAATTAAATTTTACCTCATATATTTTCTTCTCTTCTTGTTCTATTACTTTTATTTCATAATACGTTATTAGCAAGAAATTCTAAATAATTGAATTACCAAATAATTTAGTCATTTTTCTACCCACAAATATCTAACCAAGTTGAATACTTGTATTTGCTTTTTTTGGCTACCACTCTTCCACTTTCGGGATCAAAAGAATCTAAATCTGGATTATCCAGTGAAGTATGTTTGAGCACTTCTGCCACTTCATTTGCGGAGAGATTTCTTATCTTCCAAAGTTTTGGAAGTGATTTACTTGGATCCAAAAACTCATGTTCAAGAGGAATTTTTACGAGTTAGTTTCTTCAGTCAACTCTGATGTAGTTGAAGTTTGGGGATGGCAAAGTTAAACTTTTTTATTCATGTAAAGATATATAATAAGCTCCCGTTTGTTCCTCATTTTGCCAAAAATTTCATTTTCTACATCACATCAAAATGGGCCACACATATTATTTTAATTGTTTCAAGTCAAATATGGTGGGGCCGAATCCCGTTATTGCCCTTTCACCCTCAATTATTACTTATTCCATTACTTCACATTTTATAGTTTTGAATAGTCAAACGATAAGATCTCCTTTTTGACTCACTTGTGCATATCCGAAATACTATTGTTGTGGTCCCCCCAACATTCAAACTTTGCTAATTTCAATTATTCCACATTACCTGTACATGCAAAGCAATTGAACGTGTATATTTTTTTGTACTGAAACGTCACACAATTTTCCCATTTTTTGGCATGTAACGTAAAACAATTATTTCAAAATAATTCACACCTCATTCTCTACGTAATTATTTCTAAACACCTGATGCCACAATAACGCCCACATTTTATCAACCGTTGACGGTTGACGTGCAACACAATGGGGGTCCAATTGAGACCGGATTAGCCGAAATAAAATAATACAACACAAACATACCTATACATGTTTATTACGAACCACAATTGGACAATAACGGCCCACGTGCTAATTTTCTAAATGCAGACTCCTGTCATGGCTGCTGCGCCAGGTAATTACGAAATTTGTCCCACTCATTTCGTTGTATTTCCGGTGCATTCAATTCGGCATGTACTTCATCGTCTGCATTGGGTAGCTCCACCTCGGCTGCATCTTCATCCTGGTCAGCTCTCGTAAATGTCTCGTCTACAACGCTTGAGGGCCGGAGGAAATTATGAATTCCCATCGTTGCGATGACTATGACAACTTGTGTTGGGAAGGCGTAGCTGGACATGCGATCCAATATTTTTCATCTCTGTTTTCAGATACCAAACGCTCGTTCCACGACATTCCTACAAGACGAGTGACTGAAGTTGAACTTCTCTCGAGCGTTACGAAATCTGCGTCGACATCCCGTGCCATCATCGCGGAACTGTTGGAAATGGTATAGTATATCTGAACATTTGTACGGGGCCATATATCCAGACCAATGAGCAAATCCGGAGTCAACTAAGTAATACTTCCTTGGGGTTGGCATCGGGAAATGAATTTTCGGACTATGGATAGCACGCGCAAGTATTCGCGCATCGTGTGAATTACCACCAGTTCCGGCCAGTGCGAACGTGAAGCATAAATTGAAATCGCATGCCGCCAACACGTTCTGAGTCGGTACTTTCTTTCGACCAATGAAGTTGATACGCTCTTGCCGAGGTAGCACTGCTTTGACATGCGTTCCATCAATAGCCCCGATGCAGTCTACAAACAGCGGATGCTTGCTCAAATCTGGCCTGTGGGGCTCGAGGCCGTCGTTGTAGTTCGGACTGGGTCGAAGCATACACCATGCAAGCGCAAGGACCGCTCTCAAAACCTATTTCACGTAGTGGCCCACTGTTTGTAGTGAATGGTTGAAAATTGTTGTCACCTGACGGTAGCCCTTTCCATGTGCTAGAATGCAGAGAAATATGTCAACTTGCTCGTATATGTCAACCTGCTGACTGCTACAAAGCTCATGCTCGCCGCGCAACACGTGCGAAATGTCTTAGCATCGCCGGATACATATGAAATTCATTATAGCACATCTTTCCATTATCATCCATTGCCTCCATCATGAACATATGACCGTTTCTATTGAATGGAAACTGCCGGATACGACGCCGCCACTTGCGATAATATTTTGCTGCGTCGTTCTCCGCAATTCTACAATAGGTAGCCCATGCATTCACATCTTCCACCAAACGGGTGAAGAACTCATCTTCTGAACAATCGTCTTCGTCATCGGACCCTGGTAGTAGAACGCAATTCAAGTTTAGATCGTCTATTGATCAATAACACCGTACTCACTGTAAATTGGATATTTTGGCCGTTTATGGAGTTTTATAGACTTCAGTTTCCTAAAATAATAATACATCGGTACTCATTCATCTGTCATTGTGCAGTGATATGGAATTTATAGAGGCATTGCACTACTGTACACCCAGGCATGCGATAATATTTTCCCTTACGCATGCAATTTCCACTACATGTTGACGTGACCAGGTGCACATGCATTCTTAGCACTCGTAATTTGTGAACTCATATGTAGCCCTGACGAGACAACTCAAAAAAAATATTATTTTCCTCAGTACGTAAACTACCATTTGCTATTAGATAACATAATAAGCACCAATAATGCACTGCAATATCAGTTCAAATCCTATATAAAGTGAATAATAAGGGGTCCCTAGCTACATACCTCAATTCAAAGACAGCAAATGTGGATGTTTAAAAATATTCTGCGATCCCACCTTAGCACTGGGATAAATTGAAATCAATGCGTTGGAAGAAGTACAAATATTCTCTTTCCAATTAAATTTGAAGGAACAGTCAAACTTTTTACCGTTTTACAGTTCAATGCCTATTATTTAAACCAAAAGAATGTGTAGCAAATTATGTGTAGAGGAAGACATGGTCGAAATGGACGAAACATTTTTTGCAAAATCTTCTTAATGAGAACCGAAGAAGAGCTCATCTTTGCAAAGGAAAAAAGAACATCTAATTTTCTTGTAGACAACAAGTACAATTTCGTGTTCGCAAAGTCATGAGACTATGACTTTACAACGTTTTTTTTTACGTGTTTTTGACATCCCAAATTCGTCAACTCAGAAATGAAAAATCATGCACTTGCTTCGACGTAAGTATAGCAAAACAAAAGAAAATTGATATCAGTAGTCACATTAAAGGACAGACACAACATACGGTGATGCATAATATACATAAAACAATTTGTTCATAAATACTACAAGCATAAGTACGAATGATTATTTTTAATATTACAGGATCAAAAGCGAAATTGCTTATCAGGCTCGGAGAACATCTACGCAATCCACTCAAATTTTTTGTCGGAGTCTTTCAAGCCTATGAACATGTCTCTATATCGCTTTTGCGAATGAGTTGTAAGACCGAAATAGTGGAGCAGCGTGCGACGCTCGAGACGCCCTGCCTCCAGCAATTCATCCACGCACTCATTGCCGGCGCGGTCGTTAGGAGCCATCATTGTATTAATTTTTTTGGTTATTTCCTCTGCAGCACTAGCGGCCCGGTCAAAAGAGAAGGACAGCTCAAGCGCAGAAATTACTTTTTTCTTCTTGTCCCTTTCGCTTGCCGCTGGAAGACTTTTGTTTACCTACGCATGTGGTACCGAATACCTTTATGTCGAAGGTACCGTGTATGGCCTCCGCATCGTCACTCGAATCGTTGCTTTCAACATCGACCGGGATTGAATCCCGGTGGTCTTCGAGTGCACTGTCCTCGCACGGGCCGAACCCCGCTCTGCACTACTTGGTTGGAGTGATAGCGTACTTGTCGGTGTCGTATCGCCAAAAAGCCGACGATAGCAAATGTAGATCTCACGCACGTCCTTATCCTTGAAGTCCTTGTACTCCTGTGTATGAATGGGTAAATAGTGAGGCCGACAATGCATAAATAGGAAATCGTAATAAATTTTTTTGAAACAGATTACCTTTAGCTTTCGGGTCTACCATTCCTCCGAAGCTACAATTCGACCGGTGGAAGGGTTGTATTCGACCCTGCTACAATTTATCAACTCGAAAAGACGCTTGTGTGTACAACGCAGTGCATCCCAGTGGTTGCGCAGCTGTTGCTTGCTCCAGTTGTGCTTCGTCTGTAAGTTGAATGCGGCAGTGATGAATTTCCAGCCGTATTTCGTGAAGCAGCGGCCGTTGCGATGCCCCTCAGAAATTGCGGTTTCACATGCTTCAATGAAGACTCGATTGTTCGATTCGTTCCACCTCGCATAATTTTTGGAGCCCGAGGCCCATCCCGATTCCCGTGCACTAGACAAATCAACAATTGGAACGTTTCCCTGCTTCAAAGTTGGAGTGGGGACAAGGAATGAGAAAAACAGTTGAAAGTAAACTGCTAACATAAATTGAAAGGTGTGGAAGTACCTGTATGTCAGAGGGATCCATTTGATCGGTTGAGATGCAATATGGAGGCACGGATGAATTTTCGAATTCTAGGGATCCCGATTTATGGACTGCTAAGGAATATTATGATCAACCTACATGTGGAAGGTAACGACGGTCTGCCATTACGATGTAACACAGAAAAACACACTTTGACAATGGATTGGAAACGTGCAGAACTGGGAAAAAACACGAATAATAATATTGCAAACGAACATGGAAGGAAAATAATAGTTGCAGTGTCAACGTTGGCAAGCATAACAGACTCCAATCATTTATGTGTGTGCCATGAAATTGAGTACAAAAATGAGTCAGTGTAACATGATTAACAGAGGCGGCAGACATTACAATCTTCAAACTCCTCCAGTGGCCAGAGCTCATTTTTGGGAAAAAGGATACCTTATGTTAAAAAGTGAAAATGGAGACAGCAAAGGGAAGTAAAGATTAACACACCCACGAAACAAACTTGCAGCAATTTGCAATGGACAGAAACAAAACCAATTCTAATATCACGGGAACTACACTTTACAGGAACTACGCCATTTCCTATTTTGCAGGAATTTGTAATATACACAAGTCATGTTGCGTAGAAGCAAGAAAATTGGGACAAATAGGCGAGACTCACAGTAAAACGCGCACACCGAAATAGTAAGTACTATAATAAGTAACTGAAATGAACTACACAACTTCAGCAACTAGCCCAATTCCTATTTTGCACGAATTTGTAGTAAACACAAGTCATGCTGCACAGAAGCAGGAAAATTGGGAGAAATAGACGATACTCACAGTAAAAAGTGCACACCGAAATAGCAACTAGTGTAATGTGTAACTGAAATGTTGGAAAATTGAAAAAAGCAGTGCAACTTGAAATGTTGCAGTGGACGGGGAAGTGCAAATTTCAATAGCAGCACGACATTTCTACATTTTAGAGTTTGATGCTCACTGCGTTAGAATTCATAAACCATGCTAATGAGGACCCAATCTCGAAGGCTGGAAACATCATATCAAAGTGAGTACAAGAAGGAGCGTACATACTGGAACTCCTCTTCTACTTGGAGACAGGATGCGTGTGAAGCCTATGAAGAAGTGGGCAAAACCGTGGCATGAGGTAGCCACGAAGCAGAACACCGATCGCTTGAAGGGGGTCCAATATTGATGTCAGATGTGTCGTCGAGAGAACACGGGTAAACTTTACAAAGAGCAGGTGCGTTGAGAACCGAAAGTGCCGTGTACGATTCCTACAATCGCATAATGTCTTGGCTGCTCATGGTGGTCCCGTGTTGAGATCTGCTCTGTTGTGGCGTTGGTGTAAACCAGAGACAACTTTCTTCAATTCGGTGGAGGACGGGCAAAAAGTGAAAAGGAAATTAAAGCCTTCTGTAGAATGTCAAAAAGTGGATAGACAATGTTCCAAAAATTAATTATATGGGAGGTAAATATGGGAAACAAACAGGGGAAAAATTAGCCGTCCCTTATATTTTCACGTAAAAAAAAAAAAGTAATTTATCAAATAAAAATTTTAATTTAGAGTGATTAACCGAAAAATTTAGATATAACAGTTTATTAATATTATAATTATGAAGTGTGGACTAAAGCACGAATTATGGGATCCTTCAACACGATTAAAAATTAAAATTTTAAAAGTGGAGCCCTCGAAGAGGACATGGCAAATAAATGTAACAACAATAATTTTCTTAGTTATAAAAAATAAAATTGTATATAATAATGTCTTACTCATTCTATTAATTAAGTGATTATCAGAAATATGTATTACTTATTACCTACACATCACATGGAGCGTCACAAGAAATAGACACGACAAACATGATTTAAGACATACATAAAGACTCTATAGATGAATCATGCCGATGAGCGCGCATCTGGAAAATAATTTTTAAAATAGCTTCTCCTTTCGACATAGCTTTTAGATTAAGTCATTTTTCTTTAAAAACTTTTCTAACTAAAAGAAATACTTTTATTAAATTAATTAAACAGACTCAAAAACAACTTTTAGGTCTAAACAACTCATTTTAACTTTTCGAAATCATGTCGAATGGGCTCTAAGTCTTTTGATCAATAAAACTTTAACCATCGCGACCAGACTGCAACTTCGATTACCAATTCACTAACTCAATACAATAAGATTCAAAGATTGAGCCTCCTTTTTTACAAAAAAAGAATTTTGTAATATTGATTTTTTCGAAAAATGTATGGTTAAAAAGAGTGAAAAGTTTTAAACGTACGTACAAATTATTTTATTAGAAAAATATATGATTGAAAATAAGTTTGAAAAATTTTAAATTTTTAGATAGTGAGGCTGAAATCGAAATTGTGTAACTTCGACTTTTTCTATTTTCTTTTACATTATAGCCAATCTACTTTGACTACAAGCTGGAGAACCAATCAACCTTTAGCCCTCTAGAAAGAAAACCAATCAACCTTAAGCCCTCTAGACACACAATTTCATGTAAAAAGACACATAATATGCCAATAAAATTGAAATAATAAGTAAAATAATTGAGAAAATTATGAATATAATTTTGTAGGTGAAGTTTGGGGACGGCAAAGTTGGACTTTTTATTTTCCACTTAAAGAAACCTCGTGCCGAGCCTGCAGTTTTGTTACCGATTTTATCAACTTGAAGAATAAAATATTTTAATGGCTAATTGGAGTTGAGTATTTCATGAGCCGAATATTTCATTTCTTTTATTAATACAATTTTTTAATATAATCAAGGATAATTGCAACTATGGTCCTAAACTTGTTATTTTTTTTTACCGATTTTATCAAAATATTTCATTTGTGTCATCCATAATCTAAACCTTTAATATAGTTGCATAAGAAGGACAAGTGAAAAGTTTCTTCCATAAGTCCATTAGTTGATAAAAAAAAAATGATTTTGACCATTTTATTAACTATTTCAATAAGAGTAAAATGGTAGGTTTAGATATTTTCATGTAGTACAAAAAAATAAAAATAAAAACAAAAACAAAAGCTTGTTCCAATATTCACCCGACACCCCACCCCTACACCACTCCTTAAAAAGTAATGTTATTTATTGGTTCCAATTCAATATCGATTGAACTTCTTAAAAAAAATTTCAGTGTGGCCTAGGTTTCTGGATCTACTTGGATATTTTCATGACCCTCTGCTACTCCTTTGAAATCGAACAATATGGATTGGTATTGGTTATAGAGATGGATTTGGGTGTGTTATAGCCATGGTAGGAGTAGTGATTGTCAAGCTTTTCCACTATTCATTCGTAAGGTGATGGTGGAATATGGTGATTTAATGTAGAGAGGGGAAAATATCTCATTTGTCGTCGCACCGACCACTACTACCACCATATATATTTGAAATTAGATCTTGTTTCAAATTTAAAATCAAGATATCATATGGAGTAGTGATTTGTTGGGAACGAGGTTGGGCAAGTTGGGATGGAAGGTTAGGAAGAAGATAAACTTTTTGTATTTTTCTTTTTTATTATTATTATTATTATTTAATATAAAAAATTTAAAATTAAATTTTACCCTTTATAAAGTTGGTCAGAATTTAGTAAAAGTAATTTTTTTGGTCAACTAGCAGACATATGAATGGAAATCGTCCATTTATTTTTTTGCTGTAACTAAATTAAAAGTTTGGGACTGTGATGAAACAAATGAAAACTTTAGATAAAGTCTGAAAAAAAAAAAAATAAAAAAAAAAATAAATTGAAACGGCAACTTCAATCTCCCTAAAATCAATACCCATTCTTCGCAATTCAACACTAATGTCCGCTGCTTTTCTAGAACACGGGGCCCATGGATGTAACTGGGAAGTCCATTCAGCGCGTGATTGTTTGCCAAATTATCAACTACACCCCAAAATAATTTTGTTAAACAAAGTAATTAATCTTTTCCCTTTAACTGTTAAATCTGTTTCACTTTCTGTATAGCACTATAAAACCCACCAAACCATTCTTAATTTTAAGAATCCCAAAAAATCTTTATAATCCTGTTTATTTCAATCTTTAGATTTTGGCTTCATTTCTTTATTCGACTAGGTGGGCCGTTTTATTTTCTTGGAAAAAGGAGAATCTTGGCATGGAGAACATATTGGGTTTACTAAGAATCACTATACAGAGAGGCATAAATCTTGCTAAAAGGGATGTGATGAGCAGCGATCCTTACGTTATCGTTCGGTTGGGAAAACAGGTCAGTCAGAGATTTTGGACAGTTTTAAAATGTTTTTCGATAATATCGATGTTTAATGCTTTCGTATGTTTCATAGTGATTGATCGTTAAAATCTCTGTTTGCACTGTCGGGTTGAGACCAATCCTGCACATCAAAAGAGCCCTTGAAGTACTGAGATTTCTGACAGTTTAAAATGTTTTTCGATAATTTGGATGTCTAATGCTCTTGCATCTTATCTTTTTAGGGGTTGATTGTGGAGTTAAAATCTTTATTGTACAGTCGAGTCGAGTAGAATCCAATACTGTATATCAAACTAGTCCTAAATCTACGTAGAGATTTTGGACAGTAGGAACATTTCTGATTTTAAACTGTAATCAAAAGCGTAGTTTTATAGAGTATAACCTTAATATGTGGTGTGGTCTGAGAACCTTGAAATGTTTTTTTGGTTTGGAGTTGAAAGATCTTTGCCCAATCTTGCTTAGGTTTATATTAATGGCGTGTTTGATATAGTGAATGGGACTGAGAATTCAATAGACGAGATTTATGCTTATTTTTATTTGTTAATAATTAATAATGTAGAGTCGACCCTGTTGTCTCATCTACCGTGACAAACATGATGTCCTTCAAGTTCTTTACTTAATCCAAAAATCATTGGGTTAGTTTGATGTAGATTTAGTGAGAATGAATTTTGCGATAAGTAATTTTTTTGAAGAAAGTGTGAGTAAAAAAGTAGGAAAAATTATGGGTTTATATGCAAAATTATTTTATTAGGAAAACGTGTGGTTGAAAATGAATTTGAAAATAATTGATTTTTAAAGAATTTGTACCAAACATGGGCATTATCTTCTTGTGTGGAAGTGATTTTTTGAAAATTGATATTTTGGAAAGTGATATTTTTGAAGAATGTGGCTTAAAAGTTGGAAAAATATATAGAGAAATGTAAAAAATGATTTTTTTTTTCTCCTCTCTTAAGAATATGTGGATGAAAATGATTGGAAAAAATCACTTTCACACAAGCATAAACTTTAACCAGAAAAAGAAAAGAATAATGCTTAACCCCTATTCGGCTCCATTTTTCCAAAAAACTCATTTTTAACCACACAGTCTTCAAAATATCATTATTCCAAAATACATTTTCTTCCAAAAATGGGGGTCAAAATAGTGTGTAAGGAAATAAATATTAATAATGCATTTAGATTTCCTTTCTTTTTTTCTTTACCATACCTAATCCACTATATAGCAATATATCTATGGAAACTTTAGAATCTGTCTTGTTTTGAGGTATTTGTAAATGAGAGTATTGAACCCTCTGAATTTCTCATATTTTAAAGGAAATCGAGTCCATCCAGAGCGAATTTACTGTTATTTTAAACTTTAATAAAATAAATAAAAGTGCTAGGTAAAAAATAAAAAAGGCCACATGTATCAAGTGCACCGAAACAAAGAAACCTGACCCTGAAGACTTCTAGTCTCCCTTACCATGCCTTGCTCAAAATAGGAATCTCCTAGTGCGAGACACACTGCAGTTGCTACCGCTCAATTTCTCCGAGGAGAGAATCCCACCATTGCAACTTCTTGCCTTTGGTTGAAAATGAGAGTAGTGAAAGTGGTACTTTCACCTAGTGCACACTTTAACCAAAAAAGAAAGGTATGATGCTTAGTGTGTAAGAAATAAGAATTTTTTTTTTATTTACGTGTAAAATAATATTATTAGAGAATGTGTGGTTGAAAATAAGTTCTAAAAAAATGAGTTTTTGATAAAATGAGGCTTAGAAAAGGGCTTAGTTTTTGTAATTCCGCTAATGTTTATGTGATTGTAATCTAATGTTTATGTGATTGTAATCATTGGAGCATAATGCTGATATTAACTAACTGTAATTATGTGATCAGAAATTAAAGACTCGAGTTGTGAAAAAGAACCTCAATCCTGAATGGAACGAGGAACTAACACTAACGATTGCTGATCCTAATATTCCGATCAAGTTGGTAAGTTCTGTCTCATTTTGCATCATATAGTTTGGCAAAGTAAATTATGTTTTAATTAGCATTTTATATAATTTAAATCATATTACATTATCAGGATCATCTATATACATATTTTTTTATCTCGTCTTCTTCGTATTTTACCCGTAAGTCTTCAACAAACAAATGGAACTTACAGGTATCCTCTATAATATTATTTAATAATGACAAGAAAAATATAAATGTTGGTGACAGTACTTGTAATTCTACAATATTCAAAAATGATACTTGTTTGGACTTGTAGAGCCTAATTATGCTGCTTGCTTATCTCCTCTACCCTATGATATTTGAGATCGAGAGGTATATTAGCATTCCATAGATGATAAGTTGCAAATGTATTGTTATTATGTGAAGGATTTTAGGGGGCCAGTTTTGTGTGTGAAGAACATCAGGAAGAAACCTTATCTATTACAAAAAAGAAAAAGAAAAAAAGAAATCCTCTTTGTCATTTAGAACGAAAAAAGACTTTGATTTTTAAGAACCCAATTGGACTTTTCCCCTCGAATCAGACAAACAAAGAAGGGTTCTTGTTAAGTTCTTTACTGGTTTAGCTTACAATGTATTTGGAAGCCCTCGTCCAAACAAGTACTTTATAGAGAGCCGACAAAATATTCCATTAATAAACGGTCGTTTTAATCCTTTGTAACAACTCGATGAATTTAGTAGATCATATTAGGAGGCCCTAATCTAATGACTATAGATCTAATCTATTCAATCTTTACAGTATGATGATTAGTTGCTCACGGCCTATCCGTACCTATTGTTTTTTAGGATCACGAAAAGTAAGACTTTTCGCAACGTTTTGTAAATGTTGTGACAGTAAGACTTTTCGCAACGTTTTTAAAAAAAAGTTGCCAACAGACCCTTTTAGCAACATTTTCTCGTCCAAATGTTGTAATAGACACGTTTAGCAATATTTAATTAATAAATATTGTCTTTTAAGTGTTGCAAAATGACATTTTTGTTGTAGTGGATAAACCTATTTCGAATTATAGATCTGTGACACAAACAAACCCGAATGTACAAAATGTCGAATTGTGCTGAAAACCAGCAGCAGAATGTGGTTCCCCATTAGATCTGTGTTTGCTTTTCTTGTCTCCAATTCCACTCTATTTATTACTGTTAACACCGTTACGATTCTTATGTTAATTTGTTTATTTCATCGCAGCAAGTTTATGACAAAGATACATTAAGTCCAGATGATAAAATGGGAGATGCAGAAGTTGACATTAAAACATTTGTAGAAGCTGCAAATAGGCACTTGCAAAATCTCCCGACTGGATCCATAATTGCGAAAATAAAACCAACCCGGGAAAACTGCATAGCCGAAGAAAGTTCTATAATCTGGGAAAATGGCAAAGTAATCCAACATATGTTTCTGAGACTTAGAAATGTTGAGTGCGGTGAAATCGAACTCCAGTTGCAGTGGATAGATATCCATGGTTCGTGAGGCATGTAGTTTGTTAGTGCGGCTGGTTACTTCGACTTGTGATGTACATTGAAGTTCTTAGCATTGTTAAACGAGATATTATATATCCATTAAAGTGTATAAAAGAAAAATAGTATAAAGTGTTCGAATCAAAAGCTAAAGGTTGGAGCAAATAAACAAGAATACTTTCATCAATGTTGTTCACCCCCTTCAATAGGAAAAAAGGGAAGTTTTTGACTGTTGTATCGTATTTTGCATCTCTGATTGCAATGAAGGTTACAAAATCGTATTCATGGTTGCATTTATGTTCTCAATTTTTATTTATTTTTTCATCGATTTTTATCCTTAGCCTTCCATCAATTAGCATATCTTGTCTCATATAATAGTTCATATCCGAAAAATTTGTTAAAAGTGTACACAAATACTTATCTGTCCATTATATTTTTAAAATATATAAAAATCAACAAATACACAAGTTTGGGAAAATATTTTCTCCTCATTTGAAAGCACACTTATGGAATAATGGGATGAATGACAAGGTGTGGTAATTAATTGAAAGTTAGGGTCCGTTTGATAGGCAAATGTGTAAAGGAATTGCAATTTCATATTAGTTGGAAAATAAAAACCTACCAAAACGATGAGAATTCGTTTTTCATGAAAACAAAGAAAATGCAGCTTAAAGTGGTTGTACTTTGTACTTCGAATTCCATTTCAACCTTCGTATCAAATGACCAAAGTGAAATTCGTTTTCTTTGTATGTGACATTTTTCATGGAATTCATGCCTATTAAACGGACCTGTTATATCCATAAATTACGTGACATGCGTATCACGGAGAGGGTCCCACATGGGCTGAGGTGGCATCGACTATTTATTGATTGGGCCTTATTTAATTGAACAATTGCATATCGGACTTGAAACTTTAGTTCGACCGATTAGCTTACGAGGCCCATTTTCATTTTCTATATATATGTGAATCGACTTCATTTTAAGGTATGTTCTCTAACCCGAACCAAACCCCTTACCCTCTCTTGCACTCTCGTTTCCTTTGTCCGGCTATTGACTTGACCGTCGGAGTGCAAACGGTCGTCGAACATTTTTCTCGACCGACGACCTTTGCCTCCTAACGGGTGCTCCGTGTGCAGGTGATGTCCACGTGGAGGAGATGAAGTCGGAATTCTGTTGACAATATTTTTTAGGGTCAACAGATTGACGTCGTTTGTGGAAAACAGTACGTTAACCATGTTTTACCACGTACTAAAGGTCATCGAAAAAATTCATTTTTTTCGGCCAGTTTCTCTACTGAAAACCAGAAAAGATAGCAACAAAAGAGGGTTTTTAAGAGCAGTTTTGAGCAAAAGTATGAAAGAAAATGGCTACTAAAGCATTGAAAACTTTCATTGAAAAATGGAAATTTCGCCATGAAAAATGGCAGTGTCCGATTACCAGATGCAACAAAAAAAATAAAAATCCAACACCACGTTACAAAACCAGCCACCAAAGGATGAACAATAAAGAATTATCAGCAAGCTAGAACAAACAGCTATCAGAACTTCATCCAAAATGGCAGAGATACAAACGGGGTGATCAAGAATAGGCAAAAGGAAAAAATGGAACTTTATCCTCAAATCTCCTTCACTTATTCTACTTTGTCAACCATGAAAAGAGTGGTGGAAATTTTATGAGCAACAAATGTTGAAAGTAGGGGTGGGCAAAAATCCGACCAACCCGATCAACCCGACCAACCCAACCCAACCAAACCGATCGGTTTGGGTTGGTTTTTTAAGTTCAATTGGATTGGGTTGGGTTGTGTTGAAAAATTGAATTTAAGGTTGGGTTGGGTTGGGTCTTGGGTTATGAATTAAAACCCAACCCTACCCAATCCAACCCGATGAATTAAAAAAATTAATATCTAAGATGAAAAAAATAAATTAAATAGACATAATAGTAAAGATAAGATAATGATTTATAATATATAAATGCCAATTTTCTTCACATAGACCGATTCACATGAACAATATTTAAAATACAATGTCATTTGACGTTAAAATAAAAATTAAAGACATGATAATGAAGTGATTGAATTTCAAAAATTGTAAAAAAGAAAATGCTTCTTAAATTTTAAACTTATTTATACATTATTTTTAGAAAGAATTCCTTATATGTGTGTTTAAAAAGCGTAGATTTTCAAGTAATTTCAAATTCTAAAAAATTATCCAAATTTAACAAATAAATTGAATCTAACTTTGATTGGGCCAAAGCCCAACCCGACCAACCCAACCCAACCCAAACCGATTTTGATCGGTTTGGGTTGGATTGGGTTTAAATCAATAATTGGGTTGGGTTGGGTTGATTTTTTATCAAACCGACCAAGTTGGGTTGGGTTTGGGTTGGAAAAAAAATCGATCCAACCCAACCCACGCCCACCCCTAGTTGAAAGAGGCAGAAGAAGATTATGCCTTCAGCCATAAAGGCATCCCAACTCCGGCCAAGATTGCTGAGGTCATCGACGATGGGTGATCTCCGATCTTCCTTTTCCTTTGTCCATTTAGCATCAATTTGATTGAGTTGAGGGAAGATTTGATGGTGGCGTGCTGGGTCAGAAATAAGTTTCTTCTTCATCCAACTTTTGCAGGCTATTTTGAGTGACAATTGATACTTTTTCTAGCTTCATGTGAAATAATTTCCACCACAACAGATTGCTCAAGGTGCAGGTTAGTGTTGGCTTCATTGGATTGGACAAGTATTTGTGTAAAATTGGGCCTAGAGATTTATTCCATTGGGCCAATATTATTCTTTATCCTCCAACAGTTTACCACCTTGAATGGGCCCAGATCTTATTTTCATTGGTATATTTGGTGTTTGACTTCATAATGGGCTGTCATTTCATAGTGTGGGAATTTGCAAGAATTTATTATTCTCGGGCCTTATAGTTCTACAACTTGTATAAAGCTTTTGGACTACTAAATGTTTCAATTTATTGATAATAATTCCTCCTTTGGACCACGTTGTCTTGGATACTATAATTCATCAACAAAATCAATCACTGTCCACAACATCAAGACTTCCAACGATACAAGGCATTTTGAAAATTGCTGGAATTTTGGTTGAGTCGAGAAAAATCTGCGACGCACACAAGCCCTCATTTATTCAGGCTCGCACATATATATTTCAAGGCAACCTGTAAGCCTTCATTTATTCAGGCTCACACAAATATTGTTTGAGGTAGTTCGTAAATCCTCACTTATTGGAGCGATACATATTTTCGAGGCAATTCGTAAGTCCTTGCTCATTGGAACTGCTCATATTTTTGAGGCAATCTATAAGACCTCACCTGGTCGACTACTTATATTTTAAAATTCGACCCGTATATAAATATACGACTCAGACTTGGGGGACTATTATTATATCCATAAATTATGTGGCATGCGTATAACGGGCTTATTGATTGAGTCTTATTTAATTGAACAATTGCATATCGAGCTTGGAACTTTGGTTCGGCCCATTAGTTCACGAGGCCCATTTCCATTTTCTATATATATGTGAATCCACTTCATTTTAAGATATGTTTTCTAACCTGAACCAAACCCCTCACCCTCTCTTGCACTCTCTTTTCCTTTGTCCGGCCGTTGACTTGACCGTCAGAGTGCAAATGATCGCCGAACATTTTTCTCGACCTATGACCTTTGCCTCCTAACGGGTGCTCCGTGTGCAGGTGATATCCACGTAGAGGGGATGAAATCGAGATTCTGTTGACAACATTTTTTGGGGTCAACAGGACCCTTAATTATGTGTAACAAAAAAATTGAGAATAAAAGTGCAACAATGAACCAGGGTTAGAGACCTTCATTCATTGCAATTAAATGTGGAACATGAAACAAAACTAGTCGTGTACATATAATTATCCAAAAGAAAAGAAAACAATAGAAATTATTTTTTCATGAAATTAGTGTCCTATCAAAATAATGAACTATTTTATAAAAGGGTAATTCATAATAAACCATTTCAAAAATATTGTTCAATATTTTCTATTGCCAAAAAAAAAAAAAAATATTATGTTATATTTTTTTAACTTATAACACACCGCGTTACAATTTTGTAACATGTATATTACAATTCATCTAACTTCTTTTTCTACCATCAGTGCTCGCCTATTTACCTCCACATCGACAACTACCTTTACAAGTAGCACGACCACCTCCACTATAATCACCCAACCTGAATCCTGTCTCACCACCACCACTACCACTACCATTTTTTGCACCAAATTTAGAGGTGTTTAGAGTTGCATCATCTTAGCAACAAGTGCCACTACCATCTTCCTTCACTATCACTGCCGAGCTATCTTCAATTTCATATCTGATTTTATATTATTCCTCCACCACCACTACAAACTCCACCAGAGGGACAGCAATGGGGTTCCATTTTTGATTTATCAACCCTACATAAATTTTTTTAGATTGTATGTGGAATAGATGCTTGATCAAATAGTCTGAAATTGAGACTAATTCCCTTATTTGCCAGCAAGATCCTTGTTTAAAGAATATTTAGAAACCGAAAAATATAAAATAGAGGAGAAAAGGAACACACGAATTTACGTAAACCATGGATTGTCAAATGTAGAGATCTTCCACTACATAAAAAAATTTGTAAATCACGTTAAGCCCTTGTTTGGGCTCCTTCATTTTAGGAAAAATGTATTTTTGAATAGTAATATTTTGAAGAATGTGTAGTTAAAAAATAAGATTTTTTTTTTTGAGTATACGTGTAATATTATTGTATTGAAAAATGTATGATTAAAAATAAGAAAAAATGTATTTTTGAAGAATGGAGCTTAGGGCTAAATCTCCCACACACCCCCAAAATATATTAACGGATGAGACTACTAATGATCCTAAGTCTCATCCCAAAACAGTGCATGACTATCTTGAATTTGGGATAAAAAAAATTCTAAATGGAAGCTAATTCTTAATTCTATAGGGTTGAATTAATTCAATTGACCATTTGATATAAATGCTATGTTTAGTGTGTGACTCGTTGGTTTTTTAGGGTTAGGATTAAAAAAGGATCAGCCCTATAGTATGAACTAATAACCAACTCATCACTTCGTATTATCTGGATATAAAGAACCAGTCAAGACTCTGTTTGTTGGGACACAAAAGAAGGATTTTTTTTTAATGTTTTAATTTTTAAAAAAAATTCTATTCAACGTGGGATTCGTAAGAGTCACACTGCAAATGGGAAACTAAAAATCCTATTTGATTTGCGACAAACAAAATAAATCCTATTTTAGTTAGATAATACTAAACCAAAATCTCAACAATCTCCACCTTGACTTTCGAATTGTCCAAGGCCTCCAAAATAAGGATACTTCCATATCTCCTCCAAATCGAATAATGTATACAGTCTCTTCCTCACTCTTGGTCTAGCCACTTAGAAAATTTTAGTAAACCTTTCTTTTATAGCTATAATTCTCAACTAGAGAATTACCACACTTCACTATAAAGAGTATATACACTTAGAATCAACACATTCTAAATATTTTAAATTCATGTCAAATAAATTTGCTGAAAATTACGGTGCAATTCCCATGTTTTTGCTTTTTCTGAAGTTCATTGGCCATCGACATTAATTCAACTACACGGCTTGCATCAATCTCAAATCGATGCTCTTTTAAAAAATTGTGGACCCGCTAATTATAATAACACATCATCTATCATGGCAACTCATTGACCAAATGCATGCCATAAAAATGAACATACTCTTTTCAAAGAAATCCACCGTCTCTTCTTGAAGAAAGGAGTCACACTGTTGGCGACTATGTCAACATCTCCATTTATTGACTTCAAGCAATTAGTCGAACTCGCTCTAGTTTTTTGGATAAATTTCCTTGAGGTATCCACATTGTGCACGTTTGTCCAAAAGGTTAATCTTTTCTTCAAATCCTTGTGCAATCCAGACCAAATAAAAATATTATTGACTTTAATTTGCTACAAGTTAGAATTGATTTTCCGGTCAAACTTCTCTTTGTCGTATTTGATAGTTGACATATTTTTTGTACTCCACCACTCTAAATAACCAGACGTTATGATAGTTGGAAATTGAGACAAAGAGAGGAGGAAAGAAAAAAAGAATTCACTTGAAAAAAATTCAAAATCGAAGAAAATTATGGATTGTCAAAGACAAAGATCGTCAACTACATAAATTTCTTTTAAATCATATAGAATCTCTCTCACAATCCCCAAGACATGTTACAGAATTTCCACCACCACTGACACCAACTCAACGACCCCTCTCCAAACCATCATACCCGCCACTACTTCTCACCACTATCCCAAACCCACTCATGCTTGTACAATAATTTTTTACAATTTTAGTTGACAATCACACTTGACAACATCACATTTATCCATTTTTAAAACTATTTTTTAAATCAATGGTCTAAATTTTAACAACATCAATATTGTCAACCATTATTGTCAACCACAATTGTATAAATAGATTAATTCATCCCCACCATTTCATTCTAAAAGTTAAATAACATTGTCATCGTTGCCATCACAACGAATACCATTACAAATCACCATACATCTCACTGCCGCCACCATAACCACCGTTACACTACAACACACCTTACCTTCACTATCATCACCACGCCGTTTGGCCATAAATCTTCAAATCTTATAAATCTAAATGTTTCATTACTACAACATATGAATAAAACTATTCAACAAACACAAGTTTAAAAAATATTTAGAGTTTAGAAACTTAGATCTAAACTAGTGGTAGAATAGGAGGTCGTGGCGTAAGATGATGGTTGTGTAGGAGGAAGAAAGTTTTGGTGAAGGAGATGGCGGTGCGAGTTACTTCAGTCGGTGGTGATGATCATGATTATGGTTGGAAATAGAGGCTACCATGGTGGTCGGCGATGGTGACGGTGATGATGTTGGTGGTCGACGACGACAATAATGTTGTTGGTGGTACTGTTATTAGAGTTTGGTGTGGGCATGCGTATTCTTTTTAGAGTTTAGGATAAAAATAGTAGTTTGTTATCCCTCACATATAAAAAGAGTGAGTATAGATTCTACTGTAGAAACTACCAAACCAAATGAATAGCGTGAGTATAGATTCTACTGTAGGAACTACCAAACCAAATGAATAAAAGCGGCAGTCAACCAAACCATACATATAAAAGTGGCAGTCAACCAAACCACACATATAAAAAGAGTGAGTATAGATTCTACTGTAAAAACTACCAAACCAAATGAATAGAGTGAGTATAGATTCTACTGTAGAAACTACCAAACCAAATGAATAAAAGTGGCAGTCAACCAAACCAATAAAAGCGGCAGTCACTGTACAAACCACTCCATCTGTCCTCTTTCACCATTTTTCAACTCTACCAGCCATGCCTCTTTGCTCCTCCATTTCCACCACACAACCACCCATCCTTCTTCCCTCTTTTCTATTTCGTTCCATCCATCCTTTCGTCTTCCATTTTTTCTATTTTGTTCTTGTAGTACCACACAACCACCCATCCTTTCTTCTTCCCTTTTTTCTATTTGGTTTTCTACTGTAATCATGCTGCTTTAATTTCCCAAAAAAAAATTGTTTCTACCATCTCTGAGACATGTGTGTGTAGAGAGAGACAGGAGTTTGCATTTGTGGCTTCGTTTTGCATCTAATAGAAATGGAGGAAATTGGGTTATTGGGATGGGAATAAAGGGAAAGGCTATGCCAATGCTGTTTGGAATCGTGCTCTGGCTTAGGTAAATTGTTTTAATGTATTCGTGTATATATCAAGAATTCTGGGTATTTATTTACATAAATAAACTTCAGGTGTGGACGGTGTGCGAGCACCGTGCAATCTCGCACGGTACGAGATCTGCACGGTGCCTCTCGTGAGGCACCGTTCGTACCGTGCGAGAGTGCACGGTGCCTTCGCTTGGAAAACGACGGCAGAGGAAAAAAGACAGCCTTCGACAACAAATCTATCCTTCGAACTTCGAGTTTGAAGATCTGAGAGTCTTTGAGATCTGGGGTTTTCTTTCGTCGTCGGGAGGAGAGGGATTTCTCAATTTTGTTTACAACAACCTCTACCAATTTTAAACGGGTTGCAGCATACATAAACTGATCAAGAACGCCATAGAGAGGCACCGTGCGAGCACCGTGCAATCTCACACTACGTGTTATTGCTTTGGTGAACTCTGATTTTTTCCTTAAAGTTATCCAAGGGTTTGAATTCTTAATGGAAGAATTCAGATTGCCTATTAATTTTGCATCAAGATAATGATTAATCAGATACTCATGCATATCAGTGTGGGCAAAGTTTGGGTTTTGCTTCTAATGATTTCATTTTACATTAGTCAATATAGGAGAGCTTTAATGCTATTTTTTTATTCTGTTGTATCAAAATAATGAATTTTTACTTTGGACGTTTCAAAACATTTTTCATTTTTCTTATTATGTTTGTAGATAATGTCTAATTCTGGTAATGACTGCGATGGTGGTGGAACTGAGAAAGTTTTTTTGACAAACAATACAAAATAAGAGAAGACGAGAATTATATGGAAAGAGAAAGGAATTCAAAGGAAACAAGGAAAGACGTATTGGTCGTCCTTCACGTGCATCACAATTACAAGGTTAATTACTCTTTATTTTTTGCAGATAAATGTTGTTGATGTTTTCTAATATCTTCATGGTCTACAAATTTGTAATATTTTTTTTTGTTTTCCAAAAAAAAAAAAAATTCTCTGTTATTAAAAAAAATAAAATCTCACATATCTAATTTGTTTTCATTATTTCTATGGCTTAAAGTATTTTATATTGTATTCAAATTCTTAATTTTCTAAAATTTGTTCTATGCTGGAAAAAGTTATTTTTATTAGTTTATAGAATTAGAGTTATTGTACATATTATTTAAATTCAATGTAGAATTTATTTTTATTCACTATATAGTAGGATGTATTTAGATATTTTCATAAAAAATGTGTTATTTCAATTTTTAGTTTTCATTTTTTTTGAATGTAGCAACTTGTAAAAAATGTGTAATAATGAATATATTTTTAGCAGTTTGATTGAAAAATGTAATGTTAAAATCATAATGGTTTCCATATGTGTAATGAATAATAATTTGCCGGAGACAAGCACTGGATAAGCACTATTTGATAATGATGAGGACATCAAATGTATTACAATGCACTTGCCAAGTTGGATGAAGAAGATATGCTAGTAGGAGATTACAAAAATATTGGGATGGATTTAGGAAGTGGGGGTCTTATTTCCATTTTTTTAAAAATAAAATAAAAATAAAGGTATCCATCATGAGAATATTAGTTTCAATTATTCATCTCATTTCTACCTTTTAAATGAACCTTATTATTCCCAAATTGTGTGTTCTTGGAAGCTACGTTTTTTTTAAATACACATTGATCTTTATAGTGTGTTTTTGTATGTGTGCTTGTAAATGAAGCTAATTAAAATTTATGTATTGTAGATTCACACTTTGGTGACAATGTCGGTAGTGAAACACTCGCTTCTTCCTCGATGGTTGTAGGTCGTGAATCTTGTATGACACTACATGTATATTTAACAATGAAATTCAACTTGAAGAACAAAGTGAATGTATTTCAACGTTAAGGTTACCCGCAATTCCAATTGAACCTTACATTTTACCATCGCCTACGATTTGTGGTTACTGTAATGCAAAGAAATTCTGCAAGGAATCTAAAACTTTTTGTTGTTCTGATGGAAAAATTATATTATGCCTTGATACAGTACCATCTGATTTGTATGATTTGTTCACATCATCATCACCTGAAGCTTTACAATTTAGGACTATTTGTCGAAGTTACAATAACCATTTTGCTTTCACGTCCTTTGGTGTAAAATATGACACTGATTTATGTAGGATGAATAAAGGAATTTATACTTTTAGAGTTCAAGGTCAGGTGTATCACTACATAAACTCGTTGTTATCACATGATGGAAAACCAAGTTATTTACAATTATATTTTTATGATACTGAAAATGAAATTCAAAATCGTATGAATAATTCTAATCGTTTTTCAGAATCAATGTTACAAAAATTGATAGATATTTTGAGGATGAATCCTTACTCAATTTTTTCGCTCTCTAGATAGTATTGGAGCTTTAGACACGTATAAAATACAAATAAGATGTAATTCTGAACTCGATCAAAGGGTGTACAATCTTCCAACGACATCGCAAATAACTGCATTTGGGTTGATGAGGACCCTACTGCAGAAGTTAGAGTTCGCGACATAACCATTTTTGGTCATTCTGGATCATCTCATAGAGTACATTATTACTTTGGTTGTTATGATCCTCTTCATTACCCTTTGTTGTTTCCTTATGGTGAACCTGGATGACACGAGGGTATTAAAAGAATTACTAAAACACACCATTCTTGTTTTCTTGCAGTTGAAGATGTAATTGATATTAGAAATATCAACTCTGCAGAGGAACTAATTGAGAGAGAGAATGCAGGCATGTCAATACAAACTTTTTCTTCCCTTTTATCCATTTGTAATAATGTAATTTACAATTAATTTGCTATGCCTTTTAAAATATTGTCTCCTTTCTTTCTTTTAGGACATAGAAAATCGAAGAAAAGATCGCAAGTTTCTTGCCAGGAGTACTATTGTTATAAATTACAAATTAGGACTTTGGGTAACTCAATCTTGCTTCATGCTGGTAGACTTTTACAACAATACGTAGTTGACATGTATGTGAAAATTGAAACGTCTAGATTAGATTACTTTAGAAATAACCAAAAACATATACGTGCTGAATTATACCAAGGGATTGTTGATACTATTGGAATAGGGGAAACTAGAGGGCATAAAATTGGTAAGAAAATTGTTTTACCATCATCCTTCACTGGTGGTCCTAGAGATAAGAAAAAAAGATATATGGATGCAATGACTTTAGTTCAGAGATTTGGAAAACTTAATATTTTTTTGACAATAACTTGTAATCCTAATTGGCTTGAAATAAAGCAGGAATTACAACACAATGATGAAGTACAAAATAGACCTGATTTAATATCCCGTGTATTTAGATCTAAATTGGAAACTTTGAAGCATGACTTATTTAAAGAAAAAATATTTGGTCCTATTGCAACTTACATATATGTGATTGAATTTCAAAAAAGAGGTCTTCCACATGCTCATTTCTTGTTAATTTTAAAACACGGATCAAAAATTACTTCTACCAATGTCATTGATAGTATTGTTTCATGCGAAATTCCTAACCAAAATAATTACCCTTATTTACGTTCTCGTGTTATCAAACATATGATGCATGGTCCGTGTGGAATTCTAAATCCGAAAAACGTTTGTATGGAAAAGAACCACTTGTGTAAAAATAAATACCCTAAAGAATATTCAACAATTACCACTTTAGGCAATAATTCTTACCCTTTATATAGACGACGTGATAATAGTGAACAAGATAAGGTTAGAGGAGAGTATTTAGATAATAGATGGGTAGTGCCTTATAATCCTTATTTGATAGCTAAGTATGATTGTCATATTAATGTAGAAATTTGTTCCACCATAAAAGTTGTTAAATATTTATACAAATATGTTTACAAAGGTCATGATCGAATAAGTTTTTCTTTACAAAGTAATGAAGTTGATAATGATATTGATGAAATCTCACAATATCAAACAGCTAGGTGGATATCTCCGCCAGAAGCAACTTGGAGAATTTACAGATTTATTTTATCCGAGAATTCTCCATCTGTTATTCCTCTACAATTACACCTCGAAAATGGTCAATTCGTTACATTTAACAATTCTGATGATGTAACAAAAATTGTTTCTAGAGATTATGTACAACGTACAATGTTAACTGAATATTTTCGTATGAATTCTACAAATGAAAAAGCTAAAACATTATTGTATAAAGATTTTCCTATTCATTTTATTTGGAATGCTCAATCTAAAATTTGGAGTCCAAGAAAAAGCAAAGATGTAATTGGTCGAATCATTACTGCGAATCCATGTGAAGGTGAAAGATATTACTTACGACTTCTACTAAATCATATTAGAGGTTCAACGTCTTTTGAAAGCTTGAAAACAGTTAATGATGTTAACGTATCATCTTTTTGAGAATCAACTCTATTACATGGCTTGTTAAATGCAGATAATAATTGTGAGCTTTGTTTAGCTGAAGCAATAGTTTATCAAATGTCAAATTCTTTACGGAGATTGTTTTCCACTATATTAACTTTATGTGCCCTTAAAAATCCATCAACTCTTTGGTCTAAATTTAAAACATACATGTTTGAAGATTATGTTCAAAAAGGCATTTCTTGCGAAAATGCTGAATTGAAAGCATTACAATATATAAATAGTGTTCTTGAACCAATTGGAAAAAAACATAAATGAATATAAATTAGTTCCATTTGAAATAAACATAGATGAAAATGAAAGGTTAGTAAATATGATTGCTGAAGAAATGAGGGATAGCTTCATTAACATTGAAACTACTTCGTCAATTGTATTAAATAAAGAATAGCAAGCTGCATATGATGCAATTTTACATAGAGTTTTTACTAATGGAATATGGTTGTTTTTTTTAGATGGTCCAGGAGGAACAGGGAAAACATTCTTGTACAAAGCATTATTAAGAGCTGTTAGACCAAGAAATTTAATTGCATTGGCTACAGCTTCTTCAGGTGTAGCAGCATCATTATTACCAGGTGGTCGCACTGCACATTCACGTTTTAAAATCCCATTAGAATTAAATACAAGTATAAGTTTCTCTGTTAGTAAACAATCAGCCTTAGGGAATTTTTTACGAATGACAAAATTGATTATATGGGATGAAGCTCCTATGACACATCTTTACGCTATAGAAGCTTTGGATAGAATGTTTAAAGATATTCATGAATGTGATACACCTTTTGGGGGAAAGGTAATAGTTCTAGGTGGAGATTTTCGTCAAATATTACCAGTTGTCCCCAATGGAAATAAGACAGATATAATGCAAGCAAGTTTAGTGTTCTCTTATCTATGGCCTTCATTTATTCGTTTACATTTGATTCAAAATATAAGAGCCCAGTTAGATCCAATGTATTGTAAATATTTACTTTCCATAGGTAATGGACTTGAAGATGCCCATTCTTGTGGTATGATTGAGCTTCCATCTAATTTAATATTAGCTTACGATAGTGAATTACTTTCCTTGAAATCATTAATTGACGTTGTATTCCCAAATTTACAAACATATAGTGCCGCCTTAGATACCATGATTAATAGAGTTATCTTAACTCCAAAAAATGAGTCGGTTGATGAAATTAACAATATGTTACTAAAACAAATTCCCGGTACAAACTTTACATATTACAGTTTTGATAAAACAATTGATAGAACTGAACAGGGTATTCAAGAAGATTTCTTAAACACATTAACTCCAAATGGTATACCACCACATGAACTTATATTGAAAGAAAATTGTCCTGTTATATTACTTCGAAACATAAATCCTTCAGAAGGTCTATGCAATGGTACAAGATTAATTTGTAGAAAATTTGAAAAAAATGTTATTGATGCTGAAATTGCTGTTGGAGAATATCGTGGCAAACATGTTTTTTTTTACCTAGAATTCCATTCATTCCATTAGAAAGTGAAAGAGGATCAGTCCCATTCAAACGAACTCAATTTCCAATACGTCCATGCTTTACAATGACTATTAACAAAGCTCAAGGTCAAACTTTAGATTTTGTTGGATTTTATCTTCCTGAACCAATATTTTCACATGGTCAGTTATACGTTGCATTATCAAAAGCGAAAACAAGTGATAGTATCAAAATCCTGGTTAAACCATCAAATATACATTCGTTATTACATAACAAATGTACAAAGAATGTTGTTTATAGTGAAATCCTTCAATTAGTAAATTTATCGTAACATTTTTATTTTGTGAATGAAACTCATGTTATTTTTCTTTATTATTTAATCAATAGTAGGTCACGTTGATTGTTTTAATTACGTGCAAATTTCTATCATTGTTATTATTGTTGCCTTGATGCCAGTTATTTTCCTTCTCTGACCTACCTAGATACTCTTTCCATCTTTTATAGCATATATTTATATTTAAATTCATTACTGTCTATTTTCTTTGTCAAAAAAATCTTTTTTTTTCCGCTAACTGTATTTATTATATGCTTTTATTAACCATCATGAATGCTTGTCAATACATTTGCGATTGATTTAATTTATTGCATACGGTTGTCAATACTAATAATTTTTAATTTTTTCCTGTATTCATAAGCATTCTTAGAATATCATTAATTCCATGTAACTAATTCAGTCAATTCTAAGTCGAGTAACAATTTGAATTTTCCATGTTCATAAGTGGTCTTAGGATAGTATCATTTTGTGCAAATGAATTCAACCACTTCTACATACTGTTGATAATGTGAAATAATAGATGACGAGAAAACCATTATGAATAAAATATTTGTGTATATAATTTGGACCTGATGCTAAATTTAATTTCATATGCATTTTTGAAATGTTTAATACTGTCGTCACAAAAGAAATTTCTAAAGGATGTGAGATGAAATAAGGTCCACAAAATTTTAGTGTATTTTGTGTCTGTTTTCCTTCCCTAAGTTTAGAAGCCTGTTTTCGTCTATAAATAATTTTGTTAAAAACATAAGCTTAAATGTTTTGCTTGTTTTTAACAACTGTAATTTATTATATTCCAATTGCATTTTGGGAATTTGGGGTGGTGTGGAGATATAGCAAGATGTGGTGAAATTTGGCTTGGAATGAGAAGCCTCTGCCCAACTCAGCTTGGTTAGCTCCTACAGGTTAGTTACTGATGGCTGCTCATTGATTGTAAAATCAATTGGATACTGATTATGATATCCACGTACTTCCCTTTTTTTTATGCAAACACATAATCAAAATATTCTATACAATACTTATTCTCCTCCAGATTGTATTTTTACTTGTATCCATTCGGTATAGATTTGGATATTTAACTGCATTCAGCTTTAGTTATCCAGTCAAAACATGGGGATGTTGCTTTCCAGTAGTTTGTTGGTGCTCCTTTAGTTCAATATGGACACATCATTTCTTTAATATAAGATTTGGAAATAGAAATCAAAAGCTTAAATTATTCGTCAATGGATGTCTGGATTCTTTGAATGCTAATGTAATAATTTATAGAAGATTAAGGTTATTAAGTGATTTTAAAAAATGAGATGAATTATCTTCATTCATTTTGCTTCACACTGTCAAGATAATGGGTAATATGTATCCCAGTAAAATAATGCTAATTCCAATCAAGGAGATGGTTGATCTTCTTTCACTCGAGAGCAAAGCTATTCACGTTTCCAGAGATGCTTAAGTTGGAGTGAAAATTGGAACTTATCAAAAAGAATCTTGTAAAAGGTAATTACTTTCTCATTATACCCCCTTCCCATTTTTTTTTTTATCTTTGTCGTTATAGTATTTTCATCCAGAATTACTATTAACACCGTATTTCTCCATTCTAAAATTGTAGATGTTCATAATGTACAGAGAGTTACCTTCAAATTAATTATTCATTATAAACTTATTTTCTATTTGGACTTTACGAGAGATAGTTATATTTGCTGAACCACCTGATCCAGACGAGGTTTGTTTTAGCGTTTACTTCACCAATTCATTCATCAATGTTTTACATTTTTGGGGACTCTTTGATAAATTCTATATAGAATTCTACTTTGTTGGTTCTTGATAGATAAATACATATTGCAACTGTTTCTAAAGTTTTATTTCTACATAAATACTTCTGTCTGATTGGATTCATTTGTTTTCTTATTTTATTTTATTTATTTTCTGTGCGTGTGTGTGTGGTGCTAAATGCTTGTTTTAATGAAAAACAAAATCAGGGCAAAATCTCACTCAAATGTTTATTTTATTTATTTGCACACTTCAGCAACAGCTCTTCATTTTTTTCCTTCAATTTTTTATTTATCTTATATTTTTCTTCGTACTTCATAGCTGAAGAATTCTGTTACAACTTCTTTATTTCAGTTGAAGAATTTTGTTGTTACTGTGACTTCACAAGAACTTTTTCCCCTTGGTAAGAAATAGCTTGTTGCTACTAATAAATTATATTGATTTACTAATCAAGTTATACTGGATATTCTTTAAGCATGTTATGATGTTAAAAGTAATTTAAATTACAAAGCTTACTCTCATTCTCTTGTGATTGATTCTCATGCTTTAACAAGTGATAGTTGATATATGATGTGAACAGCTTGGAACAGCTTCACTATGTCTGGTTCATTTACCTGCTATTTCAATAGTGAATTTATTTTCAAATAATCTATTATTAATATAACAAAAACTTATAAAATTGGAAGAAAAGTATTCTGAAGAATTTTTATTTTTTATTTTTATGTTATCTTTATTCCTTGAATGAAACGAATTAATGTTATCTCTTTGACACATCTTTGGCACAGGTGCACTCATTCAATCACTATCAACGAATCCTGAATTTCCTAGAGTAAGCATGTGAAGCACTATCAATATGTTTTCCTATTCATGTTGTACCATACTGCATGTTTATGTTGGATGATGTGATGAACTTCATTCGACTGTTTAAATGTTCGACTTATTATTTAGGGGTGTACAAATACATTACACACCAATTGTACCGAAAACTAATCAATTTATTTGATACTTTATACAAAGAAGCTAATGTTTCTGTCATCATTAATATAAGTCTGGTAGTTAAACAATTTATCTATGTTGAAACTAATATTGCATGTGTTTTGTAATTGTACCTCAGTCCAACTACAGTATACTGGCAATATCTCCAACTAACGAACATATTGGAAAACCAAATGCTATTAAGCTTGTAAAGGAAGTCCATCTGTCAGGTATGCTCATTTTACTATTAAACAAATATGAGCTCCATATGTTTTTTAACTCTCATGTTGCACTTATGTTGGGATCATCATTTCCTATTCATTGATGCATTTCCTCTCACGTATCACTGTTTCATGTGAGGAGAAAAATGTACTTTTCATTCATTCATGATACTATTTCTTTTTTCCATTTTACCTTTCAATGCTTGTGCTATAATGCTATAAGAAAGAATGAATGTGGCTTCAGACTGGATTCAGATACTTACCATTCAAAAAAGAATGAATGTGGCTTCAAACTGGATTCAAATTTTATTTTTTTGTTTATTCTCAAGGTGTGTATATTTCTAATTTAATTAGGTGGAGTGCCAGGTATTGGTAAAACACAACCGGGGTAAGTGGTGTCCCAAACTTAGTGTTTTTACTTCATTTATACTTTGCATCTTCTGTCTAAGATGTAATGGAATGTCTAGGATTCAACTAGCAATAAATGTTCAAATTCCAGCTGATTTTACCGGCCTTGAAGGAAAGACAGTTTATATAGGTACATGTATGGTTGCTGGCATCTGTCTTCTATTTTTTCTCCAACGTTCAGGTCACAGCACCAAATAAATCTGGTTGTCAAAATCAGTTTTCAATTTTCTTCAACAAGCCGTCGAATCATAATTCCAAATTTGTAAAATCGAATCCTTCACATAAGTCACTTTCTTCATCATATTGTTTCTTTTTCTTTATTGACAGTAAAAAAAGGCTTTTTTTGCTTCTTCATGATTTTGTTGAATGTTACGAGGGGGTGTAGGATAAGTGGATAACTGATAAAAGACCAATACTTCTCTATTTTGTTATTTTTTTACATTTAATTGCTTAGTACGTGGTTATTTATGATGTTTTTGTAAATTTGCAAATTTGTGTAGTTGCCTTTTTTTTTTATTTAAATAAGATTGATAATTGAAGTATTTTTCCAGTTGCGAGTTGCATTTTAAAAAATTCAACTAGACTTCTTCACTAGGTATTTGTGGTCTCCTTTTATTGTTGTAATCGAGTTTTTAAAATTTTTGACTTTTTAGGACATTTTTTTTACTCATAGCTAATTTTATTAGAACATTGCTAATTTTATTAAAACATCCTTTATTGTCATGTTTATAGGAAAGAAAAAGCAATTGATTTTTCTTGGCATTTTATTGGCTCCCTCCGCTTTTTTTTTTTTTTTTGTTTTAAAATAACATGTGCCTAAAAAAAAATTAATTTTGTATTATTATATATATGTTATTACATGTACTCTCGATTTTTTTTATTACTTATTATAATAAATAAAATAAAAACAAACCAGTGAGATTTAATTGCTACTGTAGTTACAGTTTTATTAGCTACTTAGTTTTTGACATTTTACTTCAAACATTACATAGACCTACCTTTTTGTCAGATTTGAAAGACATAAAGTAGACCTGTGGTTCACCTTACCATTGCCATTGTCCATTCTTATCTGATGTGGTTGTCAGATTTGAAAGACATAAAGTAAGTCTGTGGTTCACCTTACCATTGCCATTGCCCATTCTTATCTGATGTGGTTGTCATCATATTACCACTGTTTATTTTAATCAGAGTATGGTGCTAATTTATAAAAAAAAACACGGTAACACATACTCATTATCTTCTCATCATCTTCCTGCTTATATATATCTAGCACTAGATATTCTCAAAAAAAAAAAAAAAAATACTAAGACATCAGAAACTTCATCTTCTACCAGTTTCTTCAACATCTTCCCAGTTGTATTTATTTCAGGTTATCTTTCGTAGCCATTTATTGCCATTTATTTCAGATTTCTCTAAGTTTTTTCAATATCAAAACACAATTGTATTTACATTTATTATCTCTGTCTTTTTTTTAGTAGTTGCTATCACACACAACCAATGGCAAAAGAATACAGTCTGATAACAAATATCTCTCCTGGTCAAAAAAATTGGACAACAAAAATATTCGTTGCTGAAAAGGGACCAGCAAGGACAGCTCAACATAGCCCTTCAAAATACCAGAATTCATACTTATGGATGAAAAGGTATAACTTAGTTAACATAGACTTTATTTGCTTTCCTGTTATGCCAATTTAATATACAGAGATCTTTTTTGCCATGTAATCATTAATACGCTTTAAATAGTCGACTAACTTACCACAAATATACTTCAAATTTCAACAGGGAAATAAAGTTCATGCCACAATTTGGGACAGTAATATTTCAGCTTTTGAAAATGAACTCACTCTTGGAAAAACATACTTGATCTCAAATGCATATGTAAGACATCCAAAAAGTGATTATAAACCGTATACTGGAGATGTACAATGGAATATTTCTGGAACAACTAGGATTGAGGAAATACAGGAAAACAATGATGCACTATTATTTTCAACGTTCCACATCACTCCATTTGAAGACTTTGAAAAATATATGGACATGGATACTGACATAGGTATCGTCATCTTTGTCATTGTTTATTTGACATTTTTTCCTTCCATTTTCTTATTCTTTTCATCACTGTTTGATACTAACATATAATTCTACTTTAGCTGTACTTGCAATTGCTATTGACATACGACCCAAGAGGCTCATACATACACGAGCTGGCGGACAAGTATATGTTCAAGACATTGTTCTTATGGACAAAAGGTTGATGTTTATTTTGTTATACTTTAAATGTAGCCTACTCATGCTATGATGATATGATTCATTTTTTAAAGTGTATGCCAGGTTTGAAACAGTAGTTCTAATGATGTGGGATGCTTTCGTGGAGCGAGAATGCATTCTTATTGCAAACAATATAATTAAAAAACCAGTCCTTGTGGGAAATCATTTGAAAGTTTCATCTTTTAATGGTTTGTTTGCTGAAACTTTTTGGATATAGCAGCTTACTTCGTTCTTACAACTTGGTTCTTACAGTAAATAACCTAAAAAATCATTCATACTTTCCTTGATCTATGTAGGACTGTCTCTATCTACAAAGATCAATAGTTGATTCTTCATTGACTATCCATTTGATGAAGTTACAGAGTTCAAGTCATGGTAATACGTATCTTCTATTACAGTTTATATCATTTATTACAGTTTTCCGCTTGAAATCACTTCGGTATATGAATAAAACTCTCCTGAATTGTCCCTTTCTTGATCCAGCACTGCACTTTAACATTTAATTGAATAACTGTTAGTACGCTTTTCTGAAACCTCTTGTAGCATTCCAGTTTACTATGATCTATTAGAAAGAAAAGCCGCCTTATACTAAACTTTTAATTTTTTTACTATCATTCACTGTATAACATATGGTCATCTGATTATGACTGTATCTTTCAATACATATAGACTGCTGATTATAAGTATTTAGATTTCCAGATAAAGCATTCCATAATTAGCCCACTTTCACTCCATAATTCCTGACATGTTGAATTTTTTTACTCATTTCTTTCAGAATTAAACTGGTTTCATTGGATGTTTTCAACTACTATATTCCAGTTTAAATTTAGCCTTCCATTGTAATATTCTTCCATAATTTTTATTTTCAATGAACTAACTTTGTATTTAAACCAATAAAACTAATCTGCAAGGATTGCTGAAAACTTGGAGGAATTGAATGAGATCGCATTGATGAAACCATATCTCGCACTTACACCATCAAAGTTATCACTTCCGTCTGAGGATAACTACACTGATATTAGAGATATCCAAACTCTGTTAAATCTGGTAAATCATTTCAGGCTTCATTCGAATTAGTTTTTCTATAAATTTACAATCCATTTATTTAGTTTATATTATATATTTAGAACACTTTTGAATTATTTAATTATTTAATCTGCACTGCTTCATTTGCTTCATTTACAGTAAAAATATTTCTGGATAAAAGCAACAGCAGATATTGAAATGAAAAAAAACCTCTTTTTGGTACCTATCCTGTAATAACTACAACAGAGTTTCAAATGCTACTAAGGCCAGTGAGACATACTACTGCAGGTTTTGTAAATGTCAAAGTTCGACAAAAAGTGCCAAGGTAAAAAAAAAATGTCCTGTAAAATTTATGCACCTGGCACATTAGTTTCATGGTGATAGAATATTTGCAACTCGTTCATTATACTAATGGTGTTATCTCATAATTCTTTTAGGGCACGAGTAGATGTTCGACTACATGATTCAACTGGATATCTTAGTACATCAGCTATGGGCGAAACAACTGAAAATATTCTGCAATATCGTGCTGAAGTTTTAATGGAGAGAACAGCATCTGTAAGCATCAATGATCTTTTTTTTTTAAATCACTGAAAAATTTACTTTAATCACTACTCACACATCTCTAACATCTCCAGGAAAGTGCACCAAATCTTAGCGAGATTATTCGTGCAAAAATTGATAAAAACCATGCATTCTATGTCAAGGCAATGTTGTTGGTACCAAATACTGAATTCAGTGCTACCGTACATAAATAGTCAAACTCAACAGACCATAAGTATGAAATCATCTTCATGCTCGACTCAACTGGAAAAGAACCAGCTATTGAAGACTTTTGTGAACCCGTTGTTGAAGAATCAGACAACAGAAAAAATTCAAGTCCAGTAATTGAAATCAAGAATGCAGATTCAACATCGCTTCTTCCAACTTCATCTCCTCGTGTGTCTCCTCGTGTGAAGAGGTCGCTTTTTCATAAATCTGTTGACCCAACTCCTGCCAACAAAAAAGTCGACAAATGCACCAACAATGAAGATAACTGTCTATCCATAAAAAAATGCAGTAGGCATTTCGTTGTTCTTTTGTTTGAAATTATCTTTTCTCCAATGAAGTGGTTAATTACATGGGATAATTTTGCATCAAAGAACCACTGGTGATAGTAGTAACTTTTTGAAGGCTACAGTAGATGTCAATTTGTAGCCTTTTTGTTGTGCAAGTGATGGTAGTAGTTTTTTGAAGGCTGGAGTAGACAACAATTTGTAGTCTTTTTGTTGGTCTTGCACAAACATGGACGAACAAGCTGTAATGTTTGTAAATTTCATATGTTTATCCATCACCAGCTTATGGACGTTTCACTGAATGAAAATATTACAATCTCGTTGTCTTTTGGTTTTTATCCATTGTTAGTTACATATATTACTGTGCAGCAATTGAATTCACAATTCATTCTCATTGATATCTCTGTTTATTAACTTACTAATGAACTTATTTGAGACCAAATATGTTCATGAATATTTTCTCATCCTACATATATCTCCAACATAAATTAATATGAAAAATTAAAGCTAATATAAAATAGGCAGCTCTTCGGCAAACCTGTTAAATTTTCTATTTCTTCCATTTGTTTTTCACGCTATCTTCGCTATTCACTTATAAATCACTTATAAATGATTTTTATGAGTTTTTATAAGTTTACTTTTAACTAATGAATTTTTTGCACAATAAAACTTTTCTAAAGATTATCTTCTTTTATATTAAATTAAAAATTCTATTCAAAAAAAAAACTATTTATTACAAAAATGTTATTACACCATTATTCTTCATTCTCTCTAACAAAGTTATCTCCTCCAAACAAATCTGCAGCTACCTGTGCAAACCAGTGCAAACCAGAAAATTTCAAGGTACCGTGCAAGATGCACGATGCTGGTCGCGAAGCACCGTGTGCCTTGGACGGTACGAGATTGGAGGAAATTTGCACGCACGGTGCCTCTCGAGAGACACCGTGCATGCAGATCTCGCACGGTGCCTCTCGAGAGGCACCGTGCGAGATCTTCAAGTTGAAAAATTGGTTTCATTTGTTCATATTTTGTCCCCCATGTATATTCAAGTTCAAAAATACAAAATCACTGCATTCTTTTGAATGATTAGGAAGTATAATTTAGGAAAAACTACATCAAAAATTAGATGGAAATCCAACAATAGAGTTTTATATGGATGTAGAGATGTTTAAAACATATGGCATTTACTATTATTCCTTAGAATCCAAGGTATTAGAAGCTTCCCAAACCTTTTAAAATTGATGTTTCCCTTCTGGAGTCTATAGTCCAGATGTTTGTCATGTTATATCTTTTATAACAGTAAACGAAAATTATGCTTCAAACATGATTGTATTTGAAGATTTGATGATGAAGACTAATGGATTTAGAATAGCAGTTAGGAACAATAGTCATTGTTGGCTAATATGGGTATGTTATTAATGGAGTTTATACCCATTGTCTTATATAACATTCTATGGAGTTCTTATTGCACATTCATTCAATCTTCATACTGTTGGCCACTTTATTGGCCAATATATTTACTCCATAATAAGAGTCGAAGGAATGTTTTCATAGGGAAACAAATCTTTCAACGGTTATTTATATATTTAAATCTCTACCTGGACATTCAAATTTAGACCTAAATTCTTGGCATCCTATGATCAAATTATTTCCTATTAAGTGCGTTATCGTTTAAATTGTTGTTCATGATCTGACTTTATTTTGATTCATCATCTGCAGATATGTATTATAACAGATACATCAAATGTGTATTTTATTTATTGATTTGTGTTGGAGTAAAATGAGATGTTTTTAAAACTACTCGTACAATCTTCCATTACATAATATCTTCACATGGATACTGGTCAACTAAAAATTACATATGTTTTATTTCTTAATTTGTCTTTCGAGAATTCTGCATATCTAGCTTTACAGGTGATGATCACACTTTTCTCATTTTCATGAGAATGGTTAAAGTGATATTCAATTATTGCATTGCATTTTCTTGGTATTTCTTACTATACTTCTTCTGTTACTGGCTTTGATAGAGTGGATTTATTATAAATAGAGATTAAGGGTTAGACAAAATTGATTTCTTGCAAGGAGAAACTAATATTTTTGGAGAATTTCTCTAAGAATATTTATTGGCAATTAAGATTTACACAGACTTAGCCACTCTTGTTTGGATGTTATATTTAATAATTGACTTGTCCGCACTTGACAATCATCAAATTTTTATTTTCAATAGGCAGATGATAGTTGTAATTATTTGTGCAGATGTCTTTGGAATATATACTTTCTCCAAACCAGTGGTGTTCTGCTACCATCACGTAGTATCCACATCATCAATTCATTAAAGATTTGCTGGAAGTAATAACTACAGAATACCAAGCCTCTTTACTGAGTAGTAATTTCTATGGATTTCTTTATTGATTTATTTACAGAGGAGATGAACATCAGTTTAATGGAAAATTACTACATGAATTTATAATGAGGTTTGTAAACTGTGGTAAGAAGAATGAAGTGTGGGTAAAGTTAAATAATCAGTTTGCCCGATTTGGTATGCAAGAATTTTGTTTGATTACTGGATTGCCTTGTCACGAATCCAACGTCAATCTTCAATTAAATAATGATAGGCTTAGAAATGAATATTTTGAAGGTACAAAAGTGATTACAATGAGAAGGCTTTTTGAAGTATTCCACCTCTGCGAAGATCCACATGATAAATTTAAACTAGGATTAGTTATGTTAGTGGAGTGTGTGTTGAAACCAACAAGAAGGATTATTGATTACAAAAGTCTTAGCATGGTTGAGAATATTGATGGTTTTCTTGCATATCCTTGGGGTCGAAAAGCTTATTTTATTTTGTTACACTCATTGCAACAACGGGTTCAAAAGCTGCAACACAATCAACAAACTGATTGTAAATATACATTGCATGGATATCCACTTGCATTTCAGGTATATTTTTTAGATTTTTTATAATTTCTTAAACTATTTATAATATATCTAATATTTGTATTTCTTAATATTGAAGTTTTGGATTTACGAAGCATTTCTTGAAATTGGAGAAAATTTTGGACGACGTAGATATAAAACTTTACAAACTCCAAAAATGCATAGGTGGAAGCCAAACAAAAAATTGTTCGCGAATAATGTTAGACAGTTTTTAGCCACCAAAGATGTATGTTTTCTTTTATCAAACTACATGTACATTTAACGCGTTTGTCAAACTACATGTACATTTAACAATTTTATCATGTTTGTTTATCCTTTTGAACAAAAAATTTTTAAAAATATGTTTCAGATACAGATAGTCGCAGTGTTACAACCAACAGAAGAAGAATTACAAATACCATGGCACACAAGTCTTTCACTGCCAGTTGACAACCAACATACCCTGTTAGATGCCATAGTCAATCCCCAATTACATAACCTACCACATGTACCAGAGGAAATAGCTGAAACGGATATTCCAAGTGAGCATACACCAAGGGAAATACCTCAGGCAGATATTCCAGGTGAGATTGGAGTTCAATCGACTTTTTCTTCTGGAAGCTCCAACTATGTAACTAGACAGCAGATGGATGAAATGTTCAGCATGTATAGGCAACATGTAGTATTAGATATGTCTACTTTGTATAATAACATGTTTGAAGAATAATAAAAACAATAAGCTGACTATCTAGAGAAGCAAAGACTGCCCTTTGAAGAAGATGAAAAAAGAAGACGGGAGGAGATGTCTTACCGGAGACAGCTATTTGAAGAACATGAAAAAAGAATCCTTGATTACTATGAGGAGATGCAATACTAGCAAAGACAGCTATCTAAAGAAAATGAAAAGAGGCGATAAGATCTTGTCCATAAGAACTCAATCCAAAGTAACCAACCAACATCTCACCATACTCAAACATCTCAACAACATGTTCTGACATTACAACTTAATGTTCTCCATAAGAATCCCATCCAAGTTAACCAAGCAGAACCCTCAACATCTCACCAGACATCTCAACAACATGTTCAAGCATTAGAACAAATTGAACGGCCAAAAACACAAAAGACAGACGAAGAAAAAAAGAAACAATCTGGTCGATATCCTTTAGAAGACTATAGTATGGAGAAGTACGAAATTATTAGAGATTGGATCGTCATGAATCCATCTGGGTAATGTTTCGTCCTTCAATATTACAATTGTCATTTAATTTATCTAATGTTAAATCTAATCCATATTCTATGTAGATATTGGGATGATAAAAATGGCAGTCTCTATAAAAGCACACAGTTACAAGATACAATGGATGTAAATGAAGAGATGACTATAACAGTAAGTCATATTTAGTCATTATATTAAATCGTCATAATCAGTTTCATGCAATAGTAACATATCTAATTCCTGTCTATCATTTTGTTAGGCTATTATTTTAGAGTTAAGTCTTTTGAGACGGCGAATCCTTAAAGGTTGCATCCGTTGTTCTAAAGAATATGCTATTATGGACTTTCAATTTGAAGAGGAATGTCTTAGATATATGAACACTAGAGCAGATCTACAGGAAAAACCAAAAGCCAAAGACCTCGAAACACTTCACTACCCAATCTTCTTACAAGATTATATATTTGGTCATTTGCCACGTTGTGGTCTTCAATGGACAAAGTGAAACTATCTACTAATTCCACGCGCCTATCCAAGAGCCGTTTGGTATCTCTTCTTAGTTGATTTGCGTGAATGGAAATTACAAATATATAATTGTAGCAACAACTTTCAAACAATAGAAGAAGTCCTCGCCTATGCAAGACCAATATGGACGGTACTCCATAAACTATTGAAGCAACCAGATTTCTTAGTTAGAGAAGATTTCAACAAGCATAAAAAGAAGCAAATCGAAATAGACATTGTACCATACCAACTTTCCGCAAATAATGCGTAAGAATTTACTTCCATGTTATTATACTAAATTAATTTCTTCGATAAAATTTAATTTTCTCCATCAATAAATAATTTTGTAATTTTAATTGTGTATGCTAATTTAGTCTAACGTTGACTGTTTCAGGCCAAATTGTGCAGTTTTTATCCTAAAATATATAGAATGCTTCATTCTAAATTATCCACTACAAACAGTTCAATCGGATAGAATGACTATATATAGAAGGAAAATTGCTGTGGATATTTGTCAGAATGAATATTTTCTCCATCCATCCAGGTTTGTATATATTATTCATTCAAATCTTTTATATTTATTCTTAGTTAACTTTTCATGTTTTTTAACTAAGAATTAAGTTTTATAAAAATGTTAAACTGAAGTTACACCCCAGAGTTTATTAGCATGATAAATTTACTCTACAATCTTTTTGTTATAATTATTTGTCGTTTTAACTTCCTTTTCACCCATTTGCTTCATCCATTTGCTAGGTGATTATTACATTAACTTGCTGCTGGTATTCTGGTAATACGTCTATGTTGAAATGCAGAGAGTAAATGTGTGCTCTTCTTCATCCAGTTATCATTGCTTTGAGTTGGTAGTACTTTTGTGATGTGTGTTTGACATACTTAACAAATATAAATTTTTTATACTTTTGTGTAGGTGTTATGTAGAAATTAGTGATTTAATACAATATGTTTTTGTTGTGCAGTTTTTTTAGGTATTTACCTAAAGATTTCTTAGTTTTTTTCTTACTGATAGATAGTGCCATAAGCTCTTTCTTGTGTTAGTTTTTGTACTTTTTACTTGCTACAGCAAATGAAACAACAATCATACCTTTTACCAGCAGCCAAGTATGTATACAGTCTTTACATTTATGGCATATCCATCTGAAACATTGTTTGCCTACAAGTATTGAGCGTTGCTGATTATTTGTCAGTTGAACAATCTGGAGCTTGCTGTTAATCTTGCCAAAAGAGGGAACCTTGCAGATGCGCAGAAAATTTGGTACGTCAATCCTGTCTCTTCATGCTCTTGTCGTCTGAGATTTGTTTCTGATGGAAAACAGCTTGCAATTTCTTTATTTGTAGATTCTTGATTAGCAAATGTACTTATGCACATCTTTCCTTCTTACGACAGTATAAATTGGGCTGGGGTTATTCCTTTAGGAATAGATTAGGATTATATTTTGAATAACATGTTTACTATAATTACATCTTGTCTCGTTTGTGACGCATTAAGTGTGAGCAATAAATGATTACTTCTATTCAATTATGTAGTGCTTTGAGATAGTGATAACATGCCTTTTCTGTCATCTTAATAAAATGTCTCAGGTTGTCCAGCGCTTCCAAGAAATGTTCACCCAGACGAAGCCTAAAAAGGGCTCAACAAGTGAATTTCCGGTAAGTGCTTTTTCTTCATATAAATTATAATTATGGTATATTTATTTTAAAAAAAATTAATCTGTCAAAGGAGTTTTTCAATCTTCTGCTGGCTGTTTTCCTTATATTTTTGCCCCAACATTTTTATTTATTTTTGCTATTTTTATATAAAAAAAAGGGTCAAATTTTCAATTATCAGCAAGTAGAATAATATTTTACTTATAAATATATATTTACTTGAAGATAACTCATCAATATGTTTAGTGTTGTGGACTATAGGTAAGAAATAGAATTCTTGGAAAATAAATTCAAATTTAAATGGAATAGTTATACAGTCCAATTCCATGGTACCAAACATTGTATCTTATGAATTTTAATTTTGTATGAGGAATGGGATATATTAGGGAAAAAATTGGGAACTGGAATTGCTTTGATCGTTTATTTATTAATCTAGCGAAATAGTTTGTAGATTTACAAGTGCAGTTCTGAGAGGGAAGGATTGGGAGTTTCCTCTGCCACCATTTGGCCAGGTGATTGTGTTCGTTTACCCTTTTCTCTTCTTAATTTTCTTTATCCATTTTCTCACTGTTATGTTGCATTTCTGGAAGACTAAATTCGACAAATAATCATGTATTTAGTTCAATATAATATCAGATTAGGTATATAACTTGAGTCTGTGTGGGAGCTTGTCTTTTACCCATTTAAAAAAATCGTGTATATGTTATGTTTTTGCGTACGTCTTGACTATTTCTAAATTATTTGTATTACATGGGTAATTGTTGTGTGATTTCAAAGAACTCACCGTTGAAGAGAAAGTTTATAAAGTTTGTATAGAAGTATTTCTTTATGGTAACAAGCAGTTTGTTGCTATATATTTACGAAAGTTTTACACATGTCACAAATTGCTATTTACATAAGTATAAGACATTTTCTTGGGAATTGACTAAATTTTCAAATATTATATCAACTTTGAGTTTTGCTAAAAGTCTACAAGTTGAAATTCTTTTATTTTTCTTAAAGCATAAAATTATAGGTAAAACAATAGCCCTTTGGTAGACTAGATTTCAATTATCTGTGCTTTATTGGAGGAAGTAGTGGTTACTATCTACTTCTGAGTGAATACAACTTAACAACTCTTCTCGTTGGCTGGAAGCTTTATGAAATGGCTATTGTCAATTTAACTGGTACAGTTAAATGACCTCTTCATCGCCCCCAAGTCCTATTCCCCATACCATTCCCCATACAGATTTAAGCCACCATAATTATATAACAATCTCATATGAAAATCGTTGACTGTTATTTATATTTATTTCATGTTATTTTTTTTTGCCATTTGTAATGAAGTATCACGGGACTCCAAATGAAGATACATGCCTGGAGTGACATCTTTGCCGGATTTTAAATTTGCATTTCCGAAATGGCTCCTAAGGTAATTGGAGTTGTATGATTATTCTTTTAAATTTTTATTCTTCGTGTGAAATAAATTGGACAGAAATTAAAAAAATCTTAATTAGTGAATGCTCTAATTTCCAGGACTTCGCAACTGTGGTTCCAAATCTTGATGCAGCTCATCTTGACCTCCTTGGAGTAAGTTCTTTTCCTATAATAGGGTAAAGAATAATAGGCTTAATTAACATGATGTGATGTTTGTAGAGTGTCATCTTCAAGCTGGGCAAACACCACCATTGCTGCACTTGTTTGGAACCCTTCTAACAAAAGGGAAGCTCAATGCATTCGAGTCTTTGGAATTATCTCGCCTGGTCGTGAACTAAAACAAGGAGAATCTCTTGGAAAACTGGCTAGCCGAGGATAAGCTGGAATGTAGCGAGGAACTTGGAGACGTTATGAAGGTTAAATTACCTGTTAAATCTGAAATTTCTTTTACCATATATTGTTTCTATGTGAAAATTTGTATACCTTCCATCTTTTATTATGTTGTAACAAACATGAACCTGCTTTCTTGGTCTTTTTTTGGGTAGACTGTGGATAATGAACTTGCACTGAAAATATATATCAAAGCTACAGCTACTCCAAAAGTTGTTGCAACTTTTGCTGAACGTAGGACTTCCATAAAATTTTGATATACTCCAAGCAGGTCGCTTGCTCAATCATTCTGATATTCTTACTTTCTTTTATTTATTTCAAGATAATTACCACATTACAGTATGTGACAAATCAATCAGTTTATAAGGAAATGCCAGTCATTTTTTTCAATAGCTTTTCCCTCAGTTTTATAATTTTTTCAGATGAACAAACATGTTTATGCTGGTACAGGTATCTGTTCCTGCTGCAAACTATTCTTCGATGAGATCCTCAGGTATGCTTGGAATACAACTGACTTACTTTCTGGTGTTTTGAGTAATTCTTCTTCAATTGAATTTCACATTGTTGTAAATGAGACTTCTCATTTGAAATGACTAAAAAAATCTTTACCTTGGTGTAACCCAAATTTTGTTTCCCACATCCCTTCTATTTTTGCCAAACAACAATGAGTTGATACAGACTGAAAATTTTCGTTCAATCATTTAAAAGATATGTTTTTTCTTTCATTTGTGCAAATGCAATATGACTTTCAGTCATGTTCCACAATTATTTATTCCATAAAGCTTTGGGTGTTTTCGCATTTGCCTTAACTTTATAAAGTCGTATGGGGGTCGGTAGGTGGTGACAATGTTAATTGCAGTTGATAGTTGATTGACTTGCTTTGTTTCCTAAACAATTCCGCCCACGAAAATGACTATGATATTACTACTGAATTCCGTGAATGTATCCACATATTTGCCGAGGAAGTTGATGGCTTGGTGCGGCTTTGCGTTGAATTGTTCGATAAAACTTTAAAAGCCAAAGCTAAAATTGAACAGCTCAAGGAAGAGTTGAATGAGAAGACATAGTTGGTGAATAATCTATACGTGAAGCATCAACTCGAGAAGCAGGTACTTCACTGCTTAATATGTGAACTTTTCATATTTGTTTCATTGTCTAATTGCCAAGAATAGAGTTTTTAACGATTTTGTTAATAGGCAAACAAAGAGAAGATATTTTTTTGTCGGTTAGAAGTTCAGGAGATAGCTGCATTTGTCCTCGACTCTTTTGGGCATTACAAGGCCATTAATCGTAACTGCCCTTATTATTACCTGTCAGCTGAATATGTGGCAAGCTAACATAAATTTTAAATTTTGCTCTTTTAGTTGTCCATCCAGTTCATTTTATTCATCATGTTAACATTTTCAATTACTTGCCTCTTTTATTTAGGTCCTTGAAATCAATCTCGTGACTGATGCTATTTTAGCGAATGGGATGTTTAGTCATTATGACAGACCACGCATTAGACAACTCTGTGAAAAAGCTGGTCTGAACATACGAGCACTTCAGGTTAAATGTTTAATCATGTGTGTGTTACTTTGTTAAATACAGTAACTTATTTTAGCTGGCGTGCTAGCTTGGAAAGATCCTCAAGTACTTGTATCCACTCTCCAAATAGCAGAAATCTTAATGGAAAAGCTTCCTAGTACTTTCTCAAAGATGTCTGTAAGGGAAGGTGTTGTTCATGCTGTGGATTCTTTAATAATAGATGGATGTACATGTCTGCTGCAATTGTCATGTTGTAATGATCTCTGGCATTGCCATAAGAATTTTTGGAAGAAGACCATATAGCGCTAAAGATATCGAGAAAATCACTGAAGAAAAGTGTTACCTAAAATAACTTTTTGTTCTTTGTCTGCTTCGAAGCTTTTAGAGAAAACTCGCCAAAGATAGCTTACTAGGAAGTTCTTCTACAATAAGTAAAATAAAAGCACAAGTCTTGTTAAATGAGACCTGAGTTTTATTCAAGTTTAGATGCCCTTGTTAGTCGAAAATGATGATTCGTTAACCTAAATAAGTTCATATGAAACACTGCGCATTTAAACTGCAGTGAGATTTGACTTGATTCTAGCCGTAGAAGTGCAAAACTAAAAGTCCATCCATCCCCTTCTGTTAGTCCATTGATGCTCCAGTCAGCTTCTAATGGATTGTAGAACTTCATGATTGCTAATTAGGTTGCTATTTAGAGCTTTCTGTGCTTCTTCTTTTGCTGCTTAATACAGAGGGAAAATGAGGCCTAAAGGAAAGGGAATTCACTTGTTTACGCTCCTCTTTATTAGTTCTTATATGTTGTTTCTTCACGATTCATTTAATCGCAATACTAACTACTTAACAACATTTACACTACTTGTTTTTTACCTTGTATCATCGATTCATCAACTGTACTCAACACTTCTCTTTGGTGTGCAGTTATTTGTTGATCCTGCATCGAACAAACTGGAAAACTAACATACTTACGTCCCTTTTAATTCCATACATTTTTCTGAGTCTTCCTTCACTAATATTCAACTTGCTCAGGTAATGATGAATGATCCTTAGTGTAACTTCCATATTTTTTGACTGTTTTGATAATTCTTTTTTGCGTAAAACTTACACGAATAATGGTACAGAGGAGAAATTGGGAAGTGGATTGCGCTTATTGCTGTTGTCCTACGCCTTTTCTTCCCCAGATGTTTTCCAGGTATGTCATTATTACCAGTCAGTCGTAATACCTTCTCCCGCCCCCTTCTATTCGGAGTAATATCATAATTTTTTTAATGCAGATTGGCTAGAACTGGCGGAAGCCTTGATCATTCTCATTGTGGTGGCTCCAAGCTTTTTTGCTGACACCATAAGGGACAGCTGGGTTGGTACCTTGATTTGTCTGGTCATTGGATGCTATTTGCTGTAGAAACATATCCGAGCATTGGGTGGGTTCCAGAATTCCTTTACTAAGAGTCACGGGATTTCCAACACTATCAAGATAGTCATTCTGTTGGTATATCCAGTTTGGGCACTCATACTTTACATTCTTTGAAGGTAATGTTTCAGTGTAATTTATATGTGAAGGTTTGCATGATTTAATCCCTTGCCTGTTTTGCTTCTGTGTTACAAACAAGTTGGTTTGTTCTTTGGATTCATTGGACCCAAGATTGAGAGAGTTTTATGTCACTGTATATAACAGAATTCTCCTTCTACGAATGTTTTATTGATACAATAAACTAAACTTTATTATTAATAAATTTAGAGTCGACCAATGAAAGGATACACGTACAAAACAAACTCCATTAATGATTAATATTCATGGATTTACAATAAATCCAGAATTATTCGATTTGTTGCACTAGATACGAGAGGTACACATGGACATTAACAAGGAGAAGCATGTGTAGTTCTATGATGTACTTGAATTGTAGATCTGAAGTACTTGGAAGGGACATTTAATATCTCAGATCAATTTGATGATGTTTTTTATGCCTTTGATCCTTTGGCGTCACTGTACAGTTTATCGATGCAATCTGCAGATGTACAAAAACACGTTTAGAATGACGACGTTTAATATTCATTCATGAGCATTAAACACAATATCATGCCATTAATACACCATTATGACTTGTTTGTTAAGCACTAACAGTATTAAAAGCTATTTTTGCAAATTCAAATAGTTATTGTGCTTTTATATTTATTAGGCGTATTTTTATTTTTTATTTTATACTTTTATCATACATGGTCTTGATTTTATATTAGTCTTCAGTTTTGTTTACTCTCTGCCAGTTTTTTGTATAACCCACATTTCTTTCTATGATGTTGCTTATCATAGTTAGTAGAAATTATCGTGGGAGACAAAGACGCATCTACAACTGCCGATGATGCAGTTTCAACCATGATGAATAAAGTCTTTTTTGGTTATAACTAAGTAAAAAACACCAGATAATCTAACTACCAACACTTGCTGTGTTACATCAAGGATTTAAAATTGAAAAGTTGTATTTTCTTTTGGAGTCCAAACCCCATTCATGTATGCTCGATACATATGTTAACTCCTCAAGTAGCTAAATGATTGACAGAAAAATACAAGTATATTTTGTGTGTTTTATTAAGTAGTTTCTTTAGTTCTATCAGCAGTTTCCTATTTCGCTTGTCATCTATTTACAAACATTTCAGTTTTAAGTAGTTATAATATTCAAAATGCTTTCTTTTTCTTTTTGTAACATGAATTTCTTCTTCACTTACATGTCGACTTCATTTCTATATATTTATTGTAGTATACATATGCAGTCCAACGCTAATATGCACAAGGAAAAAAATGCATGCACATGCATCGCACGTGCCTTCACTAGTTAATAATAAAAAGAGGTACAATATTTCTAGAATACTCCTACAATATAATATCCCTAAAACATTAAAAGAGAACAATTCAAATTCACTGTTTCATGCACTGTTTGAACTTTACTATTCATAAGGAATCATGTTCTTGACATGCTAATGTCATATATATTAATTTTGTCCTTTTATTTTTCCCCCTCAAACAGTACGTAGTTTTCTTGTCAGAGGACATGGTTTCTCCATTCCTCCACACAAGCTCCCATATCTCTTGTGTCTTCACACAACCGTTCAAGACTTGTCCTTTATTCTTCTCTATTTTCCTCTTTTGTTTTGTCTCTCTACTTCTCAGAGCTCCTTTCACTTTCTCTCCATCGTTTTTACTGCCCATTTGAAATCAAACCATAGGTAACAAAATCATAGATCTCTTGGGTATTCTGGACCTTTAGCCGGTAGATCCTCCTTTCTATTTCGTGAGAAATTTTGTTCTACAATTTTCGACTTTTTCTCCGACGACATCTGTATCTTCGTTCTTTATCTCTCTAGTTTTTTATTTGTTTTTCTGATTTCTTCCTTTTTCAGTAAGTAAATATCAAGTTCTTGCTATGAATCTTGGGCCTGGTTGATGATTTTATTGTTCATTTCAGTATTGCCAAGAATTTTTTAGGGTTGCTCTGATTTTTTCCTATTTTGGTAAGTAAATGTCATTTTTTTTGCTGAGAATCTTGCTATGAATCTTGCGGTTTGGTTGATGGTTTTACGATTCATTTTAGTATTGCCAAGAATTTTTTAGGGTTTCTTCGATTTTTTTTCCTAGTTTGGTAAGTAAATGTCATTTTTCACTAGGAATCTTGGGTATACTTGATGCGTTTATGCTAAGAATTTTTTTTACTTTGAATCATGATCCTACTGTGATGTAGATTTTATTGGGTAATCTGTATTTTTCCTTTCTCACTATATCCTATTTTAATCGTTTTTTTTATTTCACAAATATAGGCATCAACTTTCCAAAGAACTTGCTAAAATAAGAAAAACACGTATCTCTTAGAGTTGGCCCGTAGTTTTGTTGCCTTTTGCTTTTATTTCTCAATTATTTGGAAGCAATTAACAGTACTAGTGCAACCACCTAAGACAATTTCTTGTTTTTGAACAAAATGAAATCAATCTCATTTATATGTTTTTTTGGTTAGAAATTGAAGTATATTTGTTGTTGGCCCCTCAACTACTAAAAGATACCAATACAATACAATGTGAAATTGAGATTGAGTCAAAATCACAGTGCTAGAGCGTTAAGTTACAAATTGACTACGTTTCTTTTCTCAAGCATGTGAAATATTTTTCTGTTTTCACTTCGATGTTTATGTTCGTGAATCTCTATTTATTGATTGTGTCATAATTTGTTGATCTCTTTGATGCAAATTAGATGTCATGTTTAATTTCTTAGTGTTTTTACTTCTAAGATTTTTTATTTTATTTAATTTATTTTGGTTTCACGGTGACTTTTATGCTCTATTTTGGTTTTTACTTTTAAGTGCTCCTAATAGAAATAGATTTGCTTTAATTTCAGGATATGCGTGAGCATTAGAAAAAGCTTTTGATGCCTAAACTATGATTGTTGTGCTGGTATTTGATTTACTGCTTAAATGAACTATGCAACAATACTTTGTTGGGTTTGTAACGTTTTCTTTAGGCACCTTCTGAGGATGTCAGTTTGCCATTAGTGTTTGGATGCAGTATTTAAGAAGATTAAAAAGTAGGGTAAAATATCAATCTATCTCGTGAATTGGAGTTGTGGTAAGTTATTTGCTTCGGGTTTTATTTTTTATTTTTTAATTTCGTGCTTTTTTATTTTATTTCTTACCGTCAATTTTAATTAGATTGATAACAATTTTATTAAATTGTTAAAAAGTTAAGTAGCTGACAAATGAAGTATCAATTTACCAAGTGAAGTGTCAAAAATTGATTCGCTTTGCGAAAGGAGCCATCATAGGGTTCAAAATAAATGTTGATATTCCATTTTTGTTCGACTTTTCTGCATCGTGTACCGTTCACCTATGTGACAGCTTTGGTGTGATTCTAATTTACTGATTGAAAGAAATAACTACTTCATAATATTTTCCCAACAGTTACGGTGAAAATGGGGTTAGCGTGTTAATGTGGTAGATCACTCTCACTTAAAGCACACACCATTTTGACACATACATAGAACTAAATATTTGTGTGAGATGTACTTGATATTAAGTATTTAAGTTGCATGAAAATGAAAATGAAAAACGCGATATGAAAATGGAAATGAAATGATTTTCCTAACAGAAAATAAGACTACAAATGCTGAGAAAAAGATTTTCGTATCATTTTTCTAAATTCAATTATATATATTCAAGTTAATCCACATGGTTCAGGTACCAATGTTATAATTTGTAGCTCAATTGATATTTTTTTTGTTCATTTCTTTCATGATGATACAAAATGGAAAGAAAGATTAACAAGACTTTGTAGCTTGATGTCCAACGGCGGGCAACAAAGTTAAAGAATTGGATAGCTCAAAACCGCCCCAAGGGCTGGTGATAAGTTCTTAAAACTAAAAACAGTTAAGCCTCAAAATCACCAGACCTTGCTTTCGACATGCCCTTGTAGCTCGACGTCCGGCGGTGGGCAACAAAGTCAAATAATTGGCTAGCTCAAAATCGCCCCAAGGGCTGGTGGTGAGTTCTTAAAACTAAAAATGGTTAAGGCTCAAAATCACGAGACCCTACTTTCGACAAGCCCTTGTAGCTCGACGTTCGGTGGTGGGCAACAAAGTTAAACAATTGGCTAGCTCAAAATCTTCCCAAGGGTTGGTGGTGAGTTCTTAAAGCTAAAAACGGTTAAGGCTCAAAATCACCGGACCCTGCTTTTGACAAGCTCTTGTAGCTTGACGTCCGGCGGTGGGCAACAAAGTCAAACAATTGGCTAGCTCAAAACCGCCCCAAGGGCTAGTGGCGAGTTCTTAAAACTAAAAATGGTTAACGCTCAAAATCATCGGACCCTGCTTTCGACAAGCCCTTGTAGCTCGACGCCCAGCGGAGAGCAATAAAGTCAAAAAATGGGCTAGCTTAAAATCACCCCAAGGGTTGGTGGTGAGTCTTAAAACCAAAAATGGTTAAGGCTTAAAATCACCAAACCCTGCTCTCGACTACCCCCAATGGCGAGCGACGATGTTGAGAAATTGACTTACTCGAAATTGCCCCAAGGGCTGGTGGTGAGTTCTTAAAGTTGAAAATGGTTAAGGTCGAAACCATCGGGCCCCACATTTTCCTGGCATACAACGGTGAGCAATAAAGAAGGGCAAACAAACTCTCATACGTCAGTAAACGACATCAATACCACAAAATAAGTATGAAGAAAAAAGGAAAGGCAAAGTAATAACGATGTCCAAAAGTAAGCATTCATACTGAAAACCTGTTTGGACAACATTTTCAATTGTTAACCGTCAGTTTGTAGAAGATGCCACGTGTCACACATAGAAAAATTCAGGCCCACGACCCGTGTCGAGTCGGCCGATGGCAATGTGTGGGCTTTGGCTCAACCTACTAGCATGTAGGGCTTCTCCACTCTAAAGACTATTGGTCCTCCTTGGGGCCCAAACTTGAGCAATATAAAGTAATTTCTATTTTTCTAGTTTTCCTATGTGGGATTGAAATGTTTTGATTTTCTACCAATTTTTTATTCATAATTTATTTCAACTTCAAGTGGTCATCTTTAGTCCTTAAATTCTCATTTACCTTTAATTGGTTTTGAGAAAATAAATTCATATATTAATCTACTCATGGAATAAAATACACTTGACCAAAGAAATCATTTATCCAACTAACGGGACCCACTTAAATAATTGGTAAAAAAATGGTCAAACCAACTAATTAAACCAATTTCCACCAGTTATTTCTTAATTATCTTTCTTTATGTGATTATTATAGGTGTCCAAAGGTGTAATGACATGTATTACTTGAAAAATCGGATATTCGACCCAACTACACCTAGAGAGGGTTATTAGATGTAAACGCGGAATTAAAAATTAATTAACATGCAACAAATCACAAGTTAATTATGTCTAGATGATTAATCAATCAATTCAGTTTATCCTAGTTTGAACTATCGCAATAACGAAAGCAATAACTAAAGCAGTAAACAACACAATAATTGTTCACGGAGAAACCCAACGTGGGAAAAACTCCGGACGCTTTGCCAGTCAAAGATCCACTATAAACTATATTATAAACTTACAGACCACCAGCAAAGTTGACGATACAAGATTTATGATCTCCTGTCTGAAATTTGAAGTAGCTCTCTTGGAATGTACACACGAATACAAATCCTAACTCTTCTCGCAGTTTATCTCCTATAGATCCACCAAGAATTCTCGTTCTTGAGTTTCTTCCTTGATCTTCGCAGCCAGCTAAGTTGACGACACAATCTTCCCAACAGATCCAAGTAAAGAATCGCACCAGTGTATTTGATTGAAGGTTTTGATGTTTTCAATCCAAAGAGCGCATATAATAAAGTGATTGAATTGGATGAAGGTTTAGCTCTTGAGAGAATAAGTGTTTTCTCTTGAATGTGTAATGTTCAATTTGCTTTTCCTGAATGCAGCGCCCCCTTTTATATGTTGGACGAATATGAAAATTTTGGCCAATAAAAATCTCGCGAAATCGCAAATTAGGCCAGGCCATAAAATGATCGCTCGACCGAGGGCCCTGTCGCTCGAGTGACAGGTGGGCAAAGGTCGAGCGCTGGATGTTCTGCTTCATCCGCTCGAGCATGACTCCCGCAAGCAGCTAGCGAAAATGTGACGAGTTTCCTTTATGTTCCAAATTTGGATCCCGAACCCTACACTATACAACCAACTTTGAAACTGTACAATTAAGTCCCTAAACTTCTAAAATGTTCAACTTGGTCCTTTTGTTCACAAAAAAAAAATTAAGCCTAAAGAAAAAATACTAGGTCCAACTATTATCTGAATGCAGCTTCCCTTTTGTTCAACCTGTATCCTGAAATCGAAACTCACATACCAAGTATAAAAGCACGTGATACAGGAAATAAACAATAAAGCACTTAGAAGCTTACACACATAATCAATCAAATAAGCATGATCCTACTCACTATGAAATCTCCCCTCCCTTTTTGTCACAAATGTTGAAGGGAAAGAATAAATCAATCAACGCAATGGGAGATAATCAACAAAGCATATAGCGTAAAGAACAACACAAGTGAAATGAAGCAAAATCATTACATAAATAACTAGAGTTTGGTACAAAAGAAGTGAATACATCAAGAACCTACCACAACTCTAGCAAAGCCAAAAAGAATCAGAGTCTACTACGAAATAGCTAGCCCTAAACTATGAAGCTTGAGCCTCGTCCTCATCAGTAGCATCTGAATCATCACTCCCTGCATTCTAATGATCACACATCCATCTCACATGTCACTGAAGATATGCCACAGCTCTCCGTAAGTCAGTGACATCAGCCCGAGTTTGAGTCACCTCTGCTAGCAACTGAGCCTGTTGGTTGACCAATGTAGACATCTAGCCCATCAAGGCGACCATAGGGTCAACCGAAGAAGTAGAAGCAGGAGGGACTGGAGTAGAAGAAGTGGATGAAATATCAGAAGGAGGGACGGTCGAAGGACCACTAAGAGGATCACCAATAGGAGCAACTGGTGCTGCAGGATCAGCAGGCTCAGCTGGAGCAGAAGCAGAAGGCGCATGTGATCGAATCTGTGACAAAGTAGTGTAACCTATAGGACGCCCTATGTGATGCGAACCCGGTTAGCATGAACATTATCGAACCCACAGGAGAATGAACCGGATCCCAAGAACGTCCAAATACGACCAAAGTTTAGAATTTAACCTCTAAACATTGAACCAAGCAACCGAAGGTATATTAAACCAGCGACCTCTTGATCACAAAGCCTCGAATCTCACCCGGATAATTTTGGATTTTGAACCCAACAAGATGAAACAAGTAATCCAAAGATAACGATGATGTAATGAACCCATTGCTCACAAATTGAAGAATCCACGACCCGATATTTTCAACGCCACAAAGATTATTCATCTTTGATAAGTTTGGTAAAATTGTTAATGGAAGAACAAGAAGAAAGAAACCTTTCATTTTTCATATAATAATCAAGTCTGCTCTTACAATGAAAATAAAGATCCTATTTATACTGAAACAATAAAACCCTAAGAAATATGGAAAAGACGAAATTTAAGACTCCTAGAATATAGAAACTTGCCAAAATTAAGAAATATAATGAAATAAGAAAATTCGTGAAAATTAAATAAAACTGCTGTTTTTTTATTCTATGCGGCCGCATAGAAGGTTTCTATGTGGTCGCATAGAACAACTTCTGCCTGCCTCCGAGGTCTCTGCCTTCTCCATGCGGTCGCATGCTTGAAGTTCTATACGGCCGCATAGAACTTAGTTTCACTTCCATCTTCGATCTTTAATTTTGTCTTGATCCAATTGCTTTTGACCCTCGACCCCTTTACCAAACTTGGTCTTTGGCTTGTTGACTTAGGCCTTTTGGACTCCAAAACTCGGCCAAGTGATTGCCTATCTCGGGTCATATCACTATGCGACAAGAATGACTCTCGGGAAAAGTGACACCAAGGGCTGTGACCAAGCAGTGAATAAGACAAGCATAAGGCAAACCTATCCTACGGCCAGGGATACGAAGAAAACGCAGAATATGCTAGCAAAGGAACGTAGGAAGGTTAATGGAATCACCATGCACAAGGGTATAGAGAAATCTAGCCCGATTGGACGGTAGAGAAGAAATATGTCCGATTGGCCATAGGTTCGTGTACGAAATGCGCAATAGAACCTGGCGATCAGTAGACAGTGATCCAGTACGGATCGGAGTGGACCCACCGATATAAGAAAGGTCAAACAAAGTGGAATAAATGATAGTATCAGATGGATCGGTCTCGGCTGAAAGATAAGGATAAATGGGGTGAAAAACCCTAGGAATATGTAGAGACTCGGCCAAAATATCGGGTGTAATCCTAAGGGTGCGACCTCTAAGGTAGACCCTGAAAGCAGTATCATGGACCTCGTGAATGTTCACGTAGAACTTACGAACCAAGAGACTTGATGGAGGAACCAACCCGATCAACAAAGAATCCCAGCCCCATGAAGTAAATATCGTGGAAATATCAAGGGAAATATTAGAAATGATTATCTCACGCTCCACTAAGATAGGGCGGCGTGAGAACTGGGAAGTGAATACCTCAGAAGCAGTAGATGATATAAATCGGGCTCGACTGAAAGAAGATGAACCATTGGGCCGCTGCACTGCGGTCTTAGATCTTTTCGGTGGTATCTGTGACATGGTTGCAAAACAAACACATCAAAAGATGGTACGAAGGAGAGTATAGACCACAAGATACAACAGAAAATGCTTGAAATGATGCACGATGGAGGCATGCGCGCAAAATGATGCAAAAATAAGCCGAAGCAAGCAAAATAATGCAAAAAGACGTCAATCACACGCAAAACGATGCACAAATACGTCCAAGTACAAAAAACGATGTAAGATTGGACTAATGCACTCAAAGTAATGTAAAAGTGTCAAACATGTCATGAAATGACCAAAACGTGCAAGGCGTGACGTAGTGCAGTGGCGTCAAGGCATGTTGCAGTGACGTCAAGGCACCGCGACGCGATGTGTAATTCATGTCACGGAAGCAAAACTTAACTCAAATCAACTCTAAATCGAGACATGAGAGTATAAACACGTTCATGGCATGTAATAGGGCTCGTGTGTGCAATGGTGTCACAAAAATCACACGAAAATCCCAATGAGACATTTTCTCGAACATGCGGAGTGCAATGTTAAAGCATGAAATTTAGCCTATAATCTAACACAACCATGCCAACCAAGCATCACACAATGTTGTACTACATTCCTAGTATCTAGTCCAATCACAAAACATCACAAAAAGCAAACAAAAATGGGCAAAATCGAGCCATGTAGAAGGCACCCAAGTAATGGTAAAAAATGCATAAATTCGAGACAAAATCGAAGTATATTGATGCAAATACATCAAACCCATGTAGTGACAACAAAAACGCACGAATTCATGTAGAAAATCAACTCAAAAGCCAATTAAAACTTGAAAACCCCAAAAAGATTGAAAACTAAGATCTAAGTAAATTACATTTGAAATTCGACGTAATGCTTGAAGTAATTGATGTTGATGAAGTTCAAATCAAGTGCCAATGTAATGGGTAATATGTTTTTGAGGAATTACATCAGACAAATCGAGAGAAAATCGAAAGAGGCGTGCAAAAAATATGAAAAATGAGGTTCAGACGCGTATTTGAAACCAATGTCGCTCGAGCGAAGGTCTAACGAAGCTCGAGCGAAATCATTCTGTAAGTGTCGCTCGAACTATATTCAAGCAATAATTGAGCGAAAGTCGAAATTTCAAAAACAACACCAGATTTTTGAAAATTCACTTTTAAGCACAGTTTTCAAATTTCGACAAATATAGCACATTTTCAAAACTTTCACACCTAGCACCACTCGATTTTTTAAAATAAAAATCAATGGCACACACTTCAACATGTTGGTCAACGAGAAAATGTAGTTGATCACAAATATGACAAATTTAAGAATATGAGTGCTGCCTCACACACATAAAACAAATTTAAATGGAGTAAAGTTTATATGTGACTCAAGTGTGTAATTTGTCACTGTTTCCAAGTAAAAAAGACTCCAAACCTTAAATTTGTAAAAGAGACACGCAAAATCACTGTCAATAGGTCTATTCCCCTAATCATGAAAGTCAAAACTTTTAAACACGTTAGGACCTATACATGAAACTCATTTACTAATATGTCAAATCTTACTCCCCCTATCTTTAAACATATATATTTTTTGATATTTCAAGCTCAATTTGTTTTTTCAATAACTCATAATTTTTTCATCTTAAGTGTATGTTCTAATTCATTGAGCAACTAAGATGACCCCTGTAGCGAGTTTTAGGTCGGTTATCCCAAATTAGATGACCATAGGCACCAGGTATAGAGATACCCTTCAGACTTAATTACTCGAGTCAAATAGCCTTGAAAAAGAACAGTAAGATATGAGTGTAACAATTTTACAAATAGGGGGTATGAATATGAACTAAGGTCTAACCAAATAGTCAATTCATGTTCAGAGTCACCCTATAACAAGTGACAGCCATCTCAAATTTCACACATGCGGTCTATACCTATTTACACGGTCATAGTGTGCGCAGTGCAGGATGTACATGACGAAACATATACAGAATACTCCACAAACATTCATATCATGTGATGAGAATTGGACTGCTTATCTAATCAATGCATATTCGATCACAGCGTGCATTATCCAGTATAACATACATAATGCAGTAGTCCACACAAACAAATATTTCTTTTTTTTCGTTTTTCAATTTTTCAATAGTTTTTGGATTTTACATATATCAAAAAGTATTAAAAGCACACAGAACAAAAAAGAACACAAGCACAGAAAAACAAAAGTAAAAATCAAAACAAAAGACACAAAAGCAAGTAAAGCACGCATGACGTAAAATGAATGCAACACTGCATATATGATATGCTCAATGCGTGCAGATTCCCAAGAATGGGATCAGTGGGCTGCATAAGCACTAGTGGCATATCCGTGATCAAGAACAGATTTCTTGACCTATGCCTTCCTAGTATTCGAGGTAGAATTAGTCAATTTAGAGATCATCTCAGTCAATTGAACAACCTGACTGGAAAGATGGTTGACCTGACTAGAAATATCCCGATTTCTCTCCCTACGCACAAACTGACGACATCTCTGCCTAATGGGACTCAAAAGCTCCACAGTGATGGCATGTGGGTACAAACCTAGGCCTAACCATGTGACCGATAATGATTTTGAGGATCATAATTCCTACGAGACCTACGAGTTCTCTGTCCTACGATGCGCTTACCTTTAAGATTAGGATTTTTAGTAAAGTGTGGCTGAGTGGAAGCCGAAATGAAAAAAGTCCTAGCGATACTAGCAATATGTGATTTTTTCTTATCATAACCTAGACCTCGTCTATCACCTACATGCTTGTTCATACCTAAGATGCTATCAAGCTTCTTAGTCCCACTAGAGAAAGCCTCGAGCTGTGAATTGAATTTTTCTATATCAATCGTGAGGGTCTTAACAGTCTCTTCTAATCTCTCATTCTTACATATCAACTCACTCAAGTTTTTGGCAGAGTCTTGAAGTTCACTAGTTAACTTCTCTTTCTCTCGCTTTAACAAATCAAGCTTCTTAAGAAGGATAATGTTTGACTTCTTAATTTTAAGACTCTCCTCATATAACTCCTGATACACTGCTCGAATGTCACTCTCTACATCCGAGTCATCAGTACAGCTCTCACTAGAGTCATCAGACACAACCTGCTTATTAGACTCATCAAATCCACTCTTTACCTGAGATACGAAGGCCATGTGCTTTTCTACTTTCTCACCATCTGACTGCACACTAGGATCACTATCACTAGAATCATCATCAGATAGTGCAGCAACGAAGGCTTTACCTTTAAATTCATTCCTACAGTGCCCAATCCCCTGGCACTCATGACATCTAACTGACTGAAGCTCACTACTAGACACTTTACCACCACTTCTATCATGTCTCTCTCTCTCTCTTTGAAACTTCTGAGGTGGACTTCTCTTCCTAGGCCGTGGTTTCTGTCTATTTCTAAAGGCTTGATTAAACTTCTTAACAAAGTAGGCCATTTCCTCACCTTTAAGGGGTTCACCATCACTAGACTCTGAACCTTCTTCCCTACGGATGTTCAAGGCAAAAAACTTTTGTTTCTTAGGTTGTGCTAAGGTCAATTCATAGGTTTGAAGGGATCCTACGAGTTCTTCTATCTTAATATTGTCAAGGTTCTTGCTTTCTTCAATAGCAGTTACCTTAGGCCTAAACCTTTCAGGTTGGGATCTAAGAACCTTACGAACGATTTTAACCTTGGGGATCGTTTTGCCTAGATTAAAGCTAGAGTTCACAATATCATTCAACTTAGCATAGAACTCATCAAACCTCTCATCATCATTCATCTTAAGTTCCTCAAACCTAGATGTCAACATTTGTAATTTGGAGTTTTTCACAGTTTTAGTACCCTCATGGGTTGTCTCCAAAATATCCCAAACTTTCTTAGCAGTCTCACACATAGACACTCTCCTAAACTCCTTAGGAGACACAACCATAAACAAAGCATGCAGACCTTTACTATTCCAATTATACTCAGACAGTTCCTCTTTGGTCCAAAGGGAAATATCAGTAGGAGTAACAACTCCTGACATAGTAGTAGAGGGTACAGACCAGCCATCTTGCGCACAAAGCCAAATGCGCTAATCTAAAGACTTAAGAAAGACTCTCATCCTAACTTTCCAATAAGTATAATTAGAACCATCAAAGTAAGGCAGTATAGAAAGTGATTGACTCATCTAGACTAACAATTATGGGTCAGGAATCAAATTTAAGCTCTGATACCACTTGAAAAATAGGAGATTCGACCAAACTACACCTAAAGGGGGGTGATTAGGTGTAAACTCGGAATTAAAAATTAATTAACATGCAACAAGTCACAAGTTAATTATGTCTAGGTGATTAATAAATCAATTCAGTTTATGCTAGCTTGAACTACCGTAATAACGAAAGCAATAACTAAAGCAGTAAACAACACAAGAATTGTTCACGGAGAAACCTAACGTGGGAAAAACTACGAATGCTTTGTGATAAGGACGAGAACCCCTAACTTTCCCCAAAAGTGCGCTCAAAAGAAAATGGTTGGACCCTGCCTTATTAACTAGCCCAGGAGACATTCTGCAACCGATGTGGGACGCATCATCCCCACCCCTTAAGACCCGACCGCCTCGGTCGGCGATCCGTCGAACCCTAAGCGACACCGGCTAACAGAGTGGTGACTTTGATACCAAATGATAAGGACGAGAACCCCTAACTTTTCCCAAAAGTGCACTCAAAGGAAAAGGGTTGGACCCTGCCTTATTAACCAGCCTAGGAGACATTCTGCAACCGATGTGGGACGCATCACTTTGCCAGTCAAAGATCCACTATAAACTGTATTATAAACTTACAGACCACCAGCAAAGTTGACGACACAAGCTTTTTGATCTCCTGTCTGAAGTTTGAAGCAGCTCTCCTGGAATGTGCATACGAATACAAATCCTAACTCTTCTAGAAGTTTATCTCTTGTAAATCGACCAAGAACTCCTCGTTCTTGAGTTTTTTTCTTGATCTTCGCAGCCTAGCCAAGTTGACAACACAATTTTCCCGACAGATCCAAGTAAAGAATCGCACCAGTATATTTGATTGAAGGTTTTGATGTTTTCAATCCAAAGGGCGCATATAATAAAGTGATTGAACTGGATGAAGGTTTAGCAATTGAGGGAATAAGTCTTTTCTCTTGAATGTATAATGTTCAATCTGCCTTTCCCGAATGCGCAGCGTCTCCTTTTATATGTTGGACGAATATGAAAATTTTAGCCAATAAAAATCTCACGAAATCACGAATTAGGTCAGGCCGTAAAACAGTCGCTCGAGCAAGGAGCATGTTTGCTCGAGCGAGGGCCCTGTCGCTCGAGTGACATGTGGGCAAAGGTCGAGCATTGAATGTTTTGCTTCATCTGCTCGAGCATGACTTCCACAAGCAGCTAGCAAAAATGCGACGAGTTTCATTCGTGTTCCAAACTTGGATCCCGAACCCTACACTATACAACCAACTCTGAAAGTTTACAATTAAGTCCCTAAACTTCTAAAATGTTCAAGTTGGTCCTTTTGTTCGCAGAATAACCAATTACAATAATCTAACACTAACATTACTCATGGAGTGAAAGATTTATATAATATTTTAACACAAGTTTCTCCCTTTAGACCTGACTATTGAAGAACATTAATTGTTAACAAAAATACCAAAAATTAGGAGGTAAGGACAACCATTATTAATAAAGTAAGCATTCTTCACTTGTTCATTTACTTAAATAACATTTCAATATAGATCATATGTATTATTCTCTACTCCTGCATTCTTCATTCTCATAGCTCTTTCATTTTTCTATGTTCTCTTGTCCACTAATTACCCACATTATTCTAAAATTCGGTTCCTTTCTATACTCTCTTTTCAGTTGAAACTTGAAAGGAGCCATAGGTCCAATATTTCCTATATACTTATTCTATATTATGGCATGACACTATAATATGGCAAATTACATTTTTTTGTGTTGTCGTTATAAGATAATTGGAAACAATGTAAAATATTCATTCCCAGAATCTATGAGATTTTTTTAACAGAATACTTATGATATAAGATGGCCTTAACAATTATCTACAATGGCAAGTGAGGTGAGAACTATTTGAAATGCACCTCACGCCTACCAGTATGAGCCATCTATGTTCACATAGGTCGACCACCATGAGGCCGTCGACCCCTATGCTACAACTCACATGCCTACCACGTGAAGCTGTTGAGCTCCATGCTTACCGCATGAAACGGTTGACCCCCATGCCTTCACCACTATGAGGCCAACACTACACTTAACCAAATAAGTGCAAGCGATACTTACGGGAACCGCTCATCAACAAACGCGGGCACAATAAACCGCTTGAGGAGTGGAAGTCATCCTATCAGAATGTGGAGGAGTGGGGAGACTTACGTGGGACACATGGCACCACTAAGCGCTGAACGAGCGTGTTGTGTCAGGTGCCTATAAATACTTTAAAGGTGAGAAATGTATGGCTCTCTGAAGAAAAAAACTCTGGTAATTTGAATACTCATTTTCGCTATTTTCTCTCTAAGTCTATATTTTCAAATCCGATACTAATTCTTACGCCGAAGGTACAACGGGGGAGAAAGCCCCGCCCTTTACTTTGTAGAAAATACTCGGCCATCGGAGTTGCATAAGCACCTTAAGCCACCAGGAAGGAATGGAGGAGAGCTTCACAATTATTTCAACGCACAATGTATGCTGCTAAAACTAAATAACGGCAACGCATACCGCATGTTGCTAAAATATTAAGAGTAACGCGCATTGTACATTGCAAAAAGAAATTCAACGACAATGGACTTCGAATGTTGCAAAAAGGCGCATTAGCAACATTCCTTATAAAAACGTTGTTAAAACTCAATTTAGTCAACCAATAGCAACATACACTTAGGGTCCGTTTGATAGAAAGATGAAAAATGGATGACAAATAAAATGTTTGGCAGGGAAGTGATTTGTCTAGAATTTGTTTTAGAGGGAATTATAATTAATGGTGTTTGATTGGTATAATTTTTCACCTAATCCGTTTGACTTTATTTTTTATGTAAATGGTTACTTTTTGGGATAATTTTTTTACAATCTGTATTAAAATTTGTTTGGGTTGTCAAAAAGTAAAAAATAAAAATAAAAAAAATATTTTCATAAATTTTTTTATGTTCGTTTGACTTCGTTTTTCATGCAAATTGTCAATTAAATGGATAAAATTTTTTACCATTAGATTTAGAATATATTTCCATTGCCAAAAAATAAAAATAAAAAGGAAAAAAAAAAACACCCAACAAGGTGGAAAAATAATTTCCCACCAAAATCATAAGAAAATATTTTCCTATTTTTGTGCTTCAAGGGATTGTACATTAAAAGTTGGTGGCAAACATTTTTCATGGCAAATTTGACTAATCAAACAGTCAAAAGTAGGAACTAGGAAAATATTTTCCTAGTTCCATGACAAATTAATCGAATCAAACGGGCCCTTATTGAATGTTGTGATAGACTCCTAACAACATGCAATTGGTGAATGTTGCCTTTCGCATGTTGCAAAAGACCTTTTTTCTTGTAGTGATAATTAAAAACATAAAGAAGAGAGAAAAAAAATATCTATTTGGTTCTTTTTTTTTACCATGATGTACCTTCTTCAATCTAATCATTTTTATATATATGTATGTATATATATATATTTTGTTTTTTTTGTTTTTTTCTTTCAGGCATCAAAGTTAGTTGATGGTTGTATGGAGCTTTCATGTAAGTACAATAACCTATTCTTTATGAAGAAGGAATTGAGACAATGAAAGAGGTATTTAATAAAAGCATTACTTTTTTTGGCACGTCGACCGTTTTTGGTGTGATCTATGTCAAAGAATAATTGGTGCGAAATGTAATTTCTCATATACTTATTCTATATTATGGCATGACTGTATAATATGGCAAAATTATAAGATGATTAGATTGATTGGTCAGTATTCATTACCTGAATTATTTTAACGAAACACTTGCAATGTTCATTTTGGATTATACTACTTGTACATCAAAATGATTGATGTAATCAAATCTACAAACACAAGAATAACAACTCGAAAACGGATTGTACTTAAGAAAACAAACGTTTTTCTTATTTCGTGAACAACCAAAAGCCCTACAAGATGTTTTAGAGTCTTAAATATGAAAGAACAGATAACCTACTGGGCCAGCAGTCCCTTAATGGGCTGGACTACAAAACAACATAAACAAATACTGAAAATAATGAATTAAATGCCGTTTTGACTTAGTAAACGAATTCAAATAGCCAAAATCCATCATAGGTTACGGTAAAGCCGTGAGTTCAATGAGAATCGTCGCGAACTTTCCAGAATGGGGTCATGGGTCCAAAACGAACACTGTATGCAAAAGCTACGTTCATTTATTTGAACTTCGACCATCCAAGCGTTCCATATATGCAAGTGTCCGTTCCTCCACATGAACCTCATCAACGATATATAAGGAATTACATAAAATGACATGGATGGAAAATATTAGATGAAAAATTTAATTGAGTTTTAAACTGGCAAATGATAAGCAAACAAATGAAAGATTTAGATTAACTTGTTGAAATACATAGTGGACAATTAGTGGTTCCTCTTGTGGAGTCATGTTTCCAGTTTACACCATTTGATAAGCTTAAAAACTACATAGATATGGATACCGAAATAGGTAATTCTCTCTATTAAACAAATCTACTCATTTCTTGAAATTTTGCTTCACAATTACATTTACGAGGTAACATGTATCGCAAAACACTTACCGAATTTTCTATGCAGCGTTTCTTGGCATTTTTGTTGATGTTAGCCCAAAACTAAAGATTCCAAGCAACAAAAATGTAGATTCAACCGTCCAAGATGTTGTTCTTGTCAACTAAAGTTATGTACACGTAAATATAAACCTTCAAATGGAAAGTTATATTTTTCCAATTATTGCAACTGATATGAAATTTTACATCTTCATGTGAAGATTGCAAGCAATTATACTAACTATTTGAGACAATTTTATTGACCGTGAAGGTGCTGAGATTAGTGACTGTCTTATGAAAAATCAAAGATTGTTGGCAACCATTTAAAAGTTACATCATTTAGAATGAAATCAAAATTTAATCATTACTTTTGATAAAACATTGCCACCAATAGAATTTAATTCACTGCAGGATTGGTATTGTATTTAATAGGAATATCATTATCCACAAAGGCACACAGTTTGATGCTCGTTAATCCAAAATTCGAAAAGCTAGCTGAAATGAAATAATGGTCAGTATGCTTGCCTTATTTTTTATGAAATATTTTACACTCGAAAACTGAATTTTGTCACTCGATTATATTTACATGGTTTATCTATTTTTTTCACTTTTAACTTATTTACTATATAAGGATTGAAAGAAACAAAGAGATGATCATTCAAAAAGACATGATTTGCCGAATACATCCAGTATTTCATCTCCACCGAAAAACAAAATCATTAACATCAAAAATATTTTAGAACACTCACCAACACCGTTTTAAAAAGTAAATGGAAAAAGAAAAAAAATATTACTTATATTAGTTAAAATTCTTTCCATGATCTTAGAAATAGCTATTTACATCCGGAAAAATGGTAACACTCCTAACTATTGCAGCGCAAACCGTTCTGGATAAGAGGACAGATAGAATTGAAGACACAGACTCAATCACTTTGGTATATAGCTTGTGACACTTGTGACTGTATGTTTTTTGCTCAACTGAATGAAATGTATGCAATAATTGCAAGTATATGCATGCAAGATCAATTCTAAAGTACTAACCTATACATGTAATAATACGCAGACAAAATTATCGTTCTATACATAGTTTAATTCCTATTAAATTTGAACTGTCCATGATACTACTGATGTTCATTTTTTATAGAGCAAGATGCAATGTCCAGATTTAAAAAACTACAGACACTATTGTTGCATTGTTATTTGGCGATGTGGCTAAAAAATTCTTGAAACTTTAACTGAAAAATTAATGAAAGATAATATAACGGTACATTTTTTCATATGATTTATTACATCTAGCAACATTTCTAACTTATGTGTGTTGATAATATTTTCCACAATTTTCTTACAGAGAGCACATCATCAATGCTCATGACTCCAACTATGGAAATGAAGATCATTTCATTTACATAAAATTTGGAAAACCAAGATTCGATATGATATATATTCTTGATAACAACTGTGGACCAACAAAAGGATCTCCAGCAATGTCTCTGTAAAAACGTGGTTCTCAAAACCCCGTTTTTTAGAAGTTAAAACTTGGCCCATTTAAGTGGCCACTTGGCAGGCTATGATTGGTCACCTGATGGACACCCGGATATGTGCTTTCTTTGTTTTATCTCTACCGTTGATCTAAATCAACTTCTGAGATCTAGATCCCCTTTCATATGGTTATGCCGGCCCGGCTTTTGGTGAGAGATAATTTATTCTATTTAGTTTTTGTTTCTCTCTCCCTGTGAAGGTGATTTTCTGAGTTCGATATCTCTTCTTCGTCTCTGTGGATTATCCGGTAGATCTAGTCTTGTATATTGGATATTGGCTGTGTCTATAATGTCGTGTGCTGTTTGTGGTTGCGGCCGGCAGTGTTGCTGTTTGTATGCGTTACACTGGCCGAATGTCTTCAGGTGTTTTTTTGGTCGAATGTGAAGAACATGGTATTATCTTGGTCTGGGTCATTGGTTAGGTTAGGGGTGTCTATTGTGAGATCCCTGTGATCGATGATCCTTCTATTGGTCTTGTCAGATTATTGTACTCATTTCTTGCTCTCCCTTGCGAGGTTCTTTGCATAGTGGACGGACTCGATATACCTCTGAACTAGGCTTGGCCGAACAATCTTGGTGTTATTCTTTATTTTCTGCACGAATAAAAATAGTGTTTGAGAAGGAAGACGTTGAACAACTGAAAAAAAAGAAGATGGTAACATCCAGCAATCCAAATGTTGAAAAAAAAAAATTGCAGATCCTCCTGATAGCATCGTGGATACAACGAGAAAGTTGTTGTACCCGACCTTCACAAGTTCGAGAAGAAATCAAATTTTTTTTTTGTTAAAAAAAGTACTCAAATCTGTTGAGAAATTGGTTGTTCAAAACCAACAAAAGAAAATTGGTTGTTCAAAACCAACAAAAGAAGAAGTGAAAAATAGCTGACAACTTCAATCGATCGAACTGGATTGCGGTCGATCGAAATTCTGCAGAATTTTAACCAAGAAGTTGCAGGAAGTTTCGGTTGACCATTCGGTCGACCGAAATGGAGGTTCGGTTGATCATTCGGTCGATTGAAAAAGTTTGGTTGACCAATCGATCTATCGAAATCTGTGACCGTTGGACAATTTTTTGCCGTTGGGAATTCATTTTTGGAAGCTTTTCACTTGATTTTTGGCACCATTTCGTGAATATGAACTAGGCCTATATATAGAGGGGTCTTGTTAAATGAATAAACACTTTGAAATCATTACAATTTCCATATACAAGATCAAACTATTTTCTTACTCATATTCTTACATTTTATTGTGTTTCTCAAGTTTTGTTAGTAGAAATACTTTGTGCTTTATATTTCTACTACAAGGCTTTATCAATCCTTCAAATCATTTGCCGGAAAACCTTTAAGCATCTCGAATTTACCGGAGAAGGGGCAAATATTGTTTGAGGACAGCGATCACGCGGTTGAGCCTTTGCATCGAAGTTCTTGTTCTTGAATTCTTGTTGCTATTTCGGTTTGTTTATTCTCCTATTCGAAGGTATTATTTTCAACAATCTCAAACAATAGTCCTGCAATGGAGAGTGAAACAACAATGGCTACCATAAAGTTGATGAATCAAGACTTGGTTCGTTTGGATCGCTTCGATGGCACGAACTTCACAAGATGGCAAGATAAGTTGAAATTCCTTCTTACGGCGTTAAAGATTTTTTATGTACTTGATCCAAACTTGGAAGATCTACTCGAACCATTCGACAAAGACACCGATGAATCAAGGGTGAATAGAAAGAAGCGTGAAGAGGATGAATTGATATGCCGCGGTCATATTCTCAACTCCTTGTCGGATCGGTTGTATGATCTATACACCAATACAACGTCGCCAAAAGAAATATGGGATGCATTGGAAAGTAAGTACAAAGTGGAGGAAGAAGGTACCAAGAAATTTTTAATTTCTAAGTACTTCGATTTTAAATTTCTTGAAAATATCCCCTTGCTTCCCCAAATTCATGAATTGCAAGTGCTAGTCAACAAATTGAAGGCGGTGAAGATTGAAATCCCGGAGACCTTCCAAGTGGGGGCAATTATTGCTAAACTCCCCGGTACTTGGAAAGGATACCGGAAGAAAATTATGCATAGTTCCGAGGATCACTCATTGGAACAATTGCAAAAATATTTGCGAATTGAAGAAGAGTCAAGAATGCGTGATAAGAGTGAAAACTCTTATGAAGGCACTTCCAAAGCAAATGCAATTGAGAAAACGGAACCGCCAATAAAATCCAACAAAAGGAAACCTTCAACGAACTTCAACAAGTTCAAGAAGAAGATAAAAGGAGGTTGTTTTGTGTGTGGCAAATCTGGTCATTATGCAAAAGATTGTAGACACCGAAAACAAAACAACTTCGAGGGCAAAGTGAACTCCATCAAAGAAGATAGAATTGTGGCCACCATTTGTGAAATCAATGCAATCAAGGGAAAAGTTCCCGGATGGTGGTATGATACCTGTGCTACAATACATGTATCATATGACAAATCTTCTTTCAAGACTTATCATGAAGTTGATGGAGACCAAGAGATTCAAATGGGTAATGAAGTTCGATCTAAAGTGATTGGAAAGGGAAGTGTGGATATCATTTTCACTTCCGGCAAGACAATTACCTTGACCAATGTACTACATGTTCCCGACATGACTAGAAACTTGGTTAGTGGAAATCTCTTAGGAAAATCGGGTATCAAAAGCGTATTTGAATCCGGAAAACTTGTATTATCCCTAAATGAGAAATTTGTTGGAAAATGCTATTTTAGTGAAGGAATGGTCAAATTATGTACCATTGACAAATTGAATGAAAATAAAAATAACTTTGCTTATGTTGTTGATTTATTTTCATTATGGCATGCTAGATTAGGACATATTGGAAAAAGTACTATGAAACGTATGATGAAATGTGACTTAATTTTATATGATGAAAATGATGTTTTTAAATGCAAAACTTGTGTAGAAGCAAAAATGATTAAAAAGCCTTATCAAAGTGTAAAAAAGACATCTAGTATCTTAGAATTAATACATACGGATATTTGTGAATTAAATGGCATGTTAACTAGAAGTGGAAATATGTATTTTATTACCTTTATTGATGATTGTACTAGATACACATATGTTTACTTAATGAAACATAAAAGTGAAGCATTTGATATGTTTAAAATATATAAGAATGAAGTTGAAAATCACCTAAACAATAAAATAAAAATTTTAAGAAGTGATAGAGGTGGTGAATACTTTTCTAGTGATTTCAACAATTTTTGTGAACAACATGGCATAATTCACCAATGTTCGACACCTAGAACACCGGAACAAAATGGTTTGGTTGAAAGAAAAAATAGAACTTTAGTTGAAATGATAAATGCCATGCTTACCTATGGTAAGTTGCCATTTAATTTGTGGGGTGAGGCCTTGTTAAGTGCATGTAGGATATTAAATAGAATTCCTTCTAAACAAACTAAGGTTTCTCCTTATGAATCTTGGAAAGGAAGAAAACCTAACATTGGATACTTCAAAGTGTGGTGGTGTCTTGCTTATTGTAAGAACACAAATCCTAATAGGACCAAGTTGGGTTCAAGAGGCATTAAATGTGCCTTTGTTGGATATGCTAGCAATAGCAAATCATATAGATTATTAAACTTGGAGACCAATGTGATTATTGAATCAAGTGATGTAGAGTTATTTGAGGATTCGTTATCTTCGGATAATGAATTGAGGGAAAATCTCTTAGATATCCCTAGCTCAAGTGGAACACAAGATGAAACATCTTCTAAAGGTGTTGATGAGTCAAGTGAGCCACGAAGAAGCAAAAGAACTCGAATTGAGAAGTCTTTAGGACCGGATGAAATTGATTCTCAACGCATTTCTTTTTACTTAGTAGAAGGAAATGAATTGAATGTAGTAAGAACAACTCCATTTGTTCTACATGTGGAAACCGATCCTAAAACTTATAGAGAAGCTATGACTTCTCGTGATAGCATGTTTTGGAAAGATGCAATCAAAGATGAAATGGATTCAATAATGTCAAATAATACTTGAGAACTTGTCGATTTACCACCTGGATCCAAACCTATTGGATGTAAACGGGTATTCAGGAGAAAATATAATGTTGATGGTTCTCTAAATACCTTTAAAACTAGATTAGTAGCTAAAGGATATCGACAAAGAGAAGGAATAGATTATTTTGATACATATGCACCGGTAGCTAGAATAACATCGATAAGGATATTATTCGCACTAGCTTCGATACATGATTTGCATGTTTACCAAATGGATGTCAAGACGGCATTCTTAAATGGGGATCTCGATGAGGAAGTTTATATGGAGCAACCTGAAGGTTTTGCTCTACCCGGAAATGAACATAAAGTGTGCAAGTTAGTAAAATCGTTATACGGTTTAAAACAGGCACCTAAAAAGTGGCATGAGAAATTTGACTTAGCTATAATTTCGTTCGGTTTTAAACATAACAGTGTAGATAAATGTTTATATTCAAAAGTATGTGATGATTATGTGATATTTATATGTTTATATGTTGATGACATGTTGATTATGAGTGATCACATGGATGAAATAAAAGAAATAAAGAGGTTTATATCTTCCACATTTAAGATGAAGGATCTTGGACAAGTGGATACCATTTTGGGTTTCAAAGTCACAAAGACTAGTGGGGGTTACCATTTAAGTCAATCACATTATGTTGAGAATGTGATAAATAAGTTCAAACACTTGAACATAAAGGAAGCAAGTACCCCAATTGATCCAAGTTCAAAACTTGTAAAGAATGATGGAAGGGCAATTGCTCAATTAGAATATGCAAGTGTCATTGGGAGTCTTATGTATGCAATTCAATGCACAAGACCAGACATAGCATATGCAATTAGTAAACTTAGTAGGTTTACTAGCAATCCAGGCAATGACAATTGGAAGGCAATTGGAAGGGTTCTTGAGTATTTAAAGAAAACCAAGAACTTAGGTTTACAATATACTAAGTTCCCGGCTGTATTGGAAGGATTTATCGATGCTAGTTGGATATCTAGCACGGGTGAGAATAAATCAACTTCCGGTTGGGTGTTCACTCTTGGAGGAGGAGCTGTTTCTTGGAAATCAAAGAAACAAACATGTATAACGCACTCGACCATGGAATCCGAATTCGTAGCATTATCGGATACCGGGAAAGAAGCTGAGTGGCTTAAGGATCTCTTTTATGAGATACCTTTGGGACCGAAGAATACATCTTCAATATCTATCTTGTGTGATAGCCAAGCCACATTAGCAAAAGCATACAATGAGGTATACAACGGAAAGTCTAGACATATGAGTCTTAGACATGACTACATAAGGAAATTAATCAAAGATGGAATAATTTCCCTAAATTATGTTAAGTCTATCGAGAATTTAGCGGATCCTCTAACTAAACCTCTAAATCGAGATTTAGTAACATCTACATCGAGTAGGATGGGGTTGAAACTCTTAAAATAGAAAGATTCACCAATGACAGCAACCCTACCTGTCATTACTCAAAAAGTAATCCACGGGTTCAAAGGGTAACAACAAGTCATTTGATATGTGGATAGTTTCAGCATTATTCAAATCCGCGATAACCCTATCCTAGTTAAATAATGCTGGTTGTTACTGAAGTGAGGGTTGAGCTTCAAGCTCTTAATGAAGTTCAGTGCCAAGAGCACAAGCATCTCTAAAAGTAACAAAGATGCTGGAAGAACTTCACCTAGACGAACTTCGAGGTGGTGCCGCCTCAATAGAGAGCTAGAGTTACTCTCTTAAAAGTTTGTCGAAAAGGATGAGCGCAAGGCCATAAAAGCGCTAAGCGAGTTTGAGGAACTTGAGAACACGTGGTACTCGTGTGTGTGTTCTTACCGGTATCGTTACATGGAATAACTGGTTCAAAGCTTCGAGCTACCTTTGATTTCGACTTTACTTTGTTAGAATTACACTATGGTTAGATTCAAATCGAAAGATATCTAATCCTTAGGCATGAGTATCGTTCATGTTGAATATGAGACTTGTTAATTTTGAACAAGTAGGGGATTGTTGAGAAATTGGTTGTTCAAAACCAACAAAAGAAAATTGGTTGTTCAAAACCAACAAAAGAAGAAGTGAAAAATAGCTAACAACTTCGGTCGACCGAACTGGATTGCGGTTGACCGAAACTCTGCAGGATTTTAACCAAGAAGCTGCAGGAAGTTTCGGTTGACCATTCGGTCGACCGAAATAGAGGTTCGATTGACCATTCGGTCGACTGAAAAAGTTCGGTGGACCAACTGGTCGACCGAAATCTGTGACCGTTGGACGGTTTTTTGCCGTTGGGAATTCATTTTTGGAGGCTTTTCACTTGGTTTTTGGCACCATTTCGTGAATATGAACTAGACCTATATATAGAGGGGTCTTGTTAAATGAATAAACACTTTGAAATCATTACAATCTCCATATACAAGATCAAACTATTTTCTTACTCATATTCTTACATTTTATTGTGTTTCTCAAGTTTTGTTGGTAGAAATACTTTGTGCTTTATATTTCTACTACAAGACTTTATCAATCCTTCAAACCATTTGCCGGAAAACCTTTAAGCATCTCGAATTTACCGGAGAAGGGGCAAATATTGTTTGAGGACAGCGATCACGCGGTTGAGTCTTTGCATCCAAGTTCTTGTTCTTGAATTCTTGTTGCTATTTCGGTTTGTTTATTCTCCTACTCGAAGGTATTATTTCCAACAATATCATCTATCAATTGAATCATTAAAAACATATATTAATGAGCATTTGGAAAAGAAAACAATTTCTTTTTGAAGTCCTTGTTTTTGCTAAAGGATTTCTGTATATGGTTCAATATTATACTACTGGAAGATGTCATGAACTTCAGCTTAGTTTTTTGCAACTCGATTTCTATCACGAACTGGAATGAGTTTGTTAACATTATATAAATGAAGTGTAGAAATTTAACAAATCTAAATGTTCACATCTTGTGTTTATTACAATGGTTTTGAAGTACTTAATCTATATACATAATTCACTTACAAGTTAGGTTTATATCATCAATAATATTAAAATACATTAATCAATGTACATAATTAAATGTTTATGTGTTCTAAAATAGATTGTTGTTTTAAAAAAATCACATAATATAATCGTCAGTGTGCGACATACGATGCACCACTAGTTTTAACAAAAAAGGGTATGTGGTGACATTTCCACTAAAAAGTTGTCTAAATCCTTTTGTATACTTCTTTTCAAGTTAAGCCCCAAAAGGTCCATCCTTAAAAGGTGGGTTCACCGCAACAACTGAAGTCCATCTCTTTAACAATTCTATTTGTGAGAAGAGAAAAATAGGTAAATCAAATGAAGTAGAAAATAATTATAAGCTAACCAAGTGTCTCTAACGTCTTACCACGAACAAAATGGAGAAATAGAAAACACTGTAAGGGAATTACGTCCTTCCTATACACAAATGAGAGAGTTTGAAAAATATCTACTTATTTCTGCATATGTGAATCGAATACAATAGTGAGAAATTTTACCTTTATCTCCAACCGAAAATTTATAATACGGGCAAGGACAATTTGATAGTTCAACAAAACTAACCAAGAAGGAGGGGGTTGAATTGATTTTTGAAACTTTTTCAAAGAATTAATCTAAATTCAAGCAATTAAAGACTAAACACATTAATTTAAATAATAAACACAAATATGAAAGCGATAAGTAAAAGGGAAGAGATGATGCAAACGATATAATTGTGGAGATTCGATCCTAAGCAATGATCTACTTCTTCCTTTACCAAGCTCTCCAGCACGAGTAACATCTTTTCATTATATTGATTGATTTATGGTGCAACCCAATGATTTACACCGCTTCCGGTTGCTTACAAATAATGACTATCAAGCATTATACAAATATTGAGTTTTACGGGACCTAGTTATGACCCACATTAGTAAGCTTTACGGGACCTCAATATGACCCACATGGTGACTTACAACAAGGAGCAACGATCCTTATATTATTAAGCTATCATGGGACTTCAATACGATCCACAAGTTTAGAGTAATGATTTTACAATGAAATTTCTCTTTTAATAAATAATAAAAATGAATTAAGTATTAACAGTGACTAACACTTTAATGAATAACAATAAATGATAGCTCAAGTGTTAGTTCGATTTTTTTGACGAATTTGATAATTAACAATTTGATTCAATCAATCAAAAATTTTCAATGATAAGATAAAGAAGAAATTAGTACAATGTAAGTCCGAAATTCTTATCAAAATATCCCTTTTTTAATGAATGATTGTAAGAAATGAAGAATCAAGAGAGAAATGAGAAATTTTAATGAATATGATGATTTTACAAGTTTGATTCAATCAATCAAAATTTTCAATATAAAGAAGTGGAAGTAATATATGCAATGTAAGGATAAAGATCATCTTCAAAATATATCTCTCTTTTAGGTTAGGGGTGTCTATTGTGAGTTCCTGTGATCGATGATCCTTCTATTGGTCTTGTCAGATTATTGTACTCATTTCTTGCTCTCTCTTGGGAGGTTCTTTGCATAGTGACGGACTCGATTTACCTTATATCAAGCAATTCAAATGTTGAAAAACAAAATTGCATATCCTCCTGATAGCATCGTGGATACAACGAGAAAGTAGCTGTACCAGACCTTCACATGTTCGAGAAGAAATCAAAATTTGTAATTTTTGTTAAAAATAAATACTCAAATCATCTATCAATTGAATCATCAAAAGCATATATTAATGAGCATTTGGAAAAGAAAACAATTTCTTTTTGAAGTCCTTGTTTTTGCTAAAGGATTTCTGTATATGGTACAATATTATACTACTGGAAGATGTCATGAACTTCAGCTTAGTTTTTTGCAACTCGATTTCTATCAGGAACTGGAATGAGTTTGTTAACATTATATAAATGAAGTGTAGAAATTTAACAAATCTAAATGTTCACATCTTGTGTTTATTACAATGGTTTTGAAGTACTAATCTATATACATAATTCAGTTACGAGTTAGGTTTATATCATCAATAATATTAAAATACATTAATCAATGTACATAATTAAATGTTTATGTGTTCTAAAATAGATTGTTGTTTTTAAAAAATCACATAATATAGGATTTTATTCTTTGTACATCCGAGGTGACATCTCGGATGACAGACCCCTTCACAAGAGGGGGGGTCCACGCTCCAATAAAAAAAATCATGGGCTCCCCTATTGTGAAGGGGTCTGTCATCCGGGATATCATTCCGAATGTACGTATAGCAAAATCGCATAATATAACAGTCATCGTGCGACACACGATGTACCACTAGTTTTTAATAAAAAAGGGTATGTGGTGACATTTCCACTAAAAAGTTGTCTAAATCCTTTTGTAAACTTCTTTTCAAGTTAAGCCCCAAAAGGTCCATCCTTAAAAGGTGGGTTCACCGCAACAACTGAAGTCCATCTCGAGTCCAACTCTTTAACAATTCTATTTGTGAGAAGAGAAAAATAGGTAAATCAAATGAAGTAGAAAATAATTATAAGCTAACCAAGTGTCTCTAACGTCTTACCACGAACAAAATGGAGAAATAGAAAACACTGTAAGGACTTTGTATATTGACTTGCTTTATACTTGTTCGTTCAAATTCTTTTTGTAATTTGCTTGCACCCTAATTTAGTATTTTGAGGTCTTCAGTTCTTACCCTTGAGAAATCGAATATATAGGTCTACCTAGTATTTAAAAATTCTAAGTTTTATTGCTAACCGGCAAGTGACTTGATCATGGAAATTTTTCTATACCCAACTCTATTTCTATTTCTCTATATTATTATTATTAATTTTTTTTTTTTTTTTTTTTTTGTTTTTGGGCTGAACCCCACTTATGCATACTGAGGGAATTACGTCCTTCCTATACACAAATGAGAGAGTTTGAAAAATATCTACTTATTTCTGCATATGTGAATCGAGTACAATAGTGAGAAATTTCACCTTTATCTCCAACCGAAAATTTATAATACGGGCAAGGGCAATTTGATAGCTCAAGAATAACTAACCAAGAAAGAGGGGGTTGAATTGGTTTTTGAAACTTTTTCAAAGAATTAATCTAAATTCAAGCAAGTAAAGACTAAACACATTAATTTAAATAACAAACACAAATATGAAAGTGATAAGTAAAAGGGAAGAGATGATGCAAACGATATAATTGTGCAGGTTCGATCCAAAGCGATGATCTACTTCTTCCTTTACCAAGCTCTCCGACACGAATAACGTCTTTTCACTATATTGATTGATTTATGGTGCTACCCAATGATTTACACCGCTTCCGGTTGCTTACAAATAATGAGTATTGAGCATTATACAAATATTGAGTTTTACGAGACCTAGATATGATCCACATTAGTAAGCTTTACGGAACCTCAATATGACCCACATAGTGACTTACAACAAGGAGCAACGATCCTTATATTATTAAGCTATCATGGGACCTCAATACGACCCACAAGTTTAGAGTAATGATTTTACAATGAAATTTCTCTTTTAATAAATAATAAAAATGAATTAAGTATTAACAGTGACTAACACTTTAATGGATAACAATAAATGATAGCTCAAGTGTTAGTTGGATTTTTTTGATGAATTTGATAATTAACAATTTGATTCAATCAATTAAAATTTTTCAATGATAAGATAAAGAAGAAATTAGTACAATGTAAGTTCGAAATTCTTATCAAAATATCCTTTTTTTTAATGAATGATTGTAAGAAATGAAGAATCAAGAGAGAAATGAGAAACTTTAATGAATATGATTTACAAGTTTGATTTAATCAATCAAAATTTTCAATATGAAGAAGTGGAAGAAATATATGCAATGTAAGTATAAAGATCTTCTCCAAAATATATCTCTCTTTTATGAATAATAGAAATAAGTCAAGTACAAAAGGAGAGATAAAAAAAACTTTTACGAGAATGGTGATTAAAGAGTTCGAATCAATAAAAGTTTTTTATATGAAGAAATAAATGAAATGAATACAAATGTTAGCTCAAAGAATTCTCTCAAAATATATCTTACTTAAATGCTCTTGAAAGTCTTATAAAGAATGGAAAGAGTAGGGATATTTATAGAGTTCAAAATGCCAAAAAAAATCTGTAAGTTCGGATTACATGTCTGGATGACAAATATAGCCGTTTGTATAGTAAAAATCAGAGATCATAACAGTCAAATTTTGGACCGTCGGATGACATGTTCGGTCGATAGCCTCTTATCTTGAAGGATCTTGTCTTGAATACTTGACTTCAATCTCGACCTTCATTGAGAGTCCAATTTGTAATGTGATGGTCTTGATCTTTTGGCAATGATTGATCGATTTTACCGTTGAATGGTTTGAAGACTATCATTACTTAAAATCAATTGTTAGAAAATAATATTAATTTGTCTGCTAAGATCAAAACATTAAAGATAAAGTCAACCATAGGTCAATAGTTTTCTCCTTTATCATTATGCCAAATAAGATGATTTGCAAAGTAGGATTGAACAATTGATAAGGAATATAAATCTTAAATTTTGCATGTAATCCTTATATCTCCCCGATCTTTTACAAACCAATAGTCATTTATTCAAAGCATATCATCATCACATTTTCTCCATTTTTAATGCTTTTTTAGATCTTTTTCAAATCTATCTCATTCCATTCCCCCCTTTTGGCATAAGAAAAAAGGTAGCACATATGAGTACAAGAGTATGTCATATAATATCAAAACTTTAAATCAACCATAGGATATAATAATATTCTCCCTTAATGAAGCTCAAGATGCCAAATGTATGCAAGTTTAAACAAGAGGATAATCATCACATTTATAGTAAAATACTAATCAAAGCATGAGTGATGAAATGAAAAAATCATAATCATTTGAGTAAAATTTATATAAATTTCAACAAATGATACACATAGAATCAATCATATGTGAATATTTAGTATGAATTCAATTTAGCCACATATTTCAAATTCATCGATAATTCCAAAACCTCTTTGAATATATGAAAATCAATCAAGTGTTAAAAGCTTAGTGAGAATGTTGGCCAGTTGATTTTTCGTATTCACAAATTCTAATACAATATCCCTCTTTTTGAGTGCCTTTAGGATACCATGGACGTAATGTCTTGGTGGTACTAAAATAGATTAAAATTCATTTTATGGTACTAAGGTGTGATTCTTGAGTATTGGGTTGAATTATAACACATAATCATGCACTAAACATAATATCGAGTCTACTTGCAATTACGTAAATGAGAAATCCCATTATGCTTCGATATTTTGTTATGTCTATGGAAGCACCTTGATCGTCTTTGTGCAATTTGATTGATGAGCTCGTTGGAGTGTTTATTGATTTCAACTCTTTCATTTCAAACTTATTGAGCATGTCCATGATGTATTTTGTTTGACTCCATTTCTTAGATGGCAATTGATCATTTTGTATTTCGGAAGATTCTATTTTATCTTGTTGCGCATTTGTTTCTTCCTCATATTGATCTTCAAGATTTGTAGGATCTTCCTTGTTTTGATCTTGGATTTGCTCAAAAGGAATCTCTAAGCTTACATCATTAAAAATACATTTCTCTTGATCAAAATGATTAGTTGCATCAAATGTTACATGCATGATTTTTTCAACGACTAAAGTTATTTTATTAAAAAGAAAAATTTATAAACTTTGCTAGTCGACGAGTGTCAAAGAAAGATTCCAACATCAAACTTTGAATCAAAATTTTCAAACTTTTCTTTAGTGTTCAAGATAAAACATTTATAACAAAAAACTTTAAGGTAATCGATATTGAGAACTCTACTTTTCAAAATTCAAAAGGAGTTTTGATTTTCTTTCGACTAACCAAAACTCTATTCACAATATAGCAAGCGGTGTTAGCACCTTCGGCCCAAAGATATTTTGGTAAACTATTTTCATTTAGTATAGTTCGAGTCATTTCTTGTAATGTGCGATTCTTTCTTTTACTACACCATTTTGTTGAGGAGTTTTACGAGCCGATAAATTATGTTCATAACCATAGGTTTTACAAAAATGTTTAAATGTATTCAAACCTTTATCCTTTAGAATAAAAAATATGACTAATTAAATTTAGAAAAGTTATCAGCAATGACGAGAGCATAATGTTTACCACTTAAAGTTGCGGTTCTAGATGATCCAAAAAGACCAATATGGAGAAGTTATAAAAAAATTGTAGTTAAAGAATATAGCTTTTATTTGAAAGAGCTCGTCACTTGTTTTCCAAAGTTACATGCATCACAAATTTTGGTTATCTCAAATTTGAGAAACCTTTAACAAAATAATTTTTGAAATTTTTTGAAAGTAGGTCTATGCTAACGTGACCTAATCTTCTATACCACAATCAGGTATCATCTTTTAGACTTGATAAACAATTTTTTTTTTTAAAACTCAATGTTTATGTCTTTATGACATATACATCTTTACTTCGACTTCTTATAAACATCATCTCTTTTGTTGTAATATCCTTAATAAGGCACTTGGAAAAATCAAAATTTGATATGATAACATTCATCACACAATTAACTAAAAATAAGTAGATTAAGTTTAAGGTTATATACTAAGAGAACATCTTTCAATAGAGGGAGATAAATGATTACCAATAATTCTAATACCAATGATTTTTCCTTTTGCATTATCTCCAAAAATATCATGACCACCAACCTTTATTTTGTAGTTGGACAATAAAACGTGATCTCCTATTACGTGCTTTGTGCTTGCACTTTTCAAGAACTATTTGCTTTTTATCTTCTTTGGTACCTACAAAAATAATTCATTTTTTGTTATTTGGTACTCATACAACTTTGGGTTCTTGATTGTTAGCGTTTGTAGACTTTTGAATCCACTTGTGTTTGCTCTCAAAGTAGAACCTCTTTTTGATTGAACAATTAAAAGATACATATCCATTTTTATTGCAAAAGCCACGTATAACTTTTAGAATAGGGGAAGTGGAAGCTTTAATAAAGATATTTTTAAGGGACTTTTGTTTTAAAAATGGTTTGTATCCAATTCTTCCTTTATGAAAAACACATTTTTGTTTACCAAATATTAAATCAAATTTTTTCTTGCCTTAATAAATTTGTGAATAATTTGAGTTAAATCTAAAATCTTTTCTTGTGAAGAGTAATTCTTTTTAATTAAAGATTCATAATTGAATTTTTATTTTCTTTTTTTAATTATTTTGACTTTTCAAAAGTTTTTTTACCTCATTTTTTAACAAAGATTTTTTTTTTTTTTTTTTGGAGAATAGAATGATTTAGAGCAAGTTTCTGAAATTCTTCAAGAATTTCATCATAAAAGATAGATAATTCATCATATAAACAATTTTGATTAGAATTCACTCATTTTCAATAGGCATGAAGCACATGATGGCAATTTCCTCTTGATTTTCATCTTCTTCATGGTCATCATCACCCATTTCACCCCATGTTAATTTAAGTGCTTTCTTTTTGATAAATCTCATTTTGTTCGGACATTCAGTTCTCTTGTGATTGAGTTTGTCACAATTAAAGCAAACAATCTTACCACTTTTTCTCTTTGCCCATTTATTCTTTCTTTTGAAATCGTCATTGCTATGAAGATTTCTCCAATTTTTGACAATAAGAGCTAGGTCATTAAGTTCTTCATCATTCATATTTGATTTGAAGTATCTTCATCAATTACAGACTTTAAAGCAATTTGACGTTTTCCTCTTCTTTGCTTTTCATTGTTTTCTCCTTTTTTTTTCGTACGATTTAGCTCATATGTCATCAATTTTCCATATAGCTCTTCCAATGGATTTGTGTTGATATCTTTGTTGTTTTCTATCAACATTCTTAACGAGCTCCAATCTTTCGAGAGTGATCTAAGCAGTTTACTTACGAGTTTACCATTATTAAATTTACGATCAAAGCCTTTAAGATCATTAACAACATCGGCGAAGTGAGTAATTATATCAACAATAGGTTCGTTTGCTTCATAATTTTTTTTTTTCAAATTCCTTGACCAAAAGATTTATCTTGGTTTCTTCTACTTTGCTAGTGCCCAAGTGAGTAACTTCTAAGGCATGCCAAATATAAATAGCAGAATCACATGAGTTAATACGATTAAATTCATTTCTATCTAAAGTGCAATAAAGTATATTTTTGACTCTAGCGTTCAACGATAATTTTCTTTTATCTTCGTCATCGTACTCCTATCTAAGTTTTGAAATGATTTGATCCGGTTTGCCAACCACTTTAATAATCTTTTTAGACACATAGAGACTAAATTCAATAACTTCCCAAACATTATAGTATGTTGATTGAATATAGACCATCATTCTAATTTTTCAATAATTATAATGTGTACCAGCAAAGAAGTGATAATGATTTGTAGAATACCTTTCAAGATTTTGAAAAATGTGGTTAGTCATTACTCAAGATTGTTAGATATTTAAATTCAAAATGAGCACCTCGCTCTGATACAAATTGAAAGCCCAAAAGTAACTAACCAAAAGGGGGGTGAATCGATTTTTGAAATTTTTTCGAAGAATTAATCTAAATTCAAGCAAATAAAGACTAAATAGATTAATTCAAATAATAAGCTCAAATATGATAGCAATAAATAAAAGAAAGAGAGGATGCAAACGATATAATTGTAGATGGTCGATTCAAAACAATGATCTACGACTCTGTTACCAAGCTCCCGACATGAACAAGACCTTTTTACTTTAGTGATTGACTTATGGTGCAATCCGACCCTTTACAATGTTTCCGGTGACTTACAAAAAAAGAGCACTGATCCTTATACAATATTGAGCTTTATGGGACCTCAATATGACACACACGGTGACTTACTCGAATCCTTGTACTATTGAGTTTTCACGGGATCTAAACACAACCTACAAGTTTAGAACAATGATTTTACAATGAATTTCTTTCTTGATAAATTATACAAATGAATTAAGTACTAAGAGAGACTAACACTTCAATGAATAACATTCAATAGCTCAAGTGTTAGATGAAATTTTTTGATGAATATAATAGTTAACAATTTAATTCAATCAATCAAAATTTTTCAACGAAAAGATGAAGAAGAAATAAGTATAATATAAGTTCAAAAATCTTGTCAAAATATATATATCTATTTTAATGAATGATTGTAATAAATTACGTACCAAGAGAGAAATGAGAAAACTCTGATGAATATGATGATTTTATAAGTTTGATTCAACCAGTTAAAGTTTTCAATATGAAAACGTAATATAAGTTCAAAGATCTTATTCGAAATATCTCTATTTTACGAATAATAGAAATAAGTTAAGTACAAAAGGAAAAGATAAAAAAAAAAAAAAAAAAAACTTTGATGAGAATGATGATTAAAGAGTTTGAATCAATCAAAGTTTTTTATAGGAAAAAAATAAATGAAATGAATGCAAATGTAAGCTCAAAAAATTCTCTAATTTAAATGCTCTTAAAAGTCTTATGAAGAAAGAAAATGGTGAGGATATTTAGAGAGTTCAAAAAGTCAAAAAAAATCTATAGGTTCGGAAGACATGTCTAGTCGGCTGTCTCTTATTTGGATGACCAATATAGTCATTTGTATAATAAAAATCAGGGGTTACAACGGTAAAATTTTGGTCCACTGCTAGGAGATTGATATTGAAATATGGGGTCTCTAGCAGTTTTCTCGTATAAAAATAATAAACAATTAACTATGTATTTTTGAATAATTCATTACTTAATCACTGAGTCGTGTAAAGGGCCATGGTTGTAGAATAATTTTGAATTATTCTACGACACTTCCGACTAGATATTTAATTTGGGAAATTTTATGAAATTAAAATGTTCCTTAATATTTTTTTTTTATTAAATTCAAATTACACCGGTTTTCGTTTGATTTGATTCTTTTCCATGTTTTGGGACATAAAGATTAAAAATTAAAAATTAGACCATATCACTATGTGGGCTTGCATCAACTAAATCTACACATACGTGATTTATTTAAAATTAAAAGGTAGAAATTGAGGCTTTTCAATTTTAAATGATTAAAAACTAGACTAAATTAATATGCCAGTTCCATTTCAAAAAAAAAAAAAATCTAAAATCATTAATTAATATTTTACATTATTAAAAATGTAATAATAATAATAATAATAACTAATTTAAGTGATGATCCATTATAATTCAAGGTATTGGTAAATACTTCGAGTTAAATGTTTGAACACACAATGTACTTTACAAAATGTCACGTTTCACTCACCGTACTTTACTTTGCACCCGATTACTCATTGAACTTTGTTAAGTTGCACTCCATCTCTCGCCGGCTAACTTTGTTTCTTCCATGTGCCTACGTGGCTGCCGATTTTCACACGTGGCTGTTAAACAATTCAAACAGAAAAAATGAAATGCCATGTAATTGAGCCCAAACACGCCTCACCCTTTTGTCAATTTGTAATATTTCCCATCCCAACCTCTCAAACACACAGTAGACTAACCATAACCAACAAAAATAACGGAGCCTCCATCACAGTTGAAAGCCATAACCAATCACAACTTTTGGGGATTTGAAGAAGAGCACATGGAGGGACCACTTCTAGGTATATCCAACAATTTTTGTTTTTGTTTTTGTTTTATTTGTTCTTCCTCTGCCATGTATTGTTTATGTCAGTGTTTTAAAATTAAGCACTAGAACATGCAATGTTGGGGGTATTTTATGCTTCTTGAAATTTGGAAAGTTTTTTTATTTCGTGATTTATAATTTTTTTTTTTTTTTTTTTTTACTTTTGAATCACAAAATCCCCTTTAGATTCAGCTAGAAATAAGGGAAATGAAATTTTTGTATCATTCGAAATCTTTATGGCTGTTCTCGATTTTAAGATTTTTGTGTACGCTTGATGTCCATATAAATGAACTTCTGATCAAGAAAATGATTTTTTTTTTTAATAGTTTTTTTGCCCATCCGTCCTAATAATTTTAATCACTGCCTCTAGTTATGAAGTTGAATATCATATGCTATTTAGTTAAATGGTAATCCACTAGTTAACTAAGAGTTTTTCAATCAGAATGTTTGGATTATGCAATTCGGCTTCTTTGACATGTAGAGCGAAATTGATTTTGATAATTTTTAATCTCTTTTTTATGTGATAGATATGGAGGATGACTCTGACTCAATGATTCTGACAACGACATATTGTCTGGTCAAGATAATATGCTATTCGAAAAAAATGTGATGGAGGGAATTGAGTTAGATTGTGATGGGAGGGCAACCATTAGACGAGAAGGGGATTAGGCACTACTGGTGCACGACGAACACCAAGACATCGATGATATGGAATATCCATCGTTTGAAGAACCGTTGTCCGGTGTATCATCCGATGATGAGGTAGGATATCGATTTTTAGACCTCTTGGGAGTTGGCCACTTACCATTCGTTAAGTTCGATCTTAGGACCTCGAGTTTACAATTTAACCATGTGATTGCCTCGGTTATCCACTTCCTCTCTCCCTTTAGTTCCTTGTCTTAGATTGACTCTACCTCTCCAATTTCAACATCATCTAGGACTTTAAGACAAGATAAGGTATCTAAGTGACTCAATCCCACTAGGATTGTACTTCTACTTCTATAAATACAAGGCTTTTGCTCATTATTCAGATATGATTTAACATTCAGTTCATAGCCTTACGTCTATATTCTCATTTCTTGCTAATTTAAATATCGGAGAGACGACGAGGACACACCTCGTTGCATTGTTTCAGTACCGAAGATCATGTTAGTGCTCATTCTTGATCGTCAAGCTCAAAAATCAACATGTACGGATTTTTGGTAGCATCATCTTCTAAAAAACATCTTTAAATTAACAAAAAAATAAATACACATATCACTACTATATTCTATGGCGCCCTTGTACTAATGAGACTTTGAACCATAGCACAACTTGCACACCATCTGGGCTAGACCTACCTTGCTCTGTCCCAAACCACCCAAAAAATTTTGATTTATTAGAAATTAAAAATCATGAACCAATAAATTAAAATGTAAAATCGAAAGAGTGTTTTACCTCTAGATGGTTGGATGTCCATTCTCCAACGTCTCTAGAGGAGAAAGTCGAGGTTTTAATTCTTGACGAAGAAGTAAATATGTTTATTTGATAATGTTAAAGGAAGCGTTTAGTGAATAAATGTTTTTGATAAATATATTTGACAAAAGAAACACATTCCTTAAATTAAATTAACTAACTTTTTTAGAAAAAACACAAAAATTTAATTATCTTCTTCAACCCTAGGGGTGTCAATGAGCCAAGCCCAGCCGGCTCATGGGCTTGAAATTTGAAGTTCGGGTTCAGCTCAGGCCCGAGGTGTGGGCTTTTTTGTGAGCCAAGCTTTGCTCGCTTAATGAAAAAGAGGCTCGGCTCGAACTTTGGATTGGGTCTTTTTTCGAATCGAGCCTGATCGGCCCGTTTTCTCCCTTTCTGCCAATTTTTTATTTTTTATTTTTATATTTTTGACCTCGGGGCTGGCTCGGGCTCGGCCTGTTGCCCCAAAAGGGGCTTGGCCCGAGCCTAGGCTTGGTTCTACCCAATTGCGAGCCGAGCTCGGATGATCCAAGCCCGCGAACCTTTTTGCCACCGACCCACTATTATTTAACCCACACCCAACCACCACAAACGTTCCAATATTGTCACCACCACCTCGTCAGTGTCTTAATCAAGGGGGACGAACTCCTAAAATTACGCATACCATCAAGACCACCCGCCACGACCAAGACTTGAAAATCAACCACCACAATCTAAACTCAGCATCTTTCATTCTCATTGCCACCACCATCATTGGGTGGGGGGGGGGGGGGGGAACCTAGTTCTACAAAAAATTTGCAAAACCTCGGGGAATTTCGCACCTCGAGATGGTGGTGGGTGTTTCGTGGCGTGAAAAAAAGTGAATTGATTTGTTTTCTTTTTCTCTTTCTTTTTTTGAGTTATTATTTATTTTTTATAGTTGTTGGCGGCAACTAAAATATAAGCATGTTTGAACCCCATTTTTGTTTTTTTTTTTTTTTTTTCCAAAATGCATTTTTGAATAGTATTTTGATGGAGAATGTGTGGTTAAAAAATAAGGAAATTTTTTGGATTTACGTGTAATATTATTTTGTTGAAAAATGTATGGTTGAAAATAAGAGAGAAAAATGTATTTTGAAAATAATGGGGAACAAACAAGGGCTTAGCTTCTGTTTTGTATAGTTTCTTTTTTATGAATAGATTTTGTTAAAAATTGTTTTTTTTGAACAAATGTATGATTAAAAGTAGGACAAAGTTATTTTAATTTCACGTGTAAAATTATTTTATTGAGATAATATGTGATTTAAAATGACTTGGAGAAAAAAAAAATTTAGGCAATAGGAGCAAACAAGGACCTAATTAAGAAAAAAATAAAATTTAAAAAATAGTGACATAGCCTTTGTTTGGTATAGATTAAAATAAGTTTTTATTATTATTTTTTTAGTTGCAAATTTTGATAAAAGAAATGATTAAATGTGTAACTAAAAAGTTATAAGACCCATGAGATATGTGATTAAAATTAACTGTTAATTTTGACTTTGACTTTGATAAAAATTTAGAATATAATTTTTATCAAATAGTAGCTTACTCGCAGTATTTTTATTATTGGATTCAAGAGTCCCCGAATGAAGCCAAATAATATTAATTGTTTTCTGTAGGACTGGGCACACCACTCCAACAACATTGTCGACATGTACTTTTGTAGTTAATGGAGCACCAGCAAACGGGACACAATAAATATAGTACATAGCTTGAATTCCAAAATTGATACAACGACATGACACTTGATATCTCTATATCTCGTTTTGGATTTTACTATTTGTACATCCAGAATGACCTCGTTTTAGTAACCATTCATTTTGTGACCACCATAGTGGACTGCATCTAGCAACATGATTAATATCTTCTTTAAAATTTTAACAAATTTGGGTTTTGTATGGGCACTAGTGAATATTCTCACTAAACTAGATCTTCTTTTTGTATCCCAAAATTGAAAGGGTTCGAATAACCAAGATTCATCACTCAATCTCAAATCTAAATCTTAAAGTTCTCAAAATTCATATAAGAGTTTTGATCACGAAACAACGAGACCATAATAACCTCTTATAATCGGATTCTTCATAAATTAGAAAAGTACACATTCTGGACAACGAATAATTGATTCGAACTATAAACCTAGCCAAAGATTTGAAGAAAGACACATGATGGAAAGAAACGAAGGAACATCTACAACCCTAATATAAGATTTCATTCATCCAACGGTCATACGCTTTTCACACGGCAACATGGAAATACATGGGATTTCAAGGCTAGAGGTGAAATTTAGAAATTCAGCCTCCAAATCGTAGTGCTGCTTACATGCCTGAAATAACATAGCTAACGGGAGGAAATTATCATTTAGGACTAACACTTCAAATTTATCCAAAGTTAGGGACAAGACTATAATGAAAAAAGAAAATGTTGGAGACTAAACATGCGATTTATCCTAAAAAGTAACATTAAAAGTGAAGGGGTTATAGTACCAAAAACTATTTGTTTTAATAATTTCCCAATTAACTATGGCTTTAATCCGGCCAACGATGCTGATTTTGAACCGTAATTCATGAATGGGGTACAGTCCACCTGGACTGTATAAATGACAGCCCCCTCACAATGAGACGAAGGGGGGGGGGCAATAAAAAAAGCGCGAGCCCCCCCTCATGTGAGGAGACTGTCACCCTTGCTATACACGGCGATTCTGAATGAATAATGCAGAAAGTGGTCCAGAAGAAACACTGAATTCCTGATACGATTTCCGTAATGATTAGATTCGACATTAGTACAGTCCAAACATTCATAATTGCAATATGATAACATTTAGACATATATTTTTTTTAATTACAAGTCAATTCACGTGTAACTAGTCAAAGAACTTGTGCTTCTTTGGTTTAAAAGATGAATTAATTATTTGTTGACTTTGTGTAGAAAATGATTGGGGTAACCATCAAGTCCTTTTTCAGGGCTCAAAAGAAAGTTCAAAAAATCATTACACTAACTGTTTGCACGATCAATCATGCTACGTGTACATTCAGATTTACCTTTTGGTTGACACGACCCCAACCGAGCACTCACATGAAGTTCGGGTCCCACTCCATTAAATTTAATATTTTCGCCCCTCATGTGAGGGGGCAGGTGGGGTCGGGTAAGGAAAATGGTAAGTGAAGAGTGTACAAATAGCTTATTTCTTGCACGATTATGTTCTGTGGAGACTAAACAAATAAATTTATTTTATTTAAATTCATGCCCTTACATTGAAGTAATGTTAAAATTTATTTTACCTCAAAAAGTTAGTCTATTAGACAGAGCAAACTAATTCCTTTATAAACCTAAAATCATCTCCGTAACGTGAGATTTTTATTTCATACATTTTCATCAATTTTCTATTAAACAAAGTACATATCATCACATACATCATCAAGGTCATCCTCAATAGTACCTCTTGCTTCAACTAAAAATATCATATATATGCATTGTAAAATTCTACCCAATCTCCACCCCGCTAAACCGGCATTTCTGTGAAAGTTTTATCATCTCTAGAGTTCATCATCGTAAAATATTCCACCATTACAGTTAACTGTGATTAACACATTTCAGTCGAATCGTAAACATATGTATAAAAATTCATGTTATGCATTCATATGACTAAATGTGGGAAATGGATTTGGTACAACTTATTGAGTCTTGAGGTATAATAAATAATTAATCCCTTGGAAATCCAAGGTAATTTATCATCTTTAATTGATATGGTACTTTAATTCACATTTTGTTATAAAAATCTTGACATGTGTATTGTTTTTTTTTTTTTTTAAATGGGTGGCGACGACGAAATAAATTCAAAACCTTTAATTGCTGTCTTGCAATAATTTCAATAAGCATTTAAATTAGTTGTCAAGATTATTTCAAAGTATATGAGTTCCAATCTTGTCAATTTTTATTTTATTTTATTTTTCCAACGTGCTCGTGCTGTAATTATTAGTTGGCAAGTTGGTTGTGACTTTTAATTGATTTAACATTGTCTGGATCCAAGAGAATGATTGGAGGGTCCAAATCCTGTCAGATAATAATTGTTGTTTGCTAAACGTAGTGGCCAACTACGTCAACATGTAGTTATGAAGGACATCATTTTTCCAGACTTCGTGGGCAATTTGCATTTGAACATTTAGAGTATGTTTAAAAGATTCTTTAAACATAAGAAATTTTCCATTTTGAAGAATCAATTCTTAAAATCATGTTCTAAGTGACTCTTTAAATTAATATTTTAATTTAGAGAGTGACTCACTCTCTATAATTAAATACATTCAAAGTGTTTTAATGCATTCAAAGTGTTTCGATTTCCAATGTTTTCTTTATATATACATGGTTGAGTTTTGCCTCAAAACGTCTACGTAAATTTGACACCATGCATGTGTACGTGAGTGCAACGACTGCCGTTAAATTGTTCTTTTGTGAAATAATAGTGGACCAGCTTTTGTTTTAGAAATATTGAATCGATGCACACTATGATCAATTAGAAGTTTTCATACCTCGTGTCCTAATAATTAACCACCCAAAAATGCAGGGTAATGGAACCCTTTTCGTGGCCACCCAAATTAAGGCATTATATAATCAAATGATTTTAGAAATTAGTCAAATCGTTCTAAAAAGATTTTGTTTAGATTTTAGAATTTCGATGGTAGCTTGAAATCAAATCGGATCCTTTTAAAAAAAAATAATTTTGTCAGGAATTAGACTGATAAAATATATCGATTTTATCGCGCAATAATTTATATAAAAAGTTAGGCAGAATTTTGACTTACAAAATGAACTGAGTAAATAGAATAATAATGGTCAATGTAAGAGTACGATTTTTTCCCCTTAAGACAATAATGCCTCGCACTGATTTTGACGGTCTTCCGGCACTCGTCTCCTACGATACAAAGACCTTAACTTGCAATAGTGACATTCCAAATTATAAGACCCGACAAACCTACTATGGGGACCTATTTGTTGAAGTTGAAATGTTGTCTCCAAAAGACTAGATAGCCGAAAAGTTGTGTATTGAACATACACAACCCATTTGGACATACAATTTTAATAGTCAACCGTTAGTGTTTAGAAAATGTCACGTATCGCACATAGCAAAATCTGGGGGAATAAATAATATAGTTCAAATATATTTTTTTAATTTAATAATAAATTAATATAATTCAAATATTATTTTACCAAAAATATATATATACCAACTTGGCCCAAGCCCAAGCCCACGACCCACAACCCGTGCCTGTGGTCATGCTTGTGCTGACCGGTCGAATGGACGCGCACGTGTGGACTTTGGCTCATCTTACTAACATGTAGGCCGTCTTCCCTTCAAAGACTATTGGTATCCGCTGGGGTCCAAATCCAAGTTCCAAACTAGAGCAATATAAAGTTATTTTATTCTTTTAGTTTTCTAATGTGGGATTGACATTTTCCAATTTTCCACCTATTTTTATTCCCAATTTATTTAAACTTCAACTGGTCATCTTTTGACCTTAATTTCTCATGCACCCTTAATTGGTTTTCAGAAAATAAATACATATATTAATCTACTCGTGGAGTAGAATACACTCGACCAATGAAATCTTTTATCCAACTATCGGGACTCACTTAAATAATTTGTCAAACGTTGGTCAAACTAGCTAGTTAAACCAATTTTCCAACAATCTTCCACATGAATGGAAATTAATACAATAGATGATGCAGAACCTACAGAGAGATCACGCGAAAAGTTATTGCATCCGAATAGGTACCTTATGGATTTTTACTTTCCGTAGTAGAATACTATTGGATTTATTAGGTTAATCGGTGAACGTAATGTCTTGAACTGTCGGCCGTTGTTGTAAACTAAGACAATAGTATCAACACAACAACCTCCCTAATATTTTCAAGTTCTCACTGTTGTGTTCATTTTGACCCTGAACAACTCTTGGATTTCATAAGTGCTTTCGAGAATTCAAGTCCTTGAAACATTCTTATAGAAACGACCCCACTTTACACTTATATAGGTAATCTTCGATTAAGAGTACCTGCCATATCCCATTTGGATAGTCCAAGATATATGAATCATTAAAAGTATAACTTATTCTAAAACTTTCTGCTGATAGCACTTTTCTTACCATAGGAATGAGTAGGACTTTACCCCAAAGTGCTATTTGAATTTTCATAACTTAGTTGTCCCATTGAACCAAGATCTTGGGATCTCCAGTCAGCAAGGTTGGGTTACCATTACTAAAGTCCTTATGTAGTAGGCTTTAAGCCCATTTCCATTGATAGGCAGTATACTTGATCTTTTGGTAAGCCTTTGGTAAGCAATTCCGTAAGATTTTCTCTAGATTTTACATAATCTACAAAAATAACACCATTCGAGATCAACTACTTAATTGTGCTATGTCTTCGACGGATATGTCGAGATTTACCATTATACATATTACTTTATGCTCTACCAATAGCCGATTGACTGTCACAATGCATACTAATTGTTGGCACGGGTTTAGGCTAACATGTAATATCCTCTAAAAAGTTACGAAATCATTCTGCTTCCTCTCCAGTTTTATTTAAAACTATAAACTTAGATTCCATCGTGGATCGAGCTATACACATTTGTTTCGAGGATTTCCAAGTTACGACCGTGCCACCAATGATAAAAACATAACCACTAGTGGATTTTGAGTATTTGTATCTGATATCCAAGTAGCATTACTATATCCTGCTAGTACATGTGGATATCTAGTAAAATGTAATCCAATATTTGAGGTGTATCGTAGATATCTAAGAACGCTCAGTGTCTTCCAATGGTCATTAATTGGGTTCTTTGTAAATCTATTAAGCTTGTTCACTGTTTATGCAATATCTGGACAAGTGCAGTTTGTAATATACACTAGACTACCTATTACCCGAGAGTACTCCAATTGAGATACAGGTTCGCTTTATGTTTGGCCAAATGTAGGCTTAAGTCTATTGGAGTTTTAATAGGACTTTAATAATATATATGAAACTACACAAGAACAATCTCAATATAGTGAGATTGAGATAGAACAAGTCCCTCAGATGTTGGTATTTGTTATGATATCACGATTACTGTCAATAATTAGCATGTCATCAACATATAGACATATAATTACATATGCACCAGGTGTGGTTTTAATATAAACACATTTATCACATTCATTGATCTTAAAATCATTTGACAACATAGTTTTGTCAAATTTTGCATGCCATTGTTTTGGCGCTTGCTTTAGTCTGTATAGCGACTTAAAGAGTCTATACACATTTTTTCTATCCAGGAGCAATGAACCTCTCAGATTGTTCCTTGTGAATTTCTTCTTCTAACTCTCCATTTAATAAATCTGTTTTAATGTCTATCTTATGGATCTCCAAATTATGTAATGATGGGATTGCAAATAATACTCTAATAGATGTTATCCTTGTTACATGTTAGTATGTATCGAAAAAATCAAGACATTCTTTTTGTTTGAATTCTTTAGCCACCAATCCGACCTTATATTTATCAATTGATCCATCGGTCTTTAATTTTCTTTTGAAAATCCATTTACAACCTAACGGTTTATTATCAGGTGGGAGATCTACTAACTCCCAGGTATGATTCTGCATAATAGAATCAATTTCACTATTAATAGCCTATTTCCAGAATGGAGCTTCTGGACTTGACATTGCTTCATTGAATGTCCTAGGTTCATTTTCTGACAAATAAGTTAAAAAATTCGGACCAAAGGATGTAGCTGTTTGATCCTTTTATTATGTCTTGGTTCTTCATCACTTTGATGATTACCAATTGTAGTATCATAAGTTCGGATTTGCTAACTTATCTCTTTCCTATCCTTATACGGAAAAAATGTCCTCAAAAAATACACCATTCCTAGATTAAATAATAATATTTTCATGTACACCCAGAATATTAGACTTATATACGAGGAACCGATAAACACTACTATTATTAGCAGATCCAATGAATATATAATCGGTGTTTTGGGACCTATTGTAACTTGTTAAAGCTTTGGTACTTCCACCTTAGCCAAACATCTCTCCACTTTTAAGTATTTGTACAAAGGTTTATGATATTTCCAGAACTCATAAGGAGTTCCGTTCATATATTTTTGTGGTAATTTATTTAGATTATGGTTAGCTGAGAGAATTGCTTTCCCTACAAATTTTGAGATAAAATCAGAACTAATCAACACAGCATTCATCTCTTTAAGAATACAACTTTTGTGTTTAGCAATACCATTCGACTGAGGCGAATACGAAGTTGTAGTTTGATGAATAATCCCAGAGTCTGAACAAAATTCTTCAAACGGTGCTCCATATTCTCCACCTCTGTCACTACGACAACTTTTATTCATTTGTTCAGTTAATTCTCAACCTCATTCTTGTACTGCTAAAATGCTTCTAAGGCTTCATCTTTACTTCTTAGCAAATAGACAAATAGTATCTAGTGCAATCATCCATAAAAGTAATAAAATACTTTTTACATCCTCTAGTTTGTACAAAATTTTAAGTCACAAATATCACTGTGAATTAGTTCTAGAGGATTTGAGTTCCTTTTAACTGAAATAAAATTGTGTTTTGGCGAATTTAGCCTCTACACAAGTTTCACACCGATGATTTTGATCAAATGAAATAGAAGGCAATAAATCTAAACTTACTAATTTATGTAAAGTATTAATATTAACATGTCTTAATCTATCATGCCATAAATTAGAAGACTCAATCAGGTAAGCAGAAGATTTATTTTTATTAATAACAAAATTATGAAGTACAAGCATTACATTCAATTTAAATAGCCCATTGGCTAAGTACCCCTTGCCCACAAACATGTCATTTTTGGTGAGTACAAACTTGTCAGATTCAAATACTAGCTTAAACCCATTTTTGTTTAACAAAGATCTAAATACCAAGTTCTTGTGAATATCGGGAACATGCAGCCCATCGATGAGGGTTACTTTTTTGTCTGATGTCATCTCCAGCACTACTTTACCTAGACCAACAACTTTTGATGTCGAGTTTTCCATGAATAGTTGTCATCCATTGATAGGTGTATAAGATGAAGGCATTTCCTTATTAGTACAAACGTGACAAACATCACCAATGTCTGTGAACCATTCTCTTGGATTGTCTACCATGTTTGCTTCAAATACAATAGCTGAGAGCATTAGTTCCAACACACCGTTAGATAATTTTTCATCCTTAGTCAGGTGTACTTGGTCCTTTTTGTTTTGCTTTTTCTATCAGCAATCATTTGCAATGTGACCAGATTTACCGCAGTTATAGTATTCTCCTTTGAATTTCTTGGTATTGATCTTTTGCTTACCATTACGCGAGTGCTTCCTTTTTTTTGCTAGTATTTGGCTCCATCAAATTGACTTTCGCCTCCATTTGCAGCTTTCCAGATTTTTTTCTCAAAATTTCAATTATCTTCCTCAATTCTTAATCTTACAACCAGATCTTTAAGTCTCATTTCCTTGCATTTAAGTTTCAGGTAGTTCTTGAAATCTTTCTACATTGGTGGTAAATTCTCGATAATTGTAGAGACCTGAAATGACTCACTGAGCTTCATACCTCCAGCATGTATTTCATGCAAGAAGATTTGTAGCTCTTGAACTTGATTTATCACTATTTTTAGAATCCACCATTTTGAAGTCTAGAATTTGCCTATAACGAATTTCTTCAACTCAGCATCATTTTTTTTTTCAATAATTCCCACAGTAATAAGGCTATCTTGATCTAATTGTATATGCTATATAGTGTGTTGTCAAGGCAATTAAGGATGTAGTTCCTGCACAAGAAGTTTCTATGACTCTATGCATCGAATGCTACTCTTTTTTAGGATATGTTTGTTTCTCTTCAACGGTTGGAGCATCTTCACTCAAGAATTTTGCTAAATTCAGAGTTGTGAGATAAAACAACATTTTTTGTTGCCATATCTTAAAATCCACTCCCGTGAGTTATTTGGGTTTCTCCTCGTGAGTATTGTTAGGGGGTATGACATATGTAGTATTACTTGTCATAATCTAACACAATTTTAGAATATAAATTAGCATGTAAATAGATTATCGTCTTAAGATTGTGGATAAAATATATCGATTTTACCATGCAATAATTTATATAAATGGTTGGGCAAAAGTTGACTTAGAGAATGGATGGAATAAATATAATAACAATGGTCGATGCAAGATTTTGATTCTTTCTCCTTAAAACGATAATGCCATGCACTGGTGTTGACAGTCTTTTGGCACTTATCTCCCAAGATAGAACGAACTCGACTTGTAATAGTAGCACTCCAAATTACAAGACCCGACGAACCTACTAGTGTTTTGATCTCTCTAAAACTGGAGGACAAAAATGCACAAAATTAATATTTAGGATTAAAATGCACAATATGAAATAACGTAGGATGGAAAGATTATATTTTGCAAGAGAGAAAATCGTGAAAGAGTTTTGGAATGAATAAAATCCATGACATAGAGACCTATTTGGATAGACAGTTCTAATAGTCAATCGTCAGTTTCTAGAAGATGTCACGTATCGCGTATAGAAAAATATGGAGAAATAACTTGGCCCACAACCCACGATCTGTGTTTATGCTTGTCCCGAGCTAGCTGGTCTGACGGACGGTGGCGCACAAGTGTGGGCTTTGGCTTAACTTGCTATAGGGTTGTTAATTTAGCTTGCCAGCTTGGATTGCCCATAGAAAATAGGGCTCAGCCCGAGCCTAAGCCAACTCGTGTGGCTCATCGGCTCGGGATCACGAGCCTTAATAAAAAATGAATTTAAATGTAGCAGCTAAAGGCAGTCCAGCTGCTGCTTTTTAAGGTAACAGTTAGTTAATAAAAAAAAAAAGAGAAAAAAGGTGAGTCGGCTCGGCTCGATAAGGCCCGAGCCTAGATTTTTGGTCGAGTAAAAGATCAGATCGGCTCGGCTCGGGCCAAAAAAATGCCCACTCCATTTTTACTTGAGCCGAGCCCAAGCCTCAAGTTTCAGCTCCCGAGCCAGCTCTACTCGGCTCAACTTGTTGACATCTCTAACCTACTAGCATGTAGGTCCTCTCTACTTCAAAGAATATTGGTACCCTTTGGGGTCCAAACCCAAATCACAACTTGAGCAATATAAAATGGTTTCTATTCTTCTATTTTTCCTACGTGGGATTGACATTTTCCAATTTTTCACAAATTTTTATTCTTAATTTATTTCAAATTTAAGTGGTCATCTTTTGACCTTAATTTCTCATTCACCATTAATTGGTTTTGAGAAAATAAATACATACATCAATATATTCATGGAGTATAATACACCCAGCCAAGGAATTTTTTTATTCAACTATCAGGACCCTTCCATTGAATGTTATATATAATCTATTAGAGAGTTTTGAGAAAGATACTGATACTCATAAGTGGTGAGATTTGAGAGATGGAAAATTGAGTATTCTTAGTTACACATTTAATTTTTGGTGTATTTGAATTCATAAGTCTAAATTCTCCTACTCTGCTTGAATCATTGTGTGTTTGATAGCTAATTTCTCGTATTCTTAATTTAATTAATAAGTGGTAATTCATAATTCAGAGATAAAACACTTCCACAAGGGTTTTAGTAACTCAATTATGGTCACTAAGTTTGTACACTAGGATGACAACGAAACCTTGTATTATGGTCACAATTTAATTCAATTTGTAACTTTCATTTAGGCTAAGAGGTTGAATCATCATAATGTTCAATAGAGGATATTGTTAGGAATTTACTTAAACATGCATAGCGAAAAATAACAAATTTCAATTCCCACCAAAGATCTGTTTTGTGTTTAGATAGAAATTGTACCTTTTTGAGATCTGCAAACTCCTTTGCTATTCCTTTTGCTCCAACAATCCTGATCTGCCTCCCACAGCTGTCCAATTGTCCAACCTCTAATGGAATCCACACACAGAACAAGATTGAGAGAGAACCAGAGTTTCTTTTATTGTGCTAGCAAGAATAATGAAAACTCCTACATATTACAAACCTTAGCAGCTTATTTATATAAGCCTAAATGAGCTTGGCCAGTCCCTTAAATTTAACCTAGTCCAATATTTAATTAATCCAATTAATTAAATTCAGCCAATGAATTAATTAATCTAATTAATTAATTTGGGTATATTAATAGGCAACCCAATTAATTTATTATCCAACGCTTGTCAATCAATTAATTGATAATTCTCCTTTTGTGTGTGACCTATTAGTTTCCCAATCACGATGCCTAATGACGTGAATTTTTTTTGATTTAATCAGAATCAATAAACCAAAACACCATTTTGATTTATCACTAATTTACATCCGTCGTCCCAAATTGACATATAGCAATGTGTCATGACAGTACATGCGACGGGAAATGTCATGTGGTATGACAAAATCAAACTTGTTCGTTTACTGCGAAACTATAATCCTTTCGTCAATATTATCCGATTGATCACGAGATATGGATATGTGTAAATCTCAATTATCGATCATATATTTCATTCCACTATTAAGTCAATGTAAGTGAAAAATATCTTTTCGACATATGTGTACACCTTGGCTAGTAATTTCATTATCGACTTAACTGGATGAAATGTAAATCATAAACTCTTACTATCTAAGAGTGACGAATCCTCTATTGATCATTCACAACCTTCATATGATTCTTAACATACCCGAACGATATCGTATTAGTGGCCCTTGATAGAGAAATTTCCAACATTACCAATGTATGACTGTCCCCATATAAGGCACTATGATGACCTCAAGTCGAATTACCAATTCTACTACCCAACGTTAGAGATTAACCACTGAAACTCAGATAGTTTTCCATGTGGAATCTTCCCAGCGGGTCTCCAATATTTTGTTCTATAACAAAACATTCACGTATTCATTTAAATGTCACCACACTTCACAAGTAAGAAAAGCCACACTTGATGGTCTATTCGTAATAATGATATCCGCATCTCGTTGTTACTTATGACCATGGATTATTAAGATTCAATCATACCTAATTTGTATCTCACAATTACAACTCCTTGTAATTAACAAATTAACGAAAGTTGAATCTATGGACTTTATTATTTAATATCATTCATCAGAATATTAATTTAAATAAACTATAGATCTTGCCAAAATAATTACATTAAATATATGAAAAGTGTTTACAACCTAAATCGATTGGACCTAGGGCATACCACTGACAAACTCTCACTTGCACTAGATCCAATCACTCATGTATCTAATACCATAAGCCTATACATGATGATCATGCTTATGTTGTGACTATGGCTTTGTCAATGGATCTACAATGTCATAATCCGTGGGAACTCGCTCTATATTCATGTCATTTTTTTGTATAATTTACCTGATAAGATGATACCGTCTTAGCACATATTTGGATCGTTGATGAGACCTTGGTTCATTCACTTGTGTGATGGTTCCATTGTTATCACAATACAGATGTATGAGATCAACAATGCTAGGAACAACTCCCAGTTCATTAATGAACTTCTTGATCCAGACAGCTTCCTTTGCTGCTTCAGAAGTAACAATGTACTCGACTTCTATTGTTGAATCAACGGTTGTCTCATATTTGGAACTTTTCCAACTACCTGCTCCGTTGTTGAGAGTAAACATATGTCCAGACTGAGATTTGCTATCATCCTTGTTAGTTTGAAAGCTAGTATCAGTATATCCATGAACTTTTAGATCATCTCCTCCATATATCAAGAACACATCTTTAGTCCTTCTCAAGTACTTAAGAATGTTCTTAACTGCTATCCAATGTTTATCACCAGGGTTTGCTTGAAACCTACTCGTAACACTTAGAGTGTATGAAACATCTGGTCTCGTACATAGCATCGCATACATGATAGATCATATCGTTGAAGCTTAAGGAATCTTTCCATGCGACTCCTTTCATCATGTGTTTTAGGGCACATATCTTTTGAGAGATGAATCCCATGTGACATGGGACACAATCTCCTTTTGGACTCTTCCATGTTAAATCTTCTCAAGATTTTATCTATGTACGAGGATTGGGATAAGCCAAGCAATCTTTTAGATCTATCTCTATAGATCTTAATTCTCAAGATATAAGTTGCTTCTCCCATATCTATCATGAAGAAATTCTTTGACAACCACAAGTTTATTGAGTGAAGCATTGAGATGTCGTTTCCCATTAATAATATATTATCTACATATAATATAAGGAATACAACCCATTTGTCTTCTAATAAACACATGGTTCATCTTCATTTTTGATAAAATCAAACTCTTTGATTGTCTCATCAAAACAAAGATTACAGCTCCTAGAGGCTTGTTTCAACTCATAAATAGATCGATTCAACTTACATACTTTGTTGGCTTCTTTGGACTCAAAAACCTTTGGGTTGTGTCATGTACACCTCATCCTGCAAGTTTCCATTAAAGAAAGCGGTTTTGACATCCATTTTCCATATCTCAAATCATGGTATGCAGCAATTGCAAGCAAAATCTGAATGGATTTCAGCATGGCTACAGGGAAAAAGTTTCATCAAAGTCAACACCTTGTCTTTGTGTGTAACCTTTTGCTACTAGCCTTGTTTTGTATATATGAATATTCCTATCCACGTCGACCTTTTTTTTTTTTTTGTAAACCCATTTACGACCTATGGGTTTTCAGATTCCATGGCCTATTGCCATCTCTTTGAGTCAATATTTGACTTTGCTTCTGCGTAATTAGTAGGCTCATCATCCTCGATTAATAAAACTTGATTAGTAATCGTGAATTCGTACCTTTTGGAGAGGTTGAATAGTCCTACTTGATTTACGCTGAGTCGAAGTGTCGTTATGTATCTCTATATCCAGATCATGAGTCTGTCCCTCAGCAAGCGTGGGATTAGACTCAGGCTCATCTAATTGGTCAACAATATCTGTGGGTTCATGAACTTCTTCAAGTTCTAACTTGCTCTCATTGCCCTCTCCTAGAATAAACTCTTTCTCTAAGAATATGACATGTCTTGAGACGAACACCTTATTCTCAACGGGATTATAGAATTGATATCCAATTGTCTATTTTGAATATCCTACAAATATGCATTTATCGGACTAAGTCTCAAGCTTATCCAATTCAATACGCTTCACATAAGCATCACTGACCCATACTTTCATATGAGATAAGTTGGGTCTTTTTCCCTTCCATAACTCGTATGGAGTTTTGTCGACCGATTTAGTGTGTAGCATACAGTAATTATTGCATGACCCCAAAATGATTTTGGGAGGTTTGCATAGCTCATCATTGATACCACCATATCTAATAGTGTGCGGTTCCTCTATTCAGATACACCATTATGTTGTGGTGTATATGCTGGAGTCCATTTTGAGAGAATCTTAGTGTGGTAATATTTTTACCTGTTTGTTTCTCTGCATCAAGTTTGAATTCCTTGAACTTTTCAAGTGCTTCATGGTTGAACTTCATCAAATACACATAACCATATCTAGAATGATCACCAGTAAATGTAATGAAGTAAGAGAAACCACCTCTAGCAGTTATTGACATGGGTCCATATACATCAATATGTATTAGACCCAGTAATTGCGTAACACTTTCTCCCTTTCCAGTAAAAGAAAATTCGGTCATCTTGCCTAATTGGCACGATTCGCATTTGTCAAATGATTCAAAATCAGTTGACCCCAAGAATCCATCTTTACGTAATATGGAAATACGTTTCTCATTGATGTGACCTAGTCTGCAATGCCAAAGATTGGTATAATTTAGATTATCACCTTTATGACTTTTATTTTCTATACTCATAGTAAATGACTCAGTATCAAGAATATAAATGCTATTTTGTAATATGCCACAACCATAAAAGATCTCATCTTTATAAAACGAACAACGATTGTTCTTAACAATAATTGAAAAATCATTCATGCCCAAACATGAAATAGAAATAATATTTTTAGTAATGGTGGGAACAAAATAACAATTTTCTAATTCTAATACTATGCCCGAAGGCAATGGTAAAAAGTATGTTGCTACAGCTAATGCAGCAACTCTTGCTCCATTTTTCACTCACAGGTCAACTTCTCTTTTCTGCAGTGGTCTACTTTTCTTTAGTCCCTGCATATTTATACAAACATGAGATCCACATCCGGTATCTAATACATAAGAAGCTAATAAAGTAGACATATTAACCTCGATAACAAAAATACCTGAAGTAGAAGCTTCAGAAGACTTATTTCCCTTCAAGCTTGCGAGGTAAGCCTTACAGTTCCTCTTCCAATGACCTTTCACTCTACTGTGATAGCACGGATCAGACTTTGTATTGTCCTTGTTTGCTTTAAGTGTTTTGATACTGTCCTTAGCCTTCTTGGATGTTTTCTTAAAACTTTTTTTAGTCTTCCTCTTAGTGCCTTTGGAGGATTGAATGGCTAAGACAAACCCAATATTAGCTTTGACATTGGGCTCAATAGTCTTAAGCATATTAAGCAACTCAGGGAGTGTGCATTTGATCTTATTCATGTTAAAGTTCACGATGAACTATGAATAACTATCTGGCAGAAATTGTGAAAACAAGTCAATACTTAGTTTGTGGTCAATTATAAAACCCAATTGACTTAATTTCTCAATAAAGCGAATCATCTTCAGCACATGAGCACTGACTGAAGATCCCTCTACCATTTTGCACTGGTACAATTGCTTGAAAATATCATATATTTCCACACGTGATTGTTCATCACACAACTCCTTGAGACGAAAAATCAGTGTAAGCATCCATACCCTCATGTTACTTTTGCAACTCAGGTGATATGACTGCAAGCATCACACATGCTGCAGTGTTATCGTGATTATTTTGTTTGTTGTAAGCAGCCACCTCTTCCTCAGTAGAGTTTTTAGTAGGTACCCCTGGAAAGGACTGCTCAAGGACATATCCAATTTTCTCATGCCTGAGAACAATTCTCAAATTACGGTGCCAATCGAGAAAATTTGGTCCCGTCAGTTTGTTGGCGTCCAGTATACCTTTCAAATTCATATGATTACTCATGATTCAAAAACTGTGAATGACGAAAAGTAAATAATTATTATGTGTTAAAATGCATTGCACAAATTTAATATGGACTTTGATGAGAATCATGTAGCAACGAATACTACGCAACCTACAACGATATTTACATAGAACCCATGAACGCCAATAAGTCATGGTTTTGGATTTAATCCTAAAAATGATGAACCAAACAACCAACAAACAAGAATTTGTAGACCTTTTGTTCACGCAATTATTGAATCGTACCCAAAATTTTTGAACGCCACAAGATTGTTAGATCTTGATAAGTTCGATTGAACGTCACAAAAATTTAATTCTTGATAAGTTCGATTTGTTCCATCAAGAAACAAGATAGCGGCAATTGCCTTGAGAAATCTCTTCATTAATTCATATTAAAGTTGTTCTAATACAATGAATGAAAATAACCTATTTATATGGAAACCCTAAAATATAGATAAAAAAGCGTAACATATTAATTAAAGATTACAAGAATTTTACCTAAACTAAAATTCTATCAAATTAAGGAAATTCACGTGAAAAAGAAAAATTCACTTCGAATTTAGCCTATGCGACCGCATATGCAACCTTCTTGCGGTCGCATGGTTATGACAACATTCTTGCGATCGCATGGTAGTGTCGCCTGACTGCTGCTTCCTCTACTTGTAACAAATTGTTCCATCTCTCTTTGACTTTCATCCCCAATATCAAACTTGGAATTTGGCTTGTTATCTTCAGCATTATGAACTCCGTAGCTTGATCAAGTAATTGGCCGGCTTTATTAGCATTACTTGGTCTCAAGCCCGACTTTGGCCTATTCCAAACAATCATCAAATTCGCGGTAAATTGTATCCTATCCCAGATCACATCAGACTTCAATTAAATGTGCTCCCACTGTTTAAAATAAATTTATGACATTCATACATAAATTATTAGAATCAACATTTGATCCCTAGTGGGCTTGAATTTCATCTGTTATATCAAGACCTTGAATGTACTCAACAAATTTTAATAAAACATTTTGTTAGATACTATTATCAGTTGTATCTCCATACAACTCCCAGATCATTAAGCTGATAACTCCTTGTCTTCACACATCTCATATGTTAGCTTAACACGTCTCTAAATTTTATCTCGTTGAATATACTTAACAAAAGATAAATTTTAGTTAAGTCAAACCCATCATTCAAAAACATCTTATGTTTCATAGTGTCAAACATATCCCTAATATACCAGCCTTGAGTATACTCAACAAGCTGAGATCGATTCAGGACTCTCATTTTTCACTATAATGATGGAAGACAAATAATAAAACCGACTTAATATTTTAGCGAGTGATTTGTCATGCATAGGTCTCATCAATGTGTGTGTGTGTGCGCGTATATATATATATAATCATGCATCAATTAGGCGAAAAAACATACATGTACTAGTATGAATGATTATGAACTAATTCTATCTAGTCTTCCTGAGCTAAAAGGGAGATTAGTTGGTCAATTCCTAGGAGGTATTGCAAATTGAATAACTATAATGCGTCATCTCCATGGTTTTCTCCTCTTCCAGTGTTATGAATTTGATCAGCTAGAACCTGTATCCTATACTAGTTGGCATGCAGGCCTAAATGAAATTGGACTAGCACGCATGTCCAAAACAATTAGGAGCTCGCATGCCCCATAATAATAACAATAATAATGGGCTCGCAGACCCAAAACAATTAATAGAATTAAACCATTCATTCAACACATCCACATGAGCCAGTCCATAATCATCCACTAATAAACATTCATCATATATATGCTTTCCTATATAATATCTAATATTATGTGCAGACATATTTCAAGTATCTAGCAATTAAAACTCGTCTAAACTATTTAGACAAATGGATCGAAATAATTAAATAATTAATCATATTAATCAATTAATTTAATTAGCATGTCTATTTAATTAAAATCAAATTTTAATTAAATATCGAAATAGAGTCCAACTCGAATTACATAATGATAGGGCGAAACCATTTAATTAAAATCAAATTCTAATAAAATATTAAATTAGAGTCTAACTCTAATTCCATAATATATTAGGGTGAATTATTTAATTAAAATCAGTTCTAAATTAAACGCTAAATTAAAGCTCAACTCTAATTAAATTGAATTAACATTTTAATATAGGATAAAACTCCTAAATAAAATAACATTCAATTAAGTGTCAAACTTAAATATTTAAGTTAAAATCTAATTTTAACGAAAATATAAAAAGTCGTTAATTTTTAAATAAAATTTTAATTTTGGGTCAAAGTTAAAAGGTGGGTCAAACCCATTTAAAAATACAATTTTTAAAAACCTTTTAAAATTAGTTTTAAAACCAATTTTCGAAAATTACAAATTGACCCAAGATTAAAATTAAAAGCAAGTCCTTCAATTATGAAAATTACATGATAGGTCCTTTAATTAAATTTGCAAAGCAACCCTAAAAATTTATTGCATGTGGGGCCCTGCAATTTCACAAATTGCATCAGAGGCCCCCGCCTCCACCGCTCTCACCCGTTTTGAAAAGAACCCATTTTTTCCTTTTTCGTCGCCAGCCATTCACCCAAGAAGAGCAGCAGCAGCGTGGGAAGAAGTAGCTTGCTATTGTAGCAACAACGTCGCACACTGCTACAGCCAGCACCCTGCGTTGCTGCTGTAAAGCAATAGTGCCTGACGCAATTGAGAGCGGAGTAGCGATGTCTAGCTGCCCAACGCGTCGGCCGACTCGTTTTCAATCCATAATTTGTTTGTCTTTTTAGAACAGATTTTGAAAAAAAAAAAAAAAAAACCCCTAATTGCTAGATTTAAGAACATGAAAATACAACTTTTGACTACATTAACATGTAGAAAAATTTCTAACAAACACAAGTAAGCTCTGACACCACTGTTAAGAATTTACTTCAACATGCATAGCAGAAAATAACAAATTTCAATTCCCACCAAGGATCACCTTTGTGTTTAGATAGAAATTGCAATAGAAATTGTACATTTTTTAGATTTGCAAACTCCTTTGCTATTCCTTTTGCTCCAATAATCCCGATCTGTCTCCCACAGTTGTCCAATTGTCCAGCCTCCAATGGAATTCACATAGAGAACAAGATTAAGAGAGAACCAGGGTTTCTTTTTTTGTGCTAGCAAGAATAATGAAAAATCCTACATATTACAAACCCTAGTAGCCCTTAAATTTAACCCGGTCCAATATTTAATTCATCCAATTAATTAAATCCGGTCCATGAATTAATTAATTTGGGCCTATTAATAAGCAACCCAATTAATTTATTATCCAACACTTGTCAATTAATTAATTGTTAACTCTCATTCTTTTAGTTCTCCTTTTGTGTGTGACCCATTATGTTCTCAATCACGATACCTAACGACATGAATTATTATGTTGATATAATCATAATCGATAAACCAAAACACCATTTTGATTTATCATTAATTTACATTCATTGTCCCAGATTGACATCTAAGAATGTGGCAGGACAATATATGTGATGAGAAATATCACGTGGTATGACAAAATCAAATTTGTTCGTCTCCCATGAAACTATAATCATTTCGTCAATATGATCCGATCAATCATGAGATATGGATATGTGTCAATCTCAATTATCGATCATATTTTTCATTCCACTATTAAGTCAATGTAAGTTGAAAACTCATTTTCGACTTATGTGTACACCTTGGCCAATGATTTTATTATCAACTTAACTGGATTAAATATAAATCATAAACTCTTACTATCTAAGAGTGATGAATCCTTTATTGATCAGTCACAACATTCATATAATTCTTGACATACCTGAACGATGCCGTATTAGAGGTAATTGACAGAGCAACTTCCACCATCACCAAAATATGACAGTCCCCATATAAGGCACTGTGATGACCTCAAGTCGAAGGACTAATTCCACTACCGAATGCTAGAGATTAACCACTGACACTCAGATAGTTATTCATGTGGAATCTTCCCGGTGGGTCTCCAATATTTTGTTCTATAACAAAATATTCACGTGTTCATTTAAGTATCACCACACTTTAGCTTGTGAGAGCTACTTACTTCACAAGTAAGAAAAGCTATATCCGTATCTCGTTGTTACTTACGACCATGGATTATTTAAGATTCAATCATCATAATTTGTATCTCACAATCACAACTCCTTGTAATTAACAAATTACCGAAACTTGAATCGACGGACTCTATTATTTAATATCATTAATCAGATTATTAATTTAAATAAACAATATAACTTGCCAAAATAAATGCATTAAACATATTAAAAGTGTTTACAACCTAAATTGATTGGACTTAGGGCATAATACTTTCAGATGTAATGTAAAGTTATGCTTTGCATGATCCTTGATTGAGTATTCTAGTTTTGTTAAATATAGAAATATAATCTGGAGTATTTTTCATTGTAATATTTCATTTGAGTTTAGGATTATTTTCCTTAGTAGTTGATTGTGTAATCTTTCTTTTTATATTTATTTCCTTGTACAGTTATTTGTAACCCTATAAATAGGGTATTCTACATTGTAATATTTATAAGATCATAAAAATACAATTTATATTTCTTCACAGGGTATCAGAGTAGGTTTAACTTGGTTTTGGGTTAAACTTCCAACACGAAAAAAAAATTTCAAAAACACAATGGCAGTAACTTGAAAGAGATGTCTCAAAGGTTTTCTGCAGCTACTTCAATAATGTTGGGTCGTCATTTTACAACTCTTTCTCGAAATTCTCGACAAAGAAGCTTTCAAATAATGAGTGGTCATGTTTTCCAATTTTTCAATATTTCTATCCTTTTTTTAGAAACATGAATTACAAAAAAAAAAAAAAAAAAAAAAAAAAAAAAAATTATTAATTTTCCTTTTCTTGGGAATTTAATTCTATTTTATTTGGAGGGTCGGTACCTTGAACTTTAACTGTACTCTCCCTGCCTCTTAAACAAATTAGAGGTTTTTTTTATGTTAAAAAAAATAATTTGGAGGGTCTCAGTACCTTGAACTTTACCGGCAATCCTCCTACCTCTTAAACAAACTAGAGATTTTTTTATGAATTTTTTTTTTGAGGGTCAGTACCTTGAATTTTACCGGCACTCCACCTGCCTCTTAAACAAACTAGAAGTTTTTTTTTTTTTTTTTATGTTAACAAAAACAAAAATTGAAGGGTCGATGCCTTGAACTTTATCGGCAATTCCCTTGCCCCTTGAAAAATTCGGGGTTTTCCTATGTTAAAAAAAAAGAAAAAAATGTCAATCAAATATTTTCTTCCAACAAACAAGAAGTCGATTATCCTCATCAACAATAACAAAGACCTCAAGTGCTCGGAGTTCTTCAATTTGGAAGATTTGATTGGATCGATTTCTTCAAACTCAATATTCTACCCCATATTGAGTTTGAGGGGAGGGTGTTAAATATAGAAATATAATATGGAGTATTTTTTATTGTAATAATTCCTTTTAGTTTAGGATTATTTTCCTTAGTAGTTGATTGTGTAATCTTTCCTTTTATATTTATTTCCTTGTACATTTATTTGTAACCCTATAAATAGGATCTTCTACATTGTAATATTTACAAGACCATAATAATATAATTTATATTTCTTCATAAGTTTTTTATGTGCTTTTACATGCTCATATCCTTCCTAGATATATGTACGATTGTATGTGAACTTTGACTTCAGTCTGCTTTGTAAGATGATTAAGCCATTTAGAATGCCCAGTTCAAATTCTAAGTTACGAGAAGGTCATTTTGAGCTTTAGAGGCGAGTAGAGCTCAATTCAAAAGAGTACTTGGCTAACATGACACTCAAGATAGCAATATTGACAAAGAACTCAGAGTAGATGGAGTTCAGTGTAACAAAACCACATTCCAGTAAGGGACAAATTCCACGTCAAATAAAGATGACATAAATAACCAATATACTGTTGAAAAAATGTAGGATTTTATTAAATTGTGTATCAACAAGAATGAAATAATTTGGAATAAAATTAACACGTATGCGTTTTAGGAATTACCCTTGTAGCGCGCTTTACAAAAAAGAATTCCTTGATCTTTGATCTCCTTGATTCCACCTTCAAGCCTCCTTGTTTGATTTTCTTCCTTCAAACCTTTTGGCCTTCTCCAGTGTTCTTCAAGAACCAAAAAAAATTGTAGAGTTTTTCCTCTCTTTTGTGTGTGGGCACCAAGAAGATAATCTTTTGCATATCTCAATTAATTAACCAAAAAGACGTGTGTAGAGGTTTTGATTCACTAGAGACTAGAGAGTTAATCCCACTAGGATTCTCTCTCTCCTTTTATTGGATGATTATCCTAGTCAAAAGGAAACCTCCTTTTAATCTTTATCCAAATAATAACCTCCATATTTAATCTGCACATGTTCGGCACATGCAAGACACACTCCAATTTAATTAATTTATACTTCTACAATTAATAATAATAAATTATAACTCTTATAATTTATTCCGGTTCTTATTTTTTGAAGCCACTGAAGGGACCAAACGGACCCAATTAAATCAAGCTCCAATAAATTAATCTTGACCCGGTCAACTCTTGATCGATCTAGATAATTTATTAATCACGTTATATTCCACTAAAAGAACGTGATTGCACTCTTAATTTAATTGAAATTACTGAAGCTACAATAATTATATCCTCTGACAAATTGCTCTTACATAATACCCCCGTTAATCACGTTGAATATTTAGAATTGGGTAAAATGACCAAAATCCCCATTTTCCAAATATACATTAAATCCTCAATCCCATTTTCTATTTGACAGTCACATGTGATCACATCACAATATTAATTCAACAGTCACGTCGAATTACTGAGCTCAGATTTAACTGTTCACTGGAAAATCTCTTGAGGTCATGATCGTGCCTATTCAATAGGTTATGGATTCCATATTGTGAATAGATGTTCTCCAATTATTTCACTTTAATCCCCAAGGCATCGAGATATTGATTAGCAATTTAATCTCACTCATTGATACCTCAAAAAAACTTCAAGTTAGTAATCAAAGTTCATCACTCGCTCAGGATTAAGGTACTACGTACAATAGTCAAGTGAAATTAAATTCAAGTGGTCAATTCCATAAATTAATTTCACGTGGTCCAGTCCAATACATTCCAAAAATGTACAATTAATTTTATTGCCAAAGTCAAGATCAACTTTAAATAAAATTGAGACAATCTTATCAAAATAAAGTGTTCGTCTTTATTTACCGATTGTGGACAATAAACTTTAGATCGAATCATAAATCAAATCTTTCCGTGTTTAACAACTTAAACACTCGATTTATAATATTAAGTCGATCCATGAACAAAGTATAAGCTCAATTTCATACACAAGATTTATTGAAAAAATAAATAAACTATCGTCTCAATTTCGAAATGTCAACAGTACAAACAAATTTACTCGAAGGGCTAAAATTAAACTAACATATATATGGGTTTGAAAAGCTCGTCATAATAAGATTAACGTTTTAAGATGCAACCCAAAGTTTTAAATCTTAATATGATATTGGAGTATATTAAGCTTTAATGAGCAATTCTATCCGACTAAGATTAAAAATGAGCATATGAGATTGGTGCATAGATCACGAAGGCAGCGTGCATCAATTCCTGCTATCGGTGCATGCACTTGTTTGGTAGCAAGTCGTGAGCTTGCTGTCCAGTTGATTTGACAAAAATGAGCACAAGGATGTCACGCGATCGACATACGGTTGAAGGTAGTTGGAAGAGTGCTTGAAAATAGGTCAATTTGGCCTTAGTGGATGAAAAACTATATATGTCAAAGTTGTGAAAACCAGATTGAACAGGCTGGTTCAACATGAAAAATTGGGAACCGGACCAAAATTTGGTCCAGTCATAGTGAAAAAATTGATTGAGACAAAATCTGTGTACAAAATGGTAACCGGCCGGTTTTAACCCAAAACCGTGAACCGGTTACGATTTACGTGGGTTTGTCGAATAATTTTTTGAGGAAAAAAAATTAGAATAACACAGCCCATACCCTTTTTTCGATCAATCAAAATTACTGCAACTCTAATAAATAAAAAATATAATTACAATGAAAGAAAACAAGTTGAGCTACAATGAAAGAAAAAGGCAACTCATGTGTGTACATATATGCCGACAAGATGTATTGTCTATGTGAAAGAGAAGAGATCTGGGAAGTGAGAGAGACAAGAGATTTGACTATTTGAGAAATGACGACAAGTAATTTATCAGCCACAAAACCGAAGTTATGATATGAAACAATGATGAAAGTGTTTAAAATAATAAGGTTTGCATACATTGGCCGTGTATCTATATCAAGTTATGGAAATTTTTGGGCTTTTTGGCCCATTTTATTTTCAAATTTTTTTGTTAATTTTATTTAATTTTATTTTTTAAATTTTAAAATCAACGGATCAACCCAAATTAGATCCCGGTTCGACCCTTTGACCTTTGACCCTCTTCTTTTCTTGGTCGATGTTCGGGCCCATTTTTAAAACTGCAATCCAAATAACTATTATAAATTTTAAGTGTTTAAGTGGACAAATTATAAAGTGTTGACTATTCAATGTCTGTTACGTGAGTTTTCTTTGTTTTTCAAAGAAATAAAGTTGGGCGGTTTGTATAATTCTATGCTTGTCATGCCTTTCATCTTTCTATTTTAGTGAAAATCCGCTTGTTTCGTTAAAGAAAATACATACTACGCTAAATTTCGTGGGATTGGCTGACTATGGCGAGAAACCTGAGTGCTAATGCAAAACGTGATTGAAATCTTTGATTGCACCTACAACAACTAGCATAGAAAAATACTAATTGTGAGTCTGTGACGATTTCGATCATACTCTTCTAGAATAGAATGCGCAAGAACACTTGTGTGTAACTACGTTATAAGTAAATAAGTTTCCCTTCTCCTTTGCAAGGACAAGGTTAAATATGAGGATATGCACTTTGAAGACCAACATTTGTGATGAACCTTTTTTGGTAAATTTTTGTTGGGCCGCCCTTGCTGTACACGAGAGTGTACAGCAAGGGTGACAGCCCCCTCACATGAGGGGGGGAGGGGGGGGGCAGCGCTTTTTTTATTGGCACTCGCCCCCCCTCATTGTGAGGGGGCTGTAACTTGCACAGTCCCAAGTGGTTTTTCCCATTTTTGTTTGTGTGGTTACCATAAATGCACGTTATATATATATATGGATATCTAGTACTCTGGAACAGAATCCAAAAATTTCCCTATATATAGATATATTGCTATAGAGACACATAATTGAAACAGCTTTTTCAGATTTTATATTCCGGAGACTTACACGAACTCATTTTTATTGAAGAATTTTTATAGTATTATCATGCACAGTATGGTGAGTACTCCAGTTGGAGTAAGAAAAGGTTCATGGACTGAAGAAGAAGATAACCTTCTCAGGAAATGCATTGACAAGTATGGAGAAGGAAAATGGCATCAAGTTCCTCTCAGAGCAGGTATATATTTCCTCAGCATAACACGTGCAAGTGCGCACCCAGACACTGGATGAGATAAAATGATTGTGCTATATTTACATAACGATTTACATACGCTTGATGTGGTGAGATGATTGGGTTAAAATTTCTTCAAAAAATAAAAAGACACCCCCCCCCCCCCGGGGATTTTTGACACTTCACGTGTATGTAAACCATCATGTAACTCTTAATTATGTACAAGTATCATTATTCGAGATAAAACTATTGAACATAGTTTTGAAGATTTGTCTTTGGTGTTTGTAGGGTTGAACAGATGCAGGAAGAGCTGTAGGCTGAGGTGGTTAAACTATCTGAGGCCAAATATCAAAAGAGGCCACTTTACACCGGATGAAGATGATCTCATTATAAGGCTTCATAACCTGTTAGGCAACAGGCAAGTTCAAGAACACAATTTCAGCATAAAATTATTCTACTCGATGTCTGTCCGGTCGATAATTTTAGTTTGGTTACTACTATATGAGCAATGCAAGTGAGAAGGGTACTATGAAGCTTGAGTTTTAGGTAGTCTTTCAGTAAACTAAGCCAAGTTTTTGGTCCAAAAATGGGAATAATATTTCAATGGCATTTTTAGTTGCATAATACCTTATTAGGAAACCATTATGGTGTTGGTTCGGAATAGTATTTCAATGGCATAATATGTTTGATTGCATTTAACCGTTTTTTTGGTTCAAAAGTTGTGTTAGTAAATTACAAAACTTTGAAACTATCTTACACAAAATAAGTAACTTAAAACTAATTTATTTTTGTTTTTTAGCATAACCAAACATGAATTAAGAAAGAAAACAAATAATAAATATAATGTGTACTGTAGTGTTCAATCTTATTAAACCAATCCTAAAAGTTGTAGCTTGACTTTTAATGGCCTTTGCCTCTCCATGTTGACGCAGATGGTCACTGATTTCCGGTAGACTTCCCGGAAGAACAGCCAACGACGTGAAAAACCATTGGAACAGTCATGTGCAGAAGAAGGTATTGGCTCATGAAGAGGGGACGAGGAAAGCACAGAAAACCACCAAAACCACAATCTTGAAACCTCGACCTCGGACCTTCAAAAGAATTGCACCTTTTTCGTCGAAAGAAAACATGACTTTCGAACCAAATATTTCAGTAACTGATCAAAATTTAGACATTCCATCTCTATCATCGTCAAAACCAGTAGATGATGGATGCGCCCAATGGTGGAGTAACTTGCTTGATTCTGTCAAAATTGACGGAGAACCTGAGCCAGGATCCAATGCAATATCTCTTGACAAGGACATTTGGGAACTCTTTGAGTTCTGAAAACAATATATAATGCGGTAGAATCCGTTTTTGACGTTTCCATTTTGCTGTGTCTATTACTTTTAAGAAATAGTACGATGAATTATGTGAAGAACTATGCTACACCTACAGCCCCCTCACATGGGGGACGGAGCCCACGCCAATAAATGCGCCAGTCCCACCCCCTCATGTGAGGGGGCCGTACACCGAGCTCGGTGTACGGGGGCAAAATTCTTATGTGAAAGACAGAGACGAGTGGATTTAATTGGGGGCAAAATTCTTATGTGAAAGACAGAGACGATGGATTTAATTAGTATATTAGATAGGTATGATTTGGAATATGCCCGAAAAACCTTTTTTTTTTTTTTTTTAATTTAATTTTCCTCTTTCATTGTAATAAGACTTGTTATTTCTAATTATTCTATGAATTTGCAACAAATCAGCTTTTAGTATATGAGCTTTAATTACCCCATCGAAGTGACAATATATTAGACACACACACACACACAACGTACACATACATTTTATGTCTGTGCGCATTAAGTCGGATCTAAAAAAATTAGAATGGGGGTAGCATTGTTCGCTACCTAGGTTGCAAGGAAATTTCTAAAACATTTGAGTTTTTGTTTCCGACACATTTTGGAAGCCTTCTAAAGCATTTCGAAAAAAAAAAAAAAAAAAAAAAATTCCTAATTTCTTTTTAGTTTTTAACAAAATTTGGAAAATTTAAGAAAACTTTTATGAAAATTTATATTCTAAAAGCTTGAATAAAAAATGTACTTTGTGGGTTTCATTGAGGATTGGAAAATTAATTAATTAGTGGTTCAAGTAAGTATTAACTTAATTGTAAAGGTTCATTTTTATAGACATGCAACATAAAGCTAGCTTGACCAACACTTTTCCAATTCATGCCACCAATTTAAACTTTGAAGCAGTCCTACTTTCTAACTCGGATTGGGTAGCATATTAGGACTTTGAACCAAATGATTGAAGAACCAATATGTTTTTGTTTGGATATTTATTCGTTATGAATACATGCTTTAAGATGACAATGCTGATCTAATTAAAAAATTAGATCAGATTGATTGTGGTATTTTTATTATTTAAATAATATTAAATATTTTTGAAGTTAAATATTGAACTTATAAAAATAATTATACAGCGTTACTACTGTGTATTGTATCCTAGGTTTTTTCTAAGATGATGTTTTCACGTGTCGTGTCATTTTGCGTATGCTAAGGGATATTTCCGACGACGGTTAATTACTAAAATATTAACCAAAATGTAAGGACTTGTGCTATTTTTCTTAACAAGATTGATCTTTAAGTCTCTATATCCTTGACACGTTCGGCTTAAATGAACAATTCGATCGGACTAAAGGTTAGAGAAGGAAGAGAGATGCTAGAGAACTCGGGATTAAATCTCGAGTTCAAAACAAGGAGGCCTCCTATTGGGCCCCTCCAATAGGGGGCCTCCCTGTTTTGGGCCCGGGATTTAATCCTGGGACAAGTATCTTTTCCCAGGGAAGGAAAAGTATCATTGTGAAAAAATAAATTGATCCAAATCTGGACCATTTTTAGTAAATGCTACTGACATATTCTCAATATCTAGTCAGATTGACAAACTTTATGGATGCATCAATTTATCATTTTTGTTTGCATTACAGTACTACATAAATCTTTCGCAGTCGATTCACCTTTAAAGCGTGCTTGGTAGGTGTTATTTTAGTTACTCCTGGTCAAATTACTCTCATGGAAACCTTTTTTTTTTTTTTTTTTGGTAATATTCCTCTCTAGAATAGAAATCTTATTTTAGAGAGTGTCCTATCTCTGCAGGTGTCATTTCCACCCATTTACTTGTACCGGTTTCTTTACACCTGAATTAAGCCATTTGTACCCTCTGGCTTACCCTTTGAATTACCCGACCCCACCTCCCCCCTCACATGAAGGTCAGGTCTCACGTCCAATAAATGCGTGGGACCGACCTCTATGTGAGGGAGAAAGTGGGGTCAAGTAAACCAAATGGTAAGTCAAAGGGTACATGTAGCAAAATCCCTTTACTCCTTCGTCGATGTCATCCATTGAAACTAACGTACTTTCTACTGCAAGACATTCATTAGTTAACTTATCAACATAATGTATCATTCTATGAACCCTAATGTTCTGTGTAGGCTGTGAGCTAGGCTAGGCTACGGCTTAGGAATGACATATACCAAACTTTCGGCCTATAAGGATGCTCATAAGAATGAATTATGCAACACGTACAAGGCCTTACATTATAGGATGATTGGGTAGAATTTTCTCCCCCTATCACAGGTGGACAGCTGTCTCCCTATAATGTCTATACAAATAGAAAAAAACATATAAGGATGGATTGGCTCGTGTTGATCTCTAAGGCATTATCAGCATAATTGTCAAGTCCTAAAACTTTATTTTGATATTTTTGCAGCAATCTTCTTTCAAAGAATGAAAAGTGTTACTCCTATATAAAGCTCTCAATGGAAGTCACGTGGAGGCACTACATACTGATATCAAGCGGTCAACCAAGCGAAAGTAAAGAGAGGACGTAAGAGTTTCTCTACAGCTTAACCACTATCTTTATCCGGGTACATTTATGGAAAGTACATGCCAAGTCAATGATCCATTCCTCACAAGGTTTGGAACCCATATCAAAAATCACAAGAAACTTTCATTCACTTTGCTTATCTTACACAATATCAGTTTCTACTGTGTTAACAGGTTGCTTTCCTTTTTCATTAGCACCCGCAACCTTATTTTTGTTTTTCAATGAATAACAGTCAGTCCTAATATGTCTTTTCTTCTTACAATAATGACACACTTTTTCTGCATGTCTAGATTTCAATTTGCCCCTCATATTTCTACCAAAACTCTTATCCATCCTAATTTTTCCCACCAACAACTAAGCTTTCCGCCTGATTCTCAGATCCTCCATCAAGATGCCTCATACTCTCCTTAAACAATAAGGCATCATAGATGGCGACTATAGAGAATAATATCTCTTAAAGTTAATATGATGGCGACAAAGAACTCAACAATATTAACGCCAAGTCCTTCTCATAATACTTAACCTCCAATATCTCCAAATCAACCATGATTTCTTTGAACATGGTTAAATGAACATCCAATGATGCACCTTTTGATATCTGGTGAGAATACAAACCTTTTTTCAAGTGTAGTTTGATAGTCAAACTTTTTATCATACAAAGTTTCTCCAACTTCAACTACAATACAGCGGTAGTTTTCTCCTTAAGGACATCCCGAAAATTTTGATTTGATAGATTTAGATAAATTTGGGATTGGGCTCTCCAATCCCTATGCTACTTTTCTTCTTGCATCCAGGTTACAGACATATTTTCAAAGCCAAACAAGGCTTCCTCCAAATCCATCTGCACAAGTACTGCTCGTGTCTTCACTTGCCATAAAGTAAACCTCATGTTGCGATCCAATAACGCAAAGATTATACTTCATCGTTGCCATGCGGAATAATCAAACTTTCGCTCTGATACCACTTGTTATGAAATCGACCAAAATATTATGACAAAAATGAAGTAAATCAATCAAACAATGAACACCAAAATTTAAGTGAAAAAGCCAAAACGAGAAAAATAATTGGCAGAGAAGGATAATTTCAATATAATCAATAAAAATATGTGTTTACAACAAGTTCTCAATGAACTTAACTAAGATCTAAGCTCTCCAATATTTGTATATATGTTGCTCTCATATGAAGATAATACATGCCGAATTGTATTTATATGAAATCCTAAAATCAAGTTGTAGATGAATAGGAGTCCAAAACTCGTTAAAACACAAAACCCTAAGTAACACTGTCGCTCGAGCGAAGAATGAGCGATGACTTTTCTGTTCCACACGCTCGAGCGACCAGCTAGTGAGAAGATAGCAAAATTGAAGCTATGTTTTGTCCACGTCCATAATTTTGATCTCTCCTAAACCACTTCAAATGCAACTCAAAATTTCACTAGAATTTGGGTCACAATTCAACATAAACAATGGCATCGTTTTTACCCCAAATAAAAGAGAATGAAGCCATTCTATATAGGTCCAAAACGATGTTGTTTTGGATAACGGTTGTGTTGTTCGTATCGCAAAGGACACAAAACGACGTCATTTTACATTTGCCCAAAACGACGTTGTTTTGGATGAAAGTGTGAACACCGTATAGACGTTCACCCTTATAAGTTTGTATAGATGTATACACATTAGTTAAGTATATAATTTTCAAGAGATTCATTTTTTTTTTATTTTTTATTTTTTTATGGATTTTTGATATGTAGATACTATCATATTCAAAAGACTCTTTATATTTAAATTTGGAGATTACAAAAAAGAAGCTACCAAATTGCAGTTACGATTAAGGACTTCCAAATAACATTATTGTTAAAAAACTTTATATATAATAATTTTTAAGTATGTAAAAATAAATCTAGTTAAACAATTTATGACATTATAAACGAGGTCCTTTTTTTTTTTTTTTTTTTGTAATTCTAGTAAATCCTCTCTTTGAGTAATGAAACAAACTCTTTATATTTAAAAATTAAAATAAAGAGTCAACTTGACATTTCAAATTAATTATTTATTATTCCACAAAGGAGAGAAAAAATGTTGAGTCATTATTTTTGAGAAAATTAAAGATAATAAATATATACAGGCTTATAAATCTATATAAAAATAAGGTCGTTGTTAGAGATGTTTTAATTTTTATATACTCTTTATATTAATAAATATGTTGTTTAAAAATAAGACGCGTTGTTAGAGATGTTCTAATTTTCATTTTCTTTTTCTTTTTCAAATGAAAATTCTTTTTTATTAGAAGATTATGGTTCACACCATCTTTAAAATCCGACATGCTTTTTATTTCTTTATTTTCAAAAGCAAAAAGTAACAAAAGTATTATATGTTATAAAATAATATTCTACAAAATCAAGTTTATTATATATTAATATTGCATACAAATATCATTATTTTTAAAGTTATACACTAATGTATAATAATATAAACTTAGATTTATAAATTACTATTATAACTAGTCAAAGAACTCGTGCTTCTTTGGTTAAAAGATGAATGATTTAATTATGAACAACGTCAAGTCCTTTTTCAGGGCAAAAAGAAAGTGTAAAAAATTATTTCATCACAAAATGAATGGTTACGAAAAGGAGATCTAGAGATATTAGGTGTCATGTCGTTGTATCAATTTTGGAATTCAAGCTATGTACTATATTTATTTTGCCCCATTTGCTGGTGCTCCATTAACTACAAAAGTACACGTCGACAATACTATTGGAGTGGTGTAGAAAATTTATTGTAGAAAATGATTGGAGTTACCGATGAACCACGTCAAGTCCTTTACCCGGGCAAAAAATCATTTCATTAACTGTTTGGACGATTATGTTCTGTGGAGACTAAACAAATAAATTTATTTTATTTAAATTCATGCCTTTACATTAATGAAGTAATGTCAAAATTTGTTTTACCTCAAAAAGTTAGTCTAACAGACACAGCGAACTAAGTCCTTTTATAAACCTAAAATCATCTCCATAAAGAGAGATTTTTATTTCGTACATTTTCAACAATTTTCTATCAAACGAAGTACATATTATCGTGACATACATCATCGAGGCCATCCTCAATAGTTCCTCTTGCTTCAACTAAAAAAAAATCATATATATACACTGTAAAATTCTACCCAATCTCCGCCGCGCTGAACTTGCATTTCTGTGAAAGTTTTATCATCTCTAGAGTTCACCATCACAAAATATTTCACAATTACAATTAACTATGATCAACACCTTTTATTCACATGACTAAATGTGGGGAATGGATTTGGTACAACTTATTTTGTCTTGAGGTATAATAAATAATTAACCCCTTGGAAACTCAAGGTAATTTATCATGTTTAATTGATATGGTACTTTAATTCACATTTTGTTATAAAAACCTTGACATGTATCTTGTTTTTTGTGAATGGGTGGCGATGAGGAGTAAATTCAAAACCTTCGATTGATGTCTTACAATATCGAACCACCTTTTCAAAATAATTTCAATAAGCATTTAAATTAGTTGTCAAAATTATTTCCAAGTATATGAGTTCCAATCTTGTCATTTTTTTTTTTCAATGAGCTTATGCTGTAATTATCAGTTGGCAAGTTGGTTTTGACTTTTAATTGATTTTACAGATCCAAGAGAATGATTGGAGGGTCCAAATCCTGTCAGATAATAATCGTTGTTTGGTAAACGTGGTAGCCAACTACGTCAACTTGTAGTTATGAACGACATCATTTTCCCAGACTTCGTGGCAATTTGCATTTGAAAGCTTTATAGCATTTCTAAGAAAGTTTTTAAATATGAGAGTTTGTCAATTCTTAAAATCATGTTTTAAATGATTCTTTAAATTAATATTTTAATTTAAAAAGTGAGTTTGGCTCTCCAAGTCAATCCTTAAAATCATGTTCCAAGGATTTTTTTAAATTAATATTTTTATTTAGAGAGTCAAATTCACTCTCTGTAATTAAGTGCATTCAAAGTATTTAAATGCATTCAAGGTGTTTCGATTTTCAATCTTTTCTTTATACATAATTGAGTTTTGCCTAAAAAAGTCTACACAAATTTAATGAATTTTTGAGAATTGTTATTTATCAATACAAATTATAAATATATAACAATGAGTGGTGGACCACCGTGCATGTGTACGTAAGCACAACGACCGTTGTTAAATTCTTCTTTTGTGAAATAATAGTGGACCAGCTATTGGTTTTGAAATACAGAATCGACGCACACTATGACCAATCAGAAGTTTTCATACCTCGTGGTCCTAATAATTAGTGTTATGCTACACAAATAGGGGCCTTGGACAGGCCCTGTGACAGGGGCTGAGGTAGTGACACCCAAAAATGCAGGGTAATGGAACCCTTTTCGTGGCCACCCAAATTAAGACATTAAATAATCAAATGATTTTAGAAAGAAGTCAAATTGTTCTAAAAAGATTTTGTTTAGATTTTGGGATTTCAATGGTAGCTTGAAATCAAATCGGATCCTTTAATTTAATTTTATTTTAATTTTGTCAGGAATTAGTCTCATAAAATAAAACTTTAACTAACCTCCAAAGAAAATATAACTGTTGAATTTTAATAGAAATGTTATGCTTTGCGGGATCCTCAATTGAATACTCTAATTTTTTATGCACTTTTACATGCTTATATCCTTCATAGAGTTTGTTATCCCATTAAAATGGAACTTCTAAAAGAGTTCCACGTGGCAACTCTCGTGAAAATCTGTCAAGGAAGATGTTAAAGTTTGACCAAAGTCAACATAAGCTCAAGTGGCAGCCACGTCAAGGTGTCTATCTGAGGTCCTAAGAGGCTAGTCGAGGTCCCAAGAGACTTGCTGAAGTGCCTAGTCGAGGTGCCTATCCGAGGTCCTAAGAGGCTAGTCGAGGTGCCTAACCGAGGTTTTCCAAGTGGCAAGCCGAAGTGCCTACAAAGGTGTAAATTGAGGTCTCTAAGGTGCCTAACCGAGGTCTCTCAAAGTGCCTAACTGAGGCTCCCTAGAGGTACAATCGAGGCTCCCTAAGAATGAAGTCATGTGGGCCTGGGCTTGATCCATTAACCATTTGGCTCATCTATATTTTCATCTCTATAAGTATAGATCAATTCACAATCAAAGGTAAGGAATTCTAAACCTAACCAAATCCCATCTCTCTCATCTTTTGCACTCTCTTAGCCCCTATTTGATGCACAATTCTTGGTCATTTTAGAAAATTTTAGACTGTTGTATAGTACCATGATGCAGTTGTTTGGGACCCAACATGCAGACGTCCATTGTGTAACATTAAAGATTTTCTTGCCATTTTCCAATTCCACCCTCCCCCATTTGAAGAGTTAGGAGGTGAATTTCTGGATTGATTGGGTTGCTGGGGGTAAAAAGGGAAAAAGACAACATAAAATAACAAGAGCTGGTAGCCTCTTATTAGGAAGTGTCAGAATAAAGTGTAGCCCACTCTAAATTGCCAGTGCAAATGGTCCAAATTTTTCTACAAATGAAAATAAGAATGTGCTCCAAACAGGGGCTTAATATTTTAGTCTGGCCATTGACTTGACTGTCGGAGTGTAAATGGTTGTCGAACTTTTTTCTTGGTCGACGGCATTTACCTCCTGACAGGGTGCTACGTGTGCAGATGATGTCCATGTGGAGGGGATGAAGTTGAGATTCTGTTGGCAACATTTTTTGGGGTCAACAGATTGACACCGTCTGTGAGAAACGGTAAATTAACCATGTTTTACCACATACAAACGGTACATTAACCATATTTTACCACATACTAAAAGGTCACCGGAAAATCCTATTTTTCGATAGTTCTCTACCTAAAAAAGGCAAAGACGGTAACCAAAGAACAGGGAAATGGAAATATTTACCAAAGAGAACATTTTTTCTGTTAAGCACATGGATTTTATGAGCAGCAGTTTCTTCACCAGAAAATAAAAGAAGTAAGCCAAAACAAATAAATGGAAGAGAAAATGGAGCTACTGGATAGGAGAAAGGTTGAAAAATCAAGGTTCAAAAACCCACTAAGAAAGTGGCTCTGTTTCTTTCCTTATATACGGCAATATTCACCCATTATTTGGAAGAAACTAACACCAAATGAAATACAAAACAACCACCAGAAGGATGACAAGATAGAAAAGATAGCTACTGGAAAATAATTCCTTGAGAGCATTTGATTGGCATTTTTCAATTTCAGTCAAAGTAAAGAAGAAAAGAAATCCAAACTTGAAAATAGCAGCAAATACAAAAAAATGTCATTATTCTTGCGACCACCGTTGAAGCAACCGCCGGCACCATTGGGGACAAAAATGTCCAGTTCCGGCACACCATTTTCTCCGACAAACCATCGATCGTCGGCGTTAGCAAGAAGCAGCCCTGGTAATATTCTACAAGTTCTCACTTTTGCCCATTGGGTTAGCATTAATTTGATTGGGACAAGTTATTTTTGGTGGCGTGCTGCAGACATTTTGCTGAAAATAAGAGACGACTGTGTATGTTGCTTGCTTTATGAATGCATTAATATGTTGAAAAAGAATAAAATATGGGAAGACTACTTTTTGACTTTATGGTTGTTGGGTAATGTGAACCTTATGTGAGGCCAATTATGTTAGGTAAATTAGTTAATGGGCTTCAATTAAGATTGGTCCAATGTTTATTCAAAATTTGGGCCCAACAATTTATTTTTCTTGCACCATTTCTATTAGTAAAAAAATATTGTCATTTGGTTTCTTAAATGGACCATTTCATATTGTGAAAAGTAAAATATTGGGCTTATGAGTTTATTCCCCTTGGGCCGTATTTTGTATGAAAAATTTGGGCTCATTTGATACTGGAGTTCTCTAGTGCCATATTTTGTTTGGGCTCTTACAATGTGATACCAAGCCTCATGGATTTTATTTGAAAGTGGGCCTATTTGTAATGCTATAATTCAAGTGGAAAATAAACCAAGCCTGCTGCCAACACTTTTTGGAAAAAGGATAAGTATATTCTCACTTTTTTTGCCTCCAATAGTGGATGAAATCAATTAAAATGGTCACTGGAATCTGCAATTATTTTTTGTTCTCATTAACTTGTAAATATGGTTTGGCATCTAGTGAATATCTATGGGTGTCCATGGTCTCTATGTGGACACCCATATTTTGCACATTTTTATTCCCATTTAAGGAGTTTGGGGATGCAAAATTATTTTCTTGTCTGAAAATTATTAAGCAACTTTGCTAATTGATTTCTTTGGATGTTCAAGTAATTCTCCATGTTGTCAAATAATTCTTTTTTTGGAAGAATTTCATAAAGAGCATGGTAATGGGGCTTAATTTGATTGCTGGAAATTGACAATTACCATATTATTGCCCATATGTATTATAAATGGCCGGTGGAAAGAACCATGAATTTAGCAAAATGCATTCCCAGATCTCTCTTATTTGAAGGCTTTATTGATCATTTTAGATGATTCATTATTATTAGAGGCAAGCTCTAAGACCTCGCATGTTCGGTGCTAGCTTATAAGACCTCGTATCCTTGAAGGTGAGCCATAGCTCGTGAATTTTTTATTATTCGAAGAAGCTATGATTCGAAAACCTCGTTCATTGAAATAAGGAAGATGCGATTATCCTAAATCCTCATTCATTGTACAAAGGAAGATGCGATAATCCTAATACCTCATTCCTTGAAATAAGGAAGAGACGATTATCCTAAGTCCTTGTTCCTTGTACAAAGGAAGAGGCGATAATCCTAAGATCTCGTTCCTTGAAATAAGGAAGAGGCGATTATCCAAAATCCTCATTCCTTGTACAAAGGAAAGGCGATAATCCTAAGACATCGTTCCTTGAAATAAGGAAGAGACGATTATCCTAAGTCCTCATTCCTTATACAAAGGAAGAGACGATAATCCTAAGATCTCATTCCTTGAAATAAGGAAGAGGCGATTATCCGAAGACCTCGTTCCTTGTACAAAGGAAGATGTGATAATTCTAAGACCTCGTTCCTTGAAATAAGGAAGAGGCGATTATCCTAAGTCCTCGTTCGTTGTACAAAGGAAGAGACGATAATCCTAAGACCTCGTTCCATGAAATAAGGAAGAGGCGATTATCCGAAGTCCTCGTTCCTTGTACAAAGGAATATGCGGTAGTCACGAGTCCTCATTCTTTGAAATAAGGAAGAGTCTATTATCTGAAGTCCTTGTTCCTTAAAAAAAGGAAGAGGCATCAATGATCATCTTTTGGTCCCATTGAGACGTGTGTATCCTGGTAAAATGAGCTTTTCCTGAGCTTATTCGTGGTATGATTATTCCTTTATTCGCTAGATGCCTATCCCTGGCCTCGCGAGATGTTTATTCCTCGCCTCTCACTATCGTCGAGCTAAGCTATAAGCCCACGTCTATCCGATGCCGCTTATAAGACTCCGATAGTTCAGAAGTGGTACCTTGGAGTCCTCATTTATTGAATAAAAGGAAGAAGTCCAGACTGGGACTTACAAAATTGAGGCTATGGATAGAAAGGAACAACCTCATATCCATGGAACATTGAACATCTGGAGAGATATCACCAATGAAAACGGTGACTCCATCCATGTGTAATTTGCGATTAATAAAAGGTCTCTTTGCAAAAAGTTACCTATAGAGTTCTACAAACGAAACCTCACTAGTATTAACGTCGGCACTTCGACGAGGAGGCAGTTCAAAGAGGACCCCTCCCAATCGTGAAGTAGATATAATGTTCCCTTTGCAACTAAGAGTTGCTCACGTGGCATGAGAAGGAAACCCAAACTCCATGCCCAGGGAAGATAATTAGACTAGTATCAACGTTGGCACTTCGACGAGGAGACAGTCCCAAGAGGACCCCTCCCAATCGCGAAGTGGATAGAACTTTCCCTCTGTAACCCAGAGTTGTTTACGGGGTCTCGGCATGAGAATGCAACCCAAGCTCCATGCCCAAGGAAGATAATTAAACTAGTGTCAACGTCGGCACTTCGACGAGGAGGTAGTCCTAAGAGAACCCCTCCCCATAGCGAAGTGAATAGAACATTTCCCTTACAAACAAAATTTGTAAAGGGGTCTCGGCATGAGAAGGTAACCCAAACTCCATGCCCAGGGAAGATATTTAAACTAGTTAAAACGTCGATAATTTTACTAGAAGGTAGTCCTAAGAGGACCCCTCCCCATGGCGAAGTGAATAGAACGTTCCCTTACAAACAATATTTATAAAGGGTCCTCGACATGAGAAGGCAACTCAAACTCCATACCCAGGGAAGATATTTACACTAGTTACAATGTCGGCACTTTGACTAGGAGGTAGTCCTAAGAGGACCCCTCCTCACAGCGAAGTGAATAGAACATTCCCTTACAAACAAGATTTGTAAAGGAGTCTCGACATGAGTAGGCAACCCAAACTCCATGCCCAGGGAAGATATTTAAACTAGTTACAACGTCGGCACTTCGACTAGGAGGTAGTCCTAAGAGGACCCATCCCTATGTCGAAGTGAATAGAACATTCCCTTACAAACAAGATTTGTAAAGGGGCTTTGGCATGAGAAGGCAACCCAAACTCTATGCCCAGGGAAGATATTTAAACTAGTTAAAACGTCGGTAATTCCACTAGGAGACAGTCCTAAGAGGACCCCTCCCCATGGCGAAGTGAATAGAACGTTCCCTTACAAACAAGATTTGTAAAGGGGCATCGACATGAGAAGGCAATTCAAACTCCATGCCCAGGGAAGATATTTAAACTAGTTACAACGTCAGCACTTCGACTAGGAGGTAGTCTTAAGAGGACCCCTCCCCATAGCGAAGTGAATAGACCATTCCCTTGCAAACAAGATTTGTAAAGGGATATCGGCATGAGAAGGCAACCCAAACTCCATACCCGGGGAAGATATTTAAACTAGTTGCAACGTTGGCACTTCGACCAGGAGGGAGTCCTAAGTGGACCCCTCCCAATGATGAAGTGAATAGAACGTTCCCTTAAAAATAAGATTTGTAAAGGGGTCTCGGCATGAGAAGACAACACAAACTCCATTCCCAGGGAAGATATTTAAACAAGTTACAACGTCGACACTTTGATTAGGAGGTAGTCCTAAGAGGACCCCTCCCCATAGCAAAGTGAATAGAACGTTCTCTTACATACAAGATTTGTAAATGTGTCTCGGCATGAGAAGACAATCCAAACTCCATGCCCAGGGAAGATATTTAAACTAGTTACAATATCGGCACTTCGACTATCAGGTAGTCCTAAGAGCAGCCCTCCCCATAGTGAAGTGAATAGAACGTTCCCTTACAAACAAGATTTATAAAGGGGTCTCGGCATGAGAGAGCAACCCAAACCCCGTGCCTAGGGAAGAAAAAGAAAGCTTCTAAAAAATTACAAGTTAAAAACATGGACAATTCGACAACCCCATGCCCAGGAAGCTTCCACACAGCAGGGACCTTAGCTCCCTTTATAGAATTTCAGCAAAATGTTTGGAGTAGATAGCTTTGGTACATAAGGACTTCAGTTCCTTCATCAAAGTACCAGTAAATCATAAAGCAAAAGGCTTATTATACTTCGGGGCTTCAAACAACATCCACGATAAGTGCTTATGAAAATTTTCACCAACTTATTTTGTGATTACTGCTAGTATATGCATTATGCTGTTGATGCCAATGAGTATGCCACATTATATCTTAGGGATATTTGATATGTTATCATTCATTCTACTATCATAAGTAATTTGAGGGGCAAATGGACCCCAATTTCATTTGGTATATGTGCATTGGTATATTATATTGTATTACAGGATTGGTTTAATCTATATTACAGAGAAGATGCTGCTGAAATTTCGAAAAATTATAAGCAACATCTTTGGCGGCAATTCGTAAGCCCTCGCTTATTCCGGTTGGCACGCATATTTTCTGAGGCAATCTGCAAGACCCAGTCTTCTTTGACTATTTACATTTCAAAGTCCATGTATTTACATAAATTACTAATACATAGACTTGGAGGACTATTGTTGTCCCATTAAAATCGAACCTTTAAAAGAAGATGTTAAAGTTGGACCAGGGTCAACATAAGCCCAAGTGGCAGCCACGTCAAGGTGCCTAGCCGAGGTCCCTAGGGTGCCTATCTGAGGTCTTAAGAAGCTAGCCGAGGTGCCTAACCGAGGTACCAAGAGGCTAGCTGAAGTGCTAGTCGAGGTGCCTATCCAAGGTCCTAAGAGGCTAGTCGAGGTGCCTAACCGAGGTTATCCAAGTGGCAAGCAGAAGTACCTACAAAGGTGTAAATCGAGGTCCCCAAGGTGCCTAGCCGAGGTCTCTCAAAGTGCCTAACCGAGGCTCCCTAGAGGTACAATCGAGGCTCTTCAAGAATGAAGTCCTATGGGCCTGGGCTTGATCCATTAACCACTTGGCTCATCTACATTTTCATCTCTATAAGTATGGATCCATTCACAGTCAAAGGTAAGGAATTCTAAACCCAACTAAATCCCCTCTCTCCCATCTTTTGCACTCTTTTAGTATTTTAGTCTGGTCATTGACTTGACCGTCGGAGTGCAAATGGTCGCAGGACCGTTCTTGGCTGGCGACCTTTGCCTCCTAACAGGGTGCTATTTGTGCAGGTGATGTCCACGTGGAGGGGATAAAGTTGGGATTCTATTGGCAACATTTTTTGGGGTCAACAGAGATATGTACTGTTGTATGTGTACTTTGATTTTAAATCTACTTGAGAGATGATTGAGCCATTTAGAAAAGCCCATTCCAAGTTACAAGAAGATCATTTTGAGTTTTAGAGGTGAGTAGAGCTCAATTCAAAAGAGTACTTGGCTAACATGACGCCCAAGATAGCAATATTGACAAAGGATTCAGACTAGATGGAGTTCAGTGTAACAAAACCACATTTCAGTAAGGGATAAATCACACATCAAATAAAGATGACATAAATAACCAATATATATGGGTTTGAAAAACTTTTCTTAATAAGATTAACGTTTAAGACGGAACCAAAAGTTCTAAATCTTAATATTAAGCTTCAATGAGCAATTCTCTACGACTAAGATTCAAAATGAGCTTACGAATACTCAAATGAGTCAATCATCTTGCGAAGACATGTGTTAGACCATTTTTCGAGAAATTGGACATGGCAGAGGCTACATATTGGTATGAATGAAGCACATGTGATGCATGCATTTGGTGGAAAAGAGAAAAAGAAGGCATGCAATGGTATTTTACGTAATAATAATATTGCATAGGTGAAATTAGCTAAAATTAGATCACGAAGGCAGCGTGCATCAATTTTGGCTATCGGTGAGACACTTGTTTGGTCGCAAGTCGTTAGCTTGTTGTCCAGTTGATTTTAGTAACAAAGATGAGCACATGGATGGCATGTGATCGACGTATGGTTGAAGGTAGTTGGAAGAGTGCTTGAAAGTAGGTCAATTTGGCCTTAGTGGATGAAAAACTATAGATATCAATGTTGTGAAAACTGGATCGGACCGGCCGGTTAAACAGGAAAAATCGGGAATCGGACCAAAATCTGGTTCATTCATAATGAACAGATCGATTGAGATAAAACTAGTGTATAAAACGGTAGCAGGCTGGTTATAACCAAAAATCGTAAATGTAGTGCCCCAAAATTTTTATAGAATCAGTTTTATTTATATGTTTTATTTTTTTGAAAAGTTGGGGACTAAAAGAAATATGTTTTAAACTCCTATTTTATTTAGGCAAAATAATTAAATATTGATGAAACGAGATTTAGTATATCAATATTGAACTCATTTTGTAGATTGTAATTAATTAGAAGTCTTTGACTCGAGAAAAAGTTAATTTGGATATGTTAAGCCTAAGATATTAATATTTAAAGAAATTGTTATCTAATAGTATTTTATTAAACTGGAGACCGCCACTTATATTTTGGATGGGTACCATCAAAATTCTTATATAACAAGAAAATAGATACAATCCCAAGATCATTAGGTAGATACTAGGAAATTAATTAGTTTGTTGAAGGATGGACATGTAGAAAGTCAAATCCTAGCCCACTTGAATAGAAAGCTCAATTTGATTTAGTTTACTATTGATTTTAAAATGGTGGGTAGCCACATGCGCATGTCTTGGATAGATGTAAGCAAACATTTTTAGTTGATGAGGACAAAGATTTCTTAGTGTTTCAGTTTAATAAGAATAACAGTGTCCCGTTTTCAATAGGGAGCCTTCACTATAAATACACTATAATGTCAAAAGAAATTTCACCACAGAATATATATATATATATATATATATATATATATAGATAGAGAGAGAGAGAGAGAGAGAGAGAGAGAGAGAGAGAAGTCAATTTAATAAAGATGGCAGAAAACAGCTTCCACGTCAAGTAATTGCGAAAGGAAAATATTGGATATTGCATTCATATCTCTTTTAAAAAATTTAAAAAATAAAATAAAAATGCATTTGATCTATCATGGTAAGATACTTTTGTGAAAAGTGGATGTATTCATATACTTTTATGTTCAATAATTTATTCATTAATTGCTAGAGGAATTTCGAGTTCGACCTAATGGAATGTGAATTTTATTGAGTTATTTATAACGAAATGTGAAATATTTTGGGAATTCAAAGCACTACTAATGAGTGTGTCGCTTGATCATCGATATACCCCATAAGAAATGTGGTATGAAGTGTTTAAATTTATTGTTATGCATTTGTTTATGTAAACTGCACGAATCTAATTGAATATTTTTATATACTCACTGTTACTATAATTCTACAGGTAAGTTTGGGTTTATTGGATCTATGGCATGATAGTGATGCGGACTGCCAAGTGGATCGAAGAAACTGGAAAAAAAAATACACATTAAGTTTCTCTATCTTTAACATTCCAAGTTAGTTTAAATTTATTCAAAGACATGTTTTTAAATTTAATAGTTGAACATGTTAATTTTTTTTCATGTTTAGTTTAAATTTATGTACATTTCAGTTATCTTATTCTTAAATAAATTTATTTTTATCGTTCTGTCTTCAGTATAAAGAAAAGAAAATTTTTTATAACACTTCAAATTTTATCAAAATTTGGGTGTTGCAGTTTGGTATCAGAGCACAGATCTACCTTCCTACGGACATCTTTAATATAGTGCAAAAAAAAAAAAAAATATGTGAACGGTGCATGTCACTATTCAAGTGAACAATGAATGGAAAAAAAAATTTAAATGGACCTTTTATTTATTTTGAAGGTTAATGTTCGTCTTAAATTAATTTTGAATATGGTAGTTTAGAATTTAAATTGTTATAACTTAATGCTCATGTTTTAAATTTCTCATATCATAAATTTATATTTTAAGAGATTTCACGTTCCATTTATGATTTGAGTTTTCTTGATTTGCATACTCCTAAATTTGAATGACTTTATCAAAAAGACCTAAACTGTCTAAGAAGAGCTTGAGATTTAAGCAGTCCACTTGTGACCTGCCTCCTCATCTGAAAGTCTTTTGGTTGCGCGATATTCAAATCAATAAGACGAAAGAACAATATTTCAAATCATTCCAAATTTAGGAAATTCTATTTTGAGATAATTCTATTTAAGGAAATTTAAAAAATAATGTAAAATTTTTTTCATGAACAATAAGACAATATAATTTTTTTTTAAGTCTTAAACATGTAATGCGATGAAAAATCTTTGGCACGCGACGCTCACTACTTGACCACTCCACAATTGATTCAAAGAATGAAATGTAATGTTTTTAGCAAGATTATAAGTCATCTTGCTTCATGTTATGAAGCGTATAAGTATTTTTACCGCGCATAATATATTAATATATTAATTACTTTTTTTATGCAAGCATGGAATAAAATAATATTGTCACTGAAAGACTAAGCATAATTGGAATTATACCTGTCATGTGAATAAGACTCGAAAAACAACTAGGATGACTAGGAATAGCCCAACATACCTTCATCATGCTCAGATCGCCACTAAGAATTGCATAAATTATGAAGTCAGATGGGAGCGAATTTTTGTTGAACATGTTGAAGATTTCGTTTCCAAGTGGGAGCAAGTGAGATCGTTCAGATATAATAAGGGGACAGTCTTATCGATATACCATCTTATTAGTACTATGCGGCCTCAATGGAGAGACGCGGCTTACTTTGGAGTGATATGGTTTATGGGCTATATTTACAAGAAGATTGGAATATGAATGATTTTAAGGGTTATTACGCGGACATCATAATCTTGTGGAACCATAGACAACAAGAGCTAGTGCCAGAGTTCGAGCCCGAGCCCAAGCCCGAGCTTGAGACTGAGCCCGAGCCCGAGCCAGAACCAGAACCAGAACCAGAAGAAAAGCCTGAGGAGGACCCAGAGAAGGAAATCGAACTAGAGCCGGAAGACCCTAAGCAAGAATTTGAGCCACAAAATTTTGTTGATTTGGTTATGGATTCTGAGTTCGAGTCATGCACTACTTCAGATGATGAGACTCTACCAAAAGAAGAATCATAGACATTAGAAATAAATGTTATTTACTTATTTAGGAAAAGTTTATTTATTTAATTGATATTTTTTGGAAGCAAAATACTATATGTAAGGATTTTGAAATTTTTAAAAATATTTTTCACCATTATAAAGATTATTATTATTAATATTTTTGTGTTTAACATTTCTAAATTAAAGTTTTATTTGTGTTAAGAAAATGACAAAACAACAGCAAAACCAAGCTTCGGTCATCAGGGATTTGCTTAGGGCTATACAAGATTTGGGTAGACAACAAGCATAGGTCGGTCCTCACAATGTAAATGCTAACAATACTAGCTCAATTGTGGAACAGTTTCGCCACTACAAACCCCTAACCTTCGATGGCAAGGAAGACCCACTAGCATCTGAGGAATGGATAAGAGGAATGAAGCGAATCTTCGAACATCTTTCTTTCACTGATGCTCAAAATATATTATGTGCAGAATTCATGTTAGTTGATGATGTAGGCCACTGGTGGGAGTCAACATCGCACACTAGAACAGAAACACGACACCGTGCTCTGACTTGGACCTAATTTAAGAATGAAGTGATGGGAAAATATTTCCTACAAACTCTGAGGGATCGAAAAGAGACAGAATTTCTTCAACTTAAAAAGGGAAAGATGAAGTTTGAGGATTATGAGAGAAAGTTTGAACAACGTTATAGGTATGCACCACCCTTAGTGGACATGAAAGCAAACAAAAGCGAGGAGCTTCAAATTGAGATTGCGTCCTGAGATTGATGGAATACTTGCGTCCCACCAATTCACCATCTATAGTTGGGTATTGCAAACTGTCAGGCAATCTCAAAGAGGTTAGAGATTGACCAACCTTCTCAGCAAGGGACTGAGCCTTCAGGAAAGAGGAAATAGAATGGATCTAACGAAGAAAATGGAGAGGGTCAGAACAGGAAAATTCACATTAGAACAAGATTTGGACAAGCTGTTTTGCCCTGTCCAAAGTGTAACAAGATGTATATAGGTGAATATTTATTTGGGAGTAATATGTGCTATCGACAGGTCGAAGTGCTAAAAATTGCAAAGAAGCCCCCTCGAAGAAAGATAATGAGTAAGAAAAAAAGAAAATGCCTGAGTTTTTCTTTAACTAAGGATGAAACAGCAAAGGACCCGAATGCAGGTAATTTCAAAGACACAATTTTTAAGGAGGGGAGATTATAGTGCCCCAAAATATTTATAGAAATTTTATTTATATGTTTTATTTTTTTGAAAAGTTAGGGACTAAAATGAAATAGGTTTTAAACTCCTACTTTATTTAGGATAAATAATTATATATTGATCGAACGAGATTTAGCATATCAATATTGGACTCATTTTATAGATTGTAATTAATTAGAAGTCTTTGACTCGAGAAAAGTTAATTTGGATATGTTAAACCTAAGATATTGATGTTAAAAAAGAAATTGTTATCTAATAGTATTTTATTAAATTGGTGACCGCCACGTGTGCTTTGGATGGATACCATCAAAATTCTTATATGACTTTGATGAAGATCACGAATCCTCATTGGTTCCAGTCTGGGTATTCCTTCCAGGTTTACCTCCCCATTTCTATCACGAATCGATATTACGTATTATTACCGGTGCCTTTGGAAGATTTTTGAAGAGGGACAATTTCACAGCTTGTGCATCCCGGACGGATGGGGCTCGGGTTTGCGTTGAGATGGACATATCAAAACCCTCGGTGGAGTCCTTTTGGTTGGGAGTTCCTCACCCTCCATCTAGCCGCTATCAAGAAGTTATATATGAAAAAATTCTAAGATTCTGCCAGTGGTGTAGATCTCATGGCCACGAGGAAGGAAATTATAAAAAGAAGAGGCAGGCTGCTGATATCAAGGCAACTGAAGCCGCTCCTAAAGCGCCTAAACAGACTTGGCGGAGAAAAGAGAAGGGAAATGGAATGGTGTCGGGGAAGGCAAACGATATGGAAGATGGGGAAGTCAGGTATGAAGACAAACGGCAAAAATTCCTACAGCATGATATCTTGATCCCATCGGCTTTGACAATGTTTGTTAATAACGAGGGAAAAATTCGTACGACTATTGAATAAGTGGACGAACAAGCAACATCGATTAATTCCCAAACTGAATTACAAGGAAATCTAGCAAACACCAGTGCAGTAGTTAATCCAAATAATAATGGAGCCACCTGCAAGGATAATGGAAAAATTGTAACTAGTGAAGACGTGGATGATCAAGCAACATCGCATAATTCCCAATTGCAGTACAGGAAACGAACAGGAACAAAATAATACAGCGAGAGGGACGACTATCTTCTACTGGCACCTTCTCTGGTTGTAATGATGGCAGGAATATGACCAGATTTGCAGGTCTCGAAGGGAATGTCACCGCACAAACGACACATGATGTTAGCAAATATGCCAATACAGAAAATGGGGAGTGCAATGCATCTGACAGGACTGGATTATTACTGAGCCACTGGAATTAAATCTGACGCCGAACGACAATCAGTTAGAGCATGCTATAATGGAGGGGGATGTGGATACAATTCAAGAAATACTCGTTATGGATGTGCTGGATAATATTGCTGATCTCGTAATGAGGGGAGAGCCTCTCCCCCAGCCCTCGACCAAGGTAGCGTTCGTGCACACTAAACACAAAGCAACGGAGGCTCACATTTTATCCGAAGGTGAACACGATAATGAATTACCCGAATTGGAGGTCCTGAATTATGACACTGACCACATCCTGTCAATTCCTTATAAAAGAAGCAAGGGAAAAGATCGAAAAAAGGCGACATTAGGGGTCACAACGAGATCCAAAAAAACTTATTAATGAAGCAGATTATAGTATGGAACGCAAGGGGCGTGGTCTCCTCTAAACATAGATTAATGAGGCCAACAAATCAGTACAACCCTCTTTTGTTAATTGTTCTGGAACCTTTTGTTGCTGTCAAAAAAATTTCTTGTTGGGCACGACGCCTACGATTTTCGCGCTATGCATCTAATGCAGAGGTAGGGGAAAAATTTGGATGTTTTAGAATAAAGAATTACCTGTAACAGTAAGTAGTATCTCGGACCAACAGTTGTCAAGCTGGGTTTCGATAGGCCAAAGTCGGGTGGCTTTTTCTTTTGTATATGCCAATTGTTGTCAAGGATGGAAAGGGAACTATGGGAACAACTGAAAAACCTTGATTATGGTGATGTTGAATGGTTAGTAGGAGGCGACTTCAACACAGTTCGGTCTAATGATGAGAAATTGGGTGGTCTGTCCATAGCTTCTATGGCATTATGGGAATTCAATGATTTTATTCACGAGTCAAGATTGATGGATATCCCTTTTGAAGGACCGAAATTGACTTGGCATAACGGTCGATAGGGCGCTCGACGTATATGGGCTCGCCTAGATCGAATTTTGGTAAATCAAAATTTTAAGAATCACTTCTAGTCAGTTGCGTTAAACTACCTGGAACGCAATACCTCAGATCATTGCCCGATGGTGCTTCAATGCAGGGATCAACTAAATATGTCAGGCCCAAGACCTTTCCGGTTCCTAAGTATGTGGTGTTCTCACGAAGACTTTCTGCCTCTGGTGAAATGGGCTGGTCTTCGACTGAAACGGGCTCTCCAATGGTGTGGCTTGGGCACAATCTGTGGGCCATGAAAATAGCATTAAAAACCTGGAACGGTGAAGTGTTTGGTAGGGTGCAACAGGAGAATGGATCCTATGAAAACAGGCTGATTTAGTTGGAAAACTCTCTTATGGAAAGCTTCTCACTGGAAACTGAAAATCAGCTATTGCAATGCCGAAATCAGTACAGTGAATGGTTGGAAAGATAGGAAAGTTTATGGAGGCAAAAATCTCGTATTAAATGGCTTAAAGAAGGTGATGGTAACACCAAATTTTCCATGAATTGGTTAAAAATAAAAACAAGAGCCAAATCATTGATCGCATGGTTCTTGAAGATGGTACGGAGCTAAAATCGCCAGAAGAGATCCATGAAGGGGCGGTGAGATTTTTTCAAAACCTTTTCTCAGTATCCCCTATATCCATGGATGCTAACAACCTTGACATCCTAAAATCGGTAATTACAGAAGAGGATAATAGAACGTTGTGCAAACCACCAAACTTGGAGGAGATTAAAAGTGCGGTCGACCCCCAAAGACAGTAGTCCGGGAACAGATGGCTTTAATGCTAGCTTTTTTTATAAATGCATGGGAGGTAGTCCAGGCTGATCACCTTGCTATGGCCAAAGAATTTTTTATGGTTGCTCACTTATCGGTGCGTTGGGGACAACTAACATTGTATTGATCCCTAAGGTGGAGTCCCCTAATTGCTTTGCGAAGTTTAGACCTATCAGCCTCTGTTCGGTGGTTTACAAAATCCTGTCCAAAATTATGGCTGCTAGATTATCCCCTTTGCTTGACAAAATAATTTCTCATGAGCAATCTGCATTTATTTCGGGTAGGAGCATCTTCGACAACATATCTATCGCTCAAGAAATGGTGCATAGTCTTCACAAGAAAGTAAGATGAGGAAACACCTTATTGAAAATTGATATGGCAAAGGCCTACGATAGAGTTAATTGGCAATTTCTCCTACAGTATCTGAGGAGACTTGGTTTCTCTAACCTGGAGGAACCTTGTTTTTAATTGTATCTCCTCTCCTTACTATACAATCATGTTTAATGGCAAGACACAAGGATTCTTCAAACCATCGAGGGGATTGCGACAAGGAGATCCACTGTCTCCATACTTGTTTATCGTGGTGCAGGAGCTCTTATCTAGAATGATTAACCAAGCCTTCAGTTGTCATCATATTCAGCAGTTCCACTCCGGAGGAAGCATGGTTAGCCATTTATTTTATGCTGATGACTTACTTATTTTTGCCAACGGAAGGAAAAAATCGATCGCCAACCTCTTTGATATCATAAAAAAGTATGAACTTATATCGGGTCAACAGGCGAACCCAATGAAATCTTCTATGTTTTTGTCCAAACACATCACGGCTACTCGTAAAAGAAACTTGTTGGCTGCCTCGGGATTTAAGGAAGGAGTATTACCTTGCGCCTACCTGGGTATCCCACTCTATACAGGAAGATTAGCAAAAGGTATGTTTGAACCCATGATGGAAAAAATTCAGAAGAAACTAGCGGGATGGAAGGGTCAACTACTTTCTTTTGGAGGAAAAATCACCTTGATCAAGCATGTTCTTAGCAGCATTCCAATCCATACACTATCTGTCCAGAATCTACCCAAGTGTATTTACTATGAGTTGAACCGCGTTTTCTCATCTTTTTTATGGAATGCTACTGATGGCGTCAAAAAAGAGAAAATGGGTAGCCTAGAGAAAAATTTGCTACCCGGAGGAAGATGGTGGCTTGGGCATTCGAGATCTTGGTGAAGTTTCAGCAAGCATTATTTATGAGATTAGCATGGAAGCTGGTCATTGGAAACTCCTTCTGGGCGGACTACTTTCGAGCTAAGTACATGAAAAACAAGAAAGTTGCCTTGCTGAATAGCTCTCCTACACACTCACATTTTTAGAAGGGGGTCGTGTTAGCACTGCATATAGTGCTGCAAAACACATCTTGTCGGGTTCGAGATGGATCCTCAGATTTCTGGTATACTAGCTGGACAGGTACCCAAAGTCTGGCCGACACTGGGTGTGAGATAAATGAACCACATCTTCAAATAAAGGACCTGATGTTGCCCAACGGTAAATGGAATGGTACTCGGCTTCGTGAGTTACTTGACGAATCTCAAGCTTCGGCTATAGAGGGGATGCATATTAATCTTGGGAAGGACCGTGATCAATATATATGGAGACCTAGTACGAATGGCTTTTTCTCCACCAAGTTAGCGTGGGAAACTAATTCGGCACAAAAGAGCGGATTGCCCATGGAAACAGTGGCTGTGGCAACACCATGTCCCCCGACGAATCTCTTTTGTGTCATGGAGAGCCCGACTAAAATGCTTACAGGTTGATGAGGCGGTACAAAATATTGGGATCCCAGTTTCTAAATGCAACTGTTGCAAGAATCCATCGGCTGAAACTATAAACCATGTTCTGTGCAATGGAGAGTTAGCTACAAAAATCTGGTCTTATTTTGCAGCACATTTCAAGATATCTCTCCCTGGTGTGAGTACTTGGACAGGAATGATGAGTTTATGGGGGAAAAAGGTGTCTAAATCGACACAACTGGGAGTCCTTCGCGGCATCACACCTTTGATTATCACATGGCAATTATGGAAAACGAGATGTGAAGCCCGTATGGAGGAACACCCTGTCTCTTGGCAGAAAGTCACCTGGCAGACCAAAATCACGATCTCATAGATTGCTGGTCTAATGTCCAAGGCCAGCAACATATCAGATTGTGACATCCGGTGCTTGCGCTCCTTAAATTGGCCCATTAACGACATAAAACAAACTAAGGTGCAACTGATCAGCTAGAAGAAACTGAAGGGAGGCCAACTTAAACTAAACACTGATGGCGCTTCTAAAGGCAACCCTGGGCCAGCCGGCGGTGGGGGTCTGATTCGCGATAGCAATGGTGTTTATGTGGCTAACTCTCGCCATTACGGCAGCTGCACCAACTTGACAGCTGAAATCCGAGCTCTTCTTGATGGACTTCACATGTGCAGAGAACTAGGAATTACCAATATCAATGTTGAAACCGATTCTAAAATCGTGGTTCAATGGATAAAAAAGGGAGCATGCACTCCATGGTGGCTCTGGGAATTTTGGGAGGAAATATTGGAGCTGATTATGTTGCTTAATGCCCAGGTACATCATGTGTTTAGAGAAGCAAATATGGCGGCTGATTTCTAGCAAAGAATGGAAGTGAAGGCTCGACGATGGACCTGTCTATTGGCGATGAAATCCCAATTCAACTTCGAGGAATTTTGCACACGGATAGCTAGGAGTTATCTTACCTTAGAACTTGATATGTATTGATTTGAATTCCCATTGGAATTTCATTTAAAATCTCATTGTAAGGGAAGTAGTCTTCCTTGTTTATTGCTTTCTATATTTCCCGAATGTAACCAAGGCATTCCTCCGGCACATGTGAGGGCAGATCAATAAACTCTCGGAGGTTCCGCCCTCCTTCTACAAAAAAAGAAGAAGAAAAAAGATACAAGTCCAATGTCAATAGGTAGATACTAGGAAATTAATTAGTTCGTTAATAGGTGGACATGTAGAAAGTCAAATCCTAGTCCACTTGAATAGAAAACTCTATTTGATTTAGTTAACTATTGATTTTAAAATGGTGGACAGGTATGTGTGTGTCTTGGATAGATATAAGCAAACCTTCTTAGTTGATTAGAATAAAGATTTCTTACTGTTTCAGTTCAATAAGAATAATAGTATCCCAGTTTCAATAGGGGGCCTGCACTATGAATACACGATATTGTCAATAGAAATTACACGACAGAATAGAGAGAGATAGAGACAATCAGAGAAAGAGAAGTCAGTTTAACTATAATACAACAAATATTCAAACACGACAGAAAACAACTTTCACATCACAAAACTGCAAAAGGAAAATATTAGAACTTGCATTCAAATTTCTTTCAAAATAATAATAATAATAATAATAATAATAATAATAATAATAATAATAATAATAATAATAAACAATTGATTTGATCTATCAAGGTAGAATACTTTTGTGCAAAGTGGATGTTTCCGTATAGTTTTATATTCAATAATTTATTCATGAATTGACACTGGACTTGGGGTTCAACCTAATGGAATGTGAATTCTATTGGATTCTTTATATTGACATGTGAAATCTTTCGGGAATTCAAAGCAATATTGATGGGTGTGTTGCTTGGTCATCGATATACACCATAAGAAATGTGGTATGAAATGTTTAAATTTATTATTATATAATTTTCTATGGAAAGTGCACGAATCTTATTAGGTATTTTTATATACTCACTCTTACTATAAGTTTACTGGTAAGTTTGGGTCGATTGGATCTGTTGTAGGATAGTAATGCTAATTGCCAAGTGGATCAAAGAAAATGGAAAAAAATAATACACATTAAGTTTCTATGTCTTTAAAATTCATAGTTAGTTTAAATTTATTCAAACATATGTTTTAAAAAAAATAGTTGAACATGTTTATTATTATTATTTTCATGTTTAGTTTAAATTTATGTACATTTCAGTTATCTTATTCTTAAATAAACTTATTTTTATCGTTCCGTCTTCAATATAAAGAAAAGAAAATTTTTGGTGCTTCAAAGTATATCAAAATTTGGGGTGTTATAGTTTGGTATCACAGCACAGTTCTACCTTCCTGTAGACTTGTTTAATATAGCGCAAAAAAAGGTGAACGGTGTCACTGTTCATGTGAACAATGAATTGAAAAAAAAAAAAAAAGAATTAAACGGACCTTTTATTTATTTTGAAGGTTAATGTTCATCTTAAATTAATTTTGAACATGAGAGTTTAGAATTTAAATTTTTATAGCTTAATGCTCATGTTTTAAATTTCTCATATCATAAATATATGTGTTTAGCTTTAGCCTTTGAGTGATGTTTTAAAAATTTTACCAACTAGGAAATTTATACTTGAGATTTCACGTTCCATTTATGATTTGAGTTTTCTTGATTTGCATACTGGTAAAATTAAATGGCTTTGTCAAAAGACCTAAACTATCTAAAAAGAGTTTGGGATTTAAATGGTCCACTTGTGACCTCTCTCTTCATCTGGAAGCTTTTTGGCTGCGCGATATCAAATCAACAAGATGAAAAAACAATATTTCAAATCATTCCAAATTTAGGAAAAAACTATTTTTAGAAACTTATATTTTGATAAAATCCTATTTTAGGAAATTTCAAAAAAAAAAAAAAAATTAATTCTTAAACATGTAATGAGATGAAGAATTTTTGGCACGCAACACTCACTACATGACCACTCTCCAATTGATTCCGAGTGTGGAATGTAATGTTTTTAGGAGGATTATAAGTCATCTTGCTTCATGTTATGAAATGTATAAGTATGTTTACCTCGCATAATATATTAATTATTTTTTGTTTGTTTGTGCGAGTATGAAATAAAATAATATTACTGAAAGATTAAGCATAATTGGAATTATACTTGTCACGTGAATAGGACTCGGAAAACAACTAAGATGACTAGGAATATCCCAATATACCTTCATCGTGCTAAGATGGCCACTGAGAACTAGATAAATTATGAAGTAAGAAGAGAATGAACCTTTGTTGAACATGTTGAAGATTTTCTTTCTAAGTAGGAGCAAGTGAGATCGTTAGGATATAAAAGGGGGACAATCCTCTTGATATACCATCTTATAAGCACCATGTGTCCTCAATGGAAAGACATCGCTTACTTCAGAGAGATATGGATTATGGGGTATATTTGCAAGAAGATTGGGATAAGATTGATTTTAAGGGATACTGTGAAGACATCATAATCTTGTCGAACCATAGACAACAAGAGCTAGTGTCTGAGCCCGAGCCCGAGCCTAAGCCCGAGCCTGATCTAGATGAAGAGCCTAAGGAGGACCCACAGAAGGAAATCGAACTGGAGTAGGAAGACCCTGAGCAAGAATTGGAGCCATAAAATTTCGTTGATTTTGTCACGGATTCTGAGCCCGAGCCATGCATTACTTCAGATGATAAGACTCCACCAAAATAAGATTCATGGGACTTATAGACATTAGAAATAGATGTTATTTACTTATTTAGGAAATGTTTATTTATTTATTTTTAATTTATTTAATTGATTTTTTTTTTGAAACAAAATAACATATGAAAGGATTTAAAAAATTTTAAATGTTTTTCACCATTATAAAAATTATTATTATTAATATTTTTGTGTTGTCAAATATTTCTAAATTAAAGTTTTAATTGTGTTAAGAAAATGTCGAGACAACAACAAAACCAAGTTTCGATCATTAGGGATTTGCTGAGGGCTATACAAGATTTGGGTGAACAACAAGCACATGCTGGTCCGCACAATGCAAACGCTAACAACGCCAGCTCAATTGTGGATCAGTTTCGCTACTACAAACCCCCAACCTTCGATAGCCAGGTAGACTCACTAGCAGCTGAGGAATAGATAAGAGGAATGAATCAAATTTTCAAACATCTTTCTTGCACTGATACTCAGAAGAGTATTATGTGCATAATTCATGTTAGTTGATATTATAGGCCACTGGTGGGAGTCAACATCGCTCACTAGAATAGAAGCACAACAACATGCTTTGACTTGGACCCAATTCAAAGTTGAAGTGATGGAAAAAATACTTCCCACAAGCTCTAAGAGATCGAAAAGTTACAGAATTTCTTCAACTTAAACATGAATAAATGAAGCTTGAAGATTATGAGAGAAAGTTCGAACAACTCTCTACGTATGCACCGCCCCTTGTGGATACGGAAGTAAAGAAAGCGAGGAGGATCAAATTGGGATTATGTCCTGAGATTGGTGGAACCAATTCACCGTCTATAGTCGGGTATCGCAAATTGCCCAAACAATCTCAAATAGTTAGAGATTGACCAAACTTCTCAGCAAGGGGTCAACCCTTCGGGAAAGCGAAAATAGAATGGATCCAACGAAGAAAAAGGAGAAGGACGGAACAAGAAAATTCACTTTGGAATAAGATTTGGACAAGCTATTTCACCCTGACCAAAGTGTAACAATGCGCATACACATGAATGTTTATTTGGGAGTAATATATGCTATCGATGCGGTGAGACGGGTCACGTTCCTAAAAACTGCAAAGAAACCCCCTCGAAGAAAGATAATGAGCAAGAAAAGAAGGAAAATTCTAGAGTTTTTTATTTAATTAAGGATGAAACAACAATGGACCCGAATGTAGGTAATTTCGAGGATAAAATTTTTAAGGACTGGAGATTGTAGTGGTCCAAAAATTTTATAGACCAAATTTTATCTATATGTTATATATTTTTTTTGAAAAGTTTGGGACTAAAATGAAATAGGTTTTAAACTCCTATTTTATAGGCTAAATAATTAGGTATTGATGGAATGAGATTTAGTAAATCAATATTGGACTCATTTTGTATATTGTAATTAATTAAAAGTTTTAGACTCGAGAAAAAATTAATTTGAATATGTTGAGCCTAGATATTGATATTTAAAGATATTGTTATCTAATTGTATTTTATTAAATTGGAGACCACCAAGTGTATTTTTAATGGGTACCATCAAAATTCTTATATAACAAGGAAATAGATACAATCCCAACATCATTAGATAGATACTAGAAAATTAATTAGTGTGTTGAAGGATGGACATGTGGAAAGTCAAATCCTAGCCCACTTAAATAGAAAACTCAATTTGTTTTAGTTAACTATTGATTTTAAAATGGTGGGCAGCCACGTGCGTGTGTCTTGGATAGATATAAGCAAACTTTTTTAGTTGATTAGGACAAATATTTCTTAGTGTTTCAGTTTAATAAGAATAACAGTGTCCCACTTTCAATAGAAACCCTGCACTATAAATACACAATAACGTCAATAGAAATTTCACTAGAGAGAGAGAAAGAGACAATTCGAGAGAGAAGTCGGTTTAACTATAATAGAACATATATACAAACACGGCAGAAGACAGCTTCCACATCAAGAAACTGCAAAAGGAAAATTTTGAACTTACATTCATATCTCTTTCCAAAAAAAAAAAAAATCATTTGATTATCAAGATAAGATACTTCCGTACAAAGTGGAGGTTTCTATATACTTTTATATTCAATAATTTATTCACGAATTGCCAGTAGACTTTCGGATTCGACCTAACGGAATGTGAACTCTATTGAGTTCTTTATAACGAAATGTGAAATTTTTCAAGAATTGAAAGTACTACTGATGGATGTGTCAATTGGTCATTGATATACTCCATAAGAAGTGTGGTATGAAGTGTTTAAATTTATTGTTATATAATTGTCTATGAAAACTGCACGTATCTTACTATAATTTTAGAGGTAAGTTTGGGTCGATTGGATCCATGACAGGATAGTGATGCGGACTGCCAAGTGGATCGAAGAAAAATGAAAAGAAATACACGTTAAGTTTCCATGTCTTTAAAATTCCTAGTTAGTTTAAATTTATTCAAAGACATGTTTTCAAATTAAAAAGTTGAACATGTTTATTATTGTTATTTTTTAATTTTCATGTTTAGTTTGAATTTATGGACATTTAATGATATGATCCCGGATAGAACCTGGGCGATCAAAAGTGCAATGTTTATTGAGAAGAAGTTGAGGGTTCGTTCGAAGGTGTTTAGGGCCGGTAACGTGGTTAACGACGTCGCAAAAAGTCATACAAATGCATGCTCGGGAAAGGGTGCACATGGGATTGAAGACAACATGTCAATAAGCAAGTTTTATGTTGGGGTCGAAGGCCAAAAAAACTTGGATCAACACGATAAAGCTAATCGAAGAATTTTCTGCCCAACCGGACGAGTATGCTACCGAACGTCCGGTAGAATCTCTGTGCCTCCGAACGCACCGTACCGGATGTCCAGAAGGGTAGTCCGGTAGAATGGTTTTTCACGCGATTTATTTCCTTTTTTTCTAGATTTCCTATTTTTGGTAAGTTTGATATTTTAGGACTCTTTGGTTTCGTATTTTCCATAATTCTTAGGGTTTTTTTATTTAGTATAAATATGTTTATTTTTCATTGTAAACATTAACTTTGATATGAATTAAATTGAGATTTTCTCTCCAATGTTCTCGAATGAACACAAATCGAATTTATCAAATGTTTAATTATATTTGTGGTGTTCAAATATCGGATCGTGGGTTCTTCACTGTGTAATCAAGGAGTTCAACACATCTTTATTATCGTTGGGTATTTTGTTCACTTCGTTGGGTTCAAGTTCAAAATCTAGAACTTATCAAAAGATTAGGCAACCTTTGTGGCGTTCGCAAATTGAGGCTCGTTGATTTTATGATCAAGAGGTCTTTCAAGCTCCGTTCTTGTTTGGTTGCTTGGTTCAATAATCTTTGGGTCGAGAGCCTATCGTCTGCAACCTAAATTTGAGTTTTCCCAGCGTTTTCAAAACATTCTGCGAGTTCCATGATATCCCCTAACCGGGATCTCGTCAAGTGGTATCAGTGTCCGGGCTCCAGATTCAGGTTCTATCCTTTTTATTTTGTTTTGAGTCTTTTGTGTATTGTTCTTGTGTCCTGTAATTTTTCTGAATTTTTGATCCCAGAATTTCCAAAAAAAAGAGTCAATAGTTATTTTTGTGCTCAATTTGAGTCCAAATAAACTTCCGTTTTCTTTGCCATTCTCATGGTTAAATTCTTGAATTTGTCAAAAAAAAAATCTAATGTTCACGTCCCAAAAAAAATTTTAATTTTTTTTTTAATTTCTTGGAAATTGTCCAAATATCCAACTTTCTTTTCTAAATTCAAAATTTATTTCTATTCAGTCCAATCAAAATTCAAGAACCACTTTCTTGAATTAAATTCTCACTCATCCAATTATCCAATTCTTTTCTTGATTACGCCTACGTTAAAGATGGATTATGATTGAGGATTTATTTTCCAAACTCGGTGTTTTGTGGGTAGTGCGGTATTGTAATTTAGCTATTGATAAGGAGCACATGTCAAACTTGGCTAGCATCACTGTGGTTGAAAAATTGGGATTACCTTTGCAACAAACCTTAGGCCTTATAAGGTGACTTGGTTGAAGAAGTGTGAGAAGGTAAATGTGACTAAGCAGGTTCTAGTAAACTTCACCCTTGGGAGATAGAGTGATGACGTTTGGTGTGATGTGGTACCATTGAAATCTTTTCATATCTTGTTTGGGAGACCTTGGAGATATGAGAAGAAGAATATTTATGATGTGGGGAGGAACAGGTATATGTTTCTTCAGGATCGGGAAAAAAATCACTCTAGTTGGCTTGACACTAGAACAGTCCCTTGCATATCAACTCAAAGGAGGAAGTAATAAAAGAGAGCATTCAGAAAGAAGAGAAATAGAGAGTAAAAATGAGAGTGAGAAAGAGATAGAAAAAGAAAATGAGAGTAGAGAGGTGGCAAAAAATGAAGTGAAGCCACAAGAGGGAAAAGAAAAAGAGTCTCCAGAGAGAAGAAAAGTTAGAAGTGAGCTTGCATAAAAATGAGAGGGCTTTAGTGAGAACTAACAATTCACTCCCTATTTTTGCTACTTTTGTCTTGCAGAATTTTGAAAATTTAATCCCTGAAAACAAGTATATTGAACAACTTGGGGAAGAAGCTAACCAACCCTACATTAGCTTGAAACTCTCTTTACTACCGGAAGTTGACTTTATGATTTCCGAGGAGGCGAAGGAGTTTCAGAGGCAGTCGAAGGAGTTCATATGCGAGGGTTTGAGAAAAAAAGATGATCTGAAGAGCAACATGTATCCGTTTGAAGTGTCATTGCTACAGCAACAAATGTGGCTGATTGAGTTCCTGTTGCAATGCATACATATTTACAAAGTTGATGGTTGTGATGTATTGATCATCTGCTAGGAAAAGGAAAGATTTCCGTTTGACCCAGGTGGTACGGTGATAAAACTAGCAACAGGTTGTTTATCCCCTAGGCGATCACAAGGTACGGATTCGAGGACGAATCCTTTTGAAGAGAGAGGGGATGATATGATCCAGGATAGGTCCCGGGTGATCAAAAGTGCAATGTTAATTGAGAAGAAGTTGAGGGTTCGTTCGAAGGTGTTTAAGGCCGGTAACATGGTTAACGACGTCGCACAAAGTCATACAAATGCATGCTTGGAAAAGGGGGTACATGAGGTTGAAGACAACATGTCAATGAACAAGTTTCATGTTGAGGTCGAAGGCCAAAAAGACTTGGATCAACATGATAAAGCTAGTCGAAGAATTTTCTGCCCAACCGGACGAGCAATGGCCTACCGAACGCGGCCTACCGAACGTCTGGTAGAATTCTCTGTGCATTCGAACGCACCGTACTGGGTGTCCGAAAGGGTCGTCCGGTAGAGCTGTTTTTCACTCGATTTATTTCATTTTTTCTAGATTTCCTATTTTTGGCAAGTTTAATATTTTAGGACTCTTTGATTTCGTATTTTCCATAATTTTTAGGGTTTATTGATTTAGTATAAATACGTTTATTTGTCATTGTAACTATTAACTTTGATATGAATTAAATTATGATTTTCTTTCCAATGTTTTTGAATGAACACAAATCGAACTTATCAAATGTTTAATTATATTTGTGGCGTTCAAACATCGGATCGTGGGATCTTCACTATGTAATAAATGGGTTATCGTAGAATTTTTGCTTCACTTCGTTGGGTTCAAGCCTAAAACCTAAAACTTATCAAAGGATTAGGCAACTTTTGTAGCGTTCGCAAATCGAGGTTCGTTGATTTTGTGATCAAGAGGTCTTTCAAACTCCGTTCTTGCTCAGTTGCTTGGTTCAATAATTTTCGGGTTGAGATCCTATTGTCTACAACTTGAATTTGGGCTTTCCCGATATTTTCGAAATCATTCCGCGAGTTCCATGATATCCCCTAACCGGGATCTTATCATTTAAGTTATCTTATTTTTAAAAAAAATTATTTTTATCATTCCATCTTCAATATAAAGAATTGAAATTTTTTTATAGCACTTCAACGTTTATCAAAATTTGGGGTGTTATAGTGAACCGGTTACGATTTATACAAGTTTATCAAATCATATTTTGAGAAAAAAAAATTAAGAATAAGATGAACATAGCCCTTACTGTTTTTCCATCAATCAAAATTACAGCAACTCTAATAAATAAAAAAAAAATCTAATTACAAAGAAAACAAGTTGAGCTACAATGAAAGGAAAAAAAAAAAAAAAAAAAAAACTCCTCTGTGTGTATAAATGTATGCGACAAGATGTATTGTCAATGTGAGAGAGAAGAGATCTGGGACGTGAGAGAGACTAGAGATTTGAGAAATGAGGACAATAATTTTAACAGTCACAAAACAAAAGTTGTGATATGAAACAATGAGGAAGTGTCTCATTAATAGGGTTTGCATACATGGGCCATGTATTTATATCAAGTTATGGAATTTTTTGGGCTTTTTGGCCAACCTAGTTTTCATTTATTTTTTTGGTAAATTTATTTATTTTTAAAATTTTAAAATCAACAGATCAACCCCGGTTAGATCTGAGTCCAATCCTTTGACCTTGGACCCTCTTCTTTTTCCGGTTCGATGACCGGGTCGATTTTTTAAAACATTGATATATCTAACCACCCAATAGTTGGAGTTGTAAACTGCCATCTGAATAACTATTATAAATACTAAGTATTAAGTGATCAAATTTTAATGTGTTCACTATTCAATGTCTTTTATACGAGTTTTCTTTGTTTTTCAGAGAAATAAAGTTGGATGGTTCGCATAAGTCTTGTTCGTCGTGCCTTTCATCTTTCTATTTTAGTGAAAATCTGCTCGTTTTGTTAAAGCAAATACACACTGCACTAAACTTCATAAGATTGGCTGACTATGGCGAGAAACCTCAGTGCTAACGCAAAACGTGATTGAAATCTTCGACTGCACCTACGACAACTAGCATAGAAAAATACTAACCGTGATGATTTCTATCATACTCTTCTAGAATAGAATGCGCACGAACACTTGTGTGTAATTACGTTACAAGTAAATAAGTTTCCCTTCTCCTTTGCAAAGACAAGGTTAAATATCAAGATGTGCCCTTTGAAGACCATTTGTTTAGCAACAATAATCACCGTTAAAACTCATGAACACATGATTCAAGAATAGTGTTTCTCACCAAATAGTAGCTTCTCAATAATAACCCACTTGGCTACAATTTTAAAATACTATGTACAACCCATTAATATCAAAGCAACTGTATCTCTCAGAAAAAAAAGCAGTGTAAATAAATTTGGCCTCTTTTGCAAAGAAAGTTTAATTTATCCATGTTTAATGACACCTGTTGAGGAATGTTCAACTAAGCAATGATTTATACAGTTTCCAGCCGCTAAAGTGGTGGTTATCTCCACTTTTCATGACAATTGTTAAAGTAGTGCCAGAGCCTGAACCAGAACAAGAGTTAGAGGAAGTGCTTGAAGAGGACCCAGAGAAGGAAATCGAACCGGAGCCAGAAGACACTGAGCAAGAATTCGAGCCACAAAATTTTGTTGATTTGGTCATTGATTCTAAGCCCGACTCATGCATTACTTCAGATGATGAGACTCCACCAAAAGAAGATTCATAGGACTCATAGACATTACAAATGGATGCTATTTACTTATTTAGAAAAGTTTACTTATTTATTTTTAATTTATTTAATTGATATTTTTTGGAAACAAAATACCATATGTAAGGATTTGGAAATTTTTTTAAATGTTATTCACCTTTTTTATTATTATTATTATTATTATTATTATTATTATTATTATTATTATTATTATTGTGTTATCAAATATTTATAAATTAAGGTTTTATTTTTGTTAAGAAAATGTCAAGACAACAACAAAATCAAACTTCGATCATCAAGGATTTGTTGAGGACTGTTCAAGATTTGGGTAGACAACAAGCACAGATTGGTCCTCATAATGCAAGCACTAACACCAGCTTAATTATGGAACAGTTTTCCCACTACAAACCCCCAACCTTCAATGACAAGACAGACTCATTAGCAACTGAGGAATGAATAAGAGGAATGAAGCGATCTTCAAATATCTTTCTTGCACTAATGTTCAGAAAGTAGTATTATGTGTAGAATTCATGTTAGTTGATGTTGTAGGCCACTGGTGGGAATCAGCATCGTGCACTAGAATGGAAGCACAACAATGTGCTCTGACTTTGTTACAATTCAAGGATGAACTGATGGAAAAATACTCTCCACAAGCTCTGAGAGATCGAAAACAGACAGGATTTCTTCAACTTAAACAGAAAAAGATGAAGCTTTATGATTATGAGAGAAAGTTCGAACAACACTCTAGGTATGCACCACCCCTAATGGACACGGAAGTAAAGAAAACGAGGAGATTCAAATTGAGATTGCATCCTAAGATTGGTGGAATACTGGCATCCCACCAATTCACCATCTATAGTCGAGTATTGCAACATGCAATCTTAAATAGGTTAGAGATTGACCAAACTTCTCAGCAAGGGATCGAGCCTTCAGGAAAACGTAAATATAATGGATCCAACGAAGAAAATGGAGAAGGACATAACAAGAAAATTCACATTGGAACAAGATTTGGACAAGCTGTTTCGCTTTGTCCAAAGAGTAACAAGACGCATAAGGGTGAATGTTTATTTAGGAGTAATATGTGCTATCGATGTTGTGAGACATGTCACATTGCTAAAAATTACAAAGAAATCCCATCGAAGAAAGATAATGAGTAAGAGAAGAAAAGAAATGCCTGAGTTTTTTCTTTAACAAAGGATGAAAAAACAAAGGACCAAAACGCCGGTAATTTCGAACACATAATTTTTAAGGAAGGGGGACTATAGTGCCCCAAAAATTTTATAGAATAATTTTTATTTTTATTTTTTATTTTTTTTGAAAAGTTGGGGACTAAACTGAAATAATTTTTAAACTCCTATTTTATTTAGGCTAAATAATTAGATATTAATGGAACGAGATTTAGTATATCAATATTGGACTCATTTTGTAGATTGTAATTAATTATAAGTCTTCCACTTGTGAAAAAAAGTTGATTTGGATATGTTAAGCAGAAGATATTGATGTTTAAAAAAATTGTTATCTAATAGTATTTTATTAAATTAGAGGTCACCACGTGTGCTTTGGATGGATACCATCAAAATTCTTATATAACAAGAAAATAGATACAATTCCAACATCATTAGGTAGATACTAGGAAATTAATTAGTTCGTTAACGGATGGACTTGTAGAAAGTCAAAACCTAACCCACTTGAACAAAAACTCAATTTGATTTAGTTAACTATTGATTTTAAAAGGGTGGACAGCTACGTGTGTCTTGGATAGATATAAGCAAACCTTCTTAGTTGATTACGCTAAAGATTTCTTAGTGTTTCAGTTTAATAAGAATAATAGTGTCCCAATTTCAATAGGGAGCCTGCACTATAAAGACACTATATTGTCAATAGAAATTACACAACATAACAGAGAGAGAGACAATCAGAGAGAGAAAATTCAGTTTAACTATAATAGAACATACATAACAACACGGCAGAAAACAACTTCCACATCAAGGAACTACAAAAGGAAATATTGGAACTTGCATTCATATCTCTTTATATATATATATATATATATATATATATATATTGACTTGATCTATAAAGGTAAGATATTTTGTACAAAGTGGATGTTTCCGAATACTTTTATATTCAATTATTTATTCATGAATTGTCAATAGACCTGCAGGTTCGACCTAACAAAATGTGAACTCTATTGGGTTCTTTATAACGAAATGTGAAATCTTTCAAAAATTCAAAATACAATTAATGGGTGTGTCGTTTGGTCATTGATAAACTCCATAAGAAATGTGGTATGCATTGTTTAAAATTATTCTTATATAATTGTCTATGAAAATTGCTCGAATCTTATTAGGTATTTTTATATGTTCACTCTTACTATAATTTTACAGGTAAGTTTGGGTCGATTGGATCTGTGGTAGGATAGTGATGATGACTGCCATGTGGATTGAAGAAAATGGGAAAAAAAATACACATTAAGTTTCTATGTCTTTAAAATTCCTATTTAGTTTAAATTTATTCGAAGATATGTTTTTAAATTAAATAGTTGAACATGTTTATTATTTTTTTTTTCATATTTAGTTTAAATTTGTGTACATTTCAGTTATCTTGTTCTTAAATAAATTTATTTTTAACGTTCTATCTTCAATATAAAGAAAACAAAATTTTTGGTAACACTTCAAAGTTCATCAAAATTTGGGGTGTTATATTTTGGTATGAGAGCACAGTTCCACCTTCTTGTAGACATCTTTAATATAGTGCGAAAAAAGGTGAACAATGATGTCACTGTTCACGTGAACAATGAATTGAAAAAATAAAAAGAATTAAATGGACATTTTATTTATTTTGAAGGTTAATGTTCGTCTTAAATTAATTTTGAATATGGTAGTTTAGAATTTAAATTCTTATAGCATAATGCTCATGTTTTAAATTTCTCATTATCATAAATATATATATATATATATATATATATATATATATATATATGTCTGTATGTATGTGTGTGTGTGTGTGTGTGTGTTAGCTTTGGCCTACGAGTGATGTTTAAAAAAAATTACCAACTAGGGAATTTATTTTTTAAGAGATTTCACGTTTCATTTATGATTTAAGTTTTCTTCATCTGCGTACTCGTAAAACTTAATAGCTTTGTCAAAAAACTTAAACTGTCTAAAAAGAGTTTGAGATTTAAGCGGTCCACTTATGACATCTCTCCTCATTTGAAAGCCTTTTGGTTGCGCGATATTCAAATCAACAAGACGAAAAACCAATATTTAAAATCATTTCAAATTTAGGAAAAATTTATTTTTAGAAACTTCTATTTAGAGAAAATCCTATTTTAGGAAATTTCAAAAAAAAAAATGTAAATTATTTTTCATGAACAATAGGACAATGTAATTTTCTTTTTAAGCCATAAACATGTAACAAGATGAAGAATCTTTGGCACACAGCGCTCACTACTTGACCACTCTCCTATTGATTTCAAGTATGGAATGCAATGTTTTCAGTAGGATTATAAGTTATATTGCTTCATGTTATGAAATGTATAAGTATGTTTACCACGCATAATATATTAATTATTATTATTATTATTTTGTTTATGCAAACATGGAATAAAATAATATTGTCACTGAAAAATTAAGCATAATTGGAATTATACATGTCACGTGAATAGGACTCGAAAAACAACTATGATGACTAGGAATAGCCTAACATACCTTCATTGTGCTCAGATGGCCACTAAGAACTCATAAATTATGAAGAAAGATGGGAGCGAACATTTGTTCAACATATTGAAGATTTCCTTTCTAATTGGGAGGAAGCAAGATCGTTTAGATATAATAAGGGAACAGTCCTCTGGATATACTATCTTATAAGCACTATGCAGTCTCAATGGAGAGACGCGGCTTACTTCGGAGAGATATGGATTATGAGCTATATTTGCAAGAAGATTGAGATATGATTGATTTTAAGGGATACCGTGAGAACATCATAATCTTGTAGAACTATAGACAACAAAAGCAAGTGCCAGAGCTAGAGCTCGAGCCCGAGCCCAGGCCCGAGCCTGAGCCTGAGCCTGAACCAGAACCAAAGCCAGAGGAAGAGCCTCAGAAGAACCCAGTGAAGAAAATCGAATCGGGGCCGAAAGACCCTGAGCAAGAGTTCGAGCCATAAAATTTCTGTTATCAAGGAATTTCTGAGGGCTATACAAGATTTGGGTCGGAAACAAGCACATGCTGGTCCTCACAACGCAAACGTTAACAACACCAGCTCAATTGTGGAACAGTTTCGCCACTACAAACCTCCAACCTTCTATGGCAAGGCAGACTCACTAGCAGCTGAGGAATAGATAAGAGGAATTAAGCGAATCTTCAAACATCTTTCTTGCACTGATGCATAGAAAGTATTATATGTAGAATTCATGTTAGTTGATGTTATAGGGCACTGGTGGGAGTCAACATCGTTCACTAGAACAGAAGCACAACAGCGTGCTCTGACTTCGACCCAATTCAATGATGAAGTGATGGGAAAATACTTTGCACAAGCTCTAAGAGATCGAAAAGAGATAGATTTTCTTCAACTTTAACAGGAAAATATGAAGTTTGAGGATTATGAGAGAAAGTTCGAACTCTCTAGGTATGCACCATCCCTAGTGGACACGTAAGCAAAGAAAATGATGAGCTTCAAATTGGGATTGCTTCCTGAGGCTGGTGGAATACCGGCATCCTACCAATTCACCATCTATAGTCAGGTATTGTAACTGCCCAGGCAATCTCAAATAGATTAGAGATTGACCAAACTTCTCATCAAGAGGCCAAGCCTTCACGAAAGAAGAAATATAATGGATCCAACGAACAAAATGGAGAAGGACAGAAAGTGTAACAAAACACGTACACGTGAATGTTTATTTGGGAGTAATATGTGCTATCGATGCGCTAAAACATGCCACATTGCTAGAAACTGCAAAGAAGCCCCCTTGAAGAAAGATAATGAGCAAAAAAATAAAGGAAATGCCAGAGTTTTTGCTTTAACTAAGGATGAAATAACAAAGGATCCGAATGTAGGTAATTTCAAAGACAGTTTTTGAAGGGAGGTTGTAGTACCTCAAAAGTTTTATAGAATAAATTTTTTTATATGTTTTATATATATATATATTGAAAAGTTGGGGACTAAAATGAAATAGGTTTTAAACAACTATTTTATTTAGGTTAAATAATTAGGTATTGATGGAACAAGATATAGTATATCAATATTGGACTCATTTTGTAGATTGTAATTAATTAGACGTCTTCAACTCGAGAAAATGTTAATTTGGATATGTTAAGTCTAAGATATTGATATTTAAAGAAATTGTTATCTAATTGTATTTTATTGAATTGGAGACCGCCATGTGTATTTTGGATGGGTACCATCAAAATTCTTATATAACAAGAAAAAAAAATACAATCCCAACATCATTAGGTAGATACTAGAAAATTAATTAGTTTGGTGAAGGATGGACATATAGAAAGTCAAATCCTAGCCCACTTGAATAGAAAACTCAATTTGATTTAGTTAACTATTGATTTTAAAATGGTGGGGCAGCCACATGCGTGTGTCTTGTGTAGATATAAGCAAACCTTTTTCTAGTTGATTAGGACAAAGATTTATTAGTGTTTCAGTTTATAAGAATAACAATGTCCCACTTTCAATAGGGACCCTACACTATAAATACACTCAATAGAAATTTTACCACAACAGAGAGAGAGAGAGAGAGAGAGAGAGAGAGAGAGAGCATATTTGCAAACGCAGCAATAAACAGCTTCCACATCAAGAAACTGCAAAAGGAAAATATTGGAACTTGCATTCATATCTCTTTCAAAAAAAAAATATTTGATCTATCAAAGTAAGATATTTTTGTGCAAAGTGGATATTTCCGTATACTTTTATATTCAATAATTTATTCCTGAGTTGCCAATGGACCTTCGGGTTCAACCTAGCAGAATTTAAACTCTATTGACAAAATGTGAAATTTTTCGAGAATTCAAAGTACTACTAATGGGTGTATCGCTTGGTCATCGATATACTCCATAAGAAATGGGGTATGAAGTGTTTAAATTTATTATTATGTAATTGTCTATGAAAATTGCACGTATCTTACTAGATATTTTTAAATACTCAATTTTACTATAATTTTTGAGGTAAGTTTGGGTTGATTGGATCTATGGCACGATAGTGATGCGAACTGCTAAGTTGATCGAAGAAAAATGAAAAGAAATACACATTAAGTTTCTCTGTCTTTAAAATTCCTAGTTAGTTTAAATTTATTCAAAGACTTGTTTTTAAACTAAATAGTTGGACATGTTTATTATTATTATTTTTTTTTATGTTTAGTTGAAATTTATGGACATTTCAGTTATCTTATTCTTAAAGAAATTTATTTTTATATTTCCTTCTTCAATATAAAGAAAAGAAAAATTTTGGTAACACTTCAAAGTACATCAAAATTTGTGGTGTTACAATGAACCGATTACGATTTATACGAGTTTGTCGAATCATTTTTTGAGAAAAAAAAATTAAGAATAAGATGAACATAGCCCATATTGTTTTTCCGATCAATCAAAACTACAGCAACTCTAATAAATAAAATATCTAATTACAATGAAAGAAAACAAGTTGAGCTACAGTGAAAGAAAAAAACAACTCCTGTGTGTGTATAAATGTATGCGACAAAATGTATTGTCTATGTGAGAGAGAAGAGACCTGGGACGTGAGAGATTTGAGAAATGAGAACGAGAATTTTAACAGTCACAAAACAAATTGTAATATGAAACAATGAGGAAAGTGTCTCATTAATAGGGTTTGCATACATGGGCCATGTATCTATATCAAGTTATGGAATTTTTAGAGCCTTTTGGCCAACTTAATTTTCATTTATTTTTTTGGCCAACTGTGGTTGGATCTTGGTTCAATCATTTGACCTTTGACCCTCTTCTTTTTCCGGATCGATGGCTGGGTCAATTTTTAAAACATTGTTATATATATATATATATATATATATATATATATAACCACCTAATAGTTGGAGGTGTAAACTGCAATCCGAATAACTATTATAAATACTACGTGTTAAGTGATGAAAAAATTATAATGTGTTTACTACTCAATGTCTTTTATACGAGTTTTCTTTGTTTTTAGAGCAATAAAGTTGGGCAGTTCGCATAAGTCTAGTTTGTCTTGCCTTTCATCTTTTTATCTTTGTGAAAATCTGCTCGTTTTGTTAAAGCAAATACATACTACACTAAACTTCGTGAGATTTGCTGACTATGGCGAGAAACCTCAGTGCTAACGCAAAACGTGATTGAAATCTTCGACAGCACCTACTACAACTAGCATAGAAAAATACTAACCGTGACGATTTATATCATCCTCTTTTAGAATAGAATGCACACCAACACTTGTGTGTAACTACGTTATAAGTAAATAAGTTTCCCTTCTTCTTTGCAAGGACAAGGTTAAATATCAAGATATGCACTTTGAAGACCAACATTTGTTTAGCAACAATAATCACCTTTAAAACTCATGCATGATTCAAGAGTAGTGTTTAGCTTCTCAATAATAACCCACTTGGCTAATATTTTAAAATACTATGTACTACCCATTAATTTCAAAGCAACAATATCTCTCAGAAAAAAGCAATGTAATTAAATTTAGCCTCTTTTGCAAAGAAAGCTTAATTTATTCACGTTTAATGACACCTGTTGAGGAAATGTTCAACTAAGCTATGATTTTACATTTTCCAGGCGCTAAAGTGGTGGTTATATTTAATGAATCTCCAAACTCCACTTTTGATGACAGTTATTAAGAACTTTTTCTAAACCGTGATGAACATTTTTGGTGAATTTTTGTTTGCGTGGTTACCATAAATGCACGTTACATAAATATATACATATATACATACATACATACATACATATATATATATATATATATATATATATATATATATATATGGATATCTTGTACTCTGGAACAGAATCCAAAAAATTCCCTATATATAGATATATTGCTATAGAGACATCATTGAAACAGCTTTCTGAGATTTTACATTCCTTAGACTTACACGTACTTATTTTTATTGAAGAATTTATATAGTATTATCATGCACAGTATGGTGAGTACTCCAGTTGGAGTAAGAAAAGGTTCATGGACTGAAGAAGAAGATAACCTTCTCAGGAAATGCATTGACAAGTATGGAGAAGGAAAATGGCATCAAGTTCCTGTCAGAGCAGGTATATATTTCCTCGGCATAATGCGTGCAAGTGCGCACCCAGACACTAGATGAGATAAAACAATTGTGCTACATGTGCATAATGGTTTACATTCATTTGATGTGGTGAGATGATTGGATCAAAATTTCTTCAACAAAAAAAAAAAAAAGACTTCCCCCCTTTTTGACACTTCGTCAGTATGTAACTTAATTATGTACAAGTATCATTATTCGAGATAAAACTATTGAACTTAGTTTTGAAGATTTGTGCTTGGTGTTTGTAGGGTTAAACAGATGCAGGAAGAGCTGTAGGCTGAGGTGGTTAAACTATCTGAGGCCAAATATCAAAAGAGGTGACTTTACACCGGATGAAGATGATCTCATTATAAGGCTTCATAACCTGTTAGGCAACAGGCAAGTTCAAGAACACAATTTCAGTATAAAATCATTATGTTCGTTGTTATATTTTTATTTCAGTTACTACTATATGAGCAATGCAAGCGAGATGAAGCTTAAGTTTTAGGAAGTCTTTCAGTAAACTAAGTTAAGGTTTTAGTCCAAAAATGGGAATAATATTTCAATAGCATTTTTAGTTCCATAATACCTTAATAGAAAACTATTATGGTGTTGGTTGGAACCTTCAAAAGACATATAAAAAAAAAAAGATAGATGCTTGAGTTCCAACAAGCCTATGTATAGCATGTTTGATTGTATTTAAAATGTTTTTGTTCAAAAGCATATTTTGTCAGTAAATTACAAAACTTTGAAACCTATGTTTTGCAAAATAAGTAAGTTAAAAGTATTTTTTTTATTTTTTATTTTTAGGCATAACCAAACATGAATTAAGAAAGAAAACAAATATTAAACATAAGGTGTACTGTAGTGTTCAATCTTGTTAAAACTATCCTAAAAGTTGTAGCTGGACTTTTAATGGCCTATGCCTCTCCATGTTGATGCAGATGGTCACTGATTTCCGGTAGACTTCCCGGAAGAACAGCCAACGACGTGAAAAACCATTGGAACACTCACGTGCAAAAGAAGGTATTGGCTCCAGAAGAGGGGACGAGGAAAGCCCAGAAAACCACCAAAACCACAATCTTGAAACCTCGACCACGGACCTTGAAAAGAATTGCACCTTTTTCGACGAGAGAAAACATAACTTTCGAACCGAATATTTCAGTAACTAATCAAAATTTAGACATTCCATCTCCATCATCGTCAAAACCAGTAGATGACGAATGCGCCAAATGGTGGAGTAACTTGCTTGATTCTGTCAAAATTGATGGAGAACCTGAGTCAGGATCCAATGCAATATCTCTTGACAAGGACATTTGGGAACTTTTTGAGTTCTGAAAACAATATATAATGCGGCAGAATCCGTTTTTGACGTTTCCATTTTGCTGTGTCTTTTACTTTCAAGTTTCAAGAAATATTACGATGATCTACTAAAGACATAGACACGTGGATTTAATTAGTATGTTTGATGAGTTTCGCTATTTTAACAGATATACATGTCCATACAGGCATATATAAAAAATACACACATTTTTTGTCTGTGCGGATACATAACGCCCACAGACATTTTTCTTTGTTTCTCCAAATCTGCATGCCTAGAATCTTTTAAGTTGAACCAAGGTCTATTATGTCAAACTCAGATTTCAGATTTGATTCAATATTATCAATCTGAATTTTAATTTTTATCACAGCAAGCAGCATATCATCCGCATAAAGAATTAAGTATAAAAAATTTTTTACTTCCATCACCTTTACAGTATAGACAAGTGTCATACTGACTCCTTTTGAAGCCAAGTCCCAAAACAAAGGTCTCAGACCTTTTATATCACATTACCACTGTCTCGATGTTTGTTTTAAGCCATATAATGATTTCTTTAGCAGACAGTATTTTTAGGATCTCCTTTTTCAAAACCAACAGGCTATCTCATGTAGATTATCTCATCTAGCTCACCACGTAAGAAAGCAATTTTAATATCTAGTTAGTCAAGTTTCCATTTAAATTGAGCAACAAGGGTAAGCAAACATCTAATAATATTTAGCAATAGGAGAAAAAATTCAGTGTAATGGGTAAAGCCTTTTGCAACTAGTCTAGCTTTATACCTAACATTTTTATTATCTCCTTCTCCTTGTTTTACCTTATAGATCCACTTACACTCTATCAAGTTTTGTCATTTAGGTCTGTCAACTAGAACCCAAGTTTTATTTTTGAGAAATGAAGATATTTCCTCTTCCATGACAATTATCCAGTTTTTACTTTCTTTACACTTAGGGTCCATTTGATTGGGAAATGTAGAAGTGTCAAGACGGGTGGGCCGCCAGGCCCGCACAAGGCCCGCACGGAAGCAACCCGGCCCGTTAACCGGCCCGTTAACCGTACGGGCCGATTCACGGGCCGATTTTTTTCCGAACCGGTCCGGGCCGGTCCCTATCAAGCGGGCCGCGGTTAACCGCGGGCCGGCCCGTTTTTTAAAAAAAAATTTTAAAATAAAAAAATTTTATGTTATTAAGGTAAAAAAAAAAAAAAAATTATACGGGCCGAGACGGATTTTAGCGAGCGGGCCGTGGTTAACCGGCCCATACGGGCTTTTAGGACGGGCCGGGTTGTACATTCTTTTTTGCGATCCGGACCGACACGGCCCGGAAGCCCGCTACGGGCGGGCTTTTTTTCAAAGCGGGCCGATCCGGGCTTGAAGGTTTCCGGGCCGGCCCGCCCATTTTGACACCTCTAGGGAAATGTGGAAAGGCAAACCAATTCCATGTAAGTTGAAAAATAAAAACCCACCTAAACCATAGGAAATCATTTTCCATGAATTTGGTTAAAAACAAGTTTAAAGTGGTTGTATCTTGGAATTCGAATTTTATTTTCACTTTCGTATCAAACAGTCAAAGAAGAACTCAAATTCCTCGAATGTGACATTTTTCATGGAATTCAATGCTATCAAACGAACCCTTAATAGCATCTTCATAAAGTTTGGTTCATTTTCAAACTGTTCTTGATAAGGGAATAAGGAAACAAAATCATTACTGTCAAATCTAGTAGATGGTCTAATCTGTCTTCTCTCTCTGTCTCTAGTGAATTGGAACTCATCAAGGGGTAAGGGAATGTGATTAGATAGGTTGGACTAGTCAACTTCTTGATCATTTACAGTTTTTGGAATATTGTTATTTTCCTTAGAAGCAGTTTCATCTATAATAGGTACATGAGTATCTTGCTCAATGTGAGAAGACTCTACCTCAATTTGAGTATCTTTATCAGTTAATGCACCTTCTTTTCCTTCTAAACATGGCATTAAGGTTTCATTAAAGACAACATCATTTCTAATGATAACTTTACACCCCCTTTCAGAATTTACCCATAGCTTATAGCCTTTAACATTTTCATCATAGCCCAAGAAAACATATTTAAGTGATCTATGTTCTAATTTATCGATGTTTTGATAGGCATATGCAGCAAAGCCAAATACTTTCAAGTGAGAATAATTTACAGAATTATTTGACCAAACAAATTCAAGTACATTAAAGTCTAAGGCTCTGGTAGGGCTTCTATTAATAAGATATGTAACAATTTTAATAGCTTCATTCCAGAACAATTTAGGCAAACCAGAACTCAACAGCATGCATCTAAGTTTGTTTAATAGAGTCCTATTCATTTTTTCAGCTATTCCATTTTATTGGGGTGTATTATGTAACTATTCTATGTCTTAAAATACCATGTTCTTTACAAAAAAATTGTCGAATTCATTGTTAGAAAATTCCAAACCATTATCTGTCTTTGAGATTTTTATTTTGTGATCAGTTTGGTTTTCAACTTGAGTTTTCCAATCTCTAAAGACAGAAAAGGTTTCATCTTTGTTTTTTAGTAAGAAAACTCATATTTTTCTTGAAAAATCATCAATAATCAACAAAAAATAACTAAAACTAGATAAAGTGCACACATGAGCAGTACCCCATAAATCAGCATGTAGGTATTCCAAAATTTGTTTGGATTTATGAATTTAAGCGAGAAAATGTTGTTTGACTTGTTTCCCATAACACATTGTTCATAAGAACCAAAAATCACCAAGATTCAATTTTCCAAGAACTCCCCTTGATTGTAAAGAATCCAAACTCTTTTCCCAATGTAGCTAAGTCTGTCATGCCATAATTTTACTAGTGTAAAGTTTCAGATAAAGCAGAAGCAGTCAAACCAAGTAGTGGTATGGCTCTTAAAAAATAAAGGCCATGACTCCTAGAGGAGCTAATGACTAAATAATAGTCAAACCAAGTAGTGGTATGGCTCTTAAAAAATAAAGGCCATGACTCCTAGAGGAGCTAATGACTAAATAATTGCCCCTAAGAATTTTAATGCGTCTTTGACCCAAATTTATGCTAAACACCATATTACCTAACAAACCTAAAGACGCCGAGTTCCTCTTTAAATCAGAAACATACCTTGTTTCTTTCACGAATAGAACATTACTATTATCCAATAACAATTTTATGGTCCCTATCCCTTTGATTTTACAGGTAATATTATTTCTCATAATAACGTGCCCTCCTGCAGTCTTTTCAAGATCAAGGAAATAATTTTTATTTGGGCACATATGAAAAGAACAACTTGAGTCTAAGATCCTTCCATCACTCAATTACTTTTCCATACTAACAAGGATTAAACCAGTTTCAGCTTTAGCTTTATTATACGCTATGGCATTATTCCCATCATCAAACTTCTTCTCTTCAGAATCATTATTCTTCTTGAAACAATCTTAAGCATAATGACCCGATTTCCCACGGTAATAACACTTATTCCATTTTGCCTTATTTTTGGACCTATTCTTATCACTCAACCTGTATTTATTATTGTCAGTATAAGGTTTAGAGTGATAATTAGATTTACCAGAAACTTTTCCTTTTGCTAGCAAATTATCTCCATTTTGATTGTTGTTGGACTCTGTTTTCATCTCTAGAGCCTTATTTCTTAATGAGTCTATTATAATGTCAATGGTAAGATCTTCCCTACCATACTCTAGAGCAACCTTGATGTCCTTATATCTATCATTAATGGAGTTTAACAAGATAACAACCATTTGATCTTTTGAAAGTTTTTCATCACAGTTGGCAAAGCGTTGGGTAAGTTTTGTAAATCTATTTAAGTTTTCATCCAAATCAACTGAGTGATCCATTTTGAAAGAGAGTAATTGTTTCAATAAGAAGCATTTATTGGAAGTCGTTTTTGTTACATATTTGTCATGAAGTTTAGTCCACAATTGAGAAGCAATTTTTGTTTCACCAATACCTTTTATTACATTATCAGACAAATACAAGAAAATGGTACTCTAAGCAACTTCTTCAAGTTTAGTTTTCTTTGCAGGAGGTAAGTCAATAGGCTAGCTATTATCTAGAGCCTTGACATATCTCATTTGCATTAAAATAGCGTTCATCTTTTGACTTCACATATTGAAATCACATTTTTCATCAAATTGATTAACTTCAAACTTAGCAGAAGCCATATTATTATCAAACATGAATCATAGATTGAAGGCATCTTACACAAATTTGCAAAGAAACAGTTAGAGCACAAATTGGTGTCACCACAAATCATAGTATTACACGTAGTAAAAACAAGATTTCACAAATTTCATGCACTTACAAGATCATGCAGATCAAGACTCAAAAGAGAAACACAATAACAGAGATCACACAATTACATTTCAGAGGTTTCTCCTTCATCTTCCAAATACACACCCATACTTGATTTATCTCAGATTCCCAAGGCCTCGTATGAGCCTTTGGACAAAGATTAGTTTCAAGGGGGTTAGAGTGTATGGTAAATAAAAGGAAAAACCAGAAACTCTAATTTCTGAGAAATAGACTTTATATAAATTAAAAAGATCTCACCCAACAAGTTTGAAGAAATCATTTTATTTCAAGGCTGCTTGACAGTAGTTCCAAAAAATTCCAGATCTAAAGCAGATCGAACAACTTTCTCCAAGATCCAGGTATCTTAATCCCGAGTAATGGCTCTGATAACATTGTAAGACAATGATCGCACGGTATTAATGTTTTGTCACAAAGATAAACAACTTGCAAAAAGGAAAATGTAGAATTTAAAGATTCAACACAAGAGAATTATTTCAGCCTAAGCTTCGTAGGTTAGACGATCACTTCCAACACCTACACTACATTCCCTATTGAGCATCCAATGATTTGGATTACGCTCAATTGCACTATATAGCCTAAAATGGCAACAAAAAGGTTATAAATGTTTAACCGGTACACAGAGACAAAGTCAGAACACTTATCTCTCAAAATGACAACAAATCTATGAAGAATCACCAATAAACTTCACAAAACCTCTCTGGAAATTATGATTCAAGCAAAATCTTAGTTCTTACAGATACTCACTCAAAATATCACTAACCAGGGACTAAAGCGTAAAGATTACAAGCCTCAAATAAGATATTTGAGAGATGAACTTGAAGGAACCCTGATGAAAATGAGAGGATTTTGTTCTCTCTCTCCTAACCCAAGGGTCGTGCATCCACATTACGAAAAGTGTCTCCACAAAACGAATAGTCATCAACTAATAGAACCTTCCAATATTTCAAACCAACAGGCAACAGCCAAGATTAAGCCATGTGTTGTCATCCAAACAAGAACAACATATTTAACAAAATTGTATATCTAAAACACGATTTCTACACAATTTCTGGAAGCACAAAAAAGGGGGAGCTGGGTTCGAATCCAACAAGTTCAAATATTCACTAATCTTTGTAATCATTTATGTAAATGTGCTAAAATAAGTCAACATAGCATTTAACTATTATAAACGAAATCTAAACTAATAAAACACATGAAAGGAAAAATATTCTTACCAACACAAAGTGTTGAATGTTGGCTTCTAATAACTACTTACGATATGCTTGTATTGAGTTTTGAAGACAAATAAAATATAAAATATGAGGATTTAGTGTTGGAGGAGATGAAATATCGGTGAAAGAAAAGAACCATCGGTTTGATTTAAATTTGAATTAGATTTATTGTGATATATTATTTTTGTAATTCAAAGAGTATTCATATCTTTTACATTTTTACTTGTTTTATTAGTTTTTTAAATTTTGATAAGGGTATTTTAATTTTAATTTTTTTTAACGAATTAGGCAATTACAACTTAAATTTTTCAAATTAGGCGTTGAGTGGGTCGACGAGTTTGACAAGGCTCTTTAGCCAATTCTCCCTAAATTTCTATTATTTTATTTTTTATTTGATGTCATGAGTCTCAAATCTCTATATCACCTTGTGCACCCAATGTATTGGAATTACTGATATTTCATAAGGATATTTCAATATTCTCATTTACAAGAATATGCCGCTTTATCCCAGCTTGATGTAGAAGATATTGTTGAATAGTGAGATTTTATGTTGTCGATGACCTTTACTTAATTAGCCTCTAATTGAGCAAGTCATCCGCATATGAACAAGTACTTGATATTTTTCCAAAGTTTTTGGAGTACATATTTGTCACATTCATTTAATTTACTATGAATCCTTCATTACCATATCGCTATCAAACTTTTTGTACCATGCTTTGGAGTTTTCTTATTCTATCAAAAAATTTGTTAAGTTTTACAATATTTCCATTCTTCCTTTCTTGTGATAACGAATGACAAAAAGTCCAATTTTACTTCAATTTTTCGTTCAAAGTCCATTTGCATCGTCTTGGCTCTGGTTCATTGTTCAATTGGTAAGCCAGCCAATCTCTTGGTACTGTTGTTAATTATGAATTCAATATTTTAACATTGTTGTCGACAATCAGCAAGAACATAAAATGATACTCCGAACTCCATCTTTGAGTGCACTAGATGGGGACTTATAACCATCGAAGCTGGTAGCTCAGTGACGGAGAACTATTTAAATTGAATAATCACTACAAGAAATTTATGTTTTCCGTACAAAACTTGTAGGGAAGGGTTCTTATTTGTGGGAAAAAAATATTTGCATATGAAAAAAATTTTTGTACACACATTTGTGGGGCAAACATCAAAAATATAGGTAAAAGACGACAAATTTATGAAATTTGTGGGAAAAGTTTTTCCCTACAAACCATTTGGAGACAATTAATACAATTCGTCATATAAGTTTTCCATTGACAAATTCATTCATTTGCTGAAGTTAATTTTGCCACAAAATGATTTTGCTATTCCATACAAATTATGTTATGGACTAAGAATATCTCTAAATAATCACGTTCAAAGACATGTTTAATTACTAAAGAACAAGAAATCTCCCAACCAAGAGTTGGAAAATGAAAACGGAAGAGAGAAATTTTTTTTTATATATATGGAATGAAATGAAGATTAGGGCAATGAGTTTTGCCAATCAAACAGGGCAAATGACATACTCTGTTGATGTCCTGCCCCCCCCCCCCCCCCCCTATTGGTAGGGTACCTATCTCGCCCTTTCAATAGTGTCCCCCGAAAAAACAGGACCTACGTTTTTCTAGCAAAACTCTTAGGCTGTGTTTGATACGACGAATTTGTCATGGACCTAGGAAAATATTTTCCTATCATCCTACTTTTGGCAGAGCAATTAACGATTTGTCCTGGAAAATGTTTGCTATCAATTTCTAATGTACAATCCCTTGAAGCACAAAAGTAGGAAAATATTTTCTCAATTTTGGTGGGAAATTATTATCCACTTTGAAATTGGATTGGGCCAGACCCTTTTTTTTTTTTTTTTTTTTTCGAACTTTGGCAATGGAAAACATATTCCAATTCAATGGTAAAAATCCTTGCCTTAATTGACAATTTGCATGAAAAACGAAGACCAACGTGCACAAAAAATTGAAATGAAAATATTTTTTTTTTAAATTTTTTTTTTACTTTTTGATAATACAAACAAATTTTAATACTCGATTCAAAAAAAATTATCCCAAAAAGTGAATCACTTTTGCATGTAAAAATGAAATCAAATTTAGGTCGAAACATTATAGGCTTTGCTCACATTATGGGTAATGTTATCTCTTTAAAACAAATTCTAGGCATTTCAATTTAAGTGACAAACAGATATTTGCCATCTATTTTCCATTTTGAAATCAAATGACCTTAGTTAAATAAGTCTTTTATATTCTCGCACCAATCATTGATCGCCACATTAATCCACAACAACCCAGAGCAACTAACGATTTTAGACGACTGTAACGTAAGTCACATTTCACCAAATATCAGTTAAGCAAATTGGCCCGGGTTAAGTGCTCAAGTAAATGAAGTTATCAGACAATTGAAATTGGATTGGGCCAGACCCATTTCGTCATTATAACCTCGAACTGTTGGCATCACATTCCAACAACGGGCATCCTTGCCTCGATTGACGGGACAGCAATACCCAACCATTGGTGCACAATTAATGTGAAAAAAAAAATTCTTAAATTTCCTAGTGGAATACAATTAAATCATATTCCTCGATCAACGACACTATCTCTTTTAAAAGCTGACTCACTTCAGCATGTATACAATGAAATCACATTCGACTCGACAGTAGGCTTTGCTAATATCATGGGTAATGTTACGTAGTTTCAATGGGATTGCAACTTCAATCTAAATGACGTTAGATAATAGACTAAATAAAAAGGGAAATTAAATTTTTTTTACAATTGAGTACAATCATTTAATGGGATTGCCAAAAAAAAAAAAGTGGGACTAAATAGCATTACTCTCATATCATGCTTTAACGCCATATATCCCGACTTTCCATAGGTGCCGCGCTTGCAAGAATGAATAATCTGAAACACTGCTATAATATTATCTATGATTAGTCAACCAGCAGAGACGAATGCACTTTTAAAAGGAGATATGATATTAGGTGCCAATGTCTTAGCGACTATCTTATAAATACCGTTGCATAGACGAATTCGGTCGAAAATTTTCTAGTACTTTTTATTTTAGGAATAGAACCGCAAGGACACTTTAATATATAGTAAAGAAACTGTGAAGACGAAACGTAATTGAAAAAAAATTGAGTAAATGATTACATCATAAAAAAAATAAGTAATTGAGAAAAACTCCCATTGAAATTGAGAAATTAGTATTTGCAAAAACCTATTACATTGCTAAGTTCTTTAATCAATTGTCCGAGTTCAAACAACAAAGTAGTTGTATCGGTTAATGTTTTCTTTAGTATTGGTAAGTTTAAGGGCATGTTTTCTAAGCATTAAAAATAAGTATTATTTTAAATAAATTTTGATGAACAAGTTTATAATTTTCTATCAAGTAAAAAGTTCTTTTTTTTCTGAAAAAATAAAAAATAAATCTCCTTTAGCTCAAAACAAATAATTTATTTTTAACTTTCAATGATGAAAAAATTATTTATTTTAAAACTTACTTTTTTTTCTTTTTACTTATATATGTTTATGTTTCATCTCACAACACTTGAAATTTGTCTTGTACACTTTAAGACCATTGCTCATAGAAAGCATAGCAGTGCACCATCCACAAATAGGCGACGACCAAAGGGTGAACGTGGATTGGACATAATTTCATTTGGTTCTAGTTCGAAAATAATCAAACCGATCATGAACGAATAATTTTTTTATAAAAGAACCAATTTTTTTTTTTTTTTTTGAAATATATAGACTAAATCAGAACCGAATGGTTCGTTCTGGTTTGGTTTGGTTTAATTTGGTTCTAGTTTTCATTTCATAAATTTTCAAACTTGCACATATCCATAAGTTAATAATATATACTTAAATAAGAAAAAAAAATTCATTTAGCAAGCTGTAATTATCAACCACCAAGATCGCAAAAGTCCAAACTAATAAACAAAATATAATCATAATTTAAAAACCAAATTAATTTTTATTCTCATACAAAAGATGGTCTAATAAGTAATAATAATGATTTACTAAATTAATTGCAACAATTTTGAAGGCACACTCTACAGTAAATGATGAAATATGCAAAACTTTTAAAATACAAGCAACCATTAACAGTTTAATACTCCATGAATATTTATTGGATTTTCCTCTTTATGTGAAGAACACAAATAATTCATCAAACAATCAAAGTGGAAATAGTTTAAAGGTTTTTTTAGGAGACTGATCAATTCCATTTTACAATCATGAAAGAGTCTCCTCCACTAATGTGATGAAATGCAATGTCCAGGGTTGTGTAAATTGAAAATGAATAAATGATTCAAATAAATTTAGGGTGTCCACAATTAATGGGTTGTTGTCAATGATCCAGAATCGATTAATGGGTTGTCTCCAATGATCAAAAACTGATTAATGGGATGTCCCCAATTAATACAAAATTAGGATATCCACTAACTAATATATATAATATATATATATATAAAATCATATTTGGTTCTGACATATTTAGTTCTCGATTTTAGAACTAGAATCGAACCAAACCAAAACCAAATGGTTCTTGGTTCGAAAAACTAAAATCATTAATTTTTTAATTATTTCTTTTGTATAATTGAGTCGAACCACTTGATTCGGTTCAATTTTGGTTAGGTCTGGACATTTTTTCCACCCCTAAGTGAACGTGAAAAATGTTGGAAATTTGTCTGAGAATTGAGTACAATTGGTTAAGTATGAAAATAAAAAAAAATTTGGAAAAGTGACTTTCGTATCAATTTCAACCAATTATTCGAACTTCATCTGAAGGGTCATATTACGAACATATATAGACCAATTTGTTCTACTCGACGAGTAGATCATCGTGGTATGATTAGAATCTCCAAACCAATTTCATATGAATGAAAAATTGCGATCCAAAGTTAGATGAAAAATAGAGAAAACTGCCTATTTTATTTAGGAATGTCGTTTGATTATCGCTCGAGCGACTTGGCTGTCACTCGAGCGACTTGGCTGTCACTCGAGCGACAAGTGAGCAAAAAATGTTTTGCTCAAAAAGTGACACTTTAGCTCAAACGAGAGTCCAACGACAAGCTAACGACGTGAAGTGTTGCTTCTGTTTGAAAGATTGCGAGGTTTGGTCTGCACCACTTCGCCCACAACCCTTCTTCATTCATAAATAGGACCCTTTGAACATCGTTTTTGCATAGCATCTCATACTTGCATCAAGCATTTCATAAATCTCTTGCAAAATCTTTCGAAAATCACTCCATAAGCCCTTTTTCCTTGTAGAGAGAAAATTTCATCAAAAATTCACAGTAATTTGTGGTTTGAAGTGTTACTACCACAAGTTGATTCTGTTGTATGTTGGGAGACAAGTACCGTGTTGTGGGGCAATATTGTCTTAAGAAGAAAGTGTTATCGCTAGTCTTAGATTACTTCATATTCTTCTTTCTTGTGTTCTTTTGGTCTTGTTGTAGTTAAAATACTACATCTTTACCCGCATATTTGTTGTGTTTAATCACATTCCTTCGGGTTAAACCTAATTTTGTTTTGTTATTTACATAAATAACCCTTCCACCGCACATATTTTAAACCCAGTAACAACAATCTTAAGACAATATTTCACCTATGGTTTTTTGTGAACAAACCCATCACGTTCATTCATTTGGAATAGTGCTTTGTGTACTATTCATTTCTTCATTTGTTACTACGTTAATCTTCAGTCAGAAATGATTATCGTCGACTACTTCAAGTCAAAATGGTACGAACAATGTGGTTCTGCCGTTGGCTATACCACTACAAAGTATTGCGATCCCGCATGGGGAAAATCGAAAAAGTTTGGAGGCGTGGACTTCAATAGATGGCTTCAAAAGATACTGTTGTGTCTCGCTACTCTGAACTTGGAAAAGTTTATAAAGGAGACTACACCAACCGTACAAGAAAGGAAATAATAATCGTGAATCGATTATTACCTTGGACGCATAGAAGTATTCAGACATCCTATACAAAAAATATATTCTGAATGGATTGGACAATACACTTTATAGAGTTTGCAGTTCAAAAAACTTGGCAAAAGATCTATGTGATTCATTGTAAAAGAAGTATAAGGCCGATGGTGCCAGAAAAAAGAAGTTCATAGTCGAAAATTTTTTGGATTACAAGATGGTGGATTCCAAAATGGTGATTAATCAAGTGCAAGAACTTCAAGTTCCATTACATGACATCCATGCCGAGAAAATGGAATTAAACGAATCATTTCAAGTGGTGGCCATCATCAAGAAACTCCCTCCAATGTGGAGAGTTTTCAAAAATTTCTTAAGCACAAATGCAATGAGATGAATTTGGAAGAGTTGATTGTCCGATTTAGGATTGAAGAAGACAATAGGAAGACCGAAAGAAAGTCTATTGTCCAACTTGGAGCAAATTTCGTTGAAATTGAGTCAAAGACAATCAACAAAAAGCAAAAGGCCTCCAAGAAAGACCATGTAGAGATAACTCCAAGAAAGCCAAAACATTTAAAGGGAACTGCTACAAGTGTGGAAAGGTTGGGCGTCGTTCAAATGAATGTCAAAACCCAAAGAAGTATGCACAAGCCAACATGGTTGGAAAAGACACCATCTCTTAAGGGATGCAAAAAATGAGTTTACTGCAATTGTTTTCGAGTGCAACATCATCGAAAACTCATAGGAATGGTGGGTTAACACTAGTGCAACCCGTCATGTTTGTGCTAACAAAGCAATGTTATCCAACTATTAAAAATTGAATGGAGAACAACTTTACAAGGAGAACTCTGCAAGTTCCAAAGTTGAAGGAGAATGAAAGGTCACTTTGAATATAACATCAACCAAAGAACTTGTCCTCAACAACGTCCTACATGTGCTAGACATACGCAAGAATCTTATGTCTGGATCTCTACTTTGCAAAAATGGTTTTAAGCTTGTGTTTGTATCCGATAAGTTTGTACTTACGAATTATGAGATGTATGTAGGAAATTGATACTTGTGTGATGGAATTAATGTTGAAAATGAATGTTCTTACTATTGTACCAAGATAAAACTTTATGAATAAAAGTTCTATTTTTGTTGATATGCTTGAATTTTCTTGTTTGTGGCATAGTCGATTAGGACATGTAAATTACAATTTTTGCACAAACTCATGAATCAAAGTTTAATTTCGGCACTTAAGATTGATCCTAATCATAAATGTGAAGTGCGTGTTCAAGTAATGTTAGATAAAATACCATTCCACTCAATCCAAAGAAACACGATACCTTTAGAATTAATCCATAGCGATATATGTGATTTGAAATTCGATCAAATTAGAGGTGGTAAGAAGTACTTTGGGACTTTCATTGACGATTGTACAAGGTATTGTTATGTCTTTCTTTTAAGAAGTAAAGACGAAGCATTAGATGTCTTCAAATGTTATAAGGCATAAGTTGAGATTCAACTAGATAAACAAATAAATAATATTCGTAGTGATAGATGAGGTGAATACGGGTTACCGTTTGAAGAATTCTATTCTGAAAATGGAATTATTCATCAAACAACAACACATTATTCTCATCAATCGAATGGTGCTACTAAACAAAAAAATCGAACTCTTAGGGAAATGATGAACGACATGTTGTTAAGTTAGGGTTTACCTCAGGACTTTTGGGGGGAAGCTATTTTAACGGCAAATAGTATTCTTAATAAAACACACCCTCAAGAAAATGGAAGTAAACTCCATATGAATTATGGAAAGGTCATTCTCCGCCATACCAACACTTGAAAGTGTATGGGGTGTTTGGCTAAGGTTGAAATTCCTAAGCCTAAGCAATGAAGATTGGTCTGATGACGATTGATTGCATATTCATTGGATACGCCAATAAGAGTAATGCATATCGTTTCCTTGTACATAAATCTGATATTCAAGAGGTACACGAGGGTACCATAATTGAATCAAAGAACGCAACATTCTTTGAGAATGCGTTTCCTTGTAAAGACAAGGAAAATATGAGTTCGAACAAAAGAATGTATAAAGCTACAAATGAAACTTCAAATGAAGAAGAACCAATGCGTAGTAAAAGGGCAAGAATGTCTACCACGTTTAGTCCAAATTTTCTCACCTATATGGTAGAAAATGATCCTAAGACTTTCGAGGAAGCAATGTCCATGCTGGAAGCACCACATTGGAAAGAAGCTATCAATAGCGAGATAGATTTCATAATGCAAAATCATACGTGGGAAATTGGTTGATTTACCTCCCAAGAACAAGCTTTTAGGGTATAAATGGATATTCAAAAAGAAGTTGAAACCTAATGGATCCATAGACAAGTATAAGACTAGGTTGGTTGTCAAATGATATAGGCAAAATGAAGAACTTAACTTGTTTGATATCTACTCGTCTGTTACTAGAATCACGTCGATAAGGTTGCTCATCGCAATTGCAGCCATACATTACCTTGAAATTCATCAAATGGATGTAAAAATGACATTCCTAAATGGTGAGTTAGAAGATGAGATATACATGAAGCAACCTGAGGGGTTCGCTTCTCCTAATCACAAACATAAGGTTTGTAAACTCATTAAGTCCTTGTATGGTTTGAAACAAACTCCTAAACAATGACACCAAAAGTTTGATAAAACGATATTGTCAAACGAATTCAAAATAAATGAGTGTGACAAATGTGTATACATAAAACATACACCAAATGTCTATGTAATTGTATGTCTATATGTAGATGACATGTTGATAATGGGCAATAGCTATGAAATATTGCTAAACACCATGCTAACAAAGCATTTCGACATGAAAGACATGGGAGTAGCTAATGTAATACTATGGATTAAAATATCTAGAACATCGGAATGAATTATACTTTCCAATGTAAATAGCTAAGAGTGCTTAAAAATATAATGTGTTTGGGGAAAATCCTACAAAAACCCTTATTGACACAAGTTTACACTTAATCAAAAATACGGATGAATGTGTATCACAACTAAGGTATTCATAAGTGATTGACAGTCTAATTTATATTACGAATTGCACTCGACCAAACATAGCGTTTGCTGTGAATAAACTTAGTAGATTTACAAATAATATAAGCCATGTCATTGAAAGGCATTGATAAGAGTTCTTAGGTACTTGAAATATACCTTAACCTATATATTACATTTCTCAAAATATTCTGCGATATTGGAAGGATATTGTGACGCGAATTGGATATCTGACAAGAAGGATTCTATGTCTACTAGTGGTTATGCATTTACCATTAATTGGTAGAGCTGCAATCTCATGAAAATCTACAAAGCAAACGTATATAACTCGATCAACGATGAAATTCGAGTTCATTGCTTTGGATAAAGTTGAAGAAAAAGTAGAATGGCTTCGTAACTTTTTGGAAGACATTCCATGTTGGCCTAAACTCGTACTGGAAATTAGTATACACTGTGATAGTCAATCGACTATTAGAAGGGCTAGAAGCAGCATGTATAATGGTAAGCCTAGACATATATGTCATAGACATAATACCATTAACCAACTGATATCCAATGGCATCATCTCCATAGATTATGTGAAATTAAAGGAGAACCTCGTGAATCAACTTACAAAAGGCTTGCCTAGAGATCAAGTATGTTGATTATCAAAAGGAATGAGATTAAAGCCTATTACGTTAGAGTCTTTGTAATTGTAGCCCTACCTTGTTGACTGGAGATCCCAAGATTTTGGTTCAAATGGACAACTAAGATATGAGGATTTCACGAAAAACTTAGGAAATGAATTTCCTAACTCATTCCTAGAATATTAAAGGGCTTTCAACAAAACGATTAGAGGTTAAGATACTCTTTTAATGATTCAAATATCTTGATTAAGTCAAGTAGAGTCAAACAGAATACTCTTTATAGGAGGTTACATATTGGAGGCTTACAATCTTTAAACACTTATGAAACCCAAGTGTAGTTCAGGATTAAAATGAACCAATTCATGAGAACTATGAACGGATTAGGGAAGACACTTGTGTGAGTATTGTTATTTTGGCTTACACTAACAGTTGAATGGTTCAAGACATCACGTTCACCAATTAGTCAAGTAAATCTGATAGTATTTCACTAAAGGAGTTTCAAAGCTGAAAGCTACCTTGCCCGTTGCAATGTTTTTCCACACACACACACACACACACACACACACCTCTCTCTCTCTCTCTCTCTCTCTCTCTCTCTCTCTCTCTCTCTCTCTCTCTCCAAATCATACTTTCGCATCGCATTGCATATGCATGTTCGAATTTTCATTCATGCGGGGGATTGTTTGAAATTGATTTGAGAATTGAGTAAAATTGGTTAAGTATGAAAACAAAACAAAATTGAAAAAGTGACTTTCGTGTTAATTTCAGCTAAATATTCGAACTTAATCTGACGTTCATGTTATGAATGTAAATAGATCAACTTGTTCTACTCATCAAGTAGATTGTTGTGATATGTTTAAAATCTCAAAATCAATTTCATGTGAATGAGAAATTGCAGTCCAAAATTGGAAGAAAATAGAGGAAACTATCAGTTTTACTAGGGAATGTTGCTCCATTATCGCTCGAGCGACAAACCAGTGACAAGCGAACGAAAAACGTTATGCTCGATAGTTGACACTCTCGCTCAAGCGAGAGTCTAGCAACATGCTAACAACGTGAAGTGCTGCTTCTGTTCGAAAGATTGCGAGGTTTGACTTGCACCACTTCATCCTCTATAAATAGGATCTTTTGGATGTCTTTTTTGCATACCATTTCATACTTGCATGAGCCTTTTTTCCTTGTAGAGAGGGAATTCCGTCAAAAATTCACAGTAAGTTGTGGTTTGAAGTGCTACTACCACAAGTTGAATCTGTTGTATCTTGGGAGATAAGTATCGTGAACCGTACACACCGTTGCAGAACAATATTGTCTTAAGGAGAAAATGTTATCACTTATCTCAGATTACTTCATCTGTCTTCTTTCTTTCTTGTGTTGTTTTGGTTTTCTTATAGTTAAAATACATCATCTCTACTCTCATATTTGTTGTGTTTAATCACGCTCCTGCGAGTTAAATTTATCTTTGTTTGTTCTTTACATAAACAACTCTTTCATCGCACATATTTCAAGCTCGATAACAATAACAAGTCATTCAATTTTACCATATAACTAGAAATAGTTAGTAAATTGAAAAAAGAAAAAGAAAAATGACTCACGTCATCTCTTTAAAGTTGCTCACTCAGGTAACTTCGAGCAATTATCTTGGATCGATAACAAATTTTTTGTTTTTTATTGGAAGAATATAACAAAACTTTGCTTCTACGTGACCAACTTAATTTGAGAAGAAAAAAAAAAAGCAAAAATACAATAGAAAAGGCAAGCATTTTCCAAAAATTGTGTAAAAGCAATCTCGAAGGCCCTAATTTGTTCTTCAACCATCAAATGTTCGAATTCTTTTATTGGTCATATTGCTTCTGGCCAATTAACTAAATTATGAGTTAAATTTTAAATAAGCTTCTTATAAAAAATTATTTTTTTTATTTAACCTAAACTTGAGTCTGTACAAGTGCTGGCCAAGATTTGAGTGTATTTGTTTGGTCAAGCTAACCATAATGAAAAAAAAATATTCGTAAAATATTTCTTGATTAAAACTAGATTGGTTGGTGAACACGATTGTGATGAAAACATATCTCTTGCACAAAACTTGAGTACACCTTAGGGTCCAACCTCATTTAAAATCACTTGAAGTGCATGTTTCAAGCTTAAAAATTATGCTTGTGATAAGTTTTAAAATGATCATTTATTTAGGCACAAGTTAATCACTGGTTTAAATAAAATTTATAGTTTTTAGTAAATTTTAATAAAAAAAAAAGATTAAAAAATGTGGTTGAAAAATTGTGAATGTCATTAAATGAATAATTAAAATTAATTATTAACTTTAACTTAAGTTTTAATCAATTTTTTAACCGAACCAAATATATACTAAGTCATCGATGGTCTAAACAAACCCAACATAGGATAATTAATTTCCTCTCCTTATATATGTTCCATCTTTAGATATGTACAAAGATTACAGAAATGGAGCCAATTTATATATTTGATTAATTCTTTTAAAACCCATTTTTAAGGTCAAGAACTTTTTTTTTTAGAGAAAATTGCATCGCTCACTCATCCCAACTTATTGAAGCGATTACAATATCGTATTCAACCTTTTTTTAAGAGCATAATTTCTTATTTATATGTTTTACAATGACACAAGTCTCCAATGTCGATATTTTTATTTTTTTAATAATCAATTATTTTGTTGAAACTATCATTATATCTTGTTTTTTAGTTAAAATAAATAAAAAAGGAAAGGAAGAAAGTAAAATATAATAAAATAAAATGAATAGGAAACCCATCTTGGCTATTATAGTACATTTTTGTAATGAGGAAGACCAGGCTAAATTCATTGCTGGGCCTTGGTGTTTGGACGGATTGGATACACCTGTCTGTATGAACTATTATCTAAAATCAGATATTCTTACTTTTTAATTTGTGTTAATTCTGAGATTTGATAAGTTAAAAATGACAGTATTTTATATTATAAACCTTAAGATAGTCAGCTTTTAAAAAAAAAAAAAAAAAAAAAAAGCTACAGAGGACGACAAAGTCCATGCATTTTTTATTTCATTCGGATAAGCTTCAATTAAAAAGTTGAGCATCGTGATCCACGCAATAATAATAATAATAATAATAATAATAATATAATAAATGTTCCACTATATGCCAGTGTGCTTCTTCGCCAACCACATTGACATAGCCAACCATTCAGTAAAGATAAAAGAAATGCAGTCTTCTTTGAATAAAAAGGACCAATTTGGAGACACAGAAAAATCCGCTCTCACTGAAATGAAAACAAAAGAGATGAATATATAGATAAAAACATACATACACAATATCTATCTATCTATCTATCTATATATATATATAGAGAGAGAGAGAGAGAGAGAGAGAGAGAGGGGAATGGAGCTACAAATCATCTATGTAATCAAATACTGGATGCAAGGAGAATTCACGAACTTCATTAAGGTATGGCTTTCAGTTTTTGCATCACTTTTCTACTGTTATTTTGTATCCAAAATTGTCCCAAAAGGTCTCTTAAGATTTTCGACAATTCTCCCTGTTCTTACTCTAAACCTAATCCTCCCTCTCTCACTACATACTCTGCATCTTGGAGTTTCATCAGCCTTTTTCTTATGTTGGCTTTGCAATTTTAAACTCATCATGTTTGCTTTTGGCAAAGGCCCTTTATCAGATCCTTCTCTTTCACTCTCAAGATTTGTTGCACTTTCTTGTTTTCCCATCAAATTTCAAGAAAAAGATAAAGAAACCCCTAATTCGAAAACGGTTCGGAAAGGGCTTAAATCTATATGGAATTATGCTTTAAAGGGTTTGTTAATTGCTTTGTTTCTTAAAGTGTATGATTACAGTGATTATATTCATCCAAAGGTCATATGGGTTGTGTATAGTTTTCATATATATTTTGGGTTGGAAATTATATTGGCTGTTTTCGGGGGCTTGGCCCGAGCCCTTATGGGGATTGAGCTTGAGCCACAATTTGATGAGCCTTATCTATCAAAGTCATTACAAGAATTTTGGGGTCGAAGGTGGAATATGATGGTGACACGTATTCTACGACCTACAATATATGAACCCGTCTTAAATGCCATGACGCGTATAATAGGCAGGAAATGGGCCCCTCTACCAGCAATTTTGGGCACATTTATGATTTCGGGGTTAATGCACGAGTTAATTTTCTTTTACATGGGTCGTGAAAGGCCCGATGGTGGAATCACAAGGTTTTTTTTGCTCCACGGTGTGAGTTTAATGATTGAGGTTGCATATAAGAAGGAGATTAACGGCAAACGGTGTTTGCCCCAGATAATAACTTGCCTGTTAACCATTGGATTTGTGTTGGTTACGTCGTTTTGGCTATTTTTCCCGGAATTCTTACGATATAATCCGCTGGAACGAGCTATGGATGAGTACGCAGCAATGGGGGGCTTTGTGAAGGATGTTTACAAGGCCTTGACCTTCAATCTTTGAATAATGCTACTGTAATTTAAGTATGATTTTTGAATAATATTCAATGCCAATTAATTGCATTTATTTTTGTCAGTCTATGTGTTCTCTGAAGCCAATTTTTCATAGCTTAACTAAAAGGGAATAAGTTTATTGGCTCATATTGATCATTGACTTGACAATTTTCTTTAGCTTACGTGATATAAACGAGAAAAACGAAAGATATCCCTGTTTACATAGTATTTTTCAGGTGGATAAAGATATAAATGTGTTGTTTATATTGTAATTCTCTAAGGTATGAATCGTGACGAATAACAATAGTGTATTTTGATTCCAAGTATATGTAATACCCACAAGGATTAAGTATTTACTACTAATTTTATCTTAATCTAGCTTCAATGTAAATTTAAGCCCCTGTTTGATTCCCATTTTCTCAAAATTAATTTTTCTCTTTCTTCTTTTCAACCACACATTCTTCAATAAAATAACATTACACGTAAACCAAAAACTTTTCTTTAATTTTCAACCACATATTCTCCATCAATCCACTATTCAAAATGCATTTTCTTCCCCAAAATGAGAATCAAACGGGGCTTAAAAGTAGCCAATTAGCAAATTCAAGAACTTATGTTTCTAACTAAATTATACTAAATTAATTTAATCCGTATATGTTTAACAAGTTTGTGAAGAACTTTTTTGGATTTAGTAGTTAGGAATTTTGCCAATCATGCAAGGCATGGCGTCATATCTCTATCACTATCGGACTTCACTACAACTGTTATAAAATGCTATATTTCATATTATTTCTCTTGAATACAATAAAAATCACACATCAATCTAATTGGTGAACAATTAATTAAAAGTGATCAAATACTATAACAATCATCCAGGATAAATAAATATTTGATATCAAATTCTTGAAATTAATTTTAGAACTTCATAATAAAGGGATCATCTATGTTCTAGTGATGAAAATTTTAGTCAAACATTATAAAGTTATAAGAAATCATGTTGGAATAATAAGACATCATCCCGGATTTGAGATATAAAGTATGATACTTTGCACTCTCCTTTACAAAAAAATAAAAATAAAATAAAAATTATGTATTGTATGTCAAGAGAGATCCCTCAATTTTTGGATGATGCTTTGTATTTATAGAATCCAAAATTAGTTCTACAAATCGTGTGTCAATTGGTTACCAGAAAAAATTGAGTCACGTAAGGAAAGCAAAATTCTTATTTGAAATAATATCGTGCAATCGCGCCGCATTATTTGGTGTGATCATGTAGATGACGTTGATTGTGTTATGTCTTCTTACGTAGTGGCATTTTGATTGCAACGATCTTTAATTGTTGGGTCAATATCAAGTTGGTCCTTTTCTCGTGATTCAGCTCAAGTCATTTTTATGTATAATTTTGATCCTTCATCTTCTAATTTCATTCAATTCGATTCGTGTAATCTTTAATCATCATTCTTTAGTTAGAATCAACTTTTTGAATATTTGTAATTTATCCTCAAACTTTATAATTCTTCATTTTTCCGTATTCTTAGGCCGATTTTCACTTTTTCATCAAAATCCATCCAAACTCGATGTATCCTACAACAATAAATATTTAACAAAATTAAGTAGTAATTCTATCAATTTGACTCTCAAATATCCAATTTTGACTATGGATAGTTGTAGAAATCACACTTATTGCTAATATTTAATGAAAAAATTTTGAGAAAAAATTGTCATTTTTAATAAGTGGTTCAAATCATTTTAGAATGGATGAACAATAGTTTTAGGTATCAGAAACTCCTGTAACATCATATATGAACAAGTTGAGTAATTATTTGTTAGTAATTCAAGTGAAATGTTAGAAATTTTTAGAGAACTAGTAGTGAGCACTTGCGTTGTACGTCTTATGTACGGAATGAAAGACATGCGTAATATTTTTAAAATAAGGTAATTGATAATGTTAAAGAAAAAATTAAAATTTATATATATATAAGTTTTATGAAATTACGTACATAATGTGAAAATGTTGAAAATAAATTGAAATGTAATGTTTCTTAATCGTTTATGCTAGACTTTGATTGGATCCCTATTATTCACCATTACAGCGACATCGACTAGTCTTATAGTACAGACAGACACAAAGAAAAATTGAATTAAAAGATGTACATTTGACTAAATTTAAAATATTTACTTATAAGTAAACTAAATATACGTAAATAATTTTCAAAATAAAAAATTACTCATTTTGTCTGTAATATAAATTTTTTTAATAATGTTATTCATAATCAAGACTACCGACAGTGGCCCTATGTGGGATGTCACGTAGGGCAATAAAAAACTACCGTATTAATGTATCAAATAATAAATTGTCATATGTATGTCATGTAGGGCGACTGTCGATAGTTTTCACTATAAATAAGATTACTCGTTTATACCTTAAAAAGTAAAAATAAAAAAGTATCTTTTCTAAACATATTTAGAAACAAAAAATTACGTACTAATTATGCTCGTCATATTAATCTATAGCATTTATTTTAAATTAAACATCAAAGTTACATTCAATATAGATATGGAAGTGACAAATCTTAAACAAAAGTTTTTTTTCGAAAGGGATTAATAAAAATTCTCTCTTTAAATGTATTGAGATAAAAATCTTTTTCTTTTCTTCATATAATTATATCTAATAAATAATCGGATTACGATCATTTTTTATGCTTATACAAAAATGAACACGCAATAATAAATATCCAATACTACATTAATTATTTTTTAGAATATATAATATTAATTTTTGTTAATACTTAAAAATTGGATTTAGTGAAAATGTGTAATTGAGATACGAAGCTTGTATTTAGTGGAGTGGATACAAATATAATAAGGTAAGTAATTAGGAGTAATTTGTAAGGTTTTTAAGATTGATAGATAATTTCTCTTGTCTTTGACTCTTTTCCTTTTAACAGTTGATCACATTTAAACATTGTTTTTTTTCATTTCAATTTATTGCCCTCTGTCTTTAAATAGTTATATCATCAACTATTAATTAACTAAACGTGCAATTTATAATCTTTGAAAGAAAATGTTGATAATGTTATATAATAACAAAATGATAAATTGTACATTTTTTTCATCTATTTCCACATTATATATATTGTAATTATAATATAATAATATAAGTAGATGAACATTGATTTTAATTGAAGCTCGCGTATATAAATAATAAATAATATAATATATGGAGTTTTGTTATTTGTATACCAGGTTGACACCCCCAGTGTACAAGCTTCCTTAGAAGAAGGGGGCTCACTTCAATAAGAAAAATCGTGGACGTCCCTCTTGTGAAGAGTGTTGTACACTAGGGTGTCAACCCCCGTGTACATTTCGCAAAACACCCTTAATATATGTGTACATGTGAAATAATATTATAATATATTAAAGGTGGCATTAATGATAGATTAATTACAATTTAATTTCATGTTATTTCCTTTTAAGAATCGAGTTCATTTTTCATATAAGAGTACTTAAAATTTTATGTTAATTAAATTAAGTTTAATCACTTAAAATCGAATCTCGTCTACATAAATAATTATATTAAAATTATAATAAATATTATTTATATTATAATTAATATATCATTATATTAATGCAATATTTAATATATTATATTATATAATTACATCTATCTATATATGTGAGTTTCAATTTTAAATAGTAAACTTAATTTAAATAAGTAAACTTAATTTGATTGATGTAAAATTTAAGCACTCAAATATAAAACAATGAGCATTATACTTAAATTGATATTAAATGAAGTTAAATTATAATAAATTGTACTATATTAGATATATGAGGGTAGAATTGACTTATAGCTAAATATATAAGTTTAAAATTGGTATTCACAAGTTTCTCCCCATTCCACACTTTTAATATATTGTAAATAAATCAATGTCATGTGCAATTAATATTGTAATTATAATATATTGTATAGGGATGACAATTTGGCTCATCGACTTAAGCTGCCCGTGGCTTGACCCAGGAAAAGCCCGGCTCGTGACTCAAAAAAATCGAGCCATTTTGGGGCGCGGCTCAAGCCCGAGTCGGCCCCTATCACGGGCTTTTTCGGCCTTTGACAATATTAAACAAAAATAATAATAATATTTTATAGCTGCCTCAACTACCTTAACAGGTTTGTACAAGGATCTTTCATATTTTGTGCATGGCTTGTACCTTTCTTTTATTTTTAGATTATGCCTCATTATTGGCGTCCCCACCTGCCCTACCCTGGGTCTTGGTGAATGAGGTAAATCGCAGGTTATGCCTCCAACGGTACAGGATGAAATGCTACTTGTACCTTTCTTTTCTTGATTTTATGTGCTGGATATAATGAAACAACGACTTGAAAAAAAAAAAAAAAATTCTATTTTGTCTTTTCAGGAGCAAAACATCAATCTCATCAAGATTACATGGAAAAGGCTGATAAAGCAAGGGGCAAAAGACTCTCTACTAGTTCAGCCATAGCTAAATAAAGAATAATTGTCTTTTGCTTGGACAACATTTTGTCACGTTCCAAAAATCTCGATTTTGGTTTTATCTTCTCATAATATGAAAAATCTGCTCTTATAAAGTAAAATACTTGCAAAGTCTTTTGTGGGTGAAAATAGTCAAGAAATGTTCTTGTACCAGGCAAAGAAATTTGTTCTTATAAAGTAATAATAATAATAATAAAGCCTGCTCAGCTCAACCCTGCTCTACTCGAGCTCGAATTTTTTGGACGAGCTTTTGCTCAACTTGACTCAGCTCAAGCCCAAAAAAGCTCGGTTCATTTTACTCGAGTTGAGCCCGAACCTTGAATTTCGGCTCCCGAACCGGCTCAACTCGACTCATTGACATCCCTAAAGCCAGCCATCAAAAGACCAAAGTCATATAACAAAATTAATTCGGGTACATGAAGTACGATTTATGTATTTTAAATTGTTTATTGACCATGACTTTAAAAATGTGTTAGATTTTTTGATATCCAATAAATTTGGGCAATAATATTGGATAATTTAAATCGACATCTTAGGATGGCTCGATTCAAAAATAACTTGAAACCACTGGAAGCAATTTAATTAAATTACTATTGCTCATGGCCCAACACTTTATGAATGACCTAAGATGAGGTTATTAGTTGGATAGTGATATGTATTGGCACATTTATTCTCGGTTAGTTGTAGTCTTTAAATGGCAGCCCATTTAGTGAACTTTGGCCCAATTGGAGTGACCTAACTAGTGCTATATATATCCACCTCTTTCCAGCTGTTTTTTTTTTTTTTTTTTTTTTGAATTACGCTCCACTACTCTTTCCAGCTGTTTTGAGTGGGTGTGTGATTGTGCAAATGAGAGAAAGTGTGTGCTTGAAGCGAAAATCAGTGGTTGCCTTTTGTATTTTCCCTTTCGTGTATATTCTTTCACTCTTTTTCTTCCCTTTGTGGCTTATAAATGACCACCACCAAGTGTACCCTTCGTAGGTGAGTAAACTTGTGGCAACCAAGTGTAAAAAGTTGTGGGTTTGAGCCTCCTCGGTTGTGTTTGTTTGGTAATTTTTTCTCAGCCGAAATCGAGATTTTAAAGAGTTTTCGCAACAAATGGTATCAGAGTTTCTGTTATGGAGAAATTTGTGATTTTCTGTTATGATGGTCTAAGCAGGCAGTTTACTTCGAGAGGTGTGACGAACCTTGCGGTGATGTCCGTTTTCAATTTTGAGAGATACGGTGAATTATAGATGATTTTGTCATTGGATGTTCAGATGTCGAATGTCATTTTTTGTTGTCACGGTTGTTGGACGATTTTGGGCGAATAATGATAGCCCTAAAATGGTGAATTTGAATACTTCTTATTTAGACCCGCAGATATGATATGCTCGATATCGTATTTTTTTCCCTTTTATTATTGTAGTTACGGCTATCGTGTGGGATAATCATTTACTTTTCACATTAGAAGTCATCGTATGGAATAAAATTAAGTTTGAGGTTACCGGGTGAGGTATACATTGCTTGTTGCTAGATTTAAGAGTTATTTGTTAATTATTTTAACTTAATTTTTTTGTGAATTTGTTGACATTTTTTTTTTTTTTACTATTATAATTTCATGTGATCCTAAGAAAGTTTGTTTGACTATTCTATGTAAATTATCTATGTATTTTTCTTTTGGTTATCGTTGATTGCATTTTGTGTTTTGTGCATTTTTTGTAAAATAACAACACATTTTGATTTATGTTTTTAACGGAACAAATGTGATTTTTTTCAATTTGGCAAAACAAAATGTTTTTAACTTTTGATGGAAAATGTTGATCTAAGGTACATGCGAAAATCAAGGATGTTTTAGCTACGATATTTTGGACATGTTTTAAGAGACTGTTCTAGGAAGGATAATAGAAGAAAACGAGAGGAGAGAGGTCCCGAGTGAGGTTTATTGAGAGTAAAATTGGTTACTGGATGTACATTTGTGTGTAATTCTTTCTGCATGTATGATGGCTTAATTCTGTTGCAATATTACATGTTACACTTTTAATCTTTTTGATGTGTGTAATTGCATGAATAAGAGTGATCTTATTACTTTTTGTAATTTGTTTACATGTATAATGAGTTAGGATCTATGGCCTACTTATTTTGCTCTATGAGTGATGTAAGAAAGTATAGTATTGAGAAGAAAGGGCGGCAGCTATTTTCTCCTTCATCTTTGTGAGAGTGAGATTTGTGAGATTATCTAAGGTAGTTATGTGTGAGTTGTCTTCTTACTCTTTATGAGACTCTTTTGTGAGCGTAGTAATGTAAACAAGTATTTCTTATATTCTCTTTGTGAGTACCACATTCACCTTTTCATTTGTGGGATAAATCTTTTGTGGACTCTTTTGAGCATTGGTATTGGAGTAACCTTGTGAGTCAATTTAAATTGAGTCATAATCTTTATGGTTGCCTAAGGTGTTGATTTTGCCGCAGTGGATTTGAGACGCGTTAGCCATAAGTGTGCAATATGTCTTTTGGTAATGTGAAATTTAGATGTCTAAGGGTGCATTGGTGATATGACGAGGGATGTGGAGAGTGGCATTTATATCACGAGTGGAGAGATTATTAAATGTTGGAATTCTCTATTTATTAAGACCCTAATCAAGTGGAGTATGAGAGTGACACTTCTACCACTTCTATTAGTTGGAGACTCATTATCCACTTAGATTGAGAGAAGTGTGTAATGAAAGAGGATTATCTCATGGATTTAGAATCTATTGTGGTTTACCAGTTAAACATGTGTTAGTGATCAGTCTAATGAGCATGGCGAACGATGAGATGAGATATGTGTTCTCGAGGTACGAGTATCATGGAATATGATAGGATAAGTATGGTGAGATCTTTTCGTGTGGTCATTTATGCGTGTTATGTATGTGTTTGGTTGTTTGATTGATTAACTTGATGTTAGTATGAGGTTCTTTGTGAACATATTTGAAAAAATCTGTGTATTAACCTATGTTATATCTTCATCGCATGTTTATTTGCTCTAGATCGATTACTGTTATTACTTTGTTTCTACTTGGATGTTTATTGACATTAGCCCTAGTTAATATATGGAGTAGGTATAGTATGTGTTTCGGGTTCGAGATATGAGGTAAGGTTCGTGATTTCCAATTTTATTGGTTATCTTGATTATGCAAGTATAAATTTTATATTTCGTATGCTTGCAGGTTGATTGGATATCAAGGTGGAGATTTATTGGATTTTTTTATACCCAATAAATTTAGACAATGATGTTAAAACGATATTGAATAACTTATATCGACACCTTAGGATGGTAAGATCAGAAAACAAATTGGGGCCACTAGAGGCACTTCAATTAAATTAATGCTCCTCGTGGTCCAACACTTTGTAGATAGCCCAAGTTGTGGTTATTAGTTGGATGACGATATGTATTGACCCATTTATTCTCAATTAGTTGTGGTCTTTAAATGGCTGCCCATTTAGTAAACTTTGGTCCAATTGTAGTGACCTAACTAATGTTGTATATATCCACCTCTTTCCAGAAGTTTTGAGTGGGTGTGTGATTGTGCAATTGAGATAAAAGTGTGTGCTTTGTGCTTGAAGCAGAAACTGGTGGATGCCTTTTGTATTCACCATTTTGTGCTTGTTCTTCCACTCTTTTTCTTGCCTTTGTGGCTTGCAAATCACCACCACTAAGTGCACCCTTTACAACGGCGAATCCAGCGTTGAAGTTCAGCTAGAGCGGAGGTTGATCGACAACTAACTAAACCTAATATATCAACAAATTTGGGTCAACTACAAGAATCATTTTTTACATCTCCATCCAATATTCACTGCTAAAATGGAAGATTCAAATTTTCCCAGCTTTAGCAACCACAACTCATCCATGTTAGTTTTTCTCTAGTGAATCAATAACTCCAAAGTGGAAAAATTCAATTAAGCCTAAAAATATAAATTTCCCTCAAGAACCAATAAGATGCACTCTTAGCAATCATATAAGCTTGTACATTTCATAAATTAATCATTAAAGCTCCATGTTATCAATTTAATTTTCAATTAAAATTGATAAACAATTTCACAATTCCAATATCACAATGACAAGTAGAAAACCGCACAGAAGCATCGGCCACCGAGAACACTGCACATTCACAAGTCACAACTCACAAATCACAACTCACAAGTCATCAAGGCAATCACACAACTCACACAACACAACATAGAGTACAAACACACTCAAACAGTGACAAACACAGTCACACAGTCCACACACGGTCGCACAACACAGTAGTCACACATGACACAACTCCGTCGCACAACTCACAAGGCTCACAAATCACGAGTTAATCGAACAATCAACTGAAAAGTGCAAAATTCAATGAAGAATGAAGAAAGAAACCGAACTTACCTCCTAAGTACTCCTTAGTCCTCAGTCGAAGTTGTCGCGAAGCAGGGGCGACTGGTGAAGACAACCACGAACTCCAAGTCTCCAGTGAACAAAACTCCAGTCTCCAATCCAGTGAACTCCACAGCAGAAGCCTCCAGTGAACTCCAGTCCAGCTCCAAGTCTCCAAAGTCCAACTCGGCAACTCCAACGAACTCCTCCGAGTCTCCAACCGCACACCGCACGCACGGTGAACTCCAAGTCTCCAACTCCACAGCACTCTCCAAGTCTCCAACCAATTAATTAAAGCTGGTTTTTGCTTCTGCCTTCGACTTCAATCTACCAACTGGAATTCTGGAAATTTAGAAGAATAAGGGTTTGGAGAATCTCTCCTCTTCTCCTCCAGTCCTCAATCGTGGCTGTGCAATTGGGATTTGGGGGAATGGGAATGAAATTGGTTTGGGGCTTTGGGCTGGGGTCACTTAGGGGAAAGAAATTGGGCCTGGATATGGGCTAATTTTTATTTTTTTTTTGAAAAACAGCCGACAGCCTTCGTTCCATTTTCCCAACTTTTTCCCTTCAGCCTTCATCTCCGATTTTCCTCTGTTCCCCAGCCATCGGAGCAGCCCAAAATTTCGACGAATCCAGCTAGAGCGGCCGCTCTAGCTCACCATAAGCTACATCCGCCCCTGACCCTTTATGGGTGAGTAAAGTGGCAATCAAGTGTAGAAAGTTGTGGGTCGGGACCTCCTCGAATGATGTTCGTTTGGTAAGTTTTTTTTAGCATGAAAATCGAGACTTCAAAGAGCTTCCATAACAAAATGAAAAGTGAAGCTACTGAAAAATTGAATATGGTTTTAGATATAAAAAATTGCAAATGAGTAAATTTGGTAAGATTGGTCCCTTTCAGTCCAATTATGATGGGAACGGGACTGAACCATAAATATAAATTATATACATACAACCATAGGATTCAACATGGTGATAGAACCAAACCAGATAAGAATCAACTCATTCTTGGTGCGCGTAAGTTGGCCCGAACATTCACGATCATAAAAAAAAATTTATGGGCCACATTTCTTCCAAAAGGCCAATTTCACTGAAGTGGCTGCTTTTACATTGGGATAGTGTTAATTCAAAAGATAGATGGATTTGTGAATTTAAAAACTACTAGTGGGGCAACATGTGTTACACATTAATGGGTTATTATAAAAAATAAGTGAATGTAAAGTTTAGAGAAATTCACTATAAACATAAAATATTTTTAAGTTGGTTAAAATTAACTTATTTTTTTCGTATATTTGTATATTTTTTATTTTTGATATGAAAATTTTGCATTCATTGTATTTAAATTCTCGTTACAACTATATTCTTCATGTAATCGTAATTAGCACTACCGAAAATGATTCTATTTGACAAGGATAAAAACATGAATTCATTCAGTTAAATAAAAGCGAAAAAAATAACAGAGGATATTATAACGATAATAAATTAAAAGTTATAGTGAGTTTACTTCTCAAATATTCTTATGCCGAAAAGGAAAACCAGATTTTCAATAATGAGTAGACATGAAAAGTACAACTATAACAATTCATGTATGGATGAACATCTACTGCACGAACATTAGACTCTTAGTGGCTTTGTGGATATATATATATATATATATATATATATATATATATATATAGTGTAGTACTTATATTTTTTTTTTTTCCGAAAGTCAACTTGCTTCTTCATACATGGCTTTTTAACAAAAGAATGGTATAAAGTCTTCTAGCATCTTGAAAAGTTTCAATGTAAATGAAATTGACAAAAGAATAAATGAAAATTATATGCATTACTTGTACACTCTGTTGTTGTTATGTATTGAAGTTATCAATTTTTTGTAGGATATTTGATAAAATTATGACTTGTTTGATTCTGGAGATTAATTTAAATAAACATCTTATTGTAGTTATAACTTAGACAATGTTAGGCTAATAAAGAATTATGTGTAAAAAAAAAAAGCAAAAATCCTCGCACACGGTGCCTTTTCTGTGAGACACAGAGGCACGACGCTGCCTCTGTGCTAGTGCCTCCGTGAGCATGGAGCCACGGTGCTCACGGAGGCACGACGATGCCTCTGTGAGCACGGAGCCACCGCGAGGCACAATGGCGGTGTCTCTGTGAGACACGGAAGCACCGTGCGCTTTCGTGTCTCACAGAAACATAACTCGCGCTTCCGTATCTCACGCAAACACGCTTCTGCGTGAGACACGGGTGTGTCTCGAATCTATTTAACATCAAAACACCAAACACCATTGATTTCAGCACCAAGATATCCAAATTAATAAGAACTATTTTGTTAGAAACCAAACTAACTAATCAACTTCCAACTTTTAGTTAAAGTCCAGAATATCGAAAAAAAAAATTCCAACAGAAAGCCTAAAATTTCGGCTTAAACCCTGACTTTCAGATCAATAGACCAGCAATCGAAGAACATCACAAAAAATACAACAGGAACGATCCAAAAATACCAAAATAAGAGCTAAGGGAACACAAACTTGGAAATAATTTGACGTCGAACTCCATCTTCAACATGCCATGGAGTCCATTTCGGAGTGGATGATTTCTCAGTCCTCCAATTTCGTCTGGAATTTTCTTCGACGATTCCATTCATTTATTACTCTCTATTTGATTTTAATTGGCTCTGTAAGTTTGTGAATCAAGAGGTATGGTTGGTTGAAGAGGTATGGTCAGTTGAGTGGGGGGTTGAAGAGGTATGGTTGTTTGAGTGGGAAAATGGAGAAAGTGGGTAAAGTTGACGGCAAAAAAAAAATTAAAAAAAAATATATATATATATATTTGAATTAGGCCGATAGGAAATACTGATACGTGGACTGCCCTCTCCTTCGCTCTTTTATTTTATGGTGAAATATGCAGAATAAGGTCTAGCATTTTAGAGAAAAAAAAAATGAAATAAATGTTTATCTCATAGTACCATCTTGCAATAGGATTAAAAATGACTCGATTATATTTAAAAACTACTGTAATTTATAACAATATTTCTTAGAACTACAAACACTGCTCCCAATTAATCAAGAAATATAGTTTAAGCCCCTGTTTGATAGGAATTAAAATAAAAATTTTAGTAGATTTTAATAAAAGTTGATCAAATGTAGAGTTAAAAATTGATTATTGACTTTGATTTAGATTAAAATTTGAGTTTTATTTTCTACCAGATAGGGGTAAATATCCTTTAATATTGTAGGTCAAATATCTACAAAAGGGCAAACTTGAAAATATAAATTTGTATGATCAATTCTTGACTATAGGACTTGTTCCAATTTAAAAATAGGGTGTCCACGCTCCTCACATGTGAACATTCTTATGTACCGAAATTATGTACATGTAGACTTTTTCTTAAAAATAAAAGCTGGATCAATCTTCTTAGGCAGGGTCCATGAGCATCACTCATAAAAGGATAGGAATACTGATAAAAATCAAATAAAAGACTGATTAAATTGAAGGAATTTCATTGAAGAAAATCTAAAACATAAAAGGGCTCTCCCTTCACAAAAATACTAAAAATTCCATTATTCCACATGCAGCCAAAAGAAGCAAACCTACAAGTATATTATTATGTGCTGCACTAGAATATATCTGCAAATTAAATGGATCCCTTCGATACAAGTTCCCAGGAGGTCCAGTCGTATATATGAACCGTGATGGTGGTGGCGGCATTTGCCCCGTCACGTAAATGAATCTCGGCGGTGGTGGAATCGTACAATATTGCTTTTTTGGGAGGAGGCGGAGGTGGTGGCGGTGGTGGTGAAAGAGAAGGAAGCTGCTGGTTGCATGGATTACCACAAGGGCATTCCCCACACTTTATGCTCACTTCAGGCACCTTTGCCACCGCCGGCGCCACCAAAGGTTCATCATCAACCTTGGAAGAAGAAGTTGCAGTTGCTGAGAAATGGAAGATAAGAATCATAAGAAATATGCAGTTCCATTTATACATTAAAACTACCATAATTTGGATTTCAGTAATCTAGAACACAGGAAAAAGAAATAAGACTGGGCATAGAAAGTGGGAGCATGAAGAGATTGAAAATGTAGATTTTTATAGTGTAAGTTAGAATGTCATTTGTATTTCTTGCGTTAGGTATTCAAAGATGGCATCTAAAGTTCACCTACATATTCTTACACCTTTAGCTTGAAGTCATTTTTACATTGTACTCTCCTTCTCTATATGGGAAAGTTTGTATTTGTGTACCTTTAATTGGATGACAGGCTGAGTTTTGCTCTCTCACATCTATATTTTGTGAATTTTTGCACAGATTTTTTTTACAAACACGTGTCGAAGCATCATTCGAAGATGGTTAAAAAAAAAAAAAAAAAAACACAAATGCATGTACAAATTTTTTAAGTTATTCCTTGTACTAAGGGAATAACTCATATTTTGTTCGATTTTTATTTTGGATTAAACTATTTCAACACTTTGGTTGATACTTTGGATGACCCGACCCCACCACTCCCCTCACATGGGGGTCAGGTCCCACCTCATTAAATTTAATATTTTTATCCCCCATGTGAGGGGGCGGATGGGCCCGAGTGAACCATCAGGTCATCCAACATGGTGATGTAGCAGGGTCCTTTTATTTTGTTGTTAATAAAATATACAACCACGTGCGAATTTAATTGAAATAGATAGTACTTTTTCCCTTCTTAGTTACTGCCCTCGCTCTAGATCGTTTGTATTTTGGATGAGGCATGCAACAATGGAATTTTTTGTAGTACGAAACTGAACTAGACAGTATATATTAGATTGAATTTTATTTTTATTTTTCTTCTTTTATTATCATCGTGACTCGTGTATGAATGAAAATGTAGTATTTATAAGATAAGTATGGATATCATTTGTATTTCTTGCACGAGGTATGAAATAATGCACCTCTGATCCGTCGTAGTACATTGATATGAAAAGTACATAGACAAGATTTTAACTTTTTCACTTCTTTAATATTATCTCGGAATTTACTGGTCTGTGTACCATGAAACAAGTTGGTTTGGTTAGGTAATTTTGTGGCTTTAGAAAGGATGTAGACATTGTATAATCAATTATGAGCCTCTTTCTATGGTGATAAATGGAAGTCATGAAAGCGAATTGCATGTGGATTCTATTCTTTACTTAATTGAATTATTGATTAAAGCTCTTTAGGGGTATATAATAATGAAGGGAATAAGTTCCAGATGCTATACAAATTAACATTCTTAACTTTGTTCTAGTCGGTCGAATTGTTATGGTTCGATCACAATGTCATGTTCTTGAGATTAGAATCTAATGCATATATTGAGATCACTATAATTAGGACCTATTTGATAGGATTTTTAAAAAGTCAAAAATTATTTTTATAGGATAAGTTAGAATATCATTTGTATTTCTTGCGTTAGGTATTCAAAGGTGGCATCTAAAGTTCACCTACATATTCTTGCACCTTTTGCTTGAAGTCATTTGTACATTGTACTCTCCTTCTCTATATGGGAAAGTTTGTATTTTTGTACCTTTAATTGGATGACAGGCTGAGTCTTGCTTTCTCACATCTATATTTTGTGAGTTATGCTACAGGCACAGGATTTTTGCACAATTTTTTTTACAAACACATGTGTCTAAGCATCATTCGAAAATGGCAATAATAAAAGCCTGTACAAATCCTATAAGTTACTCCCTATACTCAGGGAATAACTCATATTTTGTTCTATTTTTATTTTCGTTGTTAATAAAATATACAACCTCGTGCGAATTTAATTGAAATAGATAGTACTTTTTCCCTTCTTAGTTATTGCCCTCGCTCTGGATCATTTGTATTTTGGATGAGGCATGCAACAATGGAATTTTTGGTAGTACGAAACTGAACTAGACAGTATATATTATATTGAATTTTAATTTTCTTTTTCTTCTTTTATTAGCGTCGTGACTCGTGTATGAATGAAAATGTAGTATTTATAAGATAAGTATGGATATCATTTGTATTTCTTGCACAAGGTATGAAATAATGACACCTTTGATCCGTCGTAGCACATTGATCTGAAAAGTATATAGACAAGATTTTAACTTTTTCACTTCTTTAATATTATCTCGTAATTTACCCGTTTGTGTATTATGAAACAAGTTGGTTTGGTTGCGTCTTGAGGGGCCAAGACGTAGACCCAAGAATTAGTTGCCGAAGGTGGACACCTAGGTATTAAAAAAAAAAAATTGGTTTGGTTAGGTAATTTTGTGGCTTTAGTGAGGATGTAGACATTGTATAATCAATTATGAGCCTCTTTCTATGGTGATAAATGGAAGTCATGAAAGCGAATTGCATGTGGATTCTATTCTTTACTTAATTGAATTCTTGATAAAAGCTCTTTAGGGATATATAATAAAGAAGGGAATAACTTCCAGATGCTATACAAATTAACATTCTTAACTTTTTCTAGTCGGTTGAATTGTTATGGTTCGATCACAATGTCATGTTCTCGAGATTAGAATCAAGTGCATATATTGAGATCACTATATATAATTAGGACCTATTTGACAGGATTTTTAAAAAGTCAAAAATTATTTTTAAAATTATAAAATCAGAAGTCCTACCAAATGAGCCAAATGAGCCCTTAATGTATTTTTGTAAATAATAGATTAAAAAATAAGTTTCAAAATAAAGCCTTCCAGCTGGTGGGTTGCAGAATGTGCAAGAATGGCATTGTTAGCTCTTTTTTATTTGCTTTCAGTTAAGGCACTGTTTGATTCCAAATTTTTTCAAAATTCATTCTCTCTTTTCTTTTCTATAACATATTTTATTAAAATAATATTACACGCAAATAAAAAAAAATTCTTCTTTTTTAACCACACATTCACCATCAATCTACTATTTCAAAGTATATTTTTCAAAAAGAATGTATATCAAACACACCCTAATTAGACTTGAAGTTTTCAGATTCCTTGTTAAAGTTGATTTTACCTTTAAATTTCAGCAATATATGCAATTTCTTGGAAAGTGCTATGGTGTTAATAAATTAACATGTTTATACATTAGAATGAATATCATTGAATAATTTTTTTATAAAAAAGTAAAATATATCGAAATGTTGTTAATTACCGTCCAGTATATAGTTATCAATACGGTGTATTTATCGTATCCTCGGGGTATGTTCGCATGTTGTACTGGTCGAGCGTTGCGTTCGCACCATAGTAAACTATGTAGGGTGTGCATTTTGGTCCCTGATTATGCTACATTGTTCAACTTGAGTCCTTTTCACGTGCAATCTCCATCTTTTGACTTCTAATTGCATCACATTGATCTCGTATGATCTGTAATCATTATTTCATGGTCGGAATAAACTTTTGAATCTTTGTAATTTAGTCTCTAAACTTTGAAAATTCTCCTTTTTTGCCATTTGTCGTACATTTCTTTCATTTTCACTTTCGAACATTGAGTTTTACCTAATAAACAATAAATACACTAGATTAAGTTATAATTTATCAAAAGTAACCCCAAATATCTATATTTAAATGCCTGGATAAACTGTGTAACGGGTAATCATTTGTCTATCTTATTTAGTTTGTAAAGGTTTGTAATGAAGATTTATACCAAACAAGTCAAAAAATTGTATTTAGTACTACGTAGTACTGGAGGATAAGAGAAATGTGTTGTTAGTTGCTTTAACCCCACATTTGCTTAACATCAATCCTCTTACATAAAGCAGTCGAACACTTATTGCCTAGGAATTACACATTGTTGATTTGAGGGTGAAAAACCAGCATAGTCCTGAGCTTTTTCAATAGACCATTAACTTGAGTCTTGAACTCCATTAGCCCCGAAAATTAATTCTGTCCAAAATTACTATTACGTCTTATCTAGACAAAGAATTGATGATGTGAAATCCCATTTGACGTTATTCTGATATCTGATACGGCAACAAGGATAAATCAACCATTTTCTTTTTTAATGAAAAATACGTTTTAATGTACTTTTAGCCCCTGTTTGATAACCATTTTTCTCAAAATGCATTTTTTTCTCTCTTCTTTTCAATCACACATTTTTCAATGAAATAATATTACACGCAAATCCAAAATTTTTCCTTAATTTTTAACGACACATTCTCCATCAATCAACTATTCAAAAATGTATTTTTTTTTCCCAAAAATAACTACCAAACAAGGGCTTAGTATGAAAGCTCTTAAGAAAATTATGTGATTTTATCTTTGTTAGCATAAGGAATGTCACATCATCAATATGTTGTCTAGGTAGAACGTCCATTAGTAATTTGGAAAAGAATTCACTTTTTGGACTAACGAGATGCGTGACTTAAAGTTACTAAACTATTGAAGTTCGATTTAAAGTATGCTGATATTTGCCGGACATGTTTAAGCTCCATTTAAGATGTTTTGATGACGTTATAACAACAAATAAGATTTTTTTTTAAAAAAGTATACGTAAAGCTATGTGTACACCATAAGGTGTACACAATATGGAGAGGGGCTCACGAATATTTTATTATGTGTAGATTTCCCTTCATGTGAGGGGGTGTAAACTATTGTGTACACATAGCATAGTTCACATATATATATATATATATATATAGTACCTATGGGTACATAAGAAATGTATTGTATCAATTTTTTTTAATGAATCGATCCGATCTCAATTTCGAATATGGAATTCAAAGGGATCAAATAGGAAATCAATTATTGGAGAACATGAAATTGAGAATAATTTACTAAATATAAATTTTAAAGAGTGAATAATGAGGTATTATATTCAAAATCAGAAGAGAATATTTAACCTTTATGTACTAATATATTATTATAATTTAATAAATTCCTAAAGAGAGTGAAAAGTAATTATTGTAGACGCAAATCTTCTTCGCCACACCAATGCCGATGGGGGGAATCAGTACTCAACCAAAGCTACGCTTTTTCCTGTCATCAACTTCAGGACCCTTCTTTTTGCATCTAGGAATTCTTTCCCCTTCCCTGCATTAGAAACTCTCTAAAAGAATATATTCTTTCTAGTGTTTTGGGGGAATTTGCAATTTTCATCCTCATATTTTGTAAAACGTAAACAGATCTAGCCTCAACCTTTGCTTTTAGCATAATTCGTCCCCGAATTTTGCTAGTTGTACAACATTGGTTGACAACAATGGTTGACAATCATCTCACATGAAGGGGGCCCACGATTTTTTTATTCATCGTGGACCCCCTCCCATGTGAGTGATTGTCAACCATTGTTGTCAATAAATGTTGTATAACTAGCATGGTTGATTCATCCCCCCTCACCCCAATCTTTCAATTATGTAGCGAAAATCGTGATTCCCTTCATTTTGGGCATTAAGGAAAAATAACGGATTTTTACTTCTCTTTAAATAATGAATTAAGTTATTTGTATTCTTAACTTGACACTTTAATTTACTCGATCTCACCCGTCCTCTGATATGGGGTCGGATCCCACATCCAATAAATGTGTGGGACCCTACTCCATGTGAGAGGATTGGTGGGATCGAGTAAATCAATATGTCAAACTAAAGGTATAAGTAGTTAAATAATTTTATTTTTTTTAAAAAAAGTAAAACAACGAAAAATATGGAAAAATTTCACACTACGTCCCATAAATTTTTAAAAAGAACAAATAAATCACATTTTAAACAATTAAAGACATTAACATATAAACGAATTTAGAAAAATTGTATGGTCCCCAACGAAGTTCACCCAGACATGGTAAAGGTATTCGAACAATTTCTACCGAAGTATACTCCCGTTCTCTTTACTACGATGAAAGGGCCAAAAATAAACATGTGTCAAGCTCTCATAGCACGCACGCCAACAAGTGTCCACCTAAACGCACTCACCCTCTACCACGTAGCAATATGGCATTCACCACCGGCATATAGATTTCCGATATATATCCATTAAAAAAAACCCTATAGAGCGTCACTAATTTCTCTTCAAAAATCTCACATTACAGCCAAAAAAAAAAAACAGTTAGCATATCATTATCGTAATGGCAATTGGTATTCCAATTTGTGTGCAGTGTGGCACGACCAACAACCCTTGCCGGTGCAAAGTGGTGGGGCCGACGCTGGGGTTCTTGGCATTTGCAGTGGCGGCACTGGTGGAGTGGCCGGTGGGGGCTTTGGTGTATTGCTTTCGACACACGAAGGGCCGCCGTATTATGGCTCATCCCGTCACCGTAGTTTACCCTTCTGTGTCAAACTCTATTCCAATATAAGTAATAAGTCGGTACTTGTTTGTTTGTTGTACTTTTTCAATTTATGTTCGTTATTGTATAGTAAATATACACTGAGTTGGGTGTTTTCTTTTACCCCACATTTCATGTTACTTTATGTTCCTGAATGATAAAAAACTTATATTTTCCAGCAGTATCGGTGAAGAACTCGCTGAACACTCCGCGATGCAAATTGCAGTTCAAAAGTAATTGAACCATTGTCAAATATAACTGTAATCTTACTAAAATTGTGGGTACATTTAATAATTAGTTCTTGTAGGGATTTACATCTGTGAATTACATAAAATGTTTATATAACTGATCACGAGCTTGAAGAATCTAACTTTTCCCTCAAAAAATAATTGCTCGGGCTATGGAATTTAGCCTTCTTTATGGACCATTTCTCCTGCCCTCCAAGAGGATGGCACTTTAGATTTCACCAGAATCCCAAGAACAAACTAATAAACCTTCTTACAGATTTCTCAAAGAATATCAATGCTTAGAGATAAAGTCAGTGATCTTCAGAAAGAAGAAACAAAAAAGGAGATGCGGACAATGTTTTCTTGAAGAGAAACCAAGAAAAAAATTTAGAGATGAGAAGGAAAAAAAAAACATGGATAGAATTGCCGGATCGATCTGCTCTGTTAATCTCTCAAGACATGATCTACCATTGATTCCAATTTACGGTAGAGAAATAAACTTGATTTCAGTTAACAGTAGAGAATAAACAGGAAGAAGCATGATCAACGACAACTTTTAACCTCCATTTTATTTGTGCCAAGTGGCTGTCCCAAATTACTCGGGTTCAGGGGGGCGGATTCAGGATATTGAATCAGCGAGAGCGATCGTTCATTCTTGACGACTGCAATAATAAATTTTTTTATTAATAAAAAAATTTCAATCAATGTATAAATACATTAAAACGTAAAAGTCATATATATTTAAAAATATAATCCAATACAACTCAAAACAATAAGAAAAATACATTTTCCAATCATATATGCACGATCAAGTTTCAATTTTTTTAAGAACTTAAGCGAGATAAGATTAATTTTATATGTAAAGCATGATTAAACATTAAAGAAGAGCTCCGAGTTTAGGTGAATGTTATGCAAAATTTTGAAAATAATGATTTTTAGAATTAGAATAATTTTTAATCTCAAAAGAAAAAAATATTTTTCGAACTCTTAAAGGAATAAAATGCAACACTTAAATTGTTCAAATTTGAATTTTATAAAATAAATTGATAAAACCAAACAATAAAAGTATGTATATCGTGAAGCAATAATTTGAGTCAATAAATTTTTTAAAGAATTTATTTTGAAAATGAGAACTAATAATATATAGCCCTTGTTTGAGCTCCATCTTTTTCATCAAAATATATTTTTTAAAAGTGATTTGACTCCACTTTAACTACACATTTTTTAATAAAATAATATTATACGCAAATCTAAAAATTTTATTTATTTTTTAACCACACATTTTTTATCAATACACTATTCAAAAATCTATTTTTTTGGCAAGAATGAAGCTCAAATAAGGGCATAATTGTTTAGTTTTTATTTATTGTATTCAAAAATTAAACAAAAAAGTGGTTGTACATGAAATTGAACCACATACCTCTCATATACAAAAGTGACCCCTCTACCATATGAGCTGCAAACCCTTTTGTTGAACGTCAATACAATTATTAGTTAATATTTAGTTATATTTACTTTGTTTAAAAATTAAAAGGAGGAGTGTAGGTGAAAGGTTTCGATCCCAAGATTCATTGCCTAGAATAGTAAGGACCCATCCACTGGTTTGCATATTGAACGATACAATAATCTATATACATATATTTAACAAAAAATTTCATTAACCTTTTTTCTCGACGGATCCAGCTCAGGCGACCGCGCCGACTCATCAAATGTTGGATTCGCCCCTGCTCGGGTTGCCAATGATCAATGACTTGTCCTTTTTAAGTCACTGTTGTTAATCATCACTGTCCATCACCTCCAAAAGAAAGGATTAGCCAATCTCAATTTGTGTAGTTAAGCAAGACTTAAAACTTATAAACATGCAAAAGCTACATATATGATGGGTTACATTCTATTGAATTCTTAAGTGGTTCTAACTGAATTTTTTTACTTATTTTTACTAATAAGTAAAGAGCATCATATAACACATTTAACTAATGAAGGATTCAACTTAAGTCATTTTTAATGTAAAAGTCAAGGGTTCGAATCCCGAAGACACTACAGGCCATAAGGGATAAGATAGGTTCAAGTTCTTCAATAGTGAACAGTACATAAGTTAACGACTTGAACACAAATGCTAGATCATTACAAAAAATACACATCTTTTGTAATGACTGGGGCCTCGTGTCCCGTCATTCTCTTATGTTTCACCGCTTTAGGAGTGTATTTGCTCTCTTACTCATCATGACTTCTTTTTTTGCGTTCTCCAGAATTCGAACACATAACCTCCCCCTTAAGAGAGATTTAAGTTAAATCCATGAAATAATTGGGCAAGCCTTTAATTCATATACCTTCTTTCACGGCTTCAATTATTGTCACATACTCTGCTTTGGTGCTAGCTAATGCAACTAAAAGGTGAAGTTGTGACTTCTATGTTACACAATTATTACCTAATTTAAAGAAATAAACATTAGTGGACTTCCTTTGATCCTACCTGCAGCAAAATTTGAGTTTACACATCCAGATAATGTTAGTTTATCACAAGTTTTCCTATAAACTAAACCCACGCTATCACATTTTAATCCAGCCCAATGGGACTTTCCTGTATTTGCCATGAACCTACTTAACAAGATGATTAAATAAGCTAAGCCCCTAGTGAGAATTAAAATCAAATTTTTAATAAATTTTGATAAAAGTCGATGAAATGTGTGGTTGAAAAGTTATAGATCCCATAAAATATGTATTTAAAATTAGTTGTTGATTTTGACTTATACTAAAATTTGAATTTGAATTTTTACCGAATAGGATCTAAGTAAGGTTTTGTAGTAATCATGAAATAAGATTCTATAGCAGTTGCATAAGGTATATGTTCCATTTCTTTCTTTTCATCTTTATTAGGGGATTGGGATAAGGATATCATCATGTGACCTGCTAAGGTATATATATTGTCTGATTTTGTATATTTCATGCCAAATTTGATTATTACATTTTTTAAATAGCTTTCCTAAAATATTTTTGGCACTAGTTCATTTATATCAAATTCGGACTTTAAAAGTTGCTTAATTTTGATTATATCTTCTTTACTATTGCTAGCAATTAACATATCATCAACATACACTTCTTTTCCCACTATTTGATTATCAAAATAATGGTAAGCACCTTATTTCTTTTAAAGTCAGTTTTAATAGTTTAGGAATCGAACATCTTATAGGTTTGTTTAGGGGACTGCTTGAGACTATACAAGATTTTTTGTGCAGACACACTTTCTCAGTTTTATCTTTCACTTCAAATCCCTGAGGTTGGGTCGTATAAATGACCTCTTCTAATTCCCCTAAAAGAAAAGCTGTTTTAACATCAAGTTGTTCTAATTTCCGATTGAATTGGACGACCAATGATAATAACATGTCTGATTGTTTTATATTTATTTATGAAAACACCTCATTGTAATCACTCGCTTCTTTTAGGGAAAAGCCACTAGCCGCTAACCTAGCTTTATACGTAGGTAGACCACTAGAATTATTTAATTCCTTAATCTTGAAGCCACTTACATTGAACATTTTTTTAAAGAGGAAATTACACCCCACGAGGTGTTTCAAGAACCAAGTGCAAAAAATCAGGTATAAAATTTATTTGTGCAAATGTAAGGCATTAATCTAACTATAAAACCACCCACCCCGAACAGCCCCACCCTCAAACCCTAAGAGTGCGTTCTCTTTGTTGTTTTCGGGGCCGATTTCTGTTTTCGATTTTTCAAAACATTGAAAACACGTTTTCTTTCCCATTTTTGAAAAGTTTTTGAAAACGGCTAAAAATTTTGTGAAGAAAACAGAAAACAACTTTTTTACGTTTTGACTGTTTTCTTCACAAATTTGCCAAAACTCAAAAAACACAGGTTGAGAAATATTTTTTCAAAACGACAAAAAGAACGAATTTTTAACAATCTCAAAATGGACACCCAAAACACAAACATAACGAATTCAAAACTCAAAACACAAAACTGAAATACGAAGAGAACGCCCCCTAATTATTTCCTCTCTCCCTTCTCTCATCCCTCTCCCTTCTCTCTCTACATCCCTCGCCGACGACTGCAGCGCCCACCCCCAAACCCTAATTATTTCCTCTCTCCCTTCCCTCTCTACATCCCTCTCCCTTCTCTCATCCCCCTCTCTTCTCTCTCTACATCCCTCACCGACGACTGCAGCGCAACTCCAGCATTCAGCGATCGCCTCTGTTCCTTCAACATTTTTGTACCTTCGACTACAGCACAACAACAACATTCGACGATTTTATTTGTTCGAAGCTCGCCTATGTACCTTCGAATCTAAGTGTTATAGTGGCGACCTAAGTGGTATTTTTTGCGGTGTTGGTCCTGAGGTTGTGGATTGATTGTGGAGGTGGCGGCGGCGGCGATGGTGGTGTAGTAGTGGTTGGTTTCTGTGGATGTCTATTTTTGTGAGTTTTGAGTGGATCTAACGATTTTTTTTTGTGGTGGTGATGGTATTTGTGGTGGTGGGGTGCAGTGTTGGTGAGGTTGTGGGTTGGGTTATTGGAGGTGGTGGTTGGCAGTGGTGGCATTCGTTTTGTGTGGTGGAGATGGTGTTTGTGGTGGCGGTGGCGGTGGGGGTGCAGTGTTGGTGATGCCGCGATTGATGCTTTCGGAGTTTGGTGTGTAGTGGGGGCGTGGTTACTGATTTACTGTGGTGGTGATTTTGCATTGATTTGATGGTAGGTTTGCATTGATGTGGTTGTGCGGTGGTTGCTATGGCTGTAATTTTGTATACTCTGGTGAGACGATGGTGGTCGTGACGAGTGGTGATCGGGGATAGATGGGATGGGTCCGATGGTGTTTGTGACCAAGTATTGGATGGGGATTGGGGACGGCGTTGGTGAATGTGACTAGCTATTAATATGTGACCATAAAATTCGATAATATGTGACTAAAAAAATAATATGTTACTAACAAATTTGAAAATATGTGACCGATCGGTAAACTGTGACCTATAAAATTTTTGATTTGTGATCTCGAAATAATATGTGACCAATAATTTGATAATATGTGACCAGTAAATTAGTTGTGACTTTTAATTATGTAAATGTGACAAAAAATTGTACAAATGTGACCAAAATATTTAATTAATAAAATATTTTTAATTAATTAATGGATACCTGATTTTTGCATTTTAAAACTAGACCTAAATTGTGAATTGAGATAAAGAATACCCCTGACAAATGAATTCTTCCCTTTTTTTTAAAAGGTTTATTAACTGGTTTCCAACTCCCATTTTTCACAAAAGGCGGGGAGTGTTATTAGATCTTTACCTAAGAGGTGTTGACAACTCAAAAATTTTAATTCGTTATTACCCAAAATTTAGATTTTTTTTTTTTTATTAATTGAAAGCAACTTGAGTTTTTCCCTGTAAATAATACAAGTCATTTTTCTTTGTTCCTTTCATCACTACTATAGAATCTTATGTTACTTTTAAGGTGCAATTTTCAAATTTAAACCAGTGACCCTCATCCCCTAAACACCTAAATCTATCAGTTTCCTCTTAAGTTCGTTAGAAACGTCCTCTATTCCCTTGACTATCTCTCAGTTGTTGTTAGGATTTGGGTGTGACGTGAATTCTTTGTTGAAAATAATTGATAGTCTTAATTAAAGTGCACATTAAGATGAATTTTATTTAGAATGCTATTGTGAAATCCTATTCAAGTTCTCTGGTCAAATTCTAGTTGAAGTTCTACTCGGATGTCCTATTGGGGTTAGAATTTATGTTGGACTTGAAAATATCAAGATAAGGAATTTTTGGACATTCTATTTCATCTATAACTCTACTTCTAGGGTTTGGATTGTTCCCTATATATATTTGACACTTATCTACTATTTAGTTGATTGTTTAATCTCATTACAAGTTAAACAAATTATAACCACAAAAATATTTTTATTCTTTCTCCATATTATAATAAAATTTTCATTCTCTACAATTATTTTGTTCTTGTTTCTGATGATCAATTACTTCATATTGTGGTTATAATCTCTTAATTTCTTTAACAAATTGGTATCAGAGTTATCCGATATTTTCTTCGTTATTTATAACAAACTAATATCAAAGCAATTATGTTATCTTGTTTGTTACCAACAATTGGTATCATAATTTTTTATTTTGAAATTATTGGGAATATCAAGATTTTTCATGATGGTAACTGTGAAGTATGATATTTTGCTATTGAATCGTAATATAAGATTCTATTTCTAGCAAATTACGATTCGAGCAGTGCTCATTTTTTGTGGGATTAATTTTTTTGAGATAGTTGGTATTGGCTGGATCAGAATAAAGATATTTGATGGGACGATTAGAACACTTGATGTAGTGAGATACGTTCCAAATTTGAAGAGAAATCTTATTTCTTTAAGTACTATTGATTCAAAATGGTACAGGAATACTGTTAAAGGTGGAGTCCTGAAAGTGTGTAAATGAGCTTGTGTTTGGTAAGGGGACATAGAAAATCGATTTATATATCTTGCAGTGTTGTACAGACTCATTGAGCAATCAACATATTTTAAGAACTCGGATGGAATTAGAGTTGAATTTTGAATCATTGGAGTTTAATTTGAGGTCTTCTTTAAAGAATACATCTCAAATGAATTTAGAAGTTATGAGTAAATCCATCTTATCACCTATCGACGGTGTCATTAAATTCAGTTGCTAGTAGCGGACCTATTTTTTGCTATAAGACTTCACCACGTCGACAAAAGGATAGAGAGAGAATAGAGAGGTAATAGGTTTAGAGGGAGAGAGAGAGAAGTGAGAAAGATAATCAATTCTCTCTCTATCCTCTTGTTGACGTGGCGACTACAAGCGCGATGACAGATGGCTTTGTGGTAGTGCCTAGTTGCTGTGGACTCCCGATGAGCAACGTCGAGCGGGATTTTTGTAGTTTTCGGTGATGAGCGCGACTGTGGTGATGTTTTTGTTCTTGATTTGATTTGCTGGCTCTCATCCTCAAAGAAGGTCCTGGATCTATGGTGGCGTTCTGGTTCTAGATCTGATCTGAGTGCGACAGAACACAATTTCAATCTTAAATCTTAATTATATTTCTCACTTCTCTTTCTCTAAACCTCTTACCTCTATGTTCTCTCTTTATCCTCTTGTCGACGTGGCGACTATAAGCACGATGATTGGTGGCTTCGCGGTAGTGCCTAGTTGCTGCGGGCTCCCAATGAGCAGCGTTGAGCGAGATTTTTGTGGTTTTTGGTGATGAGTGGGACTTTTGGTTCCTAATCTGATTTGCTAGCTTTCATCCTCGAAAAAGGTCTTAGATCTACGGTGTTGTTCTAGTTCTAGATCTGATCTAAGTGCGACCGTACACAACCAAGGACGTTCTGTTTCTGTTTCTGTTTTTGTTTCTGTTTCTGGTTCTGGTTCTGGTTCTGGTTCTGATGATGGCGTTGTAGTGATGGTGTTTTTTGGGCGATAGCGACGACAATTTTATTGCATCTTGCTGGTGGCGATGGTTTTGTTGGTGGTTGTAGTGTTGAGGTGGTGGTGGTGATTTTGAAGTTGAAAATGTTAATAGTTGGCGATGGTAGTGGTGGCACTAGTTGTGGTGTTAAGGTAGAGCTACTTTTGGTTAGTCCCATGATGGATTGGGTTGGGTGGCGTATGTGGTGATATTAAGAGTGTTTCTGAGCAATTATTTAAGATTGTGAACAATAAATAATTTGTAACCAATAAATAACATGTGATCTAAAAATTTGAGTTGTGACTTATAAAATCTGTGATTTGTGATCTCGATAAATAAATTGTGACCTATAAAATTTTTAATTTATTTCGATTAATAAATTGTGATTTATAAATTTATTTATTTGTGACCCTGAAATAATGTCAACTATAATTTTTTTTTATTGATGACCGAGAAATAATTTGTGAGCAATTAATTAGATAATTTGTATTCAAATATCGAATTGTGACTTTAATATATTTCATTAATAAAATATATGTTTAATTAATTATTTCATAAATAAATTTTAAAAATATCTAATTTTTAAAGTTTTCTTAATTTTGAAATTGATCATAGTTAATCTCTTAGATATAGAATTTTTCCTTGACAAAATTTGTCCTTCAGAACCCATTCCAGTTTTTTTTTTTTTTTTTAATTTTTTTTAAAAATGAGTAGTTATGACCTTTTTGTCCCTTTGATCCAAAAAGTTGATGGACATTGATTTATTGAAATATCAATTTGAATGGCCCAAGAGCTGAGGATGCCTCTGATTTGGGAAAGAGGCAACACCCTTTAGCAATTGGTGAAAGTGTTTTTGGCTAGCTATCAAGAGTGGGCATGTGAAAAAGACAATGAATGTAAGAATTAACCGGTTTTGTGCGGAAAAGGATACAAAGATTTTACGGGGCATGGATGAGATACGTACAAGATTTGAGGACAAATCCTTTTTCAACTAGGAGAGAGTGATGGAGTTCGAAATACGCCTATTGGTTGATATTTATTATGTTGTTATGTTATGTTATTGTTTCCTATTTAATTTATTTTTCTTGAATTTTCGTAGAGTGGAGCCTTTACGTTCTTATGCAAATTTTAAGGTTTTCTTTGTTAGGTTTTTTATATGAGCACTTTGTCTCTTGTCATTTTTGCTTGGTTTTTTATTGAATAAATAATATAGAATTGGGAGTTTTTCAATTTTTTTTTTTTTTTTTTTTACTATTCTCAGTATTTGATGTCTCAAATCAACGAATTCAAATTATTGGTATTCATGCGCAAATCAACAAGCCTTTGATACTTTAATTTTCTAGTGTTATGAGGAACTACAAAAAATTAGAAGATGATCATTTAACAGTATTTGTTCAAAATTAACGAGGCTTTGATAGTGTGTAAGTTCATTCACTATTTTACTATTCCTCCTATTATGAAATCCGAGGATGCTACCCACTTATCCACACTCATTTTTATTTATTTATAGATTGATTATAAAAACTCACGAACATGCGTTTCCAATTTGACAATTTATGTGTCATTTAACCTAATATACTAAATTGTCAACTAAGATGAAGTGAATAATGTTACCATAGGAAGTAAACAAAATAAAAAAATTCGTATATCAAATTTATTATTATTATTATTATTATTATTATTATTATTATTTTTTTTTTTTTTTTTTTTTGTAATTTATCCAACCAATAGAAGTAAGTCTTTGAGAAAAATAGCGGTAAAAGTCGTTAACCTTTAACCTTTGTTTCATTTTGGTCCTCAGTCTTAAAAAATAAAAAAGAAGCTAATTTTCACCTCCTGCTATCAACACATGTTGCACCCATAATTTCACAAGATAGATCCATTCCAAGATGCAATTTGACCCTTGTTGTCATCCCTACGCGTGGCCTATTTTTTCGAGAATAAACCACAAGATTGCGTTTTTCTTTTTCTTTTTTCTAGTTCTTTTTCATAAGTTTAGTATTTTACAATGTTAATTTATTGACGAAATTTATTTTCTCGTATCATGGGTGCAAAACGCATAACAGGGTAGAAAAAAATTATTACTCGTTTATAAAAGTTGGATGCTAAATTGCAAAGGTAGAAGATAGGGATGACAACAAGACAGAATCGGGCATGAATTAAAATATCCAATTAACTATCGCCCTTAATTATTTTATCAATATCATTTTTTAATAAAAACACATAAATTTAAAAATAATAATAATAATGTAAAAAATTAATTTTTTTGGGCCTGTTTCGAACACTTCATGGCAAAAACATATTTCTGGCCAATCTTTCACTTAGGGTCCGTGTGATTGCAATGGTGGAAAATGGGTAGGAAGGAAATGGATTCCAGGGAATTGGATTGTCTAGAATTGGTTTACCGGGAATTGAATTAAAGGTGTTTGATTGGTATAATTTTTCACATTTCTATTATAATACGTTTGACTTTTTTTTTTATGCAAATTGTCAATTAAATGGATAAATTTTTTTACCATTAGGGACAAAATTTTTTTATCTATAAAGACAGGGCAGTATGAGACAAGATTAGAATGTGATATTTTGGGATCACTGCATAGCTATTTTGCCAAAGATCAAACAATTTAAGTGACATGGCATTCAAACACCACACAACTCGTAGGCAATTAGGGGTAGCATGGGTCGACCTTTAGACACCCGAGCTCGGCTCGTGTCCAAATCTTAGACTCGACTTGGTCCATTGGCTCGTAGGTCTCATGCGCCAAGTTGGTTTGTCCACGAGTCATCTTATATTTTTAAAGAATTAATAAAATAAACTTAAAAATGAGCATTTAAAAAATTTAATAAAATAAATTAAAAAATGAGCCGACTCGTGAAAAGACAAAAGCTTCACACAACTCATGAATCGTATCAAAACAAGCTTAAATCGTCCATAATTGATCTAAGAGCTTGTTTTGACATGATTAAAATCAAATTTTAATCATAAGTTAAAGTCAAACGATTAATATTAACCACATTTTTTATGAGTCCAACGAATTTTCAACTATATATTTCAAAAATTTCTATCACAATTTACTTAAAAAAAAATATAAGGGTGCGTTTGATTGCAAGAGTGGAAAATGGGTGGAAAGAAAATGAATGGTAGGGAATTGAATTGAATATAATTTGTTTTAGAGAGAATTGTAATTAATGATGTTTGATTGATATAATTTTTCACATAATCCGTTTGACTTTATTTTTCATGCAAATTGTTACCTTTTGGGATAATTTTTTTCACAATTTGTATTAAATTTTGTTTGAATTACAAAAAAGTAAAAAAAAAAAAATTAAAAATTTTTTTTTTTTTAAAATTTTTTTGTGTTCGTTTGACTTTGTTTTTCATTCAAATTGTCAATTAAATGAATAAATTTTTTTACCATTGGATTTAGAATATGTTTTCATTGCCAAAAAAAAAAAAAAATGGAAAATATTTTTTCATCATATTCATAGAAAAATAAAAGATGAAAAATGTGTTTTAAATGATTATATCTAGAAAAAAAGGATGAAAATGAATTCCATAAAAAAATTATGCAATCAAACATCAATTTCACCCCAATTAAATGTGACTAATTTTAATACTTACCAAACACCATTCAAGATGGACCGACTGCTGGCGCCGTTTGTCAACCTACGGAACCCCTAAAGCCAAAATTCAAAATCTTGCGATAAAATTCGTACACTGACGTGAAAACCCTAACAAAGTCAAGATTCGCCTGCGGAATCAATCAACGTCAAATTCCCAGTTTGCCCTTCCCATATCAATTCCCCCGAATCACGACTGTATGCGCATACATAGATTGCTAGAGAATCACTATTGTTGAAGAAGAAAAATGCTAGAGATTAGAGAATAACTCGTACTGTATACGTAAGTGGATTGCTCGAATTATTTATGCTCAAATCTGCATTCGTTGGTTTGTTTGAAGCTAAACCCACTCGGAGATTTTGCATTTCTAGGTAACCTTTTTTTTTTTTCCGTATTATAGAAGGGTATTTATGTATCTATTTATTTATGTAATGGATTTTTTAAATGGAAAATTTGTAGATTGAATAGGAATTTAAAGAAGTGGGTAATGGCGCCTCCGCCGATTCTTGCTTTAGCACTGCCATCGGAGAAAGGGCGGGTTCTCAGTATTCAATCTCACACAGTTCAGGTGCTTCTTGTTTAAAAGCAATTTTGTGTGCCCTCTTTTGAACATGTTATCGGTATTGCTTGTGGGTTATTGTTTTTTCAACTAGAAAGAAATGGTTTTTTATGATGTGAAATTATTGTTGTCAAGTGTATAGAAGAAAATTGCTGAGTTAAGGGGAATGTACTCTGTTGATGTGGATGCATAGATGGTAATAAGCCGAAATTTCTTAAATGTTAGGAATATGTGGGAAGAAAGGAGGATTTTTGAAGGATATTTATCATGCCTTTATCTTGAACAGTTTTGTCTTCATTTCGGCCATGCGATTTTTAGGCCCCGTTTGACCCACATTTTCATTTTCATTCTCATTCTTCTACTCATTTTCAACCACACATTCTTCAATAAAATAATATTTTCCATCATATCACTATTTCAAAATTCATTTTTCCCAAATAATCTCTATCAAACACACTCTTAATGTGTATTTGTGTGCCATTATGGTGCAATTCTGAGTTTTGCTATTTTAAGGATGTTTTCCTTTTAGGAAGAATTCATCAATATTCATGCCTTCATATACCTGCACAAGTAAATCAAATTACTTGCTAACCTTTCTTTTGTCAAATTGTCCTATGGGAGATTAAACAATCAAATAAGCACTTTTTAGTTGTTCTGGAGTATCACATATATCAATAATTCCATTTATACACAGAAAAAGACACACCAGGATATCCACATTTGCCAAGTTGTTTTGATTCTTCTATTGCCTTTTTTGGATTTTCTATCCTTGTTTCTGTTTGATGATTCACTAGTGCTTTCTTGATATACCTCAAAAATGTTATTTATAAATCATAAGCTTTATGTTGAGATCATTTCCTATTCCTTTTCTCCTAAGGGATATGTTGGCAATAAATCAGCTGTCTTTCCTCTACAATTACTTGGCTATGACGTGGACCCCATCAATTCTGTACAGTTCTCGAACCACACAGGCAAGCTGTTTATACCACTTCGTTCAAACAGTCTGACGCCTGAAACACGGTGCGAGGTCATCTGTGAATCTGTACATGATCAGGCACGTTGCATTAGATATGTACAGATAATTTTGTTGTTACTTCAACCGAGTGTTGTGCAGGATACCCATCTTTTAAGGGCCAGGTTTTGAACGGAGACCAACTTTGGGATTTAATAGAGGGTCTTGAGGCTAATGATCTGTTATTCTATACTCATATACTGACAGGTATCTCAAAAGCCCTCTAAAAATTGCTAAACCTCTATTGTATATATAGTTGGAACAATTTCAATTATCATTGTTCAAATCAATTTCCGTAAAATTGGGTCCACGGCCTTGTATTTTGACCAAAAAATAATGGTCAACGCCTTATTTTTCTTTCCTAGAGGTTCAGTTTGTGCTCATTTTTATACTTTTGAGACTTTTTTTTTTTTAAAAGACAAACTTAATTGAATAATTTTTTTAAAAAAATTCTACATACTTATGTTAGTCTATAAATGTTTGATTTGTTAACTCTCTGCATTGTGCTTTCTAATTCTTAATGGTGTACTGTAGGTTATATTGGTTCTATCTCGTTCTTGAACACTGTACTAAAAGTCGTGGACAAGCTTAGGTCTATCAACCCAAAACTTACATATGGTAAGTACACCACGACCCGTTGATACAATATTATCGTTCATATTAACAATGGCATTCAGGATTTTGTATTCCTAATTTCTCATATTAATTTGAGCTTCTGCTACTTTTTATGTAAGTAATTATAAGTTGCATGTGAGTAAATACTCTTTATTCATCTTTTGTTTTCTTATTTCTGGGTTTGGTTGGGGGCAGTGGTCTTTGATCTGATCATCCATAAAAAATTAGAGCCCTTGTAAGTAATAGAGCTAAAAAAATATTTATATTTCATAGTGTGGATCTTGATGTAAATTTTGTCTTCTGACACAACGTCTACATGCTGTATATTCAGTCTGTGATCCAGTGTTGGGCGATGAAGGAAAGCTTTATGTCCCTCAAGAACTGGTTTCTGTATATCGCGAGAAGGTACTTCATACTCTTCTATTTGGAAGTTGATTTTCCTTTAATTAATGCATTAGCTTGCTTATAGAGGGCGATGCACTGCTGGACCTAGTTTTCTCAGTCTTTCTTTCTTCAAATGGCCTTAATAGAAATGGAGTCATGCCTGACAGCTCAAATTCCTAGGTGTGACTAATTCCAATCATAAAAGCATTATGTTTTGGGTTTATGTGTAATATTATTTTATTGAAGAATATGTGGTTGAAAATAAGAGAGAAAAATATATTTTGGAAATAATGGAGACCAAACAAGAGTTATATTTGTTCTTATAGGATATAAGATACTATTTTCTCAACTTAACGCCAGTGGAATGAAAGATATGATCGATAATCGAGATTGACACAAATCCATATCTCGTAATTGATCGGATTATATTGACGAAGGGATTATAGTTTCACGATAAACGAACGAGTTTGGTTTTGTTATACCACGTGACATTTTCTGTCACATGGATTGTCCTGACACATTGTTAGATGTCAATTTGGGACGACGGATGTTAATTAGTGATAAATCAAAATGGTGTTTTGATTTTGATTAGATCAAAATAATAATTCATGTCGTTAGGCATCGTGATTGGGAACCTAATGGGTCACATACAAAAGGAGAATTAGAAGATAGAGATCTACCAATTAATTAATTGACAAACGTTGGATAATTAATTAATTGGATTGCTTATTAATGGGTCCGAGTTAATTAATTAGATTAATTAATTCATGGACCGGCAATGTGAAATAGATATTTCCTAAATCTTAATTATTTTTAATAGAAAAGGAAAAAGAATAGAAGAAAATACAATCTCAATTTAGAATAAAATTCTTTATTTCTAAGTGCATAAAATAACATGGAATGAGGTAACACAAAAGTATTTGAATCATTGCTGCCTTTTATAGTTTGACTTTGGAGGTGGTTTTATCAGTATAGCTGACTCCTAATAATGATGGGATAACTGATAAGACTTAGTTGCATGGAGTTGTTAACTTTCATTTATTTATTTTTCTGTTAAACCAATGATTAAATTTGCTGATGTTAATGCTTTAAAGTGCTACTTCAAAATAGGTTGTCCCTATTGCTTCGATGTTGACTCCTAATCAGTTTGAGGCGGAACAGTTAACTGGTTTAAGGTATTCATTTCGTCTAAATAGTTCCTAACTAGTTATGAAGCTGATCGAGTATAATTGTGTTTCTACGAGGATATTCTTGTCTCAATCTTGTTAAATTTACTGCCTGTTGAAGTTGGTTGCCTATTGTGAAACAGAACAGCAATTTTGTGCTGCATTTACGAAATATGTGAAGTTGCTATTTTATTTACATGTATATTTAATGAGAGAATCTTTATTTATTCTTAATATCATGGGTACTCTACTAAAATTTGAAGCAAAAGCAGTACAGTAAGAAATGATGCTGGCAGTGTAATTAGGATCATGAGGGCATACCTAATCATTGATGATTTGAAGTTGATATATATCTAAACTGCTGTTGAATTGGGACCCACACTCTGGCTGCTGTGTGGTCCATCTGTCAAATTGCAGTGATGCTTTGTTTTTTTCTTTTTTATGTTAATACAAATTCAGATGCCAAATGTACTTGTATCATTATGGAGGTCTTACTACATGGCTGTATATTTTAGCAACATCTTCATGCAGCTTTTTTACTATTCAATTTTTGTCTGTGCCATTATCTTAGTCCATGTTGCCTTCTATGGTGGGTTTTGCCTGTCTCAGGATCACATCTGAACAAGATGGTAGGGAAGCTTGCAACATTCTTCATGCTGCAGGACCATCAAAGGTTTGTCTTCATTCTTAAACTTTAGAAAATTAGTTTCAATTGGTTCCAAGCCTTTCACTTAATGCAATTTTTTTGTCTTGATATTTGCTTACCTCTTCAAACTGCTTTTTGAAGTCTTTCTCCTAAAATTAAATTCCCGTCATTGAATATGTCATGATTCACTAGTAACAAAGATCACAGTCCGAATCAGGTTGTTTATGATGGTGCAAGTTGAGTTATGCAATTTCCTTTATAATCATAGATCATATTGTTTCGTTTTGTGTTTTTTAACAACTTATCACATGGAAGGACAGCCTAAAGTAATAAAATAAGACATATATTTGAATTGCTCACTGATCATTTACTCTCCACTGAGATGTTGTTTCTGGGTATAATAAGAGTTCTGTCTTTGTAGTGGATTTTGGCTGGTTTGGTTCAAACATTCAAATGCCTTTTTCTACCCTTATTGTGATCATGTCCCTTCTTCAAGGGCATTTACATTTGATTTTTTATGCTTGGAAACCAACTTCCTGTAGAGTTACTCTTTTGGTGCGGAAGCGGAATTAGAATTCTAGAAGCAAGAATAAAGTTGAACCAACTCAAAATATTGTAGAGAATAATTTTATTGTATTAAATTAGTTAATTGAAAAGTGTACAAAGCCTTTGCATATATGGGCAAAATAATTCTCTAGTATTACTAATATAATGAAACTAAACTTAAATCATAAAAGGAAATAAAACTAAAATCTTGAAAAGGAAATAAAATCGTAATCTAAACAAGAATAAAATCTGATTACAAAAATCTATAAATTCGTGTCCGATTTATCATAGAATGTCCTACATCAATATCCCCTATTTGGGAAAAAATTCATCCTCAAGTTTGGTTGAAGAGAAAATTAATCAATTAGAAGGAAAATCACCAAAATTTCTGCATCACGTTTTAAGAATTCGGACTTTACTCTAGCCACTTTTTGTCGTGTTTTGGACTCATTGAAGCAACCAACATCCATAGTAGTCAAAAATTGCAATTTTTTGTCAGCAAAATCTCTGAACCTATCCATCCTTCATTCTAGATTTTAGATTGAGGCTGGTAATTTAGCAATTTTTCATCGTCGTCATGAGGATGCACCTAACAACCACTTGGAATTTTTGAAACAAGAATAAAGTTAAATCAACAAAAAAATTTGTAAAGAATAATTTTATTGTAATAAATTGGTTAATTGAAAAGTGTACAGAGCCTTTGTATATATAGGCAAAATAATTCTCTAGTCTTGCTAATATAATGAAACTAAACAAAAACCATAGAAGGAAAGAAAATTAAAATCTTGAAAAGGAAAAAAAAATAATAATAACCTAAACAAGAAATAAAATCGTATTACAACAATCTATAATTCCATGCCATATTTGTGATAGAATTGTCATTCATCATCTTTAGTGCACACGAGACAATCGGTTAGGTTTAGCTTACAGCGTCCTTTTTCATCCTTCTTGGCCTGACGATAAAATTTCAAGTGATGAACATTGGATTTTCAAAAAATAATTTAGAACAAATAATCTAACATTTAAAATGGATGGTAAAATCTGCTTTTTTGATCCCAGATTGCTGCTTTATAACTTATTCATAACTCACATAGACAACTTTCCCGACTATGCCATAAAATCATGAAGTATATTGAAGCACAAGCGGATTTGGATTTATTAGCTCATCTTCATCAATTAGACGTATAATCTCTTACTAATCTGTTTAATCTTAATTACACAACTTTAATAATGGATGCTATAGGTTTGTAATATGTATCTCTAACTATATTTCCGATTGTTGTTTTTGTGAACAAGCGTGATGTTAAACAAAATGCAAATTTTCCTCTTGTGAACTATTATCCATGTCAACAAAATAAGTGTGACCTTTAGCATAAAGAAAATATAGACGATAATTTGTGGGAATCTATCAATTGGTTGCTGTGTTTACTATCTGTGATCATTAAGTTTGTGATAGGATCCCACTGTGTAAACAACTCAGGAAAGAATAAGTGCAGTAATAGTATTTGTATTGATTGAATGGAAAAGAAATAACAAACGAGAAATTAACAAGAGGCCATTTGAGAGGGCCACACTCTCCTAAGATCACTACTCACTGAATAATTTGATGCCTCTACCTCCTAGTAGCTATTCTATTTATAACCCCAGTGTAATAACTTATTGTCCACCTCAAGATTTGCTTAACAGATTCTGTTGCTGCCCCCAGCTTTCTTGATCCTTCTAGAATAGGTGTATTTGATTGGGATTCTATCAATTACCCTTCCCATTTCAGTCACCTTGTCCTCAAGGTGGAAAGTATACTTGATTGTTGTTGTCCCAGCATCTTAACTCGTTCAGCTCTTCCTTGCCTGAAACAAGTTCCCCCAGCTCACTACCGCCGGTCGTGACTTTGCCGTCCGTCGTCTCTTCCAACTCTCTAATTACAAGAACTTGCAGCTCTTTATTTTTACACTTGTGCCCAATTGTAAATTTCTCATAACAACGATAGCATAAGCCTTTTTTCTCTTTTTGCCTGAGTCTGTGAGTCGTTTGTAGGGGTGGGATATTTGGTAAAGTGTTTTGGATGAGTTGGGAGAAGATTTAAGGGTATTGTTTGTTTGTTAACTGGGCTCGAGAGTTGGGTTAGATTTGAGTTGAGAGAAGGGGGTGGATTTGGGTTGTGAAAGGGGATACTCTTGGGTTTCATTGGGTCATCCTACCATAGGTCCATTTGGGTTATTAGATTTCGGTCCTCAAACCATTTGGGCTACCTCCATTATTTGTTCCAGGCCCAATGGCCTAAGTAGATGGACTTCAGCCCTGATATCTGGCCTCAGTCCGTTGAGAAAATTACACTCCAATATCTCTTCCGATACCTCTATCAACGGCGACGCTAGGGTCTCAAATCTCCGACGATACTCTCTAAGGGTGGTGCTCTGCAAGAGAGATAGGAATTGTGCGCAAAGGGACCCCTCCTGTGATGGTCGGAATCTTCTCAACAGCTGGATTTTTACCTCTTCCCAATTCTTCATGGATCGGCGCTTTTCCTCCCATTTGAACCAGGCCAACGCTTCTTCGTTTAAACACACGGCGGCGGCTTCCATCTTCTCTTCCTCCATCAACTTATTAATGTGGAAATACCGCTCCACACGAAAGACCCACCCGTCTGGATCAGATCCTTCAAACACGGGCATTTCCAATTATCTTATGCGTGGCTCGATTCTCCAATCGTTGCATGACCCAACTCCACTATTGTGACTACCTCGTGCTCTTGTTTGTGTTAAACCGGAGTCAGTTGGTGTTACTGATGTACTCTCCAGAATCGGCCCCTTTTCCTTACGGTCCTTTTCTTGACTTTCCTAGGTGCGCAACAGCAGATCGAACTTTTCCATCATGCCAGAATGCATAAGCTGAAACTCTGCTCACAATGATTCCAGGCCGGTTTGCAGCTCCTGGTGGTTGCTATCTACTTTCTTCTCTAAATCATTCACCCTATCTATAAGAGTCATGGTTTGTGAGTTGATTTGGATGCTCTGATACCAATATGATAGGATCCCACTGTGTAAACAACTCATGAAAGAATAAGTGCAGTAATAGTATTTGTATTGATTGAATGGAAAGGAAATAACAAACGAGAAATTAACAAGAGGCCATTCGAGAGGGCCACACTCTCCTAAGATCACTACTTCTCACTGAATAATTTGATGCCTCTACCTCGTAGCAGCTATTCTATTTATAATCCCTGTGTAACAACTTATTGTCCACCTCAGCATTTGCTAAACAGATTATGTTGCTGCCCCCCAGCCTTCTTGATCCTTCTAGAATAGGTGTATTTGATTGGGATTCTATCAGTTTGTTTGTTTATTTGTCCGCTTCTGTGTGATGATGTTATGAAAAATGCAAACAATGTTGTAGTTTTTAATGATACAATTTTTCAAGAAATTCAGCCTTATCTGGCATCGATTATCAAAGTTGCTACAAGATTTGAAGGAATTTATCGAATAGCAAGAAAAAAAAACTAAAATCATACAGTTGTATTTAGTTTTATTTCTTTCTAGATTTACAACATTTAGGGTCATATTTCAGGTTGTGATTACAAGCATAAACATAGATGGCAATCTTCTCCTGATTGGCAGTCATCAGAAAGACAAGGTATGAAAACATGCGAGTCTTGCAAATAGATATTACAGTATCCATCTCAAGAAAAATAAGATGGAGCAAACATGTTACTAAGTGTTCATCTCAAGCATGTTATTGCTAACTCTTTTTTGTGCATTGTTCTGAGTCTTTGTCAATGTTCTCTTTGGGATTATTTACTTTGTTACTTGGTACAGTAATTCTAGGTTTAAATTATAACGTGTTTCCACTTTTGTTGAACAACTGTAATTTTTACAGGGTCAATCTCGGCAGTTCAAGATTTTGATTTCCAAAATTCCTGCCTATTTCACGGTATGCATGTGTTTCACGCGTGAACCTTCCGCAAATTTTGCTTGTCTATATCTATTAATTATTTATCATTGTGAAGAGTGAACCAGCTATTATGGAGCTCTTCTGCTCTAGGTTTGATAGAAATGTCATGTTTTCTTAGAGCTCCTAAGTAGAATGGCATTGAAATGTATGAGTTTTTGTCAAGAGATGAAAACCTTTTTAAATTCTAGATGCTGAACCTGACAAGTATTCTATGTTTTTCATTCGCGAAGTTGTAAGGATCTTATTGCCTTTGCTTCCTTGACACGTGGCTGATATGGATGTGGAGTGCATTCGACTGTTGAACCCTCTCCCTCCCGACATACCCTGGCTTATCTGTGAAATTTGCAATTTCAGGAATGGGATTTAGTTTACTAATTTTTTCTGCAAATACACATATTCAACATTATACGACCTCACATATTGGAATTCTACATCATTTATATTCTTATCCTCACTTTCTCTCATCTTTCCAATTATCCACACCTTTACCTCTTTCATTTTGTTTTACAACTTCTTTTTCCCTTTTGGGGGGAGAAATCCTCTATTCTAGAATTCTGTTTTTGTTTAATCAATTTCGTTCATCCACATGCAAATATTTGTTTCTCCTTTATGGCATATATAACTAATAAAATGACATTGCCTGCTAGCAGGGAACAGGAGATCTAATGACTGCACTGTTGCTAGGATGGAGCAATGTAATGCTTGAGCAAAATTAAATTATGTCCTGAGCAACTTTGTCATGTATTATTTAGTGATTTCTTATTCTAGTTCTCCCATGTTATGCAGAAATATCCTGAAAACCTCGATAAAGCAGCAGAGCTGTCCGTATCAAGCTTGCAGGTATTCGTTTTGCTGATTATCGTTGTCATGCCGTTACCAATTATCATTTTTCAAAGCTAAGATTCATTATTCAATAACTGCGATATTATTATCCATGTACTTCTTAATAATAACTTGTTAAAACAATGAACAGCTTGAGCGAATTACCGGGTTAAAAACAAACCTGTGACATTAATATAGATCGAGACTTGTAGCTTCATTCTTTACTCATTCCACTCCGGTGAATGAATCAAGAGTTAGGACGGGGATTCAGATACAAAGAAGTATAAAATAGTCCATGGCTAGTTATTCTTTTACTTCTATTTTGGTTTTCTGAATGATGGCTGAGATGGAAATCGTTTGTTGCAGGCGCTTCTGGCGAGGACATTAAATGACTACACAAAGGCTGGACATGATTGCCAGTCGAGCAGTTTGGAGATTCGATTGATTCAAAGTCAAGACGATATTCGCAACCCAGAAATCAAATACAAGGCTGAGAAGTACAACTGAGTTGTGATATTATAGTTTATGCCAATTATAAGATGCATTCAATAAAGTTGCCAAGTTTAATGGCATTTTAACCTAAAAACTATATAACTAGTTCATTTGTTGATTGTAGCATGCATTTGATTTTATTTCAGTTTTTAAACTGATACTAAGTGTGCTACATTTTAATTGCATGAAAAGTCCATAATTTTTCTTATTTTTATACTTATATCTCTTACTTATTTTTCATAACATTCTGATCATTAACCTTCTATTAATTAGTACATCTTGTACTTGACGACGGTTTCTGTCCTAAAATTTCATTAAGAAAGTAAAAATATTTACTTTTTCCTCGTGTTTTACTTGAGCAGGAAAAAAAATGAACACGTGCAAAATGCATTTAAATTTGTCTTATTTCAAAATACACAACCGAATTTTTGGATAAGAACTCTCAATAGGGATTGAATGGGAGGTCGAGAATAAAAATGGGGAGTCCCTCCCTAAAAATGTAATTAGAAAAGACAATTAATAAAAATTAAAAGTACTTCTATATTTTTGAAATAAACACAAGTCTTTTTCTTTCATAAAAAAAAAAAAAAAAAAAAGAATCTTTCAATTTATTAGAAGCAATTGAGTGAGAAAAAAACATCACAAGATTTTTTATTTTTAAACATGAATTTTAACTGTATTATTTGTAAAATAAGGACAACGTGGGTTCCAGTTTGATACAGATTCTTTAAAACTCAAAATTTCCCTCGAAATCTTTTGTATTTCATCGTTTGCCAAATTTCCTTTCCAATGTTTCCCTAAAATTCTGGCTTTAATCAGAATAGAATGATGTCAGCCAGCAAACAATGAAAATGTTCTTGGATCCAAGATCTTATCCTAAATCTTAAATATTATTTATATACACTAGCTTTGGAAGACAATATCTAGCCTCTTCAAAAAGAAAATTCATATTCTATGTACAAATCCAAAATATTATTATAAGTCGATTTAGAGCTCATTAATATAGCTTGTACAGATGTCTCAAATGTACGATGCCTTTTATAAGTTCTAGTTTATTTAAACAGAATTAAGCTATTTTGTCATTACGGTTGACACCCTCGATGACACCCTCACAAGATATGCGTGGGTCCCATGCAAATAAAATATTCCCGACCCCTATATCAAGGCAATAGAGGAAACCTAGCTGTCACCGGAATCTGTGGCTCTTATCATGATTCTAGGATCAATTCTCTATCTCTATAAATATTGTCTTTCTGTAATTGTATCTTTCCTTTTGACTACATATCTTTGAGTGCCTAAAATCAGGCTCAATAGTTGTATAAATAAACAGAGCATGAATAGAAACATGTGTGAGTTCAAAATACAAAACTACAAGCAGTGTTAATCTTCTTTATGGTATCAGAGCTTTCAAACCTCTAACGAGTATCCTTTCTTTCCTGCTTCCTGCGATATGGCTGAAAACACTGCACCCACCACCAACTCATCCATCATCACCATCAATGCGTCAACCACCATCAACGAAACTCACCCCCTCTACCTTTCCTCAGTGGAGGGCTCAATTTGAAGCACTACTCACTGGTTATGACCTCATTGATTTTGTCACTGGAGCAAAAAAATGTCCTGCCATAGACGCATCGGACTCCGTTACCTCTAAAGCCGCGAACTCCCACTGGGTTCGCCAAGATAAACTCATTCTCCACGCTATTCTTGCCTCAACCTCCACTTCCATCACCCCACTCCTTGTTGCATACAAAACATCTCATGAGGCATGGACAACACTTACCCGGCTGTACGCGGGCAAATCACGCACCCGTGCGATGCAACTCAAAGAGGACCTAACGCTGTGCACTCGTGGAAATTGCACAGTCACTAAATTCCTCCAAGCCATCAAAGTGATTGCAGACGAACTCACTCTCATCAATCATCCTGTTTCGGATGATGATTTAACCCTCTATATTCTCAACGGTTTGGGCCCCGCCTTTAGAGAAATTGCAGCACCCATTCGTGCCCGTGAATCCTCCCTAAAATTTGAAGAAATACACGACCTCCTTGTAGGTCATGAAAGTTACCTTCGCCAGCTCGAGACTCAATCGGCGGCAACACTTATTCCCACCACCAATTACTTTTAACGTCAGGGAAGTGCCTTTGGACAGTATCGACCCAACCCTAAGCCTTCTCTCAACAAGGCTTACAACAACAATAATGGGTACAATAGAAATGGGCCTTCCAATTACAGCAACACTGGGTATAATAAGAAAGGGCCCTCCAATTCAGGCTACAGGAAATACAAGCCCAAGTGCCAATTGTGTGACCAATTAGGCCATACGGCCAAAACCTGCCCAAAACTGCCCTCGGCTGAATTTACAGCAAATTGTGCTGCATCCTCTCGAGGAAAAAGACAACAGTGGTTAGTTGACTCGGCAGCATCTCACAATATGACTAACGATCTCTCCAATTTGACGATTAATTCTGAATATGATGGTACTGATGAGGTGCTAATTGGTGATGGTTCAGGTTTGACCGTATCTCATACTGGCTCGTGATCCCTTGCATCATCTAATCGTGCCTTTCATTTACGTGATACTCTTTTTGTTCCCACAATCCAAAAAAATCTAATTTTCGTTCATCATTTTACCAAGCATAACAACGTCTCTCTTGAATTTCACCCTACTTATTTTTTTGTGAAGGATCGGATCACGGGGGCGATACTACTCAAAGGCATATGTGAAGATGGAGTGTACCCATTTCGGGAGTATCTACCACCACACCCCAAACATGCCATTGCTTATGTTCATGAACGTACTACCACCGATGGATGGCACAAAAGACTTGGTCATCCGTCGTAAAAAATTGTTCATCATTTAATCCATCCTTTTTCTTTACCAACAAATAAAAATGGACATCTATCACTTTGTACTTCATGTTCTCAAAATAAAGCGCGTCGTCAACCTTTTAACTCTCATGGTCTCAATAGCACTACTCCTTTAGAATTAATTTACACGGATGTTTGGGGTCCATCTCATGACATTGGCATTAATGGCTCAAAATATTATGTTATTTTTGTTGACCATTATACCAAATACATCTGGCTCTACCCCATGACTCATAAATCCAATGTTCAATTAATCTTTCCAAAATTCAGAAATCTTGTGGAAAATAAGTTTGACGCCAAAATAAAAGGTCTCTACTCTGATAATGGTGGGGAATATGTTGGACTTAAACCTTACCTTTCCACTCATGGGTTAGTCACTACACAACCGCTCCTCATACTCTCCAACAAAATTGTATGTCTGAAAGACATCGCCACCTTGTTGAGACTGGCCTCACTTTACTCACAGATGCTCACATGCCCCTCTCATATTAGCCATACGCGCTTCAAACCACGGCTTATCTAATAAATCGAATGCCCACCCCCACTTTGAACAATAAATCACCTTTTGAGAAATTGTTCAAACAAATCCCAAACTATCTCAAATTCAAGCAATTTGGCTGCCTATGTTATCCTCTAACTAGGCTATACAACAAACACAAACTTGAGCCCAAGGCCCAACCTTGCACATTCGTGGGCTATTCCTTATCACAAAATGCCTACCTCTGCCTTGAGCCCAAACACTCAAAAGACCTTCACTTCACGCCATGTTGTCTTCCACGAAGGGGATTTCCCCTTTCAGAAATCAAGCCCTCAAAACCTCGCACCCAACCCATCTTCATCGGACGCCACAGCATATTTTGGTCTGACGTTGCCCCCGCACGTCAATTTGCCGCCATCCTACCCACCTGGGTCTTCGGAAGTGGCCGCTGAAGTCTCACCATCACCGGCGAATGGGTCGTCCCCTGCACCGCCTTCATCACCTTCTCCTCAGGTAAGTGCTCCTCCATCTCATCTCTCAGTTTCGAGTGCAATTTCTCCATTACACATACCTGCACCCACTGCCTCTGAAAATGATGTGCGCACCCACCATATGACTACTCGGTCTATGAATGACATTTATAAGCTAAAAAGATCTTTTCTTGTCACTAAGTATCCCATTCCACCCTCCTTGGAACCCACGAGTGTTGCTGAAGCTCTCGCTGATTCACGTTGGCGTGATGCTATGTCCTCTGAGCTTACTGCCTTAATGCGTCACAATACATGGCAGCTAGTGCCACCTCCAGTTGACTGTAATATTGTTGGTTGTAAGTGGGTGTTTCAAATTAAGAGGCATGCTGATGGTTCTATAGATCGCTTCAAGGCCAGACTCGTGGCCAAAGGTTTCAATCAGAGACCAGGGCTAGATTACAAAGAGACATTTAGTCCCGTTGTCAAACCAGTCACCATCCGCACAGTCTTAACTCTTGCTGTTATGCACGGCTGGTCCCTCCGACAATTAGACGTCAATAATGCCTTCCTCCATGGGCATCTCACTAAGAAGGTATATATGAAACAACCCCCTGGTTTTAGGAGTGCTGAATTGCCAACTCATGTCTACTGTCTTACAAAGGCAATTTATGGTCTAAAACAAGCCCCTCGTGCTTGGTATTCTGCTCTCAAGCAAGCTCTGTTAGCAGTTGGTTTCCTTAATGCAAAATCAAACTCCTCTCTGTTTGTGTTTCACGATGGCTCCGTACTTGTCTACTGCTTAGTCTATGTCGATGATTTGATTCTCACTGGAAATAATTCGTCATTTGTTGCAAGCATTATTCATCAACTTGGTTAGAAATTCTCAAGTAAAGATTTGGGGCCCTTACACTTCTTTCTCGGTGTTGAAGTCATTCCTACCAAGGCAGGGTTATTTCTATCTCAGCATAAGTATATTCGAGATATCCTGGCTCGAACAGGTATGGATAGAGCTAAGGATGTCACTACTCCTATCTCTACCTCGGTCTCTCTAAAGCTGTTAGATGGTTCCCCATCAGTAGACGCCACAGAATATCGCCGGGTGGTTGGAGCATTGCAGTATCTGTCCTTAACTAGACCTGATATAAGCTTTGCAGTGAATAAATTATCACAGTTCATGCATTCCCCTACGCAGACCCACTGGCTGGCCACTAAAAGATTGTTGCGTTACTTGAAGACCACCATCTTTCATGGCATCAATATCAGCAGAGCATTAAACCCAATGCTCACATTTTTCTCGGATGCTGATTGGGCTGGTAGTTTGGATGACATAAAATTGACCTCAGCTTATATCCTTTTCCTTGGACACACACCCGTTTCTTGGAGCTCCAAAAAGCAACGTGCCATTGCCAGGTCATCAACGGAGGCCGAATACAGGGCTCTAGCAACGGCTGCAGCAGAATCAATGTGGTTACTATCCCTACTCAAAGAAATGAAGTTCACATTACCACAGCCACCTGCACTCTTGTGTGATAACTTGGGCGCAACACAACTCAATTTTAATCCTGTCCAGCATTCCAGAATGAAGCACATCCAGATAGACCTTCACTTTGTACGAGATTTGGTTGAAACAAAAATCCTAACTGTTCGCCACGTTCACACCAATGACCAACTTGCAGACTCACTTACCAAGCCACTCTCAAGACAAAGGACATATTTTTTACGCGACAAGATCGGCCTATCCAATGGTAGCCCGTTCTTGCGGGGGCGTATCAAGGCAATAGAGGAAACCTAGCTGTCACCGGAATCTGTGGCTCTTACCATGATTCTAGGATCAATTCTCTATCTCTATAAATATTGTCTTTCTATAATTGTATCTTTCGTTTTGACTACATATCTTTGAGTGCCTAAAATCAGGCTCAATAGTTGTATAAATAAACAGAGCATGAATAGAAACATGTGTGAGTTCAAAATATAAAACTACAAGCAGTGCTAATCTTCTTTACCCTATGTGTGTGTGGTGTCATCCTCGCGATCATTCGTGCGGTTGATTTAAATAAGATAGAAGGGATTCATATTTCTTAATTAATGCGTATATTATCTACAACAAGAGTAACAAATATAAAGAGATTCATTCGGTCGAAATGGGATACAACTTAACTCAGAGGATACTAGAGCACGCTCGAACAAAAAGAAAACCGATTGTTGTAAAATATTCTTCGAATTGCTTCAATTTGATATGAGCTTTTCTATCCAACTTATATCCACTAACGATATTAGGAAGCAATAAGTCAAAGAAACTTCATTATTTTGTCGAGCATTGCTGATTCTTATATTTGATTAATTAATCAACTTAAAAGCTGCAATATGATAATGGTTTCATCGAATATACAAAATGATGAACTTCTGCAACCTAAAATTGTTCAAATGGAGTATAACGTCTTGAATATCATAACATAATGTCATTTTGTCCTTGTGTGAAGTCGATTTTTTGATAAGTGATTTTGTGAAAACGATTTTTATTTTTATTTTTTTTTTAAAGAATTTGTGGTTGAAAAGTAGGGGGGAAATGGAGAAACGTGAAGAAATGATTTTTTGGAAATATGTGATTGAAAAAAGTCATTTTAGAAAAGTCATTTTCTAGTAAGGGCTTTATTATTTATTACATACACTTAAAGCAAGATAATTTAACTCTTTTTTTTTTCCTTCTGAAATTTTTAATTGACGTAATATATTCAGTACTCTACATTAAAGATTATTGAATAAAGGTCCAGGACTCGTTTATACCTTTGGCCAAAGGTAAAGGACCTAGCTGTATTTTGCCTAATATAAATTAAGGACAACAATTGATCATTTTCATCAAAAAGGAACTATATGCACCAAATTCCTTATTTATCAACGACAAGACTAATTATATTGACACTACATTTTTTAATGAATAGACTACAACACGATTATTTGTCAAGTAAGTGTGTCAAATTTATGAGTAGGAGAATCCGTTCCATATATATATAGGTATATTCTTCAAATTCTGTTGTTCCACAATCCCATTTATTACTACGTCGAATTAATTTTTTCGTCAAATGCCTAATGATACTAGTAAATTAGCGATTAGATGACTGAACTAATGATCTTCACCATACTGTATTGAATCCTCTCTAGCTATATTTTTGCTGATTTGACCACTCCCTTAATTTTTTAATTTGTTTTTTCGCCTCATATACACTTTAAAGATTAGATCGTTTACTACCAATAAAAGATAAATGATCCACTTGACACACTTGCTTGGATCTAAACAAAACAAGATACTATGTAAAAACCTGATTATTTGTACACAATTCATCCAATACACTCGATAATTCATCCAATACACTCCATTAGGGTTATTAAAAAACCTAGTCACTCAGTTTATATGCATTTAAATTTTCTAATAAAATTTCTAGCATGTATCGAATGTAACATCGACATAGCGGTCGTCCACATCAGGCATTCTGTCAGAAAAATTAATAGTATTTCTTAAGAAAAACAAGTGTTCTTTGACTAATGCAACACTTTACTATAAGTTGAGTGACAAGATTAAGAAAGAAACACGAGATATTAGCTATAACAACGACACAACATAAACATTGTGTCCAATAGTTCATCTGATATGGCTAAGATACATATTCGACATGAAAGATGAAAGAAAAAAAATAATCATCTTCTTCGACTGGACTCTAGAATTACATAAACAATCCTCACATAATATGACAAGCATTTGGATTATCATCACTGAAAAGATATGCGATTGTTTCATCAGATGCATTCGGCACAGGAACAGCTTGTGCAACATTTCTTACAAAACCAGAAGGAGCTTTTTTGTCATAGGCTTGAGATACATAAGGATATTGAACAAGATTGTAAGGGATATAAGGCCAGAACTCAGCTCTTTTTCCTGTGCTCTTCACTCTTTTTAACACCTTGTTTGGATCCACATATCCAATCACCATTACACGGTGTTGCTTCCGTCGAACTTCCACGTTTGTCACACCTAAAGAACATGTATCAACTATCAAGAGAGTGTGAGGGAGAAATAGCAAAGCATAATATCTTAAGTGTATGTTTGGTAAACAGTATTAGATCGTACTTAATAGTAATTATGTTTGTTTAGAGAGTCAAATATGTATGAGTTAGATGACATACATCTTGGTTGGTTCAACCATCATTAAATATTGGACATATATATAACCTTTCTTCTTGGAACTAAACGAGGAGAGGTTTGATGTTTCAAGTCCCTACCCATTAATGCTCAAGAGGGCATAACTTATTTTTCTTTTCTAATTAATATTATCTAGTAACATCGAATCTACCTTATCATACATGCGAAACTTGATGTTGAGTATTGGAAGGTCTCAAGTGACGAAAGTATATTCATAAATATTCCAAAATACACACACGTGTATCTAGCAATTTATGAAATTGGATATATGCAAGTTTTTATCCAAATGCATTAAAACCCTAATTTTAAAATTGATATAAACTTTCAAACTTGAGAAGGAAAAGCTTCAAAAATGGAAGAGACGTGCATGTAGAGTGAGATGATAAAACAACCTTTGATGTTTTTGACAGCATTCTTGACTCTTCTCTCACATCCATCACAATCCATTTTCACTTTGATCTCAACTGTCTGAGAAATTAAGGAAAAAAGGCAAACAAATATAAGTGGAAATAAAAAGAATCAACATAAGAAAATTTAACACACACAGCCCTACATGGGTGTGTGTGCATAGACAGCAAGTAATTCAAAAATGTTGGTGCAGGTAGTATGTAATGAGTACCTGCAATGGCTTCCTTTTGCTTCTTCTAGTGCTGGTGACAGTGCAAAAGTTTGAAAGATAGTCAAGAGCACCCATTTTCTGCTTACCTTTGGCACAAAGGAAAGAACAACTCCCTATTTATTACATAGTTTTGGAGTGACAACCCCACAAAAAACTATTCAAGTAGTGTTTGACTGTGGAGAATTGAATTGCACTGCACTTTTTTTTCCTCGACTGTAGATCGACCTTGCCAAATTTCTTTAATTACAAAGATATATATTTGGCATTGTGCATTTATTAGGTTACTAGCTATAATATTCCTATCATATAAAGTTTTTCTTTCTATCTTTTATTTGGGAGGCGGTGTTTTTCTAAAGAGAGACGTGTGCAAAATCTTGTAATACCCTTATTAATTTATTATAGTAAAAAATCTGCAGCGACAAGTGAATATAATTCTGTCACGTAGGTTGGTCCACTTGAAATATATGTGTTTGCTTTGAGTGCATATAATTTCGTTGATTTATTATTGCTGATAGACTTGGTGATTATGGCTTAATTGTTAATACATAATGCGTAATCGACTCTAAATTTATTGATAATATGATTTGATTTCGCAGTATGTCCGTGAGAACAAGTTGTGACCAGAAAATAGGAGTATTTATTTTAAATTAAGAAGCAAATGCCCCGACAAACTACGCTAATGTGCCTTGAAATCATGAGTGGATAAGAATACTTTTGAATTTCTTGATTTATTTATGTTGATATATTAATCAGAAAAATGTTGCAAAGTGCTTTTGTGTTTACTTTCATTTTCTTTCACTGAGGGTAGCATCTGCTTTTTTAATTATAACTAGATTATACCATAATAATTGCTTCTCTGTTGCTTGATTCCACGTCCATAATTATTAATTATTGCATTTCCGGACCTTTCTAATTCTTTATTTCTACTTTAATATGTGCTTGTGTTAGAACTTCGCTCTGTCTCCACATCCCTGTAGCAAAAGATTGGTACAAAAATTCCGACAAGAGCTAACTGAAAAGAAAGACAAGAAAGCCAAAAAATAATTATCAGACGATGGCACTTGTATCTACAAGATGTTCGTCACAGGGCATTTACGAGCATTAAACCTTTGTGCTGTCGCCTGTCAGCTCGGAAAAGTCGCAGAAGATGCTTTCCTAACAAGAATGGATGCAGCAACCATTTATCTATGCAAGGCGGCTACAACTTGTGTTAAAAAAATGTCTACACACTTCCAGAGAAAATTCAACAATCATTTTTTGGAGTTGGAGTTGGAGTTGTAGTTGGGTTACACTTGATACTTTTCAATGGAACCTGGACTTTCTAATACACCACCATGTTAGAAATAGCAACGTCTAATATGATCTCAGTAGAATAGGTTAGGCCAGAAGAAGATAAATAGCACCTTGTGGTAGCTAAGGATGTAGTTTCATAGATCACTGAATAAGTTAGGCTAACAAACTGAATGGTTTGACGTAAAAAAGGATTCACTTAAAGTGTATTTGATTGACATGAAAAATATCACCTTGAAAAGAAAATATTTTCCTTGTTTAGAGGAAAACAAAAACCTACTCCCCAAAGAAAATATTTTCCTTAAAAATAAGGGAAATTAGGCATGTTTTCAAAAGTTGAAAAATGTTTTCAAAAGTTGAAAAATATTTTCAATGGAAAAAAAATAGCAATCAAACACTCAAAAGTAGGAATTTGGATGGAAAACTATTATTTTCCACGGAAAATAAATGCAATCAAACACACCTTTAGCCGATTCAAAATGTATTGGGAACAAGGCTTAGTTTGTTGTTGTTAAGAGAGATACTACCGAAAAACTTAAAAAAATTGAAGCAATTAAAACACGGACATGGAAGGAGATGGGGTTTAAAGAGGACTCATTTTACCTAGTTTTGAATGATTAGATTACGCAATGCCACTAATCACAGCTTCTTCAGTTTTTGACCTCTCAAACAGGGGCGAATTCAGAGTTCGAGTTCAACTAGGACGGATCGCGAATATTGAACGCTTAATGTCAACGGTCAACGTCTGTGATAACTGTGTTGTTTAGTAATATTTAATTAAATAATATTCAAAAAAATCGTACGGATAAGAACTAGAAGAACTAAATACACCACTAGAAATAGAACTAGGTATCAACTTTCATTTCGAATGAAAAATCGTTCTGTAAAATATTTTAATTTATTTTTCAATCAAACATGCAATATATATTAACAAAATGTCAATATTCAGTTTACAATTAAAGTTAATTAAACAAGTATTATTATATTAACAAATTTGAAATTATTTATGTGCTTATATCAATTTTATGTGCTTGTATGATTTCACTTTTTATCGATCGATTTTTTGTGAAAGAAAAGTGGAACATTCTATTAATTAAATAAATTTTGTTGAAAAACTCCTTATAACACTAAGGCAAATTTTTTTACAAATTCATTCGTCATTAATTGACCAAATTCTCAAATAAATTGATTAGAGAAAAAAAAATCAAAAAGAGGGATAAATAACCGGTTAAAATGTTTCTATTTGCATGAAAACCGGTAAAATGAACATATATTATTTTATTTTATTAAGTGTCACAAATCAATACTTGTCATAATGGTAAAGTTATCATTATCCTTTAGCTAAGGTCACTGGTTCAAATCCACTTTACACATGTTTTTGGTAAAAAATCGTTTACAAAAAATATATAACATCTTGTCATTGGAAGGTTTCGAACCCAAAACCTCCAATTTAATAAAGGAAGCACCAACCAACTGAACTACCAAAGGACTCATTTTACCTAGTTTTGAATGATTAGATTACGCAATGCCACTAATCACAGCTTCTTCAGTTTTTGACCTCTCAAACAGGGGCGAATTCAGAGTTCGAGTTCAACTAGGACGGATCGCGAATATTGAACGCTTAATGTCAACGGTCAACGTCTGTGATAACTGTGTTGTTTAGTAATATTTAATTAAATAATATTCAAAAAAATCGTACGGATAAGAACTAGAAGAACTAAATACACCACTAGAAATAGAACTAGGTATCAACTTTCATTTCGAATGAAAAATCGTTCTGTAAAATATTTTAATTTATTTTTCAATCAAACATGCAATATATATTAACAAAATGTCAATATTCAGTTTACAATTAAAGTTAATTAAACAAGTATTATTATATTAACAAATTTAAAATTATTTATGTGCTTATATCAATTTTATGTGCTTGTATGATTTCACTTTTTATCGATCGATTTTTTGTGAAAGAAAAGTGGAACATTCTATTAATTAAATAAATTTTGTTGAAAAACTCCTTATAACACTAAGGCAAATTTTTTTACAAATTCATTCGTCATTAATTGACCAAATTCTCAAATAAATTGATTAGAGAAAAAAAAATCAAAAAGAGGGATAAATAACCGGTTAAAATGTTTCTATTTGCATGAAAACCGGTAAAATGAACATATATTATTTTATTTTATTAAGTGTCACAAATCAATACTTGTCATAATGGTAAAGTTATCATTATCCTTTAGCTAAGGTCACTGGTTCAAATCCACTTTACACATGTTTTTGGTAAAAAATCGTTTACAAAAAATATATAACATCTTGTCATTGGAAGGTTTCGAACCCAAAACCTCCAATTTAATAAAGGAAGCACCAACCAACTGAACTACCAAAGGACTCATTTTACCTAGTTTTGAATGATTAGATTACGCAATGCCACTAATCACAGCTTCTTCAGTTTTTGACCTCTCAAACAGGGGCGAATTCAGAGTTCGAGTTCAACTAGGACGGATCGCGAATATTGAACGCTTAATGTCAACGGTCAACGTCTGTGATAACTGTGTTGTTTAGTAATATTTAATTAAATAATATTCAAAAAAATCGTACGGATAAGAACTAGAAGAACTAAATACACCACTAGAAATAGAACTAGGTATCAACTTTCATTTCGAATGAAAAATCGTTCTGTAAAATATTTTAATTTATTTTTCAATCAAACATGCAATATATATTAACAAAATGTCAATATTCAGTTTACAATTAAAGTTAATTAAACAAGTATTATTATATTAACAAATTTGAAATTATTTATGTGCTTATATCAATTTTATGTGCTTGTATGATTTCACTTTTTATCGATCGATTTTTTGTGAAAGAAAAGTGGAACATTCTATTAATTAAATAAATTTTGTTGAAAAAACTCCTTATAACACTAAGGCAAATTTTTTTACAAATTCATTCGTCATTAATTGACCAAATTCTCAAATAAATTGATTAGAGAAAAAAAAATCAAAAAGAGGGATAAATAACCGGTTAAAATGTTTCTATTTGCATGAAAATCGGTAAAATGAACATATATTATTTTATTTTATTAAGTGTCACAAATCAATACTTGTCATAATGGTAAAGTTATCATTATCCTTTAGCTAAGGTCACTGGTTCAAATCCACTTTACACATGTTTTTGGTAAAAAATCGTTTACAAAAAATATATAACATCTTGTCATTGGAAGGTTTCGAACCCAAAACCTCCAATTTAATAAAGGAAGCACCAACCAACTGAACTACCAAAGATGAATGTAAAAGAAATGAATTATTGAATATATAATATAAATCTTTTATCTGTTCTTAATAAAAAAAATTAAAAATAAAATCTTCCAAGCAAATCCAGCTAGAACGGCTGCTCTCGTTCGCGGGTACCTAAATCCGCCCTTGCTCTCAAACCATTCCAAAATACAGCTGCATTCACAAAATTTCTTACCTGGAAGCTGGATTTCCGATACCTGTAGGTGTTACCAGAGTGTGTACGTAAAACTTGCAGTGTAATAAGAGCATCTCCAAGAAGTTCTTTAAAAGTGGAATGCTCTCTATTTTAAAGAGTCTCTTTAAAATTTTATTTCAAGAGACTCTTCAATTTAACATTTTAAAATAGAGAGTGTGTTTGACTCTCCAAATTTGGAGAGCCAAACTCACATTTCTATAATTTAATGTTTCAAAGATTTCAACTTCCAATGTACAGTTTATTGACTTAATTAAATAAAGTGATATAATTATTGAAGGGAAGATGATAAAAATAAAAGAATGAAAAAAAAAATAATAAATACATATTGGGAATGGTAAAATAAATGTTAAAATTAAAGAGGTTATTGGAGGATTTTAAAAATTTTGCTCTTTAAATTGTAGAATATGCTCTTTAAAAATAAAGAGTCTCTTGGAGATGCTCTAAACACATAAAAGCTCTACCTCAATATTTTATCATAAAATAAGATGCAATACGCACTTAAGTCGCACAGACTAGAGTAGCATAACCTAGACACATTTTTCGTTATATATTATTGTTGGGTAATTGTGTGTATAGTGACGCCAAATGATCAAAATATATTTGTGACAATTGGACAGAGTAACGACAATGAAAACAAGAAAAAAATGATCAATATGCAAAGGCGAAGCAGGTATTGAACACTTTGTCCTTAAATCAAATTTGTCCCGCAACGGTAAATACGGTTTATGACAATCAACTCTCAAGATACAACGACTACTACTTGTGTTTGTAGTACTTCAAACACAAGCACAATGAACCAAAATAACGACTTTGGTACTCCAAAATGAAATAAATATGAAAACAGAATTTATGCAACAAGAATGTAAAAAAATTGTTCAAGATAAGAAGAGAGAATGATATTTATATTTGCATATCATTGGTGTGAGGAATATGACGTCCCTAGGATCCTTTTTATAGAGGATGAAGAGTTGGGAACGAAGTGGTGTGGATTCAAATCGTGCAGCACTTCAAAAGGACGCGACACTGTTCTGTTGCTTGCTTTTCGCCAACCTCTTGCTCGAGAGGAAGTTGTAGAGATTTTGTCGCTCGCTCTTCGCTCAAGCGAAAACACATGTTGGTCAAGCGACAGTGTTATCAAGGTTCCTCTAAATTTCTTTCCAAAACTTGGACCGCAATTTCTCATTCACTCGAAATTGATTTCGACATGCCAAACATACACAGAAATCAAAATTCCTTTTCGGGGGCATTGCCCCCGAGCACCTACGAGGGGCGCTGCCCCCCTCGACCCCCCCCCCCCCCGACCTAATCGAACAAGTTGATCCCCATTTCAGAGCGATGAAGCGGCAAACCATTTGCATAAACAAATTAGGTCTGAATGTTTGGCCAAAGTTGACATTAAGTCACACTTTTCTATGTTTATTTTTAACACTTAACCAATGTTCTCGAATTATTAAATCAATTTCTAACAGTTATCATAAAGAAGTGCTATTTATAAGTCGTTGCTTATTTTTCTTTCACACACACACCCCAATTGAGCAAGAGAATTAAAGATACATTTTAAACTTCAGCTCAGAAGTTGAAGCAAAAAATTTGCAGATTAAGGCTAGATTCAAAGAGTTTTCATTCATAAGCATAAGCCAAATACTTGTTCAAATTCAATTTGTTTCAAGTACCAGAAAAATTCTTAAGCAAAAGTCTGGACAAGTGCTTACTTTTTAGTCTTTGATTGATTTGGACTAAAAAAGTAAGGTAGAGAAGAGTATTGAGGTGTTAGAAATAAGATAATTTCAATTTACAATTTAAAATCAATTAAAAATATATTATTTTAATCGCGGTATCTAAATCTATATAATACATCTAATACGTTTGAGTAATCTAAATTTCGACATAGAGCCTATGAGTAAGGTGGTGAAGAAGAGAGAAAATGTGAATTAAATTTTCATACTTTGTCCTCGTTGATTTGCGATCATTCAAAGTCTTCCATTCAAATATTTTTGATTTTTCGATTTTCAAACTTTCAATTAGGTGCATGCAAAACATTTAGGGGAAAAAAGTGTGTTTAACAATCATGTATCCTACACGTGACCTCTTTTTTTTAAAAATTATTTTAAGTCAACAATCTCTCTATTAATAACAATAATTGAAAAATCAAAACATACGAAGGAAAAAAGTAAAAGCAAAAAGAAGAAAATAATTGTCATTGCCAACCACCATCGTCGCTAATCTCCGTCCCTCCCCCACTCCACATTTATGTCCTTGGTTCTTAAAAATTCACAAACCTTGCTTATTTACCCAATTCGAAGAAAGGAAAAACTTTCGAACCAAGATTTATTGAACAAAATCAAGATTATTCAAAATCTGCACAAGAATTTTCGAATGTCAAAGTTCAAACAAACTTTACTGTGTGTAAAATATATTTAGCAATCATTTAGAGAGAGAAAGATGTAACCCTCGCAAAGGCTTTATCAAAGCTTATCAAAGCTAAACATCAATATCCATTCTACTTAATATTGTATGTTTTGTTGTTTAACAATTTCTTTGAAATTTTCGTGCCCATATAACAAAAACTTCATACTAGTATGTGCAAAAATTTAAATCTACTTAAAAATCACATTTTTAGAAAATAAATCTTAACTCATATTCAGCTATCGTTTATAATTTGTTTATAAATGATCAAAACCATTTTCTATCCACATGTCTCATGTAAACCTATAAGTACTACTCACATACCCACCATTCATTTCCATTTATTTATAATTTAAACAATATATAAAACATGTTACTCTGAAAACAAGTTTAAATCCACGACGAAATGTGTATAAAAATTCATGTAGGTATATAGATAGCGTACTTAAATTGTCTATTTATGGCCCGCTCGACCTTCGCACATTAATGACGTACACTTTTCTGCACAATTACACATCAAAACTTCTTATGAGAAAAAAAACAAAACAAAACAAAGAACAACCTGAGACATGAGATGATATCAACTTTCAGCTTTCAAAAATGCCCTTCACATAAACCATGCCTTTTTCACTAAACTGAAGCTCCTTTCTCATTTGCTCCAACTGTTCATCATCACCTTGACCAATTATCTCCGATAGAGTTCCATCGTCTCCTACTATCATTTTGACCTTGATCTGCTCCTTTCTAGATGCTTTCGTCCAATAATACACTCCCCTGTTTCATTTTACGCGTTAGGCGATCCAATCTCAGTTACGAGTAGAAAAACCAGATAACTCATTAAGGCTTATTTGACTTACGCTAGAGGACTTAATATGGTCAACCAGAACCAATTGTTTCCTATGTCGGGAAGAGTAATTGTCAAAACAAGGGCGACACTTGCCAGGCTTACGCACGTGCAAAAAGTAAGCAATGCTGCTTGGCCACGGCTTGGAACCATTGTACCTTCAAACCTATAGTAAATGTAAACAAATCAGAAACACGCAAAGCAAAAACATAGATTTATAATGGCGGGTTTTCACTATGAAAAAAAATAAATAAATAAATTTTACGATGGCGATGTAACAACTTTCAGTGTATGTCTAACAGAAAATGCCCCCCTAAATCATTCATAAATGTACATAGTTGATGCCAACCCATTGTTGTTGGTTGAGTATAACCAACCTTAATAGAAGAATTAGCTGTAACTTTTCAAACAAAAGAGCATCTGGGAAAACATGGCTTTTTGGACGTTATTATACACGAAAGAACTTGAAAACTTCTCCTAAGCTACTATTTAGCGATAAATTAACATTGACTATGATGATTAGCATGACATTTACCAATTACACGAGTCGAGAAGGAAAATATTAATTAAAGTATACGAGCACATAGTATTTCAGGGGTAGTGCAAATTCTCTTTAACCATTGGTCATATACTCATAATTCATCTACAGAAGGGAAAATGTTACTTTTAGAAATATGCATATTCTTACAAGAAGAGATTTTGTTTTCATACCCTACTTTATATGGATGGAATTAGTGGCTTACGTTATCGTATCTCCTCTGTCCAACACTACAAAATTATTCCGAGTAAAGAATGAAAGAATTTCTCCAGCCACCCGGCTAGGCACCTTCTTGCCCTCCCCGTCTCCTATGAATGTCTTTTGCACAATCTGTTCTAAGAATGAAGAGGCCAATTAGAATATTTCCAAGGAAATAAAGCAAATAAGAAAAATGATCAGAGATAGGAAAATAAAGTAAGACTGTCAACCTATTAAAGCATGTTCGAATAAGCTAAAAAAACGTAAAATTTACTTTTGAGTAACATCAACTTTCCAGACATGATGTATGGATAACTTGATTTTGTCTTACTTTAAAGTAAAAACAAACTTTTTTTTGTCAGTAAATCTAACCTCATGTGAAAATAAATAACTTATGTCTCACTTTGACCAATGCAAAAGTTTATTTATTTCAAAACTTGCAAGTAAACTTTTAAGCTTAGCCAAACATGGTTCTTAAACTGTGTTTTGGCCTAATGATGCGTGATAAATGGTCAAATGGAGTTAAAAGTATGGTACCTTAGATTTAACTGAACGCTTGATAAGGGACCAAAGGCCGGGAACAGAAATGATAAAGAGGCCAAGAGAAGTGTAGTAACTGGCCAACGAGTAGCCTGCCGTATCTGCCAATAGGTAAAGAGACTGCGGGTTCTGGTGTAAATGCTCCAGAACAGCTGAAGAAGTGGATGATAGAATCTCGTTGTCGAGGGAGGACGACACTCGAAGTACAAGGCTTCTGTTTCTAATTGCCATGCGTCCACATCCGGGCCATGGATGAATTTGGTGCTGGTCTTGGGTTGGAAAAGTGCATCGATGAGAGAGAGGGGAAATTAGCAGCTTGGTTGCCATTGCTGATGATTCAGAAAGCAATATAGATTAATCAATTAGTTCATTGCCAGATGATTTTTATAATTTGAGTAATGTTCATTTGATCTATGTGGTTTGAAAATAGTCACATTTGGCTTCTCGGGGTAGGATTGCATAATGAATCAAGTTGCTTAAGTTCAGGTTCACATTGATTATTAACCAAACCAAATTTGAACACTTATTAAGATTCAGTAATCAATTTCAAGCCTAACTAATAAATTATACAGAAAAGTACCGAGTTATTAGGGCTCGACTGGTAACTACTTCATTGAAAATCAAGCCACAGTTCTGTCAAAAATCTCATTGAAAAATCAGGTTAAGTTTGAACAATATATCTTTTCAGCTCGACTCAGTTTTAAGTGATAGCTTTACTTCTCCATTTTGACAGATAAACAACTTATTTACAATGAACATCCATTCTATCTGATTTAACGTTGCGATAATTAAGAATTCACATCGTACAAATGAAAGATGGAAGGATTCAAACAGACTATTAACAATGAATTCAACTATGACATGTTTGATACACAAAAATGGGCAGTATAAATTATAATTGACGAGATTTTAGATTCTTCTATCAATGAGTACCAATTTTGCCACTAAATTGCAAAAGAAGAACAGCCCAGAAGCAGCCCCACACATAGTAAAAAACACACATGTCATATTCTATAGGATTTGATCAAATCGTTCTAATTTTGGTGAAATTCGAAAAGTTAAGGTTTTTTTTTTTCAATTGTACTCTTCAAATCGAAACCCACATGGTTGATTACCATCCACAGGCGAAAATGGAACTAGAGCAGTAAAATAATTACCCGGATATTGATTCCAAAGGCCAATTGAAGTTAAAAATTAGAAAATAAAGAATTTGCACAAGCATTAACATACAAATTAGGAATACAAGTACCTGCAGTGAACAAGGGAGTGTTTGGTTCGAATGGCTTTTGAACAAACTCTGAAGAGAAAGAAGGGGAAATGGGATGAGGAAAATCAATGGCTCAGTTTCCCTTTTCTCACACACATAAGATATGGCCAGGATACAATATCAGTAGCTTTTATGTGTGCCAGGAATTAAAAAAAACATTTGTCAACCAATTTATGAATAATTTAGGAAAATTGCAGCCACGACCTAAATCTTTTAAGTCTTTGCAAGTTTTACCTTAACTTTTCATTTGTTGCACTCGTGATCTCAAATATTTTAAATACATTGGAGAATGAATGGATGGTTCCTCTCGTAAGGCCTATACAAAGTAGGCGAAAATCTTGTTTCTAGAAGTTACAAGATATTGTTTACGAAGGAAAGGGTTTTTATATGAACAGGGCAACGTCGATCCTGTTCGAACAACTTTTTTCTGATGGAAAAGAGGTGAGTGAATTGGATACAAGAAGGCTGTGAAGAAAGAGGATCGAATGGTGAACTCAGTTCAGCCCATTGGCGGTGGTTTTGACTTTGGGGTAAGGGGTTGGATGGGGTGGGGGAAGAAGGAGATGGGTGTGCGGTTTGGTATTGGATTTTTTTATTAAATTATAATAATTGTTTTTATTTTTTGTGAAAATATAAATTTATCATTTTACCCTTTATCAAATATGTTAAAAGTCCACTATTCTTGTCAACTAACAGTTAAATAGATGAAAATCATTCATTTGTCCTCCAGTCGCACGTATTTGAAAGGTTTGGAACCACGCGTGTAACAAATGAAAGGTTAAGGTTAAATCAACAAAAACTTGAAAGGTTTGAAGTTGTGACTACAATTATCCCAATAATTTAATAATTTTTTTGAGAATGTGTAGTTAAATAATAGGTGAAAGTTGTGGATTTGCGTGAAAAATATTTTTTATTGTGAAAATGTGCGATTAACAATGAGTATTTAAAAAAAAAAAAAAAAAAACTGGAATTTTGAAAGAATTGTTGTCAAACCAGGGTTAAATACTTCCATAATTGCTATTAATTTACTATTCCTCTTTATACATTGATTCATAATTTTTTGCCTTAACTTGACAAGTCGATAATTAGTATGTATTTTCGTAGCGCACTCGGTTTTTATTACCCGTAACGTGGTCCTTCTAAAAGATTTTCCTTGTTACAAGAGTACTATTTCCATAAACAAGTCATTCTTTATTACTTTTCTTAAGTAAAAAAAGCACAAATTTTATTGCACCATTTCACTAGAAATAATGTTTATTTCGAAATGAACAAAAGCCTCCTTGGACAGGACGTGGGTCACATGATTTGCTTCTCGAGTGATCATCAAGCACTTGAGCTTGTAGAGAGAGTGAATAAGGTCTAAGATATTGCGGTGCTACAATTTTGACTCTATGATCATTATATATAGAATTCATTTCCCTTCAAATTTTAAACCTTTTAAGACATTCACAAGATATGTAGATACCTCACCTCGAAATGATTTAAATTTAGTAGCAACTAGTTCTCCTTTTGCATGCCTACTCAAAATTTCAATACCATAATATTGCGCGACATGCTATGAGCGTTTGTAGTCTTAATACCACATACCCATGGCTGAATCTTTTGGTACTTCGCAATAAAATTCATCTTCTCTTGTAGTAAAACTTTCAATGGTCTATGCACTCCTTGAATTGATCATTGTTGCAATAATGTTCCAACAATTTTTTTTTTTTTTTGGTAATTCAGGTGTCCAAACTTCGTCCGACTAATCCTGAAGAGTGGCGCATTCCTCTTGATTCACCACTAGAGTAAATTCGGATGCGGACACAGCTTATACACTTAGGTCGAGTATTCGGGATGCGATTTTCCTCCTTGTAGACCTTCCTTTACGACGTGTGAAGAGAACCCCGAAGGAACGACAAAGCGCACCATAATTTTGCCTCCACGGGACATCTACATTCCAACATAAATGTTACCTTCTAGCTGCCGCAAAAATTCGAACTTTCGATACTCCGTAGATAACCCCTCTCCTTTACCACTGCATCATGCTCCTGGGGCTAATGTTCCAACTTTTTTCGTTGCACTTGGATTGGTTTTCAGTTAATTACTAACTTTTGTCCTTGTTGATGCTTTCTATCCAAATATCTTTTAAATACTTGATGCGTGCTCCCCTAAAAAGGGAATTCCCCGTTCAAGAATACCTGAGCCCTCGTCCATTGGTAGATTTTCTCTCTATTTATTTTTTTCCTTCAACTTATTTAAAAGTGAGGGACAAATAAAGCCTATTTATTTCTCTTAACGGGTTTTTGGGAAGAAAACTGATATATACTAATACTATAATGTGTTAATGGAATGTTGTCGATAACACTACAAATAAATAAATGAATGAATAAAGTTCAAACATAGATACAACAATGAGCAAAAGTTGAAGACTTATATTACAATTAAATTAAAAGATAGTACAATAATAAAATAAAATAAAATTGATAATTATATTCACACGACAACGTGGTTTTTATTAACATAGTAAATTTAATAGCAATAAAGTTCTTCAATTTTTACTTATTTTCACACTGTTTCTCCAACTTTTTCTACTGAATTTTATCATTCACATTGGGTTAATTTCAGAAATGGTCACTGAAGTTACATGAAAATTACAAAATGGTCACTGAAGTTCAAAACTTTCATGAACGATCACTCAAATTTCAGGTGCTTTCAGAAATGGTCACTGAAGTTTAAGATTTTCACCAACGGTCACTGAAATTTAGGAGATGTTTCACTAACGGTCACTGAAATTACAAAAAGTTTCAGGAACGATCACTGAAGGGTTATGCATTTTTTTAGTTTTTGGGCGACTTTTTCGGCCACTTCCGACCACCAAAACCGCCGGATTTTGATATCTTTGGAAAGCCCACAATCTCCTCTTCAATTGCCACCCAAAATCTCCCCCAAACTCCAAACGATTCGACCGAAAAATCGCAGCAAAAGTCGCCCAAAAAATTGAAAAAATCTGCCCAAATTTTTCCAATTTTTTTGGCGACTTTGCGACGACTTTCCGGCAACTTCCGACCACCAAAATCGCCGGGTTTTGATACCGTTGGAAAGCACACAATGTCTTCTTCAATTACCACCCAAAATCTCCCCCAAACTCCAAAAGATTCGACCGGTGAAAGTTGATGATAAAAATACGACAGTAAAAGTTAATTACATAAATGCAAAAATAAGCAACACATAAAGATCTTTATTACAAATAAAATTCAAATTAAAAGATGATTCATGCAACAAAATTTGTGAATATTATTACCCCAATAAAAAACTATTTCAACAATAAAACCACCCATTGTTATTTGTACAAAAATTAATTATTTAGGTACTTTAAAATTACTTAACGACAGATTTATAAGCTTAACCAAACACGCTCCAATTTGTAAATTGAATACCCCATCCCCAATCTGTTCGTGTGAACAAAATTCGAGCAAAAACTGAGCAAGAGAAAGAGAAATGGAGGGGGCTTCGCTAGCGTTCACTACAGCTTCATCAGCACCTTCAACTTTCCTTCACCATAGGCCAACCATTTTCAAACAATCCCACGCCAATTCCTGCTTATTACATTCCATAGGTACACCCATTTCAAGCAATACTTGTAGAACAAGAAAATACAACTTTTCAGTGAAAGCAGCAAATCAGAGTTCTTCTTCGAGAAATCAGACTTTATCGAGTAGCTGGGATGTCTCGAATTATGCAGCTCCTTCATGGCTACCCAGATTCGAAGAGCTTGACACCACTAATATGCTCCTTAGACAGAGAATTATCTTCTTGGGTACTCAGGTTTGCAATTTAACTAATCATTATTTGATTTTGCTTATGGGATTTTTGTTTCCTTGTTATGGCTAATTGTTCTTCATTTGGGTACTCGAGTTCTAATTGGTTTTAATTTGGGTTTCAATATCATTATCCATATACACATACTCAACCAATTTACTTGGGGAAAATGATATTAGTAATGTATTGAAAACTAACTAACTTTAAATTCTATGTCGGTCATTAAATTTGATTTTGTTGACTTTATTACAATTTGGTCATTTTGTCCATGCCCATTAGTTTGAATAGCGAAAAAGCTGAACTGCAAGTCTAGATTTTGACTTCTGATGTGGGTTTTTCGCCTCCTTGCTTGTTTTTCAATTGGGCTTTCTATTATTATTTTGATTTACTTTTATTTTCTTGGCCTAATGGTGTATGGATTGCGTTCTAATTGGTTCTATTTTGGGTTTCCTTATCATTATCCACATGCATACGTTCAAGGAATTATTGGGGGAAAATGCTATTATAATGGTACAAAGTTTGATATTTGGAGTAGATTGTGATGCTTTAATACAGAGATGGGATATTGGAGTAGGTTGTGATGTTTTAAGCCGCTTCACACAGTTTTCAAGCAGAAGATAAACACAAAAACACCCATGTTAACTTTTCATAAAGGCATCAAGATTGTTAGTTGTTACGGTTGTATTCAGCTTTGGCTTGTGGGATGTGAAATTCGAAGGGATTAATTCTATTATGGAGGACTTGTTTTCTAAAGTTATACTAATTTTTTATTTTTTTGAAAAGAAGAGGATGTAGATCTTTACCTTTTCTTTTCTGGTTAATAATGGTGATGGACAGATAGATGATGAGACAGCGGATTTCATCATAACCCAGCTGCTATTGCTAGATTCCGAAGACCCGAAAAAAGATATCAGATTGTTTATTAATTCACCTGGTGGTTCTGTTACTGCTGGTACGTGAATTGTTAGTGCTGTTCTATTTGGAGGCAATACTGAGTTTGCTTAATATTCTCCTCATATATTTGGATATATATATATATATATATATATGAAAATTTATTTTCTGTTACACATAAAATTGAAACTGTTAACCAAGGACAAAATGCAGAATAATCTTTTCAGGTTTTTACTTCTTTATAGCCACCACAACCTGTGGAATGGCGAAAACAACAATACTTACTATCACTTGATGTAAGGGCAAATCACAAGTGTTTCATTCTTAAGAAACGGGCTTAAATATTATGTTCTTACTTCTTGCGGACTGTATAATGTGACCGTGTTAGTATCCACCCAATGTAAACTGTTAATTTGTTCCAAATATTGAAGCATGCACACAACAATTAATCAGTTGATACCTGCAATGGACAACTAACTGATATTTCCCCTTTAAAAGCATAGTCTAATCCAATTGCGCTAAAATGTGTATTTGTTGCTTCTAGTGGTTGATATATAACTATGACCCACACCCCATTCCTGAAGAGAGAAGAATGTACTCACAAGCTTGTATTCCTCAGTACTCAGGAACTCACAAATGAGACCAACTGGTTAATTGCATTATTCCTTTTCCTTTTTCTTTTTTCCTGTCTGTATGTGAGTTATTATGTTCGGGGTGGGGGCGGGTTACGGAACTTCGACCCGAAGTGGGTACGGGTATTAAGGTCCCTGTCCCGCCGCACAAAAATTTAAATTTTTAACTTTTATTTTAGCATTTTATTATTTAATTTGCTGTGTGAATGTTTCAGTATATAACCCACCCAATTTTCCAACCCAAGTCCAAACCCACAACTAAACCTTTAACCCAACCAATGCCCACTTGTCCAGTTTCCCACGCCACCTACCGCCTTTCATGCCACCATTGAAAATTTAGAGAATCAAACAAAGATATTGGCCTTCCAGTTTCTATGACCGTTGGACTAACGGGTTGTCAACTAATATCAAGATTTCATTTGCTTTTCTCTCTCTCTCAAGAGCACCATTTCAGTCTACAATCTAAACTAATTATAAAAATTACTTCTTTCTTGAATTTTCGTCTTATGTTTTTGATCATTTATTTGTATTTAAAGATCTATTAAACTTCTTTAGTAAACGTTGCATTACTCTTTATTTAATTTTCACGTCTATCTGATCATTTTGTTTCTTTTTCCTCTGTCATTTCTTTTTTTGTTCTTTTTCATATTCGACAAAGAAGAGAATATCGTTTTTTCTGTAATTTTGGATTGTACAAAAAGAACTTTTGTCTTTCAAACATCCTTATTATATTAATAAAAAAAAGGGTAATAAATAGGGCAGGGATCCCTAGCCGCCCTGTCCCGCCCCGCCCCGCCCCGTTGTCATCCCTAATCCTTACGAATAATGTGTTCCTTAAAGTTTTGTCCTTGTGAAGATTTTTAGTATTTGATTAGGTGTCAAAACATTTGAAAGTCGATCATCTCCTCCTAGAGCATTTGGAAATAATTAGGGCACGCCTTTCATTTATATGTTATTTTCATTGAGGGTTGGAACTTTATTATCTAGGATGTGTACTTTGTTTAATACTTATCTGCTAAAAGAAGTTGCTTGTTCTTTGCTTTCAAGCCTATAACTTTTTAGGCTAGCATTTTCAAATAGTGAAGTCCGTCCTTCGAATTGCTGCTTGTAGGAATGGGCATTTATGATGCGATGAAATTGTGCAAGGCTGATGTTTCTACCATCTGCATGGGCCTTGCTGCATCCATGGGTGCATTCCTTCTTGCCTCTGGTAGTAAAGGGAAAAGGTTTTGCATGCCTAATTCGAGGGTCATGATCCATCAACCTCTTGGAACTGCTGGGGGCAAAGTAAGTGCTTTTTTTTTCCCTCCTTTTCTACATTGGTGGCTTCCATAGGTTTCTATTCTTGTTATTCCGTGCCTATAGTATTTCGGGAATGTAAACTTACCTTTTCTACATGACGTAATGGTAGACTCGAATCATTGAGCACTTGAATGATTTCAAACATGACAATATCCTTCCCCTCATCTCTACTCTTTCCATTTATGCCCACATACAAGGATATCAATTGATGTTCTGAAAGTTCTAAGTTTCTCCCATTTTTTGATTAAACAGTGGGTCTCAGATATAGCTACGTTACCCATAGTCAAGTACCCTTTTGTAATAAACCCATTCTAAGACTAGATAATTGTCTATATACATAGGTCTGACCAAGAAAAAGAGCTTTTACATTGCATTGACTTAAACTAGAACCTGTTTTAGCAAAACCAGACTAACTGAAAACTTATTTATAAGTGTACTGAGGATAATCAAGCCACAATCATATCGATCACTAAAACCTGTTTGGTTCTTCCCCGATACAATCCTACCAAGCCAATAGAAAATTGGATAATGTCAAACTGGTTCTAGCATTAAAACTGAAACTGAAATACACCATACTTCTAGCTAGCATGAAAATTTCAAAACTACCTTGAGAGCCTAACCTTGAGAGCCTAAGAAATGAACTTGCAGTGCAAACAACTTATTATATAAAATAATCTGGAGTATACTTCCTTAACCTCCAAGTGCATGCTAGATTGGATTGTTAGTATCATGAACAAGAATTTAATTTCTTTATAATATTGTCCAATGCTATCCAATTATATTTACCAAACATGTTAAAGAGTATTTTCTTTTCATGTTTTTTACATGATGACCACCACTTTTTAGGTTCCCCCAGCCAATAACTTCTATTTACCCTATCAATTGCTACTACGAAATTTCTCCTTCCTCATAGAGTCATTATTTTTGAAATTTTGCCTGTGAGCATTATTACAATGGGTCTTTTTGTGTTTGTTGCCTAAAGGCAGCTTTCCCTTTTTCAAGTACATATTGACTACTACCCATGAAATGAAGCTCCCCTAGATGAATTATTCAGGAGGATATTGTTTTATGTAAATGAAAGTACTTACTACAGACTAATTCTAAAATGATGTAATTTGTTTCTAGGCAACAGAGATGAGCATACGCATAAGAGAAATGGCATACCACAAAGTTAAGCTCAACAAAATACTATCTCGAGTCACAGGGAAGCCTGAAGAGACAGTATAGTCATCCAAATCCAAATCCCAACCTCAATTTTGTTTTTCAATCTTAACCCTTTAACTACCCTTTGGGGAAGTTTTTGGCAAATTCTTGAATTTCTATGAATTCATTTGTTTGCTATTTTTTATTTCCTTGCAGATTGAAGTGGATACTGATCGTGATAACTTTATGAATGCTTGGGAGGCAAAAGAGTATGGATTAGTTGATGCTGTTATTGATGATGGCAAACCCGGACTAGTTGCACCCATTGCAGATGCATCGCCTCCACCCAGAACCCGGGTATGGGATCTTTGGAAAATAGAAGGCAGCAAGAAAGCCAAGAAGAATTTGCCATCGGAGGAAAAGATTTCGCAAAATGGATATGCCAGTGAGCAGAGAAATGATGACGATAGAGGCACGGAAAAGGAAGAGGAAGCACCTGCGCCTATATGAGGCACATGGCGGATATTTCTGGTACACGCTGTAATATTGAACAGCTCAGCAGTTCTTTTTATGTGTAGTTGAGCGTTATCTGAATACAAAGAAAATGTGAAATTCAAAGTAGGACTGTTTCTTGTTCTTTTCCTTCTCAGTTTTATAATGAAAACTGATTCTTCTGTTTCTCGAGTTAAATGGGAAGATCTAAACTTTCTTCTATGCAAAAATGAATAGTCTGATATTTCTATCTTCAGTTTTATGTCAGTTTTTTTTTCTTTTTCTTTTTTTATTGCATGTCTGATGATTCTCTTGATCACAGCCCTATGAAATGCTGTACATAGTGCAATAATAAAAATTCAACTTCCATTTTTTTTTTCCTTCATCTTCTTTAGCTCATGTTTGATGTCCATTAGAAGTGTATTTTTGGGGAAAATGAATTTTGGAATAGTGATTTTTTGGAGAATGTGGTTAAAGAATAGAAAAAAATTTACTTTTTACTTGAAAAATATTTTATTGTGGGTCTAGTGTGCTGTAGACATGAATCGTGCGGTTTCGACCTTGTGTTAATTGGCCATCCCACTTTTCACGCAAACCGTAAGAACGGCCAACTAAAATAGACACAACAACGTGAAAATTCTATGCAGAATGATATTGTTGAATATATCTTTGCCAACTTCAAAATGACAATAATAACATGAAACCAGTATCAAAAGTGTGCCAGTACAAAAGTCTTCACCTAATTACATAAACAAAGTGGCTTCACCAATCCACTTCCCCTAGGAACCATAGTTATATCTTAATTGTGATAAATTTTACATCAGATCTAGGAAAAAGCTTTTGCAGAGCACTCTACTAAGGATTATCATCTTCAAGCTTAGGCAGAAACAACAACAAAAAAAATAAAAGTGTGCCAGCGATGTACCAACCATTAAATATTGCAATAGAATTAACAAGGGATGACAATCCATCTAGTGAATTCACAATGGCAAGGCTTCCGCTCGGAGGTGGCCAGCACAATTTACGCTTTTCAGATAGAGTTGACAGAATCACCATCACTGCTTTCACTGTCACTACTGCTACTTCCACTTCCGCTCCCGCTCCCACTGCCACTCCCACTACTCTCACTACCACTGCTACTAGAGCTTGATGTTTGGTCTTCTCCTTCTGCGTTGACCTGTGCTCTCAGGGCTTCTGCTGCATTTTGGCCACTTTTATCAGCTTCATCGTCACTTGCATCAACATCGGCAATCTCATCATCGGTATCAGTTTGATGCGGTATGTTGATATCAATACCAGTGCCGTATTCTTTGATGTCCATACCGGTTTCAAATTCTTTGACATCAACACCGCTTTCAAATTTTTTGACATCGAAGTTTCCGCCATTAGTGCCTGCTCCAATGTCATCGTTGTCGTCATCATCGTTCAATATATCCAATTGCTCCTCCAGGTCGTCATTCTTAAGGTCCCGTGGCGGTGATGGATTTGAAGGGTTTTCTTGGGCTGCTGGATAATCATTGGCCTTCCCATTTCTAGATTTAGCATCTGTGTAAGGACAAGAAAAAACAGGAACTATAACATATGTATTACTTCAACTGTAAAGCTAGTTTTTCCACATACTACCCAGAGAAAAGGGGGGGGGGGGGGGGGGGGGGGGGGGTAGGAATCAACAATACAAAATGACTTCAACAGATGTTCAAAACCATCAAAGCTTATCTGAACTGTTCCTCATAGCGATAAAAATTAATCACCCCCTCCGTATTGAAGACTTGTATTTTGCAATTCATGTTCAACATAGAGGAAAGCATAGGTGACAGTGTTGGGTCGAATTTATTTGAAGATCCTCTACACACATCTTAGTAGATTTTGTTCTTTAGAGCAATAAATATGAATCCAACTCATTATAAATAATATGTTTTGCGATTAACATCTCCATCTATAGATAGGATCATTTCTAGTACCAAGCAAAACAATATCTAGAGAATAGGAGTACTCCCGAGCACCATGGGAAAAAAAGGCCTTTGGATTTAGAGTGAAATCATCCACAAATCTTGTAGACATTTTCACAAGTTAATGCAAAAAGTAAAGGCAACAGCAACAAAGCCAGATAAGGAAAAATTATTTGCAGCTGCAGAAGAACTTAAACTGCATTTGAAAGTGGTAGGATCTATCCCTATGACTAATCACAGTTGTAGGCAAATTATTTTTTTTTTTATGGCACATCAATTTCTAAATAAAAAATTTGGTACCTGCAAGTGCCTTTATTTTCCTTATCATTAATAAGTGCAGTGAAACTTGAAAAAAAAGAACTACACTAAGTGATGTACAGAACAAGTAACCAATAGGGTAAACTCAATAAAATATTCAGAAGTCAAATTCAGAGAAGCAGAAATATTGGCAGGAAAAAAGATGGGGTGAAGGAAAAAAAAAATGTATCCTCGCACAACTCCTTCATTTCATACCAAGACCTTTTCTTTTAATATTAGCTTCAATTGCTGCCTTGACATGAGCACATGCTAATCATCCCTTTCTAGAAGAAAGGAATAGGCAAAGGGAAAAACTCTTATTCTTTTTTAACGAAGTTCTCTGATTTATTTTTCTTTTCTCTTTAAATATTCAGTGAGTCTAAAATGCAGAACCTAACCAAGATGTACGGATTTTTTTTTTTTTTTTTTTATTTTTTTATCAAGGAGAGATGAGAAAAGTTCAAATGCAGTGCATGCATTAACTATTCTAAATTAAGGAAAACGTGCCTGAGCTTTTGAAGTCCCCAATTTCAATTCGTTCAACTTCAGCCTGCACAATTACACAAAATAAAAGTTCCATTTACTAATATGACAGTCAGAAGCAGCCAAGACAGAAAAAAGAGAATACTAACTTTATAATCAGAAGAGAATTCCTTTTTCAATTTTGTTCTTGTTGGGGGATAAAGAAAACATGCATGCACAAAAATTCTGAAAAGGCAAAGATGATCCGTTGCGATCTAGATTGTTACAAGTGCCCCTCTTTGCAGTGCAAGAAAGACATCAAAAGAAAGAAGAATTCTGTCAAATCAAATCATCTCTGTGCTAATGCAATATACCAGGATACTTTGTTTTTGTTTTTTCAAAAAGTAACATCTAAGTTCAAAATATGACTCCAGATTTTTGTACCCTGTAAACCATACATTAGCCCATAAAAACTAGTTCTAGAAAGAAAACCCACCGGCATCACATGAAATGCCTCTTTGTTCAGAGGCTGATATTTAGGCACTTTCCCAACTGGTGGTGAACTTGCATCTGAGGGTCCAGCTGATGAAGCCGCTGTAGATATAGATTCACCCTGCATTCGATTATGCCTCAACCGCTTTACAGCACGGTGTAATCTCTCTAACCGAAAAGACTCACCATCAAAGAAAAGAACAGCATCATTTTCCTTGTAATCCTCACTAATGCCCTCAAACGTCACCTTTGGTTTCCCTGGTTGATTGTTTTGGAACTCAACAGTAACCTTATTATCCTTACTTTTGTGCAATGTGCCACGCTGATTCTTATCAATCGAAGCTGGCTTAAATTCATCTGGGAAAAAGAAAAGAAAACAATTTAGAGAGAGAGAATTATATTTCTGCTACTCCCGACACAATCATGAACTTAAGAAAGGAGAAATAAAAGAGGAACAAAAAAAAATAAAAACCCAAAAGCAATTCTCCACGTGCTAGGTTCTCATGGAGGATTCAATTAGGAAAAAAGTGTCACCGCATGATCGTAACAAGCACTTTAAGAGAAGAATATTATTGAATTTTGTGACAAAGGAATTCCTTTTTCAAGAAAATATACCATCATGAATGAATTACTTGTGATTAGACATTGGGGGTGCTTCATTTTTCCACCTCATTCATCTCAAAAAACACGTGTCTGTTGATTTACAAAATCTCTCCCTATTTCACACACTTTCTGCACATCCATTCAATCCTTTCTTTATGCAGTTGAAGCTGTTCATAAACTCATAAAAAAACCATAGAGCATAAAAAGAAAAAACTGAAACAGCATGCTTCTCTGGCATTCAAATCCTTATTCTTGGTAAAAAAAAAAAAGCATTACAACAGGGAGAAAAAAGCACAGCAAAACCAATTTGCCTTCTCCCTTCATACTTTTCATCAACTAAACATATCCCGTGAAACAAAACAACAAAATATTTCATCATAAAGTAGAAAAATAATGGTCTTGCACTTTATCACTACAATTCATTCAATTACCACAAAATGCAACCTAATTCAATTACTGGAACCAAGCCAATCAACCCAGAAATGTAGACTACTCTACAACAAATTGCTTATTAATCCGTATGCATATGAAACTTTATACGAGAGGAAGGAACTATGCATACAGCGTAAAGTACAGAACTTGGAGGAAGGATGGTCGTCCTTGAATGAGGAGCCTAGGGTTAGATTGTACCACCGATCGGATTTCGGGGCTGTATTGGGCTCCTTCGAGTTGATTCCTGCCATTTTTGGCTAATATTTTCTGATCACAGAATTCTGCAAACCCTAGGTTTCGATTTAGGCGTGACGTTTGGGGATTATTTTGGGGGAGGCATACTGCGACAAATATTGTCGATTAGACAATTTTAGGTTGTTTATTTAACTTATAAGTTAGATTCAATTCGGTCACTGAACTTTTGTTCTATATTGATTGATTTGTTCCAAATTAGTCATTGAACTCTTTAAGACTGGTTGTAGTATCAGTCTCTATAGTAGTCTTCATTTTAAAAGTTAATGTTAATTTTTTTTTATGTGCAACGACCAATTGTCATATCAGAGATACGACTTAATGGATTGATTAATTTAACTTCAATATCTAGACATGTTTGGTGAATTGATTCCGATGCCACTACTCATATAAATATGTTTATATAGGATTGTCTAAACAGTCGAAAGTCAAATGATGCTGAAAGATTCATCTATGTGGACGACGAAAAATCAATCGAAGTTGAGGCAATAGGGACCTTTAGATTATTATTAAAGACCAATTTTTATTTGGATTTGAAAGAGAATTTTATGGTACCGTCCTTTAGAAGAAATTTGGTTTCTATTTTTGTATTGAACAAATTCGATTATTTTTCTTAATTTGAAAATAATAAATTTAGTTTTTTCTTGATTCAAATCTTGTGGATATCGATTCTTTATCTGAATATGATAATCTATAATTGTTTGATTACTCGGTTGCCTCTTATAATGAAACATTGCATGTGAATTTACGAGGTATTAAACGTAAATTAACCAATGAGAATTCTGCTTCATTATGACACAAGCGTTTAGGTCACTTTTCTCGGAAGAGAATTGAAAAGCTTGTATCAGAAGGAATTCTAGATCCCTTATTTTTTATACTTCAGTGTTTGCGTAAATTGTATTAAAGGAAAAACAAACAAACAAACAAACATAAAGAGATTAGGTGTCAATAGAACTTTGGACGTCTTAGATCTAATTCATATGAATATCTGTGGATCATTCCCTTCGACTTCCTAGAATGGCCAGCAGTATTTTATTATTCACCTGCCCAAAGAAATGTCAATATTTAACAGAATTATTTACACACTTGTGGTAATAAATATGTGACAATTGTAAAGTTTCTTTTAAGTGAACAATAAATCGATCCAAAGATAGATTAATTGTTTGACATGGTTTATTGTCAATATTTGATTACTACATCAAGAATACCACTTATAAATTGGTAATTCTGTCTCAAGACTAAATATCAAGGTTGTGCACGGTATCTTGTGATGGAGTTTACCATTACTTGAATTAATTAATTGTTTAATACGATATCTAATGTGAACATGATTCTTTGTTTTTGTTCTCTATTCAGTTAATTATGCTTCTACGATATCTGTTAATATCAATTCTATTCCTGTGCTAAATGGAACCAACTTTAAGGATTGGAAATGGAACGTTCAGATCGTTCCTAGCTGCATGGACTTAGACTTTACGTTAAGAACTAAACCACCTGCTGCACTTACGGATAAAAGTTTTGCTGATAAAAAAGGGACGTTGATAAGCGGGATCGTTCAAACCGCATGAGTCTTATGATCATGAAGCTTGGTATTCCGGAATCATTCATGAGCGTTGTGTCCGATGAGGTAACTACTGCTAAAGAATTTATTAATGAAATTGAAAAACACTTTGCAAAAAATGATAAGATCGAAGCTAGTACGCTTCTAGCGAAATTAGTTTTACTAAGGGTCCGTTTGATAGAAAGATGGAATTTACGTGGAAAGAAAATAAATTACAGGGAATTGAATTGCCTAGAATTTGTTTTACTAGGAATTGTAATTAAAAGTGTTTGATTGGTATAATTTTTCACCTGTAAAATATAATACTTTTGGTCTCCGTTTGACTTTGTTTTTTATGAAATTGTCAATTAAAGAGATAAATTTTCTTACCATTGAGGACAAAATTTGTTTAGATTGTCAAAAAAAAAATTGAAATTTTTTTTATGTTCGTTTGACTTTATTTTACATGGAATTTGTTAATTAAAGGGATACTCCATTTTTCATGGAAAATCTTGGCTTATGAAAAATAGCCTAAGGGTCCGTTTGATTGCAAGATAGAATTTGGGTGGAAAGAAAATGAATTACAGAAAATTGAATTGTCTAAAACTTGTTTTACCTAAAAATTGTCAATTAATTGTATTTTATTGGTATAATTTTTCACCCTGAAAATTTTGAAATTTTAGATCTTTTTATGTTCATTTGACTTTGTTTTCTATGAAAATTGTCTAGTAAATGAATATATTTTTTTTTATCATTGGCTCTAAAATTTGTTCCAATTGCAAAAAATAAAAAATAAAAAACTGGAATTGATTTTCCCACCAAAGTGGTAGGAAAGCCAATTCCATGAAAAATGGAAAAATTACAAAATATGGAAAATAATTTCCATGAAAAATTTGGCCAACAAAACAAGTCAAAAGTGAAAATTAGAATTAATTTTTCCAACTTCCATAGAAATTTTTGCCCAATCAAACAGGGCCTAAGGTATAAAGGTGAACGAAATATTGGGGAGTGCATCATGGAAATATCTCATATTGCTTCAAAACTGAAAGCACAAAATCTTGAGTTGTCTGATGATTTGCTCGTGCATATAATTTTGATTTCTCTTCCTGCACAATACAATCAATTCAAAGTTAGTTACAACTGTCAAAATGAGAAATTGACTCTAAATGAGCTCGTTTTGTACTGTGTACAAGAAGAAGAAAGGTTGAAGTAAGATAGAACTAAAAGTGCTCACTTGGCTAGTACATCTAAGGACAAGGTCAAGAAAAGAAATAATAAGGAAGTTTCACCCGGTCCAACTCAAAAGAAATAGCAAAAGCCTGTAAAAATGATGAATTATCTGGCTGTTACTTTTGTGAAATCCCGGGACACTTGAAAATGGATTGTACCAGATACCACGCTTGGCGTGAAAAAAAAGGTACATTTCTTACTTTAGTTTGTTCTGACGTTAATTTAGCTTCAATATCTAGACATACTTGGTGGATTGATTCCAGTGCCACTACTCATATAAGTATGTCTATGTAGGATTGCCTAAACAGCCGAAAGTCAAATGATGCTGAAAGATTCATCTATGTGAGCGACGAAAGTCAGTTGAAGTTGAGGCAATATGGAATTTTAGATTATTATTAAAGACCGTTTTTTATTTGGATTTGAAAGAGACTTTTATGGTACCGTCTTTTAGACGAAATTTGATTTTTATTTCTGTATTGGACAAATTCGATTATTTTTGTTCGTTTGGAAATAATAAATTTAGTCTTTTTTTTATTCAAATCTTGTGGGTACCGATTCTTTATCTGGATATGGTAATCTATATTTGCTTGATTCTGTTGCCTCTTATAATGAAATCTTGCATGTGAATTTACGAGGTATTAAACGTAAATTAACCAATGAAAATTTTGCTTCATTATGGCACAAGCATTTAAGTCATATTTCTTGAAAGAGAATTGAAAAGTTTGTAAAAGAAGGAATTCTTGATCCCTTGATTTTTCAGACTTAAATGTTTGCGTGAATTGTATTAAGGGGAAACAAATAAACATAAAGAGATTTGCCAATAAAACTTCGGATTTCTTAGAACTAATTCATATGGATATGTGTGGGTCATTCCCTTCGGCTTCCTGGAATGGTCAACAATATTTTATTATGTACATAGATGATTATTCTCGATATGGCTACATAATTTTGTAACGCCCTGACCTGCATGGACCGAAACGTCACTAGATTAACTGTATTGTAGCCTTCGACTTAATAATTAACCATACTTTTAGCGGAAAACTTAAATATTTAATTTAAGAATTTAATTCAAAATAATTTTTTAAAAAAAATAATTCAATGCCAAAAGAAACAATTTCAAAAAAGGTCTTTAAAATATTTTTCATGCATGCATTCACTATTGACGTGAAATATTAGGTAAAACTTTAAAAATAAAAGTTGACGTCTTTGTTTTCTATCTCAAGCGACAATTGATAAAATAAATTTGTTTGCATAGTTATTGACTCCGAAACTTCATGAAATTTTTTTGTAAAGTAGAAAACTCATTATAGTATGACATATCCAAAAATCGACTCCCGTCGGCAACATATGGGGTATTAAAATATTTTTCAAAACCCCTGTAGCGACTCGATTAGAAGGTAACCAGTGCAGTTTACTTAAAGTGCCATATAAAATTCTACACATATTTAAACGACATGATTTCCAGTCTATTCAGTAGCTAACTCGTGAGGCCATCAAACCCCGTTGGTTTTGTCAAAAAATTCGAAGTAACGATCGAGTTATGAATTTTTGAAATCGAGGGCAGAAGCTGAAAACAGCAACAATATTCAGTGCAGTTTACTTTAAGTAACGTATAAAATTCTACCGACATCGTATTGACGTGATTCCAAGTTTATTCAGTAGCTAACATGTGAGGCTAACAAATCCATAGGTTTTGTCTAAAAAATTCCAATTAACGATTGAGTTACGAATTTTTAAAATCAAGGCAGAAACTGAAATTTTAAGGAAACAGCAAACTTTAAATCGCTAACACTTTTTTTTTTTTTTTTTTTTTGTAAACGGTGGATTGTAAGTAAATTTCTATCACGCATATCTACTTTCAAACACAACTTATTCTTAAACCAATGTTTTTTTTTTTTTTTTGGATAGTTTCACTTATGACGTCCATAGAAATCTGTTTTAAAAAAAAACATAAACATTTCATAATCAAATTAAAAATATAGAGTCACCGGCTTCTCCACAGCACGTTGCACCTTCATTTACAGTCATCCACGCCCCAAGCAAAATCAAAACAACTTGTAAGGAAGGAAATAAACTCATGAGTTTGAAACTCAATAGGCATTTTCGGTGTATTTCATTATCAAATTAGATAATTCAAAACATAGATTCATACCGTCACACATAGAAGGATTTTCGGCAAAATTCAACTTCTATAGAGTTATGATTTAACATAACACGTAGAACCAGAGAATGATCATTCAAACATAGGGGTGCCGAAACACCATATTCGGAGGTACCGTTTCATTTAAAACTTTTATGAAAAATCATAATTCAAAAACAAAATAATCACTTGCACCTCTACCTACCTTCGTTTGACGCTTGTGAATCGATGAAGTTGGAAGTAAAATATTGTTTCCCAAATGCAACTAGTTCCTTACTTGGAAACTGTTTTTGTTCAAAGTGTATGTATTTCGATGTATAAACTACACATATTATTAGGAAGTATGAAAATTTTGGTCATGAAAGGCAAGAAAACGGTTAGTATGAATAATTTGGAAATGCGCCCTTGTTTGAGTCTCATTTTTTTGAAAAAATTCATTTTTCAATAATATTTTGACATCATTTCAACCATATATTTTTTTAATAAAATAATATTAAATGCAAATCTAAAAATTGTCCTTATTTTTAACCACATATTTCTCATCAATACACTATTCAAAAATTCATTCTCCTCTCCAAAATGGGGCTCAAACAAACAAGGGCGAAAAGGGTAGAAAACGGTTGCATTCACCACTCCCCAATTAAGGGGAATTTAAAATGGATTTATTGGTTGATTGTAGGTTTCATTTCCAATTCCAGGTAGTCAGGTACACTGAAACGGTAATACATGTGTGTGTGTGTGTTTTTTTTTTTTTTTTTTTTTTTGGAATTTAATGATTTGTTTATTTACCAATTAATGAAATATATTCCTGCGTGTATTATATTATCCTTGATTTCTACAACTTATTTAATTATCCAATCCACACATAAATTTCCTTTCACTTATAAATTGGCCCTTTTGAAAAATGTGTGCAAACCAAATCTTATAAATATTTACTATACATACAAAAATAAATTTTCATTGTCGGGTCAAATCTTTGAAAAACATTAAGGGTGTGTTTGATAGAAAGATGGAAAATGAATGGCAAATAAAATGTTTGGCAGAGAAGTGATTTGCCTAGAATTTATTTTAGAGGGAATTGTAATTAATGGTGTTTGATTGGTATAATTTTCCACTTAATCCGTTTGACTTTGTTTTTCATGCATATGGTTACTTTTTGGGATAATTTTTTTACAATTTGTATTAAAATTTATTTGGATTGCCAAAATGTAAAAAAAAAATTAAAAAAAATTATTTTTATAAAATTTTTATGTTCGTTTGACTTCGTTTTTCATGCAAATTGTCAATTAAATGGAATAAAAAATTTTACCATTGAATTTAGAATATGTTTTCATTACCAAAAAGTAAAAAAAAAAAAAAAAAAAAAAAACACCCAACAAGGTGGAAAATAATTTCTCACTAAAATCATAAGAAAATATTTTCCTACTTTTGTGCTTCAAGGGATTGTACATTAGAAATTGGTGGCAAACATTTTCCAGGGCAAATTTGGCAAATCAAACAGCCAAAAGTAGGAACTAGGAAAATATTTTCCTAGTTCCAGGGCAAATTCGGCGTATCAAACGCGCCCTAAGAGTGTGTTTGATAGAGATTATTTGGGAAAAAATGTATTTTAAATAGTGATATGATGAGAAATGTGTGGTTGAAAAAAAAAAAGAAAAAGTTGTTGATGTGATGAAAAATATTATTTTATTGAAGAACATGCGGTTGAAAATGAGTAGCAAAATAAGAATGAAAAATAAAAATGTGGCCCAAACGGACTCTAAATTCCATTCAATTTCATCAAATAATTTTGAAAAACATGTATGGTGGTCAGACATGGGTTGCACGTTGAACCACTATAAGATTGTAAATAAATTTATTTAAAACATATTGGACTAATATTGGGCTTTCATTTCTCATGTGGGCCGAGCATAAGGTTCGTCTATGGGCTAGGCTCGATGTGCTAGATCATCACATAAAAAAAAAACTTAATTTCATTTTATTTTTCGGGCTTCTACATATTTCATTCATGATAAATCCAAATCACTGGACATGTTCAAGACTTATAAGGCTAAAGTTGAAAACCAACTCAATAAAAGAATAAAACATGTTAGATCTGACCGTGATTGTGAATACTATGGCAAAATATGACGGATCAGCAAAACAACGTCCATGATATTTTGCTAAATTCCTAGAGGAACGTGGAATCGTCCCACAGTACACCATGCCAAGTTCTCTTAGCATAAACGGTGTTGTTGAAAGATGAAACATAACACTTAAGGACATGGTAAAGAGTATTATTAGTCATTTCACCTTACCAGAATCTCTCTAGGGAGAAGCATTAAAGACTGCAACTTATATTCTCAATATAATTCCAAGTAAAACAACTATCAAAACCCCTTATAAACTTTGGACATGCAAGAAACCTAATTTGAAACATTTGCACATTTAGGGTTGTCTAGTTGAGGCAAGGCCTCATAGGCCTAATGAAAAGAAACTGGATTCTAGAACTGTCATTTGTTATTTCATTCGATACTCTGAGAGGTCAATGTGTTACAAATTTTATGATCCCATAACAAAGTCAATTTTTGAAATGGGAAATGCCCCGTTCTTTGAGGATGTAGAGTTTGCCGGGAGATAAGGTTAGAGATTTTGTCTTTGAGGAGGATTATATAAATATTTCTTCTGTTGCAATTGACTATGATCTAAACCAGGAACAAATTCTTGCTCCAAAACTTGTTCAAGAAGCAATTTCAGATCAAGACAATATTCCATAACCCCTTATAAACAATCAAGAAACTGTTCCAGATGAACAAACTCAATAACCTCAAGAACAAATGTCATTAAAGAGATCCACTAGAGAAAGGAGAATTGCAATTCTGGATGACTTTAATGTATTTCTCCAAGAACATGAGGATATTAATGGATTGATGGAAGAAGATCCAATCAACTTCAATCAAACAATGAAAAGTGATAATTCTCAAAAGTGGATTGATGCCATGAATGAGGAAATAAAGTTCATTAAAAAAAAACTAAGACGTTTGGGAACCTGTCCCATTGCCCGAAGGTACGAAATTCATTGGCTACAAATGAATTTTTAAAATCAAGAGGGATTCGAAAGGTAATGTGGAGAGGTATAAGACTCGTCTTGTTGCAAAAAAAAAATTACTCAAAGGGACGACATCGATTAAGGAGAGACTTTCTCTCCAATTTCAATGAAAGACTCTTTCAGGATTATAATGACACTAGTAGCATATTTTGATCTTGAGCTACATCATATAGATGTAAAGACAACATTTCTCGATGGTGACATTGATGAAACGATATATATGGTGCAACCAGAAAATTTTGTGTCAGGAGACCCAAAGAAAATAGTTTGCAAATTAAAGAAATTCATCTATGGGCTTAAGCAAGCTTTCTGTCAATGGTATTACAAATTTCATCAAATAATTATATCGTTTGGTTTTGAGATAAATGCAGTTGATGATTATGTATATCACAAGTTTAGTGAGAGCAAATATATTTTCCTAGTATTATATGTTGACGACATACTATTTGCTTGCAATGATGTAGGCTTATTGCATGAAACTATGTTTATCAAAGAATTTTGAAATGAAAATTTTTGGCGACGCCTATTTTATATTAGGAATACAGATACATCGAGATCGTTCTCAGGGTATTCATGGATTATCACAAAAGAACTATATCGATAAGGTACTTAAGAGATATATGCAGGATTGAAAATCAGGAGATACCACTGTTACTAAAGGGAGACAAGTTTAGTCTCAATCAATACCCTAAGAATGACCTTAAAGAAAAGGAAATGCAGAAATTCCCTATGTTTCAGCAGTTGGGAGTTTGATGTATGTTTAGGTATATATAGGTCCGGATATAGTATTCATTGTTGGAATGTTGGGCATATATTTAAGTAACCCTGTGATCTATCATTGGAAGGCAGTCAAGCGGGTTATGCGGCATTTACAGAGAACAAAAGATTACATGCTCACATACAGGAAATAAAACCAATTAGAGATCACTGGTTATTCTAATTCTGATTTTGTCAGATGCCAAGACAGTAGGAGATCCACATCGGAGCTATTTCTTCCTGCTGGCTAGAGGAGCTATATCCTGGAAGAGTACTAAGTAGACATGCATAACTTCTTCAACCATGGCAGCGGAGTTTGTAACATGTTATGAGGCATACAATCAAGGAATATGGCTGCCAAATTTTGTTACTAGGCTGTGAGTTTTGAATGGAATTGAAAGACCATTTAAATTATTTTGTGACAATAAGTCGACAGTCTCATATTAGAACAACAACATGAGTTCAACAAAGTCTAAATTTATAGACATCAGAATCCTAATTGTTAAAGAAAAAAGTTCAGAATGGTCAAGGTTACTATAGAACATATTGGGACAAACTCTATGATAGCAGATCATTTTACTAAATGACTATCACCCAAGGTCTTTCATGAGCACACTGCTCAAATGGGTATTGTGCAGTTTGATGATATGCTAGTTTAGTGAGAGCTTGTAATTTTGGATGTTGTCGTTTGACACATGATTATGATAGTGTACATTCAAGTTTATTTCGGTAATAAAGCATTCAGCTTAGTTTTCATTCTGATTAAAGCTTATGATTTGATCTCATTAAAGAATAAAGTATAACCAGTTGTGAATAACCATCTTTCGATCACATTGCATGTAATTTTCATGCTACACATCCACACTTGATTTATGTCATTTGATTGTGTTGATATATGTGACCATTGAGAGTTTAGTTATGATATTTGTAACGAAGAAGGTTTTGATCTTATATTGACATAATTAATGGACGAGATTGTTCTTGAAATGGCTTTTGGTTATGATAGCAAAAGTTTTGAATCCATAAGGTTATACACATTTATAAGGTAACATATGTGGTCCAAGTGTGAGATTGTTGGAAAAATTAATTAATTTATCGTGTTGACCAAAATGCAATTAATTGTGTATAAGGACTATTTTAAAGTTAAGCCCAGATTCAAAGTGATCTAATAAGGAATTTAAATAATTGGGGTTAGGACATCTAAATAAAGTGTGGGTCGAGTTATATGTGTAGAGACTGTATTCATTTAAAATTGTATTTCATTATGGGCGAAAATATATATGGAAACTATATATAGGGTTATAGTTCTCAATTCATATACAACTTCTCATTCTTTGTGTTCATCCCATCAATACAAGATTTTAGAGAAAAAGCATATTGAAGAGGAAGATTTAAAATTACTAAAGCAATTCAAGAATCAAGAAGAAGAATTCAAGAATCTATAATCAAGATTAAAGATCCGGAAGAGAAAATTCAAAGATTATAATTCAAGATTCATCATTCAAGATACAAATTAATGGATCAAGATATGTTCCGCATTAATTATTTATCTTGGTGATTTGACATGAAGATCTTGACAATTATTTAAAGTTTAAATTTCATAAATATTCAACAACTGAATCTATATAAAATCTTTATCAGTATGTGTCGTTTGAATGTTTCCAATTCTCGTGATCAATTTCAAAAATTGAAGGTCAGAATTTGGTCTTGTAATATGTCTCCATGTTTGAGCATTATACAATTCGTGAAAATTAGGGGTTGATTACATGGTTTTTAATCCTAGCACTATAATACTAATGATTATAACTTGCGAGATATTTGTATGAAGATCAATTTATGAAAGATGTTGGGGATTTTGGGAGGAAGATGAATTGACAAAAATTTAGGGATTTTCAGATTAATCAATGAATAATGTTATTCATGATGAAAACTATGGATAGTTGTTCTACGTGACATACATATAATAATTTTTTATTTGATACATAAAGTAATAAAAAAAAAACCTTATTAACGCATCAAATAACAAATTATCTTGCGTATATCCCGTAGGATGACTATTGGTAGTTTTTACTATGAATAGCATTACTCTTAATCAATAGATTACTGTAAGGGCATGTTTGTCGGAGTAAATTAAGTTACCTAAATTATTATCCTTTTTTATTTAGTTATCATGTTTTTATTTTTACTATGATTTTACAGTATTTATTGAAAAAAAAAATGTTACAAAGTATTGTCTAAATATTTATTAAAAATAAGGTAGGTGGCGTAATTTTCAAAAAAAAAAAATAATAATAATAATAATAATAATAATAATAACAACAACATAGGAAAGAATAAAAATAAAATGTAAACTTGATTTTAGTTAATAAAAGAAAGCAAATTCTAAACGAAATACAATCTCCTATCCTATGACCTTTAGATAAGAGACAGTTTCTTCCTAGAATCAGTGAGACCTAACTTAACTACAATTTTTTTTTTTTTTTTTATGCTTAAATATAATAATATTAAAAAATAAAACTAAAAGAAATTAAAAAAAGTTCATATAAAAATTGTTTCTCAAATTTTAGTGGGGCTTAGAATCTCAATGGCCACTGACGAACCCAGACATTTTCTACTGTAAGGTCAAAAATTAAGAAAGCTCGAGCGGAACTCCAGTGCTACAAGGGCGGTGGGCTTCGGTCATTGGTGCTCGAGTGTCTTCTTCTGGCCTTGCCTGACACCCCAAGTTTCTATCATGTCAAGCATCGACATGACATGTATTTGAGTTTTCTAAAAATTAAAGATGAACAAACATAAAAAAATATATAATTCGGCGACTAAATTGGAACAAGAAATTTTCGAAAAAAAAAAAATTCACTTGATAGATTAGATTCCATGAATTACATGTTTGCCATTGCACCAAACCAGTTGGGTTTTTCACATGAAAGAAGAATATTGTCATCTACGATATTCTCAAACGTGGGATATCCAATGAATGCAACAAGGAAATAACAAATGCCAAAAATATTTTTGAATTTAAAACTCGAAGAAAATATTATTTTATTAACAAAATATACACAACAATGGAATTACACACCCAAAATCTCTTCGCAACTTTGTTCATATGGCCACTCCACTATTTCTCACATACACGATATATTCATCTCTCTTTCTCTCACTATTCCCTCAATTCTTTCTTCTCTCTCTATATGCTGATTTTCTCTTATCTCTCCACCGTTCACTCTATATTATATATTGGCAAATTCTCTCCACTCACTGCCCCTCTCAATTTCTCTCACAACTCCTTTATCACCCTTTCTCTTTCTCTGCTCCTCACCCTCTGCATACACTACAATGGCTGGTTGAGACTCTATTTATACTCAACAATGTCGATGGAAATGGGTTAAATTAGTCTTGCAATTGGCAGTGGATATAGCAGCTTTTCTAGATTGTTCCCAACTGCTTGAAGAAGAAGGTTCAAGAAATGGGTTGCAGTTTATATTTTTTTCTAGAGTTTTGTTTAAGGTCGGTGTTGTATCTTCAAGTATTACTCCTTTCCACATATGCCCTTTTTGAAGGTTTCTCAGGAGTTTGAAGGAATTGTTGGCCTGAATTCTAACACAACATTTTGTCCAACATAGGCAAAAACCACATCACCCAATGCATTGAAGAAGTTGAATACATTCCTCGTTGTAGTCGAGGCTCGTGGGTCATAGCTCATGCTTGCTGGAGCTCCATAACGAAGCAAAGATCAAGATGAAAATGGTGAGTTTGTTCTGACTAAAAAAAATTTAAAAATTGTGGGGTTATTTGACCCCACACGACCTCATGTGGGTCCGTCCTTGCCGATTGCCCAAACTTGAGTCAGCCACTGACTCAAAGAAAGTAAAGTCACTTTGCCAAAAAGATATTGACAGATGTCTTAATATAATGGGTATTAACAAAATATGATTGAATGAAAAAGTTGATTGTATTTTAAATAATCTAATAATAGAATGTCATGTACCATTATATCAAGGATTATGTAAACCTCTTTGGCACTGTAGCATGATTCCTCAAAGCTTATTCGACTAAGCATAAGAGGATGTAATTCTACTACCAAGAGTAAAAAAATCGCATAAAGAAAATAGAACATCCTCTTTTGTCGCTACAATTATCACTATGATAAAATAGAAGTTTATGAAAAAAAAAAAAAAAGTCACACGCCCTATCTTCTCTAGGATTTTCTCTTTTATGATGGTAATACAAAAGTCGAATGATGGTTCCCTATTTAAAAAATAAAAAATAGAAAACCTAAGGGAAACTAGAAATTTACATGAACATAAATTCTTAAGTTGAAATTCACAAGGACTAACTATCCTTAATGAAGCTTTGGTCCGGGAACAATAAAAGATTTTTAGTAATTTTTGATAAAAATTGATGAAATGTGTAATTGAAAAGTTGTGAGTTCGGTGAAATGTATCGTTAAAATAAAATGTTGACTCTGATTTAGATTTTAACTTTTTATTTTTTAGTTGAATCAAATCGGAGCTAAGTTGTATTTAAGTCCGAGCAACATAATATAATTAATTAGAAACAAGTAAAACTTTAATGCATAATTTCTGAGGAATGATATGGCTTACTTCAAGCGATCAACAACATTAGGTGGTATGACATCGTTTCGAGACTGCCATTCCAGTGTGACGTCGTCTAACTTATTTCTCTGTTTCTCTGTTCCATGTGCCCCACTCCATTGCCAATTCAAGGAATATGGTCCGTTAACTTTTAACTTTCCATGCCACTGCGATAATCCTTCTCAAGTATGGGAAGAAATATTTTGTTACTTACGTTATTGACTTCCAATTTGTTTACTTTGAAATGTCTCAAAGTTACAAATTTTGTTAAATTATTTGATCTAAAAATTTAATCTACTAGAATATATATATACTTAACCCAATATATTTGTTTACTCTGAGATGATGTTGAACCACTTAATCTAAATGCTCAAGTTTTATATCATTTAAATGTCATTTTCAACAAATTTAAAGTAAAGAAAACTCTAATAAAATTGTATATTCATTTCTTTTGTACATTTCGTCGCGACTATGGGCTTAGGAAACGCTTAGGAACTCTCAATATTCCTTTAGCCCCTATTTGAGCCAAATTATTTGAGGAAGAATGCATTTTTAATGTTGATGTGATGAAGAATATGTGTTGGAAAATAAGGAAAAGTTATTGATATGATAAAAAATATTATTTTATTAAAAAATATGGATTAAAAATGAGAAGAAGAATGAGAATGAGAAAAATAATGTGACTCAAACAAGGGCTTAAACTTATATTTTAGTTCAATGTCCTTACTTTAAGCGAGATTTCAAAACTCATAACTAGGCGAATTTTTAACAATTGTGAGAGCCAATAAGATTTGAAAGTACGCCAACTTTCTAGATAAGGGTTATTAATCATTGTTGTTCGCAATCAATCCGAGCATTTATGGCGGGCTCAAATTTTTTATATTGTGGGGTTCAAAAATTAAAAAAAAAAAAAAAATTAAAAAGAACATAATATTAATTAAAATAAGTCAATATACTCGTACAATTATAGCCTACACATTTTGATAATTTGAAAATTTCGTATAATTACATATTATTCCCTTCGTCTCATTTAGTAAAGGAACAAAATAAAATATTTCTAAATTAAGAAAATAGGACTATATATTTGGGACAAGAAAAAAAAAAAACAAACTTATATAAATGGGACGGAAGAAGTATAATATTGTCAAATGAATTTTGCTACTTATATAATTTTGCTTACCACTTGTTGACAAATGCTAAGTTGGAGATGAATAAATAAATTGAAATAAAGTTCAAATTTAATCTAGAAATATATGAAATTTAAATTTAATGCAAATGTGATTCAAAAGTAATTCAAATTACATTTAATATGTAAAGATCCTAAAATTTTTGACGTCATACTTCATGTAAAAAATTTTCTAATAAAATGTGTAAATTATATTGGAAAATTTGTCGTGTAAAAAGAATAAACGTTAATTAAATAATTGAATTTTTTTTAAAGAAAAACTAATTGATTTAATTTTTTGACAAGTTTCATAATATTTTGCTATAGGTTAATTCCGTATTCGATGTGTAGTTCTCGAAATTAACAAGTGACTTCAAAATAGAAGTTAGCGTACGAATGTCGACAAATTTTTAAAGAAATGATATTAAGATTATGCAATATTTCGACTATTTTCGACTTCATTTTACATTCCATAAAAAACAATTATAGATTTTCTAAAAAAAAAATGAAATATTTGTGGATTTACTTGACCCCATGTGGATCCACCTATGTGAGCATCAATATCATCACTAGATTATCACTTGATTTGGTAGAGTTATATTGAATATTTGACTATTTCTTACATAACCTTTATTGAGAAAGTTTGGACACTTCTTTATACGGGAGACCAATCATCTGCCTCACGCAAATTCCTTGCTGCACATTGACGGTTTCATTTTTTCCTTAACACTACACAAAAAAGTTCCTTCAAAGCAACTTCAAGAAAAAGTTGATCCAAATTATACTTCACTCATTCTAACCCATTCTTCTTGAAGAACTTTATTAACAGCCCGAATCACAAATGTAGTTCCACGTGGCACATGCTTACGTTTTGCCACGTGTCCCAACACACTTCTTTGTGTCCAAGAAACAAATTCAACACTCCACTCTGTGTCTACGTATTTGCATGCTTTATAACCTCTCCCCCCCTCTCTCTCTCTCTATATAAGTCTATGCGACGCTTCCCTCTATGTTAAATTCTAGTAATTCCCTGTTTGGCCCATCTTTATTTGTATTATAATCTCTCACTTTCCTCAAGAATGGGGGTTACTTTGTTGTCTTGTCCCAGATTACCCCAAAGGCCATTTCTAAAGAAACCCTCTTACAGCCTAAGATGTGGGATCATAACAAAAGTTGTAGTTGCTACAAAAAAAGATGATAATGAGGCAAAATCATCCCCTGTTGATGAAAATATGTCTGTTCTAAGACTGTACATCAAGAAAATGAAGGTGTTAGAGAGTAGTAGAACTAGCCAAAAGCCTTCTTCTGATTGGATGGAATGGGAGAAGAGGATTTTTACTCGTTATCAAGAGGACGTTTGTGAAGCCATGGCGTTATTGCAAACGTATTTAATGAATACAAGACCAAGCGTAGCATTAGGTGTGCTTGCGTTAGTCGCGATGAGCATTCCACTATCGAGTTCAACCGCCATGGTTAATGTCTTGAAGATAGCAAAAGGATTATTGGAAGGCTGTCATGTATGTATAGATATTGAATTTTAGCTTATTCTATGTGAGTGTGTGTGTGTCTTAAGAAATCATAAGTTATATATGGGTATGGCTACTTAAAAATAAGAATTGATTAGACCATGTCAAATGACATAAATATTTAATGATTGTGTAAATTCAGAATTTTGATTGCTATAGGCATGTCTTATAACTATTTTTTGGTTTGTTTTCTTTTTCTTCTTTTCCCAATTTAGGAGAAATCGATTAACATGTGTTGATTTGGTTTTCTATGGCTTGTAACCTCATAATATTAGGTATGTTTGATTTAATTTGAGACTATATTGTTGTATTAATGGTCCTAGATAGTTCATGTTCAAGTGAGTTAACACGAACCTAATCTAATGACATATTTAGCCCTTGCTTGGACTCCATTTTAACGAGGTTCGAGAAAAATATATTTTGAAATACTAATTTTTGGAGAATTTGTGATTAAAATATAAGGAAAAATTTTGGATTTACGTGTAATATTATTTTATTGAAGAATGTGGTTGAAAATACAAAAGAGCAAAAAGTATTGAAATTAAAATGGAGTCCAAACAGGGTCTTAGCAAGTTGAATTCAGTAAACGAGACAAATCAATCGATAAATCTTGATTGTCTTCCTTCATGAAATCTTTTTATATGTATCAAACATGCCCCGAAAACATACTAAGATGAAATCACTATGTTACACTCCATGACACTAGCTCATCCACATTGCTCGTGTTTATCAAGTTTCAACTCCCATGTCTGGAGTGGATCCAGGAGGTTGCCCTCGACTTCAACTCAAGCCTAACTCCTGTAATATGTCGAGTACATGTTGCTAATTTTACCCCTCCAAAAATTAGATCATGCATCTCACACGAGACAAATTTAATAATAATGTTAATGAAATTATGTAAAAAGGTCAAAATATATAAATGGACCTAGAGTATAAGAATTTACAAGTTAGATTTTAAAAGTTGGGATGAAATTTTCAAGAGGTCTTAAAGGTTGAGGACTAATTGCACAAATTCTCAAAAAAAAAAAAAAAAAAAAAAAAAAAAAATGATCATCTATGTAAGGAGTGGGGTGAGTGTTAGGAAGAAGGTAAAGTGTTTGTTTGGATGGTGTGTTTGTGAGATTATAAAAAAGTCAGTATTTAGTGAATAAAAAAAAGTAGTAGAAGTAAAATTGAAATTTCTAAGTGAGAAAGGTGTTGGATATAGTTTTCAGTGTATTTGGCGGTCCCAAAAATGAAAGTCCAATGTAAAAATGTGAAACAGGTCGGATCATGTATTTCAACATATACCAAACATGCAAGGGGCCATATGGACCGTGAGCTTAATTAGAGTGCCAAATTCAACCAAGTTATTAGCCCCATGAAATTATTTGGGTCCACTCGTTATCAATGAGATCAAGGCTACTTCCACAAGAAATATATCGAAAAATTAGTGCTGAGCTAGCAGAAAATCAAAGTTTATCAGAAGTCTAGTCTAAAATTCTTGAAAAAATTAATTTTTTATGATTATATCGGCAATAATCTGGCAAAAGGAGGACATAGAAATGGTACAATACAACTAACCTTTTTACTGTTGACATGGTACATATAAAATTTATTATCTTCTACAAATAGGGTTGTCAAACGGGCCGAGCGACTTGTTGACTCGGCCCATTTGACGAGTCGAACCAGTTGGGCTCGCCCATGAGTTGAGCTCGTGGACTCGTAGAAAATGTGAGGAAAAATGTAAAAATGAAATAAAATTTGTGAGCTCACAAGCCGAGCTCGACCCTTGAGCACAAGTCGAGCTCGTGGGTAGATGGGCCCATTATCATTCCTATCTACAAAAGGTTACATGCATGTAGAATTAAACAATTTGTACCCGAAATTTCACACTTCGAACTATCCGACCCAACCAGTGTTCTCACATGGATCGAGCCCCACTTCCAACGAATGTGCGGGGTCCACCCCCAATGTGAGAAGGCGGGTGAGGTCTAGTAACTCAGAGTGTCAAGCTCCGGATACATGTAGCAAAATGAAATGTTTACAAAACTTGATTAGAATTACTCTTTATGCTGTCATTATCTGACTCAAATGTAGATCAAAAGTTGATTAGATTTTGTCTACGACCTTTGCAATTAAAACCGGATCAAGAGCTCCAATGTAAAAACAAGTAGATCAAAAGATACCAAACGCAAATTTGTTCAAAGAAAAATGCACAAAATCTTTCATATACAATGCAATCTTCATTCCTTTACCACAAACCCTAAAAAAATAAACAATCAATGTCTCTCTTTTTGCTAACATTTGAAGAGAAATTCAAAAAATAAATATATTCCTATCAATTAATTAATTTTGTTATATTCCCAAACCGACTGGTTCTTCAACTATAGTCTCCAACAATGGCTTCCTGGATCGGCAAATGGAAAACCGGTGCTGAAACTCCGGCGTAAAAAATTCTTTAATATCATCCAAATTCAGTTTCGGCACCGATTTTTCACTGCATTCCGGCAAGATTCTCACATTTCCGATCGAAGCCGGCCGTTTCGCAGCTGAATTTGCTGTTAAAAACAGTGCACCGATGTCGGAAGCTGTCACCGGAGTATTCAACCTCTTCATCGAAAAAAAAACATAAACGTTTGCCATTTCGAGGTCTTCATCTGCATTTAGTGCAGAAAATCTTCTCCCAATTTGAAGGGATTTTGTGTTTACGAGGAAAGAATTTGGTGATTCAAGCATTAGCTCTGCAGCTTTTGTGGGCTCGTAGAATTTCCGGATTTCACCAGCCGGAAAAATAACCTTTGCAGCCCTGCCGGAATGCTTGCCCGCCGGCGATGACAATGTGCAGGAAATGTAATTTCCCATTGAAGAAATAAGCAATTTTCTTCCAAAATGAGCAGAAATTTAAGCAAAGAAAATACTTAGTAGTAGAAAGAATTGATTTCGAATGGATGAAGAGAGAATAAGTAATTTTCCCTTAAAAAAAGCAGAAAATTCCACTCAACAGTAGTGGAATTTCTTGAAATTCGATAGGAATATGTGAGTTTGTGTTATTGTGTTTATAAAGGCTATTCAAGAAGTAGAGAGAGAAAGTTAAGAGAGAGAGACATTATTTTAAGACAGTTGTACAATAATATGAGGAAAAAGCTATTTGTACAAAGTTAGGTTACAAAAATTGGGTTACAAAGTGTGTTGGCAAAATTCAGGCCATTGATTTCAAATGATTTAAAAATCTATTTTTGAAATGATTGGTGTAGATGTTATTTTGTCAATCAACTTTGTAAACCAACTTTGTACATGTAGCATAACTCATAATATGAATATGGTAGTTGACAGATTTTAAAAGTTGAATCCGCGTTGACGATGTTCTTACAAAAATGGAGTAAAGAAATGGGATGGAAGGACCATAAGGCATAAATACAGTTGTTTATATCATCACTTTCACTTATTTTGGGACAACTTATTACTTCTTCCTTTTTTTTGGCAATTTTCTTATTAATGGCGTGTGGGTCCCATTCCTCCACTAATGAACTTTACAAAATTTAAGTCTTATCTCATTTTATTTATTTTTATTTTGGTAAATAAAGGCAAGTTTAGATTTTGTGAGGAGGGATATTGATTTGGTGAAATTATTAGGAATTACATGTTTGTTTCAGTGGACGAATATATATATATATATCGTTATTCATAACTGTAATACTTACTATTTAGAATACGATAACTTTTACGAATAATATCTTTTTTAGAAGAAATTTTGTGAAATTGAGTCGAATGATGGAAATTCAGATTCCAACACTATTGCAAAATTATGTACAATCAATTTCTTACCATTTGGTCGAACACCTTAGCAAATAAAAATCGATAAAAATCATGTTGGTCATCTAACTTTTAAAATATATCATTTTAGTCATTAAATTGTTCAGCATTGATGATATCAGAAATTACAGACGCGTCTCAATTACGTGAATCTTCATATATGCATTAGTAAAGTTAACCATTTTGTCGAGACGTTTGGTATGTGGTTGATGCCTTTGGTGAAATAGCACTGACCGAAAATGAGTAATCTGAAATTAAAATTACATGTGAAAATGACATTTTTTTTTAGTTTATTAATATAATATCGTCAAGACTGTCGGTCATTTAAGTTTAGCCATCAAACACATTACCAAATCCGTTAAATCGACTAAGGCGCCCATAGATAAGGACACAATGAAACTACTTTGTAAATTTGATGATCATCTATGCTAAAAAAAAAAATATTTGTTAGCTTAATTGTCACATTTTGAAATCAACATAGTATTTATAACCCAAATACAAAACCATATGACTTTGTACATAAATATTTAATTTTACCTAAGTTGATTTCTGACCTTTGATCTAACTTTCCTTAACTCTTACACTTTGATTTATTTGTTGCATCATATGATTGCCTAAACTTTGTTTTTCTTCTTAAGTTTGCTTGAGATTGTGATATGTTTTCAGTTGAATGTATTAATGTCGGTTGCACATCTCATGCTGACAACAACATGAAATTTGATCATATGCATACTATGACTTTCACATTCTGCCTCTCATTATCTAAAGACATTGTTATTTTTATTTGAATAAAGCTGATTGTATAGCTTTATTTTTACCACTTGGTACACAGCCCCCTCATATGGGGTGGGGTTCAATATTTTATATTGAACATTGTGTAATATAGTATTCCATTAAATATTGATAAGTATTTTAATTTTATAGTATTGTGATATTAAATACTATTCAGTAATCACTATGAAGATCATACTTATTTGGCATCTCAAAATGATTACACCTAATTTTTGCTTGAGTTCATATTCTTTAATAATTAATAATAGATATTTAAAAGCCACGAAATTGTTAGTACAATATAACTGATATTTAATTTTGTTTAATAAATGCAGTATAAGTTATTCAATTTTTCAACACAATCCAAACTGCTCAATTCGACCAATCCAATCCAATCCAAACCGATCGGTTTGGGTCATTTTTTAAAGTTCAATTGGATTGGGTTGAAAAATTGAATTTGAGGTTGGGTAGGGTTGGGTTGGATCTCGAGTTATGAATTAAAACTCAACTCATCCCAATTCAACCCGATGAATTAAAAAATTAATATCTAAGATTTAAAAAAAAAATTAAATAGACATAATAGTAAAGATAAGAGAATGACTTGTAATATACAAACGTTAAATTTCTTCACATAGACCGATTCACATAAAAACTATGTACAAATACAATGTTATTTGACGATAAAGTAAAAAAATTAAAGGCATGATGATGAAATGAATAAATTTCAAAAAATTGTAAAAAGAAAATGTTTCATAAATTTTAAACTTATTTTATACATTATTTTTAGAAAAACTTCCTTATATGTTTATTTAAAAAACGGATGTTTTCAAGTAATTTTAAACTCTAAAAAATTATCCAAATTTTACGAATAAATTGGATTCAACTTTAATTGAGTCGAAACCCAAACCGACCAACCCAATCCAAACCTATCAAGATCGATTTGGGTTGGGTTGGGTTGGGTTTCAATCAATCCAATTATGTTGGATTTGAGTTAGAAAAAAAAAATCGACTCAATCTAGCCCATGCACACGCCTAGGTATAACCACTGGATTGTATTTAATTCTTTTTAATAATGATGGTTGCTAACCATTCGTTCGTCGTAGATCATAATTGGCCTTTAAATCAGTTAATAAGTTTTGACCGGAGTTCACTCCTAGAAATATAATCATCCCTATCCTCTCACGTCATTCTCGCGAGCCTCTTATCTAATATTATATTTCCTCTCATACTAATATGATAAAAAATATTTTATTGGAGCTTATTTTTACTTATTTCTTAAAGAAACAATATTTGCAAATTTAATTAAATAAAGACATGTTTTAATATCAATAAAATAGGAATAAATGGTATATTTAGCAATGTTTCATATTTTTCGTTAATATCTAATCTACTTACTAAACATAATGCAAGTGTCGTAACATTTTGTGGGGGCAACATTTCTTTATATAAAAAAGACTAAATTAAACGACCTTTCTTTATGGGTGGATACATGGGAACATGTGGGGTCACCTGATCCCCTGGAAACTTTTGAATTTTTAGTTTTTTGACTCAATTTTTTCCTCTATTTACACGACTTTTTCCTTCAACCTTTTGCCTCCCAACTTTTCTCAATTCCCGAATTTGTACTTCTTCCAATATCTAGATTAGCCAATTTTAATAAATAATTGTATTTTCATACTTAAATTATGTGCACGACGTGAAGAACGTTTTTTCTCCACCTTGAACACCTCGTATTGAGTGTTGTTTTCGAGATAATGTATCACCTCTTACTGCATTGCATCTTGAGGTGATAAAACATCTTCTATGACAGACATCTTCCACAAGCCTTACCTCAGCCAAGATACGCCGTACATCTAACAATTTGATAGCTCTACAAGAATGTCGCTCAACCAACTTTCATTATGTGCATACCTATGACAGCCACATGCCAAGGGTGGCTACTTTTCAGTTTATAGTCAAACAACCACATGCTTATGATATTCTAGGTTTGACCGTTGTGCTTAACCAGTGGGCCATGAGGATAAGTTCGTCATTACTCTCTCACTCTTGGTAATATTCTCTTTTTCGTTCCAGTATTTCTCCCACACCAAAATATCTTCAATAATTTGATTTGAGTGTCGGAGCTAATGTTACATACAACATAACGTGACATTCAAGTGTGCACATAAATAACATACACTTGGACATGAGAAGAGCTGAGGTTTGATAACAACGTGATCTATCGAATATCGAGGTCAACAAATTTAATAGAGTATTTTCTTAATATGCACAATCAAACTACTATTCATAAGTTGATCTCTAATTCAATTACAAAGTTGTTTCTTTACAAAATTGTTTGGTAAGTACTGTTGTGGTGATTAGGATAGGCTTAGGCAAAGTTCACTCGAAGCCCTTAGTTAATAGATAGCTTGGTTATGCTTATGTAATTGAAAGATGAAGGATGTATTATTTCTTGCAAAAATAATTTTTTAAAAACCTAATGAAGTGTATATCGCATTTACATTATCTTGAGCATTACACTTTTTCATCCGATAAATTTTTGACCTCATTGGATATTGAGATTATTGAATACAGGAGCGTGTTATTTTAAAGAATTATGCTATGTGTACACCTCATGGTGTACACAATAGCCTACACCCCTCTCACATGAAGAGGGGCCCACGAATATTTTATTATGTGTGGGCCCCTCTCCCATGTGAGAGGGGTGTAAGCTATTGTGTACACTATTGTGTACACATAGCATGATCCTATTTTAAAAGTAAAATTATTTTATTATTTTCACTGTAAATGTGAGTACATATCGTACTAAATAAACTTACATAAAAATGAACTAACATTTTATTATGCACGACACTTGAATTGTGAATGAAAAAATACTCAATAGAATTTTATTATAAATAATTTTTTATTATTAAATTTCTAATCATGTGGAGAATTCATCCTATGAATACGCTCCATCCTCCCTGCAATCAGCATATTGGCCCGGGCCGATGTAATATTCCAATTTTGGGAACCAAACAAATAAATAATTTTATATCGATCACCAGAACCAATTGTCAAGATGGCCGAGTTGGTCTAAGGCGCCAGTTTCAGGTACTGGTCCGAAAGGGCATGGGTTCGAATCCCATTCTTGACAAAGCTATTAGTTTTTCCTATTTTATTATAGGCTGCTCAGTCACACCTATTTTTTCTTCTGATAGAATCTTCCACCGTTTTACTTTTCAGGAAAATCTTTTAATAGAAATTTAAAACCCAGTAGACTCTTTAAGTCCATGTTTGGGAAAACTTATAATAGGTTATAGTTTAATTGAGCCCTAATTTTATCTACATAGATTATGATCATGTCGGACATAATTTTTTACGTACTTTTTAGCCAAACACACCTTGCCTGAAGACCCCTTATAATAACTTATAAGCTTGGCCTCAAAAAGTACAATATCATATTATTATTATTATTATTATTATTATTTTTTTTTTTTTTTTTTTTTGTGATTGCCTGTAACTAAAGTTTTATATTTTATCTTGTTTAATACAACATGGGTTGTCTAATCCGGCTTAACCAATATGTCAATAATGTTCGCAAGTGGTATGGTGTGTCCACTCGAATTACTGAAGTTAGAAAAGAGTTATGGTGACGTAAAGAAGCTTAGGGTGTGTTTTCTTTGCTGTTTTCAGGCAATTTTCTGTTTTCGATTTTCCAAAACATTGAAAACGCGTTCTCTTTCTCATTTTCGAAAACGAGTTTTAAAAATGACTGAAAATTTTGTGAAGAAAACAAAAAACAACTTTTTTACGTTTTTGTTGTTTTCTTCACAAATCTGCCAAAACTAAAAAAATATGGGTTGAAAAATATTTTTTCAAAACGACAAAAAGAACGAGTTTTCAACAATCTCAAAATGGACACCCAAAACACAAAACACAAAACGAATTCAAAACTCAAAACACAAAACTGAAACACGAAGAGAACGTCCATTTATATTCTCTCTTCCTTGCCCCTCCCGCCATCCACTTGCAAATTATCAGCTTAGACATAATGAGGCTAACCAGAGCTTATGGGAATGAGATGGGTTGGACGTTTAATTGTCCAGTCGATAGTGATGCTTACAGATTTTGTTGATCCTAATAATCGTGGTAAAAAGATCTGCTATGTCTTGTTTAAGTGGACGTCTCAATTCTAGTTCCCTTCTAGTGTGACAATTTATTAGTTGTACTTGAAAATTTTGGGAGCAAAACCATGAGTGAATATAGCAATAATATATTACATATAAAATGTTTGTTAACTTTTTTTTTACCTTTGGGGAGGAACACCCTTTATATAGACTTTGGGATAAACTGGTGTGGAATTAAAAGTTAACAAGCAATTGGGGCAGGTGTCCTAGGATTCCCTGGATTTTTGTGGGAATTATAGGAAGGATTTGAACATTTGGACAACCGATCTAGAGCTTTTTAGTGTGAACGTTGATGTACTGTATAATTCATCCAGTTCACTTATCATCAATCATATACCAATCGATTAATCGCTTCCTAACTCGTCTAATCAGCTTGATGATCATTGAAATTAGTGATCCTTAGAATCTGGAGTCTATCAAGCTGTCACTGGCCATGTTGGTAATTCAGGTAAGTTAGTGGGAGTCAATTAGCCTCTCCTTCCTGATGGGAAGGGCAAAGCTAAAAGTTGATTCTATTTCTTCCTCCTCTTCTTCTCGTTACTAAAGGTTTGTTTAGGAATTTTCATGGAGTTTTCATCACCTGGTACTTCTTTCGATAGCCAAAATACCATTTCTAACAATTCAATTACACTCGAGTGGCGAGTAAAATTCTAAACCTCTCTACATGTCCGTACACATTTTGCTTGTTGTCAACTGCCTCCTCCTCAATCTCTGAACCACTACAAATTTGTGTCCACCTGACTAGGATTGGACAAAATTTTCGAACCGAATCGGACTTGAACCAAACTGAGTGGTTCTTCTTAAGTTAAATACCCGAACGGGTATCTGAATTGAGAACCAACGGGTTCAGTTCGGTTCTCGATTCTAGATCAAGAACCGGATAACCAAATAAGAATCGAATCTCCCTAATTTTTTAAATTTAAATAAACCAAGTTATTTTATTATTTTCTAAATAAATTTGCGAACCCAAAAACATGATTTTCCTATTTCTAATTTTCAGTTCAATCTCAATTTAATCAAATTAACCTAAGTTTTATCCAAATATGTTATTCTATCGTAATGTCGTTTCTTCTGTAGAAATCGAATTGAAACTCGACAACGCTTCTCTTAATTATTGTCAGCACACTATCGTCATTTTCATGTGATTTTCACAATCAAATCTATTAAGAACCCAACAAAGAGATACGTAAAAGATACATAAGATTGAACTAAATTATTTTTAAGAGCTAATATTGTACATGTTATTAGTTGAATTAATGTAATTTTGTAAATATTAAAAAATTAATTATAGTACAGAACATGAGAATCGAACCGATCCGAATAGAATCGAACTCGAATGTTCCATAATTAAATTTGGGGCCGACAGTTTCACTTACTAAATATCCGAAAATTTCGGGTCTGGTTCGATTCTCGTTAGAATTGAATTGAACCGAACCGTGCCTAGTCTTACAACTTACTATTATAATGAAGTCAAGTTAACTGATGTCCTCATAGAATATTCTAATATAAATCTTCCACATGACATTTTAACGGCCATTTTAGATGGAATGGACCATTTTTGCAAATGAAACGTTGATATAGGGATGCTTTTGCCAAACTCAAATAATAGGTTCTAAATCGACAAGGAATGAATACAATAGGGACCAAAATTGCAAAAAGCCATTTTAATTTCTAATTCATCCAAAAAAAAATACTATATATACTACAAATATCTATTTAGAGATGACATGTACCACTTTAAAACCACTAAAATAAAATTTAGACCACTTTGTCATTTTCGATCTCGTCATTTTTCAGAATCAAACCACAAAGTGTTGGGATATATTTAATAGTGTATTATACTTATACGTTCTCAATATATATAAATAATAAATGAATATTCAGTAATTTTATGAAATCTATAAAGTATATCTTGTATCAAGAAATCATTACATGACAAGAAGAAATTTGTCTCAATGGTTTGAGGTTTAACAACGTGGCAGAGCTTGCACCTTTGACGAGGACAAAATTTGTTCATTGAATAAAGGGTATAAAATGAAAAATACTATTGAATTTTTTCCCCGTCTATATTCCATAAGTATAATGTACGAATCGATAGATAACTTTTTCTTTTATATGAATAGATCCTATTCCTTTTCAATTCTTTCCCAACACCTTTCAAAACAAATTCCTTATTTGTACAACAAGTCCTTTAGTAAGTTTGATTATCCTTGTCTTTGTTTATGTCTCGGATTGGAAAAAATTACTATAATACGCTCCTGCCTACGGATTGGGCGACATTTTTCACAAATTTTAGAAGCTTTTATTTTCATATTTGTCATTTTTATCTCGATTATAAATCTACTTCTTGGAAGAAAATAAGGGTCTTGAAATTTGAAAATATCAAATTGGATCTGATTCTTTGTTGCCATAGTAAATGCTTGGGAAAATAGAGAATTTCGTTCTTCGTCTCTATAATAACAAGAAAATAGAGACGCTTCCTATTCTGGACAGACACAGACTTAATCCCTTGTTGCATAGAATAAATTTTCGACCAGAACGATGACCTGATCAATGTCTATTTATTTATCGAATCACATCTGGCGAATATTAGTCTTTTAACTTCATACTGGCTAGAAAAAATGGATGTTGTACGCTTTAATGATCCTTAACCTTGATCAAGACAATGATTAAATATAAATCAAGGCGACTAAAAATACGAGGAGTTATAGTTAAGAAAAATGTTATTGTCGGGTGTAACATTCCAAGGAAAAAAATCATTTTTTTTTTTCCTTTTACTAATACAACAAATTTTGTTGGGGTCCACAGGGAAAAAAAATCCAATTGCTGGTGATGCAACCAATAAGAGCCAATCATCAGGAGCCATATCCCTCCTGTTTTATCAAATACTCCATGGTTTTCTTATTAAACTTACAGGGCTGATGATAAATGAATTCCAGGTTACAGGAAATTTTAATGCCAACTACATTTCTAGCAGAAGTTTCAGGTAATAATTTCTGCAACAGATATTCGACCCGTTTTTTATTTGTTAATCAATCGATTTCGTTGAGTTTTTTCAATAGGTATAGGAGTAGATTGACGAGAAAAAAGCTCCGGAATTGAGCTTAGCAACATTCTTTTGATACAGTACTATATAGTTCTGGTTTTTGGATTGCAATAACATTCATAGGAAGAAAAAATTCTAACAGGTTTGAACTGATTCGAGCAACGAGAAAATGGTTCGGGTAAACGACCCCGAAATTACGGGAGTCGAGCATAGCAGCATTGTTGCACAGAAGTTGTCACTTCTGATATTTGTAGCATGTAGTTCTGGTCTTTTTACTGCAAAACATGGGTATATAGATTGCCTAACGTTCACACGTGAGAAAAAAACTTTGTCACAGATTTCACCTGATTCGAGCAAGACCTTTTTAGTAAATACAGTAGTAGATCGAAGGATAAAAAGGGTTCGTGCCGATGGCCCCGAAATTTTTGAGAGCGAGTTGAGCTTAAAAGCATTATTGCATAGAGATTGTTTCTTTTGATGTTTGTAATATGTAGTTCTGGTCTTTTGATTTTACCCAATTTGAGCCCGATCTTGTTAGTAAATACAGTGGTAGATCGAATGAAAAAAAGGGTCCGTGCCGATGGCCCCGAAATTATTGAGAGCGAGTCGAGCTTAAAAGGAATATTGAATAGAAGTATGTTGTAGCATGTAGTTCTGGTCTTTTGACAGCAAACACGTGGTTTTTTAGAGCCTAAAATTCATACATCGAAAAAATATTTTCTAACAGGTTTCTTCTGATTCGAGCTCGACCCTTGGGAAATGGATTCAGGAGAGTTGCAAGAAAGGAGAATTGGCTCTGCGAAAGCAGTCATTGATTCTTATGGAGAAAGAATTACAGATGGAAATTCTGTAGGAAAGAAATTTCAAAAAAATTATTCAGAGGTAATGTAAAGAATTTTTTAGGCCTTTTTTCGTAAGCATTTCTTTAATTTTCGACACTTTTTTCATGTCTAACAGTACATTTTGCATACTTTTAGAAGCGGTATCCGACAAGAAGAGAACTTCACCAGGTGAGACGGGACACGATCCAATTCAACGAGAGCAGAAAACTTGCAGAATCAGCGACAGCAGAAGCAGAAACTGAGATTTTTTCTTCGAAAAAGATGGCAAAAAGCCTAACTTCAGCAATCAAGGAATCGAATTTACGTGCAAAAACACAGCTGGGAGCGATGGAGAAACTGAAAATGAGGGAAGAAAGTAAAGGAGAAAAGATCAATGAGAATTCCCAGCATGCAAAAGTGTTGAGAGAATTGAGATCTGTTAAACGAGAATTGAGTAAGCTCAAGCTAGACATGGCTAGGATTTTAGACGAGAAAAGAAGAGCTGAGAAGGAAACAGAATCCTCTGTGTCTAAATTGACTTCTTATTCGAGTTCAGTCGAATCACTCACCAAGGAGATCGAGGAAATCAACGAAGAAAACGTGCTAGTCGAGTTGGCACGAATCGAGGCCCTTAAAGAATACGAAGAAATTGAAGCCCGGAAAAAAGAAGCTGCCAAAAAACACTCAAATGCAATGGTGGAAAGTAGGAAGAAAATGAATGAAATGATTCAAGAAGTTGAATATTCAGAACAGTTAGAAGCTAAATTGGCTATTACAATGTCTGACATCAAAATGTTAGAGAATGTAAAGGAAATCAAGGAAACGGAGAAGAGATTACAAAGATCACCCGAGTCTCGCCTTGCATTGGAGTCCGTCGAGGATGAGTTCGAGGCAACAAAGAAAGAATTAGCTTTAGTTAAAGAAGAAAGTTTTCAGTTCATGTCATCCATGGATATAGTACGAGACGAGCTCAAACATGTGGCAGAAGAATCCGCACGACTAAGGAGAAAAGAAGGAAAAGCAGAGCGGACGGTTCAGAATCTTAATTCAAAGCTTTTGAGGGCTAAAGAAAAATTGGAAGCAGTGTCCACTGCTGAAGACAAGGCTAAATCAACTGCTTCAAGTCTGTCTCATACTCTTGATCAGTTAAAAACAGAAACTGAATCAGCTAAACACGAACTGTCTCTCATTAGCGATGAAACTGCAATGACCAAAGCCGAAATTCAAAAAACCGATACTGAAATAGATTTGGCTGAAGAAAGATTACAGATCGTTATACAAGAACTGAAAACAGCTAAATCATCAGAAGCCACAGCACTTCAGAATCTCGAGTCGCTTATTGAGAAGACGACGAGAGACAGAGCTTCAGCTTGTCGGGATAAGTCAACGATAACCATCTCAAAGTTCGAATATGACTACTTAACAGGACATGCATCTGGGGCTAAGGAAATCGCAGATAAAAAAGTTGCAGCTGCTGAGGCATGGGTCGAAGCTCTAAAAGCAAGTGAAAAGGAAATACTTATCAAAATGGAGCTAGCTCGAAGAGAAACTCGAGAACTAAAGGTCAAGGAAGATCGAGAGGTTAACGTAACAGAAAGATCACTTCCCGCAAAGGAAATAGTCGATGAGGAGTTACAAAACAGGAGGCAAAAGTATGAGGCTGAAAACTTGCAGCCTGAAATTAGGCTTCTCAAAAAATCAATGAACAGAAGTGGAAAAAGAACTCCTGCAAGACGAGGAAAACATCGAATATCAGCATCTCCCATAGTTCGTAATGTGCCTACATCGACATCTTTCACAGTCAGGGGGAGAAGAAAGTTAATGCCAAATTTAGCTAAGTTTTTCAGTGGAAGGAATAATGAGGTGAATGTTAAAAATGTATGAAGATTTCAATCTATTTTTTAAAATATTGATGCACAGTGGGTTGAAAATGGTTTAAAATAAATTGTGTAATGGGTCAACTTTGAGCTCCAATGGGACTCATACTTCAGTACGGGATCAAGCGTATTCACGTTCTACTCATGAAGTGATGATATATTTATTTATCGAAAATTATTTAGAATTGAATAAAATATTTGATTTCAAAGTTACCCACTTGAAACTTTAAATAAGAAAAGAATTTGATTTAATTGGAAATTGTTAATTTTTTGTCCCACATACGAAACCTTAGAAACTTCTGTGACAATTGGGTTTTAAGTCCCAAGGAATACCACTAGTCTTTGGAAGGGGAAGACCTATATCCTAAAGAATTCGGTCCTAAGCCCATGCACATTGCCATTCCATTGACTCGGCACGGGCTCGGGTCCATGTTTGCATCTTATTCTGATACTGGTTTTCAAAGTATAAAATACTTCATTGGAACTCCTGCAAGTTGATGTACTGCTTCCGTAGGATACGAAATTCGATCACTCGTGAGAGACGATTGCTGAATGTCTTTAAGCACCATAGAAGAGAATAAATTCGTCTTAGGGACACATCGTGAAGTCAATTGGCTTGAATTAACATTTTGATCATGTTGATCACCCGTTACGCTGTTCAAATCGATTCAGGTAAATTTGCAAGTGCAAGTGTCTTCCGATTGTTTGAAAGAGGAAATTATACTCCAGAAAATAACAATCTTAAGACGACTTTATAATTTCTAGTTTATTTTTCTTCTTCCACTCATGGTTTATTTTCTGATTTTGTATCAGAAATTGCTACTTTTGATACTCCAGTCATTAATACGACCGGAGAAATTCCGAAAAATTTAATGGGTCAAATTTTTAGCGTTGGTAATAAAAAATACTTTTTTAACTAACAACATTAAGTTTGGCAAAATTTATCAAAGTTGTACCTTCATACAAAGAAGATGAAAATTGTAGAGAATTTGGTTGCGGTTGATGCATGGAAGCATTTGAATTTTCTATGCAAAAACTATGTATTTAATGAACTGGACATCATATTTTATAATGTGTATTGCAATGCAATGTTTGTGAAAGAACTGTAAAAATCTTTGGACACCAAGTATAAATCCAAAGATGTGGGCACGAAGAATTCATTAGCGGTCGTTTTTTGGATTACAAAATGATTGACAACAAGATTGCCTTATTTCAAGTTCAAGAACTTCAAATTATACTCCAAAAACAACATTATGCAAGAAATTGTATTGTTTAATAGTTAGCTAAGGTTTTCAATGAATTTGTTGCTATACATTATGAGGAATTATGCAAAAATAAATGACAATGACCTGATGACCATGAGTTCAAATAGTAAATTATATTGAAGGGCATTACGCTTCAAAAGAAATGGAATATGTGTATAAATTATATATCCTTTTATGATTTTTCTATCAAACCACATATCAGAAGTAAATAAAACATCGCTCTAATTTTTTAAATTGTTAATAATTTATGTTTTTCTAATACCGTATAAATTTAAAAAATCGTTATAAAGTACTTATATCTCAAACAAAGACATGTTTATATGGATTTTGTAGGGAACAGAGATTTTAATGTAACACAATATGAAGTATTGATCGCACAAGCAAAAACAAGATTAAAAGTAAAGAAAAAGATTGACAGAGAAACCAAGTAATTTTATTGACACCCAATGGAAAGAATATTACAACCCAATAATAATGCTTCTGGCTCCCAAAAACTAGAAGAAGAGTCTAGTATTTATAGGAAACAATCTAAGTCCTAAAAGTAGAGTTTTAGATGAAATACAATGCCCAAAAGTTTCACAATTACATTACAAATAAGATTCTAATTAATGTGCACTAAAATTAGAACTCATAATTATTTTCAACAAAGAATTCGGGTCATACCCAAATTCTAACAATATCCACATTGACTCGAATTTCGGCGCCAAAAATTTTCACCTGGAAAAATAAGTCTGTCTGCAACGAAATAGACTAAACTCTTCATCTAGAACCAAACTTCCCCACCTTACGAAAAATTACTCTTCATCTTCCACAATATTCACAAATGATACTCGAATCCTAACCCCGGGTTCCCAAAATTCCATCAAGAAATTCAAAATTGACTAAACAAGGTCGAAGCATACCCTGTAATAGAATCTACATAAAATGCTTCAACAAAAGGCCATTTGCTAGTCTTGATACCGTCAAACACATCGGAAGTATAAACACCAACATGTGCAACATTGTACATATCCTCAATGAGTCCTCCACTAGCAGTTGAACACAATGGAACCGCAAAAACTGCTGGCAAAGCAGAATTACCCATATTACAAAAATGCATTAGTAGTGTTCATCAACGACTCAGAGCCAAACTCCAAAGGCACTGTACCAAACTGTATGTCCACAGCGGTACCAAACTTGTCCAAATGTTTCTTCACTAATTCTGTGTGACTTTACAAGATGTATAACTGAGACTTGTTCTATCCATCCAGTACACCTCGGACACCCTTTCGGACTTTCAAGACTCCATCTTCTCTGGAAAACGTGTACCCTTTCGCATCTAGGGTACTCAGTGAGATGTGATTTTTCTTCAAGTCTAGAACATGTCGAACTTGACCAAGATATCTAATTGTCCCATCCTTCAACCTCAATCTGACCCTACCAATTTTAGCTACGCTGCAAGGTATGTGTTTTTCATGACAACTCCATCTTGCGTCACCACCTCATATACTTCAAACAAATCCCGATTGGGACACATATGGAACGAACAAGCTGAATCCAGAATCCACTCCTCGTCAGGCTTAGATTCTATGCAAATACGGTCAATACCACATCTTCGCAACTCAAAAAGTAATCAGCAATATTAGTCTTGTCCGAATGATTCGATTGCTTCCCGTGATTTGCAGACGAATTGCCCTTATTCTACGTCTTGTCACAATCCTTCTTGACGTATCATTTCCTCTTGCAATAGAAGCAAAACTTATTGCTGAATTTCACTCTCGACTTACGCCTCTGTCGATCACCACAAGTCACAAGAGCTTCCTCATCCTTAGATGCAGCTCTAACCAGATGCTTCATCTTCTCCTTTGAGAATAAAACATCATAAACATCTTCAATGGTGAGTGTGTCATGAATGTACAGAATCGTGCCCCTAAACGACGAATACGAAATAGACAGTGAGCACAATAGGATTAAGGCCAAGTCCACTTCATCATACTATACCTCTAACATTTTCATATTAGCGACGATTTCCTTGAATACGGCTAGATGGTCCTCCTTCTGCCATGCGATGAGAATATAGTATCTGCTTCATATGCAACTTGCTTGTCAAACTCTTTGTCTTACATAGTTGCTCCAATTTTACCCATAATGCAGCAGATGTATTCTCTTTTAATACATCCTGAAGAATGTTATTAGAAAGATGAAGATGTATTTGTGAAAGATCTTTCCTATCCTTCCGTTGCTTCTCCTCTGTTGTCTAAGTTGTTGGCATCTTGTCAAAACCCAACAAAACATCATCCAAATCCATTTGCACCAAGACAGCTCGCTTCTTTACTTGCCACAATGAAAAATCTTGTATTGCAATTCAAAAATGAAATATCATACTTCACGATTCAAAAACCTCAGACAAAATTCTCAACCAATAGTTGTAACGCCCTGAATTCTCGGAACTCGAAGCGTTAAAAGAAAATTCATCTTCTTTGTTTAACCTCTTAAATGTTAACCAAAATAAATTTTAAATGAGAAAAATTTTGGAATTTGAAACATATAAAAAAATGTAATGGGAAATTTTTGTTCATATAGACTTGGACAATTTTGGTGTAATTTTATTTTGGAAAATACTTGGAGGAAATTTAGCAAATATCAGTTGAACATTAGCGGAAGAAAAATATGTTTGGTTTAGCAAATGACCACTAAAAATTATGAAATTCTAACAGAGACTGTCACATTAATAAACGTATCACATATAAAAAATTGGGATCTCGATGATACTGTTTGAAACACGAAAGTATTGCTCGACCATGCTGGACAAAAAATTAGAAACTGACCCAATGCAATTTACTAAAATAGACATAACTTTTTCTCTAGTCACTATTTTAAGGTAATTCTAAAGACCACGATTAGAAGACTCATAAAATTCAAACCTCACTGATATCACTCTAAAACATGTATCGTAGCCCAAGTTAAACCATTTTCAAATAGAAGGACAGAATCTGAAATTCAATTCAGCAGTAAATAAACTTCATGCATAGTCAATCCAACATTTGTAAATTATAGTTGACATGCAATGTCTATAAAAACTGGAAGGAATAAACATTAAAAACATTTTTGAAAGTGTCATCTAAGTATTCATAAAAGGTTTACACAACTGAATTTTTCTTACTAGAAAATTGAAAGCATTTCAAATCGTTGAGCACTTGCCACTATGCCGAACCACCACCATGCCTCGATTTAACCTGTAAAATTTAGTAGGGATGAGTACCACAAATGATACTCAGTAGGAAGCACTTAAAGTAATTAGTAAAAATATATATTTTCAGAAATGCAAACTTTGGTCAATTGCGTCACCATCAATTTATCAAAGCGAACCGGTGATCAGTCATCTCGCTTACTCTCGGGTTTTAATAACTCCTTTCATAATCTCTTCATCTCTTATTTGAACCACCAAATGATGATTCCATTCTATCATGAGTGACATAGTAACACGTTTAATGCAAATCGTAAAACGAATAATTCTTACTTCACTTTCAAAAGTACCGACAAACATCATACCTTAAATGCTTGGAGTTTTAATTCCCTTTTGTGTCCAATTTGTAATATAATGCAACGTGCTCCTAGCTTATCCTTCAGATAATTTCCAGATTCAAAGGTGCCTGTAGTCGATGGAAAAAGACTAAGTGAAATTTATGTGCGTATAATTGTGGCTTGTGAGACAATGGTGGCTAAAAAAAAGTTCAAATTTGACTTGATTTTTTTTTTTTTTTTTCAAATGACGGATACAATTAGCTTTTTCATTTCAGTAATAACGTGCATTTGAAACAAACTTATAAGTCCTAAAACAAAAGAGGACTGTTCCTTGGCAGTTGGCAAAACTAGAAATTAAAATGGTAAGTGGGAGTGCACTTAGTGGGTAGGTTGCCATTGATCAAATGGAAGTTAAAATTTTAAGTTGGGGGGGAATTGGCAATTGGCAGTTAACAAAAAAAATGGGATTCAAAATGCTAAGTGGAAATTTTATGTGTATACTTGGTGGATTTGGATGATGAACGTGTAGGTAGCAGTTTTTTTTAATAGCTAACAAAATGGGAGTTAAATGATAAGGTAAGTTGAAATGGTTATGGCAATATGTAATAAGTTACCTAATCTAAAATTTATGGATTTAACACATGCGGTAATTAAACAAAATAAGAAATTTGTGGTTTAAAATATAATTTAGCATCTTATGACAATTTTTAGACAAGTGAGCACAACATTATTATCGTGATCAAAACTCTAATTTGGACCCTTAGGAAGTGTCGTAGCGACGTAGAAATAAAATTCAAATTATTTTTGAATTCTACAAGAAAATTCCTTTTAAAATGAAACACAAATTTTTTTTTTTTCGATCGCTACTCTCTCCCCACTTAAAATAATTTCGTCCTCGAAATTTAACTTACTTGCTTAAGGAGGTCTGGATACTTAGCTAAAACATCTTCTTCTCTTTCCCAAGTAGCCCCATCTTCACCATGTCTACCCTGTTGGACCTTGACAAGTGGAACTTTTAGATTCCTCAGAACATGGTCTTTTTTCTCTAGAACTATTGCAGGAGCTTCTTCGTACGTCATATCATTCGGGACATCCTGTGATCGAACATTCACCACAAGGCTAGGATCCAATATATATTTTCCCAACATAGATACATGAAATACGTTGTGCACTGTTGATAGTTCAGGTGGTTGTAAACGACATGACACATTCCCAATTTTTTCGGGAATCTCAAATGGACCGATAAATTTAGGACTTAATTTTTCCTTCTTTCCAAATCGTAATATTTCCTTCATCGGCGCAACTTAGAGAAATATTTTCTCGCCAACCTCGAAAGTCAACTCTTTTCTTCTTTTGTAGGCATAGCTCTTTTGACTATCTTGGGCAGTCTTAATTCTTGATCTAATTTTATATATAGCCTCTAAGTCTTCTCCACCAATTATGGACCCAACACTCTCATTTTACCAACTTCATCCCAGTATAATAGCGAACGACATCGTCGACCATACAAAGCCTTATACGGTGCCATGCCAACTGTGGTCTGAAAGCTATTGTTGTACGCAAATTCGATCAATGGAAAATGATCTTCCCACTTACCACCCAGATCTAGGACACAAGCTCTCAACATATCCTCAAGGACTTGAATAGTTCATTCAAATTGTCCGTCATGATACTCATAGCTCTCTGAAGGCTTATCCAAAACTTTGAAGTAAACCTCGGGTCTCTGTATGATACGATAGAAACTGGAACACCATGAAGCTGCATAATCTCTCTGACATAAATCTGTATGAGCTGTTCTAAGCTATAGGTTGTCCGAACTGGCAAGAAATGAGAAGATTTTTTCAGTCGATTCGTAATCACCCACCCAGATTGCATCATGACCTCTCACTGATCTCGGAAAACCAACGATAAAGTTCATTGTAATCTTTTCCCATTATTCGGGTATGTCCATGGGGTTCAATGGCCCCGACGACATTTGATGTTCAGCCTTCATCAGTTGACAAACCATGCATTTGGATACAAACAGAGCTATTTTCCCCTTCATATTTCTCCACCAAAATATGTTATGCAAATCTTTATACATTTTGGTTCCGCCTGGGTGTACAGTGTAAAGAGCTGAGTGAGCTTCAACCATAATCTCATTCCTCAACACTTCATCATTTGGCACACACAATCGACCTTTAAACATCAGGGTTTTATCTTTGGCTATCTTAAATCCTTTCCTTCTCTCAGTTCCCACATCGTCCCTAATCTTTTCCAAAAATGGATCATCTCTCTGAGCGACTACTATTTTGTCCCTGAGTGTCGGTTTCACAGTAAATCTTGCTATCATTGTTGATGTCTTACTGGTGCGTTAATACTTCAATTATGAGGTTCTCAAAATCTCTGATTAAATAATCTTGTCTTGTACCCAGTGCTGACAACTGTCTCATGTTCTTTCTACTCAGCGTATCAGTGACTACATTAGCCTTTTCCGGATGGTACATGATAGTGCAGTCGTAATCGTTCACTAATTCTAACCACCGTCTCTTATCTCATATTCAACTCCTTCTGGGTGAAGAAGTATTTGAGACTCTTTTGATCGTTGCAGATCTCACACTTGCTCCCATATAGGTAGTCTCGCCAAATCTTCAAGGCATGTACTACCGCTGCTAGTTCGAGATCATGTGTAGGATAATTTTGTTCATATTGTTTCAATTGTCTCGAAGCATAAACTATCACTTTCCCATGTTGCATCAAAACACATCCCAAACCAAGCTTGGATGCATCACTATAAATTACAAGGAATTCCGTACCATCAGGGATAGTCAACATTGGTACAAATACGAGTCTGTTCTTTAACTCTTGAAAACTTTGCTCGCATTTCTCCTACCATACAAACGTGGTACCCTTCCAAGTCAACTGTGTCATAGGACCTGCTATCTTGAAAAATCTTTCTATAAATCGTCGATAATAGCCCGCTAAACCTAGAAAACTCCTCGTTTATCCATCATTTGTAGGTTTCGACCAATTGGTTACAGCCTTAACTTTCGATTAATCCACTTCAATTCCTCATGTTGACATGGTATGGCCTAGAAACCCCACTCGATCCAGCCAAAATTCGCATTTCTTGAATTTGGCTTATAACTTCTCCTCACGCAATGTTTGCATAACTATCCTCAGATGTTCTTCGTATTGTTGAGAATCTCTCGAGTAGATCGGTATTTTGTCGATAAATACGATGAAAAACAACCAAATACTGATGGAACACTCTATTCATCAAGTTCATAAACACCGCAGGGACATTCATTAAGCCAAAGGGCATCATCGTGAACTCATAATGCACATATCGAGTCCTAAATGTCGTCTTTGGTATATCAACCGACTTAATCTTTAGCTGATGGTAGCCCGACCTTAAATTAATTTTTTAGAACACAGATAAACCCTTCAACTGATCAAATAGATCCTCAATCCTGGGAAGAGGAGACTTATTCTTGATCGTCAACTTATTTAGTTCACGGTAGTCGATGCACAACCTTATACTACCGTCTTTCTTTTTTTACAAAGAGTACTAGAGCTCCCCATAGGGATACACTTGGTTTAATGAACCCTTTGTCTAGAAGTTCTTCTAACTATATCTTCGACTCTTGAAATTCTTTTGGCGCCATTCGATATGGAGCTTTGGACACATGAGTAGCTCCAGGTGCCAGATCTATTGTGAATTTCACTTGTCCATCAGACGGAGTGCCCAGTAAATCATCTGGAAACACGTCGACGTACTCTCGTATTATTGGCACATCATCTAATCTTTTCTATTGCAACGAGGTGTTAATCAGACTAACAGATACCCCTGACAATCAGGCTTTCTCAATACACTCTCTGCCCTTAAAAAGGAGATGACGCGAGGGAATGCCTTAATCTTGGATTCATAAAATCTGAACTCCTCTTTTCCTAGTCTTCAAAAAATTACCTCTTTCTCAAAACATACTAAAATAACATCAAAATTTTTCTTCTCTATAACATAAAAGTTGGCCTCTAAAGTCAGTCCATCAAAATGTATCTGTACCCCTTTTGTGATCATATCTGTATCAATAATTCCCATTGATGGCATACTAACCTCTAGTACACTATCATTATTCTGACATGAAGCATTAATCTTGGCTAGACATGCATTCGATATAAACGAATGAGTCATACCAGAATTAATGAGAACATAAACAGGAATACTAGAGACGGATACAATACATGCGATTACATTCGAATTTTTGGTAGCCTCGTCATGAGTCGAAGCAAACACCCTTAATTTTCCTTTCTTCTCTTGCTCAAGTTTCTTAATCAATGGGCGTAAAGAAGCCACACGGCCGTGTTGGTTACACTTATAGCAAACATACTTTCCATACAGACATTCTCCTTTGTAAAACTTGTTACAGTTAGAACGGATTGCATAGCTGGCCCACATGTGTCTGCTTCTTAAACTGTCCAGTATTCTTATTTTTATCTTGCCACTTCTTCTTTCCGAAGTCATTACGATGTCCCTAATATACTAACTTCACCCCGAGTACGATATTGTTTGAGCTTTCTTTACTACTGCCTGAAAGGTGGTGAAATCGTGTGAACTCACAATCTGCCTGATTTCTGGGCTCGGGCCTCTCTCGTAACGTTTTACCTTTATGAGCTCAGTACTTACAATGTGTGGGGCATATCGTGACAATTTCTCGAACTTGCTCTCATAGTCGAAAATTTTCATATCTCTTTATACCAGTCTTAATAATTCTATCACCTTATGGTCTCACAGAGCTTGTGGGAAACTTTTTTGTTAGCTTTATCTTGAATTGAGTCCAAGTTAGATTACGTTGTTCTTTCTCGGTGCGAGTGCGTGATGGGGATTTTCACTAATGGCCTGCTCTTCCAATTAGCATAAACTCGGCATATAATAATTTTTGACTTTTTGGATAAGAGATGTGTCGAAAGATCTTCTCAATAGAGAAACCACTCCTTAGCTGCCAGAGGGTCTTTCCCACCATCAAAGGTAAGGGGTCGATATCTGCGAAACTGCTCTACAGTAGGAATAAACGGTGTCATCGGGTATGTTGGTGGCATCGGCGATGCTTGGGGAACTAGTGGAGCCTGAGCGACCAATGCCTGTTTCAACTCATCAATCTCTCGCCTTAACTCCATAATTGTCATCATTTGCACCATATTTCTATATACCAGAATAATTGCAATCTCATTTAGGGGAGTCAACGATACTTGCGTAACATAGGAAAAAGATTTACAGCGCAATATCTTTTATTATTATCTCGAAATAATCATTCAAGAGGAATACAAATAATAAAAGAGCGTCTGACGCTAATCAACAGAAACACAAAAGAAATCCTATTAGACATCAACAACAATTAACTTAATAAAATTCATTAAAATTTCACTCATCTATTCATTACTGCCATCATTATCACTTATCCAGCCTCCATGAATCCTAGGTTTCTTAGAAGGCTGCGCCTCATCATCTGAAATAGGTAAATGTGCATCTTCTCGAATGTACATCTCAGTAGGTAAGCTATCGTCCTCGAGTCAATCTCTTCAATCAGCTCTGTGCAGAAGGCCTCATAGTCAATCTCTCGAGGCAACGAAGGCACATCAATTCCCCATAAATAATCGTAAATCGATTCAGCCACCTCTAGCCACTCTTCTTGCAAGATATTAATAAGGAGGCGGGTGGCCTGACGACTAGTGACCATATGGCCTAGTCCCATCACCTCCCTCTACCTATTTAATATCTCACAAATGTGATGGCCCATATTGTGCGCTGGATTCCACTGGTACTCTTCATATTGCCTCACGATCTTATATCGACGAGGCAATAATGAACTTCTCTTCCTACAAGTTCTCTTAGTCCGTACCATCTATGTCATACTAATTATTCGAAGTCCAGTTAGTGGGTATCTAATAAGTTTTAGTTAATTCTCGATGACCTAAATAAACATTTAAGTTGGACATGTTCTCAAAAATATACTTGGTACAATAATGATTATCTACAGAAGTATTCAAACTTCAACATATACTGATATTCATACATACATTTCAAATGTTGTATCTTGAATAAACCATCACATACTCATCACAAAGATACGAGCATATTTATAAAACTTTCTTTACCTCCAAATCGGCATAGCGCGGCTATGGTAGGCACAGTTGATGTGATCCGGGATAGGCTATAATTTACCGCGAATTTAATGATTATTTGGAAGAGGCCAAAGTCAAGTTCGAGACCAAATAGTGCTGATAAAATCGGCCAATTACTTGATCAGGCTATGGAGTTCATAATGTTGAAGATAACAAGCCAAATTCCAAGTTTGATATTGGGGACGAAGGTCGAAGAGAGATGGAACAATTTGTTACAAGTAGAGGAAACAGCAGCCAGGCGACACTATCATGTGATCGCATAGAGGCGTCCTAAACCATGCGACCGCATGGAGATATACCGAGAACAAGTAGGGAGAGGCTACCATAACCATGTGATCACAAGAAGGTTGACTATGCGGTCGTATAGGCTAAGTCCGGAGTGAAAATTTCCTTTTCACACTTACTTCCTTATTTTGATAGAATTTTAGTTTAGGTAAAATTCTTGTAATCTTCAATTAATATTTTTCGTTTTAATCTATGTTTTAGGGTTTCCATATAAATAGGTTATTTTCATTCATTGTATTGGAACAACTTTGATATGAATTAATGAAGAGATTTCTCTCAAGACAATTGCTGCCAAATCTTGTTTCTTGATGGAATAAATCGTACTTATCAAGAATTAAATTCTTGTGCCGTTCAATCAAACTTATCAAGATCTAACAATCTTGTGGCGTTCAAAATTCGGGCGCGATTCAAATATAGCGTGATCAAGAGGTTGATAAATTTCACTTTATTGGTTGCTTGGTTCGTTATTTTTGGATTAAATCCAAAGTCATGACTTTTGGTTTGTTATTTTTGGATTAAACCCTTAATGTAATGAAACATGGTATAAATCTTTGTGGAGAATGTGTTGATAGAAGAATGTGCAAAAGCAAGATGACAATTCCTTCATTCAAAGGAAGGAATGATCCAGAGGCATACTTGGCCTGGGAAGAAAAGATCGAGCTCGCATTTGAATGCCATAATTACTCTGAGAAGATAAAGGTAAAGTTAGATGTAACTAAATTTGTAGATTATGCTATAATTTGGTGGGATCAATTGACAATATCTAGACGGTGAAATTATGAGAAGCCTATTGAAATTTGGGATGAGTTGAGAGCTATCATGAGGAAACGATATGCACCTAATCACTATTTTTGGTATAGAAGTGATAGGCATGAAAGAGGGTTTCGAGAGAATATTAGGAGGTGTGATGGAGTTGAGAATTCAATGGGGAGTAAAACACCTATTGTGAAGCATGTTAGTGATTTTTCAAGTAAGTTGACTAGTTTAGATTATAAACTAGAATTTTCAAAGATTCACGACATGATTAATTCTCAAATTGATCATACCGAGGAACAAATGAGAAAAATCAAAGAGAGACAGCTCGAGAGAAAATGATGAGGTGGCTAAGCTTGAGAAAAATGAGTAGAGCCACAAAATAGTGAAAAAAAATGAGAGTGGAGAAGTAGCTAAAAAGAAAAGAGGAGCCACAAGAGGTAAAAAAAGTGAGTCTTCAGATAGAGAAGAAAAATTAGAAGTGAGCTTGCATGAAAATGAAAGTGAAGTTGAGAGGGCTTTAGTGAGAACTAACAATTCCCTTCCTAGTTTGGCTATTTCTGTATTGTAGGATTCTGAATACTTGGTCCATGAAAGTAAGCCTATTGGAATACCACATAATTCGGGCGTTAAGCATCAGCTTGTGGATGAAACTAATCAATCCTACCTCAGTTTGAAAATTTCTTTATTACAGGAGGTCGACTTTGTGATCCCTGAAGAGGTAAAGAAGCTACCATGGAATGAATTCATATGCGGTGGATTGAACTACCAAGGTGAAACGATGGGAGACATGAGTCACTTTGCAGCACCATTGTTACAATCTCCTAGACAAGGTAAGAAATGGAGGAAGTACGGTTACTCACTGACTGAGGACATCTTTAGAGTATCTCAAACTTGTAGAAGGAAGGTGTTGAGATGAGCACACTTTGACCTATGTGTTGGTTATTGACCCGTTCATAAGAAAGATGCAGGTACAAATTCAGAAGAGGACCAAATTGCATCCTAGAGAAAACGGACCATTCCATGTTCTTGCCATGATTGGAAATAAGGGCTATAATTGAGCATTCTAGGTACAAATTCGAAAACGAATCTTTTTGAAGAAGGAGAGTCTGATGTGATCCGGGATAGGCTACAATTTACTGTGAATTTGATGATTGTTTGGAAGAGGCCAAAGCCAGGTTCAATACCAAGTAGTGTTGATAAAACCAACCAATTATTTGATCAAGCTATGGAGTTCATAATGTTGAAGATAACAATCCCAATTCCAAGTTTGATATTGGGGATAAAGGCCGAAGAGAGATGGAACAATTTGTCACAAGTAGAGAAAGTAGCAGCCAGACAACACTGCCATGCGATCTCATGGCGGCGTCCCAAACCATGCGAACGCATGGAGAGATACCGAGAACACGCAGGGAGAGGTTACCATAACCATGCGATCGGAAGAAGGTTGCCTATGCGGTCACATAGGCTAAGTCCGGAGTGAAATTTTCCTTTTCACGCGGTAAAATTCTTGTAATCTTTAATTAATATTTTCCGTTTTTATCTATATTTTAGGGTTTCCATATAAATATGTTATTTTCATTCATTGTATTGGAACAACTTTGATATAAATTAATGAAGAGATTTCCCTCGAGACAATTGCCGTCAAATCTTGTTTCTTGATGGAACAAATCGAACTTATCAAGATCTAACAATCTTGTGGAGTTCAAATCCGGGTGCGATTCAATTATTGCGTGATCAAAAGGTCGATAAATTTCACTTTATTGGTTGCTTAGTTCGTTGTTTTTGGATTAAATCCAAAGATTTGATTTATTGGCGTTCTTGGGATCCGATCTCATTTTTTTGTAAGTTTCGTAGTCAATGTTGCTACTTGGATTCTTATCAACAGTGCTCAGGATTTTCATTTAAAAAAAATAATTGATCAACTTTATATGTGGCACGAAACACCTAAGATGTGGTTTCTAATGCAAGTCTACAGAAAACAAACCATGCTCTGATACCATGTTGTAACGCCCCAAATTCTCGGAAATCGAAGCATTAAAAGAAAATTAATCTTCTTTGTTTGAACTCTTAAACGTTAACCAAAATAAATTTTAAATGAAAAAAAAAAAATTAGAATTTGAAACATATAAAAAAATGTAATGGGAGATTTTTGTTAATGTAGACTTGGACAATTTTGTTGTAATTTTATTTTGAAAAATATTTGGAAGAAATTCAGCAAATACCAGTTGAACAGCAGCGGAAGAAAAATATATTTGGCCTAGCAAATGACTACTAAAAATTATGAAATTTCAATAGAGTCTTTCACATTCATAAATGTAACACATAAAAATTTGGGATCTCGACGATAATGTTTGAAGCACGAAAGTATTGCTCGATTATGCTGGACATAAAATTCGAAACTGGCCAATGCAGTTTACTAAAATGGACATAATTTTTTCTCTAGTTATCATTTTAAGGTAATTCCAAAGACCACTATTAGAATACTCATATACCTTTCAAATCTCACTAATATCATTCTAAAACATGTATCGTAGCCCAATTTATACCATTTTCAAATAGAATAACAGAATATGAAATTCAATTCAGCAATAAATAAACTCCATGCATAGTCAATCCAACATTTGTAAATTATAGTTGACATACAATGTCTATAAAACAGGATGAAATAAACATTAAAAATATTTTTAAAAGTGTCATCTAAGTATTCAAAAAAGGTATACACAATTGGAATTTTTTTACTAGAATGTTGAAAGCATTTCAAATCGCCAAGCACTTGCAACTATGTCAAACCACCGTCATGCCTCGATTTAACCTGTAAAATTTAGTAGGGATGAGTACCAAAAATGATACTCCATAGGAAGCACTTAAGTAATTAGTAAAAATATATATTTTCAGAAATGCAAACTTTGGTCAATTGCATCACCGTCAGTTTTGCAAAACGAACCGATGATTAGTTAGTCCGCTTACTCTCGGGTTTTAATAACCCATTTCATAATCTCTTCATCTCTTATTTGCATCACCAAAGGATGATTTCATTCTCTTATGAGTGACACAATAACACGTTTAATGCAAATCGTAAAACGAATAATTCTTACTTTACTTACAAAAGTGCCGAAAAACATCCTACCTTAAATGCTTGGAGTTTGAATTCCCTTTTGTGTCCAATTTGTAATATAATGCAACGTGTTCCTAGCTTATCCTTCAAATAATTTCCAGATTCAAAGGTGCTTGTAGTCGATGGGAAAAGACTAAGTGAAATTTATGTGCATATATAATTGTGGTTTGTGAGACAAAGGTGGCTAAAAAAAAAAGTTGAAATTTGATTTTTTTTTTTTTTTTTTTTCAAAGGACGGATACAATTAGCTTTTTCATTTCAATAATAACATACATTTGAAACAAACTTATAAGTCCTAAAATAAAAGAGGACGGTTCCTTGGCAGTTGGCAAAACTAGAAATTAAAATGGTAAGTGGGAGTGCACTTAGTGGGTAGGTTGTCATTGATCAAATGGAAGTTAAAATTGTAAGTTTGGGGGGGGGGGGGGGGGGGGGTGTTCAATTTGGCAATTGGCAGTTAACAAAAAAATGGGATTCAAAATGTTAAGGGTGTATTTGATTGCATTTATTTTTCATGGAAAATATCAGTTTTCCACCCAAATTCCTACTTCGGAGTGTTTGATTGCTATTTTTTTTTCTATTGAAAATATTTTTCAACTTTTGAAAACATGCCTAATTTTCTTTATTTTTAAGGAAAATATTTTCTTTGGGGGGAGTATGTTTTTATTTTCCTCAAAACAAGGAAAATATTTTTTTTTCTAGGTGATATTTTCCATGTCAATCAAACACATTCTAAGTGAAAATTTTATGTGTATACTTGGAGGATTTGGATGATGAATGTGTAGGTAGCAGTTTTTTTTTAATAGCTAACAAAATGGGGGTTAAATGATAAGTTGAAATGGTTATGGCAATATGTAATAAGTTACCTAATCTAAATTTTAGGATTTAACACATGAGGTAATTAAACAAAATAAGAAATTTGCGGTTTAAAAGAATTCGACATCTTATGACAATTTTTAGACAAGTGAGCACAACGTTATTATCATGACCAAAACTCTAATTTGGACTCTTAGGAAGTGTCGTAGCGACGTAGAAATAAAATCCAAATTTTTTTTGAATTCTACAAGAAAATTCCTTTTAAAACGAAACACGAGATTTTTTTCGGTCCCTATAATGCCTCTGATATCATTTGTTATAAAATTTGGAGCACTTTGTTGGGAGCGGGAGAGGTTAATATGACGCAATATGAAGTATTGATCACACAAGTAATAACAAGATTAAAAGTAAAGAAAGAGATTGGATGAGGAACAAAATAATTTTATTGACAACCAATGAAGAGAATATTACAATCCAACAATAATGCTTCTGGCTCCTAAAAATTAGAAGAGTCTAGTATTTATAGGGAATAATCCAAACCTTAAAAGTAGAGTTGTAGATAAAATAGAATGCCCAAAAGTTTCACAATTGCATTCCAAATAGGATTTTAATTAATGTACACTTAAATTAGAACTCCTAATTATTTTCAATAAAAAATTCGGATCATTTCCAAATTCTAACAAATTTGTGGACGATGGCAACCCGACACCGTTATGAACATTGTCATGCCTTCCCACGTTGTATGTAGATTCTAAATCTAGTTTCTAAGAGCTGCACCAGAAGGTCCATCTTGGCCTAAATGAAATTGAAGTTGCGTCTGACTACCGTTGAGATTCCCAATACGCTCGGTATTTTCGTATTGTCAGTTGTATTGTGTAGTGCCAATTTTTGGTTTCCATGTGAAGTGAAATTACAGAAATTGCAGTACTTTTTTGTGAGGTATATCAAACATTCACAAAAGTAGGTTCGCAAACTTTGCCTAATTTCATCTTTTTGTGGAGATTGTTTCTTCCAAACCATCCTCAAGCCCAATGTTGTCGATTCGATAGTACCAATTGGAGGTGGGCAAAAACCAAACTAATCCACTCAAACCGACTAAGCCGAACCAACCTGACCGATTTTGGGTCAATTTTTTTTTTTCAAATTAGGCTAGGTTCGATTTTTGCTTCAAATTTGGTTGGGTTGGGTCGGGCGATGGGTTTGCCCACCAAACCCGTCTCAAACCGCCCAACCTGACCCATCAACTTTTAAAAAAAAAACAAAAAACCAAAAAAAGACCTCCTCGACAAAGAAAAGAAGAAAGAAAGCCCTATCCCAAATCGCCCATGTCGGTCGCCATGCCGGTCGCCTGTCTGTCACAGCCAGTCATTGGTGAATCTTCTGTAAGGTTTCAATGGGTTTATATGTGAAATATTGTGTATTGGATTAAAGGCTGTCAATTTTGGTTAAGCCCGTCTGGGCTTTAATATATCTAATTAAAGTATGAAATTTTATGTGTGGAGACCAGACCAATTCCTAATTCATGATGGACCGAATTAGGTTAACTAGGCAATCTATATATATAGGATTTTGGTCCTAGGATCACACGTTCTGTATTCATTCATTCTGGATCTCATCGCCAGAGAGAAACAAAGGAACATCGTGTTGATCTGAAAGACTAAAGCCGCAAGAATTATTCATTACAATAATCATGTCTGATTCAGGTATGTTTCCGCATTCGATTACATATTCTTAATGATTCAACATGGATGATTTAATTTAATAAATCTAACAAGTGGTATCAGAGCCAATCCATTGTTGAATTTTTTGAGAAATTGAGGTTTAAAATTCTGAAATTTGGGTTATTGATCTTCCTTCATATGAATCAAGTAAATCTGGTTTCTGCAAATTTATGATTATAAATCTGATGGTACGATTTAAGGATCAAGAATTTGATCTGAAGTCCAAATAAGGCAGCCTTTTGAGAGAATTAAAATCATTGAATATGACTACCATCTGCATACGTCTGCCATGTTAAAGTTAAAGTTATATTTTCTGGGATCTAATATCTATTATTTCGGCTGCCACATGTGAAAAATTGGTAAAATTGTGTAATTTGTAGAGTTTTATGTATAGATATTTATTCTTGGATCAAGACCACCAAACTAGGATTGTTTATTCTGCATATTTAGAAAAGTTTATCCTGGTCAATTATTACGACTAGCTTCTGGAATTTTTATACCGCCATGTGATAGATTTTAGTGAAGTTTAATTTGGTTGTGAGGTCAAATAAATACGACTGCTATTGAATATGGATTAAGATTTGGAGTAAATTGTGTTATTATTTTCTGACCCTTCTGACTAAGATCAAGATTTTGTCAATCGCCTGGCCGAGGAAGAAGGAAAGCAGTTAAACGGTTTTGGAAGATTTGGGGACGGGACTTTAAATGCAATTTTGATAATTCGGGCCCCTGTTTGCAATTTAAAATTAGGGTTAGGTTTTCTAATTTTAAGTTTCAACCCTCTAAAGTTTAAATTCATCTATTGGGCCTCTTAAGGTTTCGGATTTAATAATTTAGCCCCTAAAGTTTGAAAATTAATTAATTTGGGCCATTAAAGTTCTTAATTTTACAATTAAGCCCCTTAAAGTTCATAATTGGTTTAAGTTGGCCCCTGCAGTTTCTAATAATCAATTTTGGATCCCTAAAATTTCTGATAATCAATTTTTGACTCATAAAGTTTTCAATAATTAATTATTAACCCCTAAAATTTTGAATAATTAATTTTCAACCCCTAAAGTTCTGAATTATTAACCTTAAGGTCCCTATAGTATAAAACAAAATCAAATATGCAAAATTGGCGATTTCTCTTCTCAAATTTTGGTACAAAAGACTCTTTTTAAGAGATATAATATTCGAAAGTGAATTAATTGAAGCAACATGTTGTCAAAGTAACCCTTCTTGCGGAAATCAACTAACTTAGAATATTAAAAGGTGTTTGTGCATGTGTTATTCATGGGAATACTTGATCGGCCCAAATGAAGATTGATATTCAGCCGAATTACACGTGCACCTGTGGTGATAAACATGTAACAATTATTTGGTTTAGTGTGTGATCAATAAATCGGTCCAAAAAAAGGTTTATTGGTTGACATATTATTTTATTGTCAATGTTTGATCACTACACCAAGAGTACCACTAAAAAGTCAATATTTCTGTCCAAAGACTAAATATTGATGTTGTGCTAGGTATCTTGTGATGGGCCCTACCACTATTTGAGATTATTATTATTATTTGTATATTAAGGATATTCATGTGAGCTATTCAAATTAATTGTTCTCCAATTCAGTTTCAGGTTCTGCTACTAATATCTCTGCTAGCATCAATTCAATTACAATGCTTAATGGCACAAATTTCAAGGTTTGACAAGAGAACGTGATGATTGTTCTCAGAGTCATGGACCTGGATCTTGCTTTACGGGTTGATCAACCTGCTGCACTCACTGATAAGAGTACCTCTGATGACAAGAGAGAGATGGAAAAGTGGAAACGATCAAATCGCATAAACTTAATGGTCATAAAGCGTGCCATTCCAGAAGCATTACGAGGCACTATGTCCGATAAGGTGACTACGGCTAAGGGTTTCCTTGAGGACCTTGAGAAAAGGGCCAAGAATGAAAAGGCTGAAACTAGTACACTTTTGGCAAACCTTACCTCAATGAGGTACAAAGGAAAAGGAAACATAAGGGAGTACATTATGGAAATGTCTCATACTGCTTCAAAACTAAAGGCACTCAAGTTGGATTTATCTGAAGATTTGTTAGTGCACTTGGTTCTGTTATCCCTTCCGGCACATTTCAGTCAATTTAAGGTGAGCTATAACTGTCAAAAGGAATCATGGTCCCTTAATGAGCTCATCTCACATTGTGTCCAAGAAGAGGAAAGATTGAAGCATGATAAGACAGAAAGTGCTCATCTGGCCAGAACCTCCAAGGACAAAAAGAACAAGAAAAGAAAAAATGATAAGGTAGTTGCGGGTACAGCATCACACAAGAAATAGCATAAGGACCCAACTGAAAGTGGTTGTTTCTTCTGTAAAGTTGCAGGTCATAACAAGAAGAACTGTACCAATTTACCACGTGTGGCGTGTCAAGAAATGTATTCTTCTTCATTTGGTTTGTTCTGATGTTAATTTAAGTTCTGTACCTAGACATACATGGTGGATTGATTCTGGTGCAACAACTCCCATCCATATGTTTATGCAGAGGTGCCTGAGTTACCGAAAACCAAGTGATGGTGAAAGACACATCTATGTTGGTGATGGCTAGACGGTGGAAGTAGAGGCAATAGGAAAATTTAGATTATTGTTAAAAACTTGATGTTATTTGGATCTTAATGAGACATTTATTGTACCGTCCTTTAGACGAAATTTGATTTCTATTTCTGTTTTGGACAAATCTGGTTATTCTTGTTCATTTGGGAATGAAAAATTTAGTTTGTTTCATGATTCAAAATTGGTTGGTTCCGGTTCTTTATCAGGTTACGATAATCTTTATTTAATTGAAACAATTGCTTCTTTTAATGAATCCTTGCATTTAAGTACTAGAGGTGTAACGCGTAAATTAACCAGCGAGAATTCTGCCTCGTTGTGGCACAAGAGATTAGGTCACATCTCCAAAAGGAGAATTGAGAGACTTGTGTCCAATGGAATTCTCGATCCCCTTGACTTTACAGATTATGACATATGTGTTAACTGTATAAAGGGAAAACAAACCAATAAAAGGAGATTTCAAGCCAACAGAACTTTGGACGTCTTAGAACTTATACATACGGACATTTGTGGACCATTCTCTACGGCTTCTTGGAATGGTCAACAATATTTTATAACGTTCACATACGACTTTTCAAGATATAGCTATATATATCTCATTCATGAAAAATCACAATCACTGGATGTGTTCAAAAACTATAAAGTTGAAGTTGAGAACCAACTTGGCAAAAGGATTAAAAGCATCAGATCTGACCGTGGTGGTGAATACTATGGCAGATATGACGGTTCAGGCGAACAACATCCAGGACCATTTGCTAAATTCCTAGAGGAATGCGGTATTGTCCCACAGTACACTATGCCGGGTTCGCCCTCTATGAATGGTGTTGCTGAGAGACGAAACAGAACGCTTAAAGACATGGTGAATAGTATGATTGCTCATGCTACCTTGCCAGAATCACTCTGGGGTGAAGCATTAAAGACCGCAGCATATATACTCAACAGAGTTCCAACTAAGGCCACTGATAAAACCCCTTATGAGCTTTGGATGGGAAAAATGCCTATTTTGAAACATCTACACATTTGGGGATGTCCAACTGAGGTAAAGCCTTATAGGCCAAATGAAAAGAAACTGGACGCAAGAACTATCAGTTGTTATTTTATTGGATATTTTGAAAGATCCAGGAGTTACAAGTTTTATGATCCCACAACTAAGGCAATTTTCGAGACAGGAAATGCTCGGTTCCTTGAGGATGTTGAGTTTACGGGGGGAGAAAGGGTTACAGACTTTGTCTTTGAAGAGGAATATGTTGAAATTCCTCCAATTGCCATTGACAATGATCAGTCTTTTATCCCTGACATTGTTCAAGAAGCAACTCCGGATCAAGACAATGTCATTGCATCTTCCTCTGAAGGTCAACAAATTGTTCCAGATGAACAAAATCTACAGCCTCAAGAACCAATGCCATTAAGAAGATCCACTAGAGAGGGGAGAAGTGCGGTTTCAGATGATTACATCGTATTTCTCCAAGAACATGAAGTTGACATTGGTGTGGTGGAAGATGATCCTATCAACTTCCGTCGAGCCATGGAAAGTTCTAACTCTCAAAAGTGGCTCAATGCCATGAATGAAGAGATAAAGTCTATGAAGGACAATGACGTATGGGACCTCGTTCCATTGCCTAAAGGTGCAAAACCCATTGGTTGCAAATGGATATTTAAAACCAAGAGGGATTCGAAAGGTGATGCAGAGAGGTATAGGGCTCGTCTTATCGCAATGGGCTTTACACAAAAAGAAGGCATTGATTATAAAGAGACTTTCTCTCCAGTTTCTTCAAAAGACTCTTTCAAGGCTATAATGGCATTGGTAGCACATTTCGACCTTGAGTTACATTAGATGGATGTTAAGACAGTGTTTCTCGATGGTGACATTGATGAAACAATTTATATGGTGCAACCAGAAAACTTTGTATCGGATGATGCAAAGCAAATGGTTTGCAAATTAAAGAAATCCATCTATGGACTCAAACAAGCATCTCGTCAATGGTATTACAAGTTTCATCAAGTAATCATCTCATTCGGCTTTGAGATGAATTTGGTCGATGATTATATATACCACAAGTTCAGTGGGAGTAAGTATATTTTCCTAGTTTTCACGAAACCAAGAGATTTCTAGCAAAGAACTTTGAGATGAAAGATCTTGTGACGCCTCCTTTGTATTAGGAATTCAGATATACCGAGATCGTTCTCGAGGTATTCTTGGATTATCGCAAAAGGGCTATATCGAAAAGGTGCTTAAAAGATATGGCATGCAAGATTATACACCAGGTGACACCCCTGTGGCTAAAGGAGATAAGTTCAATTTAAGTCAATGCCCCAAGAATGACTTGGAAATTAAAGAAATGCAGAAGATTCCTTATTCCTCAGCTGTAGGGAGTCTGATGTATGCTCAGGTTTGTACACGTCCGGATATAGCATACATTGTTGGGATGCTAGAGAGATATTTAAGTAACCCGGGAATGGATCATTGGAAAGCAGCCAAACGGGTCATGCGGTATTTACAGAGAACAAAAGACCACATGCTCACATACAGGAGATCGGATCAGTTGGAGATCATTGGTTATTCTGATTCCAATTTTGCGGGATGCCAAGATAGTAAGAGATCCACTTCAGGCTATATTTACCTACTTGCTGGAGGTGTTATTTCCTGGAAGAGTGCTAAGCAGACACTCATAGCTACTTCCACCATGGCAGCGGAGTTTATAGCATGTTATGAGGCATCAAACCAAGGAATATGGCTGCAAAATTTTGTCACTGGGCTGCGCATTGTAGACAATATAGAAAGACCACTCAAGTTATTTTGTGACAATAAATCAGCAGTACTGTATTCAAATAACAATAGGAGCTCGACGAAGTCAAAGCATATAGAGATCAAATTCCTGGCTGTTAAAGAAAGAGTTCAGAGTGGATAGGTGTCTATAGAGCATATCGGGACAAACTCCATGATTGCGGATCCGCTTACTAAGAGATTAATACCCAAGATCTTTCGTGAGCACACTGCTCATATGGGTGTAGTATCTCTTGAGAATATCTAGTTTCAGTGGGAGTTTGTATATTTTTGCTTTTCATATTAGACACATATACTGTCATTTTGGATATGGTTTATCGGGACAAACTCCATGATTACGGATCCGCTTACTAAGAGATTAATACCCAAGATCTTTCATGAGCACACTGCTCATATGGGTGTAGTATCTCTTGAGAATATCTAGTTTCAGTGGGAGTTTGTGTATTTTTGCTTTTCATATTAGACACATATACTGTCATTTTGGATATGGTTTATAGTTAAGGTTATTTTCAATTATAAAGTTTTTGGTTTATTATCTTTGAACTTGTTTGAAAATGATCTCACTAAGGTATTAAGGTGGACCAATTGGAAATAAGCATGAGAAGACCACATTACATGCAATTTTCATACTACACATCCATGTTTGATCCATGTCATTCAGTTGTATTGATTTATGTGACTATTGATGGGTTTAGCTACAATAGAAGGTAGCGAAAGCCGCTTTGATCCTATGTTGATATGATTGATGGACCAGATTGTTTGGGGATGCATTCGGTAATGATAGCAAAATTCTGAGTACTCATAAGGTTATATTTAATGCACAATTATAAGGTAACACATTCAGCCCAAGTGGGAGATTGTAAGGTTTTAATCGATTATGTGGGCTTATATGTGAAATATTGTGTATTGGATTAAAGGCTATCAATTTTGGTTAAGCCCGTCTGGGCTTTAATGCATCTAATTAAAGTATGAACTTTTATGTGTAGAGACCAGGCCAGTTCGTAATTCATGATGAGCCGAATTAGGTTAACTAGGCAATCTATATATATAGGGTTATGGTCCCCAGATCACACGTTCTGTATTCATTCATTCTGGATTCCATCGCCAGAGAGAAACAAATGAACAACGTGTTGATCTGGAAGACTAAAGCCGCAGGAATTATTCATTACAATAATCATGTCTAATTCAAGTACGCTTCCGCATTCGGTTACATATTCTTAATGATTCAACATGGATGATTTAATTTAATAAATCTAACATCTTCTCCAACTTTTGCCTAAATTGCATCAAAGTATTAACTATTGACAACTAGTTCTTGAAATGTTTTTCAGTAACTTCGTTCTTCCTTTCATTTTCTTCATGAATTTTTGTTATTTCATGTCTTCCATTGTTGATTAATCTGTTCAGTATGTTACATTCTTGAAAATCTGACATTTTGTTGGTGCAAACAGGCCTCACAATTTGCAACAAAAATTAGTTTCTTGAAGTTTGCCTTGTGCATTTTGGTGGATTAAGGAAATGAAGAGATTTACAGAGTCATAGTATGCGTCTTTGTTTTCCTCATACGTGCATAATAGAAATGAGTGTCATGTACCCTTAGTTTTTCGAAATCTGCCTTGTGCATTTTGACTTTATTGGTTTTTAATGGATATTTAGTGAACTGACTAGCCCGACCTAGCCCAACCGAACTTGGTAGGGTTGGGTTTCAACCCTTGCACGAGTTGGGTTGGTTATATACCAAAACAATTGTGTTGGGTTGGGAGAAAAATCGATCCAACCCAACTCAACCTACGCCCACCCTACTACCAACATTTTTCATAATTGGAACATCATTTTTTTGAGAAAATCATAGGCGAGAGCGTTGGAACCACATAAAAATTGGTTAAAATCATTATTGGAGTTCAACAATTCAGTGTAAGCCATTACTAATTTTGTAGATAATTTAGGAATAAAACTACAACTAATAGAAATAACAGGTACAAGGAAAGTCGAAATTTAAGAGATAATTTGAAGCAAATGAACAATTGTAACAATTGTAGTAGACCGCCAAAGAGATGAGAGTTGTATATTAGTGAGATAAAATTGTAGAGAATTCTAAAAGTGGGATGAAATTGGTTTACACCCCTCTCTATTTATAAATTTAGCAGTAAATGAAATTTTCAAACTTCAAACTTCAAATGTGTTGTGTATGTGGTTCATAAAGAGTGGACACAGGTCTAATAATATTAATTAATAAGATTAATTAGTTCCTAGTCCCACAATAATTTGTGAAAACTTGGCTTATGTTTATGATTATTCCTTGCTAGCATAAGAAAAATAAATCAAAACCTAAATCTAATTCTCTCTAAATTAATCTGGTGCCATGAATTGTTTGTCGTGTTGGAGTTTTAGTTTGTTCTCAGGTTGTAGATAATGATTAGAGGCTAAACATGCATCTGGATAGGGATGTCAACAAGCCTAAACGAGCCGGCTCGGGAGTCAAAATTTGAGGTTCAGGCTTGGTTCGGGCTCAATGGTGCGGGCTTTTTTTCGAGCCAAACTTTTGCTCGGCCAAAAAATAAGGCTTGACCCGAGCTTTCAGCTCAGGCTTTTTCGAGCCAAGCCGGGCTGGCCCTTTTTTCTTTATGTGCTATTACTACCTTAAAAAGGCAGTAGCAAGGTGCTGCCTGCTGCCCTTTTTCTGTTTTTTTTTTCTCCCGAGCTCACAAGGCGACTACGGTAGAGCCGGTCGGCTCGAGCTTTTTTCGAGCCGAGCCACGGGCAACCCAAGCCGACGAATTAAATTGTTATCCCTACATCTGGACAACTATTGTATGTTGAGATCGTGATAGAATATATTCAGAATCGTCCCAATTTAGAAAATAGCGAAATTTACACTTTCTATCGTACATTTTATCTAAACACAAAGATGGTCCAACTTTTAGATTTTGAAAATTATTTATATTTAAATACGGTGATTTCTGAATTGATATAGCACTTGTTTGACGTTATAGTGCCCTATTTTGGATATCTTGACATTTCATTCTAACTACATCCAACACATAAGCCACTCCATTTGTTATAAGACCAATATATTCGATTCAATGAGTGACATAAATTGCAAAACATTTTTTAAGCTACTTCCGTCCAATTTTTTTGAAATTAAATTTAATCATGTCATGTCCATCTCTAGTTGTTTTCTTCTGTACCCTCACGACCGGCTAATGATAACTACATTAACATGTTTTGTGATGCTAGTCCTGTAAGTGTTATGCCCTAGGTCCAATTAACTTTGGGCATAAGTACTTTTGATATATGTTTAATGCATTTATTTTGGCAAGATCTATATTGATATTAAATAATAGAGTCCGTAGATTCAAATCTCGGTAATCTATTAATCACAAGAAGTTGTAATTGTGAGATACAAATTACATATGATTGAATCTTAAATCATCCATAGTAGTAAGTAATAACGAGATACGGATATCGTTGTTACGGATAGACCATCACGTGTGTCATTCCTTACATGTGAAGTAAGTAGCTGATCTCACAAGCTAAAGTGTGGTGACATTTAAATGAACACGTGAATGTTTTGTTATAGAACAAAACATTGGAGACCCGCTGGGAGATTCCAAGTGGATAACTATCTGAGTGTCGGTAGTTAATCTCTAACGTTCGGTAGTGAAATTGGTCCTTTGACTTGAGATCAACATAGTACCTTATGTGGGGACAATCATACTTTGGTGATGCTAGAAGTTGCTCTGTCAAGGGCCGCTAATACGGCATCGTTCGGATATGTTAAGAATCATATGAAGGTTGTGAATGATCAATAGAAGATTTGTCACTCTTAGATAGTAAGAGTTTATGATCTGCATTTCATCCAGTTAAATTGATAATGAAATCCTTGGCCAAGGTGTACGTATAAGTCGAGAAGGAGTTTTTGACTTCCATTGACTTAATAGTGGAATGAAAGATATGATCGATAATTGAGATTGACACTTAGCCATATCTTGTGATTAATCGGATCATATTGACGAAGGGATTATAGTTTCACGACAAACGAACGAGTTTGATTTTGTCATACCACGTGACATTTTCCGTCACATGTATTGCCCTGACACATTACTAGATGTCAATTTGGGACGACGGATGTGAATTAGTGATAAATCAAAAGGGTGTTTTGATTTGTTAATTTTCATTTGATCAAAATAATAATTCACGTCGTTAGGCATTGTGACTGGAAACCTAATGGGTCACACACAAAAGGAGAACTAGAAGATTGAGATCTACAAATTAATTAATTGACAAGCGTTGGATAATTAATTAATTGGATTGCTTATTAATATGCCCGAATTAATTAATTGGATTAATTAATTCATGGACCAGATTTAATTAATTGGATTGATTAAATATTGGATCGGGTTAAGTTTAAGAAACGGGCCCAACCTGTTTGGACTTATATAAATAAGCTACTAGGGTTTGAAAACGGTTGATGAATTTTCATTATTTTTACTAGCACAAAAAAAGAAACCCTGGTTTTTCTCTCTCAATTTGTTCTCTGTGTGGACACCGTTAGAGACTGGACAATTGGACAATTGTGTGAGGCAGATCAGGATTCCTGGAACTACAGGGATAGCAAAAGAGTTTGCATATCTAAAGAAATGTATAGTTTCTATCACAATTTCTATCCAAATACAAAGCAGATCCTCGGGTGGGAATTGAAATTTAAGTTATTTTCCGCCGTGCATGTTAAGTAAATTCCCAACAATGGTATCAGAGCCTACTTTGTGTTTGTTAGAAATTGTTCTACATATTGATGTAATTAAAAGTTGTATTTTCATGTTCTTGAATCTAGCAATTAGAATTATTTTTTCTTATTTTCAAAATCTGTTCTGAAAAGGGAATGATAATAATAAAAAAAAGGGATCGAAACGAATTGGCGTGGCTGCCAGCGGCAGCAGTCGCTACCGGCAGAAGCGTCACTGGGCGGCTATCTGCAGCAGCGTGGGACGCTACTGCAGAAGCAGCTTATGGCTGCAGCAGCGTTCATGAGCAGCTAATGGCTGCTATCAGCAGCAGCGTCCGACGATACTGCATGAGCAGCTCATGGCTGCTGAAAGTTGTAGCACTGCTGCTTCTCTTCTTGGCAGGATGGTCGGCGCTGTCGTCGGCCAAGGAAAAGAAAAAAAATTATGGTTTTTCTTAGGGTTTCAAAACGGGTGAGAAGAGGTGGAGGCGGGGGCCTCTGATGCAATTTTTGAAATTGCAGGCCCCCGCACGTAATTAAGTTTTAGGGTTATTTTGCAATTTTTAGATTAAAGAATTTCCCTACAATTTACGAAATGGAAGGACCTCCTTATAATTTTAAACTAAGGTCATGTTGCAATTTTAAAAATGGTTTAAAATTTGAATTTCTAAAAGGTTTTTAAATTGTATTTTCATATGGGTTTGACCCACCTTTTAATTTTGACTCAAAATTAAAATTTCATTTAAAATTAACGACTTTTTATATTTTCGTTAAAATTAGATTTTAACTTAAATATTTAAATTTTGACCCTTAACTAAATTTTATTTTATTTAGGAGTTTTATCCTAAATTAAAATGTTAATTCAATTTAAATTAGAGTTTGACTTTAATTTAGTATTTAATTAAAATTTGATTTTAATTAAATAATTCTCCCCAATGTGATCTTGAAATTAGAATTTGATTCTAATTTGACATTTAATTAGAATTTGATTTTAATTAAATTGTTTCACCCTAAAATTTATTCTTTGAATTAGAGTTGGACTTCAATTTGGTATTTAATTAAATTTTGATTTTATTTAATTAAGTTCACACTAAATCTTGGAGTTAGAGTTGGACTCTAATTTTACTATTTAATTAAAATTTGATTTTAATTAAATTCAACCGCCTTATATTATGAAATTAGAGTTGGACTCTATTTCGATATTTTAATTAAAATTTGATTTTAATTAAATAAACCCGCTAATTAAATTAATTGATTAATATGATTAATTGATTATTTAATTGTTTTCGATTCATTTGTCTAAATAGTTTAGACGGTCTTTAATTGCTAGATTTTTTAAACATACTTGCATATAATATTAGATATTATATAGGAAGCATTTATATGATGAATGTTTATTAGTGGATGATTATGGACTCGACCATATGGATGCGTTGAATGGTTTATTGAATTTCTGTTGTTATTATGGGCCTGCGAGCTCTTAATTATTTTGGATCTGCGAGTCCGTTATTATTATTATTATACAAATGGGCCTGCGAGTCCAATTTCATTTAGGCATGTGTGACAAGTAGTATATGATATATAAGTTGTAGCTAATCTAATTGAAGATACAAGAAGAGGAGGAAATCATGGAGATGACGCATTGATAATGATTCAATGCAAATACCCCCTAGGAATTGACCAACTAGTCTTCCTTTTGGCTCAAAAAGACTAGATAGAATTAGTCCATAATCATCCACACTATTATATGTATGTTTGATGCATAATTATAAACATATATATAATTATTATATTGATGAAACCAATGCATGATAAATCCCTCACTGAAATATTAAGTCGGTTTTATTATTTGTCTTCCATCATTATAATGAAAAATGAGAGTCTTAAATCGTCTCAACTTGTTGAGTACACTCAAGGCTGGTCTATTAGGGATATGTTTGACACTATGAAATATTCGATATTTCTGAATGATGGGTTCGACTTAACTAAAATTATCTTTTGTTGAGTACACTCAAGGAGATAAATTTTAGAGGCATATTAAGCTAACACATAAGATGTGTGAAGACAATGAGTTGTCAGCTTAATGATATGGGAGTTGTATGGAGATACAATTGATAGCAGTATTTACTCAAATGTTTTATTAAGGTTTGTTGAGTACACTTAAGGTCTTAATATAACAAATGATATCTCAGCCCACTGGGAGTCAAGTATGGATTCCATACATTTATGCGAGAGGGTCATAATTTTGAGTTAAACAGTGGGAGCACAATTAATTTGATAAAAGACCATATTAAATTAATTGATACATTTTATATATTATTGTTTTACTTTTCGTCATTTATATTTATTGAATCATGAGTAACCATATGTGGCATACTAGATGTCAACAACCAAACCAAGTTTTCTTTATTGACACTGCAATCTGAGAATTTTTCTTAGGCATGAGAAAATTGGTTATGTCCTTAAGTAGCATTTTCCAGAGGCACCTATTGATGACTCAACTAAGGAAGATGTGGCTACTATAATAAACATGAAGATGACGATAGTACTGCAACACTTGTGATGCTTGCGACTATGTCACCTGAGTTACAAAAGCAACACAAGAGTATAGATGCTAGCATATAATTTTTCATTTCAAATAGTTGTATGATAATAATCATGTGTGGAAGGATATGAGACTTCCAAATAACTATACAGTGCAAAATGACAGAGGAATCTTCAGTTAGTGTTCAAGTGCTGAAAATAATTGTCATTGAGAAATTGTCTCAATTGGGTTCAGCTATGAACCATGAACTAAGTATTGACTTAGTTCAGTAATCTCTATCAGAGAGTTATTCATCGCTAATTGTGAATTTTGATATAAATAAATTCAAGTGCACACTCATTGAGTTGCTAAACATGCTTAAGACTCTTAAGCTCAATATCAAAGTTATGAGTGAGCAAGCCATTGATTCCTCTAAGGATTTTAGAAGGAAGTCTAAAGGGGCTTTGGGAAAGCATCTAAGATGGCTAAGACAGTCAAAGTAAATAAGGACATTATCAAATCCACTTGGATAAGGCCTATATCTACTTCACTAGTTTCTTGGGTATTAGATACTAGATATGGATCTCATATTTGTATAAGTATGCAGAAACTAAATGGAAGTAGACCACTGCACGAGGAAGAAGTTGACCTACACGTAATGAGCAAATGTTGTTGCATTGTTTGTAGGAGCATACTTCTTGTCGTTGCCTTTAAGCTTAGTATTGGAATTAGAGAAATGTTAGTTTGAACCCACTAATACCAGAACATTATTTGAATTTCATGTTTGGACATATATTAATGTTAAGGACAATTGTTGTTTCCTTTATCTCGATGGTTATGGTGAATTACAAAATGACATTTATATTCTAAATACCGAGTATTCTATAATAAGTATAGAAATTTAGAGGAATAAAAGTCATAATCTGAATAACGCTTATATCTAGTATCGCAGACTTGGTTAAATAAATGAAACTGCAATTCCAAAATTACATATAGATGTATATTTGGAGTCAATTGATTTTGAATCATTTGACGAATGCGAATCGTGCCTGTTAGGCACAATAACCAAATCTCCTTTTACTTAAAAGGTGAAAAGTCTGCACAATTACTGGATCTAATACATAGTGATGCATGTGGATCCAAGTCAATTAATGTTAGATGAGTTTCTCTTTCTCCTCACATTTACTAATGACTATTTCAGAAATGGTCATGTATGTTTGATGAAACTCGAGCATGAAACTCTTGAAAGGTTCAAGTGATTAAAGTTAGAAGTAGAGAAACAATTAGGTAAGGATATTCTCACACTAAGATCCGATTGAGGTGGAGATATCTTAAAGATAAAGTTTAGATTATCTAAAAGAGAATGTGATTCTCTTGCAGTGAACTTCTTACATACATTACAACATAATGGTGTGTCTGAAAGGAGGAATCGCAAACTATTAGATATAATGCGATTAATAAGAGGTCGTGCAAACCTCCCAAAAGGTTTTGGGGTCATGCATTGATTGCAATGTTCTACACACTAAATCATGTATCATTTATGTCGGTCGACAAAACTCCATACGAGTTATGGAAAAGCAAAATGCCCAACTTTTCAAATATCAAAGTCTAGGGCTGTGACGCTTATGAAGCGGACTGAATTGGATAAGTTTGAGACTGAATCCAATAAATATATATTTGTGAGATATCCTAAACATGTATTTGGATGTCAATTCTATAAACCCACTGAGAAAAAAGTCTTCGTCTCACGACATATAATCTTTCTAGAGAAATAGTTTATTCTAGGAGAGGACAGTGATAGTGAAATAAAACTTGAAGGGGTTCAAGAGTCCACATATATAGTTGACCAAATAGATGAATCCAAGTTTGATCTCACACCTGCTGAGGGACATACTCTTGATCAGGATATAGAGATACCTGAGGACACTCCGACTTAGCGTAAATCAAGTAGGACCATTCGACCTCCCAGAATGTACGAATTCACGATTACTAATCAAGTCTTATTAATCAAGGATGATGAGCCTACTAGTTACGCATAAGCAAAGTCAAGTGTTGACTTAAAGAGATGACAAGATGTCATGAAATTCGAAATGAACTTGATGTATGTGAACAAGGTTCAGACCTTGATTGACTAGCCTAATGGGGGTAAAAATCATAGGTTGTGTAAAGGAGTTTACACGACAGGTCAGCATGGATGGAAACTTCCATACATACAAAGCCCATTCAAATTTTTCTTGCAATAACTACATACCATGACTATGACTATGACTATGAGTTATAGCAAAAGGATGTCGAAACTGTATTCCTTAACGGGAACTTGCAAGAGAAAGTGTACATAACAGGACTCGAAAGTTTTAAATCCAAATATGCTTATAAGGTATGTAAGCTTGATCAATTCTTGTATGGGTTGAAGCAAGTCTCTTGGAGTTGAAATCTTCGATTTGATAGAAAAATCAAAAGATTTGATTTTATCAAAAGTGAAGACAAATTGTGTGTTTACAAGAAAATAGTGGGAGGGTTGTCGCATTCCTAATATTATATGTATAAAACATATTATTAATAGGAAACGACACCTCTACATTTCAATCGTTGAAATTGTGGTTGTTAAAAGATTTCTTCATAAAGATATATGAGAAGCAACTTGATCTATAGAGATAGATTTAGAAGATTGTTTAATTCATCACAATCTATAGAAATAAAATCTTGAGAAGATTTTATATGGAGAAAATGAAATGTAAGTTCATGGATACACTAATGCTAACTTCTAGTCAGACTAGAATGATAGCAAATCTCAATCAGAATATTGATTTACTCTTAAACGGTGTGTTGGAAAGGTTCCAAACACGTAATCACTGTTGATTCAATAGCGAGAGCCTTATACACTATTACTTTAGAAGCAACAAAGGTTGTAGTAATGGGTCAAGAAGTTCATTAATAAACTTGAAATAGTTCCTAACATTATTGATCACATATATTTGTATTATGATAACAATGGAGCCATCGTGCTAGCAAAGGAACTATGGTCTCATCGATGACCCAAACAGGTATTGGGGCGGTACTATCTCATCAGAGAGATAAAACAAAGAAATGACGTAAAGAAATAACGAATTCTCACAATTGATAATATTACAGATCCACCGACAAAGAGTTGTCGCAATATAAATATGATCGTCATGTGAACTCTTATGATATTAGATACATAAGTGATTGGATCTAGTGCAAGTGGGAGTTTGTAAGTGTTATGCCCTAGGTCCAATCAACTTTGGGCATAAGTACTTTTGATATATGTTTAATTCATTTATTTTGGCAAGATCTATTATGTTATTAAATAATAGAGTTCGTAGATTCAAGTCTCGGTAATCTGTTAATCACAAGAAGTTGTGATTGTGAGACACAAATTACATATGATTGAATCTTAAATCATTCATGATCGTAAGTAATAACGAGATACGAATATCGTTGTTATGGATAGACCATCACGTGTGTCATTCCTTACTTGTGAAGTAAGTAGCTGATTTCACAAGATAAAGTGTGGTGACACTTAAATGAACACGTGAATGTTTTGTTATAGAACAAAATATTGGAGACTCGCTGGGAGATTCCACATGGATAACTATCTGAGTGTCAGTGGTTAATCTCTAACGTTCGATAGTGGAATTGGTCCTTCAACTTGAGATCATCATAGTACCTTATGTGAGGACAGTCATACTTTGGTGATGCTGGAAGTTGCTCTGTCAAGGACCGCTAATACGGCATCGTTCGGATATGTCAAGAATCATATGAAGGTTGTGAATGATCAATAGAAGATTTGTCACTCTTAGATAGTAAGAGTTTATGATCTGCATTTCATCCAGTTAAGTTGATAATGAAATTCTTAGCCAAGGTGTACGCAGAAGTCGAAAAGGAGTTTTCGACTTACTTTGACTTAATAGTGGAATGAAATATATGATCGATAATTGAGATTGACACTTATCTATATCTCGTGATTGATTGGATTATACTGACGAATGGATTATAGTTTCAGGATAAACGAACGAGTTTGGTTTTTTCATACCACGTGACATTTTTCGTCACATGTATTGCCCTGACACATTGCTAGATGTCAATCTGGTACGACGGATGTGAATTAGTGATAAATCAAAATGGTGTTTTAATTTGTCAATTTTGGTTTGATCAAAATAATAATTCACGTCGTTAGGCATCGTGACTGAGAACCTAATGGGTCACACACAAAAAAAGAACTAGAAGATTGAGATCTACAAATTAATTAATTGACAAGCGTTGAATAATTAATTAATTAGATTGCTTATTAATAGGCCAGAATTAATTAATTGAATTAATTAATTCATGGATCATATTTAATTAATTAAATTAATTAAATATTGAATCGGATTAAGTTTAAGAAACGGATCCAGCCTGTTTGAATTTATATAAATAAGTTGCTATGGTTTGAAAACAGTACTAGCTACACTGCTTCGACACCTGCAAAAGTGGCGGGGCTATGATGCCACTTCAATGCCCTCAAAATTACGAAAAATTCGTGTTCACATGTGAAGACTAGAGATATATAAAAGATGCATTAGAGATCACCAGAGACTTCCACCATCTATATAAAGATATTTACCTCGATAAGATGGCAAGATAATTTATATACAGAGGGACACGTATTCCTATCTATTCGGGAGAACAGAGAGATGATAAGAAGTGGTGTCATCCTTTTGTTATCTCCGTTAGTATATAACATAGTAATGTGACACTTGTTTCTCGTTAAATCAATTCTAACTTAGTAATGTGACATTCAAGACAATAATTTAATGAAGAAAACCCATTCCTCGTTTATCTCATTTGTTCTCAAACGTCTAGAATCTATTGTTTGTGAAAAACGTTGAGGTACCATGTGAAAGCTTTGAATCATAAATGCAGTAGGTACAATTCTATCAAGGGTAGGTAACATTATTCTAATTAAATACATTAAAATTTTGAATATTCTAAGGCTCCTCACTGTGAGGTGACCCCACCTTTGTTTCTTCTTTGGCAGGGAACTGTGTAGCTCCCAAAAAATTTTGCTGAATTTTGTCTCCCTTGAAATTAAGTCACGGGGTCCTCCATTTAATACTAGTGTTAAGAATATGTAACACCACATATTTCATTTGTTATAAGTATGGGTTCACACATATTTTCACATTAGTATGATATTATCCACTTTGAGCCTAAACTCTCATGGATTTACTTTTGGGCTTACCCAAAAGGCCTCATATCATTGAAGATATATTTTCACACTTATAAACTCATGATTCTCCCTATTTTTATCCGATGTGGAACTTTGATCGTATACCCAACAACTAGGATTCTAGGGCTCATTTGGTCAACAAAAATATAACATTATAAAATTATGTCATAATTTTTGTGGTGGTTGACTTCTTTTGCTTTATCAAAAATTACAATTCTATTTAACCAATAAATCTAAATTATTCTGCATACTCTATTTTCCCAAACAAAAAGAATGTATTAACCATTTGAACAAAAAGAACGAGGTTCAGCTCAAAGAAATTTTAATAAATTAATCTGTTTAAAATTTTGAATTTGAAATTCATATCATTGATCGAGTCTTTCAAACAATTATTCGATTTATGTAGATATTGAATTTGTTTCTATCAGACTCCTACGTGACACATGCACAACACTTTTAATGAGTAAGTTGCGACAAATGAGGCAATTTATGATATATTTAAAAAAAACTATTACGAATCTTTCCTCTCAATGCGCAAGCAACGTGGTAAGACTAATATATAGTTTGATTCAAACTTATTTCAAAAGTTTTTTGTAAAAAAAAAAAAAAAAAATAGCTGACATGTTCTTACATTTAAATTTTTCTAGCAGAAAATTATTAATTATTCTTTTAAGTTTATATTTTTATAATGTCAAAACCCATGGCATTTCCAATAAAAATAAGTCAATTTTACTGGCAAAAATAGAAGATAAGAAGAATTTCATAATTGACCGTCATGGTGTCATGTGATATTTTATGGGTGTTTGGTGGGATTAAAATTAGATTTTTTTAGTATATTGTAATAGAAATTTTTAAAATGTGATTGAAAAGTTGTGAGACCGTGAAAGATGTGATTAATATTGATTATTTGATTTTAATTTAGATTAAAATTATATTTTAATCTGAAACAAACAGATCTTTCTATAAATTTCCCATGAAAAATTGCAATCTAGGTTTCCACTTTATTATCAAAGTTGCAAATCACTCTTCATCTTTAAAATATAATAATTTGGTACTTTATCTTTTATTGTAGTTGCAAAATTAACCCCCAATTATATAAGTCGTCCTAATCTTTGTTAAATTGTTACATAGTTCTCCTTGAAGCATTGAGGGAATTAGATAAGAATGGAAAAAGGCCAATGTCAAAGATTTGTGCTTGGACAAGGAACATGGTCCTTGTTTTTATTGTATTTTAAAATATAAATCATATTTTGTAAAAATATACAAGCAATGAAAGGTGGATTAAGAAATGAAAATATTATAGTTCCCAGCACGCCTCCATGAAATTTCAATTGAGTGGAGGACGAGGGGCTAGCCCAATCGTACCTCGATCTAGCATCATCTCTGAACCTATACATGTGAGGGATACTGCAAGATTTGTAATGAATTTCAATAATTTTTAGCATTGAGAATTATTTATGTAATTATAATTTCGAAAGTCGAAGACTTAAATTTACTCATTTTAAAAGTTACAAACCAACTTACTACCAAAACAATTCGGTGGGAGCAAATAGTACAAATTTCACAATATCATTGTGCATAAATCTTCACTTCTACACCAATTATCTCCAAATTCTCTCTCTCTCTCTCTCTCTCTCTCTCTCTCTCTCTCTCTCTCTCTCTCAAACACTTACACACACACACACACACACACACACACACACACACACACAGAGATTCATATGATATCAATGGAGATGATTTCAAGTTCATCAAATGGGAGTTTCAACAACAAAACAAGGAGAAAAAATGGTTACACCTACACCAGATTATCCACTGGAAACACAATTAGGTTTGGGGCAGGAAGCAAAGAAAAGCGTTCATGGCGGATGAAAATACGCCGAAAACTTCGTTTGAAGCTCAGTTCGCCATTGAAATTGTGGTGCAAGTTGAAGAATGCATATATGAACATGATGCTTAAGCTGGAGAGAAATACAGGCTCTGGTATTAACCTTTTGGGTTCGAAAAGAATCCCTAAAGCTCGACAGATTCCAAATGGTTATTCAAGAACTGAATTTGAAAACAGATTGGTGTATGAGATTTACAAAAATATGGTGGCTTCTTACGAGTTGAGTTCTAACAGATAAGAATGAATGCGTGCATAGTTTTTTTTTTTTTTTAATGAATTGTGCCTTTGTTTGGTCGATTAAAATTAGATTTTTAATAGATTTTGATAAAAGCTATGAAATGTGTGGTTGAAAATTCGTGGATCGTCCTATGAAATATGTAGTTAAAATTAATTATTGATTTTGACTTAATTTTTTTAGCAGTACATACTTAACAAGGGCTATATAAACATGCAAGTATATATATGTTAATTTATGCATGCTTTGATATATACAAATAGATGGATATATTTTTCCTAAGACCATGTTTGGTAAAGATTTTATGAAAAATAATTTTTGAAGAACGTGTAGTTAAAAAGTAGAAAAAAATTAAGAGTCCACGTATAATATTATTTTATTAGAAGAATGTGTAATTGAAAATAAGTTTCAAGAAAAAATAGGGTCAAACAAGGTAAGAGTGTGTTTGATAGAGATTATTAGGGAAAGAATGTATTTTAAATAGTGATATGATGGGAAATGTATGGTTGAAAATGAAGGAAAAGTTATTGATGTGGTGGAAAATATTATTTTATTGAAGAATGTGTGGTTGAAAATGAGTAAAAAAATGAAAATGTGGCCCAAATGGGCTTTAAATAATTTTTTTATGTATTTATATGGTATTTTTCATATTTTTATGTATATTAATAATAGATCTTCGCGGGTTGTTATTGGTGATTAAATTTAAGTATTTTGGATAGAGTAAGTACAATCTTGCTATATGTATATCATAGTTTACGCCCTGACTTACCGAATTAACACTTGGCACAATCTCGCATCATCTTTCACATCTTACATATTTAATGCAACCATCATAATCTTGTCACATTACCAATCTGTCAACAAGAATGTCAAAGATAATGTACAAATAGCTTAATTGTAGTACGTAATATGGAGCTAGAGATTGCTTCGTAACGTTAGGCGATAGCATATTTTATTTTGCATTTGAATCCAGAAATTTTATTTCATAAGTTAAATTGTATTTGGGAAGTTAACGGTGTTGATACAAACCACATAGACCATCATAATTTTAATCGAGGAAGCAAAAATATCGTCTTTAATTTATAATAATAAAGAAAAAATGCGACTTAATTTTTTTAAAAAAAAAACCCCCCCCCCCCCCCCCCCCCCCAAGAAGAAGATATATGCGACATATGAGATTCTATTTTTCAAAATAGAAGTTGGGGGTTGCAATTTTCAAACACATTTTTTCTTCCTTTCTGTTGTGGTGGCTCACACCCTACATAGGGTGGAAATTTGCAGCCCCATGGCCTATGGCCCATAGAGCCGGCCTGCTAGAATTTGCCCAAACTTAACTTACTTTTTGAGCTAGCCTAACTAGAATCTCCAGCCCTGTCGGGCCTGAAGCCTGAGGCCCACTGACCTTTGGCCTCCTAACGTTTTTTATTTAGGTCTCGCCCCATTTTTTTACTTTCAAATAAAAATGAGCTCTTATAAGCATTGTTTTAAAAAGTGTGTTTAGGCTCCATTCAAGCTTCATGTTTACGTGAGGCTTAGCCCCGTTTGGAGCACATTATAATGGCATTTTTTTCCCAAATCTCATTATTCTACAGTAAAAAAATCAATAAAAAATACAAAAGTTGAGTTGCTTTGTCAGACTTCAATTTTTCATTATTGTACCGTTGAAAATACGTTGGATAAAATTACCCTCAACTACCCTCTACAATTGATGCAATGAAACACAAGAACGTATCAAGGGCAGTTTGGGAAATTGAGGTGAAACACTCATTGAAAAGTCAATACCAAATGTCAGAATGCAGCAATATATACCGGCGTGGGGACCATCAATTATGAGAATGAGAAGAAAAAATGGGCAAATAATGGGGTCAAATGAGGGCTTAGTCTTGTCGTCAACCCATGCTTTAAGATTTTTTACGCCTAGGCTTTGCCTTTACTTATGCTTATGCCTACTTAGGCTCGTAAAAAATTAATCTTGACTTGCAATAAGTATCATTTTAATTGCATAAAGGTTCCTCACCTTTATTCATTATCACATTTAGGTCCTTAACTTTCATCATCACATTTGTATTCCTAAACTTTTATCAATTAGCAGATCTTATTCTTAATTATCACCATGCATGAGGATTCAGCCAGCCTATTTGTCTCCTTGCCACCCCTACACACTTAAAGTTATTTGTACATTTAGGGCTTAGTCTAGTCCCTTGCTCTTATAATCTCCAACATATACATCCATCGAAATCAGAAGACGAGTCTTACGATCACAAGGTAAGAAAAATCAGCAACATAAAGTAAAATATTTGGCAATGCGATCACACACCATTGCCCTGTGCGATCGCAACAGCCAATATTGGATTGTCCGACTTTGTTTCCCAATTTCACTTAACTTGTTATCGAAAAGTAATTAGGGCATGAGTTTTGATTTAATCTTTGGGTCTACAAATACTTTCATCCAACAATTAAGTGAGATTTTTGGAGATTCAATGAACATAAAACATTTAAGCCAAGAAAGGCTTTTGGGTACATAAATACAATTCTTCCAAAGAAGAGAGCCAAAGAGCAAGCTTTTGATCAACAATTCCTTCTTTTTTACAAACTTCATAGAAGTTTTGTTACAAGACACATCCATATATCAATTTCATACATTTATTGCCTAGGTTGAAGAAGAAGAAAAATTAAAAGAGATTGATCAAGGTATGATTGAAGAGGTTCAAGACTTTCAAGATTTCTTTCCATGTTCTTTTCGGACCTTAATTCCGGGTGATGTCGTATCAATTCAGCTATATTTTTATAATTAATATGATACTTGACTAATTGTATAAATGCGAGTATGACGTTAAACTCTATATTTTGATATTTCTTTATTTATTTTCAAATCTTCACATTGAATACACATGTTTGGTCGATTGTTAGAAGTTTAATACATTTTCAATTAATTGATCGCTAATTGAATTATTTGTGATTTCTATTGACATTAGCGAGAATTAATAAGATATTAGCATGTATTGACAATCATTGTAAAGTTTGATACGAGATATAGATATATCGATATACTTTACATTATCCCTTTAAATGTTCTCGTGGTTTAATCAAACAAATTTGGAACATTAATCTACATAACTAAATAGGTGTTGTCAATTAATGGAATTAATATTAAAATGGATGAAAGGAGGATTTGAAGTCCTAATGTTTGCCAATTAATTGAATTTCATAACGCTTCTCGTTAATTAGTTAGATTAATATATTTAATTATATATTTTAGGTTGTAAATATAAAATTTATCTAATGTTGTTATTCAAATAAAATTAAATTTAATTAAAAATACATTACATGCTTAGTACAAGAGAACGGTAATTTACTCACTCTTTATTATTTGACAAAAAATATCGTGCATTGACGGAATTTTAACGACTAACCTAACCAATCCTTTAAAAAATGTTGAAGTCTAATTTTTGGGGGTCACAGTCAAGAAAATTTCTCCAAATTCAAATTAACAATTGGGCTAACCAGTCCATAATTTTGGATCAAACGTGCTGGTGTCGCCGCTCCTGTTCAGTAAGAGAGTGGCGGAAATGGCACCGGTGACCGTACGGGCAAATGTTTCCGGCGAGTACTATGCGGCAGACCTCAGTCTTGTAGCGCTGGTACCTTGTCACCGGCCGCAGCTCATTGATTCCATGCGCGAATTGGCAGTTCTCTCCGTAAGAACACGTACCAGTCTCTTGCCATTTGCTGCACAGTTCCGTTTTAATCATTCCCTGATTGTGCACATCAAATTCCAATGCTTCTTTTTCCCCTTTGTCCCCTCCTACACGCCCCCTTTGCTGCACCTACATATGTATAATAAAAAAGCACATCAAACAATAAGAATTTGGAAAATGTTAAGAAATGATAGCCCATTCACTCACCGCTGCAGGACCGCATTGACCTATGAGTTCGTGGCGATTCGAGTTGTGACTCGGGATATTCATCTTGAGATAACCACTGGAACGCACTGAGATGCTCTTCGGAAGTGAAATTCGTTCCGTATTCCTCCTTTCGAGTCGGTTTTGTTGACGGTGAGATTGAGGAGCTGCGATAGTGGTGGAGGGATTTAGTTCGGAGATTAGGAGACTGAGGCGATGGGCGATCTCAGCATTGGAGAGGCGGATTGCTTCGTTCTCACGGCGGAGAGAGTCGCCTTCATCGATGAACTCCTGGAGCTTGGCGAGGCAGACGGTGTAGCTGTTGTAGAGCTGCTGGTATTCCAAAATGCAACTCGCATCCCGGAGGCGCAGCTCTGTGGCGGCGGAGTCACCGCCATCAAACGACGTAGTGTCGGAGGGAGAGTGCGGTGAGTAGTTTTGCGGGAAAAGTGTTGAGTAGAAGGAAGAATTAATGGAGTTCAGATAGTTCAAAGATGCAGGTGAGAGGAATGGATTATTTGCACCGGAGGCGGCATCGGTGGATTTGTCGGCGGAGGAGGTAGCGGAGCTGGTGGTGAGATTATCATACGTAGAATTAATCTCGTTCTGCATTTCACTATAAATTCAGAAAATCAATAAATAAATTACAAATTTCCCAAATTAAGCACAATCCATTTCACTAGAATTTGATAAGAAATAAATCGTAAACTAACTAATTACGAATTTCCCAAACACGGTAATCAAATTAAATGAACTGATTATCAGAATTAGTAATTAATATCACCTGAATCTTGAAGAGACTATTGGATTTGTGCTCTTCAGATTGAGAGTTGAATGAAAGCCGGGGAATTATAAAGGCTTGAAATTTTGGATCCAGTGCATCTCGGCCTACAGAAGATATAAACATTCGAGCAAAACTATCCGTTGATCAGTATGATGAAGTTAGTTAGTGATTGATTAATTTGGATAAATTGCCAACTAGTTGTTAGAAGCTTTTTGGTCTTTGAGAAATTACTTCCCAAGCATGCTAATTTTTCAAGTTGATCCTCGACCTTTAACAAGTAACAATTTGATCATCGGTTTTCATTTTTGTAACTAAATTAGTCACATAATGTAAGTTGTCAAATCTTTTTTAAACTTCTCGTGTAACCTCGAATGTTGAATGCTATATAGCTCGATTTCTCTTTTCAGTGCTAAATTTGAAGCATAAAATGTTTTTAACAAGAAGCCGAAGATGTAGGATTCTAGATAGTTCTTTTAATAAAATAAAGCGATACAAAGATTCAGATAGTATATTTTGTCATTGGTAACTAATATCTGACATAGAACAACCATCGTATTCTCGAAAGTGTTATTTTTTTTAATGAGGTTCAATTGTGACAAAACTTGTATGCACATATAAAATCAAAGCAAATATTCTTTAAGCTCATTTTTCCCCAATTTTATAAAATTCATTTTTTTTTTTAACTCATTTTCAATAAGTCATTAACCAAATAAAATAATTTTGCAAATAAATTTATAAATTTTTATTTTTTTTTAACCAAACAGTCTTCGAAAAATCACTTTTTATAAAATTTATTCTCAAAACAATTCTACCAACATGGACTAAATTACAATATGATGTATGAGTAGACAAAAGTTTACGATTGAAGATGTGTATTCTTCTTAATTGGCTATAAGCCCTAATTAACGTGACATGCAAGAATGTATGGTGGTTGTAGAAGATAATGATGAGGCGAATTAAGAAATGCTTTCTTTACTATTTTAAGTAAGCTTTTAATCATAATTAGTTGCTTCTATATTACAACTTTAACTAACATTCTTTTGGCAACAAATCCACCATGGACAACCCACCTTAGTGAAAATAAATATTTTTCTTTGATGGTTACTTTGAAAAGAGAGAAAAAAAAAAAAGGAAATTGAACCATAATTATTAATGTGACTTCCTTTAGTATCGCTCCTTCCATGCATTTGTTGATTCACTTCCCTCGACAATGAGATTTTATAGCATATTGTATTTCCGAACAATGTCAATTTTTTATTTTTCGAATTACAGATCACACAAAAAAAGCAACCTTAAAACTCATATAAGATACCAATAGATGTGTCCCCGTTATGTCTTATCTAATTAGGGATTTCTTAAAATGAATATCTATCTTTTTATATGCCAAAATGAGATGCAAAATGAAGAATTAGAAACATAAAAACTTAATTAAGATTGAAATTACCGAAAATTAAGGACTAGATTAGAAAATGAGCACGACTTGGATCAAGAACAAACAAAGTTTCGAAATATATTATTTTAAAAAAGACTTTGATGTGTGTTCTCGTCGCCTTTTCTATTCTTTAAGTCAAAAAATTGCAAAGCACCACCACACGAGATAACACAACATATTAAAGATAACATGGCATTTTTTGCCATTAGGTTTAAACATTCAGTCACGAATGACTTGCTCATCCGTTGAGCATCCAAAGATAATAACACAATCTATTTTTGTTTTTATGCCTAAAGTTAAGTACTTTATTTTTGACAGTATGTATAATTTCATCAGTAAAAATTGAAATAAAATTTATTATTGTTTGGTTACTTGACAAATAAAATTTAATTCTCAAGTCAATGGCATGTATGATCTTCCACATAATTCGTAAAAAACCTCACCGGTTTCTAGTTCTTTGTATCGATATCAATGCCAGCATCGCGGTAGTATTTTCCTACAAATATTCGAAGTAGTTTGTTCCTCGACTCTTCATTCTTTCAATTGATCAGCTCATTCGGGCCTGGAATTTTATCCGCATATGCCCTTTTTCTGGCTTTCATTGCCTGTAGTATGTATCCACAGTCCACAGATGAGAGTAATCAAATCATCAGCCGGTTTAACTCTTAACTACCTGATATAAATTTTCTTCGATAAATGGAAATTCGTAAGCTCACCTGATCCTCCCAATTCGTGAGACCTGTTATAAGAGAAAGCGCGAGATAGATTGAACAGTTGCTCCGGCTACCAATCCACTCCAAAGCCCTTTCCCCTTCAAGTGCAAAACAAATCCCAGTACTAAAGCTACTGGGATCCCGACCAGGTAATACGCCCCGAGATTGACATAGGCACCGATATGCTGCCACCCGCTACCTCTAGCTACTCCTGTACAAACCGAGAAAATATCTTGATATAAAGAAAAAATCGAATCAAAAGTTTTGAAATTAACAAATTTTGATGATGGATATGTCACCAGAAAGTACTGCTTGCAAGCTATCAACGATAATCGACATGCAAAGGAAAGGAACCATTTCTTTGACATAAAAGACAACTTCCTTTTCATCGCTAAATGCATATCCCAGTACATGTCGCGAAATGAAAATAGCAGCGCTTGCTATAACTATCTCCGCAATGGAGAGAACCAGCACAGCATAGAGAGCAATTTTCGCAGCACGTGGTTTCCCGGCTCCCAGTTCATTAGAAACCAAAGTGCTACATAGATGATCATGATTTTTGTATCAGTGATAAGACGTGATCAATATTACTCCAATAGTAAACCCTATGAGAGATATTGTACATATTTCTTCAATTGGGAATACATATTAGGGACCATTTGGCACGACTTTTGAAAACTCAAAAGTTGTTTCTAATACTAAGAAACTGCTTTTAAACATATTTGAATAATTTTTTGGAATTACTTTGTTTGGTTAAAAGAGTTTTTAGCTTCCTTAGAAAGCTCTTCTAAAAAAAGCTCTTGCACTTTTGTCAGACAGGCCTTAGTAGATTGATCAAGAGCAGACCTTGCAGCGGCCCCAAAAGAATACGGTATGTGATAGTGCAACGAAGTAGTCGTAAAGCTGCATCCAAAGTTTAGCAACCAACGTGAAATTTCAATAGAAGTTTAAGTGCCAACAGGTGTATTTAACTGTATAATCAAAAAGAAGAACTATAATAAGCATACCAGACAGATAGAACCGAAGTTTCTAGCTGTGGATTTGGCAACACTCCTGAAAGCAATATGACTAGCTCAAACGACCACCACTCGAGGCTGTAAACATTAGCAATGGGTGACAATATTATATCTCGGGAAAAAAAAAAAAAAGTGTGTAGGATCCTAGAGAACAAGAGAAAATGTCTTACCAAACCATCACAGCAGAGGGTATAGCAAAATGAAAGAACTCTCTCATAGTTCGGAAGACATCCCTCGAGAATGAAGCACGTGTTTTCTCACAGGTAGGAGAATATTTCACGTAAAGCACAAGCAAAATTACATTAAACCAATATGATATACCAATGGAAAGTGCTGCTCCAGCGTTTCCTAGATTTAACTTGAAGATAAAAGCCCAACAAAGGGGCAAATGGAAGAGTAAAGATGCAAGTGAACTCAAAAGCATCGGAAGGATCAAACTTTGAGTCTGCAAGTAACGAACCAGAGACTGAAGAATGGCATAAGGAAATAGTGTAGGAATAAGCCAAATTGCAAATTTTCCGGCTTCTATTGAGATCGAAGGGTCTTGGCCTATCAATATTAACAGCTTATCTGTGTAGATCCACAAAAGGGATACAGGTAAACATGCCACAAAGAGACATAAAACAGCACCGTATGTAAAAGTTCCGACTCTTTGATATTGCTGTGCCCCATATGCCTGTCCACAGAGAGTTTCCAAAGCGCTAGACATTCCAAACTGCTTAGCAGATTCGAAATTTGATTAGACGAGCAGATTTAGATGAATGCATGATCATTCAACTTATAATATCAAACAGCAAATCCATAAACTAAATAAACCGTGACGTTCTTCAATTCACATTTAAAATAATGCTTAATCAATGGTGATCCGAACATATAGTTAGAACATATATTTGGTGTTAGTTTACCAATCCGAAATTTCCTACAACTCACTCGGTTCATGCTATCCAAAAACAAACTTGATACAATAACTACAAATTAAACCTTATTCCTAATAAACTTGGGGTCGACTACATGAATTCTTGTTCGTCATTCTGTTCTGTTCATCGCTAGATCTACTGGGTTCTACATATATCAAATCTTTGGTATTCATATCCAGTTATTCAAATTGCGCGATTTCCGTTCCTTGGTGCCTAAATTCTACAAACTGTTTTTGTATCATCTCATTTTCCTTCACCAACAGCATGCCCTTTAATGTTTAAGCACTTAAGAATATTGACAATTTCCCATATCATCAAACAGATTATAGACAAAAAATTTCCACATTAAAAAACCAAAAGGCAAAATGCTTAAACGAGCAATTCGATTCCAAGATTGGTGTTCTCAAACGAGCCACCATCTTGCGAGTTATGTCAAGATGAAATCCCATGTCATTTAAAAACGAGAGCAATACTAAAGATATAAATAAAGTTTTGGCCTACTACTCCTCTTAATACAGAAAGAAGAAATTACCAGTACACTGAATCCAGTAACATTCGAAAAGGAAGTGGCTATTGATGCACTGGATAGAGATAGTTCACCAAGATGCCCCAACATAAACATCGGTGAAACCCGCAACAAATACTGCGATACTGTCACAACTATCATTGGCAATGCAATGAAATTTACCCTGTTTAGTTCTTCACCAAAAGCCACCCATTTTGATGCATATTCTCTTGTTTTTTCCTTGTTTTCTGGCAGCAAAAATGGCTCTTCCGATTCCATCACCCTTCGACAGCTGAAATTTATTACTAGGTTTGTCCAAAATCCAACTATTGCAAGTTGAAGCTATTTCCTTGCAATCTATGAAGTTACTTTTTATGTAAAAAGAATTCTTTGTTTATTTACATTATTGTTTCTGGTGATATAAATTAAATTATAATGCAGAAGATAATGGTTTTGACTGTAGAACGTCGGATCTTATCAGAGTTTTGCAGATGGTTGATTTGGATTTTTCCCCAAGAATTAGTGCATATATGAATCGAGTAACAGACAATTTGACAGTACAAGGAATACAAAGCCCGATGCCCAAAACAGCCGCAATGTTTGACAACCATCCGCAAGAGTTAAAATTGAACCCAACGTGACCCGGATCATAATTCAGTGATGCAAAAGACATAATAAGGTAGTTTCAATTGAACTGACAATTGTAGTGTGAGAATTCGATTTCTGCCTCTTCCAAGATTTGAAATTGGACTATTTATGGGCACCAATATGACAACTCTTGTATCCTGGCCCATTGAGACACATCTCGCAATTTACCTCCTTCACAATGCTTCAGGGAATGGGGCGATGGAACATCATCAATGTTAGGGTTCAACCTTTAAAATTGCCCAACGTGTACAATTTAAAAAAATTATATATAATGTTCGGGTATCTAAAAGTTATAGAATTGTATGACCATAGGTTCGTGAAAATTATAATTGTTGGAAATTTTGAGAAATTGGGAATTTTGGATTTTGAGAGTTAGATTGTCAATCCTTCAAGTATATTAAAACCTCAAATAGATATTTCAATACACTTCTTTTGTGTAACAAGACCATAACTCATGCACTAGATGTAGCCTCCGATGCTACAGGTGCAACTGGAGGATTTTGTATATCATGAGCCATCAAAGATAAATCAGATATTGTTTTTCATTTGTTCACCAGCATTTGAAATGATCTAGGACCCCCAATTTCTTCTCGGTTTAACACACTAAGAATATGATAAGAAAAATATCTAGCTAATTCAAGGAATTTCATTTTGTTTGATGCCAGAACTAGAAGAAAAATGAGAAGATGATGAACTTGACGCAGAAGGAAAAAATCTCTATATTTATAAGAAAAAGTCACACGCGTTTGTCGTATACAAGAAAAATTTCAAAAAATTCATGAGCCACCATAATTGTGGGGGCAAATGTTGAATGCATAGGGATATAATCCCATTTCTTTTGAAATGATTAGAGTGTCCTATTTTAACAATGGAGGCCTTAATGACATTTGATATTTGTTTGTCCCATATAATTCGTAAAATACATATGAATATCAACAAATTATATATTTGTTGGTGATAATGCTAAAAAAGAAGAATACGTTGATATAAAAATGGGAAATGAAATCGGGAATTTTGGATTTTGAGAGAGATTTCAGTGCTGGTATTTTGGACATTTCAAGTAAAGGGTAATTAAGAATTTTAACATAGAATGAAAACCTTTTACACCAAAATATATATACATATATATGATTGACTAGGTTTTTTAAACCAAATTCCCTTTAATCTATATGGTCCTTAATTTTTAATTTTTCGATCAAAATCGTTGAAATTGATTCAAATTAATTTGAAAAAGATTGATGAATGGTGACAATAATAAGATTTTGGAAAATGCCCTGCAAATTAATTTGAAAAAGTTTGATGAAAGGTGACAACGATAAGATTTTGGAAAATGCTACAGGTGTCTTATAGGCCCCTTACTGTAGTAGCAGGCCCCACATGTGTTTTAAAAAAAAAATTGTGTGAGACCGACCTTTTTGTGTTGTCTGAAACAAGTCCCTACACGTGTAGCGCAGCATTTTAACTGACAACAATAGTTTTGGGTTCATGTAAAAGCCAAAAAAGGCATCTTCTTTCGACTTTTTTTCCACGTGTGAAAAAGATAGAAATGTCATATACCAAACATAAAACATTGGAAAAATTGTACATTCCAACTAATTAAACATGCGGCTAGAGCAAAGATCATAATCATGTAGACGTAGTTTTTCACGAGTAACATATTCACAACACACCCTTCATAACAATATTTCACTAAACGGTGCTTGCATAGAGAAATAATCAACTCTTTAGAAACCCTTCTTACACTTAATTATAAGTGATTTTTTTGCTTTAGGAACAGAAAATAATTAGTTTCTTTCCTGTATTTCTCATCAAACATCATGGGATTCTCACCAAGTTTCTTCATATGAAGTTGGAACAATTCCTCGACTATTTCATTCCCAAAATGTTCCTCAATAAGTCCCCCAATAACAGCTCTCAAGTGAGAAACACAAACCTTAATGATAATTTCAAGGTTTGGTTTTTCAATTTTCATAGGTGAAATCAATCTTTCAATTCTTTCCAGAGTAAAACACCCATTTTCCTCTATCAGTGCCTTCAACTCTGATGGAGATGGATAATAAAATGGCAAGTTAAATGATTCCACCTGTTCTTCTGTAATTTTTCCCTGCGCTGGAATCCTCAGTTTAGTACCATAAAATTAAAACCCCGACTAATCGGGAATTTTTCCTTGTAATGACATGTTCAGTAAGGTAGATTAGACACTGTTCGATGGTGCTACTTATTCATGTCTAATACTATGTACCAAACATGTCTTAGCAAGAGATGGAAAAAGATTCATATTAGTCTACCACCCGAAGTTTATCATGAAAAGGGTTCGATAACGTCCTTACCATTCGGGCCATGTCTTCGAGGCAGGATCCGAAAATGTCGAATCCAATTCCTATACTAGACTCTGAAGGAGGCACTCCATCAGGGAAACCAAGTATTACAAGTACCATTAGCCCTCCTTGTACAAGTTCTTGTGCTCTAGCACTCAAAAAACTGTCGATATCCTTCATATATTGAGTCGAATATGCGTCTTTAACTTCTTTCGCAGCTCCACCGTAGTGAATCCGTCCTTTATTGAATACAGTCGAATTCACTTCAATCACCTCTTTCGGAATTCTTGACAGCCAGTGGAGTGCTGTGGAGCAGTGGGCAAAATGCAGCGTCGTGTTAGGAAAAAGGCGACCATGGAATGAACCGGGCACCCCTGCCAGGAAATACTTCCTTGTGGTCGGGATGCTTCGGAAGAGAGTATTGAAATCATTGCCAACATGGTCGTTGAAGAACACGTGGTATTCTGGGATCCGAGGATTTTTTATGTTGGATTTATATATGTTTTCGACAGCTTTAATGATGTTTTCTATGGCAAAAAACGTGTTGGGACCAATGGAACACCCAAAATCTGCAATTCGGAAGGTCTCATTCGGATCAAATGAAGGTTTTTGGATATCAAGATGCTTGTCTATGAGTTTACATATCAATTCCTCTGCTGATACAACTAACTGTTTCTGCAAAACATAAATTGCCATGATGGATCAGTATTGTAAACGCGTAAAATCTAAAGTTCTAAGAACATATTTAATACGCAGTATAGGAACTGACTAAACATAGTAACAATATATTTCTGTGACTTTCAGTGCAAGAATCGAAAAATTATTGGAGTAACCGGGCAAGTTTTGCAACAAAAGATTACCTGATATTCCGAATTTTGGGCATAACTATGAGGATCATCACCTCCAAGCATATGATATGTAGAAGAAAGCTCTTCGAATTTCTCTACGTCCATTTCTGCGTGTGATGAAATTGCTGTTGATTCAGACATTGGTGTTTAGTCCTTAAAACAAATTAGTTGTCGAAAATCATATGCAATAAAATTTGACATTTTTCTTTTGTCATTAGAATCCAGTCACAGTTGTTGTGGTCCTGAGAATAGGACTCGTCAGAAATTGAGACGTTAGCCATTATCGTCTACTCGTATAGTGACTTTGGCACTCGACGCCTCTAATCAATTATATTGAAATTTGTCAACTTTTTCAAGCGGAGACTATGGTATCTCGTAAATGTAGAAATAGATGCCCATTGATAGTCCTTTCTTTCTTCTCTTTTTATGCCTACCTTGAACCAAGGTTATGTCGATACTTAGTGTACGATGCTATCAAATCTACCTTGTTAAACGAGTCATAAGAATTTATTAGTGTTGCAGATTTTCTTTCAGTAGGAGCTAAATTCAATAAAATGTGTTCTATTTATCTTGACCATGTTCGATGGCACATATTATCAATATTCTTATCAGAAGCACTTCTCTTGCATTCTTAAGTTGGTTTTTTGTTCGACCCAGAAGGATTCCTTGAAGAGCCATATGAAAGCAATATCATGAACGTATGAGAGGAACATGAACACGCTCAAAAATAGCATTTTTTTTTTTGTCCTCTCGTGACAATAAATAAAAATTAAAAAAAATTATCGATTTTGTATAAACTAATTTCCCGTCAAATCATAAACTTTCAAGTTTATAAATTCTGCACAAATGTACAAGAGATAATACAAGCAAATTTTAGTCTCTCAGTAATTTTAGTTTAAATTGTTCTTTCAATTAAAAAATAAAAAAACTACACTACTTACAGTGTTTTTTTTTTTTTTTTTTTATCAACAATAGGACAAGTCCAGGTTAGCACACATCAGATTAGGTGAATAGTCAAGGTATTTTATTAATATTTGTCTCAATCTGCAAAGATGATTATAATAGATCTTAAATGCAAATATTTTATGAATTTGTACAAAAAAAATCATTGTAAACTAATAATTGATTCAAATTAAACATTATTGAATTGATTAATCATATCAAGGAATAAATAGCACATCGGATAAATATAAAATTATAAACCAACACAAAGGTTTTAATTATTTCTCTTTAAAAAATTGATATTTTGAAATATAATCACAAGTTTTAATATGGTATCAGAGTCGTGTAAACTCCAACGGGCAATTCAATTCGATTAGAACTCAAAAATGAGCTCTCGTATTCTGAGTTTAATATTCTTAAACGAGTCACTATCTTACGGGATATTAATTTATAAATCACATATCGAATAAATATGAAAATATAAATAAATATTACTCCTCTTAACATAATTGACATTTTAAGATAGAAACTTTTAAGTCTTAATAAATCTTACATACCTTATCAACTTGTGATGGATGAAATTTGCAACAGGATAGATACTAAGATAAAAGTATGAATCCGAATACTGAGTTTGCTTAATTTTGATGAAATTGCTGACTTTTTCACATTTTTAGGAGTATACAAGGGAGATAAATAGATACGTGTTAAGTTTATCTTATCAAACAAGTCGTAGTATTTATGTTTTGTTATAGAGGTTGTTAAATAGATGGTTGTGAAGATGTGCTACCCTCGAACGAGAAAAGCATTGCAAAAGATTATGGCGCTTCTAGCATTACTACCACCTCAGTATAGAGTTAGGAACCTCACTTACAATAACTTGTACATACCATAGTATTAGATATGACTTTGCAGTCGTACTTTAATACTTTTTAATGTCGCGCAATCCATCTTATCAAACATAGTATTTGAAGGGCTGAAAATATGTTGTACTTAATAGGATTCTCTATGAAAAGTATAAACCTTAGTTTCAAATGGGAAAGGAGAAAAAGCTCTTAACCCACATAGCTTAAAACTCCTTGAATTTTCTATTTGATGGTATCGAAAGGCTCGGATTTCCCTATTTCATGTTGCTCAAGCTATGTATCATCGCCTTGGCCCCAAAAATGCAACACTAAACTAGGAGAAGATGAAGCAAATTATTCAAAGATAGAACATTAGATGCTGTAATAACTTCAGAAGAAAACAAATAAGATGCACCAATATTGTCACAAAATAATGAGATTCTGCATTAGCATATAGTATCAACAAAGAAGTCTACAACAAAAATCACGATCCAAATAGATAATTTCGGATGCATTTCCACCATCTCCAGCTATTCCACAATGTATCTTCGTTCCATTCTCCATTTCTTGTAGCGGTACCAAGCTCCAAAAAGCAAGCACCGGGTGTTCTTAATAGCCAGCTCTCCTGCGCTTTTGGAAATCATCGGATCTGGCTTAGCAAAAAGCTCGTGCTTGTGCTCCGAAGTATGTTCAGAGTAATCCTTGTTTCCTAGCAAGTGCGACTATTATTTTGTTCAAGTTTGATATTTCCTCGTCTCTCTGTCTTAGCTCTTGCTTCAATCTTCTGATCTCTTCCGACAGATTTGAGCTTGAATCCAACTCCTCAGGCTGTTCACATATCTGGTCTTTCCTTGACTTCTTTGTGCTCGAGTTGTTCTCATCTTCAAAGGACCTCTTATTCGTTGCTGTAACTTGACCAACAGAATCATCACAAGCCATCTTGCAAACATAAAAACTAGTCGGCATCCCTGTACTGAGCTCAAAGGTGAAGCGTTTCTGCGGTCGTCCAGAGGAGTCCTAGTAAAAGTAGATCAATATATATAATAGCTACGCCAATAAGAGCAATAGTTGCCCTTCTCATCTAGATGTCTTAATTAAATTACAGCAAGAATAGCATTGGGGATGCACAAAATTAATGGTTGTTTCTGGAGGGGAAAGGAACATCTTCCATACGGAACACAGTATAAAGAACAGATAAAATTACGCACCTTCTCTAGGTCGCCCTGAAGATTATCAAATGTTTCATTGGCTTTTTGCTGATTTTCAAAAATCGCAATGGCAGAATATATATCTCGAACTTTTTTGCCTGTCTGCAGAAAATAATTTCAACAGAAACAAGCAGAGTGAGAGAGCGCTGAGGCCTGAAAAAAATATATATATTTTAAACAGAAATACAGAATAAAGGAGAGAAAAATGAATTCTAATGTACATTAAGATAATAGAACAGCTTGACTCACTTGTCACTATCATACTCAAAAGTCAGCTTTCGACACAACATTCTACGAACTTTAGATTTTCTTTAATTAGATGAACAAGGAAAGAATCAGGCATACATGTTATTTAAACCTAAGTCGATCAGGTACTAAGGTATTAAGTTGGCGGCTTTTATTACCTGGATATTTCACTAGTCTCTCGTCCTCGAGCTCTCCACTCTTTTGTTTCACCCATGCAGTGGCATTGTCATCTTGGTCACCCTTCTCTGTTCACTTTAAAACGTCAAGTTGTGAGTCTTCGTAATGTGTCCTCCCTTGAATGTGAGGCTTGTCAACTTAGCAAACATCATCCCGTGTCTTTTCCTTTACCAATTAGTAATCGTGTTTCTAGTTTATTTGAGCTAGTTTGGGGGCCAATCAATATTTCTTCTCATAAATTTCAATATTTGTCACTTTTGTGGATGATTATTCTCGTATGACTTGGTTGTTCCTAATGAAAAATCATTCTGAGTTACTTTCTATCTTTCAAGTCTTTCATACTTTGATCGAAACTCAATTTAACAAAGAAATCCGTATTTTGAGTTCTGATAAACTAAAGAATATATGTCTTCATCTTTTGCTTCGTATCTATCTTTCAAAGGCATTACTCATCAAACATCTTGTGCATATACTCCACAACAAAATAGAGTTGCAGAATGTAAAAACCGTCATTTGTTAGATGTTATTCGTGCTCTTCTTTGTCATATGCATGTCTCCAAATGTTTTTGGAGTGATGTTGTCATTACTTCATGCCATCTCATTAATAGCATGTCATCCTTCGTTTTAGAAGGTGCATCTCCCTTCTTTTGTTTTCCTCATCTCCACCATACTCGTTATCTCTCAAAGTTTTTAGGTGTGTTTGTTATGTATATTACTTTGGTCTAGAAGTGACAAACTTGACTCTCGCTCTATGTGATGTGTTTTCCTTAGTTATTCACAAACACAGAGGGGTATCGTTGCTACAATCCTTCTCTGCAACGCTACTTTGTAAGTGCAGATATCACTTTCAATGATTCTACACTTTATTTCTTTGATCATAATACATATCTCGAATCCACTCGGGATCGTGTTAGCTTACTCGTTCCATATTTACCTGTTCGTATTTCTTCGGAACCAATCTCGCCTCCATCTATTATACCAGGGTCGTCATCTTCTCATAAGGAACCACCGCATCTTTTACAGGTTTATACCTGACGATCTAAGCAACCAACGCCTGTGACCCCATCCGTTGCCTTGTCGTCTATTGATCCTGCCTCTGTAGTCTGTTTTAATCTTGAGTTATTGTTCATTGCTCTCTGTAAAGGTAAACGTACTTGTGTAACTAAACATCCTATCAACCACTATGTCACTTCTAATTTATTGTCATCTTTGTTTTCTTGTTTCATATCCCATCGTTGTAGTGTTTTTGTACCTAAAACAGTGACAGAAGCTCTGTCTAATCCTGAGTGGCGAAAGACTATGAAATTAGAAATTATAACCTTACACGAAAATAAGACTTGGAACTTTGTTCCTTCACCACCTAGTATACATCTCGTTGGTAACAAATGGGTTTATGTTCCGAAATTCAATCCTGATGGGACTGTTTATCGGTTGAAAGTCCGACTGGTTGCTAAAGGTTACACACAAACCTATGATATAGATTATGATGAAACGTTCTCTCCAATTGCTAAGATCTCTTCTATTCGCTTTTTTATTTTTATTGTTGTTAACCTTGATTGGCCACTGTTCCAGTTAAATGCCTTCATTCAAGGTGATTTGTACAAAGAGGTTTATATGGAGCAACCAACTGGGTTTGTTGCTAGGGAGAGTACTGGAACTATGTTTGTAAGTTGAAAAAGACTTTATATGGGTTAAAGCAATCACCAAAGGCATGGTTTAGAAAGTTTTCTGAGGTTCTTAAATTTGGTCCTTAGAAGTGTCAAACAAATCATTCGATATTTTATCTACAAACTGGTGCATGTAATGTTATCCTTGTAGTTTATGTAGATGATATTGTAATCACTAGTAATGATGTAAATGATATTGTCCAGTTGAAACAGTTTCTACAAAAATATTTTCAGATCAAAGATTTAGGCAAGCTCCAATATTTCTTCGATATTGAAGTTGCCAGGTCTCAGGTAGGTATCAACTTATCTTAAAAAAAAATATGTATTTGACCTATTAGATGAGACAGGTTTTCTTGGAACTCATCCAGTTGTTACTCCCATGAATCCTAATGTGAAGCTTTTGAAGGATGAAGAAGAATCATTTGGAGAATATCGTCATTTGGCTACAAAATTGAATTATCGTACTATCACAAAACCAGACATTTCTTATGTGGTCAGCGTTGTTAGTTAATTCTTAGATGCTCATCGAGTTTCTCATTGGGAAGTTGTGATACGTATTATTCAATATTTAAAAGGGCTCCAAGTCTTAGATTATTGTATAAGTCAAATGGACGTATCAAAGTAGAAGGGTTTACAGATGCAAATTGGGCAGGATCTCCATAGATAGACGATCCACTACTGATTTCTGCACTTTTCTCGATGGTAATCTTGTCTCTTGAAAAAATAAGAAACAAACTATAATAGCAAGTCAAGTGCAGAAGCGGAATATAGGACAATGACTCATATTACTAGTGAATTGATACGGTTGCAACACTTTCTTCAAGAAATCAATCTCTCACCCTCTACTCCTATACCGATGTTCTGTGATACAGGTTACTCTACGTATTGCATCAAATTCAGTCTTTCATGAAAGGACCAAGCATATTGAAGTTGACTATCACTTTATTCAAAACAAGATAGTAAGTGATGATATATGTACACCATATATGAAGACCGAAAACCAACTTGCTGATGTGTTTACGAAGTCATTGAATAGTAATCGGTTGAGATTTCTGTGTTCCAAGCTGGGATTATATGATATATATGCTCTAACTTGAGGGGGAGTGCTAAGGAAAAAATCAATTATGAATAATGTATATTAGACAAGAGCATTATTTGATTTATTTAGTTTCCTTCTACGTATACGTTATTTTTCTATATAATGACAGAAGATGAGAGTAAGAGATTACCTTCTTCTCTTGAATGCTCATGCCAAACTCAAGTTAAACAGTTGTGTCAAGTGCTCGTGCGTAATTTGCCACCCATCAACTTATAAAAATATTATGGTACAACTTAATTATGACACAAAAAGAAGATTGCAAGCAAGAGTAGCCACTTCCACAGACAGAGAACGTCTCGAAATCATCCAGGAAAACTCACCAGGTAATTCTCGTAATTTTGGGTAAACTTGTATAAAAAGAAAAAGATTAGGCAGCTTAGTGGTCACATCCCAAATGCTTAATTGGGAACAGCTGTTCCTAGTGTGATGGGATCAAGACAAGTGTTGGTTCAATCTCAAGCCATACATCACAATAGGGAAAAATAATAATAAAATAAAATGGGAATTTAGAATTTAGAATTTCAATTCATCATGATTAGTGGCAGCAGGGAGAACTGGATACCACTTCTCGACTTCTTTTCTTTCTGAATTGTCAGTTTCTTCCCATTTTTCCTTTGCATTGAGAATACTTCAATATCTATATGCATACACGAATGCATATACACAATTTATACATATTATATCGACGTCCCTTAGATTGTCATTAAATTATTTTGAGAAGCAGTGGATAACACACTGGGAAAGAAGCTGAGGACAACTATGAGTAAAGAAGGTAAATGGAAAATTAGCATTTACCAGTCAAAGGAGCACTTAACTGCTCAAGAACCATTCATTGGGTATTTCTCTAATTTAATGAAACCACATACTTCATAATTACTCAGCAGAATACTACAGATTAAATCTGAAACACAGCCTGTCTTGTCAAAACTTGAATGCAGCCAGATAAGAAAAGTGGGTAGTTATTTGTAAGACAAAAATATCCCTACTAGCCGTAATGAACTTGAAAATATATTTGCTTGTATCTGGCTGGACCAGGAGGTGAGAAGTTAGGCAGAAAGATCCAATTCCAGAATCAAAAAAATCAAGACAGTTGTGCATTTTTGCATATTTTGTCATCTAGCACACTAAAAACTATAATGGTCAACAATATTCTGCATTCAAAGAGTAAATGTGTAGCATCTATTGAATTTTTAGTTGATTATATGAAGTTAAGGAATTTATGAACTAACCTTTACTTCGATCTCAAAGTTTCCCGGAATAACAATCTTTAAATCTTTAGTAGAAATATTAATTGGAATCCTGTGAAGCAGCAGCTTGGCTGTATCTACATCTTTCACCTAAATCAAAGACGCTATTAAGAAAAAATATAAATTCAGTTTGGAGTGCAAAAATATCAGTGATTATTATAGGTTACCTCCTCGGAAATAACACCATCAGCTGCGTGTTCAAATCTAGCTAGAACAAGTTTCATTGCAGCACAGGCATCATCTAGACAGTTATGTGGACTCCCCTCTTTCCGAAGCTCATAACCTAACACAGCCTACCAAACCACATAAGGTATTAGCAAACAAGCCATGACTGCTACCAGCTTGTGATGGCTGTACATCACTTATAAAGATATGGAAAGATGGCAAGAAAGATTTATCGTTTAGACAGAGGGAATGAGAGATTACAAGTTCATTTGACAAATCAATGGGGGAAGAAAATCACTTCTCAAAACGGGACTCATGAGTAAAATTTTACCTTAAACAACAAACTTTGAGACAGCTTTTTTGTCAAAATCATACCTTGCACAACAAACTCAAGGAAGGCTTTTTGTTAGCAGGTCTATTTGCATATTTGAAAACGTAAGATGTGTCAATTACTCTAGTGTACTCTAACTTCAGTGCTGCAAAAATAAACATAAAAATAACTATTAGGATTGTTAAAAAAAAAAAAAAAAGAAACAAAGGAAAGAAGAAAGTAACTAATAAGAAACAGAAATAACTTTGGAATGAAATGTGAGGTCATAATAAAACGTCAAGAGCAACTCAACAAAAAGAGTGAATGAAAATCATTAATCATGAGTGGCTTACACCCTAACTTGTATAAAGAGGAAATAAATGTCAAGTTACAGAAGTAACCTTGAAGATCATTGCTTAGACTGTGGCCAACTAAAATTGTTCCATGTGATAATAACTTCTTCATTGATTTCTGCAATGTTCACGGAAGAGTTTAGAGAGAGGGAAAGAGAGTAACTTGAATATCCAACAAAAATACCTGTACATCTGCCAATGAACAAGTTACTCCATCTAAATCTTTTGCAGAGATTCCAGTTATCTCGGTACGGTAATCTGCAATAGCTTTATTGGGGTTCACAAATGCATCAAGTTTAACCTGGAAGATTAAATATTTTGAAGGTATTTAAAAAACATAAGATGCTGCTGCATGTGTGATGCCACAGATTGTCAGAAGTGATGTAGAAATAGTTTCTACACAAGCAAAAGGGCTAAGGATTGGTACATATATTTTACACAAAGAGTGTTTGCTTAATACCTGTAAATTGCGGTCCACAGCACACACCCTCACTAAAGCTTCAGTGCCATCTTCACAGAGAACCATCTCACAATCAATGGCAACCATTATTGTTGACTTCATCACCTTGGACTTTTTACTGCACTTCACGACCAACCAGTCCTGCTCCAGCAGTCAAAAAAGTTAATGAGAGGTCAAGCCATATCAATGAATGTATGTTTTCAGTTCAATGGAAAATCGTCGCAATCACCAACTAGGCCAATGGCAAAATTAAAACAAGGTGCCACCCATTATGCATGGCTGTAAAGATTATTTGGAAGAGACAAACTCAGAAGACTTTTTCAGTGCTCTTATACAAATGAATAAAAACGTTTCCATTGTTCATAAATTCGTTTCACAATGCAACTCAACATTAGAGACCAGCAATCCATGAAATTCCAAATTGTAGCTTTAGTCAACCAGAGATAATATGTTAGAAAATTTAGTTGCGTTTTTTACAATAGAGGCAACAATCAAGCAATGGCACATGGAGGAACCTATTAGGTCCCAAATATGAAGACAAAAAAAGGCCACAAATTTCAAGAAAAAACCTCATCATATGATGGCAAAGAGTAATCACTTGGGTACTGAGGATGCCTTAGAGTCAAACTGACCAGCTTCTGCAATGCCACAAAAACAATTCAGTAAGAACCACCAACAATATGGTGAAACGCAAGGTATGACAAATGACAATGGCCATTAACACAAGCTAGCAACAGCATACCTCACAAAAAAAGATCAATACAATTTTTTTTCAATAGCAGCAACCTTTCAACTATTACAAAATAAAAAGCATATGAATTATTCAATCAAAACCTGTTCGGGTGTTTCATTATCTGGAGAAGTCGTTTTAAATTTCTCCACAGCTTCACGGTTCGAGTGACATTGCAACACTTTATTGAAAAACTGCAAATAATATACGAGGGTTTGTCACACCAGGAGTATCTAGTTTACTTATCAATGCTTTTTTTTTTTCAGTCAGGAGGAACAAGGATGGGGAATGATCTTTGATGCTAGAGTTTACCTTCAAATCATTCTCCTGGCTAAAAGTTTTCAAAAATGCCACCAATGACTCAACGGACCTTCGAGCAGGGTCACTCAGGCTTGTGCCAAACTTCTTGTCATAAAATTTTAAAAAATCTTTCCAGCCTCCTTTACTACCCACCATTCCTCGCTTTTGGGCCAATTTCACCATTTCAATGAGCACCTAATCACATTAATAATAGGAAAAATAAACCATGTAAACGTCAGCATCTGATTAAGAAAGTATGATAGTTATTAAAGTTGTCAATGAGTCGTAACCTACCTTACAAAACATTTATAAAATTTCAAATTTTTATGACGCCAAATTCACTACCCAGATTCTTAAACTTAATTTAACTTTGTCAATAGCAAAATATGAGCTGATTTTTCCGAAATATGTGATTTTGAAAAACTATGCTCTACTCCAATCAAACACAGCAATGCACATAATTTTATATACTCAAAGTAATATATATTTTGTATAAAAAGCATCAGTGGATGCCGAAAATTAATAAAGCATAAAAAGAAAAGAAAAAATAACCTCTTTTTTCGCTGAGACAATCATCTCGTCCATTTCACAGAATAGTAGAGGCTACGGGCCGGGAATTTGGTAGAGCAAGCGAGATGTAACTAGAGCTTGAAGAAGCTGGGATTTGGGATTAGGGTTTACGTAAACTTTCACTTTCGGTCCATCAACTTTACCTCTTATAACACTTGGGTTCCCCTCAATGTTTTTGTCACATTAAGATCTCCAAACTGTGATGGTTGGTGCGAGTAAATCCATCACGTGCTTTACACATGACCACTTTAAGTAGGTGTGTAGCTCTCACTTGGTTATAAAACACCATCCATCATTGAATTTTGACCCACTTTAAAATGGACATTATATCGTTATTGAATTTTAAAAATAGATTTCAGCCTATCATCATGTTAGAGTTATATTAATTCAGATGTTGGCTTACATGGACCCTCGTCACCATTAGCCATTAGTAAGTTTCCACCATGGCAAAGTCGCATGATTAAACCCCAAATCTACTTAAATAACAAAATGAATCATCCCTTGCTCATAACCTAGATATTACAAGTATTTCGATTCCCAATCAAATTGGCCCCACAATACTTAGAAGATTTCATCTCAATCACGAGGTGTTTATTAGGTTTCTGTTTTCATAGTTTTACATAAACTAATATTAGAGTTTGATGGTACAATCTTTCTATTAGAGTAGATACATTGTAAAAAGTTGAAAATTTAGTATGGATAACCACACACGTTAATTTGTAGTTGAGCTTTGTTATAAGCAAAAAAGTTAGCACCATTTCTTGGCTAAACAAAAACTTCTCAATATTTTCACTTAAAGTTTTCATTTAACCCCTCAAAGTTTACTATCTTGTCATTAAGGTCCTAAATAAAAATGTATGAACATTTGGAGTGTTATAGATAGTGTGTTTTAGTCCATCTGATTTCATTTTATTTTTCTGACAAAAACAATTAAAAAGGGAAAGAAAAGAAAAAATGACATATCTAAGCTGCCTAACGGCTTCACCGTTGACACCTTCATTCACAAATATCTTGATAATAACAAGTTGTTTTATTAAAGGGTAAATATAGGAGTTAAATGTTTGATTAGCCATTGAATTTTGATACATGTCACGTCTTACTCACCATTCTTTAAAACTTATCCCACTAGCCATTCAACTTTACTCCGTCCAACTCCATTGGCCAACGGATGAAAATCGTCAATAACGTTGCTTACGTGACTAACAGTGATGTGAACCCGACCAAGAACAAGTTTGGGAACTCACAAACAAGATGAACTCAACCCAAGAAACTTAGAAATCACGCCGCGCAAAGATCAACCCAACTCGTTGTTCGACTCGAACCAAGAACCGAGATTCCACACAAAAAATCCGACATGTTGATTACTCAGAACAAGAACAGTGAAGTGAGAACGCCACAAAATGATTGCGAAACCTTTTGATAAATTCAAAGTGTAGATCTTTAAATCACCAAGAAATTGGAAGAATGAATCTCTCAAATAATAGAATTCTCTCAAAATAATATCAAAGGTCCTTAACAATGAAAAATAAACTCTTATTTATACTAAACATGTGAAATATGGTAAAAAAAAAAAAAAAAAAAAAAACTCTAAAGACCCTAAAAGAAACAAAATAGAGTCCTAAAATCTTGCAAATATGGAAAGAAAATAGAATTCTAGTCAAAACACGAAACAGTACCAACAGGATGAATCATCCGGACGTCCGGACAGGCATGTCCAGATGGACAGAAATTTCTACCGGACGTTCGGTAGGACTCGTCCAGTTGGGCAGTTCTTGCTCATAGCAAGGATATAGAAAGGTCCCCGCATCCGTGGAGTATGTACGATCACCCAACTACCATCACCTAGATCAAATAAGACTCGTCCCGATAGCAAAAGATACTTGCTTTTCACCCAGGCTGCTACTAACACCAACAGATGAAGATAATGAACTGAACAACGAGATTGGTGAATTAGAAGCACTTGCCAAATTAAAAAGCGGGATAGAGTCATTATACAATAAACTCACCTCCAACACATCTCATAAACCCGACCTAAGACAGGTAACAACATTAGGATAGAAATTCAAACATACTTGCCGACAATTCCCAACAAAACAACATAATTGTCTAATACAAGTAATTAACTCGGTGTAACATGCTAGAACTTCACCACGCAGCAAGTGTATATCATAGACAAGTAAGAAATTCGTCATACACGTATGTGACACTAGACTGACTCTACATATAAAATTATCAAGTGCATCACCACTTTCAAGACCACATAACTTATGTAAAATGCTATTCCTAAGAATTGTTCCAAATCCTAGCTTATGTGTAGGGTTGTGATAAGTTACCTTGGGGGAGTACATCCATTTTCACTGTTACTCACCAATTTTTTCATGTACCTCACGTCAAGTGAATAATCAATGTGTAGTGCCCCGTGACTCATCCATCCATGGCATAACTCCTTGAATTCCTACAAAAAAGAGATATCCAAATTGGGAAGGAGATTATTAGCTCTCACTAAATTCCTCTCACACTCGACCTTTCTCACGTATAAGCTAACTTTGGAATTTTCTCTCCACTCTGACTTTTCTCTCACTCCTCTCTTTTGTGGCTCTACTCCTTTTTTCTCACTCTCAACTACCTTATTTTCTTCTCTCGAACTCTCATTTTTTCGCTCTTTATTCTTGTTCTCTCGCTCACTTTTCATTTTCAGTTGGTCCTCATGGACCGTTGCGGTGTCAAAGGAACAAGTGTAATAGTTTTTCTACCCTTCATAAAGTTGTACCTATTTGAAAATCCATCATGCTCCACTCTCCTACCGTATTGTCATGGTCTACCCAACAAGAGATGTCTCGCATGCATTGGAACCACATCACATAACACCTCATCACTATACCGCTCAATATTAAAGTTCATCAAAGCCCTCCTGGTAACCCGAACCTCTCCACAACTATTCAGTCATTCCAATTTATACGATTTTGGATGCCTCATGAGAGGTAAACTCAACTCTCCTACAAGGGTTGTGCTAACCACATTTGTACAACTCCCTCCATCTATAATCAAAATGCACACTTTATCCCTAATGTGACACCTAGTGTGAAATAAATTCTCTCGTTGTTGCCCTTCACCATCTACCTTCATTTGTGTAGTAAGAGCACGCATCACTACCAAAGATTCCCCAATCGGGTACTCTACACAATTTTCACCCTTAATATCCTCCAACGCAAGCATACTGTCACTCTCACTCTCATCATCGACTTAATCTCTCCATTCTCCCTAAGGATCATCACCCATCAATTTGGACATTTTGAAGCAATATGTCCCGCACCCAAACACTTAAAACATCTACCAATTTGAAACTCGGTGTTTGGTTTATTTTTATTCACCTCCTCCTTAACCTTAGGCACCTCAACATTTTCCCTAGTCGTCACCCGATTATTCCTATCACCACCACTCCATTTTGGTTCTGCTAGGTGGGTTCTGCAGTAAGCCTAGCTACCCATTTTCTCTTAAGTTGTCTCTTCACCTTCATAGCTACATGCACTAAGTTATCCAATTCAACATAGTGTTGCAACTCCACTTTGTTGGCGATGTCCCTATTCAAACCATTCAAAGGTGGGCCTGCATTGACACTTGTGTGACTGGGAGGACGGCAAATGGGTTTGGGATAGGGATGGAAATGGGCCAGGATCCGCTAATGGATCCAGCCCTAAAAGGCCCAATCCTAAGTCCCAGGGTAAGGCCTGCCTTGCATATATGACTGGCCCGGTAATTTTTTAAAAGAAAATTAGAAAAAGGGAAAAATTCATAAATCAGGTTTTAACTATAGCCAATTCAAAATTCAGGTCAAAGGTTTGAAAATGCAAAAATCAGGTATCCATTAATTAATTAAAAATATTTTATTAATTAATTATTGTAAGGTCACAATTATACAATTATTGGTCACAGTTACATAATTAAATATCACAATTAATTTGCTGATCACATATTATTAAATTACGAGGTCACAGATTATTTCGAAGTCATAAATCAAAAAATTTATAGATCACAAATTATTTCAAGATTACAAATCAAAAATTTTATACGTCACAGATTTGTCAAGATCACAAATCAAAAAATTTATGGGTCACAGACTATTTTTTTAGTCACAGATTAATTTTATGGTCACAATTTATCAAATTTTATGGTCACAAACCAATCTCGATCCCAATACCACAAATAGTACCCTACTCGTCACAACACCATCACAACCACCGCAAGAGCCACTGCACACCTGCAAACCCACCACCACCGCACCCATACACCCCCTACCACCACATCCTCTATCACCACTCCAACATCCAACAAACCCAACGAAAATATCTCAACACCGATCCTTAACCCCAGCACCACCACCTCTTCATCCCAACAATGGTCATAACACGCAAATAATGATCACTCTCTTCATCCCAACTCCACTGCCACCACAACAGTCGCCACCATCATCGCCACACCAACTCGCCATTATCGCAAGCAGCGCCACCTCCTCACCACCACCACACACTTCGAGCGCTGCCACCCCACAATTCCAAAACCCCATAATGCAGATCGAAAGAGAGAGAATTGGGCTTCACAATATTGCGATCCACATCACCATCGTCGAATGCACCACCACCATCGATACCTCACCAGCACCTCCAACAAAAACGCCGCCGAATCGAAAAAGCAAAAAACCTCCCAAAATGTAAATCGAAAAAGGAGACCACCACTACCACAAAATTGCCACCACACAAACACTATTACCACCACACATAACACCATCCAAATCTACCTCAACCGCCAGATCCACTCAAAACTCACAAAAACTGACACCCACAGAAACCCATCACTACACCACCACCATCATTCCGCAACCAACACACCGCAAAAACCACCACTCAGATCACCACTATATCACTCAGATTCGAAGGCACAAAGGCAATCTTTGAACAAATAAAATCTCTGAATACTGTGATTGTGCTGTAGTTGAAGGCACAAAAGCATCGAAGGAATAGAGGCGGCCGTCAAATGCTGGAGTCATGCTGTAGCTGCTTACACGGAATCGCCCTCATTGTGGTATCGTCCCCGCCAGTGATCTTGTAGTATATAATAAAAATAAGAGAGAGGGGGAGGGATGTAGAGTGAAAATAATTAAGGTTAGGGGGGTGAGGCGGTTGGGGATGGGTGATTTTATAATTAGATTAATACCTGGTGTTTGCACAAATAAATTCCATACCTGATTTATGGATTATAATTCTTAAACACCAGTTGCCATGTAATTTTCCCTTAGAAAAGAGGAAATTTGGCCCACCATGTTGTTTTGTTTTCAAAAAGTGAATAAAATTATATTTTTGTCCTCAACCTTTTCGAAATGTAACAAATCTATCCTCAACTTTTTTTTTAAACATAATTCACTCTCAACCTTTCAATCATCTAGCAAATTATGTAGGAAAACTCTTCATTCCTTTCATTTTGGCTATTAAATGACAAATTTGACATTTTTATATGGGTTAATTTCAAAAATGGTCACTGAAGTTACAGAAAAATTACAAAATGGTCACTGAAGTTCAAAAATTTTAGTAACGGTCACTGAAGTTCGAAAAACTTGTAGAAACGGTCACTGAGTTACAAACACTTTTGCGGCAACTTTTCGGCCACTTCCGACCACCAAAACTGGCAAATTTTGATACTGTTGGAAAGCCCATAATATCATTTTCAATTACCATCTAAAATATTCCCCTAACTCCAAGGGATTCGACCGAAAAATTTTCGCAAAAGTCATCCAAAAAATCTGTCCAGATTTGCAGATTTTTTTGGCGACTTTCGCGACAATTTTTCGGTGACTTTCGACCACCAAAACCGTCGAATTTTGATACCTTTGGAAAGCTGACAATGTCATCTTCAATTACCATCCAAAATCTCCCCCCAACTCCAAAACAATCGACCGGAATAAGCCCACAAAGTCGGCTATCCAAAAAGGCGAAAATCTGCCCAGATTCGGGATACTAACTTTGTGGGCTTATTTCGGTTGAATGTTTTGGAGTTGGGGGGAGATTTTGGATGGTAATTGAAGAGGACATTGTTAGCTTTCTAACGATATCAAAATCCGGCGATTTTGGTGGTCGGAAGTCGCCGCAAAAGTCGCTCAAAAAATCTGAAAATCTGCCTAGATTTTCAGATTTTTTAGGCGACATTTGCGGCAATTTTTCGGTCGAATCCCTTGGAGTTACGAGACGATTTTGGATGGTAATTGAAGAGGAAATTGTGGGCTTTCCAACGGTATCAAAATTTGACGATTTCGATGGTCGGAAGTGACAAAAAAGTTGCCGCAAAAATCACAAAAAAACTAAAAAAAGTGTTTGTAACTACTAACTCAGTGACCGTTTTTTAAAGTTTTCCAAATTTCAGTGATCGTTTTGAACTTCAGTGACCATTTTGTAATTTTCCTGTAACTTCAGTGACCATTTCTGAAATTAACCATTTTTTATATATATTTAAAAAAAAAGAAAAATCAGTAAAAAAAAAATTATAAATAGAGTCCCACAACTTTTGAAAAAGTACAAATAAATCTCACTTGAAGCAATTAAATAAAATATTAAACATAGACAAAAAAAGAATTTGAGTCCAATATCAATCCTCAAAAATCAGGTTACTAACTATCCATTTAAATTAAATCAAATTTTTTAAAAATGAAATGTTAAAGGTAAAATTTTACCAACTTCCCCTATCTCTAACACTATATTACAATTGGAAGTAAGCAAGAAGGTTAGAGGGTAAAAAAAATGTATTTTTTTCTTAATTATTTACTTCTTAAAAGGTCTCAAAAAATTGAGTAAGAACTCAGATACTATATTTTCCAAGGATTAAAGAAAATATATCATTATTTTTCTTAAATATACTACTAATATTTCATTTAGAGATGACAATAAGGCGGGTTCAGAGCAGGGAAACGTCCCGTCAAGCATTTTTTTTCGCCCCATTACCCTTTTAAGGCCTGAGGGGGCAGGGACATTGCCTTGTTTACGTACGTGTTTAATTTTTTTTTTAAGTTTTATATAATTTATTTTATTGTTCTCACTCATTAAAGTATGACAATAATATAGTTATTAAATTTTTATTATTTTTTTATTTTTAAAAGTTAAATTATTCAAATATATTTGATAAATTAAAATTTTTATTGTTTATCATATTCCTAAAATAATTTTAGTTGTCATCTTTTATTAGAATTAATGAAATTTTGTGGAGTTTTTCATTTAAATTATTAAATTCTTAAAAATGGGGGGGGGGGGGCATTACCTATACCCACCTGGGGTGAAAATCTCTATCCTGTCCTTCGACCAGATTAAGCGGGTAATCATTGCCTCGTTCGGGGTGGAGTTCTACGGGTATCGGGTATGACAGATTTTATTTTATCATTCCTAAGTTCACCCAACTGATGGCTAAGTGGGACCCAAACGAGACTAGTTCCTTATTGGCCACCACGTGTAAGAATTATAGCTTAGACGCCTCAAAAAGACCCAAATTACAAGTGGACACTGATTTTGTTTTGTTCATTGAACTGAAGTCCATTGAAAATTGCAAAAAAATAGAACTATTTTGTTTTACTGAAAATCTACGGTCGCTATCCTTCGAGTGCGTACTGGATAAAATCTTGAACTATACAATAGCCTATAAATCATGTCAGTCATTTAATCATACTAGACAAACCCGGTACAACAGACTCGACCAAAAAAGTGTTGGTAAAAGGAATCAAATTCGTGACCAAAAACCTTTGTGCTCGCCTATTTCATCAATTCGATCACCCCATGAGGGGCCAAAAAAATAGAACTATTGATTCTATGGGAAGAAGGAACTGAATTGGACAAGTACATATCAGTTTGATTCGATACGATTCTTTTATGTTTCAAAAATAAATTGTAAATTAATTATTATTGCGTAAATTTTGTTACCTAACTTTTATGCCTATTTTTTAAAACGTTAAAATTGTTGGTTTATTCTTAATAAATATTAATCCAAGTAAATTCATATAAAAATTATAATTTAAATGAGCGATTATGAAAGATTTTTTTTTTTATTTGAATTGAAATTTAATTTTGTAACTAGAGTCAAGAACTTAATCATAATTGTTTAGTTCTTAATTGCAAGACCTCGAATCAAGCTAAACCAGCTAGTTCACTCGACTCCGAGCAAAAATGTCCACTTTAACACTTACGAGTGAAATTAAAACTCCATATTAGATTTGGCTATTACATAGGCTTTTATGGTGAGACAAAAAAATTTGGGTCAAATTTATTTTGAATGAAAAGAAAAAATATATCAATTTTATGACTTTGTTATATTTGGTGGGGATTAAAATCAAGATTTTAATCTAAGTCAAAGTAAACAATTAATTTTAATAATATATTTCGTGATATTCATAACTTTTCAATCACACATTTCATAAACTTTTTTTTTTTTAAAAAATTAATTTTTAGCTACATCAAATTGAGTCTTAAATACACATAATTCTTTGAACTTATTCATTCAAATCTTCAATAACAAAAATCATTCAAATCTTCAATAGTTATCGCGCAAAACTCATGAAAACACGACTCACTCCAAATCTTCAATAGTTATCGTGCAAAACTCATGAAAACATGACTCACTCCAAATTTTTGCCTTGTAGACCAGCATCAAAGCTAACTCATTTGGTTGCTACAAGGACGATTTCTTTATGCCATCAAAGGACCTCGAGATGCCATTCCACGAAAAACAATAAGAAAAATTCAAGAGAACTTATATACAGACGGACAATAACCTGTGAAAATAGATTTCTTACTTGTGCAAATGAACAATTTCTTCACAACTTGAACAAATTATAATAATGTTTGTCCCACTATCCCACATATCACTAGGAACAGGGGCGGACCCACCAGTGGACCTGGTGGGTCCTAGGACCAACCAGATTTTCAGATTTTTTTTTAGTTTTCATTTTTTTTATTTAAAATACTTTACAACTTTGGGATATAACATCTATAAAGTATACTGTAATTTTTCATTATAACATGTTAGATATAAGTACAAATTTAGATGAAAAATCGAAAATCTGACTTTGAAAATGAATTTTAGTTAATTAAGATTTGAATTCAGAGAGTTGTTGAAGATTGTGATTTGTTTTGATATTAAGGTGTTGTTCCGTTGTCCGTTTTGCTGGTTTAGTTGTATATTTGGTTCTTCCTGAGATTGTTAATTGTCAGTAGCAACGAAGTGCTTTCACCTCTTGTAGTAGATCCGTCTAATTGTTGAAGAAACTGTTTGGTAGCATGGGATGAGGTCTCGAAATTGGATAGAAATTCTTGTCTACATATTTGAATTTGATTTCGAGCAGCCTAACACAATTAAAAAGTAATTCTAATTTTAATTTGCCAGCCTATTGTTGTAATTGGTCGGATGAGCGTTTCTGAGTTAATAATTTTTTTATTTTTGCAGCAATTTAAGAATGAAAAATAATATGTATTTCAAACTTTTATCATTTTAATTGTACAAGTTCTTTAATTATTATGAATGTTTGTACTACCCTCAATTCCAAAAAAAATTCGGAGACGCTGCCCCCGAACCCCCGTGCTCCCCCCTCCTCCATCTCAATATCTTTCATTTTAGGACCCACCAATTCTAATATTCTGGTTCCGCCACTGACTAGGAAGATCGAGATACTAACAAAAGGCTTTATAACGCTTTCGTCTCATTATATATTTAGCCGTAATCAATCTACATTTATTAAAGATTAATTATGCAATTAACACTAAAGATTAAGGGCTAATTTACGTTTTTTTTTGAAAAATTAAGGACTAACTTTTTAATTTGAGCATTTCACTCACTCCCATTATATATACATTAAACGTGACTGACAAACAAAGAATAATCTAATGGCCACCTTTCATTAGACGATGCCCACACTTTTTCATCTTCTTCCCGTCTCCCCTTGAGAAATCCAAATCCCCAATCCATTTTAATCTGCAAAATTAAGAAATTAAAATTAAAATCATCAAATTAAACTATTTACAGCAGCATTGATGGTGAATCTACAGAAATTCAAGCTGTTAGCAACACAGTGTGCAGTTGCCAGAAGCCCAAATAGGAGCCCAGCAATTCAGCTCCGCCGGAGAAGAAGCACTATCCGTATTCTGCTCAACCTTGGCGGAGGCGGTTGTGGAGGCGGAAGAAGGCTGCAGCCGCGCCGTGAAGTTGGATATCCGGACCAGCGGCCGCGGAGCGATGGAAAATCGTCGGAGAAGGGGAAGGAGATTATTGCCAGCCATAAGCTGAAGGATTTGTTTGTTTCCTCGCCGCCGGCGTTCGAGGAGAGGGGTTCGGAGAATGTGAGAGAAGGGCTTTTACCGGTGGCTGGAGGTGGTGTAGTACGTTCCCGGCGGCCTTTATCGGCGATGTTCCGGCAGCGGCTGCTTAGGAGAGCTTGGCGGCCTGTTCTCGTCGCCATACCTGAGTGATTTTGTTAAAAATCATAATGATAATAGTAAAATAATTATTTTTAATCTGAAATCTTTACTTTTTATTATTTTTGAATTGTTTGGCTTCTGCTTAATTTGCTTCCACTTTCAGGAACTGTCGAGCAAAGAAATGTTTGGCACGTTAAAAGTCAAAGAAATTAAGCCCTCGTTTGATTCTCATTAAATTACATTATATTTCTTTTTTCTCTTATTTTCAACCACACAATATTTTATAAAATAATATTACACATAAATCTAAAAAATTTCCTTATCGAGTATACCTTATACTCGAATGAGATGGGATAAATTACTTTTTATGTCTCGTTAAAATTTTTAGTTTCTAAGAAGTTGATCACGCTTGGTAGCGTGTGACACGTATTATTGAACTCAAAAGAAAAATAGTACAAGGAGAGCGGCGAGTGTTACCTCAAAAATAAAAATGAAAAAACTCACCTCGTTGGAGTCACTAAAGCTTCTGTCGTCATGTCTTTTATGAAATATTTAGCACAAACTCATAATCAAATTTGACATTACCATTCGAATGTGATTTTACGAAGTTATTATCCCAATTCAGTATAACTATATCGTCTTAATTAAATCTCAAGTCGAAAAGTATTGTCTTTACCTTGAATTCGTCACTTTTGACTGTCAAATTTAATTTTGACTTTGTAACATTTTCATATTGAGGGGAATAATTTTGTAAGATCTTGCTATAGGTACACTTTGGATTATTCTTTGATTTACCCGATTCCACCACTTCACTCACATGGGGGTCGAGTCCCACACATTTATTGTAGGTGGGATCCGACCCCCATGTGAGGGAAGATGTGAGGTCGGGTAATTTAAAGTGTACAAATGATTTAACCCAATTTTGTATGAATCTTTCTCCATGATAGATCTTCTTTAAAAATAGTATATCTTATTACCTTTAAGAAAGAATAAAGAATTTTTCACCAATGAATATTTTACATAATTAAAAGTGGTAAGAAAGTAGTTTGTGCCTTAGCCAACTTGCTTGGGCTTTAAATGAAGGATGGTTGTTTGTTTGTTTGACCTACAAGGCAAGAAACTGATTATTTTAACACATAAATTAATTATGTTGAAATTGGAATTTTTCTTTATTAATTAAGGTGGGGCAGATTATTTTTTAAAAAGTACCAAAAATCATTAAAGGGACAATTAAATTTTAGTTTTTGCCTTTGTTTCCATGCTTTTGACGAATGTACCACCCCTAGAGGATGCTTTTGGACCTCCTATTGACAACATGAAGCACATATTTTTAGATGTACATTTTATAGCATGTTTGATTACATATAAGTAAATAATTTATTTGAATAATAAAAGTTATAAATAAATAAGTTACTTTATTTTCATCTTGAGTTATTTTTCGTACATGAAAATAAAAGCTCTCGAAGCCAGTTATAGAAGTGAATTGTCCAAATAGTTATTGAACTTTACACCATACTTCCATAAGGTTACTGAACTTTAAAAATCATCCAACTCATCACTAAACTTTCCAAAAGGTTTCCACGGAGTCACTGAACTTAAAAAATATTCTCATTCATCACTAAACTTTGCAAAAAAATTTCCAAGGATCACTAAATTAGTGATTCTTGGAAAACCTTTTACAAAATTCAGTGACCTCGTAGGAATTTTTTATAAAGTTTAGTGATGAATGAAGTGGTTTTTAAAGTTCAATGATCCCGTGTAAACCTTTTGAAAAGTTCAGTGATGAGTTGGATGATTTTTAAAGTTTAGTGACATTGTGGAAGTATGATGTAAAGTTCAGTGACTATTTAGACAATTCACTCCCAATTATAGTATCGAAATGATTCTCGTGGAGTTTGAGTACAATTGCAGAAGTGACTCTTATTATATGGAAGAAGAGCTTAGTCCTTCTACAAGTTCAACACTCGTTCCTTTGTTGGATTTGTAAGTACGCTAATTAAATGCAGACGGTAGACTGCACTTTGTTTTTGACACCTGACATGTATTTTTACTAAGTTGAGCATCCTTATAGATGAAGATGTACAAACCATATTATTCAATACTATGAAATCGATTAAACAGCTGCAAAGAAACTTTATATATGGAAAATTGGGTAATTATATTCACATCACCATTTTTTTTCTTACATCACATTTTAATTGTACTTAAGGTTCTTAATCTTTACACATTATAACACTTATATTCTTAACGGAATTTTCAAGTCATTCTTATCTTCAAAATTTTCATTAGTTAATATATTTTATATTTGATAACAGTTTTATGTCAAAAAATCAGTTGAAATGGAGTAAAACGACTTATTTTTCAAAAAAAATGTGAAAAAAAATATTTTCCCCTCATCTCAAAGCATAAAAATAAAATATTTTGATATAAATCATCATCAAGTACGAGCCTATTAATTAATGGAAGGTTGAAGATAAAAATTAGATGAAAAAAGTAAAAAATCTATAAAACTCTTAAATTAAATGAAATGACTAAATTACCCTTAAAAAAAAAAAACCTTATTTACAATAATATCTAGCACCAGTCAAATTTCAAACACATTTTACAGCAGTTCAAAATTCAAATCTGTAATCAGTAATCACAAAGAAAGACTGAGCATGTTCAATTGAATCAAAATTTTGTGTGGGAAAATTAGTCAAAATTTTGCTTAAACCCAGAAAAGGGTGGAAAATAGAGCAAAGAAAAGGCATGCCTTTGAGAGAAAGCAAATGCATTTAAGAACATTTTACGATGAATCTCTCACTTGCACGATACGCATTTCTACCACAAAGAAGGTGAAAAATAAAAATAAAAATGGCCATCGACTAAAGCATTGAGGCCCACCTCTCTTTATCAGTCTAAAAACAGAAGTTGACGCATAAAAAATTTAAAGACAAACTTACTTTACATGCATAAGACACGCATGATACAGAATATAAATTACAAACTAACCAACCAAGTAAATTGTAGAAATTTATCGAATCTGTCAATGCCATGCACGTCACATCTTCTTGGCTTCATCACCTAATCGATGGCAATATGTGGTGTGGTGAATGGTATGGTACTCCGCACTGCAATCATGAATGTTTGCAATCCATATTCCTCGATGAATAGGAGCACCATGTGTAAAGTGAAATGCATTGGCACAATGAATCGAGCTATAACATGTGGCACATCTGCAGTATCCCGTTTAGTGGATGGAAGGTCACACTTATTCAATAATTGTACACATTTGATCACACTTCACAAAGTTATGACCCTCAAGCCTCTATGTGAGGTCACAATAATTGACGAAAGCTAGTGCTGGTTTGGTAGGATGGAATTTGCAGTACTAGACAAAACTTATAATCAAGTCATTGAGGAATGATATATCATTAGTCACGCAAGGGAGAAATGAAGAAAAAATAGAATTTACGAGCAAATGGAGAGAGCATGTTTTTTGTAGATATGACGTGTGGTGTGAAGATACTTTATAGAGAGGTTTCATGTCATGCAATTCTCTTTGCATCAAGTATATATTTAACATGACTACAAGAAGATAAACAATCATATAGACAATATAGGCCGCCAAACCAACATCACTTATCCTCGAAAAACACTTTGTCCATCCTTATGAACATCCATTAGAGATAAGTAATGCCTCAAATAACAAGCTGTCACATGTCGCTGACTGAATAACATTATTCATTAGAGATTGCTAGAAGTAAACAATCAAAATGTTTTATTTAAGAGAATACAAAGGTGATACAAAAATTGAAGAATTTCCAAACATAACCCTATACGTTGCATGATTGTATTCGCTGTTAAATATGTTGTGACCCATCAAATTATCGTTTCAAAGATAAATAATTAACTCATTCCATAATTTTTAACAATTTCCAAAAAAAAAAAAAATGCAAATTTAGTTTCCTCCTGATTTAATCATTACAAGAGAGGGGCGTGCAACTTGAAAGGAGAGAGATCAATGATCGAACCAACCTTCAGTTGACATCCACACTTTGTTCCAGCTTCTCACAAAAAGTTATGGCGGTCCAAATGAATTTGTAGCAGCATTCAATCAGAGAATGTAAAAAATTCATTACCCTTGATCTGTATTGACAGCCAAATCTGTGTTACACAGTTCCAGTCGTGTTATGTATGCAACTCCTGGTAATATTGAATGTCGAGAAGATAACATTTATATGTCCAAATCATCATCAGGGTCCTCATCTGAATCTGGCATCTCGTCATCTGAATCGCGAAAATATATAATCTCGCCCCTCCCAGAATCTTCAACTGTCTGTACTTTCTCCGCAGAAGTATATTGTATTTCAGCTCTGTCCTCGTTGAGAGACTTTCGACCATCATAGATTTGAATGGTTTTACCATTTCCTTCAAGCAAACATGGACTTGTTAAGAAAACAACATAATTAAATATGGAAAGAGTAGATATAAAAATTATCTTTCCTTAATGTGAATCAAAATTAATATTATTTTAAAATGTAGAAGTTCGTAATGTATCCATACCCTGGTGCTCAAATGGAAGTACAACTTTTGCCCTGTCATTTCGCTCCTTTTCCGACAACTCCAGATTGAACTGGACCTGCCAACAAAGACCCAATTTGGTTTAGGTCGATTCTGCATTCGTCGAATGTGTATTATTATATCGATCATTCCTAACTTAGACATTAAAATGTGCGTAAGGTACACATTGCCGATGTTCTAATCAAATATTGATGTGAAAGTAACGAGACGTACCTTAGGCACAAGGCTTTGGGCAATCATTTCAGCTTCAGAAGAAACGGGAGTGAATTTTATGCCTGATTGCTCAATACAAAACTCTTCAGACTAACAAAAGATATGAATAACATCAGATAATCAGCTACTTCGATATTGTGGAAAATTAAATTGGAAGAAATAGAAACAAATACAAAGTAACGTCACATGTTTGCGCAAGAGAATGTGTATAAAGGCGTAGGAAGCCATAGTGGGAGAAAAGGAGGTGGAATTGGCACTGTGAGAAGGAAAGTACCATCAATCTCACACGTCCGTTTCTGCGTTTGAAGCGTACGTGGATCTTTCCTCCTCTAAGGTTTTGTTCCAGGAAAGGAAGTTTCTCAGAGTTGCCTCGCTGTCCATTTATTGATCGAGTTATTGGTTCTGAACTGGCCTGCATAGAGGATATGTACTCGAGAGCAGCAATCGCCTTGGTCTCATGAATGTCAGAATGCAATAGCCAAAACAAGCAAGATACCTGGCCTGCAATCAACAATCATTATGTCATCAGGAGTAAAATTATATTTTTTTTATTCCTTTCGATATATCTTTTGGACAAAGATGCAACAGAAAAGGTTGTATTCATGCAATGACAACTGATAAATACTTTCATCAAAAACGACATGACAAATTATGTGGGCTGGTCAATGAAAGAGTTACTATGCGACTTGATAAATTAGCATATAAATTTATTCATTTTAAAATGTGATTGGTAGCAGTTGAGTATTATGGAATATAGAGTCTGGGGCTGACCAAAATGTTAAATAATAACCACCTTTTTAAACAAAGATCTCCTTTTGTTGTTATGTTGTTGATACTGACAAATGAGATGCTAGATAAATAAATTGCAGAATAAGATTTAGTTATCCTGAACCTCAAAAGCTTCATAGACAGTCCCAAAGGCATACACACGAGATTGCGACCTAAATCAAAATTCAATAGAAAAGCATACTTTGGAAGCTTTGCTTCCTGAGTTTTTTTTTTTTTGAAAACAACAGATAGACGGGTAAAGTACAACTGTGATTAAACGAAAAGCTTCAATTTCTTTGAACTTGTCGAACATGTACTTGACCTGACCCACTGGAAAAACCTAATTTCAATAGGTTTCTTAAATTATTTATGAAGGTAGAAATGATAGGTCTCCACAAATCCAACTGAACACTGGATCACTACATGCTACGAAAACAACCTCTACCACCAATTCCCAACGCGTTATGGCAAAATCTTATCACAACAAGATATTATTTCCACATAAAGCAATGCATTCAGATAACGCTTATCTTCCAACTTCGTCAATCGACTTTATGGGTTATGAACATAACAGACAATGATGAAATTCGTAAATAAAGCAATAGTACGAAAGACTTCTCATAAAGTTGAAGAAACAGTTACATACTATGACTCCGAAGGTTGCTTAGAAGTCCAGCAACTGAAGAGATGGATGCGTGCCTTAGCATCTCGCTTACCTGAGAAGAAATTAAAGTTGCACACCATAAGCAAGCAATGGTGGGGCAAACTGATATTTACGGCGGTGTTCTAGGTTTTAATGGATTTTAAAAAATTATGAATTCCGTGAATTTGAATAAATTCCCAAAGAAATCATAAGTATCACATTAAAAATTGTGAAATTTCAAAAGAGATTGTTAAGTGTAATTTTGAACTGGAAATGCATCCAAATCTTTCGAAATACTTTATTAATGAAATCCTGGAAAATCCACCAATTATTGAAGATACCTAAATTTTAAAGGATTTTATTGAAATTCATTTAAATTTCAGTTGGGCACCTAGATTTCAATAAAATCCATTATAATCTCAATTGAGAACACCTGAATTTAGGACTTTTAAAATCCATTAAAATCTCAGTTGAGGACACTTGGTAACGTCTAACATATATTAATCTGATTGACAATCAATGTGAAATTTAGTCAATCTAAGAGCATGTTTGGTTCCAATTAAAATCTGATTTTAATCTAAGTCGTCAAATAATCAATATCAACCACATTTTTCATGGGTCCCACAACTTTTTAACCATACATTTCAAAAACTTCTATCACAATCTACTAAAAATCTAATTTTAATCCCCATCAAACACTCTCTAAATCTCAAAACTAATTGACTCCATTTCTTGCTAATAAGCTGCCAGATCTTCAGTTCCTTAACATTGGCAACAAGGGCTGCTTCGCCATTTATAATTTTAATAATTTTTTTCATTTAATTATTATTGGATGAAGTGCATAAGGAATTTTGATGAAGAAAAACCGTCAACTGCCCCATTACTGCCATACAATGATTAGAAAACATCACAGTGTCAGAAGATTCTATCATGAAATTTTCTCTGTGCTGCTGACTGCTGAGTCTGCTGCTGTTATTTCTTTACAGAGAATGGAACAGTGCAGTGGAAGTCTAAGAGCTCATAAATGGTACTCCTTGTACTTTTCTTGCTCAGATTTCATAGCCGATAGAACTGTACTGATTTTGACCCGACAAAGATTATGCAGTTTGCAAAAGGAATTTAAAGACCTCCAACTCTTTTATTTTTACCATTTCAGCTGATGAGCATTAGTAATAAGAAGCTTAAGAAATGCAGTCTAATTAGTGATATTCCTTGCCTTGTTTCACAAACAAGAGAATAAATTGTTGAAGACAAGCATGTGGCTCTCTCTAAAAGCTTAAACTGTTTAAATCAAGTAGTTCAACATGGTATCACAGTAAGCAAAATCCTGACTTCAAGTCTCACCGCAATCCATTTAATGAAGCTATGCAGGTGTCAGGCTTTGATAAGAAAGAAGAACTTTCTACACATGAGGGGATATGTTGAAGATGAAATGTTATTGATATACACGTGGCTCTGAAAGCTTAAGATTTTAGATCAATGGTTCAATATAATCTATAAAAAAAAAAACCTTTCTTTGTTATTGAACTGTAGTAGAGGAATTTATTTCTGTTTTACCATCTAGGGTGGATAATAAGAAATAGAGGGTGTTCAAATTCAAAAGACCCAACTTCAAATGATGTATGTAGAATCCAGACTGTTTATATGGTCACTGGTCGGAGTAGAAGCACAGAAAGCATACAGCAAAATGCAAAATATGCAGATCCCAAAAGTTTTCTTGGCATAAAGAATTTTAGATGATTTCATTTACCAAAAAAACCAAACCAAAACAAGCTGAGGCCAGATTTCATCTTTCAATGTAGCCAAACAGCTAAGTTCCTCTTTTTGTTAGCAGCTATCGGATTCTTTACATAAAGCTTCCTCTCATTCTTTGACAGGCTTTGCCAAAATCCTCTCAGAAAGTGGAAAAAAAAAAAAAAGCATTAACTAAATTTCATTTGTAACTTACAATCCATCCAATAAAAAATAACACCAGCAATAATCATATTTCCATTTCATCAAATTCAATTAACCTCAGGGAAAAGGAAAGTTACCGAGTCTATGGCAACCGCAAAGCGTCCCTTTCCATCTTCAACCAATTCTGCAACCACATGGAAACCAAGTCATATTAAACTCAATGCTGTCTTTAATTTCACTACAAACCCATCATTCACATTGTCCAACAGTAAATATTAAATAACTAGAATTTCACTAGTACTCATACCTTTCCCTAGTTCAACAATTGCCAACAATAACTTATCCAAGTTTTTCACATTTTTATATAAATTAGCCCTAGGTGAAGTTCCAGGAGTGAGATTCGCAATTCTTCCACTCTCCATAAGCTTGCTTCTCCAACCCAATGGATCCGTACAACAATCCAAAACCCTAATCCTGGTCAAATTTACAAATTTCTTGCAATAGTTGGTAAAAAGGATACACTATATACTTTATCAAGTATGCATCTAAACTATTAAAACACTAATAAAAAATGACCATTTATTTGACGAAGGTACATTGTTTCCTTTACTCTTAAACAATTCTTCGTAGTACAAAGGACTCCGAGAGAGTGCGACCAGCACAATACCTCTGCAAATTAAATGAAAACAAAACAAAACCGTCAACACAATGTAAATCTGAACAGCTTTTGCTTCTGGAAACTGAGTTTTAGGGTTTCTTTAAAGAAGAGTGGACTCACTGCGACTGAGATTTTTGCGCAACAATAAAGGAAGAGAGCTGCGAGAGAACGTGGTTGAAGAGTAGGGATCCAAACGGACTTTCATTTGAGTCTTTTATAGTTAGAGCAGGGGCATGCTCCCCTTCTAACGAGCCGTCGCGTAGGGCTCTACATATCCGTTCTGCCATTTTTGTTCAATGGCCTGCTAGGGAAATTCCAATACAAAAGAGGTGTGTAAGACCAGCTAAGAAAGAATAGAAATCTTTTCTTATTCGTTTTTATAATTTGAATATTGTAGGGCCTATTTGATAGAATTTCTACTTTTACTCCTACTTTTTGTAATAAAAAATAAAAATTTATTTAAAAAGAAACAATGTTATTCATAATAAAGATAACCAGTAGTCATCATACGTGGTATACACATAACAATTTGTTATTTAATGTATGAGACAATAAAAAAATTACCAAATTAATACATCAAATAACAAATTGTCATGTGTACACGTGTGTTCACTATGAATAGCATTACTCCTCTATAAAACTTTCTCTTTCGAAAGAACTTTTTAGAGAAAATCACATTAAGTCACATTCTCAAAAAACTCATCTAACTAGAAGAACACTTTTATAAAATTAATCAAACAGATTTAAAAGTAACTTTTGAGTTCAAAACTTCCTTTTAACTTCTCTAAAACCATGCGAAAAAACGGCACTTAAATTTTTTTAAGAAAATCGCTCATTTTCGTTTTTTTGTGCTTAGTGTAGATTCGTTGTTGACTAAATAAGTGCAAATATTGTACTCTGCATTAATAAAATGCATAACATGCATACGGGATAGAAAACGTTTAGGGACATAGAACCAAATTTAGGGAGCTGAAATCAAAATGAATGGAAAAAGTTTGTGTGTGATAGAAAAAGTCAATAGATTATATTCAACACACTGCAATTAAAAATAGTGATTCAGATTCCATTATTGGGAAGAAAATTGAAAATTTGAAGGCCTAGACACAGATAAATTTAAGCTTGGAGCAAGATTTGGGGTCAGATTTCGAATCCAAATTTGATGCATATCCATTACATACATACAAATAAATACACACATTATATTTGGGGTGATCCGTGAATCATATAGTCGCGAAGTTGGGGTCTCGAAGATGGGTTTTTGAAGGGCAATGGATTAGTCAGTGGCGGTGGCGGTTCAGGGAGGTGTGTGGTTGAAGAAATAGAGATATTTTTATCAATTCCTAGGACCACAGCAATAATTTTGCAATTTTCTAATCAAGAGTTTCATTTATGAATTCCATCATTACTCAGTTCAAAGTCATAATATAAATTTATGTTAGACAATATTCACTAAATTGTACGCCCACTCGCTGCACAGTAAAAACGTCCTAAAAATTACAACAACTCTATTTATTCAGACTCGACTACAAAAGGAAATAAATATTTTAGTATAAATTATGGGATAATGTAAACATTCAAATTTTAAAGTTAAACCATAAACCCTAAACTAATTTCTACCTATACAAAAAGGCCCACTATCCATAATAAAATTTCAAATTTCACCAACACTGTAAATCAAATAAATAAAAAAAACAGTGAAATTAAAATAGGCGATTGTAATTTGTAAAGAACATTCAAATTTGACAAAAGATTAATAGCAGCTAAATAAAATCAATCCAGAAAACCTAAAGATTAAATACACGATATAATTACTTATTGGAATTGCAGCTCAAAAAAATCGAAAAACGATGTACCTCGGTTCTCCAAATGCTGCGGCAGTGGTGCTGGAGCCTGGAAGATGTATGAAAGAAATCCGCAAACGGGTCTTGGTTTGCTACAAAAGAAATCAGCAGCGGATTTTATTCTTATATTTATTATGTTCGTCGAATGGCTATGTCACTGTGCAATCGGCTGGTGTCTGAAGAAATTCGGGAAGGAAAGTCGGGAAGTATGAGGAAGTAGATTTGGGTCATTTTCATTGGGCCTGGATGGTGGGTTAATAGGTTTTTAATTGAGGAAATTACATGGAGCCACATCTTTAAAAATCCTAATTCAAAAATCAGGTTTGAGATTTCATTATGCATAAATCAGATATCAATATAATAATTATATATTAAATATTTTTCCTAATTATTTCAAACCCTAATCATTTCTCATTAGCTTTTTCTCTCTCTACCGCCTCCTCTTTCCCTTCTCTCAAAGTCTCCTCTTCTCTACCAGTACCGGCACCGATCGTCACAGCAGCTGTTGCGAAATCATTAGTAGTGCCAGCGCCACGTAGGCGGGGGTTTCGCAGATTGTGTGGAAGAGGTCGTCGGGTTGGATCTGATCCAAAATTCAACTGGGTTTCTCTTTTTTATTGGTTCGTGTATATTTTGGGTCTTGGGCATCTGCTGATGCTGTGTGTGTGGATCAAACCTCAAGGTATAATGCTCATTGTACTGAGAAATCAGTGCGTTGAATTTAGGATGAGAGACCATTCACTTTTTATGGTTTGGAGAGTTTCACCTTTATCCGTAGAATGGAGGGCACTATTGGGAGGTTCAAAGGAGAAATCAAATATGCATGTGCAGTGAAATGCTATTTGCCACAAAAATTAAGCCAGTGGTGTTTCCTCGAGACCGGGCATACACAAACGAGGACAGGATCCAAAGAGCAATTTTTTGGGTGTGAAGCCCCTCTCAGTTGTGTATGGGCGGCTTCAAATCGTGGTATGGGCGGTGGTTATTGTTGGTGATGGTTGTGGCGATGAAGGTGGCGACAAGAACGGATGTGTGTGACCGACTATTTGGTCGATCTGTGACCAAGTATTGGTGAACTGGGGTTTGGGATTGGGTGTGTGACCAATTATTTATTTATCCGTGACCAAACAATTAAATGTGACCTAAAATTGTGACCAAATTCTCATTTGTGACCTAAAAAATTAATAATGTTTACTGAAAATTTTCTATGACCAGCTAATTGAAAAATTGTGACCAATAAATAAACTATAACCTACCATTTGTGACCTCGAAATAAATTGTGACCTGTAAAATTTTTCTCGAAAAAATCTGTGACTTAATAATTTGATAATATGTGATCAATAAATAATTTGTGACCTCAATTATAAATTTGTGACCAATAATTGTATAATTGTGATTTTATTATATTTAATTAATAAATATATTTAATTAATTATATATAAATCTGATTTTTGAACTTTTAAACAATATACCTTATTTTTGAATTAATGTAAACTATACACCTTAATTATGATTTTTTCCCTACTAATTATTCAATGAGTGTTTGTCACTTTTTTTTTTTTAAATTTGTGTAACTTTTTTTTAAATTCGTGTCACTTTTAAAAATTCATCGTTTTTTTTTTAATTCTTGTCACAATTTTTTTTTAATTTTTGTCTTTTTTTAGTAATTATTTTTTTTTTGTCACTTTTTTTAGTGTTTGTCACTTTTTTTTTTCAATCTTTTTTTGAAATTTCTATCATTTTTTTAGTGACGAACATCACTTTTTAATAAAAATAATATTGTATGTAATTTTTTAATAAAAAAATGATACTAAACTTTTAAAAGTGACGTGTCACTTTTTTATTTAAAAAAAAAATTGACACAATTTTTATAAAAAAGTAACATTGTGTCACTTTTTAATTTTACACAGTATTTTTTATTTTCAAATAACTTTTCATATGATTTTTAAAAAGACCCCTAATTTTAAAGGTATTTTTGCAAGTTACCCTTTTTTTTAACAATTCACAAATAAACTTGAAAATGCTATTTCATAATATGCACAGCAGTTTTTTATTTCCAAAATATTGTATTGCTTATTATTTTTTTTAATAATACATTTTGTAACAGGGAATGTCACATTATTTACACCATTCTACCGCTTGTGTTTTATTGTCACCACCACTAATGCAATCGCTGTTTGCCAACTTATCACGAACTATGTTACATATGTCATTTTTATAGTCGTCGTTGTCGTCAACAATTAAAATATACTATATTATATCGTCGTCATCTACACTGTCATCGTGCCACCACCACCACCACCACCACCACCACCACCACCACGTGTTACACTTATAACATGTGTTGTGTTGTTGTTGCAACCATTGTTGCGCCACTACACAAGGCACAACACTAGTAAAATGTGTTATACAATTGTCACCCACCACCATCATTGAAGTCATCATCACTAGCAACCACTTTCGCTAACATTGCGACCACCTCTCCATACCTACAAACCATTACAAGTTTACAACCAGTCAAATCTAAAATCTTCATCACCCAACAAACATGATAGCACCACCAGTGCAATCTCTCGCTTGCATCCCCAACACCACTGAAAAAGGCCACCATCTCAAGTTAAATTTCACAATACCCCCAATCTCTGGTCACATTCCACATCCACAACCATCGTTTTCATTTCCAAAAGCACAAGCACAAGCACCTTCAATCACTAGATCTAAGCTACCTTAAGTAGAATTCTCGCATAAAAATCAAAAGATTTTGAATTTTTTGCTCATTTTATCGTGAGCGACCCTTTCTTAATGAACATCCGAAGCCAAATAGTGCTTCTTTTTACCATTGGATGTTCAACTGTATACAACAAAGTCATCAATGTTCAGTACGCTCCTCCAACTCATACAAAATTTGCTTGTGTTCGATTTTGGTGGATGATGTATTAGGGGAGTAGCTAAATGATCGAAATTGGTGGTTGTGACGGTGGTGGAAGGTCTGGAATCCATTCTCTTTCTAGCAATTTAATGATCGGGAAATGATGGTGGCTGGCTCCTGTAACATGAAATAAATAAGCCTTCGTATTGGAAACATACAATTTAAAATCGATTCATAAATTGTACACGTGGACATTTCTAGGTCATGGGAGTGGCTGTCGACATCGGTGTTACATATTGCTTTGGATTTTCAAATTTGGATCCCTTTTTTATTTGATAATTTTTTACTTCGGTATATAATGACCAAAGTGCCCCTCCACCATCCTGCTGGCACCTTGGTTGCGAAAATGATAAAGTGACGATTGGATAGACTTATCTACATGGATAAGGGGCAAATTTGATAAATAAAAATGCAATCATACAAAATTGAAACCCTTTCAAATATTTAGAATGTGTTTGATTGACTTTATTTTTTTTTAAAATATCATTTTTAAATATATTTTTATTTTTGGGGTGTTTAATTGATTTTCTAGAATTTTAGAGTGTGTTTAATTGACTTTTTTTCATCAAAAATATTATTTTTTTAACCATGTTTCTATTTAGAAAGAGGTATGTTTTTATTTTTCAGACAATTCACTATTTCTCTCATCTATCACCAATAAAAGATAGACATGTATACCATTTTTTATGTTGAAAATTAAATCAATCAAACACATTTAATCAATAATTTCCATGCAAATAAGTTATAAGAAATTCAATTTTCTAGAACTTATTTTCTTTCTATTTAAGTTTCATACTTACAATCAAACGCAGCCTCAATGTTTTTCAAGTTGAAACGAACATAGGATGGAGGTTGGATTTGTAAATGCACCCTTTATGGCTGGATTTACTTGGTTTTTAACCTTGAGGCTCCCCGGAAAAGTTCGTTCTGTGTAATTATAGTGAACTCAGGAAAAATATTTTTAATAAGCATAGTAAATTTGTGGTAATTTATATAGATGATATATTAGTATTTAGTAAAACTAGAAGAGAACACAAAGGGCATTTACAGATAGTATTTTCAGAATTTATTAGACATGGTTTAATAATTAGTAAAAAGAAAATGATTTTATTTAAAAAATTTATAGATTTCCTAGGAGTAAATATAGGATAAGGTAAAATTAGATTACAACCTCATATAGCCCATAAAGCCTTAGAATTTTCAGACAAAATAGAAGATTTAAAACAAATCCAGAAATTTTTAGGATTAGTAAATTATACAAGACCTTTTATAAAGGATTTAGGAAAAATTACAAGACCATTATATACAAAGACTTCTCCCACAGGACAGAGATTTTTTAATCAAAAAAATATAAAATTAGTTCAGCAAATAAAATAAAAAATTTGCCAGAATTAGCAATGCGATTAGACTCAGATTACTTAATAATAGAGACAGATGGTAGTATGATTGGTTGGGGAGCTATATTAATATGCAAGCCCAATAAATATACTGATAAAAGTACAGAAAGAATTTGTAGATATAATAGTGGTAATTATAAAGAAAAAAGGTAATTTGAGCAGTATAGATGCAGAATTATTAGCAGTAAATTATGCTTTAAATAGTTTTGAATTATGTATAATTGCTAAAAAAAATAACCATAAGAACAGATTGTGTAGCTATAGTTTCCTTTGTCAATAAAATGAAGACAGACTCAAAAAGAAGTAGTAGAAGAAGATGGTTAAATTTTATAGATAGAATTACTAATACATGTATTAGTATAGAATTTGAGCATATTAAAGGAAGTGATAACAAGGCAGCAGACATTTTAAATAGAATGATTATAAATAGAAATTTTTCTTAAAAAATTGCTTAATATAATATTGATAAACAGATGCCAAGAGCAAGGCTTATAAGGCCAGGACTTCCTCCAGGAGGAAATTCATTTGCATCCAGTTCATTACCACAGACTTCATATAATCAGACTAATCAGACCAGACCAATGATCCAAGATAGGGTAAGATTTGGTAATCAAGAATTATTAGTTTTTCCTAATAGTAATATTTTTTTTAAGACTTTGCCTCACATTTCATTATCTAGAGAAGAGAAATGTATATTAGATAATTTATGGATTTCATACAATAGGAATCCTAAAGACCAGAGATATTTTTTAGCATGCATGAATGCATTGTCAGAACATTTTAACCAGAATAAGCAAAAATATAAATTTTATGTTGTTTTTAAAAGTAGAACCCCAGGAATTTTCCATTCTTGGATAGAAGTCATTGATTGCATAAAAAATTTTCCAAACCCTTTTTACAAAAGATTTACAAATTTTCAAGAAGCATTAGATGCAGCTAGACAGCACATAGGAATAAATTTTTATTTATCCCCTTCTTTGAAGAATTATTCAGACCCTCCTTTAGATTTTTCACCCAATAAAGACCAAAATATTTTCTGCCAGCATTGTGAATGCATGCAGAGAAACTATAAAATTATCAATGAAGCCAACTAGAACTTGTCAGCAGAAAGAGCCCAATTACAAAAGAAAATAGCTCAATTAGAAAAAGAAATTATTGGGTTAAAAGTCCAATTTCCTACAGGTACTATGGAGCCCAAGAAGTCCATAGCTAATCTAGTTCAAACGGTAACTGGTAAAGATTTATCAAATCCGTTAAAGGTTGTGGACTTACCAAAAGTTTAACAGACTTAGAGGACTGTTGATTCCTCTACTAAAATAGATAATCAGACTCAACAGACTGATAAATCTGCTACAGAAAAAAGCAAAGAGATTTGGAATTTATTAGGCCAGCCCAGTAACAAATTTGATTATTATGTTAAATATAGTCCACCAGAACATTACTTAGAAGGACCAAGTTCATCTCAGACTCAAGAATTAACAGCCCAAGATTTATCTTATAGAAGAGATAAAGGTAAAATGATTGTTGAAGACAGTCAAAATAGTCAAGACTTGATAAATCTGCAAGATGCTCAAGACCCAAATGCAGAAGTAGTTTCGTTAGAAAGAATTTTTGCCCAGATTGAAGAGTTTCAAAGACAAGCTAAGACAGAAGAAGACACTTCAACTAGAAGAAGAAAAAAGATTCAGGTTAAGATGAAGAAAAATAATGAAGAACTCAGAAAACAAATTAAAGATGCAGTAAAAGAAGTTTTTGAAAAAGTCTTTGAAAAGAAGAATGATGAAGAGAAAGAAATTCCAGAAGTTCCAATACTACAAGTTGGAAATAATTCAGACGATGAGAATCCTACAGATAATGGAGATAATGGTGATAATGCAAGATACTCAGACAGTGGAATGTCATTTTCCACAGTAACACGCCATAATCTTAATACAGATTGATTTAGATAAAAGATGTTCAATAATTCAAGACTCCACTCAACAGCTCAACAAGAAAGAGACATAAAGAGAAAAAGAAAAGGAGCTACAGAACAAAGGCGATGCCATTATAAAGAATTTTTTAACTTTAGTAAAAAAAAAGAATTTTTATCTTTAGACTGTAGAGATGGAAAATTTTCAAAAGATAAGATTCTCATTGTTCAGACTTCTGATTGGCCAGAAGCTCTCGGTGAAGTGAGTGCCTTACCCACTAAGGGTAAATCAGACTTTTAGCTCTCAGAAATTTTTCTATTTAAGAAGAACATTTTCATTTGGTAGAAGCAAGAAGTTTACAACCTGTGTACTCTCCACTTTCCAAAAAATCATCTGAAAACCTTCCTTTAGAAAAATTCTCAATCCAAATCTGTAAATCATTGTACAAAGTTCTTCAATAATATTTGTTGTTTTACAGTTCTTAAAGGTATTTTCTTAGACTTTTAGGGACTTCCCGAAAGGGAAATCTTTAGTTATATTTTTCTTTTATATTTTTATAAATCCCTAAAAAACATGTTTTTATTTCTGTTAATTTTAATTTCATGAACATATGATGTTTATAGTTTCATAATCATTTCATCCTATGCATATCATAAAAACATAACTTGATTTTTAGAAGCCATACTGTTTCTAAATTAAACCTGAGTGACCCAGATAAAATGAAAACTGTTGGCCGGAGTGAGCATTTTGATTTTTTTGTGATGCTGGGAAAAGGGAACTATTTAATTTAGGAATCCTGTAAGAGAGTGCCATGGATAACCTTATAGAAAGAAATCAGGTTAAAGTTAATATGTCTTAGGTGGTGAAAAAAAAAGGGATTTATAGACACAGAAAGAATTATAGAAAATTAAGGAGAGTACAGAGTAGGATAAAAGTTTATTCAAAGAGAAAAACGCTCATATACAACTCATTTGAGATACTACAACTCTTTTAGAGCATACCCCCCCCCCCTCTTTTGGTATCAGAGCATATAGGAAGTAGTGACTGGTATTTAAAAATTTTAGTTTATGATTTTAAAACAAAGAAAAACTAAAGAAAATAGGCTAATATATTTAGTAGAATATAGTCAGCAAATAGACGGTTATATTTCAGAAGATCAAGTAGTAGGATATTATAGTAAAGACCTTACAGAAGTAAAAGAAATACTTAGAGTTATAAAAGACTTACCTCCAGAAATTAGAGAAGATATAGTTAAGAGAGTTTTAATAGATGAATATAGACGTATATATATATAATAAAATAAATTTATTATAATATAAATTTACGGAGTAATATATTTTTTGAAAGATACTGGAATCAAAAAAGATATTGGAATACTTAGATTTAGATATAAGAAGCTTTAGCAAGAAAATACAGACTATAGATAATAATATAATAAAGTGTAATTTAGAAGGAAAGTATAAATTACATAGTTTATTTTCAGAAGATCCAAGTCAAAATAGTTTAATAGACTCAATTATAAATTTATCTAGAAATTTAGAATTAGAAAATAAAAAGAAATATAATTATTTAGAAATAATTAAATAAAGTATTATAAATAAAGAATCAGAAATAAGAAGTATAAAAGAATATTTAGATTATATTAAAAATCAAAATTATAGTATTTTAGACAAAATCTTTAAATTAGAAAAATTACCCTTAAAAGTTGATTTAACAGAAATTAAAAGAATTTTAGATTTTCATAAATCTAAAGAAAAAGACACAGAAATAAAAGAAATAATAATTAGAATAGAGAGATTAGTAAAAGAATTAAAAGAAATTATTGTTAATTAATGACAAATAGTAATTATAAAGAAGCACTAGAATATTGCAAAAACTTTCATGAAGAACCAGAAGGATTAACTAATATCTCTTCACAAAAAACTACAGAATCTATAATTATCAAACAGAACAATTTAATAATAACACTGTTATTATCACTTCACAGAAAAATAGATATTTTAGATAAAATAAAATTAATAGGAGAACAATCACAAACAGATACTAATCTAAGATTTATAACAGAAAAATTAGAAAACTTAAGTTTTAAAAATACAGGAAAAGAAAAAATAACTAGAAGATTACCTAAAGAATATAAATTCCCAAGATGAGTAATATAAATCCATTCTTAGGCAGATCTAGAACAATAAATGAGAATACTAGGAATAATGAAGAAACCTCTACATCTAGAAATAGTACATCTAGTATAAGCAGAAGCATAATAGAAAGAGTTTTAAATAGACCTGTATAATACAATCAGAATATAGAAGAAATTATAGATCCACAACAAGATTATTTGAGATTTCAGACTAATGATTTAAGAATACTTAATCCAGAAACATTATATAATAGAGGAATTTTAAAATCAAGAATCAAATTTTTTAGACATAGCAGAGAAATATCTATTCAATGTATAGGAAATCAAGTTAAAAAATTAAACCTAATTTTAGAAGACTCTAAAAAAGAACTTAAAAAGAAAAATTTTAAGTTTATACATTTATGACTAATAGTTATTGGAATAAAAGAACTAACGAGAAAAAATTTAGGATGTAAAGTATTAGTTATTATATATGATGAAAGAATTAATAATATAGATAAGAGTATGATTGCTAGTACAGAAGTAGATATGAATAATAATAATAGAATAATTTATTGCAATCCAGATTTTTTATTAACTATTAAAGATTTTTCAGAAAAAATAAAAATAGGAATTCAGACTAAAGGATATGAAGAAGTAGAAATTAGAGATAATTTATTAATAAGTATAGGATTTTTAGGAAGATGTTCTAATAATTCTCAGACTAAGTATAAAATTTATATAGATAAGGTAGTAAATTTAATGAGTAGTAAATGAATTAATGTGGTAAAACCAAGAGAGTATTCATCAGAACAATTAGCAGGATTAGAATGAGATATGAAGAAATTTTTAGAAAATCAAGAAACTATTATAGCATCACAAGAAGCTTTAACTTATAAAGATATTCATGGTAGAACTAGTCTAAGATTTTTAGATTACAATCAGGTCCAAAGACAAGATGATTTTGAGGAAGAATCTAATCCAAGTGAAGAACATTTTCAAGATAGAGTTCATATAGAATTAATAGATGAAGAAACAAATAAAATAATATATCCAAAAGAATTGGAATGAATTTAGATCAAAAAGAATTCTTAGAATTAGAATATCAATTATATATTAGTAAAATTATACAAGAATCAGAAAATTTATATTATGATCAAGAAAAGAATATAAGAGTAGGAATTATTAAAGAAGATAATATCTCAATTTTTTCTAATTTAGATATTAAGTTTTCTATATCTTGTTATGTTATTAACATATTTTATATTTTTTCATTGTCTATTAAATCTATATTATCAAAATCTATATATTCTTCTTGTATTTCTAAATTTTCTTCTATATTGTCTTCTAATAACTGACATTCTCTTTCTTTTTCACAAGCACAATTATCTTTACTACTACTACTATTTTCACCACGCTTCTCTAAGCACTCTGATGGAAAAGAATAAGTCTGTGTTGGTGTTAATAATGTATGCTTCTGTAAATGTATAAAATCTTTAGTTATTGTAATACTACCATTATCTTTTAATAGAAAATTTAATCCTATAATGAAGTCTGTGTTTTTTACATTTAATGGTCTAATCCATACAGATTCTTTTGGTAAAGTATATTCTATACTTCTACCACAATTTGTCTCAAAACTAATCTTACTATTTGATTATAATAATTCTGTATATGTATATAGTTTTCCATCCATTTGTTGTGCTTCTATTGGATTTTTTGATTGTATTATGTATTGTTTTGGAATTAATGTTTTATTAATTATACAATTACTACATCCTCAGTCTATTAATCCTAAACATTTTATTTCATATTGTCCTATTCTTATATAACATTTTACCTTAATAGTTTTAAGTTTTTATGGATTACATATTCTTTTTGTAAGCATTATTTACTTTGTTCTTCAATTTCTATTGATTTACCTTTATTGTATTCTAACATTTCAATCTTATTTATTATTAATTTCTGCATTTCTTCTCGATTTTCTATTCTTTTTCTAAGAATTCTTACTTCTGAAATTTCAATTCTTTCTTTTAAAATTTCTATATTATTTCTTCTTTCTCAATAAAATTCTTTTCTTCTAAACATTTTATGCAAACTTCTTTATAACATTTTAAGCATTTTGCTCTTAATTTTCTAACTGGATACCAATTACATAAATAACAAGCTACATTATTTGCTCCTCTATTCTTTTGCCAATTATGTAGACATTAGTTAGGATGTAAAGTATTAGTTATTATATATGATGAAAAAATTAATAATATAGATAAGAGTATGATTGCTAGTATTGAAGTAGATATGAATAATAATAATTGAATAATTTATTGCAATCCAGATTTTTTATTAACTATTAAAGATTTTTCAGAAAAAATTAAAATAGGAATTCAGACTAAAAGATATGAAGAAGTAGAAATTGGAGATAATTTATTAATAAGTATAGGATTTTTAGGAAGATGTTCTAATAATTCTCAGACTAAGTATAAAATTTATATAGATAAGGTAGTAAATTTAATGAGTAGTAAAGGAATTAATATGGTAAAATCAAGAGAGAATTCATCAAAATAATTAGCAGGAATAGAATGGGATATGAAGAAATTTTTAGAAAATCAAGAAACTATTATAGCACCACAAGAAGCTTTAACTTATAAAAATATTCATGGTAGAACTAGTTTAAGATTTTAAGATTACAATCAGGTCCAAAGACAAGATGATTTTGAGGAAGAATCTAATCCAAGTGAAGAACATTTTCAAGATAGAGTTCATATAGAATTAATAGATGAAGAAACAGATAAAATAATTTATCCAAAAGAATTAGGAATGAATTTAGATCAAAAAGAATTATTAGAATTAGAAGACCAATTATATATTAGTAAAATTATACAAGAATCAGAATATTTATATTATGATCAAGAAAAGAATATAAGAGTAGAAATTATTAAAGAAGATAATAATTCTTAAATATCAGAAGAAAGTTATACTAAAGAACTTATGGAAGATGCTAATACATATAAAGCTTTTGGAGATACACCTTTTGATAAAACAGTTATATATGAGACAGTTTCTTATGGAGGAGGTTTTCCCCCAAGAGGAGCTTACCCTTTTTATAATAATACAGGAGAAAAATATATAGCAAGAGGTAGTGAAAGACCTTTAGAAAAGAAAATAGAATTTCAATCAGACCATAAAGCACAAATATTAAATATTTCAACACATGACCCACAGACATGGAATAATATTATAGATGTCTGAAAAAAAACACTATAATAGGACATTATATTGGAAGTTTTCAAGAAATGAAACCAATAGATATGTATAGATATTTAGAAACATTTTTAGGAGAAAGTGTAAAAGTTATGTGGGAAGCATTTAAATTAGAAAAGAAAGAAGAATTTGAACAATTAGTTAGTATGAAAAGTAATCCCTATACCTTTGTTAATAAAATACAGATTTTAATAACTGGAGTAGACCCAAACTCAGGACATATGAGTATACAAAGAAAAACTGTAAGAGACTTAGAACAACTTAGTCTATATAAATAGACTAAAGGAAGATACGTAAAAAAATTTATAAATGAATATTATTATTATTTAACTTCAATATCAGGAAATACATTTAATCAAGATTTAGGTAATAAATTATTTCATAAATTACCAAGGCCATTAGAATTAGAAATAATAGACAAATGGAATAATTTAACCTCAGTAAGAGAAGAACCAGATAAAAAAATGGAGTATAGGACAAAGAATACAACATGTAATAAGATGTTTAGAAGAAAAATGTGTAGAATTACAAATTCAAAAACAACTTAAAAAGACAGACTATAAATTTTGTAAAGATATTTTTACCCCACAGACATATGGAGCTTCTAGTTCAAGTAAAAAGAAATATGAGTGTGTTTGATAGACATTATTTAGGAAAAATGCATTTTGAAATAGTGATATGATGGGAAGTGTGTGGTTGAAAAAGAAGGAAAAGTTATTGATGTGATAGAAAATATTATTTTATTGAAGAATGTGTGGTTGAAAATGAGTAGAAGAATGAAAATGAGAATTAAAATGGGAATCAAACGGGGCCATAATAAGAAAGATAGAAAATATAAAAGATCTCAACCCAGAAAAAGATATTTTCTTAGAAAATCTAATAAAAGAAAACCCTATTTAGATGAAAAAAGACATGTTAGAAAATTTAAGCCAGAAAGAACTTATAAAAAAAAATTTAGCTGTTATGTATGTAATAGTAATGAACATTTAGCCAAGACTTGTCCAAAAAGAATAAATAATTATGATAAGAAAAGCACATTAGTAGAATGTACTAATGAAGATTTAATACAATTAGATGAATATATTTCAGACCAAGAATCTATTTATAGTATTATATCAATAGAAGACAAAATTATAGAAAATATAGAAGAATCTGATTATGAGATAATAGATGAATTTTCAAATATAATGATAGAAGAAGACTCAGAATCACATAAAGAGATTAATTTAATGAATACTATGATAGAATGTCTACATAATTGGCAAAGAAATAGAGGAGCAGATAATGTAGCTTGTTATTTATGTAATTGTTATTTAGTTAGAAAATTAAGAGCAAAATGCTTAGAATATTATAAAGAAGTTTGCATTAAATGTTTAGAAGAAAAGAATTTTATTGAGAAAGAAGAAATAATATAGAAATTTTAAAAGAAAGAATTGAAATTTCAGAAATAAGAATTCTTAGAAAAAGAATAGAAAATCTAGAAGAAATGCAGAAATTAATAATAAATAAGATTGAAATGTTAGAATACAATAAAGGTAAATCAATAGAAATTGAAGAACAAAGTAAATAATGCTTACAAAAAGAATATGTAATCCATAAAAACTTAAAACTATTAAGGTAAAATGTTATATAAGAATAGGACAATATGAAATAAAATGTTTAGGATTAATAGACTCAGGATGTAGTAATTGTATAATTAATAAAACATTAATTCCAAAACAATACATAATACAATCAAAAAATTCAATAGAAGTACAACAAATGGATGGAAAACTATATACATATACAGAATTATTATAATCAAATAGTAAGATTAGTTTTGAGACAAATTGTGGTAGAAATATAGAATATACTTTACCAAAAGAATCTGTATGGATTAGACCATTAAATGTAAAAAACACAGACTTCATTATAGGATTAAGTTTTTCATTAAAAGATAATGGCAGTATTACAATAACTAAAGATTTTATACATTTATAGAAGCATACATTATTAACACCAACACAGACTTATTCTTTCCCATCAGAGTGCTTAGAGAAGCGTGGTGGAAATAGTAGTAATAGTAGTAAAGATAATTGTGCTTGTGAAAAAGAAAGAGAATGTCAGTTATTAGAAGACAATATAGAAGAAAATTTAGAAATACAAGAAGAAGATATAGATTTTGATAATATAGAATTAATAGACAATGAAAAAATATAAAATATGTTAATAACATAACAAGATATAGAAAACTTAATATCTAAATTAGAAAAAATTGAGATATTATCTTCTTTAATAATTCCTACTCTTATATTCTTTTCTTGATCACAATATAAATATTCTGATTCTTGTATAATTTTACTAATATATAATTGATATTCTAATTCTAAGAATTCTTTTTGATCTAAATTCATTTTTAATTCTTTTGGATATATTATTTTATCTGTTTCTTCATCTATTAATTCTATATGAATTCTGTCTTGAAAATGTTCTTCACTTGAATTAGATTCTTCCTCAAAATCATCTTGTCTTTGGACCTGATTGTAATCTTAAAATTTTAAACTAGTTCTACCATGAATATCTTTATAAGTTAAAGCTTCTTGTGGTGTTATAATAGTTTCTTGATTTTCTAAAAATTTCTTCATATCCCATTCTAATCCTGCTAATTGTTCTGATGAATACTCTCTTGGTTTTTCCACATTAATTCATTTGCTACTCATTAAATTTACTACATTATCTATATAAATTTTATACTTAGTCTGAGAATTATTAGAACATCTTCCTAAAAATCCTGTACTTATTAATAAATTATCTCTAATTTCTACTTCTTCATATCCTTTAGTCTGAATTCCTATTTTAATTTTTTCTGAAAAATCTTTAATAGTTAATAAAAAATCTGGATTGCAATAAATTATTCCATTATTATTATTCATATCTACTTCTGTACTAGCAATCATACTCTTATCTATATTATTAATTCTTTCATCATATATAATAACTAATACTTTACATCCTAAATTTTTTCTCATTAGTCCTTTTATTCCAATAACTATTAGTCCTAAATGCATAAACTTAAAATTTTTCTTTTTAAGTTCTTTTTTAGAGTCTTCTGAAATTAGGTTTAATTTTTTAACTTGATTTCCTATACATTGAATAGATATTTCTATGTTATGTTTAAAAAATTGGGTTCTTAATTTTAAAATTCCTCTATTATATAATGTTTCTGGATTAAGTATTCTTAAATCATTAGTCTGAAATCTCAAATAATCTTGTCGTGGATCTATAATTTCTTCTATATTCTGATTGTATTGTACATGTCTATTTAAAACTCTTTCTATTATGCTTCTGCTTATACTAGATGTACTATTTCTAGAGGTAGAGATTTCTTCATTATTCCTAGCATTCTCATTTATTGTTCTAGATCTGCCTAAGAATGGATTTATATTACTCATCTTGGGAATTTATATTCTTTAGGTAATCTTCTAGTTATTTTTTCTTTTCCTGTATTTTTAAAACTTAAGTTTTCTAATTTTTCTGTTATAAATCTTAGATCAGTATCTGTTTGTGATTGTTCTCCTATTAATTTTCTTTTATCTAAAATATCTATTTTTCTGTGAAGTGATAATAACAGTGTTATTATTAAATTGTTCTGTTTGATAATTATAGATTCTGTAGTTTTTTGTGAAGAGATATTAGTTAATCCTTCTGATTTTTCGTGAAAGTTTTTGCAATATTCTAGTGCTTCTTTATAATTACTATTTGTCATTAATTAATAATAATTTCTTTTAATTCTTTTACTAATATCTCTATTCTAATTATTATTTCTTTTATTTCTGTGTCTTTTTCTTTAGATTTATTAAACTCTAAAGTTTTTTTAATTTCTGTTAAATCAACTTTTAAAGGTATTTTTTCTAATTTAACGATTTTGTCTAAAATACTAGAATTTTGATTTTTAATATAATATAAAGATTCTTTTATATTTCTTATTTCCGATTCTTTATTTATAATACTTTCTTTAATTATTTCTAAATAATTATATTTCTTTTTATTTTCTAATTCTAAATTTCTAGATAATTTATAATTGAGTCTATTAAACTATTCTGATTTGGATCTTCTGAAAATAAACTATGTAATTTATGTTTTTCTTCTAAATTACATTTTATTATATTATTATCTATAGTATGTACTTTCTTGCTAAGGCTTCTTATATCTATATCTAAGTATTCCAATATTTTTTTTGATTCCAGTATCTTTCAAAAAATATATTACTCTGTAAATTTATATTATAATAAATTTCTTTTATTAAATATATTCGTCTATATTCTTCTATTAAAACTCTCTTAACTATTTCTTCTCTAATTTCTGGAGGTAAGTATTTTATAACTCTAAGTATTTTTTTTTACTTCTGTAAGGTCTTTACTATAATATCGTACTACTTGATCTTCTGAAATATAACTGTCTATTTGCTGACTATATTCTACTAAATATCTTAGCCTATTTTCTTTAGTTTTTCTTTGTTTTAAAATCATAAACTAAAATTTCTAAATACCGGTCATTACTTTCTACATGCTCTGATACTTTTAATTATTTAAATTAATTAAATGTCAATTATTTTGCTCTTATTAACGTTTGACTTTTCATCAATTGACATAATTTTGGATACAATTATTAAAGGTCCTTTCGACTTACATTTTTTAAAAAAATGATTGAGACATATGTGCTACGATTTAAAGGTTTGGACTATGCACATTCTTAAATTATTTGGGACCTCAGTTGCAAAATTTCTCTAAATTTTATACAATCCAGTCACTTCCCACTTTGTTTATATAAACAGCTTAAACAATATATAAATTTACACAAGAGCGGGAGCAATAGAAATATAGACAGAACGACGACTTAATTAAATTAGTGACTTCCACAAATGTAGGGGAAAAAGGGGCAAAAATTTTTAATACGTCGTTGTAAGAGTTGAACTCTTTTTATCAAAACAAAAGACAATATTACTCGATATGGAGATCATTTTACGTAGGACACGTTTGACATGAATTTTACTTTTATTTTTTTTCATTTTGTAGAAGGGATTTTCAAAGGAAGCTACACTAATTTTTATTTGAAAATTAATTTTTAAAAAAAAATTTGTATTCCGAAAGTATTTTAGAGAAAGTCACGTTAAATCGAGTTTCTCCAAAAATTCTTCCTAGCTAAATAATTTTAACTCTGCCTTATACGTATGATATGTTTTCTAACTAGTCTTAAAATCAACAATCTTGCTTCGTGTACAGAAGCATAAGCCACAGAAACCCATCAAAAACACACATGGTATGGCCCGCATGTTTATTGAAAGTATTCTGATGGCTTTTTGGCAAAACCATTTCTATACAAATGGTTTTATTGTAAAATCAACAATATAAATACCAAACCCTATCTAATCCAGTCATATCACGTTATTTTTGTCTTATTTTTATTATTTGATTTATTTTAAAAGTTCATTGTTATTAAATTAACTTGTCACCAATAACAGTTCATTCATCGATAATATAAAATTTACAAGGTCTAATTGAATTAAAATAGTTGGTCCAACTGAAAAGACATATAGAAGGTCACATGCATTAATCCGAATACTTGAGATCATTTGATGTTAATGTTGTACCAATTTCTTTCTCCCCTACAATTAAATCACATTTGACCCTACCTAGAAATTTTCAAATCAATCTTCTAGTCATTTTCATCCTCGATGGATTGAAAATTTAAAATATTTACCATTCTAATTTCTACTTAAGAAGAGCACACCTAAAAATCTTAGAAAACACTCCCCGTCTTGACTTGGAGACAGGGTTAAAAATAGAAGAATCCTATTGAAAGGGGGCTGTCAAGCCTGTCTCCAAGTCGGGACAAGCAACATAACTCAAAAATCTTTTCACATTTTGAAAGGAGTAGCCATCTATAAAATAAAAAGAAATTTCAATATGACAGTGGGTTGTTCGGGATTCGAAACCGAAACTAGTCTAACGGAGTAGATAATTTCCTCGTTATGTTAGTTGAATAAGGAAAAGCCCCTCCCATTCAGATAATTTTGATATAAAACATAGTGTCAAGTTCTTTTAAACTTTCTAAACGAATATAACACTTTTAAAAAAACTATATGAACAAGCTCAAGAGTAACTTCTTAGCTTAAAAAGGAAAAACAAATGATTTTAGCTTTACATTCATGCCAAACATACCATATATGCATATAAACATATACATAAAATGTAGTGGGTAGCAAGATCTTTTCTCTCTCTTCATTATCAGTAATCTATTCATTTTATCGACGTTGTAGATTGATTAGCGAAAGAAACAATACCCGAATATATAATTATACATAGTTCCTAGTAGATAATAGAATCTTTTCCTCTTGAGTGTGTCGTTAATAATATTTTACTTATGTATCATCTGTAATAAATAAAATATTGAATTTGTGTGCATTAATTAATTGAGATTTAAACCAAGTTTTGGAATATAAGAATAGGACCATGCTTAGTTCGTAAGATAATTGCCAATTAATAATTTTAAGTTATAAGGAGAACAATTGCCAATATTAATTTATGGGCGACGAAACCCACCGACGCACCGCTCCAGTACGTAACGCCCTGCATCACCACCGATACTTTTTCCTCAATTTCTTAATGAAAATTGCATAACTGGTCCCCAATTTTTTTTTTTTTTTTTTGTCTCAGTACCAAGTTCATGTTTTTCTTTATAGCAATTGATTTGGTTTTCAAAGTTTCACTAGTGTTACTCGATCGATCTCTTTAAAAGGCAAGGATAAGCTATTGATGTTAAATCGGGTGGTCCAGTTTGTAATTGCTTGGCATGCTAAGTAAAAACCTGGACCAATAACCCTCTCGAGATCAAGCTGGTCTAGTCCAGGTCAAGAGTTCTAATCCAACTAGTTAGAAAAGAGGAAGTTGATTAATTGTGGCTTCCTTTAAAAATTCCTCCGAAAGAGAAATTTCTTTTATATATTAGTTCTGAATATTAAGGATTTGTTTGGCATAACATTTGAGAGAGAGAGAGAGAAAAAAAAGGCCGGTTAAAAACCAGTTAATATAATCCACATTGTCATTATGTAAATCATGATATACAAATACTATTATTATATTTTTAGTTATTATCATGATTGAGTAAATATAATGTGCTTGGATTTGATTTTTTTAATAAAAAAATAACATTTATAAATAAAATAAGTTGGTTTAACTTAGATCGACTCTCTTTTGGACGAGCAGCGGGTGGTTCCCGCCAAACTTAAATCCATAATTGATATGGGCAGTTGCAATTCCGTCAAACCATATGTTCTAGGGTACATAGTTAAATAGAGTTAGATTATAGATGAACTGATCGAGGAAAAAAAAACCTAAATAAATAATTGAAGATTGCATTACAATGTGATATTTAGGTATTATGTCGCGAATTGGCTAGTTTCGAAACAAAACTAAATGATGATAAGTTGTTTTAACAATTTTTAAATCTTTGATTTCTATGACAATTTTTGTTGTTGTTGAACTAGTCATTTTGATCCGGATTTTTAAAATATTGACAATAACATAAACTATTTAAATTTACATTAAATTGCCTCGTTATGTTCGTACATATATCATTTCAATGTTTTAGACATCGACAAAGCTAGAAAGCAAAAATTAACATTATATAGTTGAACTTATGAAGATCACATGACAATTTAACACAAATTTATGGTTGATTGTGCAAAGATAATGAAAAATTGGAGATCAACTTGTTCATTTATAAAGGTTAAAGACCAACTTACTATCAAAATAATATATTGAGGACCAATGATGTAATTTTGTCACAACTGACAATAATTCCCGCGACGCCATAGAATTCACGCGCCGTTACTTCTCTCGCGAATCGTTGCCTTCAAATAGTAAACCTCCCTTTCTTTTTCCAGTAGACTCGGACTCAATTCTCCATTTTTCCTCTTCTTCGTACTTTCTCTCTCTACAACTCGGAATTCAGTTCTCATGGAGGCTGAGAATCCAGGAATTGTTAAGCTCAAGTGTTGTGTAAAGAATTATGATTGGGGTAAAATTGGGAGGGAGTCGAGTGTTGCGCGGTTGTACGCGAAGAACAGTGGGGAAGAAGTAGAAGATTGTAAGCCATATGCTGAGTTCTGGATGGGGACCCACGAGTCCGGACCCTCCTACGCCGTGGTGGCGCCGGTGGTGGTGGGTCAGGGAGAGAATGGAGTGCCGAATGGGAGTCATGGTAGTGGTAATAGCTGTAATTTGGTGAATTTGAAGGATTGGATTGACCAAAATCTCTGTTTAATTGGCGACAAGGTTTTGCAGAAATGGGGCCCCAGTCTCCCTTTTCTCTTCAAGGTATGCTCACCATTAAATTCTGCTCGAATTATGGATTAATCTTCGAGGAATTTATTCTTATTTCACTTCTTTTGGAAAAGTCATTTTCTGATTATCATCAATTTTAGACGAGAATGGGAATTTTTTTCTATTGGTATTTTTCGAAATTTGGACGTGAAAATTAGATGTTTATCTACTTATTTACTGGAAAAATTGGGCATAATCATCTATGTTCAATGTCTTACTTTTCGGTAAATTGGTGTTTTTAAGGTACTTTCAGTGGCAAAGGCATTGTCAATACAGGCTCATCCAGATAAGGTTTTGGCTGAAGTTCTTCATAAGCAACAGCCAGACGTATATAAGGATGACAATCACAAGCCTGAGATGGCTTTGGCACTCACTGAGTTCGAGGCTTTATGCGGGTTTATCAGTCTTGAGGTAGTATGCTTGTCTTCACCACTTTCTTGATTATATTATAGTGTTTACTTTGATTACTGCATTTGGAACTGAATGTCTTTAATTAGTGCACGAATACACATTCTTTATCTTGTAAGACTGAAGAATGAATGAAGATACTTTCTAGATTGTTTTCAGATGTTAATCTGTTTGATGGATGAGAACAATGTTATTTTCATTTGGAGATTCATTCATGATTTGAACATATAAATCGTTGTCATTGGTTTTGCACGTATTAAATTATAACTACGTTTTCAAGCTGGTCGAGCGTTGTTAAGATTCATCTTCGCTTTTGAACATCAAGATGACCATAAACACACTCTGAGTCAATCCCTTATCTCTGTTATTTTATTCATTTAAGTGTTTTTTTTCATTCTAAAATCTTGTATTCGATGTCATTGGCATATTTGCTTTAGTTTCTGCATATGGCACTTTCAAGAAAACTCGTTTTGAAGTATGAGGATCTCAACGAATGATTTTTTTGTGATCTGTGTAATGCTTGATGAATTGGTGGAAACATGATCACTAGATCTCGGTGATTTTGGTTCTCACCATACCTAGGTAATGTGGTTTCGGTGATCATTGGAATATTATGCGAATTTGTTGTATGACCTATACTTGTTCTGTGAGAATGAGATCAGCTAATTTTTTTAGCTATTCAATAATGTCACTTGTAACTAAAGTTTTTGCGATATCTTTATCCTTTGTTTAATTGCATGATGTTTATGAATATGTAATTCCACATACAGAGTTTTACACTTACGCAACAGTTTTAGAAAAATTTTAAGGGCTTTTTAAGAGAAGAAATTAAATGGTATTAAAAGGGAAAATCTTTAACTTTGGATAAGTTAAAAAGAGCCCAAATCTTTTTCTCTGGATTTGTCTATCTTCTATAAATTTTTGAGAAAGTCAATACATTTACTTGGATACTGTTTTGATTGTGTGTGTTTAGGAGCTTAAGCTTCTTGTTCACAATGTACCTGAGATTGTAGAAGTGGTTGGCAATGCATGTGCAGATCAAGTATTGCACATCAGCAAACAGGATGGGGAAGAGAAATCAAAAAAGGTTTTGCGTTCCATATTTACTGAACTCATGTCAGCTAAGAAGGCTGTGGTTTCTGAAGCAATCTCCAAGTTGATAAGTCGAATTAACATAGAACGTGAGGTATATAGGAATTCTCTCCTCTTCTTTTTTTTGCTGACAATCATTTTTCATCTCTGTAATCAAATACTGCTTGAGATGCTTTATGTCGTTGTCATTAGAATTATTTTAGAGATAAACTTTGTATTTGTTCAGCTTCTCTTTTCATTATCAATTGCACGCAGTGAGATTTTGCTAGTACTTCAGTTGCGTTAGAGGTGTCAATTGAGTGGACCGTGTTCACACTTCACACTTACCCGATCTGGTTGAGTGGTGGATAAGTGGATAATATTTGTGGATTCATTGGAATGTGTGATTGAAAATGAAATTTGATAACATATAAATCAGCTAAAAGGAGGCTAATTCTCCCTATTTATAGGTGAGGGAGTTGACAGACAAGGAAGAGCTGGTTTTGCGTCTTGAGAAGGAATATCCGGGAGATGTTGGTGTTATAGCGTCCTTCTTGTTTAATTACGTCAAACTTAGGGCAGGTGAAGCCCTATATTTAGGGGCAAATGAACCTCATGCATATATATATGGTGAATGCATTGAGTGCATGGCTGCATCAGACAATGTTGTACGTGCTGGTCTTACTCCAAAGAATCGGGATGTTCAAACTCTATGTTCCATGCTCACATACAAACAGGTGATGATACGAAAACTCATTGAAGACTTTGTTTTGTTAAAATATTGTTTCCCTCCCTTTACTATTAATTTTAGACTAGCACATTAAATCCTTCTAGACCTTAGAGCCTTGTTTGGTAGAGAGAGGAAAAAGATGCAAAAATGCCGTCCATTGTATTGTCTCGTATAATCCATAATTGTGTATCAAACATACCCCTAAGAATCTTCATTTGACATAGGTTTCATCAAGGACGAATTTAGTACGGGGGCAGTGGGATCAACTGCCCCACACTAAATTTAAAATTTTAAAATTTTAAAATTTGCCCAAGAATTTTTTCATATTTTCTAAAAAAATCCTTATAGTTTTCAATGTTTGCTTCCACAATTAAAATTTCGTGAATATTGTCCTCACAATTCTTTTATCCTAGCCTGGGTTTCATAGTCTTGAAACTGCTTCCACCTAATTCAATTGCTATTGCAGGGCCTGCCACAAGTCCTCAAAGGAGTTGCTTTGAATGCCAATACAGTTAAATATATTCCTCCATTTGACGAATTCGAGGTTGATCGATGTTTCCTTCCTGAAGGAACATCAGCTGTTTTTCCTGCCGTCCCTGGTCCATCCATGTTTCTGGTCATGGCAGGAGAGGGAAGAGTACGGACAACATCAAATGAAGAGTTGGTTGCCGAAGGCGACGTGCTTTTTACATGTGCTAACACTGAGTTAACAGCTGCAACTACATCAGGTTTGCGTTTATATAGAGCAGGAGTGAACAGCAGGTTTTTGGAAGAGTCGAGTACTAAATCAAACTAGAAATTAATGGAGTCTGTCGTTTTTTTGTGTTTTTCTAATACAATGTAAATTCGAACGGCCCAGCTATAGTTGCAGATAATAAAACCAAATTTCAACTAACAGGAGCAAAAATACACGAAGAACTATCCAACAAGAAAATAGCCTGTCATTAAAATTCTCGCTACCTAATGAACAATGACCATTAAACAAAATCTCTATAAGTCAAACTTTAAATCACCAATAAGAATTAAAAACCATGACTAAAGAGTCGACAAGAAAACAGGAAGCAATGGTTTAGGCCTCTGTAATGGGAAATTCGAACACTACATCTTTCCCTGAAAGCTTTCTGTAGACTCCAGCAAACGTCTCCAGCTTATTTTCAGTGTCATTCTTTGCCTTTGGATCCAAGAAAACCTGCAACAAGCGCAATTATAAAATTTGTAAAGTGGGATGTGCATTTTATCAAGAAAATAATAATAAACGAACCTTCATTATCTTTGATCCATCAAGCCTGTATCGGATGCGTTTTCCAACTATCTCAGCAGGATGAACAATATCCTCGAGCATGGCCTCGTGCACAGCTGTAAGTGTACGAGTACGGGGCCTCTGCATGGCGGAACCTTTCTTTGGTGGTCGCACTATCCTTCGTGTAGCAACAAAAACAACTTCCTGCAAGCAATTCACAAGTAATTGGGGTGAGCAGACATTTTTTTTGTCACTTCTGCTATGTGAATAATGCCTCCATTTACTGGAAAATAAAAACCTATTTAAGAAAATACAACGCGAAGAAATGAAAAACAATATTATCTGCACATTCATTAGTTGTTCCAGTTCCTGTTGCAAATTATTAATTTATGTGGAATTTCTTATAGAGAGACAACTTCATTGATGAATACAAATATGTAGAGGCAAATATCATAAACCACCACAATGCCATTATATATTTGGACTCGGAAACACAATGATATACGAAATGACTTGATCAATCTTAGACTGAGGACATCGCTAGATAAAGTCATCATATTGACAAGTGTACCAAATAGTTCATAAGATTCTCATTTAAAATGGCCATATATATAGCTACAACTCCAGCAGTTGCAAATTCTTAACATAAAAATCCCACTGCACACGGATAAAGAAATGTGCAAATTCAAGCAAAAGCAAAAACTACCATGTTGGAAAATAAAGACAATTCTACCATCATATTTTGTTAGAAAAATGCTAGTAGCACATAAGGATTTGTACATCAAGGTGTACACACCCTCACATGGGAGGACCCACTCGATTATTTTATTCGAGTGGATCGCTCTCCCATGTGAGGGGGGTGTACACTCTTAGGTCCACCTTGATGTACAAATAGCAAAACCGATTTTGTTAAGATGAGAAATCTGAGTGTTGTAAATACAAGATCATCCATAGTCACAATCATATTATTACCTTTCCACTGAACTTCTTCTCAAGCTCCCTCACCAGCCTAGGATGAATCTTGCGGAAAGCTTTCCTCAACCTATAAGGAACATGGATCACAACAGCCTTCTTGTTTCCAGAGACATCAATTTGCCTGGAGAATAAAAAATGAATATATTTAATATCATGCTAGGCAGCAAAAGTAACAACATAAGATCACACAATCCTACATGGCAGAATTGATGTAGAGATCTTTCAATTCACTCTTAATATCTTGGTTTGTATTCTCCAAGTCGAACAGAGCCTGAAGAAAGTTCAAGAATGAATAAATCATGATGCAATTGAAATAACCAGTGCAATTAAATAATTGCAGTAAAAAAGGACTGAGTGAGGACCTGGGCAACAGTCTCCTCGAACTCGGTAGGCTCAGCATCCTTATCCTTGTGAATCTTTTGCAGTGCAGTGAACATCTTGAAAGATCTGATTTGGAAACAAAGGTATGCAATCAAATTTTTATGACTGGGAAACTGATTTCCCTTATCCAGTATCCAGATAAAAAAACCAGGCAATTCAAAAGTTTGTTCGAGCATAAACAAAAACCAAATAATTTCCAACACTCGGCCAGTGCTTGTATCTGACTTTCAAAAATTTCGAATCGAAATTAAAGGTGTTCTTCCCTACAGATGGATGCCACATTCAATTTAGTCGTACAGCTTCGGCTAGCACAGATAACTTCAAAAATTCAGCTTTTTGTATATAAAATCTCCATGTTATCATCTATTTGCAAAGCATATAATTATTAGCATAAATACAGTTAACACGCTGTTACCATTAATTTTTCGATTCTATCATAGACTAAACATTTTGATCTACTAAAATTCTCAATAATCTTAAAAATACTACAAATTTTCTAAGCAAGAATTCTATCTAAGACACTTTCTCCATATAAAATATTCATAATGCATCTCTAATGGGAGGAATTATCACTATTAACTCTAGGAATACATCATTAACTACGCAAAACAAAACCCTCACACAGGGCGGAGCCACCTGGGATCTAGTGGGAGCAACCAGTTTTTCAGGCAATGGAAAATCATAAACAACCGCGCCATAAATTCAAGAGAAATATTTTTGAAAAAACTACTGTCATTAGAGAAAGATTACCATCAAGAAACATCAATTCTGGAAAAATAAAATAAATTATAAGGAGCTGAGTTCAAATTAAATCATTCACAACAAACAAATCGAGTTGATTTCAACATATAATGCCCGTTTTAACACTAATACAATCCGATACTACCTTCCAAGTTTGGTGATGAAGACGTTTGAGTAGAAATCACAGCAGCATAAGATAAAATGGTGCGGTGATGAATATGTTACCAATTTATAGTGTAATACCGTGAAGGAAAACCTAGGCCGCTCTTCCCCTTGCTAAACAGACCTGGGTTATCCTTAGATAGGCTTTGCTTTTGGGCTTTACAACTATTTTTGGAAATTTAGGCCCACAACCCTTAATATATGAAAGCCTATGGCTGTCATATTTTTTTTTTTAAAAAAAAATATTTTTAACCACACGTTCTTTCATCAAATAATTTTACACGTAAATCAAATTTTTTTCTTATTTTTCACCACACAGTCTTTAAAAAATTACTATTCCAAAATATATTTTCACACAAATGGGATTCAAACAGAGGCAAAACATTAGATTAATACCCTTAAAACTATAAATTTCTGTATTAATTAAACCCAAATAATTTTGTCACTTTTTGAGATTTTGTCACTTTTTCCCTTAATTTTATCACTTTTTTGAATATTTGTCATTTTTTTGAATTTCTTGTTACTCTTTCTTTTTTATATGTGTGTAAGATTAAGAGTTAATCATACTAGGAGGATATTGATTTAAATACCTTTTAACATTGATATGGTATGTCATTTTTTACATTTTGAACTTTATTAAATTGTTTTCAAAATTGGCTTATAAATATAAGGATACTCCATGTAATTGTATATCAATCACAATAATGATGACTTAGCCCCTGTTTGGTAACCATTTTTTGAGAGAAAATGCATTTTTGAATAGTTGATTGATGAAGAATATGTGATTAAAAATTAAGGAAAAGTTTTGGGTTTGCGTGTAATATTATTTTATTGAAAAATGTGTGATTAAAAAGAAAATAAAGAAAAATGTATTTTGAAAAAAATGACTACTAAATCTCTTTTTAATAGTATCAAAACCTAGTTTCTTGAAAAAGTGACATATCTGATATGTCACTCTTTAACAAAAAAAAAAGAAAGTGATATTTACATTTTAACAAAGATTTTTGTATGTAAAATCTGTTGGGACAACACTTCAGTCATTTTGTCATTTTTATATTCATTATCTTGTCCTCATTTGCCTCTAGAACAAATTAAGACACTGATGTTATCTATATCTGCAGAAGAATATAAATGAAATCGTGCGAGACATTTTTTTTTAAAAAGTAACAGAGTAAATAACTTTTAACTTCCAGCAAAATAACTCATATAGAAAAATACAAATAAAGTTTTACATCATGTCACTTTTTAATATAAAACAAGATTTGAATTCTTATATTTAAATTTTCAAAAAAAAAAACACATGTATGCATCTATATAATTGCTCGAAATAAATTTAAATAAGGTATACCTCGACCTTTCAATTAAAAGTGATAGAGAATATCACAGTTTCACATCTTTATTTTCACAAACTCTTTACATGCATCACTAAAATTGATTCAAAGTCGTTTTTTCATATATATTAACTCAATCCATTTTCTCTCAAAGGCCTAAGAAGAAAGCCATTTGTCCCAACATAAAAATGAAACTATACCAAATTAAGTAGAAAACAAAATAAGCCAGACTTAACTAAAATCAATAACAATGGCTGATTTGGAGAACTAATTGAATAAAAAATTCGAAACATAAAAACCTGTAATTTTTAGTTGTTTATTTACAGATTCGAGGAAGAAGTTTTGAAGAACAAGTAGTTGAAGCCACTTGATCTTGTGTTTGTGCTTGATTTGTGCAAAATTTCCTCTTTTAATTTTCGATTTTCTTGATTTCTCTAGCTTGGAAGGGTCGAAAAGTTCTCTCTGGTGATCGGCTTAAGGTCTACAAAATAAGATTTATGTTGTAGATTAAGTATTTGTCCTTTTACCCAAGTTTGTTATGATTTTCCAAAATGACCCCAAAAGTAAGAATATTTATGGAAGTACCTGATATTTTTATAGGCTTATCATTCAAAAATCAAAATTTTACTTTATTCTTTCAAAAACAAGTATATACTATACCATATCTCACCTCACCTCACCTCATCTCATCTCACCTCACCGTACCTATGCTTTTATCAGTTCCCCAAGTCATAATCCACACCCACACTATAACAAGTGCAGCTCGTCACCACCATCCCGTAGCCACTAGCACTTCATCATCGTCGTCCGTCACCACCATTTCACTAGGCTAAGCAGCGTCGACTGCTATTCACAGCAACATACGATGTTGTTACGATCTGTGGTGTGCCCTGAGATGGCACACATCATTTCATCACATATTAGGTAGATGAGAATTTAGAGTTTAGGTGAGGATTTAGGGAAGGGGGTCTCTGGTGTAATTTTGAAAATTACAGGGCCGTGCTTGCAATTTCAAATTAAGGCCAATTTGCAATGGTGCAAGTGGTAGTGGTGAGGTGACATTATGGTGATGTCGGTTGTGGTTGTAGAGTGGGTGAGATAGGATGAAGAGCATTTGTGACTAATTATTTGAATAATTTTGACCAACAAATGAGTAATTTGTGGTCATTAAATAATATGTGACGACAAAATATGTGACTCACAATTTGTGTTTTTGTAATCGTGACCTTATGCGATTTCTGATTGTGATCATAAATTGTATTATGACATTAACCTGTTTAATTAATTAATAAATTACAAAATCGTTATCAAGTGATCGCAAATGTAACTACCTAATTTTCTTATTTTTTTAAAGTTTATCTTGAAACCTTTGTAATTATATATATTTTCCATACTTTTCCCTAATGGAAAATGTAACAGAATGTGATTCTATCGAATTATAATCATTTTCTCAGATGGGACTCAGTCATTTAAGTAATAAATTTAAAAAAATATATAAGTCAACTGAATATTTAACTTTAACTTTTTACTTATTAGGTTATCAATAAATCCTTGTTTGGATTCCATTAAAATGAGATTTGGGGGAACTGTATTTTGAAATAGTGATTTTTGGATAACAGTGGTTATAAAATAAGAAAAAATCTGGATTTACGCGTTACATTATTTTATGTGAGAATGTGTGATTCAAATAAATTTTGGAAAAAATGTATTTGGAATAATGGAGCCCAAGCAGGAGGCTAAAAAAAATTGTTGAATAAGATATTTAGGGTTTTAATTAATTCAAAAAATTCAAAATTAGTTTTTTTTTTTTTAAATTTTTGATATTGTTCCCAAAATTATGATGATTTAACAATATATTCAATTCTCCTTTCTATTACGATATGTCCTTTAACTGGTAATTATGTTATAAAAAAGTAGTCACGTGTAGTATTTATCAAACAAGGTCTTTATATCAAATTTAAAAAAAGGACTTTCACTTGTATTAGAATTCTACTTTATTGATTCCCAATAAATTACAAATAGTGAAACTTTTGAAAGTGTAAGAAATTCTAATTCTTTATATAAATTTTGTTCTTCTATTTTATCAATTGACAAAGAAGTTGACGTGAATTAAAATGAGATCACCCATCTTCAATTATTGAACTCTAATATTTGTTGTTTTCTAAATAGATATAAAGTTTAAATTGTTCTTATCAACCGAAATTTGTAAAAATAAAAATAAAAATACAAAATATTTTCCCTTAAGGAGGAAGCTGCGTGTTTGAGCCTCGTTAAGGGTATTGCTGAAAGTCCTTTCTAGGTCATCTAATAAGTAGATATAAATCCCGAGGAAGGTGTAGCCGCGTTGACTATAATTTCTCAAGTATGCATTTCAAAAATCATAGTAAAATGATATAAATAATATAAGTAAAAATAGTAAATTGGATTACAACATTTATGGAAAGTAAATAACTAACTAATAATAAATTAAGAATTTACCTTAAATGAATAAAATAATCTAATTATTTTTTATTATGTGATTATTGTAGATTTTAAAATAAATCGACTAGATTATGTGTTTTATGATTTGGTGTATTTGCTTATGATAATAATTGTTGATATTAATTTAGATTGAACAAAATATTCTTTTTAATATAAATCGTTGTTTCATATATATAACTTCTTTTTCTTTTTTTTTTTTTTTTAATTGTGCCTTAAATACAATCAACTTTGTAATATTATATTCTCTTAAAAAAAATTCATAATATATTTAAATTTCTCTATAAGAGTTAGAGATATTTAAAAATATTTACACTTTAAATATGGTAGTCGTATGTTACAACATGATTGTGACATAACTATGTTGACCTATGATTGATTATGACCTTATTGTTTTGATTATAACAAACAAATCTTCTTTATTTACTAACAAATTGAATTGTGTAATTAAGCCTTCAAAGCCATCGAAAGTATTTTTCATACTCAAAGTGAAGATTAAACGAGCATTCAAGACAATAGCAAATGACATGTGACGATCAAATTGAAACTTAACAGAATCGCAAATCAATATACAAGTCAAAATGAGGCTCGAAGAGAACAAGAACATTGAAGATAAAGTTATTTATCGAACGTCATTATATATGTATATGTATAACTTATCAATATTTAGCAAGTGCATAAAACTCGACTTATATTTTTCATATCTCATCACTTACATGAAATTGATTTTGGAAAAATCAACATTTTGATGTAAAAAGGAAAAATCAATTTCAGCATATTTCAGTCGACCAAAATGTGTACCGATCGATCAAAACATATTCGATCGAAACTCTTCCTTTGGTCAACCGAAAATTCAAACTAGTTAGTAATATATACACCTCATCTGTATATAGGACAAAACTTTATAGAGATTTACGAAAGATGAGCCATAAAATAGAACAGTCTCCATCATTCATTTAAAGGATGTGAACTATAAAGTTCAATGAGGCCTCATTTGTAACCAACCAAATTAGAAGTGGGGTATGAGTTAAACACTAAAACCAAGGATTTTAAAAATACATTATATTCTTGAGATAAAAATATATATTATGCCCTCACTAAACCAAATTTTTGGCTTTGCCCTTGCCCTCACACGTACACATTGTGATGCATCATGTTTCACAAGACTCTGAAAAAACAATAAAATTCTAACACCAAGTCGTTTATAAATAGTGTGGAAAATATTAGTAAATTGTAGCAGAATTGCATATACATGAGGCAAAATTCGCTAATTTATAGAGAGAGACTCAAATTGAGTTTGAAAGAGCCTCCTATTATTGAATTTAAGGTTTCATTAATGGCATCTCCAATGGCATGTTATATTTGGTGTAAAAGTTGCTCCAATGATTCATTAAATATATTGCTACTTTTAGTTAATGAATAGGGTTACACCAAATGGGGAGTTTTTCATTTGTCCTTCTTCACACTTTTATAAAATTTGTTTATTCCATCTGTGTCCTTATTTAATATTTTGGTATTAATAGATTTTATTTGATTCATAATTAATTTAACATGATGGTTATTTTATTTAATATTTATTTTTAAATTCTAATCAATTAATAAGTAATAATTATTTCAACAATAAATTTGCGATATTATGTTTAATGTCTTTTTCAATTTATTAATAAATGAAATATTTTACTTCATTAAATATAATTAACAACTTTTGTAATAATAAAATTTGTAAAATAAAATTTGGTATAAAATAATCAAAATAAAATTTGGTGTAAAATTTAGTGTAAATTGGTCTCCAATTGTTTTCCACCAATATGATATATTTTTACACCAAATTTGGTGTAGATCATTGGAGACGGTATGCTTCCCTTTTGAAGTTATTATTGATTTTAGTACAAGTCTTGCTCATTTTGCTTTCTACTTATTTGGTTTAATTTTATTTTTATGCTGGGACAAATGACTTTCTTCTTAAGCTTTTGTGAGGAAATGGATTGAATTAATATATATGAAAAATCAATTTTGAATCAACTCAAGTGATGCATATAAAAGTGTTTATGAAAATGAGTGTGAAAAAGTAAAGGATTGTTCTCTTCGTATTTCAGTTTTGAGTTTTGAATTTTGAATTCATTTTGTGTTTTGAATGTTTGTTTTGAAATTGCTGAAAACACGTTCTTTTTGTCATTTTGAAAAATTGTTTCTCAAAACATAAAACTGAAAAATGCGTTTACTTTGAAATTTTGAGAATTTTTTTATAATATTTTATTCAATAAATCTGATTTTTAAATTAATTTTAATAGTTTAATGTTAATCGATTGATTAAAAAAATTAATGAGACAGTATTGCTAAAATCCTCTCATCAAATTCAAATATTTTGTTCTATTTCTATTATATTTCTCTCATCTCTTCTTACAATTTTTGCTACAAATTGATGAATAATTATTCCAATTATCATTGACCATGTCCTATTTATATCAATTATATCATTTATTCTCAGAGATATATATAATAGAGAATTTGTGGATTGTTCTCTCTATTTGTAACGATTCGGACCTTGCGCCCAAACCGTCAGAACATATGTACTGTCCGCTTTGGATGAACCTTGCGCCCACTTATGCCTCAGGCTTTCTGTCGCGTTTCCCGGGATTCAAACTCATAACCTCTCTTTTAAGTATGACTTAAGGAAAATCCTGGTACCAATTGGTCGTTACAAAAAAATGTCTAGTAGATCTTCTGGGAATACATCTGCAAAATCTCGCACAACGTTAATATCATAAGAGATTGTTTCTGTTTGTTTGGATCCGATGATATTAACTAAGAATCCCTGACATGACTCATTTCTCAACATCTTCTCCACTTGCATAGCTGATACAAGTCGATGTAGAGACTTGAACTTTGCTCCAAAGAAACGAAACTCTTTATTTCCCGGTCTGTGAAATAATGCTTTCTTCTTGTGACATCGAATGGTCGCATGATTAAGTCCCAACCAATCCATGCCTAAGATAATATCAAAATATTTCATCTCCAAAAGGTATAAGTCTGCCTGTAGTACTTTCCCGTCAATCTCTATTTTCATAGTCTTAGTCATCTGATTTGTGCAAAGAATTCTTCTTGAAGGGATACTAACTTCTAATTTATTGTCCATTTTCACACATATAAAGTTAGACATAGCGACGAAGGATGCAGAGATAAAAGAATTTGTAGCTCCAAAGTAAAAAGGTATGTAAGCAGGTACATCAGATAATAATAGAATACCTGTGTTCGTAACTATATTGTTAGACTTAACGAAGAAGGATGCATAATCAAAAAGCATAAATAAGTACTTCAAATAAGATATCTGCTATTACATTCGGATCATGTTCCGCCTCGTGCTGATTCAGTGTAAAAACTCGAGCCTTTTCCTTCTTATTTTTGTCCCGATTATCATTCCTCTTCCTTGGAGGCTCTGTACAGTTAAGAGCGATGTGTTCCGATTTACCACACCGAAAACACATGTTCTTCCCAAATAAGCATTCACCTCTGTGGGGTTTATCATACTTAGGACAAGGGATAACACTCCCATTCGCTCCATCGATACGAATTCCTGTGCTTGACCTTTTATTCTGCCAGTTATGTTTGTCTTTGCTCTGATCGTTCCATTTCCTTTTTCCTACTGACTCCTTGCTCTACTGGGAACACTGTTCAAACGTAGTCCTCTGATAAGAAATAGCATGAGCCATTTCCAACATTTCACAATATGCAGTGAAACGATGAGACATAATGATCATGCCGATCTCCGGTCATACCTTCATAGTCCATTTTCGAACCTCCTGATCTTCTTAACTTCTGTATCCACCAAATACGGAGCATATCTTGAGAGCTGCTCAAATTGCCTCTCGTAATCAGTAAGTGACCTGTTTCCCTGTCTGAGCTGTAGAAACTCTGATTCTTTGAAGTCTCTCAAGGCTTGTGGAAAGTACATTGCCATCACTTCATCCTTAAACTGGTCCCAAGTTAGGTTACGCTACTGCTCCTCAGTTCTAGTACGTGAGAGAGATTCCCACCAGTGACTGGCTACTCCAACAAACATGAATTCTGTGCATAGTACATGCATCCGTACAAGCAATGTGTCGAAATATACGCTCCAAACCTCTTATCCACTCCTCAACAGCCAGTGGGATGAATTATCGTCAAAAGTATGAGGTTTGTACCTACGAAACTGTTCAACCACTGAGACAGTTTCGGGGACAAATGGAGGTACATCTTGCTGTGGCGAGGCATTCTGTAGTGGGGGTGCTTGATTCTGCTTGCTCAACTCTTGTACCACTCGCAATAAATAACGCATCAAATTTGTGTGGGTAGGTGGTGCCATTTCCTAAAAGTTAATATTAAATCACCCGTCACATACTAGTACTAAGTCTACATGTTATGGCTATATTATCGTAATACATAACATGAATTTAGCGAGAACAAACAAACATGCATATCTAAAAATTTAAGAAAGTAGGTAATTTAAAATATTTAAATTATGCAGAAAGTCTAAGTACGTTCATCTTCTCACCCTTTTACATACCTTAGAGTCGTTGGAGGGTGGTCGACTGGTGGTTGTTGAGTGTCAAAGGTCTTTCAATTTCTTACATGTTTAGAGACTTAAATAGATCATATCTTTAAATTTATATATATTACATCATATCTAAAAAACTATAATTCTTTTTTTTTTTTGTTGAGATCACATTGTAATTTCAGTAACTAGAAAACACAACATACTAATAAGCATAATCAAACATATCAGTAAGAGTGGCTCACAAGTCCGTTTCCTTAGCCATGCTTTTTTTTTTGGGTTCGATTTCCAATTTTATTGGGATAATTGCAGCAAAAGTCTCAAATTTTTAAACACTAGCAGACTTTTCCATAATACTTTTATTTGTTGCAGTCGTCACCCCAAATCTTTCAAAACGTTATAGCCATTTTGGATGGAATTCGTCCAATTTACCGTTAGTTGACCCAAAAAAATGATTTTGACCATATTTTATTCTTTTAAAAGTGGCTAAAGAGTAACTTTCCATTTATCATATTAAATAATTAAATTAAAAAATAAGAATAAGAAATGAAAAAAAAAAAAACACACACACACACACAATCATCTTTTTCCTCTCACCACCCCCTCACACTCAGCCACCCGACTTTCGCCACCTCCACCCCAACGAACCACTTGCCACTGGCCACCACCATTGCTACAATTTTCCCTCAAAACTTTCGCATATATATCATCGGCATTCCTGGGATTGAATGAGAATTTTGGGTTCGAATAAACTAGAAATTAGCTCGATTTGATGATCAACTGGTGCAATTGTCTTATGACCTAGTGTGTTACCAACTTGAATTGAAGGTATTAAGTTCGAATTTGATGATTGGGGCACTGTAGAACCCTCAATTGAAGGGAACAAACTGGGTTGCCTTGCTTATGAACTGTCCTAATCTTTTCGTCCACTTAACGTCCAAATTGCTAATAACCCATGGTTGGAATAGGTGCGTTTGACGAGAGGATGCCATAACAGGTGGTCTACAATCATGGGGACGACAACCGTTGTTGAAAAATGAGTTTGTTGATTGTGAGTTCGCTGTCTCGAAAAGCTGCTGTACATTTCAATTTTTGTTGTTGTTTGTTGTTATGGGAACATGTATAGACTCGTTTTGATGAGTTTGAGCGACCTGTGAAGTGTAATGAACATGGGCATCTAAGGATTTGGTCGAATTTGTAAGAAAATTGTGCGTGAGAGGAAAATTTTTTGACAGAAATTGGTTCGATTTTGATGTAATTTAAGACCTTTATTTGTGTGAGGATGTTAGTAGTTGATGAAGAGATGGTGGTGATGCAAAAATTCGGAGGTCACAGTGGCCAAAAGTTGGGTTTCATGATTGGTGAGGGTAGAAGATGATTGTTTTTTTTGGTATTTTTTTTATTTTGTAATTTAAAAAATATCATTATTTAATTTGATAAATAAAAAGTTACTCTTTTACTCTTTTTAATATATTAAAATATGGTCAAAATAACTTTTTTTTTATGTCAGCTAACACTAAATTGGGCGAATTTCATCCAAAATGGCCCAGATCCACCGTTTTGAAAGGCTTGAGATGATGGATGTAACATATGAAAGATTAGAAAAAAAGTTTGCTAGAGTTTAGAGGCTGCAATTATCTCAATTTTATTTTAGAAATGGAGGCTATCTTGCTTATCAAATGCCAATTGCAGTTTGTCGAATTCAAAACACCAAAAATCGTTGTTTTTCAAATTTCTCCCAATTTTCCTGAAAGTGAATAACCAAACTTCTCCTTGTATGTTGTTGTCACCGCCTCTTTCGCACTTTCTTCCGAGACCACCAAGAAAACCCATCTACTTTTCTTGCAGTTCGAGTGGAATCAACAACTTCAACGATAAAAAATGGAGGACAAGATTAATCCGGGGCCAAATGCTTCTGAAAAATCTCAGTACATGGGGAATCGGAGGCCCTTGTGAATACTTTGTTGAAGTCTTCGATCAAACCCAACTTATTTCTGCCGTCAGGTTACCTCTTCTTACAAAATTGTTATATTATTTCAATATTTGAGGTCGATCATAGTAGTAATGATTGTTGTGGAACGGAAATTTGCTTAGGCGGTGGACGCAGACGTTTCATTGGAAAAGATTTTAGCATTTTTTTTTTTTGTGTGGTTACAATCTTAAAGCAACAATTTAGTTAAGAGGAGAAGTCAAGTCCTTAATGCTGATTATTGTTCTTATACTTACTATTGTGGCCATTAACATCCTTGCTAGATGGTGTGCTTGTTTAAGCATACCCCAATAAGGAAATCTGAATGCTTGTTTGAGCTTTTGATTGCTTGTTTAAGCTTTTGATACCTATAAAGATTTGATTTCCATCTTAAAAGTTTAACCTCGTTGAGAGGAGAGCCCAAGCCGTTATATATTAATTAATATTTTAGCCCATCTGGGATTTTAACCTTAACACTTAACAGCCAATGCCCACTACCATATAGTCCTCTTCAATGAACAAGCCATTATTGCTATTGCAAGGACATTGATGTCGCAATCACGTAAGAGTGAGAGAGCACGCACCGATCATAGGTGCAAATGATACAGATTGTTATTTTAATAATCATGAACAGCTGCTGTTATTGTTGGAATCTGTTGTTTTCTCAAGTCTCCTTACTTTTATCATTGCTCCGTCTTTATCTGTAACACAAAATTTACAAGTAACATCATCAAGAATAAGTGTCATTCCACTATGGCACAAGTCCTTGAATGCTCAAGTGTCATTGGAAATGTAATCTTAGAAATATGAAGAGCTAAATGACTTTCGTAATAAGAGTTCTTACGCTAGTTTACTTCTATATATAGGGGACCTTGAATTGCCTATATTTATATTTTCCGGGTAGTGGCAGTAGGCTAGTAGTGCTTATGGAGGATAGCAGCATTGGTGAGATTCTCATTACTTGAAAACTGAATCCCAGTTTTCCTATTATCTTCTCATGTTCCCCCCATTGGTGACATGGCCAAAGCAGTTGGTCTTGACTAACTGATAAGTGCGCTTTGGCTTGAGTTCTTTGCTTTGTCTTGTTTACGCTCTTTGCTGTCAACAATCGTTTTGCCTTGTGAAAAAGGAACAAATGGTGACCTTTGGAAACTTAAAAATAGGTTATATGTTCTGTAGAATCCAAACACACTGTCCTCCTTCGTCTCACTTGTTTTTTCCACTCGAAAAATGACGTAAATTTCAAAGATAGTTCTGAGTAAAACCATCAGCATTTGTACTGAATAATACTAAATAAGACTCGATGCCCCCTCGATGTGTGATGTTCTCTCATTATATAGAATCAAGTTAAAACTATATATGGTAACTATCAATTAAAATATTAACTAATGGTAACCTATAATTTAAATATGGTAAAAAAATCTATCTATATATAATGATAATATAAACGTCAACTGTAATTTTCGACGATTTCCATAATCTTACTCAATCTCATTGACAGCATTGAGGTATCAAAGTTTCTTGGGTTGTTTGCCATTTGAAACTGCCCGCCAGGCTTGGGTAAGTGTCATCTTAAAGAAATGTTCCAGCATGCATTGATCCACAAGTTCTCTGATTTTTCCCACACAAGTTGTAAGATATCATGTTGAAATTCTTCTCTATTTTTGTCTAATCCTCTAGATCTCGAGTGTTGTTTCTTGCTGGCTTAAACTTGACTAGGAATGATAAGGGAAACTTAAAAATGTCCAAGCTGAGGTTATTCGTTCTTGTAATGCAGGTTTAACGAGCTTTTGTTGAGCTAAACACAGGCTGAACTTTGGCAAATAATACATACAAAATATTTGTATGCTTAATAAGTCAAGCTTGAGCCCAACTCAAAAAAATTTAAGTGCTTAACTTGATGCTTTTTAATTTTTGATCCAATTTTAGACGTTTTAGGCAGCTCAATGTATTAAATAATTTTCCTTTATATCAACTCTTGTATAATATACTCACTATAACTAGTGTCATGGTATCTTATTGCACTATTTGTTTTCCATGCATCCCAAAATCAATCTAAAATGCCGGGGAAGAGGAATCTTGCTGTTATTTTGCAAAAGTTTTAAAGCTTTAGTATAATTTAAAAACAGTAGCTATCAGGATTTATACGTGCAAATAATGTTGTTGTTTGGTCTTCACTTACGCAGGTATTGTAATGAGCATTCTATAAGATTTATGATCATTGGTAAAGGGTCAAACTGTCTATTTGATGACATGGGTTTTGATGGTTGCATTGTTCTCAACTGCATCAAGTCGTTGGAGACGATTGAACCTGGTTTATACAGAGTGGGAAGTGGCTATCCATTTAATCGTCTAGGGATGCAGTGTGCAATTGAAGGATTTACGGGGCTCGAATTTGCAGGAGGAATTCCAGGAACTGTTGGTGGTGCTACTTATATGAATGCTGGAGCAAATGGGCAGGTACTGCCGGTTTTTATTTGGGGGAAAAAAACAAAGATACTGAGAAATGCAATAATTTCCATTATCAGCATCAGTTTAGGATGACAAAATAAGAAATTCTTTTACTTGATACTTATGTTCGCGCAACTTGTTTTTTGGAGCTGCAGAATCTTGAAAACCAAAAATTTGAACGTGAACATTAGATTTTGATAAATGGAATTGCTAAATTTGTCATTGATCTTTCATTTACATTGTAGGAAACTGCTGATGCTATTGATTGCATCGAGATTGTCACGACTGAAGGAGAACATCAGACGCTGAATAGGAGTGACCTCGACTTTGGCTACCGATCATCGCCATTTCAAAATATGGAAGACTTTGCAGCCATCACTGCTGTAACATTCCGACTAGAGTTCTCGGAATCAACAAGAAGACGGCATCAAGATTACTTGAAAAGGTAACCTTTCAGAAACTCATGTGCTGTCTAGGTATTTTTGATACAATTTTTGGTTTGAATACCGTCTGTCTCCATTCCATTCGAATGTATATAGTATTTACATAAATATAAAAGGTAAGAGTAAAGAAAGGAAAACCCTAATTTTATGATATCTATACAAGGAAACTAAATCAAATAGCTGTAAATACACTAACACCCTCCCTCAAATTGATGCTGGTGAGTCCACAAGCAACAATTTGCTGACAAGAAAAGAATGGCGTAGACGCGTCATGGACTTTGTGAAAATATCTGCTATTTGTTGAGCTGTGGAGACATGAGGAAGAGCTATGACTTTGGAATCATAGGCATCTTGGATGTAATGACAATCCACTTCAATATGTTTGGTACGTTCATGATACACTGGATTAGCCGCAATTTGGATAGCACTAGTATTGTCACCATGGAGGGGTGTAGGTTGTAATTGAGGAACCCCAAGCTCCGCGAGCAGACCTCGCAACCATACAATCTCAGAGCAGGCAGCTGACATCGCGCGATATTCAGCCTCAGTGGAGGACTTAGAAACACAATCTTGTTTCTTACATTTCCAAGAAATAAGGGCATCACCGAGGAACATACACCATCCAGTCGTAGATCGACGAGAATCGGGACAGCCAGCCCAGTCAGCATCACTATAAGCAGTGAGTACAAGAGACGTCCCTTTCGGAAAGAATAGGCCACGATGAGGAGTCCCAATAAGATATCTAATAATGCGGCGGACAGCTCCCAAATGAAGATGGCGAGGAACATCCATAAATTTGCTGACAGTATGCACGGCAAAGGAGATATCCGGACGGGTGATAGTGAGATAGATGAGACTTCCCACCAACCTCCGATATAGAGTAGGGTCTGGAAGAATATCGCCTTCATCCCTCCGATATTTAACATTAAGTTCCAAAGGGGTGTCAACTGAGGAGACTTCGGATAAATCTGCCAACCCAATCAAGTCTTGGATATACTTATGCTGATTCAAGAAGATGCCATGTGATGTGGAATGAACTTCCAAGCCAAGGAAATAGGTGAGATGACCTAGATCCTTCATATAAAAAACTGAGTGAAGATGCTCCCGAAGCTTATGGATAAGAGCGTTATCAGATCCAGAGATAATAATATCATCCACATATACCAACAAAAACACGATACCAGCGGTACCCTTGTGAAGGAACAGAGATGCGTCATACTGACTCTGGATAAAGGAAAAATCCAAGAGAGTACGGCGGAACTTGTCAAACCATGCACGAGGGGCCTGCTTAAGACCATACAAAGATCGCTTTAACTTGCATACAGAGGCAGCGGAGGGAACGGCCATACCAGATGGAAGTGTCATATAAATATCTTCTTTTAGATCCCCATGTAAGAAAGCGTTCTTGACATCCATTTGGTGTAAAGACCAAGATCGAGAAGCTGCAAGTGACAACAAAAGACGAACTATGGTCATTTTAGCAACGGGAGCAAAAGTCTTATCATAGTCTATTCCATATTCTTGACGGTTACCCAAGGCAACCAACCGAGCCTTGTACTGCTCAAGGGAACCATCAGAGCGAAGTTTCACTGAGTAGACCCATTTACTACCAATAGGTTTCACAGACTGGGGACAAGGCACAATATCCCAAGTATGGTTGGCAGAAAGGGCCTCAAGTTCTGCATTCATCGCCTGTTGCCAACACTCTTGTTCCATAGCCTGTCTATAGGAGGAGGGAATAATAATGGAGTTAAGAGTAGCGGACAAGGAGCTGTGGGAGGAGAAACCATACCTATCCGGTGGTTGATGAATGCGAGAAGAGTGACGACGAGGGACCGGAGATGGATGATCATCTGGTGAAGAATCTGATGTCATAGGTGGAGGATCGGGGAGACTTGGAGGGACGGCCGTCGGAGACGGGAGCTCGAGTTCAGTGAACGGCGCAACCTGCCGGCGAGCATAAACGAAACCTGGCTTGTATCGAGAAAAATCTGTATCGAAGTTGGGCAAAACAGAGAACACAGGAGGAGAAACAGCAAAGTTTTGCGTGAAGAAATACTGTTTTTCAAAGAAAACGACATTACGAGAGATCCTAATACGATGTGTAGTAGAATCATAACAGACATAACCTTTTTTTGTATAGCACTATATCCTAGAAAAGCACATCTAACAGATTGAGGTGTGAGTTTCGTCCTTTCATGTGATAGTAAATGAACAAAGCAGACACATCCAAAAGTACGAAGATGAGAATATGTGGGATGATGGCCAAAGAGTTTAGAAAATGGAGAAGCATTATTGAGAGTGGGAGATGGCAAACCGATTAATGAGATAGACGGCGGTAGACAATGCTTCACACCAAAAACGAGAGGGAACAAAAGACTCAATAAGGAGAGCTCGAACCATGTCAAGAAGGTGCCGATTTTTGCGTTCCGCTACCTACCCATTCTGTTGAGGAGTAGAAGGACAAGATCGTTGAGAAATAATACCCTTAGCCTGGAGGAAAGCTTGAAACTCATTAGACATATATTCGCCCCCTGAATCAGATCGTAAGATCTTGATGGACGAGGAAAACTGATTATCAATGAGGGCAAGAAACGTCTTAAAAATAGAGAAAACTTCACTTTTTGCACGAAGAAGGTAAACCCATGTAAAGCGACTATAGTCATCAATAAATGTAACAAAATACCTATAAGAGGCGTGAGATACCACAGGTGCAATACCCCATACATCACTATGAACAATGTCAAAAATATGCGTAGCATGAGAACCATGAGAAGGGAAAGGTAAAATTTTACTCTTAGCAAGTTTACAGGAATCACAATCAAGTGGTGTAGATGAAACCGAAGCATGAGTTTTATTACCAAGCAAACCAGAGTTTAACAAAAATTGTAATACAGTAGGATTGGGATGTCCCAATTTCTTATGCCAAACAGAAATGTCTAAAGTAGCAGAATGACAAACAAAAGGAAAAACTGAAACTGGCTTCGGTGAGATAGGAAATAGACGTCCCTCTTTAGGCCCCCTCACGATCGTCCTCCCTGACACCCGATCCTGCACAACACAACCAGAAGAAGAAAAAGACACAGTGCAATTGTTATCAACAAGTTGACCAACAGATATGAGATTAGTTGATAAATGTGGAGAGACTAAAACATTAGACACATCTGGGGATATATCACCCACTGCCGAGATAGGAAGAGTGTTACCATCGGCAGTATGTATATTGAGGGGTCCAGTGTATGGCCTGAGGTTACTAAGTAATAAAGGATCATGAGTCATATGATTAGAAGCCCCTGAGTCTAATAACTAAGGAGAACGAGTAGTAGGTGGCTTACCTGAGACGCCCAAGGCAGACAAAGCAGAAATGACCATTTGTTGGATCATTTCTGGAGTGACGGAGTTTTGGGTAGGACTAGGAGAGGCAGAAACTTGAGTGGTAGCAATTGACGTAGCAGAACTGGATGCTAAAGTGGCAGCAGCAACATAACCTGCTCCAGACTTACGAGGAGGGCGAATAGGACATTCTTTAATTATATGTCCAGCCTTCTTGCAGTAACCGCATACCTTCTTAGGACACTGAAGAGCCATATGACCGAATCCCTTACAACTGTAACACTGCACTCCCGACATATCTCGAGATCTGAATTTTCCTTGAGCTGCATATGCAACTTGTGCTAAGTGATTCTGCTGTTGCTCCAAAGATGCACGAGTAATAAGTCGTTGCTCCTCCCTCAGTAACTCACCCAAACAACCATCTAACGTTGGAAGAGATTCACGATTCATAAGACTGGATCGAATAGGTTCAAATTCGGCCCGCAATTTCATGAGAAATTGATCCCTCTTGGTGACTTCATGCACAGCTTGTACTGCTTCCAAATTATTAGATGAAACAGAAGCATAGATGATATCCGTGTACTCAGCCCATAAATTAGAGAAACCAGAATAAAACTCTTCAATAGATCGAGATTCTTGAGAGAAATTTGCCAATTCAAACTCCAATTGAAGTCGTCGAGCATTGTTGCTTTGAGTGTAGACTTTCTTCAAAAATTCCCACATAGCACGAGCAGATTTGTAAGGTCTGAGATTAAGAATAATCTGAGCATCAACGGAACCAATAATCCAACTTATAATTCTGGAATCTTTGGTTTTTCAGACAAGGTATTTCTCTTTGTCCTTCTCCTGATCAGGAGGTGGTAAGCTTCCATCAATATGTCCCCATAAATCGCCTTTTCCCTTAACCAGTAATTGAAAATGAAATGCCCAAGACGAATAATTCTTCCCAGTAAAACGAACACAAAAAGAGTCATTTTTTTCAAGTGACATGATTAAATAATGTATAGTCCCGCTAAAATAACACAATCCACAAAGCAACTTCAGCTCAACCCCAACAAATTAACTCAACCAAAAAATATAACAAGCTTCCAAAATAAAGAAACAGTAGCCCAATCCAAAACTAGTGACAAAAATAAAAAATAATTGGCCCAAGCCCAATTAAAGAGGCACGACGCACTCACAGTGGAAGAAGGAAGAAGCGACTGGGGAAGGAGAACGAAACGCGACTGCAGAACTCCCGGTACGCAGAGTCGAAGAGAAGAGGTGAAACCAAAATCCGAAGTTCCAAAACCGAAATTGCTCCAACCAAACTGAGATCCCGCAGACAAGAAGAGAGAGATGACGACGCTGGATGTCCGGGCAACCACCGAAGGCTCCGGAACACGTTGCAGCGACAAAACCCGAACCTCGAAGACACTGGAACTGCGACTCCCAACAGCAGGTGATCCAGCCGAACACGATGCTACTATCACAAAGACTTAACCGGGGCTGACAAACCTGAGCTTCGACCACCGAGGATGCGGACTATATAACGCGAGAACACAAGGCTACGAGATTGTACCGGGAGCACAAGACTACAACTACAGGTTCGAAAATTTTAGGGCTCTGATACCATGATACAATTTTTGGTTTGAATACCGTCTGTCTCCATTCCATTCGAATGTATATAGTATTTACATAAATATAAAAGGTAAGAGTAAAGAAAGGAAAACCCTAATTTTATGATATCTATACAAGGAAACTAAATCAAATAGCTGTAAATACACTAACATTTTAACTACTAATATGTTTGTCGGGTTAAATACACTTGTGTACATTTAACAAAATGTCACGTTGGTCACTCAATTTAGACGACTTAAAATTTGATCCGTCCATGTCTTTTTGACTAATAAGAGAGAAAGTTAATGTGATAGTCTAGTTATTTGCCAATCAAGCTGCGAAGTATACTGCCACATTAGCTTTTCTGGTAAGTCAAACTAAAGTAAATTGACGGGATGACCTAACAATATCAAAGTTAAAGTTCATCGACCAACTTGAAACGAATGAAATTTAGTGGCCAACACAATATGTTACTAGAATTTCTGTTACTTTCGTCATCTTTTAACCTAAATGATTTCGTTTGCAGAAGGAAATTTACTCAGCCGGTTGGGGAGAGAAGTGCTGGTTCAGTGTTTCGAAACCCTTCGTACTCAAACATTTCGGCTGCAGAATTTATTGAGAGAGCAGGATTAAAAGGGTATAGAATTGGAGGAGCCATGGTATCAAAGAAGCATGCTAATTTCTTCATAAATTGTGGAGGTGCAACTTCTCAAGAAATGCTTGAGCTTATTAGGTTTGTAAAGGAGACAGTTTTTGAGAGATTTGGTGTAGAACTCAAGGAAGAAATCTTGTATGTTCATCCATTTTGTAAAGATAAAAATCCAAATAGAGATAGTAAAACCAGTTTTGAGAAATGATTGAGGAAGAAATAAATAATTTTATGTTATTTGGAAAAACAAGCTTAATGGACCCCTTGTTTTTTCGGTCGACTACTATGCTGTCTCCCCTTTCTCTTTTCATAAGGGTTCATGATTTTTGTTAGTTCTCAAAATGGTGCAATGACGATCTCTTAATTTTCTTAATTCCATTCTATATTGTGTACTAAATACATGCTTGATTGTGTAAAATGGAAGCTTAATTTGTTCCATTTTGAATGATTATGTGCAAAATGAAAAATATGGAAAAATGTTACTGCCCAGGATCGAACTGGGGACCTTCAGTGTGTAAGACTGACGTGATAACCACTACACCACAGCAACAAGTTATGCTTATTAATTAAGTAATATCATACAACAAATTTGGCTGTGTTAAGTAATGCCATTCGGACAACAGATTTGTTTGTGAACGTGTATATTTGGAGTAATGAAGTTTTCGAACTTGATTTTGGTGAAGTTATCAAAAAAATTGAAAAAGTACGAGTCTTTATCAATTAATGAAATCTTTTGCATAATCTCTTCAGACAGTTATATATAAGGATGAAAGAAAAAAAATGACGAACTTTCAACAAAGCGGGCAAAGTCACAATTAAAATTGTGAGAGTAACGGAGGTGATCATATTTGTGATAGAGGGAAAAAAGTGGAGAGTGGCCAAAACTCTGGCCATCTATCAAATTGAAGTCAATGTTGCTAGGCAATGAGAGGCTGTGGAAGTGATGACCACTAGAGTGAAGAACAAATGTATCAAATTCAATGTTTAAGTCTATTTGAAGATCTTGGAAGTACTAGACTGCGGCCTAATTTTGAGTGGCTTAACTTGTCAAAATTACTTGAACCCTTGGTCTTGCATCTGGATCAGACAAAGTCCGATTGAAGGGATGGTCTGGCCCGTATCATTTCTAAACTTGGTAGGGCCATGCTATGCTTAAAGTATAGGTTACCAAGTTTCCTTCACGAAGTACATATTAACATGAACCATATTGCACATCAACTAATAATTGTCCTTCAAAGCACCAGCATTCGGGCATTTGGGACCATCATGAGAAAGTTGCATTCTATTCTTCCAATATGAGACGATGACTTTTTGCAAATAAAAAATCATCCCTTATGGCTTCAGCATCAACAACCTAGAAGGCTAGAAGCATCCCAAAGTTCTTTTGGAGTTGGCCATCACCATCACCCAATTTTCATCTCGCACCATGGCTCCCGTATTAATAAAGCCACCTTATCGAACCCTTCCCAGCTTTACTCACCATCTTCGTGTAAGTGTTATACCCTAGCTCCAATCAACTTTGGGCATAAATACTTTTGATAGATATTTAATGCATTTATTTTGACAATGATATTAAATAATAAAGTCCGTAGATTCAAGTCTCGATAACCTGTTAATCACAAGGAGTTGTGATTGTGAGATACAAATTACATATGAATGAATCGTAAATCATCAATGATCGTAAGTAATAACGAGATACGGATATCATTGTTACGGATAGACCATCACGTATGTCATTCCTTACTTGTGAAGTAAGTAACTGATCTCACAAGCTAAAGTGTGATAACACTTAAATGAACACGTAAATATTTTATTATAGAACAAAATATTGGAGACCCGCTAGGAGATTCCACATGGATAACTATTTGAGTGTCAGTAGTTAATCTCTAACGATCCGTAGTGGAATTGGTCCTTCGACTTGAGATCATCATAGTACTTTATGTGGGGATAGTCATACTTTGGTGATGCTGGAAGTTGCTCTGTCTAGGGCCGCTAATACAGCATCGTTCGGGTATGTCAAGAATCATATGAAGTTTGTGAATGATCAATAGATGATTCGTCACTCTTAGATAGTAAGAGTTTATGATCTGCATTTCATACATTTAAGTTAATAATGAAATCTTTGGCCAAGGTGTACGCATAAGTCGAAAAGGAGTTTTCGACTTATATTGACTTAATAGTGGAATGAAAGATATGATCGATAATTGAGATGGACACTTATCCATATCTCGTGATTGATCGGATCATATTGACGAAGGGATTATAGTTTCACGATAAACGAACGAGTTTAGTTTTGTCATACCACGTGATATTTTTCGTCATATGTATTGCCCTGACACATTGCTAGATGTTAATCTGGGACGACGGATGTGAATTAGTGATAAATCAAAAGGGTGGTTTGATTTATCGATTTTGATTAGATCAAAATAATAATTCACGTCGATAGGTATCGTAATTGGGAACCTAATGGGTCACACACAAAAGGAGAACTAGAAGATTGAGATCCATCAATTAATTAATTGACAAGCATTGTATAATTAATTAATTGGATTGCTTATTAATAGGCCCGAATTAATTAATTCATGGACCGGATTTAATTAATTGGATTAATTAAATATTGGACCGGGTTAAATTTAAGAGACGGGTCAAACCCATTTGGGTTTATATAAATAAACTGATAAGGTTTGTAAACAGTTGATGAATTTTTATTATTCTTGCTAGCACAAGAAAAGTAAACTCTAGTTCCTTTTCATTCTTGTTTCCTGTGTGGATTCCATTGGAGGCTAGACAATTGGACAACTATGGGAGGCAGATCAGGATTGCTGGAATTACAGGAATAGCAAAGGAGTTTGCAGATCTGAATAAATGTATAGTTTCTATCACAGTTTCTATCTAAACACAAAGCAGATCCTTGGATGGGAATTGAAACTTGTTTAATTTTTCGTTGTACATGTTAAATAAATTCCCAACACTTCGAACCCAAATTACCCTACTCCAAGAGATGATGACTGTGTCTGTTCGTGATTTGCTTCCATGGGATTCCTTTCCCTGCTACACCGTCCATAGAGCACAACAAAACCCCTCAATTCATCGCCTCTTTTAGCAGAGTATACCCCCATTAGGTTTAAGGTGCTAAATAATAGAAAGCAGGATCGAACCATCTGTTTGTCCAAAAATTTTAAGAGTCAGTACGAAATCCTATTTGGATCCGTTTGATTGCAAGGGTGGAAAGAAAATGAATGACAGGGAATTGAATTGATTAGAATTTGTTTTAGAGAGAATTGTAATTAATGGTGTTTGATTGATATAATTTTTTACCTAATCCGTTTGGCTTTATTTTTCATCCAAATTGTTACTTTTTGGGATAAATATTTTTACAATTTATATTAAAATTTGTTTGGATTGCAAAAAAATAATAAAGAATAATTTTTGAAATTTTTTTGTGTACGTTTGACTTTATTTTTCATGCAAATTGTCAATTAAATGGAATTTTTACCATTGAATTTATAATATGTTTCCATTGCCAAAAAGTAAAAAAAATAAAAATAAAAAAATAAAAAAATGGAAAACATTTTCCCATCAAACCCATGGAAAAATAAAAGGTGGAAAATGTGTTTTAAATGGTTGTATCTAGAAAATGGGTGAAAATGAATTCTATGAAAAATTTATGCAATCAAACATCAAAATCTCAATTCCATCCCAATCAAACACTACCTTCGATTTCATGTAAAATTCGAAAATGTAAGAGTTGTTAAAAGAATATTTGGAACAAGCAAGTTTTAGCCAAAAATTAGACGAACCAAAATCAATTTTACCCCTTTCATCTCCTGACAAAAATCAAAAATAAAAAATAAATCATTTGTTTAATTATTTTAATTATCGTTTTGACTTTTGACCATTTGGCCTTTTTTCTAAAGCAAGTTTTAGCCGAAAATTAGATGAACCAAAATCCCTCACACTTTTTAAAAAGATTAAAATGTTTTTCATTTGTTAAACTATTTTAATTATATGTTCGACTTTTGACCATTTGACATTTTATTTTTTTAGCTGCCCGAATTTTATAATGTTCCCATTTTTCTGTCAACTTCTTTCCCATCAAATTGTCTTTTGAATAAACGAAGTGAAGAAATTATTAACTGTTTAATTTGATCTAAGTCTCAATACACCAACAACAATTTAATTAAAAAGAGTTATGCTTGGGGGGCAGGACTTGGGACAGGAAATGGCGCCCCCTGTTCCATACCCCCTCTCAAACCCTGTTTCTTTGTCTAAGACTCATTAAAAAATCAACCATGCTAGAGTGTCCAAGTTGGTTTACAAAAAGAGAATTGTCCAAATAATATAGCAACCTCCTATTGGAGGGTGCGAGTGGTCCGCAACTGGTAGGCCAGCCGCTCCCTTTCTATAGAGGGCTGCCACATCATTTGGACAACCTTCATTTTGTAATCCAACTTGGACAAAGTAGTATTATTCTTAAAAAATATCAAACCGCCTCCCACATTTTAGTTGTTTCCCTGTACAAATTGAGCACACCCCTTGTAATTAATTAACAACACTAAAAGATTCGAACACGTTGCGAAATTAATTATAATTATGAACAATGAAAGTTAGCACCTTCATCCCACAAAGATATGCATGATTTCCTTCTTTGTTTATCTCAAAATTTACAGGCAATTTTTCTTGTTGAGAGTATAATTAACATCTTAATTTTTTAATATACCCCTGTTTAATATGCCTTATTATTAACAAATATAAGTTTATTGTAAATTGTAAGTTTATTAGTGAATGACAATTATACCCTTGTAACTCTAAAAATTATTATAATTGTATCCCTAATTCGTCCCTATAAATATGAAATTTTGGTTTTCATTATAATATATAAAAGTCTATTGATTTTTATTCTTTTTTCTCTTTTTTTCTCCTTTTATAATACGTTATCAGTACGAAAGTTTAATTTTTCAAAGTTTAGTGAAAGTAGAAATTTTCTAAACATAATTATCTGTCACGTCTACTAAAATTAATTTAGTAACATGTGAATTTTTTTTCATATAACAACTACTTCTGCCAAAATTTGTCTGCACAATCGTGCATGAACTTGTATTTGCTTGCCATAATTCTTCCATAATTTGCCCGTCGCACATTCTGCCATGTGAAGAATCAATTTGTAAAAAAATTTCTATCCACCGTCGCCACACATAAACTTGTACTAATTCTGTCAATTTTCTACATATGTATTAATTTTGTCATGTAATGAATCCAGTCCCACTGTAATGAATTTGTTTTTCTACTTCTTCCCAACTTTTGTGCTTTTTCCCAATCATTACTACTGTAAAAAAAAAAAAAATTATCAAACATTATGTGAATAGTCAGCTTTAAATAATTTTTGTCCGTACATATATTAATTCATACTTTAATTCATGTACATCTTGCTCTAGGAGTTTTTTTATGGTCGTAAAATATACGTTTATGATGATCATTAAATATTCTTTGTATCTTTAACATGATTACATTTTTTTACGTTCTTTAAATTAATAACTTATTATGTTGTTGCTTCTAAAGTAACACAATATTATAATTAATATTCCTGAAAAATATTACTTATTTTTGAAGAGTATGAATTATATTTTTCAATATTCCTGAGAATATTGACATATGGCTTTTAAAGAAACAATTGTAAAATATAACGTGCTTTCAAAATATCACATGTTTCAAAGAACATATTATTTTAAATTAGTGTTTACCTCTGAAGGAAAACATGTATCTTATATCATGTTGATATTAACTACTTGATTAACTATTATGTGATGTTTAATAATAGTTTTCAAAACTGATTGTGTTTTCATTTTGCTTTATTATGTAGTTAATTAAACGACAAATATCACAAAGCTTAAGTTTGCAGTATTTGACATATCTGGCAAATTATATTGTCATGGATCATCAATGCTGATATACATTTTGTCTCAAAAAGTTTAGGAGAGACAATAAAAAAAGAAAACAAAAAATTTCTGCAGGATCGTGCCAAAACACTTACATTCCTTTATCATCATTTTCATGATAAATTGAAAATCGAATACCTCATTGAGAAGATCATTAGATTCTTTGGAAAAATTGACTGGAAGATTTGTTCATCAAAGGACTATAGTCCTCACCAAATATCGTTTTGAGTGTATGCACCTTTGTCTGCAAGATTTTAAAACTGTAAGTGAGTACAATTCTGAATTGTTCAAAATTGACTTTGTGTGAAGAAAAAATAACTGATGAAAATAAGTTGGAGAAAACTTTTTTCACCTTTCACGTTTCGAATGTACTCATGCAACAACAATATCATGATCATGTTTCAAAAAGTACTCAAAAATTATATATTGCTTGCTTGTGGCTAAATAAAATAATGAACTGTTAATAAAAAAATCATGGGTTACGTCAAATTAGTTTTGTACCATTACTTGAATCAAACGGTATTGCATTGCCTGAAGCAAATACAATATCAAGACAAGAACGTGGACGTGGACATAAACGTGATTTTGAACATGGACGCGGATGCAGACTTGGCCATGGAATAAACCATGGACGAAAGAATTAGCAAAATTATCAACAATAAGACAACAATGTCAAAATGCACAAAGCAAATAAAGTAGCATATCCAAAAATGAGCACGAAGAAAGTTGCTTTAGATGTGGAATGAAATGACATTGTGTACGTACCTGTCATACGAAAAATATCTTGTGTATCTCTACTAAAAGTCAATTAAAGGAAACGAAAAAGTGGAGACAAATTTTACTGATTTTAATGGTTCAACTAATGTGATTCATTTGGATGTCTCTGATTTCTTTATTGATCCAAATGGCAATATGGACCATTTGATTGGGGGTGGTATGATGGAAGATATAGATTAGTATACTTTCTATGTTTTTAGTATTTTCCCGTTGTTTAAAAATTCAATTTGAAATATGTCTTTACTTTTCAAAAAAAAAAATTGAAACTTTATTTTGCATTGTTAATTTCATAATATTAAATTATGTTTAATCATTTGAATTTTAATTCAAGACAATCCGTCTCGATAATGTTGATGAATTTAGATCACAAGCATTCAATAATTATTGTATATCAATTAAGATTGCGATCAAAGCTTCAATTGCATATGTTCATACACAAAATAGTTTAGCGGAGCCGTTTATTAAACGTCTACAATTTATTGCTAAACCATTACTTATGAAAACAAAATTTCCAACTTTTGTTTAGGGTCATATATATCTCATGCTACATCATTGGTTCGTGTAAGTCTGACTATCTATTTTTTTTTTTTTTTTTTTACCAATATTCACCTTTGCAACTTGCATTTGATCGTGAATCTAATATTTCTTACTTACGGGTTTTTGGTTACACTGTCTAAGCCCAATTTCACCCTACAACGTACTAAAATGGGTCACTAACAAAAACTTGAAATTTATGTGGATCTTGATTTACCATTTATTATTAGATATCTTGAACATTTAACATGTGATTTATTTACTGCATGTTTTGCAGATTGTCATTTTGACAAAATAACTTTTCCACATTTGGGAGGGATAAACTATATCATGAAAAATAAGGTAAAACTTCTTGGAATAAAACAACTATTTCACTTTGATCCTTACATCAATCAATGTGAGCAAGATGTTGAAAAAATCATTTATTTGTAAAAAATTGCAAATTAATTACCTGATATTTTTGTTGACACAAAAGAGTGATAAAGTCATATATACTAATAGAAAAATATTCCAGTAAAAATTGATGTCTCTGAAGGATAATCTATTTTAGCAAATGAATTTCAAATATGGCAGAAGCGTGGTTGATCAGTTGGTTCAAAAAATTTTGTATCTTGAAATAGAAAGATACAGGCGAAAAATCAACCAAAAATTTTAGAAGAAATAACATTAGAAAAGATTGATCAATTAAAAAATTGAAATTATGGTTCTTGAAAAACCACAAATGTTCGAAAATAATGAGATTTCAATAAATTATATATTATCTCATAATTTATGAGCACGAAATAATATTGCCATTTAACGGCCAAAACAAAAGAAGACTGTAAACATAGAAATGATTGGCCAAAATGAAAAGAAGTCTGTACGGAATTGAATTTCTTAGAGAAATGAAAAGTATTTGGATATGTAGTTCGAACACCTGAAAATTAATTTTTATTAGGATAGAAATGAATTTTTGTACGAAAGAGAAATAAAAATAATGAAATTATAAGATACAAAGCTCAACTCATAGTTCAAAGTTTCTAACAAAAATTAGGAATTGATTGTGAGGAAACATATTCTCCCGTAATAGACTCCGATGACTTTTAGATTCTTAATTAGGTTGACCGTGTCACAAATGCTCGATATGCACCTTATGGATGTAGTAATTGTCTATTGTATACTTCATTTGACAGTGACATGTATATGAAAGTCCCCTAAGGACTTAAAGTGCCAAGAAAAAAATGATACATGCTGAGAATCATGTTCTCAATTAAATTATAAAGATCATTATATGAATTGAAACAATCCAGACGTATGTGGTATAATTGTCTTAGTGAATATTTGTTGAATGAATGTTATAAAAATGACGATATATGTCAATGTGTTTTTATAAAGAAAACAAATATTGAATTTGCAATTGTGACAGTTTATGTTGATGATTTAAATTTAATTGGAACTCTTGAAGAGTTCAGCAAAACTGCAAATTATTTAAAAAATGAATTTGAGATGAAAGATTTGAGAAAAATTAAATTTTGTCTCAAGTTGCAAGTTGAACATTTTGGAGAATGGTTATTTGTTCATCAATCTACATATACAAAAAAGTTTTAAAACATTTTTATATAGATAATGCATCTCTATTGGCATCACCTATGGTTGATTCATAACTTGATGTGGAAAAAAAAAATTCTATTTTTGTTCACTTGAAGATTGAGAAAAGGTTATTGATCCTAAAGTACTAATAAGTGTGAGTTTTTGCACTTATTCAAATAATTAAATTTGGATATTTGCGAGTTTTCGTTAGCATTTTAATATTTAAATTAGTTATTTATATTATGTAGGTGATCCAAAGCCAAAATCTCAAATTGAAGGAGAAAATGGATAAAAGGAAGGAAAAAAGACCAGAAGTGCACAAAAAAGATGACCTTGGAGACTGAGGTGTACAAGTGTCAAAAGTTTAAGGACATAGGGTTGCAATTTTTAGAGGGCATGATCGAAAGGAAAGTATTAGGGGACTTGGGCTGCAAAAAAGAGAAAATTCGGGGACTTGGGCAGCAAAAAGAGGAAACCATGGAAGCGGCGCTGCAGTGCTAAGTTGCTGAAACATGGATCCAATGGTCTCTTTGGCTGTTTTACATGAGTTTTGAGACCATTTTGCAATTATAAAAATGCGATTTTAGGCCTTTTAAAAGGGAATTGGAGCCATTTTTTGGGGATTCAACTCTCCTTCTTCACATCAAGAAAAAATCTTAGTTTCTCTCCATTTTCTTCTCTTCTTTTTCTTTTATTTCTTTGGAATTTTTGGGTAAACTTGGTGCTTGTTGATTGTGAGATAGCTTGAAGAAGAAGATCCATTAATATTGAAGAACTCTCCACAATTTCTCTCCTTATCAATAAGATTTTCTTTATTTAATCTATTTTTCTATTAATGGGATGTATGATTTTGTTGGTTATTGGTGAATATTTCATAGATAACTAAACATATGTGTGATTGTGGGTGATTTCAAACCTGAGTAATGATTTTCAATTGATTTGTGTTTTATAGCTCTCTTGATTGATGTGTTTAATCCATTGTTATAAATGTTAATTTTGATCTTCTTGATTGTTTAGGTGTACAACTAAATGATTGAGTTGTTTCAATGAATGCTATTTTGGAATTTATAGTACATAATAGCTATTTATTCAAAAATCTTGTAGCAATTGCATTTTAATAGATTATGAGGAATTTTCAATTGATTGTATGTGGATTAGCACTTCAGTGAGTAAATCGAGCTTGTGAGTTTGCCCTTAATTTAATTCATCTCTTTTATTGTAATACTTTTGTTAAATTAAATCCAGAGAGCTTGTTCTAGGTTGTTTAATGAATAGAGTTGAGTAAAAAACTTGTTTTATTTAACTAACATGTAAGAAGATATTGAGATAATTGAGTTTATAATTATTCTCGAATCGTCGTTAATCTAAAGAACGAAAATACATTGAGGTAATTGATAGGAAAATCATTCTCGTGGTAACGAAATTGACACGATCCGTCCCGAATTACCCTAATGGACTAGACACGTGTCGTGCTCCGATGGTAAATACCGGCTAAATGTCGGACCCACCACCAAGGCAACCGTGACCTGCTTTAACTGTGACATACATTTAAATTTTTTTACAGAGTTTACTTTAAAATATCGACTAAAACCACCTGGAAATCAACAAACACCTCATACAAACATTCATACCAACTATTTTGGAAACCACCATTTCCATCAATACCATCACAACAAAATAAAATGAAACCAAATTTGACCGAGTACTTCTACTACAAAACATCAAGTTTTCATGCAAGCATTACCTCCATTGTAACACCCAACAACAAAGTGCACATCAACAAAATATTAGACCAAGTGTCAAATACACAAGACTCCCCAACAAATTATTACATATCATGATAAAGTTAAAATCATACAACTAAATGATGACGACCAGACTTTTAGACTTCAACAAGCTTTCCAAGTATCTCAAGTTCAACGGCCTCCTGATAGGAAAAAACATGACAAAATATATGAGCTTGTAACTCAGTGAATGAATAATTTTGCAAACAAATATTCTTTTTTCCATTTATGCTAACTTTCTGAAAATCTTTATATCTTAGCAGCTTTAAAAACATTTTGAAAGCTATAATACTTTTAGAATTAAATATAATGGAATTATAAAAACCTTTATTCTGTAAACTGCATAAACTAAGTTCTGTATTTTGAAATCTGATAAATTGTATAATTCTGAAAATCTGTAAATCTACAACTGAATAAGCATAATATGATATAATAAAGTGTCACACCAATAAGTATCCCAAAGAATAGCCTTACTCCTGACAGAGTAATCTCAATGTACAAGGCAAAGTCATTCAAATCTGATAATCTGGTCATACGTACGCAGAGTTGCCCCAAAGGCTAAACACCCTAGTACACGGCCCAAAGCCTTGTGTATACGAGAGTGGGTCTCAAAGACCTCTGATAATCTGGTCATCCACTGTAGAAACACATTCATATCAGTGCAAAGCGGGTAAATCACCATATGCCGTCATACACTGTGTAAACACATTCACACAGTGCAAACAAGGGTGAAATCACCAGGGTATTTTTGGTGGTTTTTAAAATAACTTAGATATGCTAAAATATTAATACTAATATAAGATGCTTATGAAATTTAACTTAACTGAATTTAACTTTTAAAAATAACAGGCTGTACATTATTATAAAAAAAATCATGCTGTCATACGGTCTGAGCGAAATAAATAATTTTCAGATCTAATATAATTTAAATAAATACTTGTTTCTGAAAAATAAGTTTTTTTCACTCATAAAGTACGAGCTACAAGTTAGATTGGTTGATAAACGTTCCCAATTTTCTCGTCACCACCTGAAATACGATATGAATAACCAATTTAATCACAATCGAAACAAGAACTCTTAATATCTAATGCTATACTATTTAAACTAATTTTCTCGATACTTGAAGAAATTCCCCAACTTCTTCATTTAAACAATAGGGATTAATTACACTTTCTACTCCATTTACTAATAATTAATTCATCGACATAACCTTCATTCCATGCATAATGTAATACTCACTTCAATCTAGTGACCACTAGTGACTATAATTCCACCAATTAAATTTCCTTTTGTCCCATAATTCATACATCCCACTAAGTATTTCATCAACCCCATCATTTTCCCACCAAATATCATTACTTAATAATCCAATTGAGAATCTAGGGTTTGCTAAAAACTGAAATTTCTTACCTTAATGAAATTGAAAATTAAAAAAACCAAGAAATTTGAGCTCCAATCGCACCCTTATTCCATAAATCTGAAATTTTCGAACCAAGTCAAAACCCTAGAAATTTAACATAATATAATCTCTACCTTTTGAAGAAAATAAAGACCATAAAAGAATAAAATATAAGTTTAAAATATCTCTTTACCCTTCTTCTTCTTTTTCTTCTCTTCCTTTCTCCTTTTCCTTCTCTTTTTCCCTTTCTTTTTCTTCTTTTCCGCGTTTTTCTCCTTCTTTGTCGGGTTCCTTTTCTTCTACTGTGTGTTTTGTGTGTTTTCAAATGAAAAATGGGTCAAAATATCTATTTAAAATGGGGCCTAAGTCAAAACTTGCAAAAGAAGCCCCTCCACTCTCATTTAAAAATATTAAGGTTCTAAATAGCGTAATGCGTGGAGGCCAAGTTAAGGACTAGGCGAGTTTAGGCGAGGCTAATGCGTAAAAAATATTTTTCTTATTTTAATATTATTTTAATTTTTAATCAATAAAAAACATTTAATAATAAATAAAAAATTGTAATAAAAAAATTTTAAAAAAATGTGCGCCTAGGCACACTTATGCGTGCCTAATCATGCCTTATCGGTCAACGTCTTGCGTTGACTGCTATATTATGCGTCAAACGATTTTGCTTGGCGCCAAGATGCGTTATTTAGAACACTGAAAAATATTATTCGGCCCTTATACTTCCATTATTAGAAATGTAATTTCTCAACTTAAAATGTATCCAATTAAATCCTCAAGTATTGCGAATTTATAAAATAAACACCACCAAAATAATTTTTCTAATTTTAGTCCTTATTTGACTTGACTTTGACTAGTCAATTATTGACTTTGACTAAAAGAAAGTTTGGTTGTAACAATCTTACCTCCTTAAAGAATTTCGTCCTTGAAATTCAACTCGCAACTAACTAGTCACTGAATAAATGGGGATATTGAGCACGCATCTGATCCTCGTTCTCCCATGTAGCCTCTTCTAGCGTCTGATTTTGCCAAAGAACCTTCACAAGTGAAATTGTCTTGTTCCGTTGAATTTGCACCTTTCTGTCTACAATTTTCACCGGTTCTTCTATATAAGTCAAATTCTCCTTCAACTGAACTGGTTGAGCCTCTAAAATATGGGAAGGATCTGCAATGTACTTGCGAAGCATAGAAACATGAAAAACATCATGGATCTTGGATAATTCACCTGGCAGATTCAAACGATATGCAACTGGGCCAATCCGTTCAGTAATTTGATAAGGTCCAATATATCGTGGACTCAACTTGCCTCGTTTGCCGAATCTCAACACCCCTTTCCAAGGCAACAATTTCAAAAATACTCTATCTCCAATTGCAAATTCAAGATCTTTCCCGCGCCTATCTACGTAATCTTTGTCTATCTTGTGCTGTCTTTAACTTTTCTCTGATCAATTTCACATTTTCTGAAGCCATTTGAGCCAATTCAGGGCCTAATAACTCTCTTACCAGCTTCATCCCAACACACTAGCGTTCTGCACCTTCTATCATATAAAGCTTCAAAATGAGCCATTTCTGTACTGGAGTGGTAACTGTTATTGTAAGCAAAGTCCATCAAAAACAAATGAGTATCCCAGCTACCTTTGAACTTCCAAAACACAAGCCCTCAACATATCCTCAAGAGTCTGTATGGTCCTCTCTGACTGACCATCTGTCTGAGGATGAAAAGTCGTACTAAAATGTAGTTTAGTGCCCAAAGCTTCCTGCAAACTAAGCCTAAAATTTAGATGTAAAACGATGATCCCTATCTGATACAATAGATAAAGGAATACCATATAAGCTCACTATCTCATCCACATACAGCTTTGCCAACTTATTTAAAGAATAAGTAGCTTTGATCGGTAGAAACTTAGCAGTCTTGGTCAAACGATCTACAATAACCCAAACACTATCATGACCACTCTGAGTATGAGGAAGACCAAATAAGAAATCCATAGTAATGTGCTCCCATTTCCACTCTAGAATAGGCAATGGCTATAAAAATCTTGCTGTTTTATGACGAACTGGCTTTACCTGCTAACATATAAGACATTTAGATACAAAATCCGTTATCTCTCTCTTCATACCAAGCCACCAGTAATGATATTTCAATATGTGATACATTTTAATACTGCCTGGATGACTAGCATAAGCATAACTATATGCTTCTTCCAAAATCTCCTTCTTCAATTCTGGGATATTTGGAACACATAATCTATTACCCATAACCAGTGCACCATCATCTCTTATCACATAATCTGTTCTTAGCCCAGCACTAACTTCTGCTTTCAATGTTCTCAGTGTCGGGTCTTGAGATTGAGTTTCTCTAACCTTATCAATCAAAGTAGGCCTCACCTGGAAATAAGCTAATACTGCACCTGAAGTAGTAGCTGACAATTGAGCATGCAACTTTTTAAACTCAATCTTGCAATCATAATCCTTTATCAATTCTAACCATCTTTTTTGTCTCAAATTCAATTCCTTTTGATCGAAGATATACTTCAAGCTTTTATGATCGGTAAATATTTGACATTTTTCACCATAAAGATAATGTTTCCAAATCTTCAGTGATAACACCACTGCGGCTAACTCCAAATCATGTGTTGGGTAGTTCAACTCATGCTTCTTCAATTGTCTTGAAGCATAGGCGATAACCTTTCCATTCTACATTAAAACACAACCCAGTCCTTGGCGTGAAGCATCACTATAAATCACAAACTCCTCACCAGGAGATGGAAGAGTAAGTATAGGAACAGAAACTAATCTTTTCTTCAACTCTTGAAAACTCTTTTCACATTCCTCAGTCCACACAAATTTGGAATTCTTACAAGTCAAACTAGTCAGAGGAAGAGCAATTTTGGAAAAATTTTTTACAAACCGACGATAGTAATCTGCTAGCCCTCCGTATTTCTGTAACATTAGTACGGCATTCCCATTTCATTATCACCTCAATTTTTCGAGGATCTACATAGATGCCTTCTGAGGAGATAACATGACCTAGAAACACAATTTTATCCAGCCAGAATTTACATTTGCTGAATTTAGCATACAACTGCTTATCTCGCAAAGTACGTAAAATAATCCTTGTGTGCTCAGTATGCTCATCACGACTGCGAGAATAGACCAATATATCATCAATAAAAATAATCACAAATTTGTCTAAATATGGGTGAAGCACCCTATTCATCAAGTCCATAAATGCAGCCAGAGCATTAGTTAATCCAAACGGCATCACCAAAAATTCATAATGGCCATATCGAGAACTGAAAGTTGTCTTTGGTACATCCACATCTCTAATTCTGAGCTGATGATACCCCGAATGCAGATCGATCTTTGAAAATACCGAGGCACCTCTAAGTTGATCAAACAAATCATCAATGCGAGGCAAATGATACTTGTTACAGATAGTCAATTTATTCAACTGTCTATAGTCAATACATAATCTTATTGTGCCATCTTTCTCTCTTTACAAACAAGACTGGTGCTCTATATGGGGATACACAGGGTCTAATGAAACCTTCATCAACCAAATCTTGTAATTGTACCTTTAATTCTTTCAACTCTTTCGGAGCCATCCGATAAGGTGCCTGTGAAATAGGTGCTGTCACGGGGATCAAATCAATAGAAAACTCGATCTCCTTGTCTGGGGGTAATCCCGGGAGGTCTTCTGGAAAGACATCTGAAAATTCTCGTATAACTAATATGTCGTCAATTTTCAGCTTAATGGTCTGAATATCAATCACATGAGCCAAATATACATGACAACCCTTTTTGAGCATTCTCCGAGCATCCAGAACAGATATCACACAAGATGGCAATATTCTGCGCTCTCTAGTGAGAACAATTTCAAACTCTCCTGGACTTCTAAATACCACTTCCTGACGAAAACAATCAACTGAAGCCTGGTGGTAGGATAGAAAGTCCATTCCCAAAATAACATTAAAATCATGAATATCAAGTGGAACTAGATCTGCTTTTAACTTATGATTATTCACCCTAATCCCACAATCCTTATATAACCGATCAGCTAAAAATGAATCCCCTACTGGAGTCGTTACTACCAACTCATTGTTTAAAGGCTCTGACATATGATTAGCATGGCTAGCAAGTGCATGAGAAATAAAGGAGTGGGTAGTACCTAAATCAATTAAAGAACGAGCATTTCTACCAAAAATAGATAACATACCCACTACCACATTTGGTGACTTCTCTGCCTCTTGCTGGGTCACAACAAACATCTTGACATGAGTCTTGGATCGACCCTGTCTAGAAGCACTGCCCCTAGCAACATTAGATGGTGCGCCACCCGTCGAACCTGCTGCTGTAGCTCTCTGATCCTGGTTTTGTCTAGTTGTACTAATCCCTGGCTGAGAAAATACAATCTGAGGTGTTCCCATCTGCTGAGATCGAGCTGGACAATCTTTCCTTAGGTGTCCCATCTGACCACACTGGTAACAAACCCCAACTTCTCTGAGACACTCGCCTGGATGAAACTTTCCACAGGACTGGCATTGTGGAAAACTATGGTGATCGGAACCTTCATTCTATCTCACTCCCTGAAATCTCTGTGTAGAACCCTGCACACGAGAATGGCTCCCCACCGACTGCTGTACAAAATTCTGACTATGTCTCGATCCTTGACTAGACCCAGAACTCCGAGATTTAGATTTAAAACTGCCAGAGTTACTGACACCTGGCCAAAATCCTTTTCTGTTCTTTTTGAAGCTTTCTCCTGAGGTTCCTTTTTTACTGCGACCACCACGGAAGGTCATTTATGCTCCTTGATTACGTCCTTCATGAATGGCTGCCTCCACCCTTAATGCTGCCTCTACCAACATACCAAAATTTTGAAGCCCATGTGCGGTAACCATAGGCCGAATATCGGCTCTTAATCCTTGCTCGAACCGTCTACACCTATCTCTTTCCTTAGCAACTAAGGCTCTGGCATACTTAGACAGTTCTACAAACCTTACATGATATTCAGCAACCGACATCGACCTCTGAACCAATCTTAAAAATTCATTTTGTTTCGCGTCCCGATAGAATGGAGGGCTTTGACTGCAATTTGGTAGGGGCTTAAATGAAAGAAAGTTCAAGATATGAGGACCAAATTGTACTAATTCAAAGATGAGGGATGAAATCGGGCAAGGACAGAACGTTCAAGGATCTGAGCTACAAATATGAAAAAATTCATGCGACCGCATGGATTAAAACCATGCGACCGCATGAATTGATCCGAGACGTCAAACCATTATTTTGGTTTGCCTATGCGACCGCATGGGATATAACCATGTGGCCGCATAGAGTTAAAAAATAGGGTGGTTTAAATTCTCGTCTAGAATTTTATTTTGGCCCAACTTGTATTATTTTCTAGTTTTTTATTGGTAGATATTTTAGGATATTCGTTTTGTGTGATAAAATATCCTATAATATCTATATTATATTATAAAATATACTAAAATATCTTAATTATATTATAATATACATAATATTCTAAATATCTCATATTTATAGTATTTTATTTTTTTACTTAACCTCTAAGTCTTGAAAAATGCTACTTGTATATCAAAAGTTGTACATAAGGGTATCCACCCTCTCACATGGGAGGGGGGCCCACTCGAATAAAATTTATCAACAATTAAATCCCAAAAAGTGTCTAATAAGTGTGCAAAAGCGCACTTATCAATATACTTTCCAATGTTTTCATCCAAAGCTCAGCATCAACTCGATCAGGTATACCATATTTCTCCCTAAGTTTCATGGCCCTCTCAATAGAGTTATCCCTGTTAGAATTGGATAAAAGGGAAGCAATAACAACAACTATTCTGTCAGTGGCATGGTCAGGTTGCACCTGAAACTGTTGAACAGATTCTGCGGCCCCACTGGTCCCTTCAACATGTCCTCCCTCAGGAGCATCACGAGCTTGAGATACTGGATTTTGTTGTCTGCGAGTTCTACGACCACCACACATGACTTACCTACAATAATGTAGGATATATGACATCAGATACATGCAGTGTTACCTATAAACTCTAGAACCATGCTCTGATACCAATTGACACGACCCGTCCCGGATCACCCTAATGGACTAGACATGCATCGTGCGCCGATGGTAGATACCAGCTAAATGTCAGACCCACCACCAGGGTAACCGTGACCTGCATTGACTGTCGCATACATTTATAAAAATTTGACAGAGTTTACTTTAAAATATGGACTAAAACCACCTGAAAATCAACAAACACCTCATACAACATTCATACCAACTATTTTGGAAATCACCATTTCCATCAATACCATCACAACAAAATAAAATGAAACCAAATTCGACAGAGTACTTCTACTACAAAACATCAAGTTTTCATGCAAGCATTACCTCCATTGTAACACCCAACAACAAAGTGCACATCAACAAAATACTAGACCAAGTGTTAAACACACAAGACTCCCCAACAAATCATTACATGCTATGATAAAGTTAAAATCATACAACTAAATGATGATAACCAGGCTTTTAGACTTCAACAAGCTTTCCAAGTATCTCAAGTTCAATGGCCTCATGATAGGAAAAAACATGACAAAATATATGAGCTTGTAACTCAGTGAGTGGATAATTTTGCAAACAAATATTCTTTTTTCCATTTATGCTAACTTTCTGAAAATCTTTATAACTGTTAAATCCCACATCGACTGATTACAGTGCCTAGGATCAATTTATATATTGTGGGCAAACCTCACCTTACAAACCGATTTTGTATGGGTTGAGTTAGGTCCAATTTCTTAACATGGTATCAGAGCCAGGCCCAGTTTCGATGTTGGGCCCTCAATATCGGTTTCCACAGTCGTATAGCAAAGTCCACGCTGTGCGTGAGGGGGGTGTGTTAAATCCCACATCGACTGATTACAGTGCCTAGGATCAATTTATATAGTGTGGGCAAACCTCACCTTACAAGCCGGTTTTGTATGGGTTGAGTTAGGTCCAATTTCTTAATAATAACTTAGCAGCTTTAAAAACATTTTGAAAGATGTAATACTTTTAGAATTAAATATAATGGAATCATAAAAACCTTTATTCTGTAAATTGCATAAACTAAGTTCTGTATTCTGAAATATGATAAACTGTATAATTCTGAAAATCTATAAATCTACAACTGAATAAGCATAATATGATATATTAAAGTGTTACACCAATAAGTACCCCAAAGAATAGCCTATCATGACAGAGTAATCTCAATGTATAAGGCAAAGTCATTCAAATATGATAATATAATAATCCGGTCATACGTACCCAGAGCTGCCCCAAAGGCTAAGGCACCCTAGTACACGGCCCAAAGCCTATGTGTGTACGAAAGTGGGTCCCAAAGACCTCTGATAATCTGGTCATATACTGTGGAAAACACATTCACATCAGTGCAGAGCGGGTAAATCACCATATGTCGTCATACACTGTGTAAACACATTCACACCGGTGCAGACAAGGGTGAAATCACTAGGGTACGTTTTGGTAGTTTTTAAAATAACTTAGATATGCTAAAATATTTAATACTAATATAAGATGCTTATGAAATTTAACTTAACTAAATTTAACTTTTAAAAATAACAGGCTGCACATTATTGTAAAAAAAATCATGTTGTCGTACTGTCTGAGCGAAATAAATAATTTTCAGATCTAATATAATTTAAATAAATACTTGTTTCTGAAAAAATAAGTTGTTTCACTCACAAAGTACGAGCTACAAGTTAGATTGGCTGATAAACGTTCCCAATTACATCGTCACCACCTGAAATACGATATGAATAACCAATTTAACCACCTAATGATATACTATTTAAACTAATTTTCTCGATACTTGAAGAAATTTCCCAATTTATTCATTTAAACAATACGGATTAATTACACTTTCTACTCCCTTTACTAATAATTAATTCATCGACATAACCTTAATTCCAAGCATAATGTAATGCTCACTTCAATCTAGTGATCACTAGTGACTATAATTCCACCAATTAAATTTCCTTTTGTCCCATAATTCATACATCACATTAAGTATTTCATCAACCCCATCATTTCCCACCAAATATACTTACTTAATAATCCAATTGAGAATCTAGGGTTTGCTAAAAACTGAAATTTCTTACCTTAATGAAATTGAAAATTAAAGAACCAAGAAACTTAAGCTCCAATCGCACTCTTATTCCATAAATCTGAAATTTTCGAACCAAATCTAAAACCCTAGAAATTTAGCATAATATAATCTCTACCTCTTGAAGAAAATAAAGACCATAAAAGAATAAAATTCAAGTTTAAAATACCTCTTTACCCTTATTCTTCTTTTTCTTCTCTTTCTTTCTCATTTTCCTTTTCCTTCTCTTTTTCCCTTTCTTTTTCTTCTTTTTCGCGTTTTTCTCCTTCTCTGTCGGGTTTCCTCTTCTTTTACTGTGTGTTTTCAAATGAAAAATGGGTCAAAATGTCTATTTAAATGGGGCCCAAGTCAAAACTTGCAAAAGAAGCCCCTCCACTTTCATGTAAAAATATTATTCGGCCCTTATACTTCCATTATTAGAAATATAATTTCCCAACTTAAAATGTATCCAATTAAATCCTCAAGTATTGCGAATTTATAAAATAAACACCACCAAAATAATTTTTCTCATTTTAGTCCTTATTTGATTTGACTTGACTTTGACTAAAAGAAAGCTTGGTTGTAACAGAAATACTCCCTAATCACATGTTTTCACATATTTGATTTAAAAACTACTTTGTTTACTTCTAAATTCAAGTTTCACATATTTGATTTAAAACTGCTTTGTTTACTTCATAATTCAAGTCTTTTATACTTTAAATTTATTGCTTGCTTTAGGTCAATGAACAAAACCCCCCATTTAATCAATTTCGTATTTTCCTACAAATTTTATTTTTTATTGTGCAATTGACAAAATTGAACCAATCCACTGCGAAAAATGATCCTTACTTGTCATATAGTATTTAAGACGATACATTTAAGATAAGTAAGGAAAATTAATTAGTACGTAATTTGGACGGTATCAAGTACCATATTTTAGTGCAATTGAGAATTAATTTATCTTGCAAACTGCACCCGACCCAATATAGCTTTTTTTATAAATTTCATTGTAAAATATAGCTCTGCACAAACTCAAAGATATTGAAATGGTGTTAAATATATTTTTTGTTACCTGAAAGTGCTATTGATTTGTGATTATTTCTTTATCAAAAGTCGGGATCTATTTTAGTGGGATATGCAGATGCATGTTATTTTTTAATCCACATAAAGTTAAATGACAAACATGATATGTGTTTACACGTGAATAAACATTAATATCATAGAGATCTGTGAAGTAAATCTTCACAACAACATCTTCAAATCATTCTGAAATTATTGAAATCTATGAAACAGCTAGAGAAAATGTATGGTTGATGAATATGACCCATCATATCCAAGCATTATACAGATTAATTTCAACAAAAGATAGTCCAACAATCTTATATGAAGACAATACAACTTGTATTGCATAACTCAAAGGAACTTATATTAAAGGTGATAAGACGTAAAATTCTTTCATACACATAAGTTTCAGAAGAATGATGACATCGATGTTCAACAAATTTGCTCAAGTGACAATGTGATTGATTTATTCACAAAAATACTGCCAGCATCAACATTTCAAGAAATTTGTTCACGAGATTGGAATGTATCGACTCAAAAATTTTCAATGATCAACATCAAGGGGAGTAGTTGTACTCCTTTTCCTTTGTTTATGTTTTATCCCACTAAATTTTTCTAACAAGATTTTAATGAAGCGCATCATTTATTTTTAATATTTCAAAATACCTGTACTATTTTTCCTTCATTTGATATTTTTGTTTTATTGAAATTTTTTTAAACAAAGATTTAACGAGATACATATTTTATAATGTGTTATTCAAGAGTGAGTGTTGTAAATGATAAGTTTATTAGTGAATGACAATTGTACCATGTAACCCTAGAAATTATTACTATTGTATCTTTAATCATAATATGGGGATTTGGTTCTCATTATAATGCATACAAGTCTATTGACTTTTATTTTCTCTTATTTTTTTCTATCCTTTTATAACAAAGCTATTGCTATCATTATGCAATGTAGGGACATATTTTAAAAAAAAAATGTAAGTAAAATTTATAATTTTAATAAATATTAATTAAAATTTCTCAACCTTTATGAAAATAGAAATAAATATATCTTTATAGAACATATGTCGTATAAGAGTAAGAGGATGTTTGGCTAAGGCTTGAGAGAAAAAGTCAAAAGTCACTTTTAAAAACTCTCTTTTTTTTTTTTTTTTTTTTTGTCTTCGAACATGTCTAAATAATTAACATTTTTTAAAATCAATTCGAACATCAACATAGGAAAAAAGGGCCAGGAGTTAAAGGTTTGGAACAGAGTTAAACCCATAGTAAAAAGAAAGAAATAAAAATAAATTTTAAAGGGTTAAAGAGTGTGAATCAATAGGATTGACAAATATTATTTTATTGTTGTAAAATTATGAACCATGCTACATAGTTATCAGACCTGGTCAAGGTACTGGGTCATCGAATTACTGGTCAGACCGATGGGTCATTACTTAAAAATAATTTAATAGTGTTTAAAGTTTAATTTTTTATTTTTTTTGCTTGAGACAAAATCAAATTTTCAAGTTCTTTGTCACTAATTTTTTTTATACATTTAATAATTTTTTGAACTCATTTATTAGTGATAATGGTTAACTTTTGATTTTATAATTTTGTATATTCTATTAAAAAAAATTTTCTTTTTGTGATGTACAAATTAGTTATTAGTTATTATTAACCAAAAAATTATGTGTATTATCTATTCAATTTATCTTAATTAAAATTATTTTTTTTTTCAAACAAAATAATTATTTGAAATTATAAAATGAATGAAAATGTTGGACTAATTCAAATTATTCATATATTAGATGTAGTTCATTACACAAAAAGACAATAAAATGTTATTCACACTAGTGACAAGGTCATGCTCTAGTTAGTTAGAGCCTAGAAGTCAAGTGTTCAAATCCTTGGTACCTAATAAAATATAAATGTAGAAGAGTTTTGAAATTTGGTTGACCTAGCCCGAAAATACTTATTAAAATCGGTCCGACCCGGACGGTCGGCCCAATTTTGACTGGGACACTTGCATTTATATAAATTGAGCTTGCTCGACCCGGACAAGGACCTGGCTCACCGGATTAGAGGGCCGATCGTGCTGGGCCGGACCGAGTTTAATAACTACGTCATACTATGTGTATAATCGATATTGACAACCTCTCATATTAGAGGGAGGTCCACAAGAGAAATTGTCAACCTCGATTGTACAAATAACAAAATTTGATAATTATTGATGTGTATTTACTCGTATCATAATATTTAAACAACTCTTACTCATTCTAAAAAAATGTATTCTATTCGGGTTGTAATCCCATTAAAATCCTATGAATAGAGTAATTCTTATCATAAAATAATACACAAATGAGTTTCAATTTTTTTATTTTATTTTATTATATTTCTGTATTCTTCCTTAATTTTATAACATTTATGAGTTTTTAACCCGTAATCAAACCAATATTTTTTTTTGAAAATTTAATTGCCCGATGTTGTTAGTTTTTTACAACAATCTTATTATAATGACAAATTCAATGAAAGAGTAGATACGTGTCAATATATTATTTTAAGTTTAAAAAAATAAAAACACTCAATCACTATGTGTCACACCATCATGTCACCTCCATTTTTGTCATTGCCCCGTTCGAGGAACATTGTAAATATCTTATTTCTTATATAAAACTTTTTTTTTTAATTGAAATTATCTACATCATTGTAAATATATACTTCTAGAAGTTCAAATGTTTTGCTTTTGCTCCGTTTTACTGAAATGCTATGCTAGGTGGTTGGTGGTTATTGTCATGTAACAAAAACTATGTTATTATAACCCACGTATGCCTAAACTAAAGGCTGGTTTGACATAGTTTTTAGAGAATATATATTTTGAAAATAGAATTTTGAAGAATGTATGGTTAAAAAGTTTGAAAATTATAGGTGTATGTGCAAATTATTTTATTAAAAAAATGTGTGATTAAAATTATGTTTGAAAAAAATAAAATTTAAAAAATTTGTGAAAAAAAGGGACTAAGTATTTAATGATTCGTTAGAATTTCTTTTGATGTAATAATGCATTGATCTAAATGCTACTAAAGCCATAAAAAATTATCTAAAATAATTCATTTACGAATCACACCATAGGAATTAGGGAAAAAATTGCTTGTTTATAACTCACGCCAATTGAAAAGGTATTAAACCCACAAGTTTTTTTAAATCCAAAACACACTTTTCACTTATAATTAAATTAACTTAAAAGTAAAAATCTCTCCCAAACATGTCATAAAAATATAGGATAAAAATATATGTACAAATATATTTGTACAAAATATGTACCCTCTCACAAAAATGTGGACTCCACGTAAATTCAAAAATATCGATTGCCTGATCCCTACCTCTATTGTGTATAATGTATAAGAAATTTTGTAAATAATTTTGTACGTATAGAATGATCCTAAAATATATCTCAAGTTGTATGACATGAAATCCAAGCTTATGGGATAAACATGATTGGTGGCCCATAGAATATGGATAAACTTAGGCGCCCACGGTCCTAACAAAACCGGAAACTCGGAAAACGGTTTTTCCTTTCAAATTTCCGTTTAAAAGGAATTCCGGAAAACCAGGAGAAAATGAACTTCGACCCCGCAACCTCGATCCCCGATATGTGGCCATTCGACCGCACTCTGACACCTTCACGTGGCTTTCACGCGCTCTTACAAATTGTTTTTTGTTCATATTTGCATGGGCACCCTTCCCAATTGCTTGCTTATTACACGCCGCCTGTCAACTTTTGGTTCTTTTCAAAATTATAAGTTACTTGAATTCATAAACCAAGTTTTAAGTATTATTATTTCAAATTCCAAGCCCAAAATTTTAAAATATAAAAATTAGATTTTCATTAATTAATTATTTAATTTAAAGTCACAGTTATAAAATTCATGATCACAATTACGTAATTAAAGATCACTATTAATTTATTGGTCACATATTATCGAATTAATTGAGCACAGATTGTTTTCGAGATCACAAATAAAAGGAATTCTGGGTCATCGATTATTTCGAGGTCACAAATTAAATTTTTTATAGGTCACAGATTATGTCGAAATCACAAATCAACAATTTTATAGGTCACTGATTATTTTGAAATCACAAATCATAAAAATTATAAGTCACAGATTATCGAGTTATGTGGTCATAGTTTAATAGTTAGTCACAACAAATTTGTCACATTTACTCGACCTCGACGCCAATCCAATACTTTGTCACAAACATTGCCCCACCGTCGCCAACCACCACCTCCACCTCTGATAAACACTTCCCCATGACAACCACCACTATTAGATCTCCAGCCACCAACCACGACCTCCATCGCCGCCAGATGCCACCATGACTACCACCGCCGCCAACCACCACCTCCAATAACCCAACCTACAACCTCACCAACACTGCACCCACAACCACCACCACTACACAACTGCATCTGCACCACACCACCAACAAAACCACTACACCACACCAGTACAACCACCAATAAACACCGACCAATAAAACGTCGACCACCACAGCATCGCATCACAGCCACCACATACAACTGTCGAACACCACAGCATCGCATCACAACCACCACATACAACTATCGAACACCACTGCACGTCACCACGCCTCCACCACCACCACACCCACACCCACAACACACGCCCATCGGCATCGCCCTTCTCAGATAAAAAAAAGAGAGAAAAACCCAAAACCCCTTCCCACGTCGGTACAGTCATCGTCGAAGACTGCAGCGTCGTGACGTTGCTTAGAGACTGCAAAAAAAATCATCGCCGAAGTGGGAGATCGAGGAATGATTGCTTAAGAGGAGTAGAGAGAGAAAATGAACACCGACAGCTGCTTCAATAGTCACCACCCACACCCCAACACACGCCCATCGGCACTGCCCTTCTCAAATAAAAAAAAGAGAGAAAAACCCAAAACCCCTTCCCACGTCGGTACAGTCATCGTCGAAGACTGCAGCGTCGTGACGTTGCGTAGAGACTGCAAAAAAAATCATCACCGAAGTGGGAGATCGAGGAATGATTGCTTAAGAGGAGTAGAGAGAGAAAATGAACACCGACAGCTGTTTCAATAGTCACCACCTTCGTGTCGCCGCTGTCGTGAACGTCGTCTACGGTGGTAACGGTCCCATTGGTTGGCAATAGAGAGAAGGGAGAAAGAGAGAGGAGGGAGACAGTAGAAAGAGAGAAGGGGGAAAAAAATTAGGGTTTCTATTAAATGGACATCTGGTTTTTGAATAATGCAAACTTCAACCCTGAATTTTGAATAGTAATGTTAAAACCACTGGATTTATGTAATTTTCACAAGAATCAATTTTCCTATCGTCATAGCCCACAATTATTGACTGGCCATGACATGAGTGAGACCTACCAACCAGTTGCAATGACTATATTTTTTATTTTGATTATTCGAAACAGGAGAAACAGATAGCCTCTTGATTAATTTTAGAAAAATTATTCTTCTAATTAGAAGAGCTTATAGAAAAATTAGTTTTCAAATACCAATTAAAGTAATTTCTTAGAAATATTTTAACAAGAGATCTATATTGTGGTTAACACTTTCTTGATCATTGTTTAACCACATGAATCACACTACCTATATCACGGTTGATCATTGTAGCGACCCGAATTTTCAAATACAAATTTCGTAACTTAAATTATATCGCTACGACATTCCGTCAAAGTTTAGAATTCATTTTACGTCCGTCGAGTTATCTAGCAAAAATAATTAATTTAAGAATTTCGAAACGATTTTAAATTACAAAATTCAATATTTATTTATCGAGTTCAATTTCGAACAATTTTAAAAGTATCAAATTCTTATCGATTTAAATCCAATTTTAAGGTCGATATTCCATTTAAAATCCAATTTCATTAATTCCAAATATTACCTTTTAATTCAATTTTATTAAATCCTATTAGCCAAAGAATTATCTTCCAGCACAAACTCTTGGCCCAATTTACTGCCTCGTTGTTCGTGCCCTACTGTTCATTCACCATCATCTTCCCTCAACTCCCACGGTAGTTTCCTTCGAGCTCACCAACAGTTTCACCTCCACGGCCTCCCAACGTCGCAGCCAAGAAACAGGTAATAAACTCACCAAAATTTCCTTCAATCTTTGCCCAATAATCAGTAGAGGGTTTCACACAATCATCACCATCAATCCCAACTCAAAAACTGAAATTCAAATCCACCAATTTCACCCCGTTTTCACTGCAAGTAGGTTCAAACGCCACCACCAAACTGCAAGCTAGAACCATCACCCAAAACCCGACTGCAATTTTCCATCACCATCCCACACCAACCACCACGAACCGCCGCCTGCAGCCACCCAAACGGCAGCCCCATTCCGCCCAACTCGACCCTCCATTTCACCAAAATCAACCCAAAATTCAACCATCAAAGCCAAGAATAATAAAGCCCAAACACTTACCTCTACTTAGTCGACCACTTTGGCCGGAGTACCCGTCGGAAAACCAAGAAAAATCGAACTGTTGACCTCGGTTCTTGGCCCCGATCGACACCCAATCGACCCCCACCGCCGGCGCTACCTTGCGACAGCGACACCATTGATTTTTGGCCGGAGTTCACCTCTTCCTCCACCACTTCTCCGTCGCCGGCTCCTCCTCTCCTCCCTGCCCTTCAAGTCGAGAGAGAGAGAGAGAGAGAGAGAGAGAGAGAGAGAGAGAGATAGGTTTAGTTTTGTAAATATTTTGATTTTGAGAATTTACTCCTCAAGCCCTAGTCTTTTTAAAAGTTGTCCTTTTAGCCCCAATGTTTAAAAGATTATTATTTCCATTTCAAAAGTTTTACAAATTATTTCATTCAGTCCCTATGTTTTAGTTACTTTTAAAATTAGTCCACAATTTCCAAAAAGGTTGTTTCAGCCCTTTAAACTTTTAAATTCAGTTTTAATACTTTTACAATTAAGTCCTTAAAGGTTTTAAAGTTTTAATTAAACTTAGTATCTTAAATTAAATTAATTTTGTTCTTGCTAGACGAGATCGCGGGCAAAGTGTGAAGCACGGTAACATTTCAATTGTTCAATTTCCAAGAAAACTTTCAAGACTTCGAGGTGGGGTTTACATTTAAGCAATTGTGGTTATTTGTCCATGTTAATTCTCGATGTGTGATTTTGATTGTGATGTAATGTTTATACATATGAAAATGTTGTCAGGGACCGTAAATAGGTCCGGGATCGAAATTGGGTCCTTGAGAATGCCCACAGTGCAAAAATTTGCTAAGCTTATATCATGTTGTCAGGGACCGTAAATAGGTCCGGGATCGAAATTGGGTCCTTGGGAATGCCCACAGTACATATTCTATAGTATGTTGTATTGATATTATTTTCACCACTTGATTGCATATTTTGACTTAATTTGGACTGATTGATGTATCTCCTCTGAGTATAATTCGTTATGCTCACCCCACTATTTTCCCAACTTTTCAGGTTAAGGAGTTTGGCAGGGTAAGGCAACGAGCGGGGCAATTTTAATTTAATAATAGAACATTTGAATTTCAAGTTTTGAAACAAGAAATTTTTAAATAGTTGATTTCCATTTTGACACTTAAATATTGAATTTTGGTATCTTTGCAAATGTCGATTTTTGCTTATTACATTTGGTATTAACTCTTGAATGTGAGAAAAATTATTTTAGAAGTGATGTTCCGCGTTTTGTGTTAAATTGCTATGGATTTTTAAAGGATATGTTTGTCTTCGTATTGTGGCGACTTTTGAAAATATTTATTTACAGGTTACTTTGACTTAAGTAACGTCTCGAGTTATTAGTGAAATTGGGGCGTTACAATCATACTCTATCTAGATGGCGGTTAACACTCCGATTGATTATTTGATGCCTTAAAGTTCATCACAATTTTATTTGAAAATGAGTCGAAAGGACTCATTGTACCACCGATAACATATACATTACTTTTGACCATGCTAATTTAAACTAATATAATGAAAATGAATTAATTAACAAGTGAATACTAAAAATATGAGAGTGAATTGTTCAAATAGTCACTAAATTTTACATCATGCTTCCACAATGTCACTAAATTTTAAAAATCACCCAACTCATCACTGAACTTTTCAAAAGGTTTACACGGAGTCACTACACTTTGCAAAAAGATTTTCAGGGATCACTAATTTAGTGATTCTTGAGAAATTTTTTGCAAAATTTAGTGATGAATGAGAAGATTTTTTAAGTTCAGTGATCCCGTGAAAACCTTTTGGGAAGTTCAGTTATGAGTTGAATGATTTTTAAAGTTTAGTGACTTTATGGAAGTATGATGTAAAGTTCAGTAACTATTTGGGCAATTCACACGATAATATAATGATAACAATTTTGTTCTTGTTTGAAAGTAATTATTTGAAAATAACTTCTTTAATATTTAATTTTTATCGTATATTTTTTATCTTTCACATTTTTCATAATTTTTTATTTTATTTTTAATCATACGTTCTAAAAAGAATCGCTTTTCAAATAATTAGACAAGGGCTTAATTCTATTTATTTATGGCTCGTGGTGTTATTGATGGGTGATTCCACGCGTTATAGGCAGCAATTATGTTAATCAAGGGTGTGTTCGGTAGAGATTAAAATCGGATTAAAATTGAAAAATTAGCCGTTATTGTTGACTTTTATTAGACGAGTGGGACCCAATAACGACCATATTTTCAATTTTAATTGGATTTTAAGCCGTACCGAACAAGCCCCAAATATATTTTAATCAAATACACTCCCAATTCCTTGAATGTGGAAACCTGACCTGGTTTTTTATAAACAAAAATACCACCTACTCCAAACCAAAGCAACTGCTCTGCTATCCGAACCTAGTTTATTCCCCCCACTCCGGTAAGGCAATACATAATCTGTACTGTATATATCTCCATTCCCAATTTCTCACCGAACACTTGAAATTAATCGAAAATGAGGTTGAGTTGTAATGGATGTAGAGTTCTTCGAAAGGGCTGTAATCAAAACTGTAGCATCCGACCCTGCCTTCAATGGATCAAAACCTCTAATTCTCAAGCCAACGCCACAGTTTTCCTCGCCAAGTTCTACGGCCGCGCCGGCCTCATCAATCTCATCAATTCCGGACCCGAACACCTCCGTCCTGGTAATTAGTAATTACTCTCTTATAATTTTTATTAATCTAAGTTTAAGCTTAACGAAATTCTTTTATTTGAATGCTGCAGCTATATTTAGATCATTACTGTACGAAGCATGTGGGAGAATTGTGAATCCGATATACGGGTCGGTCGGGTTGCTGTGGTCCGGGAGTTGGCAGCTCTGCCAGAATGCGGTGGAGGCGGTTTTACGGGGGGATCCGATAACCCAAATTCGAACAGATCATGCGGGGGAGAATAAAAATGGGCAGCCTTTGAATTTCTACGACATAAGGCATGTGAACAAGGAGGAAAACTTGTCCGGGTCGAATGATTTGCAACATGTCAGGACCCGGCGCAGGTTTAAGCGGTCGGGCGTTCGGGCCATGACGAAGAGTGCGTGGGCCGCCGGGTCAGGTGAGGAATCGGGTCACGAGGAAGTCAATAGGACGCCCAGCCACGAGTCTTCTTTGAGCCACCAGTATGAGGCAGCCGAGACGGTTTTGGAGAGTGAAAGCTTGGTTTCTGGGGAGACTGCTGAAGCTGACTTGTTAGGCATAGCTGATTCGGAGTCGGCTCGTAATGATGATGAGGTTGCTGAAATGGAGTTGGAGCTGACTCTAGGCTTAGCGCCAGTTAAAAACAATGTCAAGCCGAAAGAAGTGCAACGGAGGAAAGATGTTGGCTTGGCGGCTAGTAGAGTTTGTAGAATGGAGCTTGGGCTAGATTTTACGGCTTCGTGACAAGCAGATAGGATGATGATCAGTTTTTGCTGCTCAGATCAACTGTTTCATTGGTTCTTTTTCCATTTTTTATTTATTTATCAGTTTTTCTTTTTTGGTCTTTGAAGTGTGAGGTTTGCTAGACAAACAGGCCCCCTATCCCTTTATCCTTTCCCTCTCTCTCTCCCCCTTCACGAGAGATGTACAAAATGTTATACATATGGTACAAGATGGAATAACAAAAATTGACTTGGTCAAGAAATTTTCATAAGCTCTTTCAGATAACGTTTTTTCTTATTTTTGTTTTGTACTATTCAATACTATCTAATTTAAAAGTTATTAAATTCGCACAGCATCGACTAGTTCAATTTGGAAAGGATTAATCTATTTTGACAGAGGAAGAATGACAGATAAGTTGACAAATGTGCATATGGCAATAAATGAGTGGATGTGCATATTAATCTATCATTGAGAGGTTGTCATTGGTTGTACACATAACATTGTTCATTATTTAATGATAGAATATTATGTGACATTATATTAATGATTATGTCACTATAGTACAATTGATTTGGAAATATGTGAATTAGATAATACTCTAGTCTTGGTAGTATACATGGAACATCGATTCACCGATCCAATCAACGAATTAGTAGCTTATTTTAGTACTAATTTTCGGTCATGCAATGTATGACTTGACTTTTATTTAAAGGTTTGACGAGCAATTATCTCGAGAATTTAACTACAATAAATGAAAACAAAAAGAGAAAAAAAAATAAAAAAAGTGGAGACACGGTGCCTCTTCGACACGGAGACAATGTGTCTCGTGTCACGGACTGTGACACGAGACATGTCCGTGACACAAGACACATTGTCTCCGTGACACGGAGAAACACTCTTCGTGTCACGGAACTCTAAAGAAACTATAAATAGTTTAATTTATTCCTCAAACAATTTAAACTTTTGGATGAACTGATGCTTCAACGAGGTATCTCTTAACTTCTAACTAAAAAAATTCTTGTCGGATAATTGGAAAAAAGAAATAAAAAATTGAAGGTATAAATATAAATTATGCAACATGAACTTTTAGACAAGGTGATTCGTACCCACTAAAAGAACTGAGAAAGGAAAGTAGAAGGTTATGTGAATGATTTCATAAGCCTTTAGTATCCTTGTTATGGGCTTACCAGCCAATTAATTTGGGATCGCATAGATAAACCCCTATATTGTCCATCATCCTGGTATGAATTAGTGTCGCTTATGACCAAATAATGCATTTATAATCTAGTAATATTGTAGTATTTGTTATGTTTTCTTTAATCCGAAGAATACCAAACCATAGGCTTCAGCCACTGAAGGACGCTGCCTTTCGACCCCCGCGATCTCTACCTTTTTTTCCCCTTCAATTCTAGCCTCTAAATATGTGATTTATTTTGTAAATATACCCACAATTGTTGACTTTATAGCCTATCCTGAAGGAGGCCAAAGGCAAATGACAACTCTGGATCACATACAAAATATATATAACTAATTTAAGTAGTAAAATACTAATTGATTATTTTAAACTCATCTCCTGAATTTTGTCCATATATTTGAGCTTCTAAAATTCTGAAAGAAATTCAATCAACAAGAGGTACTCACCCTTTTTTGAGCCAAATTGTTTCCCATTTTAGCCTCATTCATAGAAGAAAATCTAACCGTCGCCAACAATTTTGTGTGAGAATGAAGTCAACTATGCGGCTTGTGGGTCCTTTAAGTTGGATAAAAAGCAAAAGGAGGGATAAAATGAGAAAACGAAATACGTCCTAAATGAATAGTGAATGAGGGTTTACCTCTTTTAATAGAAGAGTGATACGATAATTATTTGGTTTAGGTATGCAGTTTTTTTAGAATTTACAAATCACAAGTAGTACTCATTTTCATTTATTTATAATTAACACTTCCTAACACGTGCTCTAATTTAATATTTGTGCTACTTTTAACCCGCAACTTTGTATAATATTTGCTAGGCTAACATTAATATGCCATAATAGCATCGTCGCGTACATCCGGCGATGACAGTGCCACTGTGCGCAGCGATGTTGTAGCGATTGCCGCGTGGCATTGTGCTCAACGTGCGGTGCCTCACGCATAGAGCCGTGCGAAGCGGTCGAGTGGTCGTCACTGTACAGAGATGACGACGCTCAGCTCGCGACAATGTACTTTATTCATCTTCTAGTTCCATTCTGTTATGTATATGAGTTTTGATTATTCTGTATATTGGATGTGGCGTGTGTGATAGTTTGAAGATGATTTTTGGAGTGATTTTGGATCGGATCCAATTTAGCGCTTAGCCTGATTTTGGATATGTTTTGTGGTGGTTGCATCGTTGTTGACTCTATTTCTGAATTTGTTTTCCGGTGATTTTGTGGTGGGGTTTGTTGGTGGTGGTGGTAAGGTGACATGACGATGTTGGTGAGATCGTGGTGGTGGTGTTGACAGTGGTCACATATGGTTGTGTGGTGGCAAAAAGAATGTTTGTGATCATTTATTTGATTAATTATGACCTATAAATATAAATAGTATGTGATCGATGAAATATATAATTTGTGACTAATAAATATTAGACTAATTTGGTAATAGGCAGCCACATTAAAGATAAATTTGGTCACAATTAGTCACAAATAATACATATCGGTGAATGTAGTATTTATGGTTGTGAATTTGAGTTGAAAGTGGTAGTGTTGGTGCGTTGGAGGTGATGGTGATAATGACTGGAGGTGGATTGTTGTGCTGGCATGTGATGTGTGTATATTTATTTGTGGTGATACATTGTGACTACGTATGTGTTTATTGTGACTGGTTATGACCAATTTTATATTAATTGTGACTTAATCATATACTGTCATGGTCAAAATTGACATGATTATAGACAGTCATATTGATGACAAATTTAGTTACAATTAGTTACACAGAAGACAATTTTGATCATAGTTAGTCAAAGATAATACAATTACGTAACTTGGTAGCGTACAATCACAAATTAGACGATCACAAATGGTCACACTGAAGATAAATTTAGTTACAGTTAATCACAGATAACACAAGATAAATTTGATTACAATTTGTTACATATAACACATGTTTGGTTATAAAAAAAATCTAGTAACAGATAACATAATCACAAATTTAGAGTGATTCCATGGGGATGGGATGTAATCTCCAAAAAGGTGCTTTAAAAATTCTGAATTTTTTAAAAGGATAGGTTAGGGTGGGGTGGAAGTGCGTAGAGGCGGTTCCGGGGTGGACGTAATAACCATAAAAGATTTTAAATTTTTGAAATTTTTTCACAAGTTCGGGTAGAGTGGAGCAGATGTAGGGTGGGATGAGATTGGGTAGGATGTGGTTCCGGGTGGAGTGTAATTTCGAAAAAAAGCTTTCAATTTTTGAATTTTTTTACAGGGTGGGATAGGTGGGGTCCGTGGGTGGGGATGGGTGAAGGTGGTTTTGGGGTGAAGTGTAATCTTCATAAAAGATTTTTAATTCTTGAAAAAATTTATAAGTTGGAGTGAGGTGTGATTTCGGAGTGGAGTGTAATCTCGAATTTTTTTTTTCAATTTCTGAATTTTTTTTTACAGGGTGGCGTAGGTGAGATCCGTGGGATAATGATGGGTGGACGTGGCTTTTGGGTGAAGTGTAATCTTCATAAAAGATTTTTAGTGACAACTAAGAGTGGACAAATATAATAGAAATTTTATGGGTCCAAAATCAAATCCTTAATGGCTTAATCCTTCAAGATGGTAAGGTTTGACTAAATATGCACGTAGATTGGGAAAATAATTATGGGGTCACCAATAATTTTGGCAATATATTATCTCCTTATTGAGATGGAATAGACATAGGGATGACAATGAGACGGGTTTGAAACGAGACGGGGCACCTCCACCTTGCCCCGTCTCGTCCCGTTTTCCTCCAATTTCGTCTCGCCCTGCATTAAACCGGGCGGATTGGGGCGGGGACAGGGCAATAATTTGTCCCGTTTGTTGCCCCATTTAATTTTTTTTTTATATTTTTCAAAAATTCGAGTTATGTTATTATTTAAAATTCAACCCTTGATCTAAAATCTAAAAATCATTTCATATATTTTAAAAAATTTCTAATATTTTCGATCAAGATATTAACTTACTTTGATTAATTGATATAAATCTCAAAAAATATTTATTTAACTATCATGATTCATAATTTCAGATTATATAATTTAATTATAATAAAAAAAATTGAATGACCGAATTTATAAATTATATAAATAATTGTTAGTTATGTAAAATTTTAAATACATTTAACAATATTTTAAAACTAACTATTTATTAAAATTCTATTTTTAATTTTTTTTTCACAGGGCGGGTTCGGGACGGAGCATCCTCGCCCCACCCCGCCCCGTGACAGGCGACCATTTACACCCCGTCCCACCAATCCGTCGGGACGAATTGTTTAGGTCCCATTGGGGGCGGGGCCCCGTCGGATCGGATCAGGTCGGGGCAGGACGAGGCGGGACTGGTTAAATTGCCATCCTTAAATAGAAATTGGCATTCTCATGTGCATCGATACTTGTATTTTAGTATAGTAGGTTTACTTCGTTCCTATTTGATGATCATTATTTTGAAAAAAAAAGGAGTCTTGAATAATGATTTTTGGAGAACGCATAAATTAAAAAGTAGGGATTTTTTTTTTTCATGTATAAATATTTTATTGTATAAATTTATGATTGAAAATGAGTACGTAAACTAAAGAGTTTTAAATAATAGCCATCAAACAGAGGCTTAAAGTCCTGCACACATTCATATATATGAGAGAATTTCACGTTTTAGCAAATTAGTATAATTTTAAGAGAACAATTAGTCCAATTAAAATAAGAAAGTGAAAAAGAGATTATCATGCAATTGGAAAGAACAAAAAAATTCATCCTGTTTCCATTTACCGTTACTATATATATATATATATATATATATATATATATGAAGATGTAGAATTGTATTCAATTTATCCACTTTTTCGTTTCAGTGATCATACCATTGAGATATATATATATATATATCAATCTTGTTCTCCTGCGCGCCATGCGCAGGAGAACAATCTACGCTTTGCCTTGGCCATGCAAGGCAAAACCTTTGAAACACGCAAGGCCAGTAGGCTTTGCGTGTTATAGGGGGCTGACAACATATATAATTTTTTTTAATAAATTTTTTTTTAATTAATTGTTTTGTTTAATTCTGTTTGGTAGTCATTTTTCTTAAAATATATTTCTCTCTCTTCTTTTTAATCAAATATTTTTTAATAAAATAATATTACACGTAACTTTTTCTTAATTTTTAACTACACATTCTCCATCAATAAACTATTTAAAAAATGTATTTTCTCTTCAAAATTGGCTACCAAATAGGGACTTAGCATGTAAGGCAAAACTAATTTAACACGCAAGGCCTGGCAGGCCTTGCGTGTTAAATATATGTTGTCAGCCTGGCAGGCCTTGAGTGTTGAATATTTGTTGTCAGCCTTATTTTTTTTTTTTTTTTTTTGTTTTTTTGTCTTTTGTTAGTTCTTTACCTATAAAAAAAAATGGGAAACGTTTCATACTTCATATACATTGCACAATTAATATGCAGAAAGAAAAACACTTCATTCATATACACTTCACAACTATATTCTGAGGCTTGTTTATATCTTTCTATTGAATTTTCTGGTAAGTCTTTTTCTCTTATTTTTTCTTAAATGTGTTGTGTTATATATAAATGTACATTTTTAATTTGTTTAATTTCGTAACATAGTTTTAATTTTATTTTTGTTATAATTATAGTAAGTTTTAAACATGTCAATGTTTAAATTATTTCATAAACTAAATAATTTTTCATATTAATTTTTAGGAATGGAAGGGGATGACAATGTATTTATTCCACAAGTGAATGTTGGTGTGATTCCGATATTCGGGCATGAATTTAAAACGCTTGATGATGTGTATAATTTTTACAATGAGTATGCGAAATTAACTGGTTTTAGCATACGTATTGGTAGTAGTCGAAAGAATCCACAGACAAATGAGCTTGTCTGGAAGTCATATGTTTGCTTTAAACAAGGTCAAAAAGATGAGTCATATCAAATGAAACTCAAAAATTTGGTGGCTCGTTCTGGTGAACGAAAGCGTGGGAACTCACGTTGTGGATGTGATGCAAAGTTAACAGTTGTAAAACATCAGACAACGTCTATGTGGGTTGTAAGTCATTTTTGTCGAGGGGCACAATCATGCATTATCTACACCAAGCAAAACGCACCTACTACGCTCACATCGACATGTTTCTGCAACCAAAAAAGCGCTTGTTGACCAATTTTCACAAGCCAATATTCCTAGTTGTCAACAGATCAGACTTATGGAGATAGATGCTGGTGGACCTTCTTCATTGGGCAGTAATGAGCAAGATATCAGGAACCATCGACGAGATCGGCGACGAGAAGCCATTGGACGTGATGCAGAAACATTGATTGCGCATTTTAAGTTGGAAAAAAGAAGGAGTCCTAGCTTCTACTACGCCTATGAGACTGACGAGGATGGTGTGTTTGCTCGTTGTTTTTGGGCTGATGCAGAGTCCATGAGTTCTTATGTTTACTTCGGAGATGCTGTGATTTTCGACACAACATATAACACAAACAAGTATTCGATGGTGTTTGCACCATTTGTTGGAGTAAATCACCATCGGCAAACTACTGTTTTTGGATGTGGCTTATTGAGTGATGAAAAGATCGATTCATTTATTTGGTTGTTTTTGAAGTTCGTCGTTGGGTACCTGCGTACGTGAAGCATATATTTTCTACCGGGATGTCAAGCAGTCAACGGTCAGAAAGCAACCACGCGTTCTTCAAAAGATATGTCAATAAGACGGATACACTAATGGATTTTATCACACAATTTAGCAGTGCTCTAGCTCACCAGCGACATAGCGAATTGGTTGCCAACCACACTGACTTGAATGAGGTACCTCGTATGATAACAACATTTGCCATGGAAACTCAAATGACACGTATTTATACAAAGACAATTTTCCTGTTGTTCCAAGAGGAATTAGCTCAGAGTAGCTACTACGTTTTCTCAAGGAAATCAACATACGAGGGTGTCAAAACGTATATTGTAACGCGTTTTGATACCGAAAAAACACATCATCGCCACCGTGAGCTGACCTACTTCATGTCTATTGACTTCATAGCATGCAGCTGCAAAACATTTGAGTTTGAAGGATATCCATGTCGTCACATGCTCGCGTTTATGCTTAGGAAACAGGTGATGTTATTACCAGATCAGTACATTGTAGGTCGGTGGGCGCAAAATGCAAAAGCAACTCCAGTCTTCGAACCAACGACGACCTCAATGGGTGGTCAATCATTGATTTCTTGACATGGGATGCTGGCACACACGGCAGCAGAGTTGGTGGACGAAGGTGCTTTGACTGACGCTCGTACGGCGTTATTAATGGATGGATTTCAGAACTTGAAAATACGGGTAAAAGCTATGGATAATGGAGGAGATGTGGGAATGAGTAGGGTTATCAGCAAGAGCAGCGAAGGTGCCCAACTCGTGATTGATCCTACTCCGATTAGGACAAAAGGGTGCGGGAAGCGATTGAAGTCATCCAAAGAAATAGCCATGTCTAAGTCAAAGAGAAATTGCCGTGTTTGTGGTCACAGTGGACATGACAAAAGAACTTGTCCGACATTACAGTCGAGGTTCGTTGATCGATAACTATTAATTGTTGCCATTATTTTGTTTTATTTTCTACTATACTTATATTTAAATTTATTATATGTGAAACACCTTTAGGAGTCAGCTGGTGGACGAACCGTATCATCCACAGTACTCTTGGGACGATACTCAGGAAGATAGGTATACTGGTATTGCTAGCAGTGATTATGGTGCATTCCATGGGTTTGACGATGATGACGACCATTAAACTACTTATTGTTGTACTCGTTCGACGAAATTTGAAAAAAAATTATCTAATTTATGCAATGTCAATTTTATTTTGTTTAAATGTGTTGCAATATTAGTATAAATATCATATGAAATTTACGATTTTATTATTAATATCAAAAAAATGTAATATACGTATATTACAAATTATTAATGCAAAATAAAACATAAAAATAATACATTACAAAATGATCACAATATAAAAAATGTTAAATAAAATAATTAAACGAAAAAAAAAGGAAACACAAAGGAAAAAAAAAATTATTAAAAAAAAATAAAAAAAAATTATATATGTTGTCAGCCCCCAAAATGGGGGCTGACAACATTCCCTATAACACGCAAGGCCAGTAGGTCTTGCGTGTTTCAAAGGTTTTGCCTTGCATGGCCTGTTGGCAAAGCGTAGATTGTTCTCCTGCGCATGGCGCGCAGGAGAACATGATTGATATATATATATATATATATATCTCAATGGTGTGATCACTGAAACGAAAAAGTGGATAAATTGAATACAATTCTACATCTTCAAGAGTATGAATATGATATTTATATTTTATATATGAAGTTATTTTTCGAGAACAACATAAATTCTTTCTAAAATAATATTCAAAGTTTTTTTTTTTTTTTTTTTTTTTTGAAAAGTATTAATACAATATTTTACCAAAATATTTAGGATTAAATTATATGTACTAACTCATGTACAAAATGAGTTACTCACAACTCACATGACATGCGGGTCTCGCATAAATAAAATATTCCGACAATGTGGTCCTTACCCCCTATTGTGAGTAGTAAGTAAGGGAGTTAGTAAAATGGTGTGAGTAGTAATTATATAAAATTGTTCTTCTAGAACATATATAATATTTCTTAGATAAAGCTAATAAATGTTATACTTCTTTAGGAAGCATAATAAAATAAAATTTTATTTAAAATATTGAATATTATAAAATTTTACTTGCTCAAGAGTATCAGTAATATTAATTTTCTTAAATATTGATTGTATGAAGTTATAATTCTCCAAGAATAATAATTCTATATCATCAAGAATATTGATGTATAATTTTTTTTTTTAAAAAAAAATAACAATATAATACTCTTACATTATGTTGTGCTTCCTCGAAAGAAATATCATAACATTTTCTAGAATATTTTGAAACAATATTCTTCTAAAATATTGATACAAACTAACAATTTACATTCAACCACACAAATATGTATATATCAATATTGTACCTTTTTTTGAGGATAAGTATCTTAGTTTATAAATTTACGAATTACATCTATTCATCAAATTAAATAATATGATATTTTTCGTAAAGTAACAAAAGATAATATTCCCCGAGAATTGAAACTTCTAAAGTTTTGCTCTTTGGAAAGCAATAACATAATATTTTCAAAAAAATATTAATTTTTATAACGTCGCTTTTTAGGACGAAAGTATTTCTTTATAATATGAATATGTGTTAAACTGTCTTCTTCAAAAGCAATAAAACAATATTTTTTGAGAAATTGTTATGTCTTAAATTTTGCTTCTTAGGAGCAACTAAATTTTTTTTAATGGAGTAATAACAATTAAAAATAACCAAATATTCTTCTAAAATATTTATTTTAAATATATTCTTCTAAGAGTAATAAAAAAATATTTTTCAAGATTATTGATATATAAAAATAGTGCTTATTAGAAAGCAATCGAATAAAACTCTTATAAATATTAATCAATATAGTTATACTATTAAGAAGCAACGGCACAATATTCTTTTAGAATATTAATTTGTCTAAAGTTATGCTTCCTAAAAAATAACAAATCAATATTCTTCAAAAATATAAATATTTAATAGTTTATGTTTCTTCAGGAACAATAATTAAACAAATCATTTATTAGATTTATAGGAAAAAAATTATAGATTCAATATATATCAAATCTTATAAAATACAAATAAAATATTTAAAATAAACTTACTTAGATTTTTAGGTTTGACAAATCTATAAAATTTTGAAGAATTCATAAATGTTACAAGAATTTTATATTTGACATATCTAGAAAACTTCTGGCATCTCGCTTACGAATCTTAAATTAAAGTATGGTGTTATAAATAAGAAGAACAATCGTACTATTATTGTATTATATACTTGAGAGAAAATTAAAAAAAAAAAAAAAAGAGTTAAAAGACGTATGTATATTTTATAAATAATTAAAAAAATATATAATTAGGGATGCACATTCAAAAATATTAATTAATTAGCAATACACAGTTGTAATATGATACGCGGCTTACAGGAGATGAATTATAATGTGTCTGACAATATTGCATGAAGAAATATGAATTCATAAATTATAGTCTAATATTATGACAAGAGCCATACTACAGGAACTGCATGGTTGATCGTAAGAGTGACTGCACACTCACATACAAGAAAATATTATTTTATTCACATGGGGACTGCACACTGACATGCGGTCACCCATGCGATCAATCATGCGGGTTAAGTAGCATTTTTCTTATGACAACTATAACTGAATGAAATATTAACACATTTGTTAAATGACAATCATTGTAACCACGACCGGCCTCGAGAATTTAGAGGCCCTAGGCGACTAATTAATATGTGGGCCTTCAACATAATATTTTATTTTACTAGTGTAATCGTTTAAGGTGATTCTCATGAAGAATATCCAGAACCGATTATGATCTGTGAAGATTGTGAAACAGATAATGACTGGAATGACACAATGACACATTCCTCCAATGACGCAGGAATTACAGTTGCAAAGAAAGCACCAGAAAACAAAGATAGAATGAACCAACTAGAATATATTGCTGGTCACTTGGAGTAACATTTGAGAAACTTTTGAAACTTCAACTAAAAATGAAGTTGATAGTGTTGACCCTGCTTCTAGTGATGGTTGCCTAAGGACTTCATATTAAAAAGTAAAAGTAAAATTCTCAAAAATTAACACTAAAACCTCATTTGTTCCCATACAAAATGCCCTCTCTTATTGAGTTATTTCCTTATGAAATTTTGTTTAGAACTCAAACAAACACACCCAGTAATCACCAAGATTAATTGAACAAATTTCTATATCAATTACTTCTAAAGATTTCCAACTATCGAAGAGTAGAAAAGTAGAATGATAGAATAAAATAATTTGGCTAAAGGATATCTTTTCATTCATCATTGATCGGTATATATAACTACAAAAAGAATAATCTAGAATATACAATGATTGTTAGCTCCTGAAATTAAGGTGGATGTTGGAATATATTTACAACAGAAAAGTGCCAGCAAGGAATTCTATTTTAGAGGACAGCTCAATATACGGTAAGATTGATAACTCCATATACGGTAAGTGTGCTATTGATATACGGTAAGTGAGCTGCTCATATCCGGTAAGTGTGTAACTGATATACGGTAAGTTCTCATGTCAATACGGTAAGATTGATAACTCCATATACGGTAAGTGTGCTATTGATATACGATAAGTGAGTTGCTCATATCCGGTAAGTGTGTAACTGATATACGGTAAGTTCTCATGTCAAACCAATATACGATAAGAGTTAAATTTAACACTTGACACCCCCCTTCAAGCTGGACGGCAACGGAGTTACTCCAAGCTTGTCTTTCAAGAAGAGGAACCTTGAGTGAGTGAGTCCTTTGGTTGACAAATTTGCTATTTGATCAGAATAAGGTATATATTTGACTTCTAGTTCCTTCCCAAGTACTTTGTCTCTGATGAAGTTTTGTTTGTCTGCAGTAATATGGTTGCTAGCACCAGTATCAGCAAACTACGCAGGATTTTGGAGAGTGATGGGTGATGCTACAAAGGCTGCTGGTGAGGAATTGTAGCTTGTTCTTTGGTTTGGTGGTGCACCTGTGTATCTCTCATCATACCTGAAGTTACAAATATTGGCATTGTGTCCAATTTTTCCACTTGGCAGGTGGGTCTATCTCCACCATTGAAACCACCTCCTCTATATCTACCTCTTCTTCCACTTCTGAAATGGCTAGAGAATCTTCCATTAGAGAATGGTCTGTGATTTCCAATGTGATGATAATTTGAGCCAGACCTCTGAGAAAAATTCACTGAAGTTTGGTCAAGGCTAATTCTTGCCATTTCATTTTTCATTGTGTTGAGATGTTCCAGCCTACTTTCAAAGGTCATTAGTGTTGATTGAAGTTCTCCCTAGGTGATGTTGTCTTTGCTGTTGATTTGAACAACAATGGGAGTGTAATCTTCATCCAAACCAGCTAGGACTTGAGTGACCAAATCAGAGTGAGGGATAGCTTTCCCAGCAATTTTCAGATTATCTGCCAATAGTTTCACTTTGTTCAGGAATTGATCAATGGTCATAGTTCATTTCCTTGCCTTATGAAGTTCAACAGTAAGAAAGGTGATCCTAGATCTGTTTTGAATTCCATAACTTTCTTTCACAACTGTCCACATCTTGTTTGGGGTTTCAACACCCATGACTCTCATGGCTATGTCTGGAGTCATCGAGGAATAAAGCTAACCCATCAGTAGTTGGTCTGTTGACATCTATTGATTATATTCATGACTTTTGGTCATTTCAATGCTAGGTCCATTTTTACCTGCAACTTCAACTCCAGTAAATTCTGGTGGACACAACTTTATCCCCAGGATGTAGCCTTCAAGATTATGACCACGAATAATGGGCAGTATCATATTCTGCCATAGTAGGAAGTTGTTTTTGTCAAGTGTGACTGATACCGCCTGGGTCAAGTTCATACCAAATGGTGAGAGGTTTTGGCTTCCTTGTATTGAAGAAGTATTGCTACTAGAGCTGGAAATAGGTGATGGGTTTGCATCAGTAGTGTTTTGAGGAGTAATACCGACGTTGGCCATTTAGACGCTCTGATACCAAGTAGAAAAGTAAAATGATAGAATAAAATAATTTGGCTAAAGGATATCTTTTCATTCATCATTGATCGGTATATATAATTGCAAGAAGAATAATCTAGAACATACAATGATTGTTAGCTCCTGAAATTAAGGTGGATGTTGGAATATACTTACAACAGAAAAGTGCCAGCAAGGAATTCTGTTTTAGAGGACAGCTCAATATACGGTAAGATTGATAACTCCATGTACGGTAAGTGAGCTGCTCATATCCGGTAAGTGTGTAACTGATATACAGTAAGTTCTCATGTCAATACAGTAAGATTGATAACTCCATATACGGTAAGTGTGCTATTGATATACGGTAAGTGAGCTGCTCATATCCGGTAAGTTTGTAACTGATATACGGTAAGTTCTCATGTCAAACCAATATACGGTAAGAGTTAAATTTAACTCTTCACATGAAGAAAGAGATGAACCCAGAATATGAATAATTAACCTACAGAACTACCTCAGTCCTTATGTTCAGGCAAGGGCGCAATCCCTCCCTTTTGGTGGCGAACTGCACACAAAAAAAACATATTATTATACACTCAACATCCGTACATATGTCAAATCACTTAATCAACAAGCGCAAATCGAATTCAAATTTTAAAAAATAAAACTCAACAGGTATTGCAAAGGGAATTCAAATCACAAAAAAGAGATTGACGAAAACATAATGACGAAAAGATAACGGGTAATCCACAAATCAAATTTTCAGTGAGAGTTTAATGGAATAAAGAGATTTTTTTGGTAAAGATTAGGGATGGCAACGAGTCGGTTCGGGGACGGTTCGGCCAAAATCATAACCGCACCACCAAATTTTTTGTCATACCATAACCACACCATAACCACAAAATTCGGTTCGGTTCGGTTCGGTTAATAACCACGAAAATAAATTATTTTTTAAGATCAAAATCCAATCGTCAAATTGGAAAAAAAAATTATGAAGAAAAGTCAATAAAAACAAAAACACAATTTACTTAATATCAATTTAGTAAACAATATTCCAAAATAAAAAAGCAAACAATATTCCAACTTCTAAATGCAAAATTCAAATTTAACAAACAATATTATCAACATAGGTCAAAATTCTTACTAGCATAGGCCATAGGTCAATCTTCATTCTTCCCTGCAACTCTTACTAGCATAGGTCAAGAGTCAAGACTCAACCGTTGATTCCTACATAGTAAATAAGAAATGTAATTAGAGTAATAATACAATCATACTACCTAATAAAAAATGGTCTTCACTGAAAATTTTTAAAAAAAATATACCTCTTCGTCAATGTTCTCATCACTAAACCTTGCACAAGCTCCGGAGTATGATGAAGAAATAGAATTTTCTACACACAATAGAAAAAAAAAATTAGCAATAAAAGAAAGTACATGAATAACAAATATAAAATCATAAATTCTACCATTAATATCAGCCCTACCACCAGGTTCTTTAAATTGATTCAAAAACATCTGTTTGACATCATTCTGCCCTCGAAGAGGACATCTATCCAAATGAGCACGTAAATGACTTGTCCCATTTCTCGACTCGCCATCTAGTTTATTACATTATTTACAAATTGCTTTGGGCACATTATTAATTCTTTGTAGCTTGAAATGTTGCCACACTGTAGATGTCAATTTTCTTTTTCTAATTTCTTTAGTCGGCTCATCATCATCATCATCATCATCATCACTATGAATAGGATTTGCATTTACCTCACTTGGAGTATGTGAAATACTCTGGTGTACTTGACGTATCCTTTCGAATGCCAGTAGCTGTATCTCCAACTTCAATTGAAGCACTTCCAACTGAAGCGGGAGGAGTCGGAACAGAAGACGTCGACCCATGGTAAGACATCTGATTGATTACATGAAAAATCCACAATGAAGACAGATGATTACCTTTCTCTTGATCAAAATTAAAAATTAACCAAGAACATAATGAAAAGCAAACTATGAGTCATATTTAAGCATAGTACAATTTATATAGAGAACAAAGTGCAATTAAGTGTGAAATCTCAGTGAATAAAATCAATTAATTTTTGGAAAAGAATAATGAAAAGCCCAATTAATTTTTTTAATGGGTAATCGGTTCGGGGCGGTTCACCGTCGCCAAATACTATACCCGCCCCACCACGAATCGGTTCATTAAAATTAAAACCATAACCACCCCATTACACCATCGGTTCGGTTATTTTCGCCCCATTCGGTTCGGTTAACCGCGGTTTTCGGTTTTAACGGTTTGAATTGCCATCCCTAGTAAAGATGGTTCCCAGTTTGAGTCTTGGAGAAAAATGTCCCTTACTTGTTCGATTCTTGGAGAAAATGACGGTTGAATTCTTCAATCTTTCTTATTTGCTTTGCTCAATTTTTTTTTAGAGGAAATTACAGTTAGGGAGGTATTTAAAGATCCAAATTAAAAAATAGGATAGATGGTTTATTTATACAAAAATCAGGTATTAATAATAATATTATAAAATATTTTAATACTATATAATAATATTAAAAAATCAAATCAATTATATAAATATACAAACCCTAATTTAAAATCTCACTTCCCTTCCCTCCACTCTCTCTCTCTCTCTCTCTCTCTCTCTCTCTCTCTCTCTCTCTCTCTGTCCCCGTCGCCACCACCCTGCCGGCACCTTCTCGTGCGGTGATTTGTGTTGTTTTGGTTCGATCTGGTGCAAGGTGGTGGTGTGCGTTGATGGCGGGCTGTGTTGATGGTGGTGTGGGCTGCGTTGGGGTGCGAGGTGGTGGCGGCGGCAGCTTGTTTGTTATTGGTGGTTGTTGGTGGTTTTAGTGGCGGTGATGGATCGAGCGACTAATGGTGGAGAACGAGTCTCTCACTGCTGAATGCCAGCAGCGCGACGCTGTGTGGCTTTGCGCGGGCGGTGGAGGTGCTGTGGGTCTTCAATGCGGTGTGTGCGCGGTGGGGGTCTTCGCCCAGCAAAGAACGAACAGTAGACTGTCTTTTTTGGTTGTGATTTTGTGGTGGCGTAGTAGTGGGTGTGTGGTGGAGGTGTTGTGGTTTTTCAATACGGCGATTTGTGGGTGCGGTGGAGGTCTTCGCCCGATGGTGGTGCAATGATGGTGGTTTCCTAAAACACCATAAACCAAATAGTTGGTCACAGAACGATTTGGTGGCTATTTGTGGGTGTTTTATGGTTTGAAGGAATTTAAATTACCGTCGGTGCATATGACGGTGGTGGTTTTGGGGTGGTGATAGTGGTGCTGGGAGGGTGTGGGGTTAGTTTTTGAGGTGTTGATGTTGCTATTGGACGGAGACGGTGGTGGTTGTGCTGCTGGTGGAGGCAGGGGCGATGTCGTGGTCACATATGATTTGGTGATGGTTACAATAGTATGACTTATATGTTAGTGAATTGTGACCTTACTGTTAAGCGATTGGGCGGTGACGGTTGTGGTGCCGATGGTGGAGGCAGGGGCGAAGTGGTGATCACTTATAATTTGGTGGCGGTCACAATAGTGTGACTCATATGTTCGTGAATTGTGACAGAAATTAATTGTAACCTCGGAAATAATCCGTGACCTATTAAAATTTTGATCTGTAATCTCGGAAATCAATTGTGACCTATTAAAATTTCAATCTGTGACTTCGAAAATAATTTGTGACCAATAAAAATTTTAATTTGTGACCTCGTAATAATTTGTAATTAATTAATTTGGTAATATGTTACCAATAAATGTATTTGTGACTAAATTGTACAAATTTGTGACTTTTATATATTTAATTAATTAAATAATTAATTAAATTATAAATAAAATTTAATAGAAACCTGATTTTTGAAAATTGAAACCTATTACCTTATTATTGAATTGGACCATACTAAAAACTTTAGTTATGACTTGTTCCCTTTTTTTTAAAGGGAATTGAAGGGTTATGGATTTGAGCGGGTTTTGGGCTTTTTTTAGGCCCCTTTAAAATTTAAGGCCCAAGGCAGTGGCCTTGGTTGCCTTGGGCTAGGGCCAGCCCTGATTGTAACTTCACCCAATAATGCTAACAATCAAGCGCATGAAATAATATAAGAAATTGCTCATCATGAAATTAAATTAAAAGTAACACATTTATGAATTTACAACCCCATCACATATTGTAATAACAAATACTGTATTTCAATATTTCTATTAAACGACAATTTTCTGTGACGATGACAACTACAATAACAACTAATGTACTATTTGATAACTTTAATAGCTGCATGTAAGATATAATATTTGATAACCTTTATCTTGATGGAGGGGCGGACCCACACTTTTTTTGTTATGAGGTCGAAAATTAATATATGCCCTTGTTTGATTTTCATTTTTCTCAAAAATCATTTTTTTCTCTCTTCTTTTCAATCACACATTTTTTAATAAAATAATATTGCATGCAAAATCAAAATTTTTCCTTAATTTTTAACCACACATTCTCCATCAATCAACTGTTCAAAATGCATTATTTCCCCAAAAATGGGAATCAAACAATATATTTTTTGAAAAAAATAATATTATTGAAAATAAGTTAATACTTATATTGATACTTTGAAAACGTCGTATAATTACATCATTATCAATATTATTAAATGATTTTTGCAATTTGTAAAGTTTTGTTTACCATTTCGTTGACAATTACCATTTCATTGACAAATACTTTCGTCATGGAAATATAGTCGGTGTCGTATATGAAAATATGTTTAAGTTTAATCGAGAAAGTTTGAATAAAATAGGAACATTGATTCGTCACAATCTAAACGTGTTGTCAAATTGTAGAACTAGGATTGAAATAGATCGTTGCATGAGGATTCGCGAACCTAGTATGCATTTTATTTGATTGTTATAATACTTTTCATTTAGTTATATTATTGCACATATTGAACTTTGCATTTAATTAGATAATTCATTCTCTTTTACATAAGTAGATTACTAGTTTATTGCAATTTAGTTACAAAAACTCAAACAACGTTTTTAGTTTCGGTTAAGGTTGAATTAAATACGGTCAAACTATTAAATCTCCGTGGGAACGATACTTGGGTTTAAAGATCTACTTTATTACTTGAAATGAACCGTATACTTGTGGTACTATAAGTCGAACATATTTTCGCGTGTCAGTTTTAGATGTAATTTAAAGCTTTTGCATGACATTCAGTTTCTTTCTTTACAGCCTAACATAAGCGTTTCTGCTAGGCACGATATTGATAAACATTGTAGTTTCACCTGGTGTAGGTTTCTTTTTTTAAACTCCTATCTTATACATTTCAGCTGCGTCATTCTATTGCCTCGGGCGCCAAGCACAATGCTGTGGCATCTACTTTTCTACTTATGTTGTGAAACTATGGTATTGATTGAATTTAGGTTAGTTTTTGGTTATCGGCATTCAGCTTCTTGCTTTGCTGCCTAGCATAACTGTTTTGCTATGAAACTATTGTATTGATTGACGTTAGGTTATCTTTGGTTATCGACATTCAACTTCTTGCATAGCTAACTAACAAAACTGTTTTTGCTAGGAATGGTATTTGCAGACGGGGATCTTACCATAAGATGCTAAGAAAGAAGAAAATCACAGAACTCTTAACGAGCAAAGAGTAGTTTTCCTTGGTGCAGGTTCTTTCTTGATCTTATATCTTACACATTAGGTTAGTAGTCTTCTATTACTTTGGGTGGCAGAGTTGAGATATGCTGTCCAAAATTGACTGTCCAACTTGCTATCCACCAATGATTAATTAACATATCATTGGACACCTATTTTTAAACTCAAGTGGTAGTGAGAAAAAAATTGACTATTAATTTAAAGTGATGCGTCAATTAATCATTGACTAAACAGCAAGTTGAATAGTCAATTTTGAATAGCGGATCTCAACTCCGGGTGACAAGCATAATGCCGTGGCATCATTTTTTACATTTTGTCTGAGAATATGGTGTTGATGTTGAAAATTAGAAACTTAATTTCTATACCACAAATAGCAATAAAATTGTAGTAAAGAAAAAAGACAAGAACGTTACGAGTGTGTCCTGGTTGAATTAGTCTAATTTGAATTGCACAACGTGCATGTATAAAATACAGAGGAGAAAAGTCTGAAAAAGAGTAGTGTCGACAGTATTTTGATGGAATCTATTTCTCTAAAAAACGTTACGAGTTTGTCCTGGTTCTCTTTGTAGGAAATGTATGGATTTGTGATTACATTGTCTTCCAATGCTTGTGCGTTGGATCCTCTTTGTTGACTTATTGATGTTCAATCATTGACTTGTACTATCAATTTTCTTCACTCTAATTTTGATTTTTCCGCTATCTGTCATACTCAAGGGAAGACCTCTACTTAGTAATAACGAGTTATCTTTCACAACTCAATCCCTCTAAAGGCGTCCGTTAGATTGGGCTTATCATCGACATGATGAATCATTAACATGATGAGATTTTTTTTGACAACTGATATTCGATTGTGATAGTTAAAATGTTTCTTGAAATGTATACAAGTTTGGCTCTCAATCTAGACACCTAAATCTAGATATGTATATTTTTGGAATATTTTGTGGACTAGCATAATCACAATAAATTTACCTTTTGTAATCCAATATATTTAGGACAACTATATTAAGTCGAGAGCTAGAGAAAGTAGATGATACGTCCAAGGGTGAAGCTAAGGCTCCTCTAGCCACTAGGGAGTCATCAAAGTATGGGTCCATACACTTAGATAATACTAGATTATCAATGTACGTCTCTCTCCTAAGGTATCTAATCTGAACTTCTTCCCTCACTTCGTGCATGATAGTCGATCGAGTGGTCGCTCTTCTCCTTTATAGTGGAGTTTCGCATCTTTCCTTGACCTTATATTTCGAGCTTCTTGTCATCATGTGCAAATCAAATGAGCCTCCATCCCCTATGGCCTTGTACCTAAACTCCAAAAGTGAGAACCTCTATTGTCGCCCCGCATTCCAAAATGAAAGAAGCGGTAACTCTAATTCCATTTATCTTCTTAATAGTAGAGCCACTCCTATTCCTCTCACTTTCGGTGGATAGAACGAGAAAAATTAGTATGTATGACACATACTTTCTCATCTGTATGCCTCTCCCTTTCACTCTCTCTTTGTAGTGGTCCTTTTCCAGCAAAAAATATAGGCTTGGGCGACCTCCTGCCTCCTTATCCGTTGGGAGCTCGAAAGAATACGAATCTAGCCAGATTTTAGTCTCCATTTGAGTTTGCATGTGTATGGTATAAGACATTAATGGGTCAAAAAGGGATGGACACATTTATACTAACTTGCTTGAGGCCAATCTTGTATGGGAAAATTCCATAAATGTACAAGTGTAATGGATTTCAATTGAAAAATAAGTGAAATTGTAACATTTTGCAAGATTACAAAACCCATCTTCCGTTATCGTTTAAATTTTTATTTAATCATTTATACTTAGAAAGGGTTTTTTTGCCCCTTTAATCTGTTACATGGTTTGAAATATAGAGACGTAATTGTTGTGAACGTAATGTTACACCGTGTAAGGTTGATTGTAGAATTAATTTGTTAATAACAATGATGGGGACATAAAAGTTACACTTTGTTGCGATGAATCTAGTTTTATATGTGATTCAAGGTGTTCAAGACATACACTCGACGTAACCTTGCAATTATGCATTCATTGTTCATTTTTTCTCGTGTAATCTTGCAATTATTTAACATTAATAATTTGAGTATTGTAACCGAGGAGGCCTAAGGTAGCAAGATAGAAGTCAACGCTACTCAAATAGTCTGTTGTGAACATCGCGACAGTTCAAATATCATAACAAGAGGACTTCAGGAGCACAAAGCCTTTGAATCAAAAGGGGGAAAAAAAAGGTAAAAGAAATAATAGTGATCGTAATTATGTTATATGGAAATATGTTAGAGGATTGTTCTTTGTTTACAAACTAAGACATTGTTTGGAATTTGTTATCGGACGACTTGACATTAGTTGGGAAAGCTGAATTTTAGCACTAGGGTTTGAAAGAAATCATAAACCACACTTGATCAAATGTAATGGTTTCTTGAAAACATCAAGATGCTGTTCTTTCAATGGGGAAGATCGAGTAATCGCTATTTTGAGCTAGTAAAAGAAGAATGACGACGAGCGTTACCCTGCGGGTGCTGGAATTTTTTGAAAAAAAATTGAAAAATGATTTTTTTTTCAGGGTTTAGATGCTACTCGAGTCAATTGGAGGACTCAAACGAGTAATCCTTGCATAGGCCCAATACAAGCCCAAAAGTTGAATGTATGAATATTTTGCAAGGCTTATTTTGTGAAGTGTAGGGTTTATTGGAGAAAACAAGGGAAAAATTTAAAAGTCAAGGATTAAGTATGACAAATTCAATTTTTAGGTGTCAAGTTTCAAAATGCAAAACTCAGGTATTAGCTAATTAATTAAAAATATTTATTAATTAAATTTAATAAGGTCACAAATATACAATTAACGGTCACATATACATAATTATAGGTCACAACCTTTTCATTTGTCACTTATTGTCAAATTTATTGGTCCCAGATTATTTTGTAGCTCACAGATTATTTCAAAGTCACAAATTAAAAATTTTATAGGTCACAATTTATTTCATTGGTCACACATCAAAAAAATTACAAGTCACATTTTATTATCAGTCACATGTTTTCAAATTTGTTGGTCACAAATTATTTTCGGTCACAAATTATTTTCAGTCACAAGTTATCCAATTTTAAGGTCATAGTTTAATACTTGGCCATATATAACCAAATAATTGGTTCACCGCCACCAACACTATCAGAACTACCACCGCCACTTGTGCTACCCTCAACACCACCACAACACCACGACCACCACCACCACCATTCGCTGCTACCACTGTCGACACCTCCACTTGCACCACCATCAAAATCGTCGCCAGATCCACCGTCGCTGCTGATACTTCTACCTGCACAACCAATAAAAATCATCTAAAATCCCCCAACAACACTAAAACCCCAAACCACCGTCAAATTCAATAAAACCCACCCAATCGCCATATCCACCACCACAAAATCGCCACCACACAAACATCATCTCCACCACACAAAACACCATCTAAATCCATCACAATCGCCAGATCCACTCAAAACTCACAAAAACAGACACCTACAGAAACCAACCACTACACCACCATCGCTGTCACCACCTCCACAGTCAATCCACAACCTCACTACCAACACTGCAAAAACCATCACTTAGATCACCACTATAATACTCAAATTCGAAAGCACAAAGGCGATCTTCAAACAAATAAAATCGTCGAATGTTGCGGTTGTATTGTAGTCAAAGGCACAAAAGCGTCGAAGGAACATATGCAATCATCCAATGCTGGAGTCACGCTGCAGTCGTCGATGTGGCATCATCTCCGGTGTGGTATCGTGAGAGAAGGGAGAGAGATGTAGAGAGAGAATGGAGAGGAAATAATTATTGTTTGGGGGTGAGTGGTTTTATAATTAGATTAGTACTGATATTTGCACAAATAAATTTCACACCTAATTTATGAATTGTAATTCTTAAACACCAGTTGCCGTGTAATTTCCATAGAAAACAATGGGAAGGGGCAGTGTTATGGCAACCAAGCATTGGCAAAGGCATTGTAAATGAGAAGGAAGAGAGAATCCATCACGATCTCCGCACCCAATTTACTTTTTTTTTCCCTCCCCCAAAGCGATGGCCATCACCAAATTTTTAAGGTAACATGCTCCAAATATTAATGGGCTTTGTTAAATATTACATTTTGACCTTATTGATTTAGAATCATATATGTGGCTAGTGGCTACGATTGTTTTACCAATCTGCATGTCCCCTGAAATTAATTTTCGTTGACCACGTCTTAAAAGGATCATTGAATCAATAACAATAAACCCAATTTGAAGATTCTGAAACAACTTAATCTCATAAACAGTTTTTGACTTTTCAAAAGCCTTGTCAAATGAACCATAATTCTACCATGTTTCAATGTGATATATTAGCCCACATCAACCCCAATATAATTTTCCAGCTCTGCCCTTATTTCGCATCATGGAGTGCACATCTTTTTTTTTTTTTTTTTTTTTTTTTTTTCTAAATTACAGGAATTGCGACTAATGGCAAAAGATTGAATCTCAGAGCATTTGTGTTTTCATATCATGGGATTGGATCAATAATCTTTGACCAAGCTTCTCTAGTAGCTATCACCACACATTGTCTGCGGGTTGACCTGTTTCTTGATATGTGCTGAGAAACTTTTCATCTAGTGACAGTACTGTACATAGGATTAGATTTATGTGGACAAACTTTTAAGGTTCCTGAGAAATTTTCGACTTTGGTGGAAAATCTATAGATATAGTTACAATGATGATGCATCTTTTTAGTAGCTTGCCCGTTGACAATGTTTTAGGTGTCTTTTCCGAATGATACTCACGAGCAAGTAAAATCAGGGAGTATTGGCCATTCGACATATCAAATGCCCTATATATGTATCATGTTTGGCTAAGCATAAAGTAAGTCAAATTTACTTTTAAGCAAGATCTTCTAAATATGTTTGAATTCGCTCCTTTATTTTCCCTGCTTAGATCATCTCCAATAGACTCTTCAAATATGACACGTTCTCTATTTTAAAGAGCTAACATTTAGAATCAAGCTCCAAGAAATTTTTTAAATCAACATTTTAATTTATAGAGTCAAATCCACTCTATATAATTAAATGCATTAAAAGTATTTCAATTTTCAATATAGAAAAATAATTAAATAATATAAAGAAAGCTAGTTAAAATAAAAGATAAAAAAATAATAAATATTTTTTTGGAGTAGTATATTAAGTGTTAAATATAAGAATAATGCTTCACGTACACGATTTGTTGACATTGTGCCTGACATTCATTTGAATTTTTCATGAACAGTACGCGGGAAACAAACACATGACCGGGTTAACCCATTACACCAAGCCCAATTAACCACATTTCATCTTGTGGAAAATACACCCTTTTCTCTCTCATTTCCACCCACTCCACAGCGCAATCGAAATGCCCAGATTTACCCATCTTCAATGGAATTGAACCACTACCAATTGTGATTCTCACATCTTCACCATCGTCAGATATACAACATACAGATGAAAATGAAAATTTTCTGCTGCCTCTTAGCAAAATAACTCATTAATTCACAGACCTTACCGCTTTGACGAGTTATATCATCGTCGGTCGACGCCAGAGAGAAAATCATCGGTTGCTCTTGAAATAAACGACAAATCTAACACGACAGGGACAAAGATATGACGAACGTCATTCACCCGTGGTTACTGACCGATGAAGGTGGAGTCGTCCATGTCGATTGTGGTCACTATATCGTCGGGTAGTAGAATCAACTCAGTGGAATCAAATGAGTCAATTTGATGATTTTCAAATGGGTTTCCTCTGGCAAACGGGTTGGGATTGAGGAAATAATGACCCGTTTTTTGTTTTAAGGGTTTCCTTTTTTTCCTTTTCTTTTTTCCTAATATTTTCCACGTCACAGTGTCAAGTATCGTGTTAAAGACAATGTACGTGAAGCGAAATTGTAAATATAATGAGTTTGTTATAGTACTTCAACATTTTAACTCTCTAAATTTATAGTTGCTCTTCAAATGATATAATATGCTCTTTAAAAATAAGAAGTCTCTTGAAAATGCTCGAGTTACTTAGCCTTTGTATGTCTCTTGGTCTTTCAAAATTCTTTTTTCTATATACTCAACTTCAATCACACAATAAAATATTATACACATAAACTCAAAATTTTTACTTATTTTTTAACCGCATATTATTCAAAAATTTACTAGAAAAATGGGCCACCAAACATGGACTTATTTTGATATATTAACGTAGGGAATACTTTTAAGTGATAAGTAAATTTTTTTCAAGCTTTGCCGAACGGCCCAAACATGAGCAAAGTGTATGCCCCTTTAATTTCACAATGGCAAGTACGAGTTGCCGCGCAAAACGTGGTGCGTGCAATTTCTAGTGCTCCTCCAACTTGCTAGGTCACTTTTTCAGAGAAACTATCCCATTTGAATATAATGTGTCTTGTCATTTCTCTTTTCCCAGGTATATTTCATGATGAATATCCTCAAGAAGATTTACCAAATCTTAAAAGTCATTTCAATGGTGCCCATTTTTGCATGGCTACAGGGAGCATCACTAACTTTCTTCAAAATATCAAGGAAAACTCGAAAAGCGATATTTCATATATTTGATTAGACAATACTGAATAAAATTAAGTTAATGGTATGTGACAAAAAATTTTAGGATTCATTTGATACGTTTTATTTATCATGAAATTAGAAAAATATTTTTTTAATTCCTACTTTTAATTATTTGATTAATCAAATTTGTCATGAAAAATGTTTGCAAGGTACAAATTGTTGATACAGAAAAGTTGAAAAATATTTTTCCATCAAAATAGTGGAAAAATATTTTCCAACTTTTTGACCTTTTTTTTTTAGCAATTGGAACACATTCCAAAGTCAATGGTAAAAAAATTTATCAATTTAATTGACAATTTGCGTAAAAAAAAAGCCAAACGAAAAATTTACCCTGTGAAAAATTATACAAATCAAACACCTTTACCTCTCAAACAAATTCCAGGCAAATCACTTCCCTGCCAAATATTTTATTTGTCATCTATTTTTCATTTTTCTATCAAACGGATCCTTAGGAAAATTCTATTTGTATAAAAAATTTACAGTCTCATGTGAGTATTTTATTGTTTAAAAAATCATCCACTCACCCCCTATTGTATCTGATTTGTACAAGCTCTTTAAAGGCATGTTTTGTACACCAAGATCGTCTCAAAATCTTAGGCTCCATTTGATAGCACATTATTTTTTCTGAAAATTTCAACTTTCACTTTTTACTTATTTAATTGGTTAAATTTTTCATGGAAAACGATTTTCAACTTTTGAAATTTTCCTTAATTTTAAGAAATTCCTTTTCCCACCACTTAGGTGGGAATTGAAATTTCACCTTTTTTTTTTTTTTTTTATTTTTAGCAATAGAAACAAATTCTAAGATGAAATGTAAAAAAAAATTATCTCTTTAATTGACAAATTCCATGTAAAACAAAGTCAAATGAACACAAAAACTTTGGATTTTTTTTTTTTGGCAATCTAAACAAATTTTATTCCCCAATGGTAAGAAAATTTATTCATTTAATTGATAATTTTCATGAAAAATAAAGTCAAACAGACATCAAAAGTATTATATTTTTCAGATGAAAAATTATACCAATCAAATACCTTTAATTACAATTCCCAGTAAAACAAATTAAGGTGTGTTTGATATGGGTGAAAAAGTGGGTGAAAATGGAAAAATTGTGCAATTCCACCCAATTTGTGGTGTTTGATTGCCAAATAAATCCATGAAATTCATTTCCACCAAAATTCTAGGTACAATCCAGTAAATCACATTTTTCATCTTTTATTTTCCCATGGTTTTGGTGAGAATGTGATTTTTCATTTTTTTTAAAAATTTTTTTTGGCAATGGAAACATATTTCAAATCCCATGGTAAAAAAAATTATTCATTTAATTGAAAATTTGCATGAAAAACGAAGCCAAACGAAAAAAAAAATTCAAATTATTTTTAATACTTTTTTGCAATCCAAACAAATTTTAATACAAATTGTAAAAAAATTTATCCCAAAAAGTAACAATTTGCATAAAAACAAAACCAAACGAATTAGATGAAAAATTATACCAATCAAACACAATTAATTACAATTCCCGGTAAAACACATTCTAAACAATTCAATTCCCTGTATTTTCTTTTCAGAAAACGAATTACGGGGAATTGAATTGATTAGAATTTGTTTTAGAGAGAAATGTAATTAATGGTGTTTGATTGATATAATTTTTCACGTAATTCATTTGACTTTATTTTTCATGCAAATTGTTAATTTTTGGAATAATTTTTTTTTATAATCTATATTAAAATTTGTTTAGATTGTCAAAAAGTAAAATAAAAAATAAAAAAAATGTTTTCATAAATTTTTTGTGCTCATTTGACCTTTTTTTTTTTTTTTTTTTTTTTTTTTTTTTTTTGTTTATGTAAATTGTCGATTAAATGGATACATTATTTTACTATTGAATTTGAAATGTGTTCCAATTGAACAAAAAAAAAAAAAAAAAAAAAAATCTTGGAAAAGCTTTTCATTAAAAAGTGGCAAAAGAGGCGCGTGACGGGTGGGGGTGAAAAAAGTTTTGCTTGAAAAATCTTGCATATCAAATAGTCAAATTGGATGGAAAAACAGAAATTTTTTTTTCATTTTCAATGGAAAAGAAGCCCTTTCAAACAGGGTCTTATAGTCAATTCAATTTCATGTAATTCATTTTCTTTCCATCCAAATTTCATCTTTCTATCAAATGGACACTTATTAGTTGTTAATTTTTTTTGAATCTCGTGTACTAAATATATAATAACGTCCTTCAGTCACAACAATGTTCATATTAGTTCCAAGCAACCTTTTCTGTAAAGAAGATGGAATATTGTCATTTTAGTTTTCCTTAGTCCTTGTGCTTGGAATTCAATAAGCTAGGGAGATGCAGAAATTGTTTCTTAAAGCTATAGCTGATAGAAGTGTCAAATTTTAATACCAAATGATGCAGAGGTACAATTACTTTTATTGAAAGTTATAGCCTATAAGAGAGCTACAATCAAATCCTATATTATACATAATCATGTTTGGAGAATCCACCCATTTCCAATATTTTTTTTTTTTTGGGATTACGCGAGTAAATACCAAATGATGCAGAGGTACAATTACTTATATTAAAAGTTATAGCCTATAAGAGAGCTACAATCAAATCATATATTATACATAATCATGTTTGGAGAATCAACCTTTTTTTTTTTTTTTTTTTGGATTACGCGTCATTACTCACATCCACACCTGCCCGCTCCTAGGTCTTGGTGTGTGAATAAATTGAGAGATTAGAGATATGCCCAAATTGGCCAGAGTTTGAGTGCGTTTTCATTGAATTACCCTAAATTCTCCTCTTTAGAATTCGAATATGGGATGTGCCAGTTGCGTAATTTTTTTTCTCCCCCATTCTTTGCCAATTTGGATGTGCCCTTGGGGACGGAGAATCCACCCTATTGTTTGGGCCTTATGTTGATGAAACATTTTCATTTTGGATTTTCTTAATACACGACTGGGAATTCCTATGAACCTCTATATCCTAACAATATAAAAGAGCGAGTTTTGTTTTTGCCACGTGTCGACAATTTGTATCGTCAACCAATACGACGTCATTTTTTGCATGGAAGCGTAATGTGGAAGCGTGAATAAATGTGTAAGAGAAAAAAATTTAGGCCTGTTTTAGTCCCTCTTTTTTTCCCACACAGAACGCATTAATGAGAGGTCAAAATGTACTAAATTTTCTGACACAATTTTCTAATCCTAAAAATATGTAATATATAATAAATATACTATTCAAAAAAAATATATCAAATATTTCCTAAATATTCAATTATAACAACACCGAAAATTAAAAAATTTAAAATTTTCACGCTAATAAAAATATCTAATATATAATAAATATACAATTCGACAAAATAAATATCAAATATTTCCTAAATATTAAATTATAACAACACCGAAAATAAAAAAATTTAAAATTTTCACGCTAATAAAAATATCTGATATATAATAAATATACAATTCACAAAACAAATATCAAATATTTTCTAAATATTCAATTATAAAAACACCGAAAATTATTAAAATCTTCACGCTTAAAAATATCTAATATATAATAAATATACAATTCGAAAAAACAAATATCAAATATTTCCTAAATATTCAATTATAAAAACACCAATACTAAATTAAAAAAAATTTCACGCTAATATATATGTATAAATATAAATATAGACTCCGTGACCGTGTCACGGAGAATGCTTCTTCGTGACACGGTCACGGACTGTCTCTTTTTCATTTTTTTTTCTTTTCGTGTGTTATATATATATATATATATTCTATCATAATTCTAAAAATATATAATAAATATACAGTTCGACAAAAAAAATATCAAATATTTTCTAAATATTCAATTATAACAATACCAAAAATTAAATTAAAATAATTTTAAAAATTTAAAATCTTCACATTAATAAAAATATCTAATATATAATGAATATAAAATTCGTAAAAAAAAATATATCAAATATTTCCTAAATATTCAATTATAAAAATACCTGAAAACTTAATTAAGAAATTTAAAAAAAAATTAATATCTTCACGGTAATATATATATATATTTTTTTGCATCTCAAAATTACTGTTAAACCTACTATATATATCGTATCCTAATCCTAAAAATATCTAATATATAATAAATATACAATTCAGCAAAAAAAAAAATCAAATATTTCCTAATTATTCAATTATAAACACACCGAAAACTAAATTAAAAAAAATTTCACGCTAAGTAAAATGAAAAAAATAAAATAAAAACAATGACGCAAAAATTTATCACTTCAAATCATGGTGATATAATGTATTTCATGCTCGCGTATACAAGTAAATGTATCATGCTTTACTTAAGATATAAATCATAAAATTTATCAAGGAAAAATGTGTGTGTCTTGCAATTTATAGGGGGCAAGTAGAAAATGTAAAATTAAATAAAAGGTTTGAATAATAATTTCTTTTCTTACCCCTAAGGCTGGACAAAACTCCAAAATCGAATCAAACCAAACTCGACTCGAACGAAATCAAATGGAAGAATTTTTCTTAAGTTAAATACTTAAACTGATATCTCAATCGAGAATCGACGGGTTCAATTCGCATCTGATTCTTGACCATGAACCAAAAATTCGAATAAGAAAAGAATTGAATCTTCATAATTTTTTTTTTTTTATATTTTTATCTTAAACAAGTCAAATTATTTATATTTTCTAAATAAATTTGCTACTAATCAATTTAGCCCAAACCCAAAATATAATTTTCCTATTTCAAATTTTTAATCCAAACTCAATTTAATCAAATGGACATAAGTTTTGTCCAAATCTGTTATTCTACTGTAGTGTCATTTTTATTGGAGAAATCGAATTGGACGACTACGTATGTCTTCGTTATTATGAGCTTGATATCTTTTTCTTCCTATGTTTTAACAATCAAATCTATGAATAACTTAACAAAGATAGACGGAAAAGATATCATGATATTGGACTACGTTATTTTATAAGAGTTAAGATTGAAGATATCATTAGTTGAATTAATACAACGTTATTATAAATATTCAAAAATTTAATTATTGTATGGAACACGGGAATCGAATAGAACCGAACCAAACCAGACGTAACTGATCCGTATGAAGCTGAATTCGAACGGTTCAATAATTAAATTTGGAGTCGACAGTTTCACTTACTAAATATTCTAACCGAATCGAATCGAATCATGTCCAGCCATATTTACTCCATTACATACTTTAGAATCGTCGGAGGATAGTCGTTGAATGCCAATGATCTTTTATATTTTTGCATATTTAAGAACTTTTTTAAAAGAATTTTATCATCTTTAAAATCTATATGTCTTAAGAAAATATTACTTATCACCAAACATCACGAAAATTCTAGGATAAAGACGTAACAATTAAAATTAATCTAATATTTTTTTATATGATATTTGCATACTTTTTACGTAACTGCACTTTATTTTTCATGTTAAGGATAAAATGGGAATTCAATTTTTATTATTATTATTATTATTTATTTTCACCTGCCATTTGTCCACAAAAGTCAAATTGGAATAAATAATGTGCCTACTTACCAACATTGGATATGAAAACGGGACCACCACAATTGGACAAGATTGAAACAAAATTCAATTGATGAACAGATATATTTAGAGAATGGACTGATGAAACAGAAATTACCAGTTTGTGAACAATAGAAGAACCATCTCCGTGACCGTGTCACGGAGAAGCACACGGTCCGTGACTGTCTCTTTTTCATTTTTTTTTTTATATATATATATATATATATATATATATATATTCTATCCTAATTCTAAAAATATATAATAAATATACAATTCGACAAAAAAAATATCAAATATTTTCTAAATATTCAATTATAAAAATATCAAAAATTAAATTAAAATAAATTTAAAATTTAAAATCTTCACACTAATAAAAATATCTAATATATAATAAATATACAATTCGTAAAAAAAAAAAAAAAAAAAAGATATTTCCTTAATATTCAATTATAAAAACACCGAAAATTAAATTAAGAAATTTAAAAAAAATTAAAATCTTCACGCTAATATATATATATATATTTTTTTGCGTCTCACAATTACTGTTAAACCTACTATATATATCGTATCCTAATCGAAAAAATATCTAATATATAATAAATATACAATTCGAAAAAATAAATATCAAATATTTCCTAAATATTCAATTATAAAAACACCGAAAACTAAATTAAAAAAAATTCCAGGCTAATATATATATATATTTTAAGTAAAATGAAAAAAAAAAAGACTTCGTGACTGTCTCTTTTTTTTTTTTTTTCTTCTTTTTTTACTATCTATATATATATATATATATATATATATATATATATAGTAACATGAAAAAAAAAAAAAAAAAAGTGAACATATTAGTGTGTCGAATTGTATATTTATTATATATTTTTAGAATTAGGATAGAATATATATATATATATATAATCTTAAAAATATCTAATATATAATAAATATATAATTCGACAAAAGAAATATCAAATATTTTTTAAATATTTAATTATAACAACACCGAAAACTAAATTAATAAGATAATTTTAAAAAATTCAAAATCTTCACACTAATAAAAATATCTAATATATAATAAATATACAATTCGAAAAAAAGAAATATTTACTAAATATTCAATTATAAAAACACCGAAAACTAAATTAAGAAGAATTTAAAAAAATTAAAATATTCACGCTAATATATTTTTATTTTTTTACGTGTTAGAATTAGTGTTAAACTTACTATATATATCTTATCCTAATTCTAAAAATATCTAATATAATAAATATACAATTGGGTAAAAAAAAAATATCAAATATTTCTTAAATATTCAATTATAAAAACACCGAAAATTAAATTAAGAAGATTTAAAAAAAAAAATTCATGCTAATATATATATATATATATTTTTTAAGTAAAGTGAAAAAAGAAAAAAAAATTTAAACTATAGATGCCTAATTTTTTTTTTAAATTAAAAAAAATTAAAGCAAATGTTGTGCTGTGAGGCACTGTGTTGTCTCGCGCAGTGCGAGGGGCATCTCTCGCACTGTGCGAGACAGCACAATGCACATGTCTCGCACATATTTTCTTTTTTATTTGCGTTTTTTTTCTCCTTAAACTATCTAGGTTATGTCTTTCTCTCTCTCTAGCCATTTCTAGAGTCTTCTCGCGTCTATTTTCCTTCATTCTTATCTTTCTCTCTCTCTACGCCATTTCTGTTGATCGAATTTCTTCCTTTGAAAACCCCAACGAACCTCACAGATTTCCTCCATTTTAAGTGTGAAACTCTATTTAACTTCCGTCGGTTCTTCTCCTCCACTGTCAATTTGTTTTGCTTAATCGTTTATCATCGTTTTTGCCTTTTGAGATCCCTTTTTTGATTTGGACTAAAATAGCAGAGGTTTTAAATTGACACAATATTTTTTGCTATTTCAACTCCAATAATATGTCGTAAAATCACAGGGTTTTTATTCTTCTCTATCGTTTGTAGATGTCGTGGTTTATATGTTGTCTGTATTATCTTTTTTTTTTCTTGATTTCACTATATGTCTCTTGTTTACGTTCGAGTTTTCTCTGTTCATTTGTAGATGTCGTTAGGTTTGTACCTTGGCTTCAGTCTTTCTTGCTAGATCTCACTCAATCTGACAGGTTGTGTTTGGATTTTTGTCTTTCTTTGTAGATCTTAAAGTTTTTGTTTGTACATTGTTTATGAAATCTTTAATATATTTTTATTCAGTAATTTTTTGCTAGATTCGAGCATTTTAGTTTGTGTTGGCTTGCTTGACTTTGTTTGGTAAGTTGTTCTCTATTATTTGAGGCGTGGGCTATTTTTTCTCTTTCGATTTACACAGGTTGACTTCTGTTTGATTTCGTGGCTTTTGTTTTGCAGGATTCCGGAATTTGGTTTGCATTGACTTGTTCAATTTCGTTGGTTAGGTGTTCTCTTTTATTTTTGTGTTGGATTTGTGTATTAAACGATGATACAAATGAGATGCTTGTTAAATAGACTTTTGATTTCCATAGGAAGTGATTAATTATCAGTTTATCTTTTTGCGGTTTCAATGTACTGGGGCGGGCTATAGTCTGCTTTCATGGCTTCTTTTGTACATATATATTAAATACTTGTTGTACACACTTTTGGTTTCAATGGACGGTCATTGATTATGAGTTTATCTTTTGTGCTTTCAATTTACTGATATGGGATTTAACTTGATTTCTAGAGGTGTTTTTGTTTTTTTATTTCATGTTTCGATTTACAGAGATTGGCTTTTATTTGATTTCATAGCTTCATTTGTGCATATATGTAATTTCATGTTGAAACTCCTCCTCAAAGAAATCCTCGAAATTTGTTCATATGATTTGACTTTCAAATTGGAGTAAATTGATAGTTTTGTCGATTTTTCATATTCATTTTCATAAATTGTGTTTAACACTCCTTTGGTAACGGGTCGATTAATTTCAATTAATTTCAATTAATTTCAGTTTGTGTAACGGATCGATTCATGTTTCTTCAAATCAGTGATCTAGACGGCGACGATGGAGTAGACATAGTACTAGATGAATAATTTTGGTATGTGGATTTTCTCCGTTTTCTTCTCTTCCAGCCTTTTTTAAAACGGTTTTGTCTCTATGTTGTGTAATTTCACCACTTTTGGGTGCTGCCCATCCTAAAAGTTCGAGCCCTCTATTTTTGTTTTTGTTTTTGTTTTTTTTTTTCAGAGGTCTGAAGTTTTCATAAATCAGTTGAATGAATTATTGAAACAAGGTTTATTGCACACCAATATGGAATGTTGACTTTCTACATTAAATCTTTAGAAGGTGTGAATTGAAACTTCGTGGACACAATAATTAGGTAGTTGATGTGGAGAAAAACATGATTGGCGCATAGATTGTGGAACTATTTTTTTTTTTGTTTTGTAATGGTAAATATTTTATAGATTCTTGCAGTTTTTTTTCTATTTTGCAACCGAATTCTACACGACTGCAAGCATCTAGTTTGTATAGTATCACTTAAAACCCTATACAACCTTTCATTTTTCTCATCAATCATGTCTATCTCCATGTCAATCACCTTATTATTGTCCCCATCATAACTTCCCTTCACATGCTCTAGAGTCTTGAGATTGAAATTGTTGAAAAGATAATTAAAAAATTTCCTATTTTGATGTCCCAGTTTTGATGTGCTTTAAAAAGTGTATTATTTTCTAATGTTTGGAGCTTTGACATGCTTTGGAGAAGGTTATAAAAAAATCATATGAGAAAGTTGGAGAGAAACCTTTATGTCGTCTATTAATTTTATTGCGACGAAAGATAGCTAAGCTAAATTGTAGTTTTGTTTATGCCAGACCATTTAATATATGAATGCTTAATTTTCAGTTAATTAGAACTAGACAATCGCAAGTGTAATGTATCTTTAAGCAAATGTTTAAAATATTTAAAATTAGTTTATTATTATTATTATTATCTCAAGTTATTGGATTTCTGACCTTCCTTTTGGTGTACTATCAAAACCTATGGTAGATTTTATTTATAGAAAAATCACTTTTCAATATACGTGGAGAAAATTGGTCAAATTTTTAAACCACAATGAAGAGCTTGGAACTTATGTTTGAATAAGTGATCGATCGAGTCAGCTCTTTAAGAATATGTGGGGTGTTTTTGATGAGTTAACCTCTGAATGAAGAACCTTAGGCGATTAATTTCAATTTTCAGATGGGGGATCATATTTTTCTCAAAATTCTTGATCTTAAAATGAGAAATCGATTATGGTTTTTAAGAGAAATTCATAGGACAATAATCTTGTTGAACTTATATGAGTGAGGGAACTAAAACATGTTTTTTCCATATATGTTCTTTCCCATTTTAAAAAGTCTTCAAATTGTAAACTATGTCAGCCTGAAAGCAGAAAATTGATGAAAAAGAAGGCAATTGAAGTTAAACCTGATGAGAGTACCAATATGCAACACTGAGGTTACACATAAATGGGTAAAGAATGTTTTAGCGAACTACAATACTTATCCAAGTAAACGTCCCGTAAAAATGCAGTCTGTCCACCAAGACTATGATAAACCATTAGGCGTTTCACAACAACTATTGTGTTGGCTGAAATGATACCCTTATATACTTTTCCAAAGCCCCTCGTCTAATTATGTTTCTTTCACTGAAATTCTCTGTTGCTAGCTGTATTTCTTGCAAGGAAAACCTTCTGAGTCGTCCAAAGGAAATAATGATCCAGCCAAAGTAATAGTAATTTCGATTTCGATCTTGGACTTGTGAGTGGTGGAGGCTGATTGGGGGGGGGGGGGATTTTGTATGAAAAGCTGATTGTTGTCTGCGATTGCTACATGGTATTCTTCTTTCAATGAATTTGTGGTCAAGTCATTTTCTAATTTTTTGGTTTTAGAAAAATGGTTTCTGATTTTGCATATGATTAACATTTCTTTGATGTAACATTATATATACAGGATTTAGAAAATAATATAGTAATATGTGGGTTTCTTCTTTAGTTATGATTATATTCTACCCGTTCCCATACCCTTTTTATCACAAAATATTTTTGGTATCATTATATAATAAATGAATTTTGAACTTTTGTGTTTTTATTTTAAATTTCGTCTGTATGATGCCTATTGGAAAAGAGAAAAGAAAATTCACTTTTGCTCTCCGTGTTTGTTTTTCTTTTTCTAGAGAGAGAGAAATGCAAGGAATTTCAAAATTTGGAAATTCAGAAACTTGGGAGTTTTGGAGTTCTTTTAGTTGGAAACTTTCAGGTATGTTAAATTTTGAGTATTGTTTATAGATCTATTTTAACTGTTGGTGAATTGAAGTGAAAATCTTTCATATTAAGGTCTGAATTGCTTGAATTTGGGTGGTGTTTCCTGTTGGTCATTATGAATTTTCTTTATTTTGTGTACTGAATTTTCATTCATATTTGTAAATAAATGAAATATAGAGGTTTTAATTGTTTGTTCATATTAATAAAATAGCAGTGATTCTTGATTCATTTTTGTGTTTTTTTATTCTGATGTAGGTCTCCATTAATGTGATATCTTGAATTTGGGACCTCACCCCCAATTTTCAAAGGAACTCACAATACAATGCAATTAGGTTCTTCACAACAGTTGTCATAGGAATTTTATTTGTTCTTTTCTTTTGGCAAAAGGGAGATGACATGTAAGTCCAATATTTCCTTCATTTAAGCTTCTTTGGTCATTGAATTCCAAAGAAAGCAGTTGGTCTAAACATCATTAAGCTGTGGTTATAATCATATATGACACCGGATCATCTAGCTTCCAATGAAATACTTGCTGTGTTACATTGAGGATTTAAAATTCACAAGTTGTATTTTTTTTAGACTCCAAACCCCATTCATGTATGCTTGATACGTATGTTAATTGTTCAAGTAGCTAAATGATTGACAGGAAAATACTCATCGTGTAACAAATATATTTTGTGTGTTCTATTGAAATATATTTACTCTGTTAATTTCTTTATTTTTACCGGCAGTTTCCTATTTCGCCTGTCGTCTATTTAAAAGCATTTCTTTTTCTTTTTGTAATAGAAATTTCTTCTTCACTTACATGTCATTCATGACTTTATTTTCATCTATTTATTGTAGTATACATATGCAGTCTATTCGCTGAAAAATGTACAGCAAGCGCACGGATCGTGAACAAGTAATATAGTGGACTTTTTGAGTCCGAATATCGATCCCACGAGAAATTTTACTTTGAAGTTACGTACTCTAATCGATTTTACTTCTAACAACGACTGACACACACACACACACAATTAATATTGAAATTAAATTATAAACTAATAACTATAAAACTAAACTAACAAACTAAAAAGACGTAGTTGCATCTTTGATTTGAAAAACGGTTGGAATTTATGATTTCACTTAACCTTTATTTCATTAACATCAATTCAATAACGTACATGCAAATTACCAAAATTAATAGTTAGACCCGATTCTTCAATTTTAAATTAATATCCTCTTTCGAGCGATATTAACCCTAATTAATTAAATTATACCACATATTTCTATGTCGATACAAAATTAACCAATTGCATTAAATTGCTGTGAAAATACTCAACGGGTCACATAAGGTAGATGTCTATTTCTAGATCATCTAAACGCCTATAGTCGGAACCATGCAAACCTATGGTATCAATTATTTCGGTCTAACAAGTGCAACTATTTTTCAATAATTGTCCAAACAACCTAACCACAACATCTAATGATCAAGTAAATGAAGTGATTTTAAACTAATAATAAATACACCATTATTTTGATAACAAATGCATTTTCAACAACATATATCAATATTAATGAAATTAAAGTTAAGATACTACATAAATTCCAATACAAATATATTTAACTCATTTTATAAAAGTGATAACAAAGAGATTCTTTATACAATACATATCAAAAATGGAAATTTAATGGAAGAAAAACTAGAATAATATACAACCCTTATAGTCTTTGAATTTCTCCAAGTTTTCCACCAATTCCTTTGATGTTAATCTCCTTGCTCCATTGATCAAGTCATCCAAAATGAGTTAAATAACCAAAGAACAACTAACTAAAAATAAGAAAAAGAAAAGAAAGCAAAGAAAGAAGAAGAAAATCTAGAGAGAAAACTATATATCACCTAAGCTAAACTAACTATATCTAACTCCTAATAAGGGAGAGAGAGGGATATATGAAATGATATGTGAGACAACCCAAAATATCTCCATTAAAAAAGTCCCAAAATATTGCCAAAGTTGACCAAAAAACGCGTGGAAAGAAAATAGACCGCCATTGAATTTTTACTTCCATGCAGTCGCATGGGAAAACAAAAAGTAATGGTTTGACGTCTCGGACCAATCCATGCGGTCGCATGGTTATAATTCATGCGGTCGCATGGATTTTTCCACATTTGCAGCTCAAGTCCTTGAACGTTCTGTCCTTACGCGATTTCATCCCCCATCTTTGATTTAGTACAATTTGGTCCTCATACTTTGAACTTTCTTTCATTTAAGCCCCTACCAAATTGCAGTCAAAGCCCTCCATCTTTTGTCAAGTGCAAGTTAGTCCCCAACTTCACATTTTTGTGCAATTGAAGTCCTTTTTTTTCACTCATTTTGCCTCCGTTTCATTCCAATTCAGGGTTGTGGCCTATAAATACAAAAAGTACACAATTATGAGTAGAAATATACTCAAATTTATCATAGTTAAATCCCAAAATGTGTCTAATAAGTGTGCTAAAGCGCACTTATCACACCCCCAAACTTGAGTTCTTGCTCGTCTCGAGCAAGATTACTTCTAACATAATCATGCATATGTGAAAATAATCAACATATTAGATACTTGCCAAAAATATATCAATGAGTATAAAATTGTATATCTATTCACAGCTATGCACCCAAATAATGCTATAAAAAATAATTGCAACTTATCCAACGTCAGATCGGTGTGTGTGTACATAGCCATTTTCAATCATTATCTAAACTAGGAAAAGAATGTTAAGATGGAAAAAATATGTAAATTGGTCTCAACCCGACCCTCAGTAGTCAAAATATGTTCTTTCACGCTCGTAAGATTCACACTAAAATAGATAATTCATTTCAATTCCCCAATGTAAATCTAAGGCTGCTCTCAATCACTTTTTTCTTTTAAAAGCTCAAAAATATAATCAACTAGCATGCATTTTCAAGTGAAGATAGAGTAACTGAACAAATAGAACCTCACAGAATAATGTAGTATGAACACTCAACTCTCAAGTGTATAAGATCATGTACTGTTTCGCTCAATATCATTCCAATGAAAATGTTCTACCATAAGCTCGCATATTTTCTCAATTGTCACCACTTAGATCACATGTATTACATAAATCATAAGGACTTTTCAGGGTTGAAATGTGGCTTAAGGTAAAGGTGTGGACATATATAGATAAGTGACTAAGAAGTATCAAATAAATCAGCGGAGTAACGTATATTCAATTCAGCTCAAATGAGATAGGATCTGTACACAATCCTATCACTCCAAAACAATAACTTCTCAATCAACATCTATTCAACTCAATCACCCCTTTTTTTTCGCTTTTCAATTCTTAGGAGAACTATGAATTCAGTCATTCAAAATCAGTTTCCTCAACACATTTTTTTTTCTTTTCCACCACAAACACCAATCATAGCACCTCAAAAACAATTGATACCCCCCAAACTTCTTTTCTATCGCCACCCAACATTCAGATGCCCAACAATACTCTACTAGCTTCAAGGGCTGGTTGAGAATATTGTTTTTCAGTATATGAATGCTTGAAATGTAGGTAAACCAAAGAAAAGACAAATAAGGCACAAAGGGGTTATCAAAGGAAAGAATAATATCAGGGTAAGCTATTTGATAAATGTGGTAAGTCAAAGATGGCCTTAATCATATTCATGCATACATGTGTTAATGTGATCTATACGAGAATCAACGCAAGTTCTAGAGAAATAAGATCATGGAACAATGTCACACAAGAAAGAATTGATAAGACTGTATATAAATGTCAGTCCATAGGCTCAAGATCTCACCAGTTTTTGTGTTCACACTATTCAGTTACTACATCTTCAATGAAAACAACTAACTAGCTAACCCTAAGTTTCTCAGATTATGGTAAAGTGAAAGAGAAAAAGAGTATAGGTTGATAAAAAAATTTCAAAACAACACACAACCTAAGTTCTACCAATTCAAAATTTTCACATCTAACACCTATTTCCGCATCTAAATGATAATCAATCGTGACTATGTGCTCAATGTAACGTATGATCTTACAATGAGTAAGCCATTTTTGAAAAAAATTCGCCACCAATAGCATATTTGGATTTGCGCATGCATAGCTCATGAATCAATAACAATTTCAACTCATGCAATCCTGAGCCGGCAAGGCTATCTAACATACCAATCCTAATCACCAATGTAAGCTCAAAACAGTCGGCAAGATTGTAACATCAAATTAAAGCACACAATAGCCGACAAGGCTCAATACCCCCAAACTTAATTCACACATTGTCCTCGATGTGTAAATTACAATATAAAGCAAAGAGAATAAATGAGACTTCCCTGAATCCATTGTGAAGAAGAACTAATGCATGAACTGGACTCAGAATGCAATTGAGTAGCTTGGGCAACAGACCTCATTGTACTCCAATTCAGCTCCAGACTCGTGAGGAACCATTCAACTTTGGACTTCAAAAACGTACCCTACAAAAATGAAAGCATATTAAATAAAAGCAAGTAAAGACATAAAAGTAAATAAACAAGCGTAAAAGTTAGAAAGGTTGGGTTGCCTCCCAACAAACGCTTTTTTATAGTCTTAGCTCGACTATGCAAACTGTTATGGGCCCAAAAAGTAAGCTCTGGATGCTCGGCCCAGCTTTATTCTTTTTGCTCTGATCCACTCCTCATTCGATCGCCAAAACTCATCAGTGCCCTTTTCAACATAATAAAACCTATCCATTCCATCCGATTCAAACTCAAAACTTTAGATTTCCACCTCCTCATTGGAATTAATCACAAAATCAAACTCTATGCAATCACTGAAGTCGGGAGAATGATCTTCAATGATTTCTATATCTTCACTCAAATCATTTGTGATTAAATTAGCACTCTCTTCAGATTCTTCTACAATCGTTGATATCTCATCGGATTGAATGACCGGTTCGCAATCCAATGCTACGGGCAACGAGAAGTCGGTCTCAATGACTTCTTCGAGTGGATAAGACCCCCACTTCCTAAATCCATCCCAATATTTGTAATCTCCTACTAGCATATCTTCCTCATCCAACCTGGCAAGCTCATTGTAATACTTTGCAAGTACCTTCTCATTCAAACATGGAGGACCATCTCCTAGGAATTTGATGTCTTCATCCCAATCATCAGGTACATAGTCTCCCGGGAGCATGTAACTTTCATCTAAATTATCCAGTGCTTGTCTCCGGCATTTCAAATAATATCGAAACTTTAGAAGTTTCAACATTGCAGCTTCGGTACACGAATACAAGCACATCCCTGTACAATGCTCTGCTAAACAAATATCACATCTTGAACCTCCAAGAATATTTGTATAGTCACCGTAGAGACTTGATAGTGCAAACATCTTGTTACTTTACCAAAGTTAGAAACCTGCAAATATCAGACAAGTGCAGGGTGCAGGAAAAAGACTACAGATACAAGAAAGATTAGTAATACGGGGCTAGCCAAAATACACAAACAGTAAAAATAAATAAAAACAAATAATTACAAGTTGCTAAAACTAAAATTAACTAAAACAGTAATCAAAGTGAAAAACATTCCCCGGCAACGGCGCCAAAAACTTGTTCGCTGAAAAATGTACCGCAAGCGCACGGATCGTGAACAAGTAATATAGTGAACTTTTTGAGTCCGAATATCGATCCCACGAGAAATTTTACTTTGAAGTTACGTACTCTAATCGATTTTAGTTCTAACAACGACTGACACACACACACACAATTAATATTGAAATTAAATTATAAACTAATAACTATAAAACCAAACTAACAAACTAAAAAGACGTAGTTGCATCTTTGATTTGAAAAACGGTTGGAATTTATGATTTCACTTAACCTTTATTTCACTTAACCTTTATTTCATTAACATCAATTCAATAACGTACATGCAAATTACCAAAATTAATAGTTAGACCCGATTCTTCAATTTTAAATTAATATCCTCTTTCGAGCGATATTAATCCTAATTAATTAAATTATACCACATATTTCTATGTCGATAAAAATTAACCAATTGCATTAAATTGCTGTGAAAATACTGAACGAGTCACATAAGGTAGATGTCTATTTCTAGATCATCTAAACGTCTATAGTCGGAACCATACAAACCTATGGTATCAATTATTTCGGTCTAGCAAGTGCAACTATTTTTCAATAATTGTCCAAACAACCTAACCACAACATCTAATGATCAAGTAAATGAAGTGATTTTAAACTGATAATCAATACACCATTATTTTGATAACAAATGCATTTTCAACAACATATATCAATATTAATGAAATTAAAGTTAAGATACTACATAAATTCCAATACAAATATATTTAACTCATTTTATAAAAGTAATAACAAAGAGATTCTTTATACAATACATATCAAAAATGGAAATTTAATGGAAGAAAAACTAGAATAATATACAATCCTTGTAGTCTTTGAATTTCTCCAAGTTTTCCACCAATTCCTTTGATGTTAATCTCCTTGCTCCATTGATCAAGTCATCCAAAATGAGTTAAATAACCAAAGAACAACTAACTAAAAATAAGAAAAAGAAAAGAAAGCAAAGAAAGAAGAAGAAAATCTAGAGAGAAAACTATATATCACCTAAGCTAAACTAACTATATCTAACACCTAATAAGGGAGAGAGGGATATATGCAATGATATGTGAGACAACCCAAAATATCCCAAAATATCTCCATTAAAAAAGTCCCAAAATATTGCCAAAGTTGACCAAAAAACGCGTGGAAAAAAAATAGACCGTCGTTGAATTTTTACTTCCATGCGGTCGCATGGGCAAACAAAAATAATGATTTGACGTCTCGGATCAATCCATGCGGTCGCATGGATTTTTCCACATTTGCAGCTCAGGTCCTTGAACGTTCTGTTCTTACGCGATTTCATCCCCCATCTTTGATTTAGTACAATTTGGTCCTCATACTTTGAACTTTCTTTCATTTAAGCCCCTACCAAATTGCAGTCAAAGCCCTCCATCTTTTGGTCAAGTGCAAGTTAGTCCCCAACTTCACATTTTTGTGCAATTGAAGTCTTTTTTTTTCACTCATTTTGCCTCCGTTTCATTCCAATTCAGGGTTTTGGCCTATAAATACAAAAAGTGCACAATTATGGGTAGAAATATACTCAAATTTATCACAGTTAAATCCCAAAAAGTGTCTAATAAGTGTGCTAAAGCGCACTTATCACAGTCCCAACGCTAATATACGCAAGGAGAAGAACACATGCACGTGCATCGCACGTGCCTTCACTAGTGTTTATTAAAAATATAACGAGCAAAAGTTGCGTAGGCTTTTCTTGCCTTTCGAAGGATTAAAAAACAAGGAATGCTTCAATACATGGTTTAACGAGAATTCTAGCCAATTTGTCTAGAATTGGGATGGTCAATGGGGTGGGGAGCTCCGTCCCTGTCCCCGCCTCGATCCCTTTTTAAGGTGGGAAGGGGCAATCCCACACCCCTGTTTATATTTTTTACATTTATTTCTATTTTTTTTCATGAAATTCTAGGGTAATTTGAAAATTTGGCAAATGGGCTTGGGTAGTTGGTTAAGGTTTGTGCATAAAATAATGGGCTAAGGTGATCTTAAATGCATTTTGAATTTCCCTATCAAGGCTCGATCGGGTTTTTCGGTTCAAATTGTCATCCCTAGTCTATATTAGTAGTAGTCCATTTTTCTTGCACAATATACAATTATACTTTATCTGAATGAAAAAAATGAAAAAAAAAAAAAACAAAAAAAAAACTACCATGTATGAAATTTGATACCTTGGAAATTTATGAACATAATCTTCTAACCTTTTGTCTGCACCATAGAATAAAAATAAATAAATAAATAATCAAAATTAAGTATAAAAAGAACCCAAAAGTCAACGGATTGTGGATCCGTTACTTTTAAATCAATACGAAAAAATTGAAGAGAAGTTTACTATCAAAGAAGATTATGCCATTATTAAAGATGAAATCAAATGGTAATTATGCAAATTTCTGAACGAGGTCACCATGCAATGTGGACAAACCATTTTCCTACTCTAAATCCCACTGTCTTAAAACCATATTGGTATACATATTCTCGACCACATATATTCCAATGTTCGATATTATTCAATATTGTGAATCATAAATAAAGAACCTTGACTTTTGTAGTTCAAGCCTTTACGTTTTGATTACTATTTCATATTGAAATGACGAAATATTTTACCCTTAACCAACAATGAGATCGAGGAGACAAATCCCGTAAGAGTAGAAGTGGACTACTCTTGAAAGGGAGCAAGTGGAATCTCTCTCGATGAAGGCAGTAGACAATGTCCTAGTGATTGATCATGGTTGCATCCACTAAGGATTATTATCAAACAAGTGGTGGATGCAACAAGACTTGTGAGAGTCACTAACAAAAGGGTGACTTATAGATCACCAAAACGACATCTAGAGATGAAACTAGAGTAAAAAGAGAGGAACGTCGACATCAAGGAGCTTGAGTGTCGACACCAAGGAGCTTGAGTGTCGACACTCAAGTTAGGGTGTTTACACCTATACGATTGGTCACCAACAAAAAAATCGTTTGCAATTATGGTCACCTTGTCGACAAAAATTTGTTCTTAATTTAATTATTTTTAATTCTTAAGAAGTTATTATGTCAATAGCTTATGTTCAATTATTTACTTAAAATGTCAAATATAAGGAATCCGAATTCTATTTTGACTGTTTGATACGAAAGTAGAAAAGAAATTCGAATTCCAAGGTACAATCATCTTAACTTGTTTTCAACCAATTTAATGAAAAATGATTTCTTATGGTTTAAGTGATTTTATTTTTATTTTTTCAACTTATATGAAATTTGTTTATCTTTTCACATTTGCCAATCAAACAGATACTAAGATTAAAGCGATCTCCTTGAAGTTGGAAAGTTATTGATCGCACCTTGGAAAAGTAGAAGTTAATAGTCCATATTAAATAGCTCAAGGTGGCAATTTGAGTTTGGATTTTAAGGGGTACCAATAATTGAGATTTGAGTTCATATTCAATTTCTGATTTCTGAATTTTACTTTACAAGTAAGTGTTTGCATGCTTTTAATCTGCCTGACAAATCTAAAATATCAGTATATAATTTGCATTAAACTCCCAACTAACAGTCGTTGACATGCCCATGAGTATATCCACTATTAGTGATGATTATGTTGTACACTATCGATAAAAAAAGTAATTTTTGATTATAGAAGTTTATTATTAATTTATTTTTATTTCTTAACAATTTTTTTTTTTTTTTTTTGAATTACGCCTCATTACTGGCGCCCCCACCTGTCCTGTCCTGATCTTGGTGAATGAGATAAATCGCAGGTTATGGCTCAAAGGGTACAGGGTGGAAAACTGCTTGTACACTTGTACTTACGCAAAAACCAAATTCATATTTCAGAATTCGAACTCTTGACGAGGCAGCCTCAAGCAAAAGCTGAATTTCTCCTCATTCCCATTTTACTACTTGGAGATGTGTTCTAGGGGCTTCTTAACAAGTTATTTTGTAGATAACTTAGGATGTTCACTTAATATTTTTAATATGACCGATATTAACTTTTATTTTACTATGGATAAAATCTCTTTCATTAATAAGGAACTGTTTGTTTCACATTTTCTCCTATTTTAAAGTATTTTTGGACCGTTGGGGGAGTACTCAGCCTACATTGTGGACTTTCTCTCTCACGCTGGGTTCCACTGCTGGCCAAAAAAGGGTAAAAAAATTCATTTTATTCTTCAAAGTATTGGAAAAAAACGGGGGCTAAATTGTTTTAACATATTTCTTTATTTATAATCAAGATAATTTATTCAAATGCTAGATTTCTAAGAGATTTACTGAGATATATTTTGGAGAGTTTGTCTTTGCGGAGTAAGATAGAGTTTTATTTATTTATTTAAAGTTACAACAAGGGTTTGTTGTATTTTAATTTTTATTGGATAAATTATTGAAGAGTTTTCCAATTTTTTTTTATTTTTTTTTATTGAAGTCGGAATTCAGCGAGATCAAAAATCATTTCTTGATTCGTTTGCAAATCAACGACTTATTTAGTATTCTTTGCAAATAAGTCAATGAATATTTAATTATCATTCATATTGCATCGCTCTCGCTAGGAAATTTCACCATCAATTTAGTCGTACAAGTTTACAAACATCAACACACAAAAGTCATAAAGCTAAAACATATAAAGATCACATATTGACTAATGTTGTCGGCACAAGACTCAAACCACAAACTTTTGTAGAAGAGAGAGGCAAATTAATTGTCAAAGAGATAAATATTGAAGTCTAAAAATTTGAATTTTTATGTGTTTGTGAGGGTATTTGGAAGTGATTTTTGGAGAAATAATTAATTTTTGAATAGTGATATGATGAGAAATGTGTGGTTAAAAAAGAATGAGAAGTTATTGATGTAATGAAAAATAATATTTTATTGAAGAATGTATGGTTGAAAATGAGAATTGATTTTGAGAATCTGTACCGAACGAGTGATTTTTGAGAAAAAAATTGATTTTTAAATAGTGATATGATGAGAAATGTGTGGTTGAAAAAGAAGGAGAAGTTATTGATGTGAGAATCTTTTATTAAAAAAATGTGTGGTTGAAAATGATAATTGATTTTGAGAATGACCCCAAAATGTAAGAATTTCAAAGGGGTATGATTTTCAGTCCATGCCACTACCCCACTTAATGGCTCAAGCTAGAAAGTTGATTATTATTTATTAATATTGCACGAGGGTATCACTCAAAATATGTATCAATGCTTACCCACTTGAATCTTTATTCTTTTATATTTCGTTCTTTAATAATCATACCATCATCTTTTTTTTTTTTTTTTTTTTTTTTTTTTTTTTTTTTTTTTTATGACGGGGAACCCGCAGTCTCTATTCTTCGAGTGCGCACTAGATAAACCTTTGAACTGACGCAAACAGCCTGCAAACTTTTTTCATTCTACACTTAATGGTTAATTTAATATAAAAGTTTAAATTGTTAAAATAACAATTAGCTAAATTTGTTTCTTAATAAATTCACAAGTCAAAAATAGGGAGCCGTCGTTATGGTTTATGTAATCATTTTACAAGAGGGAGCGGTTTTAAAGAAAATAGTGCGTGTGATTTTTTCTTGTAAATTTCTTCTCGCCATAACGAATTACTATGGTGGTGAAAAAAAAATGTCGTCTCACACTGAAACGAACCTCTATAAATCTTGCCTCTTTCTTTTTTGTCTATTTTCTTAGTACGATTTTATTGCTATTGACAGTATATTTCTTGGTGGAGAAGCTGGTTAATGTCAATGGATAGTGGAGCATAATTTCTTTGGAGTAGATCATGGTTAGATTTAGTTAGATTTAGAATTTAGAATTTTCTAAAGTTTTTTTTTTTTTCCCTTGAGGATGATTGATTTGACATTGATTATGTATCTATGGATACATCACCCAAAGATTTATATGTTAATAAGTATGTATATTAGAGGGAGGGCACTGATTTTTTTTTTTTTTTTTTAATATTAATCAACTTTTGGCCACTAAGTTCCCCTCGTGCTACATAAATAAATAAGTAATAATAATAAAAAGGTAAACATCTAATCATTATCTTGGAATAATTTCTTTTAAGTATATGTGGGCTCCCGTTAATTATAAAAATGTATATACTTATGATGACCGTATGTCAATGCACTAGTGTACAAGAAATGTTAGGTGAATGTATGCATTTGTTTATTTAGAGTTGAACGAAAGTATAAATACTTGTAGGATTGATTGATAAATAGAATTGAACGAAAGTACAAATACGTGTAGGGTTGATCGATAGAAATGAATAATATGTGTCCATTGGGACGAAGAAAAAATAAAATTGTGAGGCTCCGTTTGATCCATATTATTTGTAGAATGAGAATGAAAAATATAGTCGTTATAGATCCCACATAAGAGATAAAAAGTTAAAAATGATTGCTGGATGTGATTGATAACGATCATATTTTTCATTTTTATGGAGGAAAAATGTGAATCAAACGGGGCCAGTGAAAGAAAATATATTTTAATGCATATTACAATAAAAAAGAAATAAAAAAAAAAAAGAATTTCAAATCTATATATGCACATTAATAAAGTGCATGTTTTGTATCGGACTCTTCTCATATTATAGCTTAGGATCATTCATTTAGCAGTTGGTTTTAAGTGCTTCCGCCAGTTTTTGTCTTCCACTTTGTCATATATATGCTAATCAAAAGTAATAAATGCATCAATTAGTGATTATATGTAATATTCCAATTTCTCAGTGCAAGATTTCTTCAACTTTTTCTCGATCAAATGAGCTATTTAAGTGTACAATTTTGTGAAATTCCTAATTGAAGTCTTATGAATATTTTGGTAAAAAGTATCCTAAAATTTATAAAGACTTGGTTTTTGAAACTTTTTCGAACTGAATTTTCCTCAAAAGTTTCCGTGCAAGCTAGGGTAATCCAATACATTGTGGCTACAACATGTATTCTTGTCATTTTATAATATGATATAATATATAATTTTAATCTACTTATTGACTTCTTCTTTTATAACTCGGCTCAAACAAAGAAAATGTAAGAGAACCCTAAGAAGTATGTAGGGAGAATTCTATGATCGAATCCAATTATGAATACCAAATTTATTATCTTATGTTATAATACTATTGGTAGAACTCACCCTTAAAATCGACTTTAAAAAAGAGAACGTTCAAAGTGTTATTTACGCACAAGTCAAATCTTAATTTAAGGAAAGATGTTATTAGTATCCTTATAATTCACGACACCCCAATTCCCAACTGTGTGCATAAGAAGCTTGACTCCAACATTCATCTGTTTAAATCGAGATGAAAGTCAACTTTAGTAATCGCCCACTGGATCTGTGATAGAATTTTTTGCACGTGCACTGAATTTTGAGTAAAATGAGTAAAAGGGACATAAGAGAGTGGTAGTGGGCAAAGCAGAATCAAAACTAGTGGAAGAAGATTATAGGTGTATATGAAAAAGTCAGAGAAAAAATAAGAAAGGTGCTAACCCTGCCTTTTGGTCAAAATACTACCAACTTCTCTATTTTCAGTTGAAAGCTGGGCACTTTGTTAATGAAACTTGATTACGGCATCAAAGTAAAAGTAGTTTTCTAACCAACCACTTTGTGTTATGTGATTTAATTATTTAATACTTTTGCTACAACTAATTGGCTCCAATTTATAAAAAAATGACGTTATCACTACAATAAGTTAAAAGACAGACGAGTAGATCAAGCACTTCTCAGTGACCTTTGAGAATGAATAGGTAACTCCTCAACCAAAAGAAATGTTGGAATTTGGAAGTAAAATCAATAAAAGTTGATTTCATATCAACTTCAACCAAATATTCGGATAAATTTTGATAGTCAAATCATGCAAGTGAATAGACTAACTTATTCTACTCGTCGAGTAAATGATCGTAGTATATTTGAAATCTAAAAAATTAATTCCGAATAAATAAGAATTTGTTGTCCAAAGATAAGAGTAAAATTGGATTTTGCTTATATAAAATTGTCGCTCGAGTGGTGATGTCATTGCTTATATAAAATTGTCGCTCAAGCGGTGTGATGGACGGACTGAATGGTTGCATCCCTTCATAAAACATGCTGAATTTTTGGGAGTGTCTTTCCGACCACAACTCCTCATCCTCTATGAGTTGGACACACTCGATGATTCAAAATCATTCCATATCATATTCATTGATTGCTTTGTATCAAAACACTTCTAAAACATTGTTTTCTTGTATCATAAACCATTATTTTAGTAGAGAAAAAAAATTATGTTTCAAGTTCATCGTTGCTTTGAAGCTTGAAATGCTTCTACTGTAAGGAGGAATCGTTATATCTTGAAAGACAATAGCAGAAACTCTATTAGCATTGTTGCAGGACAAATTTGTTTTAAAGACAAAGTGATGAACACTTGCCCCGGTTTACATTTTCATTGATTCATTTGCAACCTTTTGTTCACACTTCAAGTAAGCTTTACGTGATTTATTATTTGTTAGTTTCAATTTTGATTTGCAAAATGCGCACACACATACTGTTAGGATTTGGTGACCCAAATTCAGTCTAAGTCGTATGTGGTTTGGAGTCCTAGTTGAAGTGGCATTGAAGAGATCAAAATTATGAACCAAGGAGAAAAGTCGTAGAATTTTCACTAGCCTATAGCGCTGGTCGCTCGAGTAGTAGGGCCGATTTTGGAACAGAATCATTGTCGTCTGCTTCTTGCCCCTACGTCACTCGCTCTTCATTCGAGCGGCGTCGAGCGACAGTACTATTCCGGGTTTTTTCGTTTTATGTCGGTTTCACGTGTATTTTAACCTAGTTTCCATCTTATTAAGTTACTTCTATGGTTTATGATGTCCCCTATAAATATGAGACTCTTCATTCAGTTTAGTAATATTATTGTTGTTGTATTTGTATTACTTTCTCCATTGATTGTCAGTTAATAAAATTACTTAATTTCTCTACCAATTTTTCTTTACTTTAATGTTGTTTTTGCTTGTGCGATCAATACTTCATATTATGTCATATCAACCTCCTCGTTTTCGACAAAGTGAATTCAGATCAGTCCGAATTTATAACAAGTGGTATCAGAGCTACATGTTGAGAATTTTGTTTGAGGTTTTTGTTATTGATGGCAACTATGAAGTATGAAATTTCGCCTTTTGATTCGATACAAGATTTTCGTTGTGGCAAGTAAAGATGATAGCTATTTTGGAGCAGATGGACTTGGATGATGCGTTGTTGGGATTTGACAAAATGCTCGCAACTCGGACAACAGAGGAGAAGTAACAGAAGGATTGGAAGACACTTTTGCATATTCATCTACATCTATCTAACAACATTCTTCAGGATGTTTTGAAGGAGAAGATAGCTGATGTATTATTGTTGAAGTTGGAGTAACTGTGCATGACCAAAAGTCTGACAAACAAGTTGCATATGAAGAAAAGGTTGCATTCTCATCACATGGCAGAAGGTGGATCATTGGGAGATCATCTGATCGTATTCAAGGAGATCGTCGCTGATTTGGAGACATTAGAGGTAAAGTATGATGAAGAAGATTTGACCTTAATCATGTTGTGTTCGCTGCCTACTTTGTTTTCGTAATTCAGGGACACGATTTTGTATAGTCGCGACATACTAATCATTGATGAGGTATATGATAATATGAGTAAAAGGAGAAGATGAAGTATCTGGTTGAGTCCTGAGATGTAGAAGGACTTATGGTTCAGGTGATCGACGAAGGGGTAAATCAAGGATGAATGTCAACAATCTGGTTTGTTATTATTGTAAGAAGAAATGACACATGGAGATGGAATGCGAGAAGTTGCAGAATAAGGGTAATTCGACTGCAAATTATGGGAATCAATCAAACATTTCGAATGAGGCCAATATAGCTGAGAACTATTTGAGTGATGGATATCTCATGGTGATTTCTGACGAGGAATCCAAACCTGACGAGAAGTGGATTTTGGATACAACTTGTGCATTCCATATGTATCCCAATCGGGATTTATCTGAAGCATATGAGACAATGACGTAAGGTGTCGTTGTTAGAAACAACGAATTTTGTTGGCTAGCTGGTATTGGGAGAGTCAGATTGAAGCTCTTGAATGGAACAATTAGAACACTTTGACAGGTTTGACATGTTTTAGATTTGAAGAGGAATATCATCTCACTAAGCACCATTGATTCGAATGGTTATGAGTTCTATGGAGGAGGTGGAGTCTTGAAGGTTCAGAAGGATGTCCAGGTTGTATTGGAGGGGCGGAAGAGGTCCCGGTTATACATCTTGCAAGGTCGTGCAGAATCGGTGAATAATCATCAACACTGGTTTAGTACCGTGGTGGATATAAAGTTTGGTATAGTACTATTGAGAATTGACCCTGAGTCATTATTGAAGAACACTACTTGGGGAAATTTGGAGGATATTGGTAATCTCGTTTTGCCATCATTGTTTGCGGCACCATCATGTTCAATTGCTAGGGAAGGACTCATTGATGATAGGTACGAGGATGCTGATCTGGTTAAGTTTTCTTTCTATGGTTTTGAAGGTGTCAAGACTAGCAAAAGACTTTCAGTTAAAACATTTGAAGTTGATTATGCTACAGGATGTGCTTTGACCCTATTTGATAAATCATGAATTCCTTGTGAAATTTTGGGAATTCGGTATTTGGGTTCGTGTATCATTTGTGGATACTGTGGAAGAATAAGAGTAATTTTTCCTAAGGTGAAGAGGTTTAGTTTGGTGAAGAGTTCAGTCTATTTCACTGCAGTCAGACTTATTTTTCAAGTAGAAAAAATTTTGGAGTTTCGTTTGATGCACCGGAATTTGTGTCAAAGTAGAGATTGTTATGATTTGGTGACCCAAATTCGGTCTAAGTCTTGTGTATTTTGGAGTCTTAGTTGAAGTGATCCGGAAGAGATCCAAATTATGGACCAAAGAGAAAAGTCGCAGAATTTTCTCTAGTCTATTGCTAGCTGATCGTTCGAGCAGTAGGAGCAGTTTTGGAACAGAATCATTGTCGCAGCTTCTCGTCCTTGTGTCGCTCCCTCTTCGCTCGAGCGGCGTCGAACGATAGTGCTATTCCGGGTTTTTCATTTTATGTCAGTTTCATGCGTATTTTATTCTAGATTCCATCTTATTAGGCTACTCTAGGATTTAGGACGTCTCCTATAAATATGAGATTCTTCATTCAGTTTAGTATTATTATTATTATTGATGTATTTGTATTACTCTCTTCATTTGTTGTCAATTAATAAAATTATTCAATTTCTCTGTCAATTTCTTCTTTACTTTAATATTGTTCTTGCTTGTGCGATCAATTTTTTATATTATGTCATATTAACCTCCTCATTTTCAACACAGTGGATTTAGATCGATCCGGATTGTAACACATACCCCAACAAGAAAAGTAGGGTGCCCAACATTTTGCTAGAGTAGCACCGCTGCTATATTTAGAATTAATAATTTTGAGTACTAAATGCATTTTACTCAGTATTCTTGTATCACTAGGAAGTAGAGAAAATAGAACAAGATTGATGTAAATTATTGTGAGCGTTCAGAATGTAGTTAACGTCTTACATCTCCGGTAGACATACGATGAAAGAGCAATAATCCCAAAAGAAAAAAACTAATTATCAAAATACTCTTAATAATTTTATTATGGAGTAATATCTTTGTGATAGAAATAAGTACACATCTCTTGAAATCTTAATCTCATGTATCAAAAACCAAGAAAACTAACAAAATTTGATCTTTATGGATTCAAGGGATTCAAGCATATTTGAACTCCATACTTGGGTTTTATCGTAAGAACACTAACAGGGGCATGGTGGTAATTATCTGAAATAGTGAAGGAGAATTTTGATATTAACATGGCTAATATAATCTTGGCTTCCATTAGGGCAAAGGATTGGCCAACACAATTTCTTGGACCAGCAGCAAATGGGATGAAATGGCGCCCAGGGGTAAACGCTTTTGATGCAAAACGATCAGGGTTGAATTCATTTACATCTTTGCCCCATATTTCTTCACTGTGATGTATGGCAAGAACTGGAATCCAAATTGAAAGTCCCTTCGGAATGTGAAGATCGCCAAGTTTGATGTCGTCGAATGCCATTCGAGGCATAACGGTTGCTGGGGGATATAGACGGAGTGATTCGTTGATCACCATGTTCAACTGAAGGATGCAAAAATGCCAAATAAAAAAAAAAAAAATGTTTTTAGTTATTTTGGTCTAATTGTACGAGGATCGAAAAACTCATACCTGTCGTACGGAAAATCACGGCCTCTTTCATGAAATCAAAAAAAATTCTTTTGTTTTTAAACTTTTATCATAATGTGGTCTCTAACTAACTAAATAATATTTTAGAAATCACAGGGGTGATTTCTAAGAAATATAATTCAAGCAGTTAAAAATATATAAAGTTTATTTATTTTGTTGAGGTTAGAGCATCTCTAAGGGAATCTTTAAATATGAGATAATCTTTATTTAAAGAGTCAACTTTTAAAATCATGTTCCAAGAAACTCTTTAAATTAACATTTTAAATTTTTTATAATTAAATGCATTCAACGTATTTCAATTTTTAATGTAGGAAAATAATAAAATAATTTAAAGAAAAGCTATTTAAAATTAAAAATATATAGAAAAATAATAAATATTTTTTGGGACTAGTAAAATTAAACGTTAAATATAAAGAATTTGTTTTTCCTATTACTTTCTAAATTTCAAATGTTCCAAAAATGATATAATATGGTATTTAAAAATATTTAAAAATAGAGTCGCTTGGCATGCTCTTAAACTATTTAATAGTGGATGAGACTAAAATGGAAAAATGAAAGAGTTAAAATGGACTCGGCTGAACAATACAGCAAATAAAATTTCATTTTATTGCTATAGAAAAATAGTATCTCGAGGCGCACGAAAAAGAGACGCCATGTTTATTTTCCTATTATTGTCCACTTCACCTACCAAACATGATACATAGGTCATTGAAAGTTCATTAGATCATGCTACATGAATAGGAGGTTTGTTAGGTATTATGAGAGAATTCGTCCCCATGCTTATTTACATTGTACATAACCCCGTAAAAAAATAAAGAAAAATGGGGGAAAAATTCTTACCAAAGGGAGCTTTAAGAGCTGATCAACAGAGGGTGAACCACCATTGCTGACCTGGTTCACCTCAGCACGTACTTTTCCTTGCCAAGAAGTATTGCTAGCAAGTAGCATAACTGTCCAAGTGAGTAATAAAGCTGTAGTTTCATGTCCAGCAAAAAAGAATGTTTTGCATTCATCCATGATTAATTGTTGGTTTATGCTAAATCCAGTGCTTGATTTCCTTTTTTGCATTTCATTTAACAACATCCCAAGTAAATCATTTCCATATGAACTCATTCGACCGATTTCTATGCAATCTTTTCGACCTTGTATGATCTCCATTAGTAATCTTTCCACCTCCTCGTTTAGAGATTTTATGTCTCTGTTGTATCTGCTTGGAAAAAATCTGCAGAAAAATGTACAATTAATTACTAAAAATAAAAAAGTTATTAAGTAATATATGATTATCTTAAAATGCTGTTTGTATTGATGGAATAAAACAAATGGGGAAGCTCTGTTTCTTTTTTAAATTGATTTATGCCTGGGATTATAGATTTTTTTATTGACTTGACAGGTATAAATAATTAATAATAGGAGTCTGAGAATTCAAAGTCCATAAAATTTTATTCCCTATTTTAGACAGCGATAAGAGACTATTACAAACAAAACAGACACAGAAAATGACATTTTAAGAAATTCTTTTTTCATGTAGGAATATTAGGTCGATATTAGGAAAAAATAAACCTACCGGCTTCCGGGAAAGCACAAATGCCGGCTTGCTTGTGCACATAGATGTTGCAGAAGTGTTAACAAATGGAATATTTGCTTTCCCTTTTCATAATTGCCATCAAATTCAGTTCTTGAAATAATATCTGCAGTAAGACGAGTCATATGTTCTCCAATCTCAAACTCAGTTTGACCCTTTTTTACTGCATTTTCCAGTGATTGGAGCATCTGTTTAGTGCATTCCACCATGTACCCCGAATAGCTCTGCAGGTAAACCAAAACCGGTATTAATCTTAAAGCTCATTTCCTTCAACGAAACTCCATCTCGTGGGGGCATTACGTACATATGAATGAACATTGTATATATACATATATGAATTAAGCTTTTTGTATAGATGAAGTATAAAGGGATTTTTATAGATGTATAGATGCCAACATCAACATACAATAAAATCTTGCCTCCGAAAAAATTGTCAACCATTTCTGTACAGGTTGTACATATATATACCTTGAGTTTGTCTCCCATGAACGCGGGTGCAATGATGTGTCTCTGGTGGTACCAATCTTCACCATTGGCCATTAAAAGGCCTTTCCCAATAAAATGCTTGGATCCCTGTTGCTGTCGCCATGATTTTCCAGAAATGCTATTGTATTTAGACAAAAGTTCTTTAATCAGTTCACTTTCTGTCAAGCACATTCTCGGTTCAGTTCCATTCCAGTATATAAACCTCTTTCCTGATCAGAAAATTATGCCCGTAAACTCAAATATTCATTTACAAGGTTTGAAATGACGAAAATTGGTATAAACTGTACCGTATAACTTGGACCAGACGACAAAATGGGGCAGGAGGCGGCCGACTATGTCGTGGCTGATGGAATCCATGTCTTGGGAGGTAGCTTTCGCAACTAAGGAAGCCATGTCCAAGACGTTTCCTAGCAGAAACCGGGGTTTGGGGCCACGGACTCCTTGTTTTTCCATTATTTTCTGGATGCGTCTTGGTGTAAGCCAGTAAAATGATACAGTTTCATAAGCAACTTTGTAGAAGAAATACACGATGACAAATATTCCCAAAACCACCCCAATAGCCATCCTGCAGGCTGGATTATCTCACAACACACAGTGAGAGACAGTATATAGATTGAGTGAGAGGATGGAGCAGATCAGGACTGGAACCTGGTTTGATTTCGGAGGCTGGAAGCTCCAAATTTATAATGCCAATTGCCAATGATATGGTACTATAGAAAAGATTAAGCCCCGTTTGTTTTGGATTAAAATCCAATAAAAAAATTCAATTCAAAGTCAATATTAAATTTTAACAACATATTTCATGGGATCCACAACTTTTCAATTACACATTTCAAAAACTTCTATAAAAAATATAATTTTAATCTCCACCAAACACTCTCTAAGGCAATTTTTTATTTTGATTTTTTTTTTTTTAATTTTTAAGGAAATTGTATATAAAAAAAATTTGTAGCCACGTTTTTTGAGAATAAATTTTGTGCAATCGATTTTTTGGATAGTATATAGTTAAAAAGTAAGACATTTTTTTGAATTTATATAAAATTATTTTATTGAGAAAATGTGTTTTTAACATGAGTTTGGTAAAAAAAAAAAAGAGCTTTAAAGAATGATGAACAAAGGGTAGTTATACATTACAATTCTGCTACACTTACAAAAAGTGGTTTATCACTTTCCTTATCGACACTCACATTTGAGGGTCCCATCTTTTTTATTTTGCATTGTTTATTCACGCGGGTCCCGTTACATGTGAGTGGATGTCAACCAAGTGATAATAAATAATTCTGTACAAGTAGAATAATTCTATACATTAACTTCTACATAGTGGAGATTACTTTATGTAAACATATTATGTGGGCCAGTATTTGGATTGCCTAAAATTATGACCAACCATAATCACATTGATCGCACTAATAGAGGGCTCAACTAACTCCATTAAAAAACGTGTTCTAAAAAACATAAATCGTGGTGAAAACGTTGAAACAAGTCTAAGAGTAAAAAAAATGTTTTCTTATTTTAACATTATTTTAAAACTTTAAATCAATATAAAAATAATTTAATAATTAAAGAAAAAGAGTTAAAAAGCGTAAAAGAATAAAAGTAGCGAGCCTAGTAATTAAAAGTGTGAAGCAGGACCTTTTTTTGTGTAATATATGCGTCAGTCTATAGGCTCAAAGTCTCACCAGCTTTTGTGTTCACACTATTCAGTTACTACAATCTTCAATGAAAATAACTAACTAGCTGATCCTAAGTTTCTCAGACTATGGTTAAATGAAAGAGAATAAAAGTATAGGTTGATAAAAAATTTCATAACAACTCACAACCTAAGTTCTACCAATTCAAAATTTTCATATCTAACACATATTTCCGCATCTAAATGATAATCAATCGTGACTATGTGCTCAATATAACGTATGATTTCACAATGAATAAGCCATTTTTGAAAGAAAAAAATTCGCACCAATAGCATGTTTGGATTTGCGTATGCATAGCTCATGAATCAATAACAATTTCAACTTATGTAATCCTGAGCCGGCAAGGCTATCTACATACCAATCATAATCACCAATGTAAGCTCAAAAGCAGCCGGCAAAGCCATAACATCAAATTAAGTCACACAATAGCATCAAATTAAATCACACAATAGCTAGCAAGGCTCAATAATCACCCCCAAATTTAATTCACACATTGTCATCGATGTGTAAATTAACATATAAAGCAAAGAGTAAAAAGGAACTTCCCTAAATCCATTGTGAAGAAGAACAAATGCATGAACTGGACTCGGAATGCAATTGAGTAGCTCGAGACTCGTGAGGAACCATGCAACTTTGGACTTCCAAAAAGCATTACCTACTAGAAGTTAAACTATTAAACAGAAATATAACTAAAAGCATAAAAAAGACAGAAAAGTAAATAAAAACACAAAAGGTTTAGAAAAGTTGGGTTGCCTCTCAACAAGCGTTGTTTTATAGTTTTAGCTCGATTATGCAAAATGTTATGGGCCCAAAAAGTAAGCTCTGGATGCTCGGCCCAACTTTATTCTTTTGGCTCGGATCCACTCCTCATTCGATCGCCAAAACTCATCAGTGCCCTTTTCAACATAATTAAACCTATCAATTCCACCCGATTCAAACTCAAAATTATAGATTTCCACCTCCTCATTGGAGTTAATCACAAAATCAAACTCTATGCAATCACTGAAGTTGCTGAATGATCTTCAATGATTTCTACATCTTCACTCAAATCATTTGTGATTAAATCAGCATTCTCTTCAGGTTCTTCTACAATCGTTGATATCTCCTCGGATTGAATGATCGGTTCGCAATCCAATGCTACAGGCAACGAGAAATCGGCCTCAATGACTTCCTCGAGTGGATAAGACCCCCACTTCCTAAATCCATCCCAATATTTGTAATCTCCCACTAACATATCTTCTTCATCCAACCTGACAAGCTCATTGTAATACTTTGAAAGTACATTCTCATTCAAACATGGAGGACCATCTCCTAGGAATTTGATGTCCTCAACCCAATCATCAGGTACATAGTCTCCAGAGAGCATGTAACTTTCATCTAAATTGTCCAGTGCTTGTCTCCGGCATTTTAAATAATATCGAAACTTTAGAAGTTTCAACATTGCAGCTTTGTTACACGAATACAAACACATCCATGTACAGTGCTCCGCTAAACAAATATCACATCTTGAACCTCCAAGAATATTTGTATAGTCACCGTAGAGACTCGATAGTGCAAACATCTTGTTACTTTACCAAGATTAGAAATCTGCAAATATCAGACAAGTACAGGGTGCAGGAAAAAAGACTACAGATATAAGAAAGATTAGTAATACGGGATTATCCAAAATACACAAATAGTAAAAACAAATAAAAGCAAATAATTAAAAGTTGATAAAACTAAAATTAACTAAAGCAGTAATCAAAGTGAAAACATTCTCCGGCAACGGCGCCAAAAACATGTTCGCTATGAAAACGTACTGCAAGCGTACGGATCGTGAACAAGAAATACAGTGGACCTTTTAAGTCCGAATATCGATCCCACGAGGAATGTTACTTTGAAGTTACGTACCCTAATCGATTTTAATTCTAACAACAACTGGCGCGCACACACACAATTAATATTGAAATTAAATTATAAACTAATAACTATAAAACTAAACTAACAAACTAAAAAAACGTAGTTGCATCTTTGATTTGAAAAGTGGTTGTAATTTATGATTTCACTTAACCTTTATTTCATCAATTCAATTCAATCACGCCCCTCTACGATATTTCTATGCCGAGTAAGACTTAATCAATTGTATTCAATTGTTGTGAGAATACTCAAAGGATCACCTAATGTAGGTGTATATCTCTATACACCTAAACAAGCATAGTATACTACACAACTTAGGACATTAATTATTTTGGTCTAGTTAGTGTAACAATTTCTCAATAATTGCCCCCAACCACTTAACACATCATTTAGTGATCAAGTAAATGAAGGAAAATCAAACATAATAATTAATACACCATGATTTTGATAACAAATGCATCTTCAACAACATATATCAATATTAATAAAAATAAGATTAAGATTCAACATAAATTCCAAACCAATAAACTTAACTCATTTTATAAATATGATAAACAATGAGATTCTATTACAATACATATCAAACATGGAGATTAAATGAAGGAAAAACAAGATATAGATATACAACCCTTGTAGTCTTTGAATTCCTCCAAGTTTTCTACCAATTTCTTTATGTAATCTCCTTGCTTTCTTGATGGTTCTTCTCAAAATGAGTTAAATAAACAAAGAAACAACAAACTAAAAAAAAAAAAAAAAAGAGAGGGAAGAGGGAAAATACAAACTAAACTAGAAAAATGAGGAAGAGAATGCCAATGTTTTCCAAAGGTAGTAGACTAATATTAGATATTCTAGGATATTTTGTCTCACAAACAAAAAATCCTAAAATATCTACTAATAAACAACTCCAAAACAATCCAAGTTGGATCAATTACAAAGGTGGACGAAATTTTAAACCGCCTCCATTTTTTAACTCTATGTGGCCGCATGGTAGAATTCCATGCGACCGCATGGAAGAGCTAATAAATACATTTGACATCTCTGGGGCAAGCCATGCGGTCACATGGTTCAATCCAAAAATTCACTTGCAGCACAGTCCTTCCATATTTGCACGTCAGGTCCCTCATCTTTCATGTCGTACACTTTAGTCCTTAGACTTTGATCTTCATTACATTTAAGTCCTTGATAAATTGCAGTCAAAGCCCTCCATCTTTTGGTCAAGTGCATTTCAGTCCTCAACTTCACATTTTTGTGCAATTGAAGTCCTTTTTCACTTGTTTTTCTTCCATTTCATTCCAATTCAGGGATTTGGCCTATAAATACAAAAAGTACACAATTATGGGTAGAAATATACTCAAATTTATCAACAATTAAATTCTAAAAAGTGTCTAATAAGTGTGCAAAAGCGCACTTATCAGGGACAACAACCAAGCTGTAATCCTATAAACTTAACTAAGTGATTGGAGACTCACATAGGGTCCTGGTATAGGTTTGTACTATATAATTTGGACCAGACGATGAAATGGGGCAGGAGGCGAACAACGACGTCGTGGTTGATGGTATCCATGTCCTGGGAGGTGGATTTTACAACTAAGGAAGCCATATCCATGATATTTCCTAGCGGAAACCGGGGTTTCGAACCCGTCACACCTTGTTTTTTCATTATTTTCTGGATGCATCTTGGTGTTAGTTAGTAAAATGATACTGTTTCATAATTAATTTTGTAGAAGAAATACATACATATCAAAAATATTGCCAAAACCACCCCGATGGCCATTGATGAGAATGATATATTCAACGAACAAACGTCCCTAAACCATAGTTTTCGGCTTGATCTCGGGCATTTGTGAGCATTTTGATGGGTGTATTCGTGTTGTTTTGTAGCCTTGATAACTTGGGAGAATATGACATATTTTGAAACTTGAATTGAGGTTGACGATGGATTACAAAAAGGGGCATGGAATGTTAGTGATGAAAGAGGAGAAAGAGCTACTCAAGAGGTCTGGAAACAGAACAAAGGGAATCAAAGCAGAACACGTCACGCCACGCCACACCACGGCGTCCAAATATGCAAAAATGGTTCTCACCAACAGAACATGCCACACCATAGCGTGTAATCTGGACGTCACGACGTCCAAAGATGAAGAAAAAATGGTTCACCAACAGACAACGCGGCGCCACGGCGCCCGTTATGGACGCCATGGCGCCGCCTGTGCGAGAAATCCGGAACTTACGGTTTTGAAATATTTTCTCGGCCCATTTGAGTCCAAATCCGTCCAAATACTCTAGGGATATAAAAACCACTGAAAAGACCTAGTAGAGGAGGTTTTTGCGACTGGAGAAGAGGAAGAACATAGTCCACTTGAAGAGGAGATTTTGGAGAAGAAAATATAGATTTGAAGAAGAAGACAAAGAGGAGAGTGCTGGGAACTCGTGGCTGTGACGGCTACTGCAAGAAGGCTTTTATCAGTTTGGCTTTCCTTCATTTCTTCTCTAGAAAACCATGGTGAATTCGTTTTGGTTGATTTCAGTTTTTAGCATGAACTAATTTTATTTACTTCTAGGGAAATGATGTAATCTGGATCTGAAACTATGTTTGATTGGCTATGCTAAATTGATTTGATTCTCGTCTATGTTTGTCTGAATTCTTCTGAGTTTAATGCTTCTAATTAACATGCCATTAATTAGATGATTTCAATTTTGTAATTTACTGTCGAAAGAGGGAATTATAGGGAAGATCTAGGATAATTCGGCATTAGTAAATATAGAGATCGAAAGACTTATATGAACCTATGTGGTGTTAAAATCATTGGTCTATTTGCTCCCTTGTTCTATTAAATTTGCGTACGCATATGTGATTTGATAAACGAGAATAACATTCAATTGACTGTTGAAAGAGGCGTTGGATGAATGGACGATTTGCTAACAAACAAAGAGAATTGAACTCAATTAGCTAGATGAAAAAGGCATAGTGAAGATCTAGGTGAAGTCGATTTCCCTAGAAGTTTCTATCTCGATTAATCTTCAACAATAAAAACCCATGTCTTTATTTAAACAATTTTCTTAGAGTTGAGTTTACTTTAATTTGCAACTACAAAAATCTTTGTGATTCTCCTAAATAAAATTGAGATTAACATAATTTCGGTACTTAACAAACGTAAGATACCAATCCCTGAGGATGATAATTTTCTCATCATTTTATTATAAAATTTCGACACTATGCACTTGCAGTTTTGCACCGATCAACCATCTTTCAGGCTTGTTGCACTCACTCGTGCACACAAACAGACAATGAGAGACAATATATTATAAAGAGAGACTAGGAAAGTTACATGGTGATTTTGGTGGCTGAAAACTCCAAATTTATAGTGCAAATGATAAACACTACAGAAGATATTACAACATTTTTTTTTTTTATAAGAATATTGTGAAACAAAAATAAACTGCCTGCTATATAATAGATATTAATTTGGTTTTGTTAATCAAATTGTGTACCATTAATTGAATTGCCTAAATTATGACCAAACGTAATCAAATTGCATTAATAGAGGGCTCATTGTTAATATGTAATTTGTAATGTCTTTTTAAGTAGAAACTCAAAGGAAAGTGTCAAACAAATGAGGGCTAAAAACGTAATTTTGTAGTGTATTTTAGAGTCCATATATGTAGCAAAATATGCCCTAATTGAAAAAGATGTAAGTGTAAGAAAACTTGAAAGAAAAGAAAGTTTCTGTTGTTTCTCCTTTCTCAATTTTTTTTTCTCATTTTCGGCTCTCTTTTAATCCTCTCCAGTATTCCTTTGTTGCATTTTGCAATAACTATATTACACTAGTTTCATACGAGTGAGATCTGTGCAAGTACAAATTTTGCCTAGTTTCATACGCGTAAAACCAGTTGTAGTACACAAAGCTGCAGTCTCAGCCAACATATATTTGGTATTAGAGCATTCCAGGTTCTAATCGTGCATTTGCAGTTGAGATTTGGTAGCTAAGGGTTTAAAGAAGAAGATGGCAAGCACAAGTGGTTCAAGTGGAAACTTACAACAGTAGTTTGTTTCGATTTTTGATGGGCAAAATTACCATTTTTGGTGTATGAAGAAGAAGACTTCATTTCTTGTAGTAGATCTATGGGATATGGTCGAAAATGGTTTCGAAGAACCTAAAAATAAAGAAGGGTTATCGGATGTCAAGAAGAAGCGACTCAAAGAATGTAGACAAAGAGATGCAAATGCTCTTTCAATAATATATAGAGCTGTGGTTGATTCAATATTTCCAAGAATAATGATGGCAAACAAAACCAATGAAGCTTTGGAAATTCTAAAAAAAGATTATCAAGAAGATTTGAAGGTAAGATCCATTAAAATCCAATCTCTTAGAAGGGAATTTGAAAATATGAAGATAAAAGGTAATGACTGTGTTAAAGAATTTTTCAATAAATTCAATGACTTTGTAAACCAAATGAAGTCATATGGTGTGAAGGTTTCAAACTAAAAAATGGTGAAAAAAATTCTGATTAGCTTGCCGGAAAAATTTGATCATCTTGTGGTTGTGATTGAAGAAACAATGCTTTCAAAGCATTTAAGCAAAGATTAAATCGATACTCCGAAAAGTCAATTGAGAGTGCGATTTAATCTAAGCTCAATGTTGGTTCTAAGAATGTTGAAATACAACAATATGGTGGTGAATACATGAGTAGAGGTGAAAGAAGTACTGGAGGAAGATGAAGGAGTCCAAGAGGTTGAGGTAGAAGCAACTTTGAAAGGACTTTTAATGAAGGAGATTCATACAAAATTGTAAAATTTGCAAGAGAAGCAACCATGATGAAAATGATTGTTGGTTCAAAGGAAAGCCGCAATGTCACAATTGTAAGAGGTTTAGACATTTAAAAAAGGATTGTAGAGTGAAGAACACACAACAAGTTAATTGTGCAACTAAGAAGGAGAGTGAATCAAACTTATTTTATACATCTTTGAGTGTACAAGAATAAGAAAAAAATGATCCATGCTTCTCAAGTTCAAATTGCTCCAAGTATGAAGAAACTCAATGATTTTTGGATAGTGGATGCACCAATAATATGATATCAAATGGTAATACCTTCATTGATATGGAGAATGCAAATTCAAAAGTGAGATTAGGAAATGGAGATTTAGTAGAAGTGAAAGGAAAATGAGTAATTAGAGTTGAAACGAAGAAGGGTTCAAGACTTAATCGAGATGTCATGCATGTGTCGGATTTGGATCAAAATTTACTAAGTGTTGGATAGCTTCTAGAGAATGGTTAGTCTTTACATTTTGAAGATGATGCTTGTGTTATCCATGTGATAAAAGAGTTGGGAATTTGTTCATAACACGGCTGAAAATGAAGAATAGAAGTTTTCCCCTGAACTTCAAACATTTGATTGATAAAGATTATCCAATGGTATCTAATGATTCATGGTTATGGCACGAAAAACTTGGTCAATTGTACTTTCAACGGCTGAAATTATTGCAGCAGAAAAATATGGTGCATGGGCTTCCAAAGATTGAGAAAATTTTAAAATTTGTTAGGGATGTACACTTAAAAAGCATCACCGGCAATCTTTTCCAAAAGGAGTAGCTTGGAGGGCAAAAAGGACACTTCAATTGGTATATACGGATGTTTGCAGACCAATGCATACACCATCTCATTCTCAAAATAGGTACTTCGTTCTCTTTATTGATGATTTTACAAGATTGACTTGGATTTATTTCACGAGATAAAAATCTGAACTTTTCAGCTCAGTAGTGAGTAAAGAGTCAAATCGCCACAACTCACCAAAAACTTAAGATTTTTCTAGATCAGAGGCAAGTTAAATAATTTTCACCAAAACCATCAATGATTTAAAAGATTTAAAGATCTAACACCAAGTATACCCAAATCTTTAAAAAGATCCAATAAAAAAATTGGACTGAAGGTAGATTGTGATAAAACTCTTCATAAAACACAATTTGTTTTTCAAAAAGCTTCCAAAAATTTCCAAGAACTTTTAGATATGCAAACTAGGGTTTTCAACAAAAAACAAACCCAAACCCTAATCCTCTAAAAGAAAGCTCTGATATCATTTGTTAGTCTTAGAATCATAAATCGTATAACAAAACGTTTGTAAGAAAGTAAAATTGCAAAAAATGGAAGAAAACAATATTTTTCACCCCTTCTAGATGCTCAGCCAAAGGCCTACTCAGCACATTGAGCACTATCAAGTAGATTTTGCTCGAATCCACTAAAATCTTCAAGAATAGTACATATCAAATGTATAAAGATTTCTCCGGAGAGGTTTCTGTCGCCTTTCTAAAAATAGGAATTGTGACATTCTACCCTTAATGTAATTAATATTTATTATCAATTTTTATTTTTTAATATTTTGAGTAGACATTTTACAATAAAATCAACATATATCATGAAAATTAAACTAGTCATATAAAAAGTTTAAAGAATCGCCAAGTTTATATTATAACCCAAAAAGGAAACTTGCTTTACAAAATACGGGTAATGAGTTAGCTATATGACAACTCCAAAAATTCTAGTCAAAAGAAGTGCCTGCTGACTTTCAAAAAAAATATTTCACAGATCCAGCCTAAAGCAGGCTGATATGACGGTATATCAACGTCAACTAAATCATCTCATTTTCGCTACATTCCTTTATTATGTACCATCACCCTATTTTATATTACTGACTATTCCACAGATATCATAGTATTTATGTAACGACCTGTAATCAGATCATAGATGTCAACTATCACCATCACATAATCTTTTTTTTTTAAACTTTTAGAATTTTAATTCACAATCCCTCATTTAACTCATTAATTTTAACACTAATTTTATCTTCCTTCAATTATTAAAGAACCCTTAAACAATTCCAACTCATAAATAAATTAAATATTTAAAACAAATAATTAATTAAATTATTACCTAAATAAATAAATAATTAACTAAACAATTAACTAATTAATTAAATTACAGAAATAAAGAAAGAAAAGTTAGAAACTTACCTTAAAAAAGAAAGAGGAGGGGACGTGCCCCATTTTCACACAGTCATCCCCTATTTATAGGGGATCAAATTGGTTTAAGGTGCAATTTCTCAAATTGCAACTTTAACACTTAGGGTAATTATGCAAATACCTTATTTTCTTATCAAATTGCACTTTTAAATCCTTGGGGGATAAATATGCAATTACTTTTTCTTTCTTTTAATTACAATTCTTATAACAATTATACCATTAATTCAATTAAGTCCCTAAATTTTATTTATTTATTTATTAATTACTTTCTAAAATATTAAAATCTTTGCTAGAAATTTTTGGGATGTTACAGTAATACTATAATAATCTTCTTAAATCTCTTTTGTACACAAAAATACACCGTTGAAATCTAACTAAGGATTTCACAGAGATTACAACACAAAGAAGAAAATGATTCTCCACTACTCAAAAAGGCGTTGGAAATCAGGGATAGAGTTATTAGGCCTGAATGCACAGTGTATACTGGTGTGAACATATTACATGGCTGGACGAAGGTTGACAGATTCAACACTACTGCCGCCTACTAGTTTTTCAGGCCGAAAGGTACTAAAGAAGTCTGGACACCTACTGTTTGGAATGGATCCATCATCCCAAAACATTTGTTCATCCTGTGGTTGGGAGTTCTGGGCAAATTACAATCTAAGGACAGATTGCAACACTTGGAGTTTGACCAAAACTGTACTTTTTGTTGCCAAACGGAGGAAACAACACATCATCTATTTTTTTCTTGTTCGGTCAGCAAGAAATATGGGAGCAGCTTCGTAGCCGGTTGGCTATTAGACGTAATATGTCTACCTTGTTGAGCTCACTAAAGTGGATGAAAAAAGAAGGCAGGGAAATGACTTGGCAAAGCAAAGCTAAGAGTATAGCACTTGCAACCACCGTGTACTATATTTGGATGGCAAAGAATGTAAGTATTTTTTAAAATCTTAGGCCACAAGTTAATTCTATTGTTAGAAGGATTAAAACACACGTATACAAAACTATGTTTACTTTGTATTTGCATGTTTTGATTCAGTTTGAGTCTTTAGCATTGGATTTTTAGACTGTCCTTGGTACATCATTTCATTTTGTTTACTCTAGTATGCCCAGTGTACATGTATTAGTTACTTGATTTTTGGTTGCCAAGGTATGTCCGATGTACTTGTACATGAAGTTTTGATCTATGAAATTTTACATTTACCGATAAAAAAAAAGACGAAGATATAGTATAAAGAAAAAGAAACCAGAAAACCCTAGGATTTCATAGCCAACCGAAGAAAAAGATGATTGGAGAGCTCATATAGTATCACTAAAATATCAAATCCAACGGTCACAATATGGCCACATGTAAGGCCAAGATCAACCAACTCAAGAGGCAAAGTCACATTTTAGAAAATGTGATTTATTAGTTAATGGATTAGACTCGGTAGCACAGTAATGGTCCATCTCAACAAGCCCAAAAAATAGAATATTAATGAGAATAGTGAGGCTGCCCAATAAGCTAACAAATTCTCTCATTAGATATAACCAATTTATCTTCCTTCGCTTTCACAGGGGGTTTCTTCGTCATTTTTCTTCATTATCTGCAAGGCATTTTTAATTTTTTTTCCTACATAACTTATTGCGTAACTTTTTAGTACGGAACCTATTTTGATTAGAGCTCCTTCTGGGGACACAATTGTCCATCCTTATGGGATAAGGTCAAACCCTGACTTGAATGGCGAGGAAAGAAGGAACTCTAAGATGAAAAATAGGCATGCCATTCAAGTTGGTCAACTAGGGAGGACAAAGCAGCCCAAAGGTACAATTTACATTGGTGGTGCCTTCTCTTGCTCATGTAAATAGTAACCACGACATATCCCAAATAGTTAAAACTCACGAAGCATGTATGGAAGAATTAATTGTTGTATCTTAACATATATCTTACCATTTCAAGTGATTTAATTGGCCATGTCATTTTTCCTTCATCCACGTAAGCAGATCCAAGGGACGGAGCCATGATTGACGTTTAGTGCGGGCACAATTTTGTCCAAACCGAACATTGAGTTTTTAGTCATGAATGTAATAATGATAAAAAATATAAAACAATATTACGACAATACTAAAAATGACATAGTTTATATATTACACTTGTTCATTACGAGTTTTCATACTTTGATATCATTTTACAATAAATCGATAACAGTCAGTCACAAAGAGGCAGCATTATAAATCGGTAAACACACATGTACCTGAAGAGCAGCCATGCCAATAGTGCTTCCTGTTAAAGACTGGATTGCAGGATTTATATCAATTTTTTTGGTTACCCACCATAAGCCACAAATTAAAACAATGTTGCAGTGGGAAGTATTCGATGATCAAGCTGGTAAAATAACAAAAGAAACTCATCAGAAAAATAGTCTAAATGTACAAAAATTAGCGATTAGAGAAAACAACCGCGAGTTTAAATGCTGCTGATTAATTATTTGAAAAATATTTCTTCTTTGAGAAGACTAACAATTATTAGATATGCATCTGCAAGATTAATGCTTACACTTGTGTTAAATGGATGGATTGAAGAATCAAGTGTATAGCATATGATGCGAGTGAAAGAAAGTTAAATTAGCCTAAAAGTTATATTGGTTACTATAAAACAACCTAAGCAACCATAGCATTAGTGTCAATACTTATATTTCAATTAATAAAACATCGTGCATTGATAGAACTAATCAGCTAAGGCAGAGACAAAAGTTAAAATAAAAAATCATAGCAAACATTTAGGATCAAACATGTAATCATGTACTAATCAGCTGCCCCTTGAACCCAGACTACAGATTCAGCAGGAAGCTCAAGCGTAACAATAGAGAGTAGTCCAAAAGAGCCCAGAGTAAATAGCAAATGCTAAAGTTAAACGAGTTGCAAGGCGATAAGGACTTTTAGTTCAGCAAACTCGAATTTGGGTTCCTAAAAGAAGAAAAAGAAAACATAATAACATTAAAGAGATCTTCTTCAAATTCAGATTATCAGGAAGTAATATGTAAATATGTGTCACTTGTTGTTACCTCTAGACCACTTTTGACCATCCAACAACCAATTAGTCCTTGCCCAGCACCAAGAGAAAATAGCCCACAGAGCCTAAGTCCCAGTTGAGGTGTAATGTGTCCTTTTAAAAAAAAGTATGAAAATGGTAGGGCAAACATTATACTGAGTGCCCTTCCCACATACAATTTTCATACTCCATCCAATATATGAACTTTAATCTAGCAAGACTGATACGTGTACTTACACTGGAATGATCAAGAAATTAGATAAACTTCACCAATACCCAGTGAAAAAAAAAAACTAATTTCATGATATGATTAAACCACATCTAAATTCAATTATGGACATAGATTCCAGTAGCATTGAGATAGTGAAGTAAGTCTAGATGATTACGTTAGGAATCCAAACCAAGTATTGACAAAAAATCTGGCGGTGGAGGAGACGGGAGGAGACGAATGTCACGAATCAAAATCGAAGTGTCGAAGTCGAAGTCGATGTGGATTTCAAATTTGGGTCTTGCCATCTTGGAATAATGGAATGGGTGTATGAGTCAATGGCAATTGGTAAAGGAAATGCATTTGGGCTTCTTCAAGTTTGGTTCAATTTTAAGAATGGACTCTAACTAAAAAAAAAAAATTGGGCTTAACTTTTTTTAGGCCAGAAGTTCAGTGCATGCCTTGGCCTGCACTGACCTAAGCTGGCTCCGCCCCTGAGCAGATCTATGAACGGATTCCATCCGGTGAGTGATGGAGTGGGATAGAGCAAAGTTCAGTGACTAATGGGATGCTTGATAAAGTTCAGTAACTTCAAATATATAGCGACCAAGGCTATATACAAAGGACAGTAGGGTGGTATAGGGCTTGCTTAGTTCCTAGTAACATAGAATATTTCTTTCTTCCTTTGAAGGACAACTGGGCTGATAACCCTCCTAAGGGTTGTGTAGTTTTAAACCAAGCAATGATAGCGGTAGGGCTGAGGTTACCTTTTACAGCAGTAGTTAGGAGATTTCTAATGACCTTATGAATAGACCCAGCTCAGCTTTGTCTCAATGGCTGGCAGACTTTTTCTAGGTGTCTTATTTTGTGGGATAGATTAGGTTTCCCTGATCTGATTGTCAGCTCCCTCTACTTGTTTAAAGAAGATGGTAAGGATTCAAGTTAGTAATATATGAGTCATTTTATATACTGTTGCTCTAATAAGATTATGATAAATCCATTTTTACCGTAGTCTTTCGAAATAACAAGTTTCTTCGGTGGAGCTAAGTAATGGTTGAAATTGTTGAATTTGGTTGAGTATGTGACACTTTTGTTGTCAACCAAACAAGTATTTTTTGTTTACAATTTGTCACATGTTTTTTGATTAAGTCTAACTCTATGTAATGATGAAAGTTAGACTAGTTTTAACCTATTACAAGTTAAGCTTTTGTCAAGTATTGTTTAGTATAGTATGTAGTATGGTAGAAAGTACTTTTGTAATTATGTGTAAGTTTGACTATATATATATAGGCATGTATCTTCATCTTCAAGTAGAGTCAATAGAGCAAATTGATATATTTTCTCTTATATCTTTGTCTTCTAAAACGTATTGAAGATAGTAAAGTGATTTTTAAGTAAGAAACTTTCTATTTTTCTTCTCATTCTGTTTGCCCTGTAAAGCTAGTGAAAATAGACTAAAACCGGTATGGCTTGTGCAAATACAGTAAGAAGAGTGAATATATGGTAGGAGAAGATAGAGCAAATCCGGTAAGCAAGTGTGAATCTGGTTAGTGAAGTCCATATACGGTAAGCTTAAATCTAGTAAGCTGATATCTGGTAAGTGCCATCAAATACGGTAAGTATAGAATTTCTAAATCCGGTTAGTGAGCATATTCGATATTCAAACTAGAGTTAAATCCGGTTAGTTACCAAATACGGTAAGTGTGAAGCTCAAATCCGGTAAGTTCAATTTGCTTAAATTTAGTAAGTTGAAACTAAATCCGATAAATCCAAATCTTTCAATCCTCTTCGATCCAAAATTCTAACATGGTATCAAAGCTTTACTGGTCTTAGAAGAAGCTGACAATCAGTAACATTTTTTGAGAGAAAATCTGTCAGCAACATTCACTAAAATAGCTGAGTGTTTGGTAAGTTTGTGAGATGGCTTCAAGTGGTTTTTCGACACCATTACCATCTGTGTTTATTGGAGAAAATTATGACTTTTGGGCAACGATGAAAGCATACCTAAAAGCATATGACCTGTGGGAAATCACAGAAACGGTACTGAACCATTAGCTTTAAGGGCAAATCCATAGTGAGGAAGTTGCAAAGAAGTACAAAGCTTTGTCTTACATTCAATCAGCCGTCTCAAAGCTTTGTCTTACATTCACAAAGATCATAACGTCTCAGATGAAATAGCAAAGGAAGTGTGGGATAACCTGTGGAATTTCGAGGCAATGAGATAACCGGGCAGATGCAGGTTTTGAATCTGAGAAGAGAGTTTGAAACTCTGAAAATGAAGGATTCAGAATATGTTAGAGAGTTCTCCAATAGGTTGATGAAGGTTGTGAATCAAATCAGGTTGTTGAGTGATGATATGCCAGATAAAAGAGTTGTGGAGAAGGTGTTAATCAGTTTGCCAGAGAAGTTTGAATCCAAGATTTTTTCACTGGAAGATTCAAGGGACTTGGCTAGCATCTCTTTGGCTGAGTTGATTAATGCCCTTTAAACCACTGAACAAAGGAGATTGTTCAGGCAAGAAGAAGAGCAGACTGAAGGTGCTCTGTTTGCAAAAGAAAAGCTCAAAAGAAAACGAGAAGAAGGTGGAAACCAGCAAAGGAGTTGGCAAAAATGGTGATTATCCACCTTGTCCTCATTGCAAAAATTTTGGCCATTCACCAAAATGGGGTTGGTATAGACCAGGGGTAAAATGCAGGTCATGTAAGGAGTTTGGACATGTTGAAAAGGTATGCAAGAATCAAAACGAGAAGGATGAGTTGCAGCAGACCAAAGTAGCAGAAGATCAAACGAAGGAGTATCTGTTTTTAGCAATAAAACTCACATCTCCCAGTCGGATTAAAACTTGGTTACTTAACAGTGGTTGCACACATCACATGACTTCAAATTTAAGCATCTTGTGGAATTAAATGATGCTTACAGATCAAAGGTGAAAGTGGGAAATGGAGACTATGTGGAGGTGAAAAGAATTGGTAAAGTTTCAATTCAAACACCATCAGGTATCAAGCTCATTTATGATGTTTTATATATTCCAAAAATTGATCAAAACTTGATAAGTATTGGTCAATTGATTGAGAAGAACTACACCTTAATATTTGAGGATATTTGCTGTACTATATTGGATACAAACAACTTTGAGTTGATGAAAGTAGAAATGAGGAATAGGAGTTTCTATTTGGAATGAAAAAAATGAAACTTCAGCTCATAAAAACAATGGTGAGAAAACAGAAAGTTCAGAGGATGCAAATGAAAATCAGCCTTCATGTTCCATAGAAACTTCAAAGTCAGATAAAGAGAACAACAAATATGATGTTGAACCAAAAGATGGGAAATGTTGTGCATTGAATGCACTCATAGAAGCATTTGAAGTTGTGGGTTTTGGTGCTTCATCAGGAGACAAACCATTGTCTGCTAAAGCTGAAAAAATAGTGATGACATTGCCAGCATTTTTAGAGCTATTAGTGGAAACTAATGTAGCTGCCACATCAGTTTGTGATCTTTTAAAATCACTGTCTAAAGACTCTTCCAGCAAGCAGCTTGATGCAAGGCAATGTTTCCAATTAGAAGATCCACCAGACAACAATGAGGATTCAGTTAACTCAAAGGAAAAGGCAGTTGAGATCATTGGGTTGCAACGTCAAAAGGTTGGGGATGTTCATGATCCAGTAGCTGGTTGCATTGCAAATCAGAGGATCAACTTGCAAATTTCATCCAAAGCAAGGGTGTCTTAGTGTTTCCAACAAAAGTGTCAAGGATGAATGTTGAATTTGGTTAGTATGTGACACTTTTGTTGTCAACTAAACAAGTGTTTTTGCTTTACAATTTGTCACATGTTTTTTTATTAAGTTCTAACTATATGTAATGATGAAAGTTAGATTAAGTTTTAACGTATTACATGTTAAGTTTTTGTCAAGTATTGTCTAATATAGTAGGTACTATGGTAGAAAAGTACTTTTGTAATTATGTGTAAGTTTTATATATATATATATATATATATATAGTCATGTATCTTCACCTTCAAGTAGAGTGAATAGAGCAAATTGATTTATTTTCTCTCATATCTTTGTCTTCTAAAATGTATTAGAGAGAGTAGAGTGATTTTTAAGTAAGAAACTCTCTGTTTTTCTTCTCATTCTATTTGCCCTGTAAAGTTGGTGAGAATAGACTAAAACCGGTATGGCTTGTGCAAATAAGGTGAGAAGAGTGCATATACGGTACGAGAAGATAGAGCAAATCCAGTAAGCAAGTGTGAATCCAGTTAGTGAAGTCCATATACGGTAAGCTTAAATTCAGTAAGTTGATATCCGGCAAGTGTCATCAAATACGGTAAGTATAGAATTTCTGAATCCAGTTAGTGAGCATATTCGGTATTCAAACTAGAGTGATATCCGGTTAGTTACCAAATACGGTAAGTGTGAAGCTGAAATCCGGTAAGTTCAATTTGCTTAAATCCAGTAAGTTAAAACTAAATCCGGTAAATCCAAATCTTTCACTCCTCTTCGATCCAAAATTCCAACAGAAATGAAATGTTGTATTGGATTAAGTGGATGAATTTAGAGTCTGTAATATTTGATGGCTTCCAATAGTATCCTTTTGCTGAATTAAAGGTGATTTATATCTTTGTACCTTTCAGTTCTATCTTTGTACCATCCAATTATCTGCAGACAAGATATTGACAGAATTATCTTCTTTCACTGCAAAATGTGGCATTTTTTGACGTTTCATTGAAATAGGACATTGTGCTAACATTTTGAATAGAATCTGAACCTAAATATACGACAGAATTTGGTTGGTGGTGGATATTGATGCAAATCCGTAGAGAGAAGACTATAAAGCAATAGATAGCAGGAAAGAAATAAGATTAAAAAATACTAACCTTATTTTCTCACGAGTTCTTACAGGGATTGAATTATCCATATTCGCTTGTAACGTGGTTCGTTAGGACGACCAGATAATCTTGTTTGTTACCCTATCTAATGCTGCATATCAAATGTATAGTGGACTATAAATGATCTGACAGGGATGTATTATTGTACATTAAGAAAAAAATGGCAGGATGTTAGTTGACAATGGACAAAATATTTGAACAATGAAGAAATTTCTTGAAATGGACAAATTGTTTCATTGGTAAAGAGCAGAAATTGTTTGAAATGGTAAGAGAGCTATAGAGAGAAAGTAGTAAGAGAAAAAAAAAAAAAAAAAAGACTATGAATGATTAATTGAAGAGACAACATTCATATTCGTTCCCTTGTCTTAATTATAAAAAGTGTTTTGTCTTGAAACAATAGGCCCGAACCATGCATAGACTCTTTAGAAACAGGCTATTATCAATCACCGAACATTCTTGGGTTAGAATAGCTCTACTCAAGTCAAGAACAGAAAAGTACCTTCCAATTATTAAAATTGAAATTGTACAAAGGACTCATTGTTTGCCTGAGTTGACTAGATTTCGTGTGATTCTCTATTAAAATTGATTTAAGATTTTTTAATAATAGATCATACCAGAACCCAAAAAGGAAATATAACATTAAGGAAAAAAAAAAGTTGCAGATCATTTGTCAGGTAGTAATTCGATCATTTGCTTCTTTTGCCAAAAGCTCATATAAGTTTAAGCACTCAATTTTTTTCTTTATGCAACTTTGAAGTTTTTATTTTGCCATTAGATGTTTAGTCGAAGACTGTTAATCCACTGTAATTTTATGATGTTTGCATTCTATTATCCACCATATGTATATAGGTAACATGAATATTTTTGAATGAACTTAAGCCAACTCACATATTATAGAACGTTTAATTAGAGAGCGAGAGTTCATTTGGAATATGATAATAGCATATTTGGTAGGGACGATTGAATATCTTATTAACAGTTTCTATCTTTTGTAAATGATTTTACTAATTTACTAGTTTGAGCCACATTCTTATCAAAAAAATGCATTTTTGAATAATGTATTGATGGAAAATATATGGTTAAAAAATAAAGATAAGTTTTGGATTTACGTGTAAAATTATTTTATTGAAAATTTTGTGGTTGAAATGAAATTAAATCACTATTGAAAAATATATTGTGATTGAAAAATGGGGCTCAAACAAGGCTGAGTCGTAATCTCAACAAAATGTAATAGGTGTGGTTGCATATTCTTGCATGACTTACTATCGACTATGCTTCTTGCTTGTATTGGTTGTCTAAGAGATTATTGAAGTTAGTACTAAGACCAACAAGTCATCTACGCATGTTTGACAAAAAATTGCTCATTCCAGAATTAAAAGAAATGATGAAGATAAATTTATTGAAATAAGATTCAATTTGGTTTTGTGGTTATCACGTATACTTCTTATCATGATAATGATAATATACTACATCGAAAATGGTCGTGTCTAAAATCCTTTCTTGCAGCTGATACACTTTTTGCAAACCAAACCATTCGTGACGGGTATATTTTAGTTTCTGAGGGACAAATATTTGAGCTGGAATTCTTCTCCCCTGGTAATTTCAATAACGGGTACTTATGGATATGGATATGGTACACACTAAATAATTATATTTACTGCCATGTTTCTTCAATTTAGGTTATGTGGCATCAGAATTTGTGAAGAAGTTTTGCGAATCCCATTCTGAAACCAGCATATGAGTGTTCACAACATGAGAAGATGTGCACATTATGCCTTTAGTACGTACAAGTTATTTCAGGCATTGTTCTACTATTAAAACTTTAATTTAGAAATATCTGCACAAATATAATGAACTTCTTTAACACAATCTTGTAGAATATTTAGTTTGTTTTTTCGTGTGATATTTATTCTGCATAAATTCTTTGTGTCGATATAAATTCAACTACAAATAGAACTTGTCACATAGAGAAATATTCGTTGTAGTAAAATATTTTGTAACGATTTTATATATTTTAAAATAGAATCCACAATATATATAAAGTTAAATAAATTAGACAACAATTATACATCATTGAAGCGACAAACTCTTTGTATTGCAAAATAATTTTTTTGATATGTTGGAAGATAAAATGCGGGATATATTGAAAAAATCACAAAATAAATTAAACAAGGTTGCACAAATGATGACACGACAAACTTACAAACACAATTTTTTACATAATAAATTGTATTACAATTATTGAATATCTTAAAATATATTATGCAACACATCAAATGCATTGTGAAACAAATTTCGCAATAAACGTGACTTGTCATAAAATATATATTACTACATACACGCGTTGTTGCAAAATAGAATATATATGTAGCAAACGTTAACCTTTAAAATAGCATTTACAACAAATATTTTTCTCACAAAATCTTTTTTGGAATAGTTGTTGCTATAAATTGACTTCACCCTTTTAATTTTCCGTGACATATATATATTGCAATGACATTTGGTGACAAATACATGTAACATAAATATTTTTGTCGCGAAATTATATTTACAATAAAATCTCTGTTTATGCAATAACATTTTTTGTTGCAATTTCACTATTTTTTATTGCCATTTAAGCTCAGAAGAGGGAGGTAAATTTTTCTTTCCACAAAAATTATTTCGTAAATGTAAGTCAAAGAGGAAGCTGTGAAGCTTAATTAATCTGAATAAGAGAATTGGATGAAGTCATGAAGGATCTACGACATGAGGAACAGTTAAAGCACTAGTTTTCATAGTAGTAGTCAATGAGAATCTCAGAAATTTGTGGTGATCAAAAGTGAGAAAAGAATCGAGAATGTAGAGCATGTTTCATCATGCTTAAAGTTTACTTTTACATTTTCTGCCAAACAAAACTTGATTTTTAAAAATAGGACAAAATCTAACTTTCATAAATTGTAAAATTATTTATTTTACAACTTCAATTATTACTTCCTAACCACCACATGCAACAGCTCCTGGCCTCCCTCAACCATAATTTTGTTCTAATTAGTGATAGTATTTAGTGTGGTAGGCTGCCAGTAGCCAAAGTAGAAGAGTGAATGTGACAAACAATTCTTTTGTTGATGGAGACCTCATCGTGATGTTTTGTAGATAAAAAGGGGAACACGGTCAAATTTTATTAAGTACAACTAAGAGTAAAATGTTGTATCACAATAAAAATAATGGTCTACATATAAGAGTTGAACCAATATTTTAAAATTAGGATTGAACCCGCCAATATTGAGGCCAATATAGTCTGATCCGACGAATGGTATATTAGATCGGGATGCAAAGAATGGTCAAAACCAGTGACCAGCTTGTTAGCAGGAACCAGGTTATTAGAGTTTTTTCCAAGAAGTTTTTAAGTTGAAGTTTGAATCTTAAACCTAAAGGTTAGGGTAAGGCGCCACTCTTCTAAGAAGCTTTTTGTTACGCCTGGCCAAACGTGACCAACCCACTGATGCCGACTTCACGAATGACGAAGCCCTGAAGTTAAGGCCGAGGTTCATTCATATTTCTCTACCGAAGTAAAGGTACTGAGGTGAAAAAGGTCAACAAAGCCAAAACTGAAGCCCAACCACAGCAAGTGACGACCCACATGTGGAGATTCTGAATTTATGTATGAAATCCTTTTAGAATGATTAATAGGACCTTTGTAATAAATAAAATATCAAATCTTGTTAGTTTAGGCAATAGGGTGGCTACTTTTTTTAGGAGCATTAAATGCACTACAGGCTACAAAGTTCAAATTGATACTAGTATTATATGCTTCGATTGATGAGATAAGGTCACGTGTATTTTCGTCCAATGGACACCATTTTATTTGTAATACTATAAATAACCCCTCCATGTATCATTTGAAGACTAATGCAACCCAATACACTTAAAGTTAATGTTTATCTTCTTTCTTGTTGATTATATACTTGCTTGGATAGAGTTAGAATTACTTTTCCTTCTTTGAGTTATTGGTGATTGGTTATTATTATACAATCATTCCCTAAATATATTGCCGGAACTCGAACAAATTTGTCTCGTATGATAAAACTTCTCCCACGTCGAAATCCGGAATATTGTCGACTAGCCTGTCCTAACATGTTGAAATTTGCTTACGTGTGCACAAGTAGGCCCAGTATCATGTTGTCCACATGACTCTAACAGAAAACGAGGTCAACACTTTTGTTTTAACCATTATATCATTAAAAATGGGATTGTCCCAACCGGTTTAACTAAAAAAAATCAGGAACCAAGACAAAAATCGGTCTAGTTAGATTTATAAAACTTCTAATTAAAAATTCGCCCCAAAAACCCGTTAAATCGGACGGTTTTTGAAAACCCCCTACTTATGTAAATGAATTTTTTAAAAAAAAAAAAAATTTAAACGCATATTTTTTTAGTTTATGTAAATGTGTATTTTTTAATTTTTTAAAAGTCATCCGTTCGACCTCTTGACTCTTTCTCTTTTCCTGGTTGATGATCGGGTCGATTTTTAAAACATTGATAGCTACCATAGAAAACCCTTTTTTTTTTCATTTATTTGTTTTTTGCTTCAATCACATTTATAATAAAACCATTATTTTTGAACAAATACAAAAAATTAAAATTAAAAAAAATTAAAAAAAAAATTAAACTACTTACAAATTATTAAAATGTCAAATAACTATTTTAAGTTTTTAACTATGAGTTTAAACTTAGATATTTTTCTCGTTATCCTACTAATATTTTACAAGGACTCTTTATCCGATGATTACCCACCAATAACACTACCAGTTGAATTAGTGACTTTGCGACCTTGTCTCTTGATTAGGTCACGTCAAGTTTCAAAACTATGGTTTGAAGGCACTCATTTTAATCAAGTCGGCTTTTTAAATGGAACTCCAAAGCTCAATAGAGTACTAGAACTCAAAAAATCTCAAACGAGCTGTTTACTCGATCTGTCCACTAAAGCTTAAGCCAACAATAGGATCATAAGATAAAAATTATGAAACTAATCGTCATTTTGCATTGGCATTAGGTAAAAATGTTACTTTAGTAAGGCTTTAAGGATTTAGACTACTCTTTTCAACAAGCTTGACATTTTAAGAAATGTAACACGACAACTCATAATTTTTTTCACAATACTCTATAATTTAGCGTACCGAACCACATGTTACTCACATGCCAAACATGTGTACCTAATTCTTGATCCATACTAGTCACTACTCTCTTAAATTCTGAAATCTACTTACAGTTAGGTGCTGAGACAGACTGAAAACTAGCGAGTGCTGAAACATTTACTCCCATGCAAGAAACTGCACTCTCTACTGGTTTCTACCATGTGAAAAACAAAATTTACTGATGCTGTTTTCAAGAACATGAATGTTTTTCATCTTCATTCATTTATTGGCATCTTCAAGTGATACATAATAACTGACAGTACCCCATCAAATTTTGAGAAAAATTGAATAAATTATACATCTTTATATTATAGAAGTAAATTTTATGAGAAAATGCATGCAGAATTTTTTTCAGAAATCTATGACTAAAATTACCAGAAAAAGACAAATAAATTCCTCTAGAGCTTCACAACTTCTGGGATGTGCACTGGATACATATCAATGCAGGCTTGCCAAGGTCCATCAGTTGGTGTTTTAATTGTCCTGTTACATTTCCACACAGCACTGTTACATTTGAATCCACTTCCAAAAGCTATTTGCCAAACTCTGTCCCCTTTCTTCATCCTCCCTTTGGCCTCAATGTAACTCATTTCGTACCATAACGAAGACGATGACGTGTTCCCGAACCTATGCAGTGTCATTCTAGAGGCCTCAACATGTTCAGAAGACAGTTGGAGGTTTTTCTGAAGTTCATCGATCACGGCCCGGCCTCCGGCATGGATACAAAAGTGTTCAAAGGCTTGTTTGAAATCAGGAATGTAAGGTTTCCATTTAGTGTTAAAGATTTTTCGACCAATTAAAGTGAAGAGAAAGAGGAGTTGTTCTGACGCAGGAAGGACTAAAGGGCCTATTGTGGTTATATTGGATTTCAAAGCTTCGCCGGCTATAACCATAAGGTCTTTCGACAAACTAATCCCAATTTTTCCCTGTGAATCTTCTTGTTCATACACACATTTATAGGCCTTGTCATCAGAACCCTTGTGGGTTCTAACAACATGGACTAATCGGTACTTAGCACGATGTTTATCACGATTCTTGTTCGACAAAAGGATCGCAGAACCCCCCATTCGAAACAAACAATTTGGAAGAAGCATTGCCCTTTCTGAACCTTGATAGTAATTAGGAGTAAGGATTTCAGTACTAACAACAAGTGCATACGAGTTTGGATGTGTCTGCAGAAGATCTCTAGCCAAATCCATTGATATTAAGCCCGCACTACACCCCATTCCCGAAAGATTATAACTCTTTATGTTACTTCTGAGTTTGTACTTATTCACAACCATGGCTGAAAGGGATGGTGTGGGAGAAAAAAGGCTGCAATTTACAATAAGAATATCGATATCTTTCGATTTAATTCCAGTTTTCTGTATTAGGGAATCAATGGCAGAGAAAATTACTACCTCGGCTTCTTCTCGGGCCGCTGTCATTGTGGGGGTTGGAGGGATCTGGTGAATTGCAGGAGGCAAACAGGTTTCTTCTCCAAGGCCTGATCTTTCAAGAATTCGCATTTGAAAATCGACGCTTTTGGGATTATCCTTTAGGATTAGTCTAGAGTGCTCCATGAAAGTAGCGAAGGGCACACGCCATGTTACAGGTGGCTTGTAGCAGGCGTAATCAACTAGATATATCGACGAAGGCTTTGACATGAAATATAGAGTGCAAATGAAGATGATCAAGAATGAAGAGCACAAGATTTGCACAAGGTTAATATCAAGTGATCTCCAAATTTTGAGCATTTCTTCGGGGCCTGACCGGAGAATTTCAACCGAAATTCCCACCATGATTGGAATCAACAAGAAGGTTAGAATGTGATTAACAAGGTATTGGTACCCAAGTTTCACATACTTGAGTTTGACAGAACTAGAGAAATTTGGCAACACTTGTGGCATTTTTTAGAGAGAAAAAAGGGATAATTGTGGAGAGAGAGAGAGAGAGAGGAGGTGGTGGAGATGGGAGGAGGGAGATGGTGGCGAGGGAGAATTTAAAGGCTGAAAATTTATGAATTAATGAAGGCAGGTAAGACAATGAGTGAACAATCTTTCTTAGCTGGAAATTTCTGTTGTATGGTAACCTTACACTAAAATATTGATTTGAACACACTATTTTTTTTTCTCTATAGTAATAAATACTACTTTTTTGTCTTCAATTTTTGTGCTTCCATATTTGGCTAAGTTTAAAAGCAAGTAAAAGTTGCTTAAAATTAGCCTTTTACTTTCAAGCCTACATGGATACATTTCTTTTTTTATAATTTTAAGTTAAAAGTTACTTATTTTAAAACATTTGTTGACTCTGATGAATATTTACGGATTGGAAATAAAAAATAAAAAATAAAAAATCACATTTTCAATATTTAATAGTTTCTGTCGAACATAGTTAAAATTGGAAAAACAATTTATGGGTCATAGTTAAACAATTCAGAATTTGTCTTTCCTATTAATTTTGAGGTTTGGCATTACAATAGTGTCGAGTCGAATACCTATTTCAATCCATAAATTGAGGTTTTTTTTGTACTCTGCCGTATGGAGATTTTATTATCTTTTTCGTTTATGTACCTTTAGGAAATTATCACTAAATATATATATTAATTAATTAATTACTAACAAAGAGAAGAAAAATGCATATACACCGTAGAAATGAATACAATTTATATTTTCTTAATACACTGCACTATATAAAACCTAAAATCGTGATGAATGTGACATTACTTGTACAAGGACTATGTTACGTGTACACATTCGATGTACAAAATCGTTAACACCTCCTTCCCTCACATGGAGGGGATCGGTGCATGTGAGGGGGGGGGGGGGTAAAGAACTAAAGATATTTATATACTGGAAAGTGTACACATAGTATAATTCACTTGTACAATTCTAGAGAATCAAATCGGGATTATTGAGCTCATATTTAGTCTCCATTTTCTAAAATTCATTTTTGAACTTTTTTTTTCAGCAATATATTCTTTCAATAAAATGTTTTTAGTGTACGTACCATAACTTTTTCTTTATTTTAAGTCATACATTCTCCAAAAAAAAATTATTTTTCACAAAAACTATTAACAATAAACTCTATCAAACAGAGGTTGATTATGCACCAACTGCACTTCTAGCTATAGATAAAAATTGTCGTTAATTTATATATATGTATACTTGAGTCGAAACTTAAGTATAAAAGTTAACACATGTAGTCCAAACAAGTTTTTTTTTTTTTTTTTTTTTTTTTTTTTTTTTTGACAATGTAATGGTCAGAGGTGGAATTGGGACTAGGAGAGGTATGCACCAAGGGAATTAGGAGCAATTTTATTTATTTTTTTTTTTTTTTATCTCAACTCTTCATTAAGAATCCCTTAGTTATGAAATTATAAAGTTTGGGACTCAATTCCTACAAATTGAAAGTTGAAGCCTAATTACTCTATTTTAAATAAGTTGAGGACTTGGTTGTAATTTTTTCTAATGATTATTTCCATAGTTAGAATCAATTTCTATACTGCAGAATTAAGTTCCAATAATAGTGGTTGCTGTTGTCAATATTTAACAGATTTACAAATTAAATTAGAAAAATATCCATAGTTCATGTACAATTAACGATGACATGTTCAGTAAAGTAGGTTTTATAATGCCGATTATTAATATGAAAGTAATTGTGAGTGTCAACACTTAGTTACTACTATATATGGATAGTTGGTCGGCAACAACCACAATAGTATAGATGCCTATGTCAAGGACCATTATGTATTTATACATATGTACATCCGTCGTAAAAATGCTAATAAATTTGACATTGAAAATATAGAATAAGTAATGGGTTGAATGAGAATTGAGTTAATCTATCTAATAGATTATCGTTTTCAATAAAACTCCAATTCTTTACAATATACTGTAGAAAAAATTTACTATTGAAATTTAAATAATTGTAGTGACAAATCAATTTGTCGCCTTTTAAATTTTTTGCGGCATACATGTGTTGCGATGATATTATGGTGACAAATATCTTATTGCGATTTCATACTATTTGCATCAATAAATATTGTTGCGAGTTTGTTTATGCAATGAATGAATGAAACATGTCGCACAACAATGCCTGCAACAAACATATAAATTTGTATAAGTTTGGTCTTTTTACTCCAAATCATTGATCCCACAACATCCATAAACTTCCACTTACCACATATGATTTATGGCTTGCTTTTTTTTATCTGCTTTAAGTATTGAAATATTTATTTTTCATTTTATGAATGGATGATCTCTAGTTATACATTTACCATTTATTTATTCTCTCTTTAAGATTAATGTTGTTACTCCTCGTATATAAGACTCTCAATAAAGGTCAGGTGGAGGCACTACGCGAGTACATTTGTCCGTCGATCAAGTCAAAACAAGGAAAGACAAAATCTGTCTTTGCAGCCGACGTACTTCCTCTCAATACCGAAATGCCTGGCTCAAGACTAAAGTGCTAACTCTTGAGCAGAACCACTTCACATCTGATGCTCTATGTTGCCGAAGTACTTGCTGCCTTTGAGGGAGATTTGATGAATATCTTTAGGAATGATTCATATAACGTTTGTATTAATAAATATCAGATCTGTCAGCCTAAAATATTAGGTCGACTGACCCCCTGTCAATAATAGTTGTCAATGTAATTAGGATTAATCCCCATGTACAGGTAGGGGTTCACATCGACCTCTTACACCAGGTCGGTCCCGTGTGGGATCCACATGTATAAAAAAAAATACCCCAAAATACCCACCCACCCCCTGTATCTGTGTATTCGGTAGGGATTCTGTGAACCCCTATCCTGTACCCCAAGCTTTTCTCATGTAATTAATGTATGAGTGGTGTGAGATTTCGGTCTATTAGATTAGAGCACGTGAATCTGATCAAACGATCACCACATCGGCCATAATGATATAGGAAAGAAGAAACTATATTAGTATAATAAAATTTTCTTTCCTTATAAGGATCATCAAGAAAGTGATTCGTCTTGTCAGTATTCAGACAAAAAGCTGACATATGTGTTATCGATAGAATTTTGTTCACATCTTAGATCTAAGAATTTACTCATCTTCCATAAAATAGTTGAATGAAACCAAAGTTTCATGTTCAGTTTCGAATAAGAAACGTTAAAAATGGTGGAAAAAAAATAGCACTTTCTAAGAGATGTCATTTGGAAATCTACATAATATAAAAATAATTAAATCTCACTCAATTTCCCTTTGTGCTATTTGTTTCAATTTCCCTCTGTGCTATTTGTTTCAGTTTACCAGGATATTTTTTAATACTATCATGAACATTTTATTTATTTATTTTGTCTGTGAATCCTTCCTGATTTGCTAGATTGTTTTGACAAAACCTGTATCTAAAACGTGGGAACAGAGAATTTGAGGCCCGGGCTGCTTTATCGTTTATGTTATGCTTGTCAATAGTTAAGGAGGAATACCCAATTCTTATTGAGATTAAAAGTCCATTTTCTCTGCAATGTCAAGTTAGTTTCTTGTCATTTCCCAATTAATTTTGATCTTTAAGTTGTCATTGACACGATAATTGCTTTGGCAAATGACTCGACTTGTGGCTCATATTTGGTCGGCAAGGGTACTTCAATTTGGAACCTTTGCTTGCTCTGGTATCACATGGACCTTATTTAAAACAAAATTATTAGAGAAGAAACGAGTTTGTTAATTCAAGTTTTGTCGTCTTAATGCTAAGAGATGCAAAAACATTAGGCACCGCTTTAATAGAATTAAAATCAACTTGTTATATAGAAACAACTATAAACGTTAATTTTCTCATTAGAATTAATGTCGATTATTTAATCTCTTCATCATTACATATATGTTTACTAAAAGATTTCATGCAGGGATGGAGCTAGCACTCGGCAAGCCCTTGTGGTTGTCAGTGGTAGCTCCTAGGGGTGTAAGCGGTTCAATTTTATCGATTTTTGACAGATTTTCAAATCAAATCATTTACACCGGTTTGAAAAAAACTCAAACGTAAACCAAACCATTTTGAACGGTTTGAAAAAAACTCAAACCTAAACCTGACGGTTTGGTCCGATTTTAAACCGTCGGTTTCGCCTTATATTTTTTTTTTGCCCATTATCTGATTTTAAACCGCAGATTTCGCCATATAGTTTTTTGACTGTCTACTTTTATGCCATTAATTTAGGAGTGGGCATTTTTTTAGAACCGATGGAATCGGACCGGAACCATTTAAAACCGAACAATTCTGTTTTGAATCTTCTAAAAAATAATTTAATTTCGGGACAAATTATTAAGAACCAATCGATTCCTGTCCAGTTCTCGGTCCTAGTATAAGAACCAGACGGTTCTCATAGGATTTTTTTAATTTTTTTTGTAAAATATATGATTCAATCTCCAAACACTTTTATAAAAAATAATAGGGTTCCTTCTTCATTTTAAACCCCATCACTTTCATTCTTCTCTTTTATTATTTTCTTCTCTCTTCTTATAATTATTTAATTAATAGATTCTCAAACCAAATTAGAATATTAAGTAAATCTATACCTGAATAAATTTATTTACAATATATAATTTCATGTTTAAGATCCGAAATTTTTATTTTGTTTTCACTTTGATTACATAGTTGTTGATCCGATCAAAACTTTTCATCTAGATTTCTACAAATTATAATCGACAGAACCAGAAGTTGCAATAATTTTTTAAAGAATGTCCAATTCAGTGTAGGATTTTGATTTTGATTTTGATTGAAGTTTGTTTAATTATTGGAGTACCATGCAGTTTATATAAGTTGATGATTGTTTGGTGATAGTAATTTATATGGAATACAACGTGAGATTGCTTGATGAATTGTTTTCAGACTTTTAGTTTAAGAGCCTATAGAATATATGAGTCTCATTTAAAAATAAATAAATAAAACCCAACACAAAAGTCTTACAACTTACAATTTAGAAAATTTTTTTTTTTTTTTTTTTAATTTTTATATATTTTTTCGTCGGTTCGGTTTGGTTTTAAACCGCAATAAAATTTCTCAAACCTAAATCAAACCGTTTTTGACCGGTTTGGTTTGATTCAAAGTTATTTCGTTGACGGGTTCGCATCGCACCAAACCGACGGTTTCCAAAATGTGGTTTTGGTTTGGTTTTCCAATTTAACGATTTTTGCTTACTGCCCTAGTAGCTCCGTCGAATTTTTTTTTTTGCCTTATATTGGGAGGCCACTTGATGGCCACTCGAGAAGCCATTTAAAAGTCGCTCATGCTCACTTGAATTCTTAGATCCGTTATTATTTCATACAGTCAATTTGTTCACTAAGAAAAATAACTGATTTCGCGACAAAAAAATGTTATCGCAAAAACTGAGATTTTGTTGTAAAAGTAATTTAGCAGCGACAATAAGTTTATTACGAGTATTATCACATTATATGAGTCACGAAATGTATTCTACGACGACTTTTGGCCATTTACCGCATTAACAAAATAGCGACACTATTTGTTTGATGCAGAAAATACGAAATAGCAACACAATAGTTGTAGCTATAATGTCGTAGCAATGTATATATGTTGCGAAAAATTAAAAAGGTGGCAAGTCAGTTTGTCGCAACGAATATTCCAATAAAGCTTTTACAAGAAATATGTTTACTGCGAATGTCGAGTCATGGAATGTATTATGCGACAACTTTCGGCCATTAGTCATATAAATAAAATCGAAACACTATTTGTTTGACACAAAAAATACGAAATAGCAGCACGATATTTGTAGCCATAATGTCGTCTCAATGCATATGTCGCAATGAAATAAAAATGCGACAAAATAGTTTATCGCAATGAATTATTCCAATAAAATTTTTACAAGAAAAAAACGTTTGCTGTGAATGTTGATTCATGGAATGTATCATGCAACAACTTACAACCATTCGTCGCATTAACAAAATCAAAACATTATTTGTTTGACACTTAAAATACAAAATAGCAACACTATATTTGTAGTCATAATGTCGTCGTAATGCATAAATGTCACAAAAAATTAAAAGGACGGCTAATCAGTTTGTCGTAACGATTATCCTTGATTGAGCTTTTGCTAGCCACATTGATGATTGATCACCTTCTGTTTGAAAATGTAACTCCAATAAAAAATAACTCTTGAAAATAAAAAGAATGCTTCAATATACAATAATTCAAATATAAATAATAACAAAATACATTTAAAAAATACATATTATTGTTAACCAAATAGATAGTAACCTCCAAAACTAATAACAAACAAAGTATAATGCTTAATTTCAAGATCGAACTACTTAGGGTGGTTCACCAAACTTGAAAAATAGAAAATAGAACTAGAAATATAGAAGAAATAACAAACTACTCACGGAACTCCCAAATAACATTATTGACTCCAAAACATGCTTCCAATTCACCATCAATTTGTTCTTTGGTTAAATAAGCATTCATGTATGGAAAAGCTCTACAACTTTAGTCACAGATGAACATATGAAAAGTAGTTAAAGTTAGCTATAAGAAAAATATATCAATTAGAAAGAAAGCCTTCGCTTGAATATACACTCTTTTGATGCGACGTTACTACTCATATTATAGAATTGAACTCCAAAAGCATTCCTTGAAGAATCTGAACTCATCCCAAAATTTTCAGCCATAGGTCAAGAACAATACAATATGCTGTCTTGGTTTTGAAGATTCTCAAAATTTTGTCATCTCTCACACTTTGTGCATTGTATCTCCCTCATCCTCCTCTCTCCCAAAGGTAAGAAAAAATATACACGTTTATGGACATAACTAAATCAATAATAAGAGTCAATTGGTCACTAAATCTGATGTTATTTACTTTAATACAGTTAGTGAGGAACAACCTTGGTACCCTTGAGAATAGAGAAATGCTAATTGTAAACTCTTGAAGTACACTTAGTTTGACATTGTACTCACAATGGTGGGGTTCGTGATTTTAATCACGGACCCCACCTTTTGCATGTAAGTACAATGTCAACAATAATGTCAAAAACAATGTACCTGAAACAAAACTCGAATAGAATAATATTTTTCAACTTAATTTACTAGTCCACGAGCAATATTCACAAAGGAAAACAAGTTACATACACATTATTGTTGTACAAAGACATAATCTATAAATAAATAGATAAAGAAAAAACCTGCAATTTAAAGATAGAAATGCAAACCTATTGCACAAATAACAAGATTTCTGTTTTGGCTTTCCCTAATTACATGAATCTAAATTGACTCTAAAGGTCCGTTCGATCGACAATGGTGGAAAGACAAATCAATTCCATGTAAGTTGGAAAATAAAAATTCACATAAATCATAGGAAATCATTTTCCAAGAAATTGGTTGAAAACAAGTTTAAAGTGATTGTACCTTGCAATTCGAACTTCATTTCCATTTTCATATCAAACAGCCAAAGTAGAATTTGAATTCCTCGAATGTGACATTTTTCATGAAATTCGAGTCAATCAAACGGACCCTAACAATGTTTTAATTATTTGGTCGAAGAATCAACATTTACACTCAAAATAACCTATACCACAACATTAATTCTCCTAAAAATAGAAAATCAACAAAATACAATATAAAATTATCAACAAACTTAGCAACATAAGTGATGCTACCAAAAATCGTACCTGGGCAATTCCGATCCTGACGAATGATAACGAGCACTATGTTGATCTTCCAGTACTTGAAACAAAGGCGTCGAGGTGTGTCCTCGTCGCCCCTCCGATGCTTAAGTTAGAGAGAGAATTTGTGCGTAAGGCTATAAACTGAAAATTATGTATATCGCGTACCTGAATAATGAGATGAAACCTTGTATTTATAGTATTGGGTGGTTCAGTCCTAGTAGGATTGAACCATTAGAGAGTCCTTGTCTGAAGGAGTCCTTCCGGAAGTGGGCATTTGTAGCGTACAAAAAGTCTAAGACTATCGGTAATTCACATAACAGAAGACTCCTTCCGTGCCCGGAAGTCTAGCAAAACACGTCTCTGTTAGTGGGGAAGAGGACGTTTCGTTTAAGTGAAAACCTCGAGGATGTTGTTGGTCGAAGGAGTAGGATACACGAGGACTCAATATACCCGAGGACATCTACATAAAAGTAGGGTTTTCGGGCAAGGAGTGGTCGAGCATGACGATATGTACTAGAGGAAAATCAGTCATTGACGAGAAGGAGGCCCCGTATGGAGGGATCGGGCATGATTTATAAGTACTCGAGGATATGGGAAGACTGGAAGTCTTCGGGGAAATGGTAGGTCGGGCTACGCATATTGACCATATCAATAAGAATACAACGTTGAGTACCTAGAATAACATTTCAAGATGGTAATAACTATGCCAAATTGTACGTATTTACGAGAAAAAAGACACATTGATCGAAAGATGAAGAGCACTCAATCTCTATTTGAAAATCAACATTTTCTCAATATAGTCTGTATAATTTAACCAAAACAAGAAATTTTGAAAAACTTAAGCTTTGTAATCACATACACATAGATTCATAGTACACTTGAAAACACTGTAGAAAAATGGTGTACAATGTACAAGGATTAAGAGAGAGAGGGGGTGAATTGTTAGCATGAACTGATCGAAGTCTTTATCATCGAGGGACTGTTGACCTTTCCCAGGAACACAATACTTGGCCACAACATGTTGTGATTGAGCCAACTACGCATCAATCCTCAATGGCTGGTCCATCGAAGTTGCTATTGGATTGGGACGGTTTTTTGTTGGCGATTTTGTTTTCAGGGACAACGTGTAATGTTGTCAGCAGACTAAATTGATTTTGGGTAGAAAGCATGGAACTGAGAGAAAAGGATGTAGCTGCTCAGGTAGTCGGAAGGATAAAAAAAATTGTGAGGTCAGCTCCCCCACATGACCCATGTAAATCCGCTCCTGCATTCAAACACGAAAACTTCTCAATTTGCAATAGCACTAAAATAATTTACTTTTTGAAAATAAGTAACATTTCATAATAGTTTTTTTTTTTTTTTATAACCCAGGTGTCCCAACTTCGCCAGACTAAATCCTGGATCTCGAGCCTTTGGCCCCTCTCCAGCCCGAGGAGGTAAACCGCGGGATATGCCCTCCATAACCAGTGTTCGTGCGCCCTTCTACTTGTTGCCCCAAGAGACCCTCCTCCATGGGTCTTACAACACCAAACTGCTCTGAGATTTTACATCACTTGGCTGCTCCTCCCAGGATTCGAACTCCCCACGCTGGGTTGGTAAGCTCCAACACGCACGGTCTTTGCCACTTTAGATGTGCCCCGGGAGGCTTTCATAATAGTTATTTATCCCACATAATGTATACCTACACGTGCACCATGGAGAATGCCAAGCAAGTTCATCATGAAGATCTTGAAATGCTTATTTCATCTATTATAATAACTTAGTGCTTATTTGGTAAAATTTTGCATAGATTTTATCAACTTTTCAGCTTGTCAAACTTCAATTTTAATCATATTTCACGGAATTTACAACTTTAATCAACTTTTTAATCACATTTTCATCAAGTTTGATCAAAATCTGCTAATTTTTTTTATCGAAAACTTTGTCACGTTTATCCTTAATAAGAAGCCAAACATTGTAAGACAAAATAGATAATTTTATTCAAATGAAATATGGACAATTTTGATAGTTAGGATGTGAATTTCGTGTTATTAGATGAGAATCAAGCTTTGGTCAAAATGGGGGTTTTCTTCGTATCATTTTGAAGAACTCATCATCTACTTCGCAACAAATAAGAAACACGTTGATTCGATAACTATAGCTAATGCACATCCATCCCAAAAAGGCCTACTTGATCAGAAAAATCTATTATTTTGAAAATTTCCAGCAACTCTATATTTTAGGTCTCTTTTTTTGTACGCATTTTGGGACACTTATACAAATCGAAAAATTATGCATATTGATTGTCAAAATGAATGTTATGATACAAACTTTTAAACGAACCTACTTGTAAAAGCTAACTCTAAATGTATGACTCGCAATGACATTTTAAAGATTGATGTCCGGCCATGATAAAACATCCATTGACTTCCAATTTTTTTCTTTTTGGTCCTTCGTCCTAACTTTCTGACCTCATTCGATTTAGTCCTCAAATATGTCATAGCTTATAACTTGGTTCCCTTACTAATTTATTTAAATTCTGATTTTTTTTCTAAATTTTGAAAATAAATAAATTTTAAAATGACTTGAATTTTCGAGGGCGTTACACAATTCTTGGTGTTCAAAATTGCAAATAATGTGTAGCTTTATCTACTACTAAATTGGGTATATTTCGGTGACTGAAGAAGGGAAAGAGATAGTCTAGATGAAATGGTGTAATGAGAAGTTGTGAAGCAAAGTGTGTTGTTTATTTTGCTAGTCAGAGTTCTTTTGAGTTGAGTAAGAATTTGACATATCATTCTCACACCAAACACATTGATGTGAGGCATCGTTTGATCCATGGAGAAATTGATGAAAAAAATTTGCTGTTAAAAAAGATTCAAGCCGATAAGAATATTGCCAATATACTGACCAAGGTTGTTACTAAGTAGAAGTTTGAGTTTTGTCCCGAATACACTAGAATAAACTCCAACTGATGGGATGGAGAGTTGGGTATACCTCCCTCATGGACTTGATGGAGAGATTGTTGGTCTTGTGAGCCCTTAGCCCATTGTTTCATATTTAATTAAATGGGTATAGCCTATGGTGGATTAGAATGGTTTCAACCATTGGTTTAAAGATGAAGGGCCAACTTTGCAATATTGATCACAAGAAAATTGTGTGTTTTTTTTTTTTAATTCTATGATTTTTATTTTGAATTAAGAAATGTAGAAAAACACACACAGATGGAACAAAGAGAGAGCCGCGACTGTGGTGATTATTGGGAAGAAAAAAAATGATTGCTTGTTGGCCTTCTTCGTCAACGTATGTTTTTCAACATTTGGGTTCTTCAAATTTGATCTTGGAATGTTAGGGGGCGTTCTCTTTGCTGTTTTCGGATCATTTTCTGTTTTCGATTTTCCAAAATATTGAAAACGCGTTCCCTTTCCCATTTTTGAAAACCGTTGAAAATTTTGTGAGAAAAACAAAAAATAATTTTTTTACGTTTTGACTGTTTTTTTCACAAATCTGTCAAAACTCCAAAAACACGGGTTGTGAAATATTTTTTCAAAACGACAAAAAGAACGAGTTTTCAACAATCTCAAAATAGACACCGAAAATACAAAACAAAAAACGAATTCAAAACTCAAAACACAAAATTGAAATACGAAGAGAACGCCCCCTTAAGTTTCATCTATTTTCTCTCTTTTATTGTATAATAAAAAAATTAATGGTAACAGACTGGCTAAAGTTATCTATGACAAAAATAAATATAATATTTGACTTTAAGGTCACGCTTAGGAGTTTGTTTTTGGAAAATGCTATTGGTACAATAAAGGGTTACAATATTGTTTGACAACATGACGTGTATGGGTGGTTTTTCAGCACGTGGACGGCTGTGAGCAAAAATGAAAACCACACAACCTATACTTCACCCACACTCTTTTGCTGCCATTTATGCTCTCTTTCTCCGGCTGAAAGCTCAAAACTCTTCATCCATCAACAATAAACTATACCACTGAAAAGCTCAAAGCTCTGTCGACAATAAACTCTCCACTGAAACCGTCGACAACGCGTATCTTATCTGCATATTCTTGGGAAAACACCGAAAAACCCAAAATCTTGTCTCTTCAACGTTGATAGAACTGCCATTATTGTGCATTTTTCCTCCGTCGTGTACAACATTGGGAAAAAAACAAGGAATCCCAGCGTAATTCCTCTTCAACGGTGAATGTAATACCAATCTTACGCATTTTTGGGACTTCTCTGCTCAAAACCCAACATCAGCATTGTTGTTAAATTGAAGGTATATTTTTTGTTTTCTAATACTTGTAAAGGTTTAGGGACGTATTTTGAAATGTTTTGTGGCGATTTGAAAAATTAATGTAATACCAATCTTATGCATTTTCCCCGGATTCTGCTCGAAACCTGACATTGTTCATTGTTTATGGGAGTTGGAAACTAGTTGCAAGATCTGGGCTCTGCTTTTGAGCAGCAAGATTTATACAAGTAAACATTTTTCACTTTAAAATTTGCATATAGCCAAGTTGTGCACTGCCTACTTAGAAAATAGGTAAAGGGGCGTATTCCGAAATGTGGAAGCAATTAACAGAATTAATCTTGTAACATTATGATGTTTGAACTCATTGTATGTCATAGTTTAGGGTCCAAAGGTGATATTCATTTCCATCTGAAATTACATTTGCTATTAATTCACTGGTTAATGGCTGCTTGTTATGTTGAAATAATTATTATTAAGCTGAAAATGTGAAATTACCCAGAAGTTATTTTTTGGCTGAAAATATCTTGTAATTTTGTTTTAGGAGAATAGATGATGGAAGATGTGGGGAATGATTATGTGGTGGAATCTGAAAATGTCAGTGTGGAGTACAATAACAATGTAGTTGAGGATCAAACGGTGGGAAGAGATGAAGCGATTGTGCCGGTGGTTGGTATGAAGTTTAAGGACGAAAAGGAAGTCTTTAATTTTTACAAATTATATGCTTACAACGTCGATTTTCCGGTGAGAAAAAGGAATTCGAGAAAGGACGGCGACGGAGTTTTGCGATATGTGACTTTTACATATAGCCGTGAAGGGCGGAGAAAATATGGCACTAGCGGAAATTTGAAGCCGTTGCCAACAATTCAGACGGGTTGTAAAGCCAGAATATCTGCATCATTGGATCTTCATGGTTACTGGAAAGTTAACACGGTGGACCTTGACCACAATCACAAAACAAGTCCGACGAAATCGAGATTGTATAGATGCAACAGAGAAGTAAGTGCACATGTGAAACGGAGGCTTGAAGTGAATGACATGGCTGGAATTCCGTTGCACAAAAGTTTCAATTCTACAGTTGTCGAAGCAGGTGGATATGAAAATATGACATTTATTGAAAAGGATTGTCGAAATTACATTGAGCAAGTTAGGCGATTAAGCCTTGGGGAGGGTGATGCAGCAGCAATACAATCATATTTTTCAGATATGCAAGCACGGTCTTCGGGATTTTACTTCTGTATGGATTTGGACGACGAGTCCCGATTAAAAAATGTATTCTGGGCAGATAATCGTTGTAGGAAAGCATATAAGGAGTTTGGGGACGTAGTGACGTTTGATACCACTTATCTGACTAACAGATATGACATGCCTTTCGCACCTTTTGTTGGTGTCAATCACGGCCAATCAACACTGCTCGGCTGTGGTTTGGTATCGAATGAGAACACGGACACATTTGTGTGGCTTTTTAGGACATGGTTGAAGTGTATGCATGGTCGAGCTTCGCAGGGAATAATTACAGATCAAGATAGGGCAATGCAAAATGCCATTCAGATAGTTTTTCCAGATACAAAGCATAGATGGTGCTTGTGGCACATTATGAAGAAATTGCTTGAAAAATTTGGATACCACGTCAATAAGAGTTTAATATTTTCAGCAATACATGAGTTCGTGTATGATTCACAGACGGTTGAAGAATTTGAACAAGGTTGGAAATCGATGATCGAAAAATTTCAGTTGAATGAGAACGAATGGTTGTCAGGATTGTATGAGAATAAAGGTTGTTGGGTTCCCTGCTTTTTAAAAACAAGATTCTAGGCTGGGATATCGACAACACAGCATAGTGAGAGTATGAATGTATTTTTTGATGGGTATGTGCACGCGAAGACGTCGTTGAAACAATTTGTAGAACAGTATGAACGAGCACTGAGAAGCAAGGTAGAGAAGGAGTTCCAGGCTGATTTCAGGTCGTTCTCTCAAATGGTTCCGTGTGCGACGAGATATAAGCTGGAAAAACAATTTCAGGCGATCTACACCATTTCGAAGTTCAAGCTGAGTTTGCAGGTAAAGTTTATTGCAACCTAATATCTACTTCGGAGGGATGTTTTGGGACTACATACGAGGTTCGTGAGGATGTCGTTTGCTTAGATCAAACGAAGAAGAAAACATATTTGGTCTCGTTCAGTACAGATAAATGTGAAGTTGTTTGCAGCTACCACTTGTTCGAGTTTCGGGGAATAATATGCAGGCATGCGATCGCAATATTGATCCGTAATGACATTTCTGTACTACCTGATCGATATGTATTGCGTAGGTGGAGGCAAGATGTCAATCGACCGTATACGAGGATCGCAATAAATTATGATGGTCTGGTCAGTACTCCGGGACAAATGAGGTATGATAATATGTGTTAGGCTTTCGCCAAGGTGGCAGACCTTGTGGCGAATGATGAAGAACGGACCCAGGCGATAATGGAATGGATAAAAGTTCAATATAAAGACCTTCAATGACGAAGTTGAGCAGTGGAAGCAATATCTGTAGTCAGCGCACCACTCACTTGGTATCGCAGGGTATTGGTTCACAACATACATGCAACATAAGCGTGTTAGATCCTAAATCAACAAAGAGAAAGGGCGCCCCTAGAAGACTTCGGAGAAAAAGCACATTGGAGTCGACTTCTAGGAAGGCGAAGGTAACTGTATTTTGATTTTTTTCATGTAAACATAAAGGGAGTACTTAACATAATTGTCATTATTTTCGTATATTCATGCATGCAGGCACCTTCGACCCGCAAAGGAAAGCATTGTAAAAACGCTAAGGAAAGCAGTGTACAAGTGGATGTACCCGTTGTCGATGCATCTCATCGAGAAGAGTACTCCACGTGTACACCATTCTCATATTCACGACCGTTGATTGTTAGTCTATTTATTATAGCATTTTTATTTGTATTTTGTAATTTGATTAATTATTGACATTGTTACGTACTATAGGGTGACGAAGAAAGTCAATTGGTTACACATCCATGTCCGGCGTCTAATTTCTTCCATCCATCGTCAACGCATTTTGTATTCAATTCTGAAGGTAACATCAATTTTTCAAACTTTATGCTCGATAAAATTAACATCGTATTGACTTCATTTAATATTTTCATGTTGTATGCTAGGTCATGCTACTCCGTACAACTATCTCCATTTACCGCATCAAGGAGGCAAAAAGGAGGCACGTGATTACGTATGGTTGATGCAATGCTAGTAATAGATGTGCACGAATGATTTTGCTGAAATTTTTTGTGTAGCCATGTGGATAATTATTCACTTATTAAGTGTATTAGGTGGCAGAATAATTTTGTGGAACATTGTATCCAATTGAAATAATTTAATGCATGAAGATAATTTTAATATTTTGTAATTTTATTGATCTCCATTATATGTGGAAATTTCATCTGTGTCTATAACATTTAGATACTGAATTGAAGTCAGAACACTGTGTTTTAAAAAATGACTTTTCTTGTGGTTATCTTTGATTTCCAGATAAAATAATGGAAGGAAGGAAACCATAATGCGTCCACTGTGTTTTTAAAAATGACTTTTCTTGTGGCTTTGTAGTCTTCAATTGCTGCTTTACCAAAAGTGTTTTGGAGGACCACGTCAATAAGTGTATATTGGAGGTGTAGTGGGTCAACTCCATTGAATGCTTCGCTGATGCTTCATACATAGTGTTCAACTTCGCCGCTTGCGGGGGCTGAACAACAAAGCAAGATTTTTTCTCTCTCCCATGATGCCAAATATGTGTAATTCACAAAAACCAAACAAAGTAATATACAAAAAAAAGCATGACGGTAATACTACAAATAATTCTGCTGCAGAAAATAATACACTACATTCACAAAACTTGCTACCATTACAATATACTACATTCAAGCCGGTAAGCGTCCAATGTGCATGCTGCGAATACACCAAAACAAAACAATACAAGGTCCAGGCAGGCATGCTATATGGACCGACTAATTACACATCTAAAACACCAAAATCAAAGTGGAACATGCACATACAACTAATAGATCAAACTGTATTACGGAACCCAACATTCACGTCTTCATGTTGGTGTAATGCTTAGCATTTTACTTCTTCAGGCTGATGGTCATATTTACGGAAATATGGATTTCTTCTGTCTCTTTCAACCGAACGTGAGATCGGAACATGCGTGACATATCGTCAATTTCGGTATGGCTACCATCACTCGATTCGCCGCTTGCTTCCCCAATGTCGCACCACTCCCAAATTCCACATTTTTTACTGCAACATTTGAATAATTTTCCTTTGTTTGGAGTTTCCTTTTCAACCTTAAAACACTTTTGAAAGCCGTTGGTACACCGTGGACATCGACGTTTTGTCGGACAATCGCCAAAGAAATGCCCCTTACGTCTGCAGCTGTAACAAACTTCCGAATTGTTTCCGACCATTCTACTAATGGAATCAACCAAGAAAAAAAATAAAAAAACAAGGAATTATTCACGTCGGAAAAAATTAATATACAAATGCTCATTGTCAAATACCAAAATTCTTACGGGTTTTCTACTGAACAATCTAACCTAAATGCATTTCTAGATATAGCTTGGGATAATGATTTGTTAACAACATAAACCTAAATATGCTCTCAACAAAATAAACCCAAATATACTTGCTTTTGACCTTTGTAATTTCGGCATAATAAAAACAGAAATAGCAAATCTTATAATTATTCCACGAATAGGTGACTATTAAAAAATCCAAAACATTTGTACCTCACCCAAGATGGCGCCGAGTTTGCTTACTGTAATGATAGCACCGAAAATAGGAGATAGCTTGCAGGACGTCGTGACTGCTTCGGCGAACGTTCAGATGAGCTCGCTTGGCGACGATGATCGGAAGATCTGGGGCTGATGAGTGAAATAGGGGAGTGAAAGATGGGAGAGTTTCGTTTCGTTTCGTTTTGGAGAGAAATGGGTGAAAGAGGAGAGAGAAAGAATTTCCAATTTGCCTTTTCCCTTTTCCCTTTTCACTTTCCTTTTCCTTTTATTTTTAAATGTGTGCCACGTCAGTTTGTAAAGAAATATTGTCAAATAGGGTTGTACGTGAAGCGCGATTGTTTTTTTTTTTCACCAGATTTGACCAATTTTGGATGGCATTATTCATGATAAGTTAAAAAAATTGATGCTTGGCGAGCTTTTTGAGGTACTGATTTTGATTTTTGAATAGTTTAAAAACCATCCAAAATCGATGTAGTGTAATTTTGACTAGTTATCTCAACTCACCAAATTAGCGATTATTTTATAATTTCTCATATTCTTCTAATTTTACCCTCTATAAAATAATTATTTCTAAATTCTAACCAACTTATTTTCTTCAAAATTAACTTGTAAATAAAAATATATTAACTAATAAATTATCGGGATAATTGCAGCCACGGTCCCTAACCTTTCGCTTTTTTGCAGACTTTACCATAACCTTCACTTTGTACCACTCATAATCTCAAACCTTTAAAAAAGTTTCACCTGGGGTCCAAATGGATGAAAACCGTCCAATTGACCGTTAGTTGACCAACAAATGTGGACTTTGACTATTTTTGACCAAATTAAAATGGGTAAAATGGTAATTTTGCTATTATATACATAAAATAATATTTGATTCAAAATTTTAACAAATTAAGTGAAGGATAAAATAGTGAATTTACATATTCGAATATAAAATAAATAAACAAAAAAAAGTTTGTCTTCTCCACCCCCAGCCTAGCCCACCCCCCACCAAAATCGGGCATCACTCCCAATATCCAACATTCTATCACAGTCACCCTACATCGGAACCCATGGTCAATGAACCCAATCTAGCCTTTCCCGTCAGAATCTACGCCACACCAAGTTGCCAACACAGCTCGTCATCGGCGCCATCTCCAAATCGCGTCCCCATATTTTCCCAACCAACCCAACCCACAAAATTTTCAACCAAAACCTAACCACTGCAATAATCTTCAATCTCTTTCCACCAGCCTGTTAGTCACCCAAACACATCTGATTGCGAGCAGCTACACCCACCTTTGATCAAACAAATCCATCACTTTCACCTCTACAACCACCATTATCTCCTCTTGCTCACACCGGTTCTGCTGAATCATTCCTCATCCTTATCGATGGTGTATAGATTTGAAACTGAAGCTTTTGATTTTGCTGTTTTCTCTTTCCGCGACTCCAAAGGAGCAAATAGCACCAATTCTAGTTTAAATTGAAATTTGGGTTTGTTTTTTGGTCATGTTTCCCCTTATTAGATGTGGGTAAGGTCTGTTGTTTGTGTACATAATAGCAAATAGAGAAGATTCTTTGTGTTGTTGTTTGAGATGTTGATTTTGGTATGCGGTGCTAGTTGGCAATGGCCGGAAGTAGCAGGTGGTAGTCAGCGAGTTGTTTTTGGGTTTTAGTTTGGCCCCTTTGGGGGTGGGTGGAGTGGGAGGTGGGTGAGATGTGGAAGATGGTGATTTTTATTTTTATTTTTATTTCTTTATTTCTTTTATTAGATTTTCTTTTATTTTATTTCTTTTTTTTAATTATTTTATGTATATAATAGCAAAGTTACCATTTTACCCATTTCAATTTGATGAAAAATAGTCAAAGTCCACATTTGTTAGTCAACTAACGGTCAATTGGACGGTTTCCATCCATTTGGACCCAGGTGTGAGTTTTTTAAAGGTTTGAGATTCTGAGTGGTACAAAGTGAATATTAGGGTAAAGTCTGTAAAAAAGAAAGATTAGGGTAAAGTCTGTAAAAAAGCGAAAGGTAAAGTCTGAGTGGTACTTTGATTTTATGGAATTGTAGGCAATTTTATTTTTCTAGGATTAAGCATCTTTTGCATTTTGATTTTCCTTTCCCATATAATTCTATTTCGGTGGTGTATATTAATGACATATCTTTTCTGTGTTGGAGAAATTAGAGGTTTTAGATGAAATAAAAGTGTTCGTTAAAGAAGTGCAAACTGCAAATGCACGGGTCGCGTTCAAATAATAAAGTAAGCTTTTTGAATCCGAGTTGTCGATCCCTTGAGGAATATTTACTTTCGATTACACAACTTTAATTAATTTAATTCTAACAATAAAAAAGAAACACGTAATTAAAATCATAATTTGAAAATAAGGAAAGAAAATAAACTAAAACTCTACAAACTAAGAAAGCATAAAAACTTGAAAGTTTTGGAGGAAAACATGATTGTGATTCATCATTTCGCTTGACCATAGTTTTTAATTTCTTCACAAGTCAATTAACAAATTATTCATTTATATGATATTAGACCCAATTTTAGTTAATTACTTCTCTCGAACGAAATTAATCTTAATTGATTGGTTTAACGTATTATATCTCTATATCAATTAAAATCAAACAACCGCATTAAATCTTCGTGAAAATAGTTCAATGGGTCACTTAAAATTAGGAGTATATCTTTATCCCCTACAAGAACCTAGTGTTTCTAGTATTTAGTCTAAAATGTACAATTTTTTCTCGAACGACGTACAAATCACTAAATATAAGTATTCATTGACCACATAAATGAAAATACAAGAAATACAATAGTAAATACCCATAGAAATTAGCATTTTAACATTAAAAACAAATATTAAAATTAATTATAACTAGGTTAACTATTACCATAAATTTCAACACAAATAATTAGCTCATTTCATAAAAATGATAAAAAGAAGAATATTTCATACAATACATTGCAAGTTTGGCAAAATTATGGAGAAAATACAAGGTTATAGATAAAAACTTTTTTGTTAGATTTTTTAAGATGAAAATTGTTTGCTCTTCATTTCCTCCAAAGTTTTGCCAAATCTTTTGATTGCGTCTCTTTGTACTTTATATTTTGTCGCCAAATCTTTTGATTGATCCTCCTTGTACTTTATAATTTGTCCCTAAAATTACAAATAAATCAAACGAAAAAAGAAAAGAAGAGAAGAAGCAAAATGAATTCTAGTTGCTGCCCAGTTTCCTTTTTAAAACCCTACGCAGAAATTGCAGCTTTGGTCCCCAGAGTTTCAAAAATTGAACAAAATTGACCCATGTCTTTCATTTTTTTTTATTAAAAGCGGTGCCTAGGCGCCACATGCCGTAAGCACCACTGCTCTTTTTTTTTTTAAAAAAAAAAAACAAAAAAATGAAACAACTGGTTTTACTTTGCATCTAAAGTTTCAAAATATTGCACGCATGGGTCCTTCAACTTTGATCTTGTACAATTTGATCCTCATATTTTGATTTTCATATAGATCATGCCCTCCAAAAACTATAATCTCGAGTCTTCGAACTTTCTGCCCTTGTGTAATTTGCTCCCCGACTTACAATTTTATACGCTTTTGGTCCATTTTCATTTGCTTTGTTCTATTTCTTTTTGAGGTTTTGACCTACAAAAGTTATAATTACACAATTGTAAATAGAAATTCGCCCAATTTAATCAATAATTAGGTTGTTAAAGTATTTAATAAGTGTGCAAAAATATACTTATCAAATACTCTTAAACTTAAACTCTTGCTCGTCTCAAGTAAGATTAGCAACTATTACAATCATGCAAAATGAGATAAAGATCAACACATTAGATAGATTACCAAAAATATCAATGTGTAAAATTGTGTAATCGATTCACAAGTATGCTACAAACAATGCTAGTAAAAATAATTTAAAATTATCCAATATTCGATCGGTGTGTGTGTGCATAATCACTTTCAATTATCATCTAAATTAGGATAACATTGTCGCGGGAAAAAAAAAATTCAATTTGGCTCTAACCCTACCATTTGTGGTTATATATTTCCTTTTCCAATCGTGAGATTCACACCCCAAAATAATTATTTACTTCTTTTCCCATGTGTAAATCCAAAGATTGCTCTCAATCACTCTTTTCTTTTAACGCTCTAATTCAGTTAGGTCTAATCGACAATATCATACTCTAGTCACGTGATGATTCTCCGCTAGATGAGTGCTTCGATGTTTAAGTTTACACCAAGTTATTCAAATCCACTAGTTATCTAAGCCCAAACATTAAATACAATTGCACAATTTTTCTTCAAAATTTTCAATAAAAGCTCATGATTGACCTCACTCCCTAAAACTTTCTCTTGACCCGTGTAGCAAGTTTTAGGTCGATAGCTCCTCGATTTTTTAAACCAAAGGGTATTAGATTTCGAGATACCCTATGGACTTAATAACTTGAGGCAAAAAAGCTACGGGAATGAGGCCAAAGATTCAACAAGTGCAATGTCCTAGTTTTAAACACAACAACAATATATGGGCTTAAATCCCTAACATATGGTTGTACGTAGCAAAAGACACTTCACATAATTTTTTTCGACATGCATGGAATCAATATACTTCTAGATGATATCTTTCACTGGCTCAACCACCCTCAAACTTATCTTGCAATGTGGTTAAATGATAAAACATATAGGTTGATATAAATTTTCAAACAACTCATAACCTAGTTCAACCAATTCAACAATCTCTCCATCAATAAAAGAATTTCAACCTATTTCCGTGTAAAAACGTATAGGAAGGTGAATTTCATCATATGCTCCACTATACACTGTTCAAGTATATCGCATTCTATTTTTATTCATACAATTTATATTCTGATTTTGATAAGTTAAATCATTATGTATAATGAAAGATGAGATGTCAATCAAACTTCTAAACTTCATATTGTGTTAGATTTCAACATATTTCATTTAAAAAGAAGTATAGGAAGACGAACATCGTTCTATACAATTCATTGTGCTTCACTTACACAATTCTAGTATTCGATTTTTAAGTACATAACTTACAATTGATTTTGAATAAGTTAAACCATCATTTATAATGAAAAACAAGATGTCTTTCAAAATTCTAAAATTTTAGTATATGCTAAATTTCAACCTATTTCGTTTAGAAACATATAGGAAGGGAAACTTCATCATTGTACTCCACTACACATTGATCAAGAATATCATATCGATTTTTAAGCATACGACTTACAATTGATTTCGATAAGTTCATGTATAATGAAAGATGAGAGGCTAATCAAACATGTAACATTTTAAACCGTATTTGATTTCAATCTATTTCATTTCGAAACGTAGTGGAAGATGAAGTTCGTTATATACAGTTTATTATGCTCCACTGCACATTGTTCAAGTATACCGTATTCAATTTTAAGTACACGACTTACAATTAATTTTGAATAAGTTAAAGTACTATATATATATATATATATATATATATATATATATATAATAATAATGAAAGGCAAGATATCATTCAAACTCGAAAGTGATAAATGAAAAACAACCGTAGTCTTTTCGAAGTCATTTTTTTTAAAGTTTCTGATAGTGATCTAAATAGATTTTCTATTTGTCGTTAGTTGACCGCAACTATGCAAATCACAACCAAGGGCTTTTATGAAATGAGTTATTTTTCTCATAAAATTACTGAAGTCATTTTAAATGACTAGAGTCACTTTGAGAAAAAAAGCGACTGTAGTCATTTTTCATTATTCACTTTTTCTTTAAAATGTTATAGAAAGGGTATTATAGTCATTTTATATAAATGGCATTTAAGACATACTAACAATATAGAAAAATGATACTTTCGACATTTTAACATAAAAGAGACCTTAAAAAACTTATTTGGAGTAAGTTAGGCCTCAAAAGGTTTTGAAGGGTTTGATTAAGACTTTCTAAAAAAAGCTTAATAACACAAAACGTCCATACGTTTGGTCTATAGTGTGCAAAACATACTTACGTTTCAATTTTTTACATTTTCACCCCTATTTCTATGTTTTATTGCGAAAAACATCATTTTCACCCATTTTTTTAATGTAAAATGACCAATATACTTTCATATTTAAATAAAATAAAATAAAAATAATAATAAATTGCAATCTTACTCCTAAATTTTGAAAAAGTACAAATGAGTCCAAATAAATGATTAAAATATTAAAAATAACAACAACAAAAAAACTCTCTCTTCTCCACCTCCTCAACCACTACCACAGCCGTCAAAACCATTGGAATATCACCCCTCCACCAACATTTCTACGACAGATATTTACTGGTGAAGTAGTATAGTTAAATGAACGAATTTGAAAAAATTATCACCAAGCTTTAAAATCCAAATGGGGATGCTACCTTAGAAACCAAAAAACTCCAACCAACCATCGCCCAAAATTGTCGGACCTCCATACACCGGAAAGCTCTCACTTCCCTCTACATATATCACCCAACATCCAACATTCATACCAACGGATTTGATCGAAATTTCAAGCCAAAATACTCAATTCGTGAATGCAAATACCGGTGGCACCACCTATTCTATTGAGACCCATGATATTCCAAACACACTAATCGACTATACTCACTAGGGCATCTCTCTTCATAGTCTTAAAACATCAATTGATACACAAAATCAAAATCTACAGCAATGACATTCAATTTCTTATTAGGCAATAATTGATCAAAAATTTTGAGGCATATTAAAATGAAATTAATGGAAGCTCATTGTTGTAGCAGGTGCGGCATGATGTGGCGAAGATGAAATGGGTGGTTCAAGATGGTGGGAACCATTGTCGACGCCGAAATTGATGGAAAAAGGTCGCTTGTTGCGCGCACCATAGGCAGTGTTTTTCGTTGATTTTGGCCATATAAATTTATTTAAGGGAAAGTGTTTGGGAGTTGATGTCAACTGTTTGTAGTGTGAGCTACGATGGTTTAGGCAGCGAATGGGTGGTGGTGGCATAGGCGGAGGGAAGAGAGAGATTTTATTTTTTATCTTTTATTTTTACTATTTTAATCATTTATTTAGACTCATTTGAATTTTTAAAAAAATTTAAGGGCAGGATTGTAATTTATTTTTATTTAATTTATTTTTATATAAATAAAAAGGTATATTGATCATTTTATATTAAAAATTAATGAAAATGATGTTTTTCCTAATGAAACATGAAAATATGGGTGAAAATGTAAAAATTTAAAATGTATGGATATTTTACAGATTATAGGTCAATCGTAAGAACGTTTATAATATTACAATTTTGCTAAATGGCCAGATTTTCTGATCGAAGGGGTGATCGAACCCCCCAAATAGGAGGTGGGGTGCCTTATTTTAAGGGCCCCATCCCCTATTTGGGGGGTTCGATCACCCCTTTGATCAAAAAATATGGCACCATAACAAAGCCCATGATATTAAGTCATTTTAAAAAAATAAATACTAATATAATTTACTTTTTGATTGACACGATTTCATGTGTAGTTTCATTATAATTTTATTTTTTTTGATTGACACTAGTGGTGTCATCTAGGCCCACAGCCCACTCGCGAACCGCACGCGAAACCGAATCACGAGTCTGATTTTTCGCGAACCGGGCCGGGCCGGTTCAACCCCAAACGGGCCGCGGTTTCACTCTAAAAAAAAAAAATTTTTTTAATTTTGCCCTCATAAATGATGGGCCCATACAGGTGAGGTGCGGATAGGCCGAAAATGAACGGGCTTTTTTCTTAAAAGCGGATTCCTTAAGGTAAAAAACATTTTGACACCTCCCCCTCTCTCTCTCTCTCTCTCGGTTCTCCAATAACGGCACGCATATACATCACCGGCGGCGACGAAAACAAGCGACATCATTTTCCGGCGACCAGACGTAAATTAAAAGCCAGGAGATGAAGATTTTTGTGAAAACCCTGAAGGGCACTCACTTTGAGATCGAAGTGAAACCCGAAGATACAGTACATCCACTTTTCTCCCTCTCACGCTCTCTCTATGCATAATATTTTCTGATGAAGTGTATAGAATATGTTAAATTAAATTATTTCTTAAATTTCGTGTGATGTAGTATAATTAGGGTTAGGATATTGATGTGGGTTTTGGGATTCTGGGTTTTCTATTGCCTTCTACGGAATTTCTTCTCTGATTATTACTGTTTGGTCTCGAAATTCGATTCTTTTTTTCATCCCTACTGACTTATTGCCTTGAATTTTCAATGTCAGTACAGATTCTCAATGTATGGTGGTGCTACTACGTGCTATTGCTCGCTGAAAATTCCATCAAACTATGTTACTTTTTTTGAGTTTGCTGACAGTTAGTTAAATCTTGTCGGTGACATTAACAAAAAATTATGTTAATTGAAGTCTGAGTGGAAGGAAGTGGAGTGGAGAGCAAGGAAAAGTACTGGTGGTGATTGGCGTTTGTTTACTATTAAAATTTTGTATATGGGATAATTGTCCAGCAGAAAGTGTTACTGCTATAGATCCCACTGTTTTCAGTATATTTTACCACTCAATCCTCTTCAACTTGTTTTCCAGAAACAGAATAGCATTCACAATTCAATAATTGTTCATTCTTCTTAGCCCATCTGGATCATCGAGATAATCTCAACTTTATGCGAGTTCTTCGTGTGAGCTTTGCAGGAACAAGCATTTTTGTGTTTGGACAGATGATTTGCAACAGAATATATCTAATTTTACTACAGACAAATGTAATAATTAAGTAAGAGGCTGAATCAGCATATCTGTGTCGGTGAACATTGGCTCCACTGCATCTCATTTAACTAATATTCAGCCTGCCAAAGTATTTGACATGCTAAACATTTTTTGAGAATATATTCGTTTCTATGTATATTTTGCATTTTATGTAATTTTTCCCTAATCCTAAGCCCCTTGTAATTAAAATGATAATTGACGGTTAATTATTTGAGTGGCTGGCTGGCTGCCACAGCCACATAAGCTTGTGTATTCAATTTTTTGGATCTCTGTTAGTTTGATCTTTCTTGGTGGTTTATTAGGTGACAGATGTGAAGAAGAATATTGAAACAAGTCAGGGTTCAGCTGTCTATCCTGCTGCCCAGCAGATACTTATTCATCAGGGGAAAGTTCTTAAAGATGAGACCACACTAGAGGAGAACAAAGTTGCTGAAAAAAGTTTTGTTGTCATTATGTTGAGCAAGGTACCTATTATCCGTGTATCCACCCGTGACTTCCCCATGATTGACTGGAGAAGCATGAAGATCATATCAATAAGATCTGCAAATCATAGGTGTACAAGTTGATAGAAATGTATCGTTGCTAATATGATATAGGATGACCAAATTTTCTAGAGTCGATGATCTAACTTTTTCAGTTACATATGCCTTTTGCACAGCAACAAAAGCAGTTTTTATTGGGTGTAATCCAACGCTTCCCTTTCTTTTATTTACCTTTTTTTTTAAAAGAAAAAAGTTGTGTTTACGTGTTGTTGTGCTGTGTGGTGTGGTGTGTGCATATCTGTGGGCTGTGCCAATTTGTTGGTTTATTTATTTATTTATTATTTTTTTTACATTTTACTTAGCTTTATTATATGTAGGATGAAAATAGTATCAATTGCTTTCTGTGTAGTCACAACACTGAATTTTTATATATAAGATGAAAATAGTATCAATTGCTTTCTGTGTAGTCACAACACTGAATTTCGCAACTCATTATGTTTGCACTGTGCAACTACTGTAGAACAAGGCTTCATCAAGTGAGGGTCCAACTGCATCTGCTGCTCCTTCAAGTACTGTGAGTGCATCTAACAAAATTTTGCTTGGTGTTTAAGTAGGTATTTTTTTTTTTTTTTAAAAGTTTGGGAAAGGGATTGATATAGATTATTTACCTTTGGGAAATGGATGAATAAAGATAAAGTAAATAACATGCAAATACTCACATGCTCTTTTGCAAGATTGAATGTCTTTTCCTTGTAGTTTGCTAATGTATTATGTATTTCACCTTTGCACTCTTTCAACCATGCATGCAATTGCTGATCCAGAGGGTGGCCAAGGTAGGGGTAACGGCCCTCAGATTCGAAGATTTCGATTTTCATTTCCTCATGGACTTTGAATTTAATACAATGCCTAAAGATAATGAGGTCCTCTGCTGACATTTTTCGAACCCTACTTCCCCCATACAAGAACAGAAATCCCATCAAAATTTATTTTTAAATTGGTAAAATAGCTGCCTCCACCATAGGGGGGAAAATACCGAAGATGTTTTGCAGCCCTATATTTAAATAGTAAATACTTCACTCGTTGATTGATTTGTCTGGTAACTTTCTCAATGCTACATGTATAGATTTAATCTGTGTTGGCTGCCATTTGTTACAGTGACATTGTATACTTGTATAATGTTCTGATTAGGAGTGAGTTCTGTCTGCTTTGTCTTTCTGCTTGTGTTAAGCATTGGGATGTTAATGAAGCCCTTGGCGGACTCACAAAAATAATTTCGTTTATGTCCTCAAGGTGCTTCCTGTACAAATGTAGTTCCTTGTATCTTACTAATGTGCCAAATCCATGACCTCGATAAAGGCTTGCATTTCTTTATGCACTATTACCTCAAGAAGGGAAGTTGATGTACATGTAAATGTTGTTATGAAGTTTGCTTGCATTTGATCGGTGGGATGAGTGCTAATGCTTTTCCTCTATTCAGACCCAACCTGCATATAATACAGCCCTGCCAACGCAGCCTGTAACGGCACCTCAGCTTCCTGCATCAACAGTTGTCCCGTGAGTTCCATCTCATATCTCTAGTTTTCAGTTATATAGGTAAAGAGATTCTTCTGTTTCAAGTTTTAGTTTAACCTTTTCAATTTCTATCGGATGTAGTGCACAACCTGTTCCTGCTGCGCCTGCTCCCCTTTCGTGAGTACATGTGTTCTTGAAGGCATAATTTTCTGACTGTTCTTGCACTATTCAGTATTAATTTTTGTTTTTTTTGTTCGAAACAGTTCAGTGACAGATGTCTATGGTCAAGCATCGTCAAATCTTGTTGCTGGAAGTAACTTGGAGGCTACTGTTCAAGAAATTCTTGATATGGGTGGAGGAAGCTGGGATAGAGACACAGTTGTTCGTGCTCTACGTGCCGCGTATAATAATCCAGAGAGGGCTGTTGAGTACCTTTATTCTGTGAGTCTTCTCTCTAGGATTCTTCATCTTACCCAGAATTTACCTTTTTGGTGACCACGCTTTCCTTTTGCCAAAATGAAAATTTTGACTGCTAGAACTGCATAGACGAATTCTTGTCCTCTGGTTTCTTGCATTGTTTATTGAGAACTGGAATTTCCATTCTTGTTTACTTTATTTCCATCTTTTATAACCTAGGGAAAGGATTTTATTTCAGGGTATTCCTGAGCAAGCTGAAGTTCCTCCTGCAGGCCAACCTCCAGCGGCTCAACATCCTGCTAGTGGGCAGCCTGTGAATTCTTTGACACAGGCCACACAGCCAGCAGTACCTTCCAGTGTGCCCAATGCTAATCCTTTGGACCTTTTTCCACAGGCAGGAAACTTTTCTTACTTTAATTTGATCTTCTATGAAAGAACAAAAGAAATGACTTCTAATTGGTTTTATCTTCTGGAACCAGGGCCTTCCAAATTTGGGCTCAAATGCAAGTGCTGGCAACTTAGATTTTCTTCGGAATAGTCAACAGGTATGGAAGATGCTTGTCATCTGAAACACATTATTCTCTAACAAAAAAATATGTTTTTATTATATTGTTCATTCTTCTCCTCTTTCCAGTTTCAAGCTCTGCGAGCCATGGTGCAAGCCAATCCACAGATATTGCAGGTACTGATTTTGCATATCTAATACACTTTAAGTTCATGGGCTGTAATGCTCTTTTTTCCTTGTAATGATATCATTCTTGGGACCTGCAGCCTATGCTTCAAGAGCTGGGAAAGCAAAATCCACAATTAGTGCGGTTAATTCAAGAGCATCAGGCTGACTTCCTACGCCTAATAAATGAACCAGTTGATGGGGAGGGGTGAGAAGTTCTGCTATAGTTTTACCTATATCTTGGTCCACACTGCAACTTTCATTTTCTTATATGCCTTTATTATCATGTTCCTCTAGATCTGTGTTTCACCCTTAAATTCTTTTTGCCTCTTCTCATGACTGATAACATAATTACAATAATGGTTTAGGAACGTGCTAGGGCAGCTTGCTGAAGCAATGCCACAGACCGTGTCAGTCACAGCGGAAGAGCAGGAAGCAATTGAACGTGTAAGTTTTTCTTTACCTATCTAGTTCAATTTATGACAAATACGTAAATTTCGGCTCATTATATAATCATTTTCATCAACCATTCCTACTAGGTGACCATTACTTATACTGTTGTCCATGCTGATAGAATAAATTTGAAGTTCCTTGTAACTTGATACTTAATTTTGAGATAATGCGTGTTTAACATCTGATATCACATAGTTTTTGTCCTTGATGCTGCTTAGCAAATATTGTACTCTGAACAATACCACCTTGTAAGCTTGCTGATTGTCAATTCAAATACTTCTAGGAAGCTTTAATTCCATTCTTATCCAAATTGGAATGGTAATTTATAATTAGTGAATGACGCTGAGAGTCTTGCTATTTAGATTTAGTGCTTGTTTTGGGTTTCCTTACAAGTTGCTGAAATTATGTTGTCAAAGAAATTAGTGGTGGATAAGTGGGTAGTAACTGTGAGTCCTACGAAATGTGTGGTTAAAATTAAAATTTGACTTTGACCTTTAAATTATAAAGAACTTGTAATGAAATGCAAACAAGTCACAATGTTTGTGATAATAGTCTTTTCAGAATTTGTGGCATTCGTATCTTAATATTGCATTTTACTGTTGCATTTAGTGATGGGTGAATGGACATTTCTAAACACGTGACACTAGTCGTGTCTGATGAAAGTGTTCATCTATCCAAAATACATTCTGATATGCTGCCAATATTAACACCCTAATCTTCAGCAAGGCTTCTTAAATAACATTTGGCAACCACTAATTTCTGACTTGAAGCATGCTTATTTGCAATTAGACTCATTTAAGTTTTGGTAATTATAATTAGACTCAGACAGCATTTATGCATCCCCCCTGTTACCAGCTCCTGTTGATGAAGGTATTATTTCACTGATAAGACACGTGCAGAAAAATAATGCATGGATTGATGACTCAGGCCTTCTGAGTATTTTCTCTGACAGATCTTTTTCTTTTTGTTTGAATCCTCAAGATCCCATCAAAACTATGATAGAACTAGAAAGGAAAAAATGGTGATGTGATCTTTGCCTTCACGTATCTTAACAGCGTCAGAATCATATGGAGCATTCTATTTCTTTTGCTGATAGTTAGTGCAAGTCATTTTCAAATCACTTATTATTCTCCTATGACAAGTAAATTATCATAGTCAGATCATGTTCTGATTGTGACCAGCTGTTAATTTGATTTGCAGCTTGAAGCAATGGGCTTTGATCGAGCTTTGGTATTGGAAGTATATTTTGCTTGCAACAAGAATGAGGAACTCGCAGCAAACTATTTATTAGATCACATGCACGAGTTTGATGAATGAAGCTGGTTGAAATTACTGGATTATTTTCTTATTCATTTACTATTCACTTCTTGTTTACTTCTCTTAATGTGCAATGGTTTTTCCTTGCCATTTGGATTTTTTTTGGGGGGTTTTTTTTTTTTCTAATGACATTGTTTATATCGGCTATGAGGATCTGTTAATACTTTGGATACACAAGGTAGAACTGTTTAAATATTTGCTATCTCATTGTACTTTCATGTCTTCATAGAAGCATTAACAGAGCCTTAGATGTTCTCCTCTTGTGACATGTTTAGTCTATTGCTATTCCAATGTTCTTTTCCATCCATATGAATTTTTCTGTACCAGTTTTGGTTTCTTCATTAGCTGAACTACAACTCCCAGCTTCTCCTTTTTCTGGCTTATTATCTTTATTTGGGCAAATTATATTTGAATTGATTGGTCATTGACACCTAAAAAAGTATGTTAAACAAAAGATGATACTAATGTGAACCCGCGTAGCAACATTGGCTACAAAATCCACGAGATTGAGATTGGATTTCAAGATCGTCAATAAACAAGGTTTTGGATTTAACCCAAAAACGAAAAAATAAGTAAACAACAAATGATGGATTTATTGATTTCTTGATTACACAATTTATGAACATCACAGGATAGTAACCTTGATAAGTTTGATTTGAACGTCACAAGAAGTTGATTCTTGACAAGTTCGATAAATTGTTCAACAAAGAACAAAAAAAGTAGAACGAAATATGCCTCTCAATTAAAGTGTTTTAGTATAAATAAAAGATCTCGCGAATTTGAAAAATTATGTGCTAAAAATCAACCATGCGGTCACATGGTTATATTTCATGTTGTCGCATAGAACATTTGAAATCCTTCAATTTGATCTCAGGAATGGTCCATGTGATCGCATGGCTTTGAAGTTGTGTGGTCGCATGGATTGAAAACTTTAACCCTCTTATTTTATGTACAGAATTTCGTGCTGATTTCGAATTGTACTCATGAGCGAAAATTCGACATTCAAGGTTAAAGTTATGCATGTTTTAATCTTCACTGCTCTTTTTTTTCATATATATTTCAAAGATTGAATCCAATGCACCAAACTTGATTCCGCCTTCATGTCCAACATATAAGTTGTTGTTTTGCTTGTTGCACTCAAGTTCTTAGCCTCCGTATCTTGGACAACTCATTCAATGGTCTCCTTGATTCTCCATAGCTCTTGATTTATCCTCCGTAACTCTTGATCTTGTTTTTAACCTCTTTTCAATATGCTCCGGACCTTTGGAACTTCAATGCCTACCCTAGATCACATCATATAGCTCGATAAAAGTTTTTTAAAAAGGCCAAATGAAGAGTCCAAGTAGAGAGCATTGATGCAGTGTATAAAATTTCTTTTTATATTTAAAGTTGTTTTTTTTATATGTAGAGAGTATCTTGAAAATACTCTTAATATCCATAATCAAGAAATATTTAATATAGATATTTCAAAATTGAAGGACAATTGTCAGACATGCCTACATGTTCAGGAAGAAACCAGAATTTTAACTCATTAAACCATGGTAATTAATCAATGTTGAGGAAATTGAAATAAAGTAATGACAAACATGGAAATTGAAATACTAGGTTGCCACAACCAAGTACAAGTTCAATGAAAATTAAATGATTCTGCCTTTTATTTTGTCTGTTGTTCGTGTCAACTTAAGCTGAATAAGAATTTTGTTTTCCATCTAAAAGAAATAGTACGAGTGGAGTAACCACGTGTTTGTTGCGAAAGAGATTTTTCACTTTCCAACATACCTTTGTTTTCAAGTAAAGAAATTATTTGGGAATCTCTTGGACTGGGATCAGGTGATGATCAAAAGGTTATTTCACATGAATGTGAACAAGGTGTTCCATTGGATTTTATCTTGAGTAGAGACCAAGGATCTTGAACAATCGATCTGATGGAACAACTCAAAAGTTAAAATGTAAAGGAATAAAGAGTATTTATAAGAGGGAATGAATCAAATTGATTAACATTTATGATGATATTGCCATTCTTTGATGAATAAAAATGTTTTCCCCAAGTCAATACTTTAATTTAGTGTTGTACACAATAAATAGAAGACAAACACAGCTTCTCTGCCTGATTTCTGGAGTCCAAAATGTCTCTTATGCAATCTACCACTGAAACACAAAGAAGAATTAAAAAAAGTTCAAGACCAGGCCTCAACATGGTACTTGCCAGCCTTTTCAAGTGCTCGAAGCCATTTTAAAGCGGTTTCTCTAGGAACCTGGTTTTCAGTCGAAACAATTTCCTCGAACGTTGAAAATACATCAGAAGGCATTTTATTCGAAGAACCTGCAACATAAACAGCAGCACCCTGAGCAAGCATACTCCATATTTTCATGCTTTGCTCACGCATCTTGTGTTGCACATAAACTTTTTGTGGCTGGTCTCTTGAGAAGGCAACGTAAAAGCCTCCACCTTTGGATTCGGAGAGCACCCTGCCTGGTTGTGAATGGGACAGCCAAAAATCTTTATACAGGAAGTCGTTATTCTCGTTTCTGCAGCCAAAGAAGAAAACAATTGGAGCAGTTGGACCGGATTTACTTTGTAGGGCTCGCTCTTCCACAAATCCTCGAAAAGGCGCACATCCAGTGCCAGGTCCAATGAGAATAAGTGGAAGTGATGGTGGTGGGGGAGGAAGAGACCCTTTAGTAATCCATGCTGGTATAAGGACTCCTGTTTAAGATCAATTCAGAAATTAAGAACATATTTGAGCCCCATTTTTGTGTAAAATATATTTTGGAATAGTAGATAGATGGAGAATACGTGGCTAAAAAATAAGGAAAAGTATTGGGTTTGTGTGTAATATTATTTTATTGAAGAAATGTGGGGTCAAAAAGAAGAGAGGGCAAAATGTATTTTGAATATAATGGGAATCAAACAAGGGCTAAAAATTATAAACAAGAAATTATGTCTGTAAAATAAATGGTTGAAGATAAAGACATACTTTGTGGCTGAGGATCGAGACTAGCTAGCCACGATGAGCAAAGACCCATACGTTTCCTCTTGTAAGGTGTCGTCCATGATACCACGCCTACTGTCAAGTGCACTTCATTTGGATGAACTAAAGGAGAAGACGAGATGGAAAAAGCTCTTGTTTTCAGTGGGGGAACGAGTTGTACCAACCATTCAAAGGGCATCTGCACAGAAGGGAAATCCTCCAGTACCTACAATGAGGAGAAAAATGAATGTGATAGAAGAGAACTTTTGACGGAGAAAGTGTACATGGATCATTTTTTCATTTATCTATCATTCAAGATGAATATAATACACACACGTTAAATCTAGGTATAAATTCATTCGAAAAGTAGAAAAATTATATATTAGAGACATTTTGTTAAAGAAGGATATGAGAAATTTCTCTCCACTTTCTAGAAAAAAAATGATAACAATGTTCAAGAGAAGTTACTGTAATTCATTTTATTTTATTTATTTACTTTTGCATTTGGTACCAAGTGCCAATGTAAGAGGACAAAAATGTAGTGAAGATAAGGATGTTAAGATGGATGTGACGTTGTACAAAAAGGGATAAAAGATATGCACCACAAGTGGGGATGATGCTGATAGATTCACGAAGGATGACTTAAATGGGATGTACATATTTTGCGTAGGCCTAAAGAGGCTCCCTTTCATAAGAGTGACATGGTCCCAGTAGAATAATAATATCATGGTATGTAATAGTAATCAAAAATCTAATTGCATTAGATCTTCCTATAGGTCTAGGAATTTACAGAGGTGGTAGAAAAGATTTATATGAACACCAAATTTATTGAGAAAAATAGGCAACAGGCTGGTTAGGACGCCCCGGCCACAGGGCAGCAAAACCCTAACCCGAAACCGCCCTGCCGGACCACGGGTGCAGGTTTATCGGGTCAAATTGCAATCCTTTCAACTGATGTGGAACACACATCCAGATAATTCGCCAATTTTACTTGTGAGAAAATCAAACCACCGCTTGCTTGCCAGGTCCTTGCGGCCGTAAAAAAATTCCATCAAGAAAAAAAATACAAGACAAAGATCAAAGGAATCACACAGGATAGTTGTCTATCATGTTTTGCACAACAAAAAATCAACATTTAGTCACCTCTAAAACAGTCCTCCGTTCCTTCTGGTTGTACTGAAATAAATCATCTCTTCCTTCAGGAGAGGCAAAGTACTGAAGTCTTTTTTTCTCATGTTCCGCACTAGCAAAAACACTCATGACCTAGAGAATTAAAATATTAGAAAAAAACTATAGGTTGGCAGTGTCTTGAGCCCATCATCAACTTCACAAGCATCAACTTAAGGCATGATATATTAAGTGAACAGCCTCAAAACTTAACCAAATTACTGCAAGGATTTGCAATCCTTTAAACAAAATGGATTATTGTGCATTTGTATGACAGGCAAAACAAAAAGGCAGAAACATAAAAACCTTCAAGTGATCTTTACAAGATAAAATGACAAATGATAGATTACCTCAAAGAAATAGCGTCTTGGGGAAGCTGACGCAACATCCATTGTTAGCTCCACGAAAGTTTTTAATTTTACAGGGAATAACAAAGAATTCGCACTGAGTTTATTCTCTTTATCTCTAGGCTCAACCTGGAAACAGTATGCAATATACAGTCACATAAGTAACGCACTAAGAAGAATTTAAGATAAATAGACTTCCACTTGAAAGATTGAAAACGGGGTGCCAAGCAACAATCAAGCCATCTCCATGAGAATGGATATGTTCACACAAACACTCGTACGGTAGCTTACATGAACCTATAGGTCCCACTCAGGTACTTTATATCAAGCCCAAAGAGAATATGACTTTCTGACTAACTTCATGACCATTTCTAACCCACCTACAGCACTTCCAAAATGCAAAACAGAGCACAACTAAAGCAGAATCATCAAACGGCTGCAAAATCATCCTGCGAACATGTTCCGTGACCTGTGATGTCATGTGTATAACACGTAGACCAATGCACACTCAAGAAAAAATGACATTTACTCAAACAAAAAATCAGAAGATGGTTATAAGGGACAAAATCTAGCTATATCGACATGATGGTAATATGACAAAGAACCAAAATTAGATAAGTACCTACAGTTATGTATGATTCAGGGTTCAAATTACATCGCTTGATAAAAGCATCTACAGAAGCAGGACTTTGGCCAGGAAGAACCTCAAGAACATCACCAACTTCATATTCAACCAACTGAAAACACAAAACCAGTAAATCAATTGAAAAGAAATTAGGATTTTCTCCATGTTCGTGACATCAAGAGGTGAACAAAAAACTCACAAAATTTAACGTGGTTTCTGAATGATTAATATAACTTACACAAGAAACAGCTTCAAACTCAAAGTGGCGTACATCCTTTCCACTGTCGGCTCTACTTAGTGGACAATTCTTTGTCTACATCAACATATTCAAAAATGTTTTTAAATGTCCAAATCCATGATATAAGAGTGATGTTAAGTACTTGTGATACCAGATAGTAAAAGCTCCTCTATCAAACCGTGCGATGGATATATTTCGATTAGCACTCGTACATTAAAGAACTTACATCAACATGAAGAAAATTGTTCAAAATGAGAATGCACACATAACTTAAGTTTTCAGGAAGAATGATGAGTAAGTTCCATGAAGAAACCTTCATACTCACTCCATCCAAAAATCCAATGTTTTATGAATGGTTACTTGACAGCAACCTCGAAATTTAATCTTCCTTATTACCGCCGGTTAACTTTAATAGTCTGACTTGTGCAGGAGAGGGATAGAAGATTGAGAAAATAATGATTGTTCAAAATTTCAAAAGTTATCTTTTTGTGCAATGGGTATAATGGGAAAGCACAATCAAAATGAAGCTATTTTCATGGAACATGCACATTGTTATAATAACAACGAGTCCATTCATTTATGATCCTTAAAAGTGTTCAATAGTGGCTTCTTCAGGTATATGGAATATTAGCATTTAGCACAACCCTTTTTTCAATGAGAAACTGAAGATTGCATCAGTACCATTTTCAGGAAGCAACCAGGTCTGTTCTTGGCAGAATATTTTCCAGAAGTCATGGAGCGAGCCCTCTCAATTTGCATCTCAAGACACTTCAGATCTGTGCATCCAGAATTTTGTTGCTGATAAATGTTGTGTTTTAATTTTTGAAGTTTAATCATCTTAACAAATCACCAATAAAACAAGTTTCTAAAACCTACTATGCTTGTGCATGCCAAATCAAACATAGTAGAACAAAACAGAGAAGCATAATGGCATTACAAAAGCATGAAGTGAACATCGAAATCTCAGCCCAAAACCCCGATGTTTGGTTAGTTTTGGGAGGAGTAACAGATAAATAAGCCCTCCATGGCAGGCTCCAACAAAAAACGAAACCTTCATAAATCTTATCTGGGAGATACATTGGAAAGGAGTGCTTCCAGTAAAACTTTATTTCAATACAGAATTGCACCTTTAACACTTGCCAAGAGGAAAAGAGTGATCAGTGATCAGATTGTGACCACAAATCCCACAAGACTGACTATCTTCATTGACATTAATTCATATGATGGAAAAAAAAAAAAAACAATAAATCTGTGAAAACAAAGACTTTTTCTCATCCCATATATATTAGATTCCTTGTTTACACCACTAGTTGGCTATAAGAGATGGATAACCATGGTAATGCCTCAATAACTATCAACTTCAAATTCTTTAATCACAAGTTTGGAGAAAGAAATGTCTAGTTGATATGAGAATATGCATTTTGATTAATATTACCGCTACAGTATAATACGAATTGCCAATAAAAAAAACGATACGCGGATGTTATATTTACTTCTAAGTTAACCAAAAAATATAGCCCCTGTTTGCCCCCGTTAAATTTTAATTCATTATTCTCTCTCATAAATCACACATTCTTTCAATAAAATAATATTACACGTAAATTCAAAAAATTTCCTTACTTTTTAATCACACATTCTCCCAAAAAGCACTTTTCTAAAATCAAATTTTCTCCAATAATAGAGCTCAAACAAGGGCATAGGAAAAGCAAGTTACCAGTGGAAGTCGAAAGTTCTGGTTTCACTTCATCGACATCATGATATAGAATCTGTATTTTAGGCAGATCAATCAAAGTCGCATCTGAAGTCAAAAAATCTGGACCATTTGGCAGTAATTTGGGATTCTTTTGGTACAGCATTTTCCACAAAGATGACATCCAAGGATCCAGATCCCCTTCATACCTATGAATGAAATTATAAGCAACTGCTAAGCTTTCCTTTAAGACATAACCAAAACAAACAGATTTACATAACATAAAAGGCATAACCAAAGAAAATCTCCAATAGATAACAAAGATTATAATGAACATAAAAGTATTATATACTGCATACATAAGAGCTTTTTTTAATATAATTATAAAAAGAATCTTAAAGGGATCAAACCAAAGAAGATTCACATATGAAAAATTAGCAGGATGAAGCATAAATGACACATGAAAAACACATAAATTTGGTTTAAAAAATGGGACACCAAAATTCAGTTATATTTTATACAACAGACACATGCGATAGGGACATTCTGAGATTTAAAAACAAAAATGTAGGGACATGATTATAAATTTGATAAGTAAAAAACAAAACTGCACCTCGATACATATAATAACACAAATAAAACTATACAATTTAGTCTTCAGTATTAAGTAGGCTCCAAAATCTTTCCAAGTGTAAAATTAAAAAATCCACCATTCTTTTTAAGAATGTTGTTTCCCATCAACATGTAAACTAACTTGCCCCACAATGAAGACAGGCAAGTTTAGTTTATCTACCTTTGACACACGCCACAATAAATAAACGTCACCTCTTACAAGTAAACACACGCGTAATTTTTATTATGTCGTGCTAAACTATCATTAGACTGGGGAATTCCAAAACCTATAGTTTACCCTGAACGGTGCTGGTCATCTCCCAGGCCTCTTTCTATAATTGACGTTGCCCCAAGATCTAATAGTCTTTTGTCAAGCTTCTTTGCAACAAACTGCAATCAGGAGCACCAGTTATTGTATAGAAATTAATTCAAAGGTTGGTGAAAGGTTAGATTTTAATTTTACAAACACGAGATGTCAAGCTACAAATTCACTTCATGAAGTTCTGAAGAAGCAGAATAATCAGAACTGTTCTGTTGGAATTCAATTTGAGAAGTGAATGAAATATTACTCAGCCTATGTATACATGTTGAAAAACAACAAAAAATACATAAACAAATGGCTTGGAATAAACAAAATAAGTATTCCAATTGTCACCATATGTACAACATAGATGAATTTTTATTATATATGAAAAACTGTCCAGTTTTACTGAAAAGTTCAACTTTTTGCACAATTTTTTAAACTGAATGATCAGAAATGACAACAGTATGCTTACAATTGAAGTTAATGAAGTGGCAGGATCATGATAGTCCCTGGAAATAAGTTAATTACTCAAATTAATAGAAATACAGAAATAAATCCATTACATTATATTTCTGGTAGCTCGAATCACCCAATCCGAACACGGCATAGTGCATTCCTTTAAGCCACTCACGACCCAAATTCCTTTGCAATAAAAACCTCCAAAACTCCTGCAAAATTTAAAATAAATACGAAATTTTTTTAACCAAATTTTTTTTTTTTAAAATCAACACGACTATCACACATAAAATACCAACCTTCATAGAATCCGGAGTTTCGCCTTGTCCTGTGGTCGACACCACAAAAATTACCGTCTCCTCATCCGACAAAACACTCTGTAACGATAAAACAACACAATCCACTAAAATTTTATCTATAAAAAAGTAAAATTCACGCATTTATATAGGTTGGAAAATGGGTTAAAAAACTTAGATGAAACCTACGGGTTGAAATTCGTCCATAGAAAGTACAGAGACAGCGGGGCAGCCACGGCCCTCGGCTTCACGGCTGACCCGCTCGGCTGCGTCCATTGCATTTCCGGTTTGTGAAGCGTACAGTATTAGCAGCTTATTATTCATCTTCGCTTCTGTTTATCGGAATTTGAGCTGAGATCGCGAGCACTTGTACTGCAATTGAAGAACGAAGAATTTTGAGGGTATTTCGTGTAATTTGGATATTGGGTCATACAGGCGGCAGTAAATGAACATCTTCCCTTAAATGTACAAGAATTGAACCGTGCGAGTATCTAGCCTCTTATGGGCCCAACGTAGCCTGTTAAAAATGTCTTATGACTACAAATCAATTTTTTAAGTTTTAACTAAAAATCTTTGAATATCAAAGCAAGTTTAGGGTCCGTTTAATTGTAATGATGAAAAATGAGTGAAAAAAAAATTAGATTTCAAAGAATTAAATTGTCTAAAATTATTTTATCGGGAATTGAATTAAAGGTGTTTGATTGGTATAATTTCCCACTTTTTCATTATAATACGTTTGGCTTTATTTTTCATGCAAATTGTCAATTAAATGAATAATTTTTTTTTATCATTGGGGACAAAATATGTTTAGATTGTCAAAAAAATAAAAATAAATAAATAATAAAAAAAATTATTTTTTATTTTTACGTTTTGCTTTGTTTTACATGAAATTTGTCAATTAAAAGGATAATTTTTTTTACACTTTATCTTAGAATTTGTTTCTATAGCTATTAAAAAAAAAAAAAAAAAAAAAAAAAAAAAAAAAAAGTGGAAACCGATTCCCACCATATAACAAGGAATTGAATCCCACGGAATCACGCTTCAAGTAATTGTATCTTGGAAAATATTGGAAACCGATTCCATGAAAAATAAAGGCTATTAAACAGCACAAAAGTGAAAGTTAGAAAACGATTCCAAGTTCCCGGAAAAATTTCCGCCTATCAAACAGACCCTTACATCTAAGTAGATAAATATAGCCTCTATTTGGTATAACAAGAACATGGTCTCATTCAGACTCAAATTTTCTGGTTTACTTTATTTTATTTTTTCAAATATAAATTCATACTAAAAAATGTAAATGGTATAACAAGATAAAAATGAGATATTTTAATTATGGCATAATCTATCCCCGAAAATCCCTATGGATTGGGGAACGGGGAGGGCTTCCTGCCATTGTCATCCCTATTTTCTTACTTTATTAAATTTCAGAAAATAAAACTATACCTTTTTCTTTTTCTATTTTGATTCTTTGAAAATCATTCTCTTAAACTTATTTTTAATCATACTTCCCCACCCCCTCCCCCTCCCCCCCCCACCCAAAAAAAATATTTTTCACGTTTCCGTATAACTTTTTTCTACATCTTAACCATACACATAAAAAAGAAATAAAAAAAAAAAAAAATAACTAAGCTTTTCATGTCAGAATTGTAGTCTTAATGTTGTAATTCTGTAGATTATGCCCAAATTATGCTCCTATATGCCATATTATTTAAAAATAATGCTATCTAACACAAGTGATGCTACAACATCAATCTAAATGATCACATTCGATAGTTTAATTAAATAAATCATATGACATTATAATTAAGTAAATATATTATTTAATATCATGCAATTATCCTCTGAGCTAATTTTTTATACCACTGTGCTAAATAATATTACTATTACTAATTATTTAAAAACTCATTATTTTCAAACTTATTTTCAACCACAAATTCTCTCAATAAAATAATTTTACATGTAAATTCAAAAAGAAAAAAAATCTACCTTTTAATTACACTCGTTTCAAAAAATCTCTATTGCAAAATCTATCCCCTAAAATAAGTTCAGATAAACCCTATATGTATTTCAATTCTCTTAACTCAAAATATCTCAAATGCATGCAGTCGTAAATGAGGAATGCACCCTTATGCATGCAGGGTCAAGAAGTTATCGGATCGAGCCCGAACCTAGCTCATTTTTAAGAAAATCCTCGAGTGAGGGTCTAAACGTGAAAGATGCCACACAATTACAGATTCGACCGGATGTTTGTCTAGGCCAGGCCAATCCCATATTGAGATGGACCAATTTTTTTTTTTTTTTTTTCTGGCCGAGATGGGTACGAGGGAATGGGACATGAAGAAAAATGAAGGAAGAAGAATAAACAAAACGTGGTGAGAGAAAAAAGAGAGAAAGGAAATAAAAGAAAAAGGAAAATAAAAGAAAAGGGAACAATAAACATTTAAGGTGGTTAGAATATATAATTTCAAATTTAAGAACATTGTTTTAAAGTTTCAAAAATCATGTCATAAATTTTCTTAAAGTCATCATAAAATTTAATTAATTAAATAGATAATTAAATATATTAAGATCACAATACTATATAATTTATGATCACGATTACTTACTAGTCACAGTCATAAATCACATATTTTCACAACTTAAATCTCAATTACAAATTATCAAATTAATTAGTCACTCATTATTTTCTTGGTCATAAATGACACAATTTTAGTCACAATCATAAAGACACAAATTGTGAAGCACAATTGCAAATTTAATTACAATAACGTATTTTTTAGTCACATATTATTTATTGATAACGATGGCAATGGGCCGAGCCGAGTCGGCTCGATCCTTATCCACACTAGCTCAGCTAGTGGGCTCGTGAGCTTGCCCTTTTTTTTTTTTAAACTAAACCTAAAAAATATATATTAATGGCTCGCATTTTCTACGAGTCAAGCTCGTCTCGTCTAACGAGCGGGCTGCTCGGCTCATGCGCTAATGGCTCGTTTTTGCGAGCCGACGAGCTGCTGGGATCAATTGTCACCGCTATTTGTTGATCACATATTACCTTTTTTATCTATTAAATATTATTTATTGAACACAAATTAACTATTTTATTATTCACAATCACTCAAATAATTAGTCACATACGCTCTTCACAACCACCAACCATAATTTGCAACTACAAAACAATCACCACATTTTGCAAAAGAACAAAAAAAAAAAAACAAAAACAAACAAACAAAAAACCAACAATAAAAAACAAAAACAAAAACCACCCTACTAAACAAATTGGAGGAAGAAAATCTCAAAAGCACCACAAAACTTAACCTCGCTATGCGCAGTCGCAACGCGTAGCGGTGTTGCAATTGACGTCTCACGTGGCGCTGCACGACACTGTAGATCGGTGACAGGTATCACCTTTCTTTCTTCCATTTTTTCTATGGTCACATGTGATCGATGCTACAAATCAGAAGTGTTGACCAATGCTAGATAAGAGAAGGAAGATGGGAGTATTGTGCTTTGTAATTTTGGGATTTTTAGTAAAGGTTAAAGCGGTTCGATTTATGCAATTTGTGCTATATTTTTAACTCAAACTATTTCATGCAACAAACCAAATCAAACCATTTTATTTTTCGAACCAAACCAAATCATAGTTTGTTGTTTGGTGGGATTTTAATATGAGATTTAGATGTTGACATTATAGTAATATATTTAAAAAAAGTTAACATATAAGTTTAAATGAGAACTAATAATGTTAAATGTTAAATTACATTCATATTTACCTTGAAACCCGTGAATAAATTATTTTTAAAATTGCTAAAAGATATTAATAGAACAAATACATCTTTTTTTTCATTTTTATTTATCTTTTCTTTTTTTACTTTTCATATTGTCACATAATGATTGGTAAAAATAGAGTCGCATTCTACTATTATAGTATGGTTAAAACTTCTTTCGTTTTGCTAGTGAGATAATAATTATAAATTGAACAGAAGATGTTTAGAAGTACAATTATTGATAGAGTTCAAAATCAACAAAAAAAGAAATGAGAATGAAAAAATGGTTTGAATGTGAATCTGAGACTTACTGAGAGAGAAGAGATAAAGAGACGATTCAGATAGAAATTAGCACACTAACAGGTAAAATGCGACCAATGATTCTTTCAACAGTGACAGACAAACATAAAATGTTTGAAAAATGAGAATTTATGTTAGGGCTTTTAAAACTTTGGACGTGCTTTGATGTTGTAGTTTTGTTGAATTATAATTTGGATTATCGAAAATATATATATATGATTTGTGAATAATTTTAATTTACTTTCTAGTTTCTATAATTATTCCAATGAGTTGGTCGTAAATTGTATTAAATTGGTATTTTTTTTTCTAAAAAGTGAAAATTGTAAAATTTATAAGTTAATAAAATTAATGTTTTAATTAAAAAATTTAAAAAGGTTCGATTCGATTTTGTGCAGTTTTTGAAAATCGAAACCTAAATCAAACCATTGAGTCGGTTTGGTTCGGTTTGAGGGGAAAAAAATTGTGAAACCACGTGGACCCAAATTAATGGTTTCAAATTAACGGTTTCAATTCGATTTGCGATTTTGCGGAATTTTTTGTGTAGCCCTAATTTTTAGGGGTTGAGTTGTTATGATTTAGAGAGAGAATATAGAGGATAGAGAGAGAAAAGAGAGAGGATATCGAAAAAAAAAAATTAATAATAATGTTAGAATATTAAATTTTGACCCAATTTGTGTATAAATAATTTCTAAACTTGATTATTGAAATTCAAAGTTGAAAAACATGGGTGGTTGTAATTTCGATGACCAAATAATTTTTGTTACACCATATTTTTACATATTTCTCTTATTTACTAAATTGGATATAAATAAAATGACATAAATTAGCACTTAATTAACTCTTTAATTTTTATGTACACCACAAGCCTCTTAATACCATTAAACTACCTTTTTCTTTCTCCGTCTTCACTTTTTTTTTTTTTTTTTTTTTTTTTTAAATATGATATAGATTTCTAATGTTTTTAATAATATTATTTAGTTTTTTTTATATAGATATTGTAACGTTGGTGAACGAGAATGGGTTCTTGAATTTGATGACAATTCCATTTAATGGCATAGTGCGTTCTACTTAATCAGAATCGGTCATTGAATAAAAAATACATTACAAAGTCTAATCTATGTTTACCGAAAATTAGTCATGAAACTGAATCTGTAGCGTTACATTCACAATATATTGTTTACTGCAGACATTCTAGTTATGGAGTTTTCAATATTTCTTTTCAACGGATCTTGAGAGATACAGATTCAGATGGACGTATGATTAGGCTTCGTGTCGTTTGTGAATTTCAAAATCAATTTGGGGATGGAATAAATTGATAGGGATCAAAGAAGATATGATTTAGGAATTTAATACAGAAAAAGAATTTTGGTACTGTGATTTCTATGGAAAATTGCGTGAATTATATAATATCATTTAGGATCCGATTGCAATGGTGGAAAATGGGTGGAAATGAATTGAATTGTAGGGAATTGAATTGCTTGAAATTGTTTTACCGAAAATTGAATTAAGGTGTTTGATTGGTATAATTTTCCACTTTTCTATTATAATACGTTTGGCTTTATTTTTCGTGCAAATTGTCAATTAAATGGATAAATTTTTTTTATCATTGGGAACAAAATATGTTTAGATTGCCAAAAATAAATAAAAAAATAATTTTTTATTTTTTATTTTTACGTTTAGCTTTGTTTTGCATGAAATTTGTCAATTAAATAGATAAATTTGTTTACACTTTATCTTATAATTTTTTTTTATTGCTAAAAAAAAAAAAAAAAAAAAAAAAAAGAAGTGGAAACCAATTCCCACCCACATAGCAAGTCATTAAAACGCTTCAAGTGGTTGTACCTTGAAATTGGGTGAAAACCAATTCCATGGAAAAAAAAAAAAAAAAAAAAAAACGCTATCAAACAGCACAAAAGTAGATTTCAACTTCCTGGGAAAAATTTCGTCAATCAAACAGGCCCTTATACTTTATTTTCCCAGTAAATATTGAAATAAAATAGGTATAATATAAAATTTTAATAAAATTTTATTTCAAATGAGCGTCTGGTGTAATTTCCACTTCTCACAAAACCATCAGGTTAAGCAAGAACAGCCAGGCTTCTTCAGTCATTAAATTAATCGACTCATAATGCACTGCAACTGCTAAAGAAGAAGGTATTCGGTTAAATTCTACAGTACCACTGAATATAAAGCATCTAATACTGACACAAAAGAATCAACAGTTACAAAACTCAGTTGTAGGAATAGAAGACGAAAACATTCTTGAGAATCCTATAAGATCAGTTCGTTCATTTTCTCTGCGAGATGCTCAAAACTTCATCTGGGTTCGAATCCTACTGAGAAGTCCACTAGCACAGCTGTGTACACTGAACGTAACTGTGCATATCACCATTAACATCGCCTAGCTACTTCACTGTCATGTTGATAAACCTTACCTTTCCTTGGGAAACTGACGTGCCTCCTACTTGACATTCTCATTTTCTACGTGATCATCAAGCTTCGGCATGTAAGATTCAACTTGTGGTTTTCCCGTGAGAATCAGTATCAGAAGTATTGATGTCAGAGGTAACTTTATCATCGTTCATGACCTCGGCTACCCTTGTTTGGTCATTGATTTCTGATTCATCAACTTGGATTTCACCTTCATCTTTGGCTGATTCAGAATTGGACAAGGCTGGACTATTGCCATGGTCAGTGGTATCTGCATCTTCCAGATGGTGATCATCAGATGACTCAGCATCTCCTGTTGCAAATTCAGCAGGTTTAAGTTCATTGAAAGATGTCAATCTGTCTTCATCAGATGGCTTGCCATGAACTTCCTCATCTACAATATGTTGATCATCTGATAAAGACTGATCATTCTCACCGCCGGGCACTACTTCAATTGTCTTGCCTCCATGGGGAAATGGATCTATGTTTTTTCCTACCGCTTGATAAACCGGGATAGCAGGCACGACTTTGTCATCACAGGTTGATAACATTATATCACTATCCCGATGGAAATCATCAGATTGAAGAGCATTATGGGAATCATCTCTGGGATCAGAGCGTTCTTTTATTTGATCACTGCTATCATTTGCTGTGTGAAACGCAATTTCCCCTTCATACATATCGTCTTCAACAGCGAGTTCTTCCACCTTGCTAGAAGACGGGGAAGTAGTGTGTCTTTTAACATCCTTTTCTGTACTGCTATAATCTGAAACTGAGGAGCCTCTTTCTGGAGTTGGCACAGCTTCATTTTTGGAAGCCGGAAAAGACTGGAAAGCATCCCAATCATCATCTTCTTCTTCCTCTTCCTCTACCTCTTCCTCAGTAATGTCATCAGACTCTTTTGGAGCGGCTAATGGAGAGGAATTTTTCTCTTTCTTTTCCTCCGTCTGTGAAGGTAATTTTATCACTAAGGGTGGAAGTGAGGATGTCGCTGTTGTCGGGATCTGACCTTGTGTCACAGATGCACGGATTAATTCCTGAAATTATGAAATATATATCATAATTAGGATCTTAAAATTCCTTAAGTTGTCCTACAAAAGGGGGAAAAAATATATATATATATATATATATATATATCGATTTCACACAGACAAACACACAAGAAAAAAGGAAAATAGGAAAAAGTCTAGAATTACATGTACCCTGAGATTCTCTTCCCTTAGTGATATTAGCATATAGAAAGAAATTTCTCGAAGCGTGAGTTAAGTACTGATGTTAATAAATTCCTACTCAAAACGTTCATGAGAACTGTGGTTCATTTCAAAAATCAGGTATTCCACATACAGTATCAGGAGTTTTTTCAAATAATTAAAAAAAATGACAAATTATTGGCGAGTATACCAGGATTTAACAAGATATATGCTGGAAACGAGCAAAGCTGAACTACATTTGCCTACTAATTCAACTTTTTCAAAATTCTGTCAGTAACGGCAAAGAATAAAAGAACCTGAAGCTGCTGTCTTCTTGTAGCAGGCATTGCCAACAGAATATCCTTGATATAAGCTGCTGAGCGAGGAATTTGAGCAAGTTGCGAAACAAGTTTCACAGCCGCACTTCGTAATTCATTAGCTTCCTATAGTTGAAATTGACAATTAGAATGGAGAGAGAAAACTAAACAAGAATCGGACAGTGTATCATATAGGATTACCTGAGAAAGAGAACCATCTGATGTGATCATGAGAACAGCTTCCAAAAGCAGATTTACAAGTTCTCTCTGATACTCATTAGCTTTTGAAAGATTTTGGAGAAGCATCAGAATTTTCAGACACTCCACTGAAATAGTCACTGCTTCTCTGTTGATAGGTTTCTGAAATCAAAAGCACAATGCATGTCCTTTAAGATGATGCAGACTTCTTTAAAGAAAAAATAGAAACATTCTGTGAAATAAGTACCTCCAAAATTTTCTGAATTATAATAAACAAATCTCCAACAAGCTCCCCAACAAAAAAAATCGAAAAATTATTAAATTCTGCACTGCTTCCTTTCTGTAGAATGACTTTTACTACTTGTAACCCAATTGCTTGAATCTGCACAAAACAGTTATGCTCGGTTATTTGAGCACGAGTGCCTTGATATTGTGAGCTGATGAAGATTAAGCCCTTTTTTGAGCCCCATTTTTGTCATAAAAATGCATTTTTGAATAGTGTATTGGTGAGAAATGTGTGGTTAAAAAATAAGGAAAAGTTTTAGATTTGCATGTAATATTATTTTATTGAAGAATATGCGATTGAAATGATGTCAAAATACTATTTAAAAATGCAATTTTTTTCCAAAAAATGGGGCTCAAACAAGGGCTAAGTTTAAATGAATAGTGTCATCTATAATAACTTAAGCTTTCAGATGAGGTGAATCAACATGGTACCAGAGCACACATAAGTCCTCAGTTCAAGTCTCGCCTCTACCAATTTATGAATATTGTTCACATTCCAGGCCTTTGATTATAAAAAGAATTTGGCAGCCTGTGCTATCCATGCTCTGATAGCTTAATTTTTTTTAGGTGAGTTGGATCAACATAAAAATTGACATTTCGTTACCTGTATGTCAGAATCAGTAAGAACAGCTCGGACACACTGAATGCCATGATGCAGAACTGCAAATAAGATGGGATTGCTTCCTGCGTCCTCTCCAGGACCTTCAAATGCTAGCATGGCAAACTGAAAAATTTGTTCAACCGAAAATGCAAGCTTCGTGTGCAGCATCTTGCATGAGTTAGACCTCTTATATTCCAATTGATGAATTCTCTGGATGCAGTCATTAGTTAGACTAGCAGTTGCATTTAGACAAGCTCTGCATATTGTTTGAAAGTGGCTAATGCCATCAACCCCAAGTTCAGATTTTCCTGTAATATAGCAAATTCATCAGTCGCATTACTACCTTACCCCAGGGGAAAATCACATTACTGGACAAATTTATCAGAAACGTTAAGATATTATATGATAAAATACAAGGACATCCCCTCTTTATATTGAGGAAATCTAGACTAGCACGCGTGAGTAGGGGATTCCAACTTACTTTGTCTAATCATAAGTAAGAGAAAATGCTACTTGAAGTGGAAGTTCCAGAACCCTCGGCTCCAAACTGCCCCTTGTTATAAGATCTTCATATAGAACAAATTATGTTTTGCTGTAATTATAAATTTTAATTCCAAAGTGATTAAATCTGCTGTTTCACTAACTTAGCTGAAATTGAACTCAGGAATATCATATAAAGATTTTTGTGCTAAATTGTCAGTTCTGGAGTTGTATGATGGTTTGTACTCTACTAATTTGATCATTCAAAATATGATTTATCTCAAACCACGATCAGTTAAAGAAAACATATTATTGGCCACATCGTGAGTCTCAATTCCAGTGAAATGAACAAACCCCAAAGGACATGTTTAAGAACAGCTGCGAGTCAAGAGTAATGGAAAGCTGACTCATTCTCTATTGCTTCGGTCTCTACATTAACAACGTGAATGTGAATCCCATTTCAAGTAAATGACGCCATATCTAAATTTCAAAACGAACCCCTTTTTCATGAAATTCAGGATTAGTTAATTTTTTTGATGAATATGATTGTAATGGAACAACGAAATAGCTTCAATAGTTCAGACAGATCAGTCGTGGTACCAACTGCAGTTATGCAGAAATGGATATCACAAAAGTAAATGATTGCAGAAGAAATACACGAGTTTCCACCGGGGTCCAAACACCTAGAAGATTGAGGAATGAATTCTTTTACGTAGTCACATAAACCAAAGAGATACTGGGTACTCACCATGTCTCTTTAATAAAGAAATGATTGACTTCACGAAGTCATTAGCTCTTGAAAAGCACAACTCAGTTGATGATTTTCCTATGCACTTGTAACCAATCGACAGAAAAGGCAACAATAATTTTAGCTGCATCTGCATGACATGAATTTCTTATTCAAAAACTGACACGAGTTATGGGAAAGAAATCTTTCAATACACAGCATATTTATAACAGAAGGTGAAAGAAATAACTGAGAAGAGGACTGCCAGAATGGCATGTTTGGTAAGGTGGATTAGACTATACTAGACATTATTAAGAAAGAAAACTAAGCAAAAAGTTTGGTCATTGTACTGTTTGGTATGATCTAATATTTTAATACAAAATATGCACTAAAAGTACTAGTCATGCACCGTGATATATGTGTACATCTACCTGAGGTTCAAAACGTTCCAATAAAGTTTCTGCTATCTCAAGCAGGACAGAAATCATCTTCTCCCAGTTTGAAGAGTATTGAGAATTTACATCACTGTAGAACACGTAACAACATAAACTATTATTTAAAACATTGCTTCATGGATTACCTTTATTGCCAAAAGTATATGATTTAACATGAAGAACAGGTACCTTTGGAAGAATTTAAAAAAAAAAGTCAAACACAGTTCCGATGCCAAATATGAAAAATTCTCTTCTTCGAGGAAATCCTTGGGACAGCTGTGCACAATCTGTTAAGGCCACCCAAAAAAAATGAAAGAAGTTTAAACCATGGTTTGAAACAGAAAAACGAAAGAGATTGTTTCATGAAAATGATTTAAACAAAAGTTTTGATGTTGTCTAATGTCATTCCACATAGGAAGACCAAATTCTAAGGCTGACATTTGCTTCAACATTTGTTCATTTCTTTTTTCTTTTAAATTATTTTGTGTTATAATGTTCTATAAATCTACACTAATTCAAGAAAGAAGCTATAGTCAATACCTGTGACAAGACAGAGACTGAAAAACTATAGCATGTATCTTCCATGAAAATGGAATATGAAAAGACCTGCATCCATTTTAGACAAATTGATCGATTAATTGTTAGAAAAACATTACTTGAGTATATCCCTGCTGATTCCAATATGTTAAATACTGAAAATTGATAGAACAATTGATGAAAAGATACTTTTTTCATATGGGATGAAATTTAGACAAATACACATACCTGTAATAATTCTTTGCAAGCATTCAAAGTGAGAAATCCTGCGGTGAAGAATCTTTTGGTGGACATAAATTGAAACACAGCTAATAAAACGTCATATAACTTTGAAGACAAAGAATTTGCATCTTCAACAAGGATGTCGCTGCTGAATTTGGATTTTATAAAACTCGCTGGTATTATAGGTTCACCAAGAGTCATATCTTGCTCCTGAAATAGAACTAGTAGGGAAAAACCCCACAGAAATTTATATTCAGCCAATCCCAACTCAACCATGCTGTATCCAGAAGTGGAGATATTTTTTAGTCTATCATAACTTGTGGAAGATCCATTCACATTCGAATTTGCAGGAACTGCATCCAGTGCTAGTGCTTGCAGAATCAATGGCCAGGCCTCTTCTAAACATGGCTGCAACTTAGCTAAAACTACTGATGATTGAATTCCATCAAGAAATGGTTTCCACTGTAACTCACACAAGTAAAAATATGCAAAGGTTTAACGAGAGCCATAATTTCTTTTCCGTTAGTTGCAAAATATTAAATAAAAGTTAAAAACATTGAGCTCACATTTTTCCTAGAATACAGGCGGAAGCGAATATAGCTGTAATCCTTCAAAAGAGCGAGCCAATAAATTCCCAATGTACTCGAGTTTTTAGAAAATAAAGGTAGCAGTGCTATAATCTCATCAGATATCTCATCTCCTTGTCTTCTTAGGAAAGCATACGTGTAACATTTGAGTGAGGCATGGGCAGTCAGAAGCCTTATTTTGATCTGAAAAGAAAAAAAGAGGCGTGCAGTAAGCAACTGATGATTGATGAAGACCTCCCTGAGATTTTATCACTAATTTTCTATTTATCCACATGCCAGATCAAGTGATACAGAGCAAATAACATTGAATAAACCTTGCATGAGACCCATTCAGCAAATGATGGATAGTATAGGTCATTGAAGTCATCTAGTGGACGCGAAATCAATGAAAATATTCTCTTGACTGCAACTTGATCTCGACTAATAATTCCACTTGTGAATATCTGAAATTTTCACATCATACCATCTGAATCAATAAAATCAATTCACTATGGAAGAGAAAGTAAAAATATGCATGTGCTCCAGACCTTAGTAGCTAGCAGTAGGCCTGCTTCCAATAGGGTTGGTCCTGACAACAAGTCCAATGCAGTCCGAACCGCAGATACCAGTTGGGCCTGGAGTGAGCCGGTTTAAAAGTTACATACCAATTCACTCCAACAGAGAAAGCAACATATTATGCGACATTAATAGTAAACATGAAACAACAAAATCAGAAAATAAAAGTTTATGCAAAAAAATCTAGATGAAGAGAAAATTTTCAAAACGAAGTTTGATCAGAAAACCTGATACTGTTCCAGGAGGAGGTGGTCAGGTAGCTCAGGGTCTGGTATTGCAGCAAACTAATCACGTGCAAATAAAAAAAAAAACGGTTATAAATGTTATGATTGCAAGAAAATAAAACATACACTAAGTTACAGATATTTAACTCAACATTACAATGAAATTATGAAGATGATTAAAAAGTTAAACAGAAAAAGAAGTGCGGAATGAGTAATGCATGGACCCCCAGTTAAGTAATATTTTCAGCATTGCACTAGCCAACTTATAAACTATCACCGGGTTGCACAATCACATCATGTAGATGTTGGACTTAGGGACCAACTTGTAACCAAGCCAGCAAGCATCAGAAGTGGAGACACCACGCAAGAGTCATCGTTGACTGTTATTGGGATTCCCATATTACAAGTCAACATAAAATTGCAATAACATTTCTACAAAAGCCTTTCTAATTGTTCCAATACACACTCACATATAAACTTAACAACTCTATATAAAAGGAAGAGTTAATTCAAAGAATAGTTCACTTAACACAGTCACATACACACAGAGGCACTTGACAACCATTTGTATGACTCATAACTAAGGAAGGTCAAACTAAGATCTTTTTTACAGTAAATAACACAACACAAGTAAGATATTTACATAAAAGCAAATTATTAATACAAAAAAATGAATACCAGAAGAATGAAATGCAACATTAAGATCATTATGCAGTTAAAAATAATTTTGCCGTCCAGAAATCTAATGAAGTCAACAAGAATGCCATATAGAGGTACCTTGTCGTTGTCCATAATGGTGCATAAAAGCAAAACACCAATAGACCGCATGTTCTCAAACTGAATTGTATTTATCTATAAGAAGTTACATGAGATAGAGATTAGAGGTACCTTGTCCATAATGGTGCATAAAAGCGAAACACCAATAGACCGCATGTTCTCAAACTGAATTGTACTTATCTATAAGAAGTTACATGAGAGAGAGATTAGATTGGAGTTATTTCATGACATATGAAGTATTCATAGGACTCAAGTAAGATTATAGTATTATTTTTTCATTCAGCACCTGATATGCAAGAGAAATGAGTTCTTGCAATTGAAGAACCAGCCAATCTCCAGAAAATGGTCCCTTGGTAGGTTGTTGTCTTGCCAAAGAGAGGTCGAAGTGAGCAGGATTTTCTCCAACTGCTCCAGGAAGATGGTTTAAGCACCTAATTTCAATTATATATTAACTAAGCTCCATTAAATGCAAATAAATAAAAATGTCTGCAGTAATAGCATGAGAGAAACTGCCTCGAATTGTGATACATCAGAGAAATATGTTTGTCATTGTATACAACATTCATTTAAAAGGAAACAAGTGCATAAATCAGAGACTCTTTTATTATCATATTGCAAAAGCAGTGTTCTTGTTTCCTCACATGCAACAAAAATTAGAATTTAAATATATGGATATCAAATTTTTTAAAATTCTCAAAACACCATAATAAGGCATTTGATATTTCTACAAACTCAATAATGTTCTGTTGGCCAATCATTCATTTTTAAGGTAAACAAGTACTGGCGTGGATACATCTAGGGAAGAATGACCTTCCAAAAAGTTCCCCAAAAACACCTTTTCCTATCACACCAGCTGAATAATTTCTTTACAGAATTCAATAGACAAACATTTTCCATGTCAATGATTATGATTTTGAAGTCCATGCTTCCAAAAGAAAAAAGTTAACTCCCATCCTTATATACTATAAATTTTATAGAAAAAAATACTGAGTCTGAATTCTACCATAATGTACAACCAAATATATTCATGAACTTAGAACTTCGACTCCAAAAATTTCAAGCTCCTCGACATTCATAAGTTTTCTCTGAATGTAGCACATACATATGTGGCTATATATCAGAGGCTAACAATTTATGCAGATCACATTTTGTCCATAAATAGTTTTATCATCCATCACTGAGGAAAAAAGAAAATAGTGAAGTCTATTCGTGGTCCCTAGAGCCAACTATATTCGAGTAAACTAAAAATAGCCATTTTCATTTCTGTTTTTGTTTTCACCTTCTAGCCTTTTCATTTTGTCCCTTTTTCTGGATTGCCTGGGCATTCAAATGGATGTTGAATTTAAGTTCTTGGAGCATGTTTAAAGAGAAGAAATAATGTAGCTAATGAAGTTCAATTCTCAAAATAAATAAAGCCAAATAATGTGATTCAGCCTTAAAATCTCAACGCACTTATGTCACATACAACATTATGATTTATTCGTGCCAGGTAAGTAACTAAATTAATAGATATGTTAAGACTTCAGAAAATATAGATGAGAGATAAAAGGAAATTAACTCAATTAAAGCAAGAAAGAGTGGTAACAATGAGAGACAACTATTGGGAAAGAAACAACCATAAATCAATAAGATGAAGGAAAAATAATCTGCAGGCACAACTTTGATATTGAATAGCTAGGGGCAAATTGCTGCTTATTTACGGGCAAGGAAAAATGTATAAGCTACACATTTAGAATGTAGAAATAAAATACTGGATGTACAGCTCACACATACAGAAATGAACGGAAGTCCCTCATTCAGTTTTGAGTAAGAATCTGCCTTAATTATTTCGTAAAGTTCAGTTCCTCTCGCATAATTTCATTTAAGATAAATAAAATTTAAATCATTGAAAAAGAGGAAAAAGTATGGTCACATACTCAGCAGCAAAAACTCTCGTGCGATATCTGAGGTGCTTGTCTCTTGAAAAGTTCAAACCAGAATAGTCGAGAGCGTAACCCTGAACTGGTGGACCTTCGGAGCTAGAAACCATGTTTTCATCATCATCTCCAAAATTCAACCTTTTCTCACCATCTAGACCACTTGAAGAATCATTCTCCAAATACTTGCTACCGCCAGCATCTCTTCTTAAAGAAGTAGAAAGAATCTATACAGTTTCAGCACAGGATGAAAAATGAAAACAATCACATATATTTCTCAATGAAAACAGAAACAATCGCAAACAAACTCTACCCATATGGAAAAAGGAAACTACTCATTTCAGGCAACAGATGTGTCCATGATAGCAATTAATTATGGTCTCTTTTTGGCAGAAGTGGGTTCTTGAGAATCAAATTTCAGGATTTAAAATTTTGCACTTGTCAAACTATCAGATTTAATTTCTAGCTAAAGATATATGTTAGAGAATGATTACAAGATGTCCATTGGAGTCTATGCTTCACCATTTTCCAAAACTCCACCTTACTCTTCGGAAGATTTCCATTCGAGCAATCTTTAAACCAAAGAAGTCTAAAGCTAGGCACTTCAGTTTGGATAATTCCTTTATATAGTCACGGGGACGAAAGTGTCTCGTCAATAAATGCAAAAATAACACTGATCATATCACCAATTCATTTAAGAAAGTTGATGACACTAATAGTAATGAAACTTCAATATGGCCTCATTAATACCATTAAAAAAAAAATGCTTCAAGAGATTGTTTCAATCCAATTAGAAATCTTCTTAAGGCGCACACAATATTATTTTAATCAATTCAACAAACAACTTTGAGGAATGTATTACAGCACTTTATCCACTGCACCACCAGAAAGAATGCATTTCTCACATCCAATTTAAATTTCACTCCAGATTGGCTGAACATGGAAGAAGATCAAGGAATAAGTTCATCTTAAACAAGAGAACACCTTTTTGAAAACATTGTAAGTCCATCTTAATCCTTCCAAAAACTTTGTTTCTATTCAGACGTCCCGTATAATTTCTGCTCAAGTGTAAACAACTTGCTCCTTCAAACAGAAACTAACTACAAGAGCCAAATCTAAGGTGCATTAATACGGACGCACATATCCAACATTGCACAACATGACATGTGTCGAATACGTTGACACTCAAATTTTATAAAAAGTGCCAACACCAACACACTGCCAACACCTTAATTAAAAAAATTATTTTTATAATGTTATAGTGTAAGAAAATATATATTCGTATACTTATTACATGAAAAACAAATAATATACGTGGTAGGACAAGACAAGTCATGTCACGGACACATTAATTAAATAGTTTAATTTAATTTTTTTATATATAAATAACACATCAATTTATATAATGGAAAAGATAGAAAACTGACTTTTCTGTTTTTATAAAATTTGAGGATTTCATCAAAAATGGTCCACTACTATTAAATCATATTAAATTAGAGAAAGTGGCATTGGAAATAATTCACTAACATAAAAAGAAATTTGAGTGGCATGTTACTACTGACTACAAATAATATTTTTAGCTTTAGGGTTCACGTTTCAACTATCAAGTAGGGGGAACACAATTTGTTTTGGACGGTTTTTGAACTATTTTCAAACCAAACCATTTTAAACGAGTTGAAAAAATTTGAAACCAAATCGTTTTTTGGGGTTCAGTTTTAGCGACATGAAAATAATATTCTTTAAAATAAGTGAAAAAATATATTGGTTTGATTTCTCAATGTAACACTTAAACTAAAACATTCTAAACATAAAGAGTACAATACTAACATATTTGTCTTATTACAAGCTTAAATCAATAAGCTAATACAAAGTTCGGCCATCATATTTAAGCTTACAAGTTCGTTACTTTTCAAATAGATAAGAAAAATGTTATCTTAAATCATTATTTCGAGTCAATAGAAGCAAAGTAGCAGTTGAATTTGTTGAAACATAACTTGAACTAATAAATAATATTTTGGATAAAAACATATATTTTTTTATTTAAATTGGGTGAACGGTTCGATTTGGTTTCAAGTGGTTTTTAACTATTGAAGCCTAAACCAAACAATTTCCAGAAAGTTTGGTTCGATTTTTGAAATGTTGAAATCAAACCTAGCAATTTCCAAACCAACAGTTTCAAACCACAGTTTAGGGTTGGTTTGGTGGGTCAGTGATTTTATTGTTCACCCATACTTTCAAGTGCGGTCTTCTTCCTTGTAAAAGTAAAGCTTAGGTCTTGGTTGTCTCCCTTTCAGCCTCTCTCTTCCACTGAACTAGCCGGTGATGGCCACTTTCATTGTACTCGCTAGTGAAGCCTTTTCCACTTCACCAGCTGGTGATTACCTTTCTCATTGAGGTCGACACGTTAGTTTTTTTCTGTTTGTTTCACTGGATTTGCTGGTGGTACACTCCACGTGGAATTTCCGACACGTGTTGGAGTGTGTTCGGCATATGTCAGTGTCCTACAAGTATCGGACACCGGCACTCTAGCTCTGGCTCTGGCTCTGGCAACGTGATGTGCAACAAAGGCCATCATTATCCAGTTGCCATGTATCCTACCATAGCTTCTCTGTTGTTGGGTTTTGTAACAGCTTCTTAATAATATAAGCGACAAGGATGCAGAAAATGTACGATAAGGGCCAAATAAGAATAGGAAAAAGTTCTATTAAAAGAATATGATTACAAGCCCACACGCATTTCCAATAGCAAGAAGTAAACTGGTAGGCCTATAATTGATAAAGAGTGCATATATCAAGAAACTTGCAGGCATTTTTATTACAGAAATAATTTATTTCTGAATTAGGCATAAAGTTGAGCATGAACTTTCAACACAAATATATTAAATTACCAGATCAAGGGAGTTACCATGTTTCGGCATATCGACATCCAGTGAGATGGGCATGACGGGCATGATGCATATAGTAATCGTACAATCGTGGTACGTGCTAAATTACCAATCCTGCAAAAAAATAATAATAATAATAAGTCCAAAAAACTAAGAATACACAAAAAAATGTACCATCATCTTACTCACAGAAATCTAAAAACTGGAATCTGATACCGGAAGAATATATTAGAAGTTAGGACAAGCAAAAATAGAATCAAGAAAATCAATTTAGGGCAGAAGGATATTCTGCTACACGTGTTTTCAATAAATACCTCTATACATGCAGCGCTATTCAACTATTTAGATGTTGCCTGGACTCATCTAGGAGAAGTGAAATACGAAATCACAGTCTAATGCAGAGACAACCATTACATGTTAAGTTTTCGTTCATTATAGAAGATAATGTTGGAGTATTCATGTCCATTATATGCATTGTCATCTTCAAGGATAGACCAACCAGCATTAGATTAAGCTTCAAGCCTCAAAAAGAGCCATCAATCCAAAATAACAAAAATGCTCCTCAAAAAGAAAAACTAAATGAAAGAGAATATGCATGAGAAGATCTGCTTGGTGTCGCAGCACAACTAGGAAGAAAATATAAAAAGTATATAGAGTACATGCAAATTACTTACTCTGAATCGGTTTCCTCATCAAGCATATGGAACAATGTTTCTTCTACCTGTTCATCGATCATGGAAATCTGCAATTTGATTATCAAAATGGGTAACTACATAGAATTGAAATCTTGAAAATCTGAAGCATTTATGCACTGGGAAATTTTTTTAATTGTATTGCTCAAGCAGCAGTTTTTTCCTTCTTAATACATTCCCTTTTTTCTTTTTTTTTTCTTTTTTGTGTGGGAGGATTGATGTTCTCCAACTTAATAAAACTCCATTATAGATAAAAAAATAAAATAAAATAAAAAAAGTGGCTGTAGGCTTAATAAACTTAAAATAGCTCAGCTTAAAGTTCATTCGAGGTCACTTACTTCCACCTAAATTTCAATTGAATCATTATACTTCAATTTGTGTCAATCTGGTCACTACACCTCATATTTAAACAGCCACGTAGGAGTAGTTAACGTCCACATAAGCATTTGCCATTAGCAGAGGAAACATGTATCCAAAAAAGTGGCCCGAGAATAAAAAATAGTTACTAACCGGATCTTTCTCTATAAGATGTCGTAGAGTGGACAGAGCTAGATGTCTCAGATTTGGCTGGCACATGAAACTGGCTGTTTTAGAGTCAGGTTAGAGAGACTATCTAACACCATCAGATGAATTTTGAAAGATATACCTGTCTTGAGGATAGAGTCGGGAGAAGAGTTAGCACATGGGAATGCACAGAAACTGCCCGGGGAGCAAAAAGAACTAGTTGTTGCGTAAAACGGACGCACCTGCCAAGTAAACAAGCAAAAAGCTAAAATCATGCATTTTTGCTCAGTTACATACGTCAGCAATAGATGAATTATCATACTCAGTAAGTGTCGCTGTTTCTTGGCATGATCTGATCTCTGCAACAACAGACTATACAAGAAAGCATAATTTAGATGAAAATCAAAAACCAGCAATCTGGAGGAGAACAATAATATAGAAAGTCGTGCTATTTAGCACCACTGTGTTAAACACCAGTCTAGATGCACTAATCTGGCATTAAATGAGAGGTGCAATTAAATGAGTAACTTAATTCCACCTTTCATTGAGCCTATCATATAGCAGCATCACCTAGATTGGTGTTGTAGCACCAATTGTACCACATAGCATTATTCTAACATATAACAGAAACTATCTCTTGACAGGAAGATATCATACTATATAAGTCGCCACAATAAATAGCCAACAGTCAAAGAGTGATCAAATTTTTGGGTTTATGAACTCAAAAATCTTACTTCCAACTTTTGGAGAATAAAATAACCCACCTTGCAGCGTGAGAAAAAAATGCTACCCGGCACAAGTTCAGGACCAAGAACAGCAACAATAGCATTAATAAGACGGCCCACACCCTGCTGCAGGTCAACCCAAGCACTCTCCTCAGACAAGAGAATATCCATACCAAGGCCAAGTGTGGCCTGCAAAAACATAGAAAGGCAGAAAGCCATATTTGATTAGAATAGGTAAATATCAAACGAAAAGATGCAATATCATAAAGACAGTTTCAGAAAATGATATAAATACTCTTTAAGATAAGAACTGATCGGACACCTTGAAAGCACACATCTTATGCAACAGCAAACACCACGAAAATTGTTAATCATTCATTAACAAAAAGGAATCAAGGTCAAAATCTTACAATTTTCACAAAATCACCCACTTCTACACGGCAATCTCCCTTCCTCTCCCCCTCCCTCCCTCCCTCCCTCTATATATGCACACACACATATACATACAGACATTTTCACTGTAAAATCATGAATTTTCATAATTAAAAACCACTTAAAAATCACCAAACCAACACTTAATAAGATCCTTCAAATACATTGCATATTAAACTGAAAGTTGCAGTGACGCATGTAACTTCAGTTGATGATTAATTTCTTGAGTAATAGCTTCAAATATAAAACTTTGAGTAATCCAGAGGTCTCTTTAGTTAAATTCAAAATCCGTTACCTCAAGACATTAAGACCTTGTCTGGTCCCCATTATTTTTAAAATACATCTTTCTCTCTTATTTTCAACCACACATTCTTCAATAAAATAATATTACACACAAATTAAAAAAAAAAAAATCTTCTTTTTTAACCACACATTCTCCATCAAATCACGATTTCAAACTGCATTTTTGTCAAAAAAGAAATAATAAAAAAAAAAAGGTGCTCAAACATGCTCTAAGGGTTTGTTTGAGCTCCATCTTTTGGGAGAATAAATTTTGCAATAGTGATTTTTTTGGAGGATGTGGTTAAAAAATTGGGAAAATTTTTGGATTTACGTGTAAAACTATTTTATTGAGAGAATGTGTAGTTGAACGAGTATGGAAAAAATGAGTTTTTATAGAATGTGGCTCAAACAGGGGGCTAAAAGTGCATCTCAATCTCGAAAAAGTAAAAGCATCTAACTCATAACGTTGCTATGGTTTCCCCTCCTTTTTTGACTCTTTCATTGCAAAAATTCACCTCTCTTAGTACTTCCTTTCCACATTTTAGATTTCACATCTTATATTTCCATTCCCCATTATTAGAAATGAGAAAGAACTCAACAAAGGGAGAACGAGAAAATTGTGAATGGAATACTATTGAACACAACTACAGGCAAAGATTAATATATTCTGAGCAGGGAAATGAAAATAAATAATTGAACTTTAAACACATTCTTTTTTTTTTATAGGTAATCAATTCATATTATTAATCAAAGGATAATACACAAGATGTGCATTATCAAATTAAACAGGATAAAAACGAAATAAAATTAGGCAGCCCCTCCATCGGATTTAAACATATTCTTACAGAAAGCGTGGATGGTAGACCAAACTCATACATACCTGAACATGAGATACATAGGACAAACCAGCAGCTTCAATGGTCAAAAGAAGGCCATGCAAGGACCAAATCCTTAAACTAGCTACTGAACTTTTAGCAAGCGAAGATAGCGAGTTCACAGTAGTGGGCACTAAACTTGATAAAGCCATTCCTCCTGCACTGCAGACAAGATTAAGCGTATGAAAATTTTCTATGATTCACAGTTGTGGGCAGTAAACTTGATAACACCAAGAATTCTGCTATGTACTCGCCACATGCCGCTACGTACAGGGTAATTAAAAATAGGTCATTAAGAAGTGGTACACATGGCACAATATTGGCATGAGTTACATTTGAACAAGAATTTAGAAGACTACATAGAAAACATTCAGGTGATCTACTGAAAGTAGGGCAAACCAACACGAACAACAAAAGAAAAACAAGTGATTGAGTAAGGTGCACAAAACTTTTAGAAATGTTGTCAGCAACTTGATATTGATCTTGTCTCTTTCACTTGTAACGGGGCGGACATAAGTGTGAAACTTTGCCGGTTCCTTATGTGTTATAGTACTCATCACAATATTGGCAATTGTGAAATGATTGTCATTGTAGCTAAAGTAATACAGATGCCAGTATCAAACTGATTCTATGATGTAGGACGCAAATAGCCAGAGTTCTTTTACCAATCTTCATTTCTTATCCAGATAACCCTTTTAAGCTTTTAAGAAACAAAAATTGTGGAAGAAGAATGCACAAGAGAGCAGAAGAAAAAGACAGCACAGGAATTACTTTGCCAAACCAACAGTTTAATGGCATTTATCAACCTGTGAGGGAGAGTTAGAGAGATCTTTTGCTCACTTCTTGTGCATTTTGTTGAACCGATTGATCTAAAGCTTAAGCTATTAGATCGGGCCAAATGTATATCATTTTAATATTATATTTCCACACACTCCCTTGTGTAAGCAGGATTCATCTTTTTTCCATAAGCCTAAAATATGCACAATTCATATGAATGGGTGGCAACAAGACTTGAACCCAGGACATTTACCGGTTCTAATACCACGTTGAATCGCTAAATCTAAAAACTTCAGCTGTTAGATCGAGCTAAATGTATATTATTTAAATAATATCTTCAACATGTCCCCTAAATGATATACATTTGGCCCAATCTAAGAGATTAAGCTTTTAGATCAAATGGTTCAACACTTTTCATCCATATGTTAATTCCAAGTCTCATGGTTACCTGCGATGAATACAGCCAAGTGCAAGAGCAATTGAACCGGCATGGTATGAGTCCACAATCCCACCAACATCACCAAGAAGAAGTTTCATCTGTTGGTGGTAAAATTAAGTTAGAATAATAATAAATCCCTAAAAAGGATAGAAAGAGGATGGAACAAAAGAGGAATGGGGATAAAATGCAGGAATCTGAAGCATTAATGGATACAGAGCAGAAAACTTAAAAATTCAAATAGTACAGAGAGTAATGGAGTAGCTATTGAGTAAGCATCAAATTTATGAAAGAGAGACAATAATTTGTGATATATGCATAGGTTTTAAAATAAATATACAATAGCTAGCAGAAGTGCTAGAGGAGTAATAATCTACTGCCATATAAAATAGACTTTAAATCAGCAAATAACGATCTTTTGGACAGCCATGTGGAACTAAAAGTGAACTAAATCTACGTTGTCTTTGTCAAATTTACCAATCAGATTTGACAATTAATAAATTCATGGAGGACCAGTCATGTATCTGCAATTAACAAAGTAATTCTGGTTCAAGACCTCTCTTCAAGAATCTGAAGTCCTAGCTCACATGAAAGAAACTACTTAAATTTGAAGGGAAATGTTTCACAAAATAATTATTAAGCCTAACAATATAAAAGAAAATCAAGAGATACAAAACCCCAAAAAATACAGGATACTAACCAGTCTGGCAGTAAATACATCATTTCCGAGCCTCGCCAATAAGCCAAGCCCTTCCGCTGATGCTCTGCATTGCGATGCACAAATGTCACCTTCGGCTAGAATACTCTGTCATGATTTATTCCATCAGTTATGTCTAAGGAGTGAAAAAATACACCAGAATCTTTGAAAATTGCAGTTAAAAGTGGCAGGAAAACCTGAAAAATAGCCTGAGCAGCAGTCAATATCTCCATCCCAAGGGGTTCATGACGGTGGGAGAGTAAAGTCTGGAGAAAAGCAGTACACTAAGTGTTAGGTGAAAACTACAGGTAATATTAACAGACAAAAGATAACATTATCACCTTCAATCCAGCCAGCAACCCCACACATATATTACTGACACTGGCTGCATGCCAAGCTTGTTTCTTTCCATTTTTTAGACACTGTTCAATCGTGCCAAGAAGCGACAGCATCCCACCACTATCCTGGGATAAAACATAAAAATCAAGATGACAACAATCAGATATCTTCACTTTGACCAATGTCCATGAAATAGAAAGCAAAACCAGCAATAATGATCACTCACCTGAGAAGCAAACATGGTGCCAAAGCAGAGGAGCATCTGATTCACCAACATCTTGCTAATAGTCTCAGGCTACAGGAAAAATTACATGTACTAATGTCAGGAACCAAGAAATCAAAATTTTTTACTATGTCCTGAAGGTAAGTGGAATATGACCACCCTTGAGTTGGTGTGCGGGGGTATAAGACTGTATTATACCTGAGGAAAACTAGAAGGCTCATTCTCCCAAACACAAGTCAGTACGCCATCTTCTCCCCCTTGAAATGAACGAAGTTCATCTTCAAACCAGTCCCTAATTCATAGCCAACGTGAATAAACAACAATAAGAATTAGGTACAACTTAATGGTTCCTTATTGGGAAATGGGACGAAAAGAATCGTGAGAAGAACTGTCAATAACTAAACACAGTTAAAACTACTAAGACATGATAACATATGTACTACTGAAAAAGAAAATATGCAAGTTCCAAGATTAAACCTTCCAGGAGTCCAAGGACCCAGCCACGCATCTCTCTTGTCTAACAACAACTTCAAACAGGAGCTTTCCTCAAACCTCGAAGGTTCCCTGTTTTACATTTCAAAGCCAAGACATAGAAAGAAGACATCAGTTGATTTAAGAAACAAAGAAATGCGCACTGCACCCAATTTCAAGTTCTTGATGCAGCATATTTCTTCATCTTGAAGTAAAAAAGGAATCGAAGGAAGCAAAGTTATCGGCAGGCAAGGGTGTCCAGTCAGTGTTTACCTAAAAGGAGTAGTACATATCTGAATAATATGTGCATGGTCACTTCTGTATGAAGATGGATCTGAAAGGGCTTCATATGTTAACAACACCCTGATGATGAATACATTCATTGCAGGTTTTATATTTGTTTGTTCTTTGCCTGCTAGTAGTGAAATATAGGACAAGGCCCTGCTCCATATATAATTGAACTCTAAATTGTTAGTAAAACCAGCTCTTTCTATGGAAGCAAAACATAAGCTCAATAAATTTTTAAGGCCGAACAAAAATAAAAAAATAAAAAAAAGGAAAAATCCTTGTACATTTACTCTTACCTGTTAAGGTATAGTAACACTGGTTGAAGTAAAATTCCCTTGTTAACGGCATCAGAAGAAACAAAACATTTTACAAATGACATAAGTGCGTCAATCGCAGCAGACCACACACTGCAAAGAAGACACAAGTAATTTCATTACTGATGTTGAAACCACAAAGAGCTCCCAGACCAAAGAAAGGGGAAAAAGTAGAGTATGTAGTAGTACAGTATGTCAATATGCGTGAATGTGTTAAGATAAAGAACACTGAATCGAAAAAAAATTAAATTAAATTAAATTCAAAAAATAAAAAAATTACTAAAGCCAACAAACATCGAAGTGTAAGATCTCAAATTTATCCATACTTCGTAAGTTTTGATGTTACTAGTCGTCAAAACCACTGATAAAAATATATGCAACTGCTTTAACTTAGTGAGTATTCCTATGCTATTTTTTTTTTACTTTTTGATAAGTAATCAAATAATTTTATTAATCAAAGAATAATAAACAAGAAGTGCATTATCAATTTAAACAAGATAGAAACAATATAAAAGTATGCAGCCATTTTATTGGATTAGTAGCCGTAGCATTAAACTAAGTATAAAAAGTTACATAAAACAATTTTCTAATCTACACCGTCGTCTGTATTTAATCTTCAAAACAGTGCGGTTCCTTTTTCTCCACACACCATACATACAGCGAAGCCTGAAATAAGATCACAAACAAGCTTACTATTCTTATCTCAAAGCTTTCTCCTCCATACCTGCACCACGTCTTCTATACGCCTAGGCAACACCCAATCATATGTTAAGAAGCTAGAATATCATTTCACAGCCAACGAATACCATCACAATGAATGAACAAGTAGTCAATCTTCTCTCCATCCCTCTTACACATATAGCACCACTCGGTAACATAAAAACCTTTTCTTCGAAAATTATCTACCGATAACACTAACCCCTCACAACCGTCCACAGTAAAAATACCACCCGTGGAGGCAATTTACATTGTCATACTCTTTTTCAAGGAAATGAGCTCTCTATAGGTTCCAATAAGGATCTAAAATAAGTGCGAACATAGAAAATACCATTCCATACCACCCTCCACTTGCTAAAATCGTCATCTCTTATCTTGATATGCACCTCATGCAAGGAGGTCAGAAATCACGCATAATCATTCAATTCTCAATCCCGTAAACCCCTCCCGAAAACAATGTTCTAGTTGAGACTTAACATTATGTATAACTAATACATCATTCACCATATCAGAAGGTACCAAAGCAATGCGATGTAAAGAAGGAAACCCCATTCCCCACCACAAAAGTCAATCTATCCCGAAAATCACTCCATCATTTCCTAATATACCTCCACAAACTCACCCTATAAGAATCACATTCCTCAATCGAACATCAACTCCCCTCCATTACACCATACTTTACCCCTATGATTTCTCTCCAAGACCCCCGCCCTCATAAGAGAACAAACATCACCCCAATTAACAAAATGAAATTTCATCTCCTCCCCCAAACTTGCCCAAAGAAATTCCCTTTGGATCCTCTCTACTCTATTTGCCACCATAACAGGAATAGAAAATGACAAAAAATAAGTAAGGAGGTTAGAGAGAGTGGATTTAATGAAAGTAAGACAGGCTCCTTTTGAAAGGTACATACGCTTCCACCCCGCTAACCTTTTCTTCACCTTTTCTACAATGTCATTCCAAATATGTATAATTTTAAACTATGCACCCAAAGAAAGCCCAAGATATGACATAGGCAACTGCGCAACCCTAAAATCCAATATAACAACCAACCCCTCCACATTAGCGACCTCTCCCACTGGAATAGCCAAAAAATTTCCCAAATTTATTTTCAATCCAGATATCGCTTCAAACCACAGAAGCAAGAGGGCGCAAGTTCCTAAAATGCTCATCATCTGCATCACAAAAAATTATTGTATCATCTGCAAATAACAAATGGGAAACTGTAAGTGACTAATCGTAAAGCCTATAACAAACCCTCCCCCACCGCTTTCTCAAGTATCCTACTAATGGCCTCCATTACAATAACAACAATGGAGATAACGAATCCCCTTAGGTCAAACCTCTACTGCTCCAGAAATAACCCTCAGGGGTGCCCCTGACCAAGACAGAGAACAAGACCGTAAAGATACAAAACTAAATCCACTTACGCCACTTATCCCAAAAGCCACATCGCATAAGCATATACAAAAGAAACCCCCCTAGTTCACGTGATCGTACGCCCTTTGAATATCAAGATTACGTAACACTTCTGGAACCTTCAGACGCATTCTTGAGTCAATGCATTCGTTCGCTATAAGAACAGAATCCATAATCTAGCGCCCTTTCACATAAGTATTCTGAAACTTAGACACCACTTTCTCCAACACCTCCTTTAATCTATTCGCCAAAACTTTTACAATAATCTTGTACACCCCACTGAATAAGCTAATAGGATGATAATCCTTAATATTAGTCACTCCTGATTTCTTAGTAATTAGTACAATAAATGTCGCATTAGAACTTCTCAGGAACCTGTCACATTCGAAAATAAGTGAGAACATTCATAATGTCTGGTCGCACCACCTACCAACAAGCCTTATAGAATGAGAACGATAAATCGTCCGATCCAGGGGCATTATCATCATTCATAAAAAACATCACCTACCTAATTTCGTCCTCCTCAAATGGCCTCTCTATCCAACTAGCATCGTCCTCGATGATAGTAGAAAAATCTAACCCCGCCTACCCTGGCCTCCACTCAAATTGCTCCCGATAGAGATTACCAATTGAGTCCAACATCTTGTAGGTCCTCATAAGTAACCTCATCTACCTCCAACAATGGGATAGAATTGTTACGTTGGGTGGAATTAGCGACCCAATGAAAGAACTTGGTGCTTTGTCATCCTCTTTCAACCACGTGACCCTAGATTTCAGCACCAAGCAATCTCCTCCATCCCCACCAACCTCTCCAACTCTCCCCTTAACACTCCACGTCTCTCCCTCTCCTCTCCAACTAACTCTCGACTCTCCTCTCGCCTATCCAATTCTTCTATCTCTAAAAGATACTGATTTTTACAATAGTTTACATCACCCACCACCTCCCCATTCCACCTTTTTAAGTCCCCTTTCAAAGCCTTCAATTTCTGATCCAACACCTAACTGGGACCCCCTAAAATCATAAGAGGCCACCAAGTCTATGCTCGCTCCCCAAAACCTCACACTTTTAATCACATATTCTCAAATTTAAAAAGCCTTCTTCCACTACCCTCATATTCTCAGATAACGAAATAGGGAAATGATCTGAGTACGCCCTCTATAATCTCCTCTAAGTGACATTTGAATACTTAGCCTCCCACTCACTACTAACCAAGAACCGATCTATTTGAGATTGAACAAGTTGATCCCAATAAAATGAGCAAGTAAAATCTCTCTCAATCATAGTTGTCGAGCCGGTCGCCTTTTGCTCTTCCTCAACTATCTAGCCTAATTCCCCTGCCAATACAAGTCTCGTCTCTTTCTCAACCGACACTACACCCTCTACAGGTGGGATCGTGTCTGACGCACCCGCAAACGTAGATCAATTGTATCTAGTCTCATCAAATGTCACCAACTCCAGAGTCACAGTTCTCAGTTCCCCTTCCTTAGACCAAGGTTCAACCCCACAATATGCCTCGATCCCCGAGTCTTTTTATCCATATCCGACCTCATTAAATCCCCCCTTCGTTATCTCCGATAAAATCCGCTTCAATCCGTACGTGAGACTTACAAATGGGCTCAATCATTACCTGCTTATCTTTAGTTCGGGCCAAGTTTAATGATAACTCCTTAAAGCCCAATCTTTCATTGGATGGAGACTCATCCACGCCCACCCCACACTTATGACAACAAATCATCCTAAGGCCCGCTAGAGACCCACTTCCCCTAAACCTAAGTAGTTCATCCACTTCCCCTTTCTAGCGCCTGGACGAGGGCCCTTACTTCAGCATTATTCAAAAAGCTGTCACGTGTATCTTCTGCAATCATTTCCTTAAACTTGGACACCAATGGTTGACCCTCCTTGTTAGGAGCAGAAGGTCGTGCGCGAATATCACTTCCATGAACCTCCCTTTCCTTTCATAACAGCACCTGTTGATCAGCATTCCGCGAGGCCCGTATGTTTGCCGTAACTTCGACACCAGTCATCCCTTGTCGCTTGCTCACTTCAACTGTTTAACGCTCGACCTCGTCTCTGATGATAAAAAAATCGAAAACTGATGCCCATGAACTGATGCCCATCCCTTTCCATTCGCACCTTCCGGCACCATCACAAATCCTTTCCGATGCCTCTCCCCATACTTTGTTATCGTCAGATACCTACCTTGACTGTACACACATCATTGTGCCAAAAAAGCTCTTGAAGATTCATTAAACTTAGCAACAAAATCCTCCAACTTGTCGGCCACCCTCATCCACCATATTCACATCAAAAGGCCAAACCTCCCCATGCAAATTGGGTTTGATATCTTCGATTCCCATTCCATCAACAATACTGGAGTCGTTAAAAGACACTATGAACTCCTCCGCCTCCACTTTAGATCGAGGATTGAAAACCATCATACTGTTGGCAACTGCAGGGCTTTGATATTGTGCAGGTAAAGCAGCCAACAGTAAAACAGATGGGCAGGATGACCTGGGCTCTTCGGGGGCCTACTGGTTTTCCGACGTCGGTGAGTGGCAGGCCCACTGTCAAAGCAGTGCGTGCGCCCCGCGACAGGTTAGTAGTAATTAGAATGGCTTGCACGACCAGTAGGTCAGGCGCGTGGAGCATAAAGGTGGTCGGAGCATAGGAGATCGGAGTTAGGTCTCCTGTTCATATCTCTTACATAGCCACTGTATCTCCCATTCTACTACCCTGGTTAGAGGCACCTCAAGCCTCCAAACCACCACATGACGACGCTAGGATATCCACCTAGGGCTGCCGCCTGCATGTGTATTGTATGGCCGGATTGGCCATACATTTGTGGCGTGAGGCCAGCAGGTTGTGGGTGTCACAAGTGAAGATCGGATCGGGCGGTATTGACTGGGTGGATTTGGATTTTAGGGAAGGGATCTCCATTCTTGTGGAGAGGGACCTTTTTTTTCTTCCTATGCAACTAGTATTGGCGTGTAATCTATATGATATCTCTCAACTAAACATTGAACAAGGAATGGATGCGATTGCCCAGTTCGCCCATTCACATTGATCTGCTACTTGCTGCCCACTTGTGAAATGTCTCAATAACATATAGGTAAAAAAAAGGCACATTATAGTGCAAAGTTACCAGCCAAGTTTACACTATCACCGGTGCACGTGATAAATACTTCTACTGCATCATATTGTGCCTTTTCCTACAGATTCAAACATTTAATGATAATGTAATAACAAAGACAAATTGTACATACTCCTAGGGAAGCAATGCAGTTGCATCCTTCCAAAGGATCTCAGCTATCCAGAAACTAAAAGAATGAAAAATGCATCTTCAAGAAAGTCTATTTATGTGCCAACTCAAACCAATCGACCTAATAGAACTATGGGCATATAGTACTGGTGCCTTCAAACCAATTGAATCTCTGTCCTGCTTTCTTGACCTCGAATCAGTGTTGCATCCTATTTCATTAAATCCCCTTGTCCGACCACTTCACTTCTTTTCTCATTCTCTCGGTCTCTAACCAATTATTCGTTTCAAACATAATGCTACCACCTTCACTGATTACCCTCTCATATCATCTGTCACCTGTGAACTACACACTCCTCCTAGGCTGGAATGGAGGGATCCAACATTGCTGGCACTCTGGTCCACATGGTGTATCCAATTTTTCATGTACTTCATAAAATTTTCAACATGAGATCATCCCCGACAAGCATCCAGCATGTGTGGCGTGTCTTATTGTATTTACACTAGTTTAATTTATGATAAAAGGAGGCATGCTTACATGTCAAGGACAGCCAACCCATTTTGTAAATTTTGAAATATAATTTTAGAAACATTTTTTTTAGTTATAAAACATTTGGTCAAAATGTCAAAATAATGTGAAAAATTTTCAACGAACTTCATACCCTATATTTTCTATAACTATTATATGCATTTGTTAAGATACTTCAATTAGATTCTTTAAATAGGCTATAGAAAATTGGGTGAGATATTTCCTCATTCCTTGTTGTTTTGTTTCGTGATTCTTTGCTAATTTGTCTCTTCTAATATTAGGACACACTTGTTTGGTTTTATAGAAATTGTATTATTCTTGTAACTGCTACATGGAATAGGATGTGTATTTAAGCTCCTATTTGATTCTCATTGTTTTAAAACTCTTTTTTCTACAAGATCATTTTTAACTACACATTTACACAATAAAATATTCTGGACGTAAATCCAAAACTTTTCCTTATTTTTTAACCACACATTCTCCCAAAAATTACAACTCAAAACTCTTTAAAATGGAAATAATGGCCACCAAACATGGGCTAAATCTTTCCCAAAAATTCCCATGGTAAAGCCATACTAGTTTCTTTGGCAGTTCAAACAGCCTTCATCATTGTTTGTTCTTTAGTCAGCCTTCGTGTTAGTTTCAAGTCCATGGCCTCAAAATTGGTAGTAAAAGTAGACTTAACATGGAGCATGTGGAAGATGCAACGGGATGGTAGCATCCATTGGCCAGAAGCAGTGTCAATCATGAATATGGAAGGGAGTACTTGGTGTTGGCCAGCAGAAGAATATGGCAAGTTCAATATCTACTGGATAGTTTCCTGCTTCAGGGTAACTCCTCGACTTCAAACCGTCATGTGTTGAAAAGGAAAACTAAGAGATATTTCCCTCAACTCTCATCCCACGGGAGCATTAAGTCAAACAGTCAAATTCAATTTGATGTGTGATGTACAACAAGCATGAGAATACCATCCCATAATGGAGGATGTTACCCAAACTATAACATAAGAAGCTGGAGTGCGCGAGTTTTAGAGGTAAAGTGAATAGGTCGATAACATGAGATAGCAATGGTGAAGTACAGGATTGAAGTTAGACTCGATATATAAACAAGTTGCAGGTTTTATTCTAAATCTATCAAGTTCCCAAAACAGCTCAGGCAGAACAAAATGTATAAACTAAACACAAATGACTGGCACCAGCTGAACTATATATAATGGAACTAAGTACTCCTAAAGAACAAAATATCCAGTTAATTAAGGTCCTGAGCTTACACAATTGGATAATTGCATCTCCAAAGTAACCGTTGTAAGAGTTGGTTTTTCTAGAATGTCTAGCAGATAGTGTCAACGAACAGGTATTACATGATAATCTTAACAGAACATGATTTTAAACTAGCATACAATCATTATTGCAATGATCTAACAAATTGTTGGTATTTCTTAGTGTATCCAAAAAAATATAAGGAACACTTCACCTTTTTATTGCTTTTCTTCTGTTTATTGCTTCGTGATCGTCATTGTGATCGTGATCGTGATCGCGATCGCGATATCAAGACAGAGGTTGAAAATATATGGGTAATTGTATATTTCATTATGACAGTCAGACTTGATAATCAATAACGAGTGTTCTTGCAACTCCATGAACAAATGGAGTTATGTGGAATTTCAAATTTAATGACCTGATTAGGGTAATTGATGGGGAACAAAGATAAGAATAAAAGGAGTTTTAGTATATTAGGAAGAAATATAGTTTAATTTATACTAGCTTGCTTTAATTTATTATAGTTTTCTAGCTTGACTTAAATTAGGGTTTTATTTTATGTCTTTGGTTTGTTTAAACTCCATATTAAGAGAGTATTGTGCATTGTAATGATTAAACTTGATTATTAAGCCCTTGTTTGAGCCCCATTTTATCAAAAAATCATTTTTTTCAAAACTCATTTTCAACCACATATTTTCCAATAAAATAATATTACACGTAAATCAAAAACTTTTTCTTAATTTTTGACCGCACATTCTCCAAAAATCACTATTCAAAACTGCATCTTTCTCTCAAAATGGGGTTCAAACAAAGGCTAAATAAACAGTTACTTTCTCCCTCTAATTTCTGTATATTCTCTCCCTTTTCTTTAATCTTTCTCCCTCTCTTTCTCTCAAGTCTCATTAATTCCTGAGTGTTAATATTTGTTCATGAGCTTCCTACATGAGTAATCTATGGATAAGGCTTACTTTAGTTAGTTTTATTTTTGTAAACTAATTATTAGGAATTGATTTGGGATTGAATTTCTCATGTGATCATTTATTAGAATCTTGAAGAATCTAAGACAAATTAGCCTATTCTTCTGCTATAAATTCCATTGTATTTTGTTGTACGATTATTAATAAGAATTAAGGGTTTTTCTTCATTCATCACATACCATTAATTTAAAAGTTGACGATTGACCACCTGTTTCTTCAATGTGATGGTGTGCGTTGGCTGTGGAACGATATTCTGGCTGCTCAACAGATGAATTGGGTATTGTCAAGGCGTATAGAGGACACGGTGCAAGCATGGAGGAGAAAACTTAGAGACAAAAATAGTAAACTTGTCTGGGATCTCATTCAAGTGTGCATTATATGGTGTGTGTGGAGAAAAAGAAACAACAGCTGTTTTGAAGATCAAGCACGATCGACAAATCAGTTTAGGGAATTATTTTATCTGACATTGTATAATTGGTTTAATGCGGCGACTACTAACCCGATAGAAGGGTTGCCTAATTTTATTGTGTTTTTATCCTGTTTAAATTGATTATGCACACCTTGTGTATTATCATTTGATTAATAAAATGAAAGATTACCTATCAAAAAAAATTAATTTAAAAGTTTATTGTTAGATTGATGTCTTCAAATTTACCAACCAAAGAAAATTAGAAGATAAGTATCAAACAAGTAATAGATGACAAGAAATTGAAGTTAGCCCATCTCTTTAGCACACATGAATGACACAAATGTTTGCTTCCATTCTTTCCTTTCTTTTCACCTCACCTTCTTTTCATTAGGCGGGATGGGAAAACAGAAAATTGAAGTCATAGCCCTTGCTCAAACAGAGGTAGGAAGCAACCAAATTTGAAGTATACGCAACATTCCAGTTTCTAAACCGTGTGAAACTTTGAAACATACATCATATTTGAAGCCTCTTAACAATACAGCTTCACCTTTTTTCTCTTATTGATTTGAAAATACATGCTCATTTCATTTCAAGTATGTTCTATTGTATTTAAAAATATAAAAAGATATGAAGTCCAGAACACATAAAATTTAGAACCTAATAAACAACACAGGGCAGTTTGCAATGGGGGAAGATAAAGGTGAATATAAATTGGCCAACCTTATATTTGATATCAGATCTTGTGCTTGATTGATGTGGTGTTCTGGATTCCCACCAAATGCAGAAGCCCATAAAGATAGAATATCAAAGACTTGGTCCTCGAGCTCCTGCTTCCAATGCAAGTATCACCTTAAGAAACGAAACTTGGCAATGATACCAATAGCATCAAAATAGATATGGTCACCTCCTTTGACATGGAAGCCAGCAGTGAAGACAGAAGTATCCATCCAGCTTCTTTTTCTACAACAGCTGCTACAGGATTCCTACTAGATTCTGTCAGTAGGTTCTTGGAAACTTGAAGTATGGATGCAGGCAATCTGCATCCACCCACCCCCAAAAAAAAATGATTAGGAAAAATGTCAGAATGAAAGTATAGTTGGATGAATAAAGTACGGATCAATTACTAAGCTTGGGACATAATGACCCCCCTCCGCACCCCCAAAAATAGGAAAAAGAAATGGACCAGAAGAAACGTTTGAAGCAAACAGTGACTATAAACAAGATTATGGCAGATCCAATCAAGTTGCACAGATAACTCCTCACTTTTCTCTTGAGAGGAGTCTGACATCTCAATTTTCTCCACTAATTCTGAATCGCCATGGCATGTAAACTGTATCAAGTTGGAGATTAATATGAACAAACTTGGCAAAATTGAGACACAGGATGGTATAGAAAAAGGGTAAAAGGCAAGCATGGAAAGGTGTAGCGATCGAGAATTTTTATTCATGTTTCTTGAAAAACGTGTCGCTAAATCTTAAGCCCGAGTTTTAAAAGTAAAAACGCGTTCGTCTAGCCGTTGTTAAACTATTTTAAATTTATTAGACACGAACGCAATTTCGAATATTTTAATTCCTTATCGTTTTAAATCCGAATTTAATACGATAGATTATTATTTTTCGGGTCCAATAATTCATTAGTCCAAATAGGTTCATCGAAGCCTAATTCTTCAAGTCCAATTAGAAAATTCTTCCGGCCCAAATTTCTGGCCCATTTAAGCCCAAGGGATTCGTGCCCTAGGTTCCTACTGTTTATATACCCCCAGCTCCCCCCCCCCCCTCAACCTCACTCACGCAGCAATCCAACAAGGGTAAGAAACTCCAAAATTCCTCTCCTCGATGCAGTCAATTCCCAGCCCATTCACGTGTGATGCTAGAAAACCAATTTCTAGCATCCACACCATCACCTCCAACCTACAGACCATGGCACACGCCCACTGTCCAACCCGTGGAGCCACCACACGCCACAGTCAGAACCACCCAAGCTGCAGCCAGCCATCCCACACCTCAACCCAATCGAACCACCACTACAGAACCACCTCCAACACCCCGGCAGCCATCCACGCGAGCCACCGCACCAACTCCACCACTCGCCACCACAAGAACACCCAGCCCACCTTCCAGTCAACCCAAAAATCGAGCCCCAAATCAAACAAAAACCAAGAAATAAGAAAGCCCATGAACTTACCTTAATCCCGACCTACTTTCCAACCAGTTCGCCGCCGGAAAGTCCAAGAAAATCGAGGCTCCAAGCCTCGGTTTCCCTCCAACCCGAACGCCGAACCACCCCGTCACCGCCTTCCCACTGCCGGCGCCACCTCGCGACGGCGGCGCCGTCACCGTTGACCGGAATCGGAGGAAGGGGCTTCACCCCTTCCCGTCGCCTCCTCCCTCTCTGCTCTCGCGTTTGACGAGAGGATGAGAGAGAGAGTGAGTGATTTATTTTTATTTAATTTGATTTTTGAAAATTCTGATTTTAGCCCAAAGTTTAGGAGTTAGTTTATTTTGGTCTCCAAGTTTTAAAACGATTTATTTCAGTCCCAAAGTTCGTTTTTAAAGAAAGACAGCCCCAAAATTTATGTTTTAAAATGAATCAGCCCATAGATTCTGAAAAAGTCCAGTTCAGTCCCTGAATACTTATTTTCAGTTTTAACAAATTTTCAATTTAGTCCCTATTTTAGAAAAGTTCAATTCTAGCCCTTAAACTTTTATTTTCAATTTTAATAAATTCCAATTAAGTCCCTAAACTTTATTTTTATCGTTTTTAATCTTTAAAAATTTCGAAACACTAATTCAAGGTTTATTTTCTATTTTTGGCTAGACGAAACGTACGGACAATAGAGTTTGAGACTTCTTCCCGCTCCACTTTTCACGCAAATCGAGATAGATTGAGGTAGACTCGCCCCCATTAATTAGTTTAAATTATAATTGCATGTATTATGTGATTTTATGTGATTTATATGCTTTAATGCATAAGATGAAAATCTCTTATGAGATAGATTATGTTGTTATGCTTGTCGTAACTTATATGCTTAATTGCATGAGAAGAAAGAGAATCTCTTATGAGATAAGATGATGTTATGCATAACTTACTTGCTTAAATGCATGAGACAGACTACCCACACCCTATGATTTTAAAGAGCCTATGATTTTTCAAAGAAAATAAGCCCATGAGAATATCACTGTATAGATTGCATAATTATGTGTTCAATTATTCTGTAAATTAATTACTGGCGATGAGTCTACTGAGTATTTCTTCGAAATGCTCATTCCACTATTTTAACCATATTTGCAGATTTTGGAGACGGCCGAGTTTGATGGGCAGTGGTGATGTGGACGAATTAATATAGTTAATTATTTTTAATTTATTTTTTAAATTTCACTCATTTGAACGTTATGAACTTACCTTGTCGTTTCCGCTATTTAAAATTTGAGTTTAAAGTTTAATCAATTTTCTTTAAGTTAATTCTAATGAGGTTTATTGCCGTTAACGTTCACAAATTTTAAATGTGATATTTTTAAAAGTTAGTTATTCCGCCAAACTTTTCAGTTAAATTAGGGTAAAAAGATGATGACGTAGCATTCCGGGTCGGCGGAACTCGGGGCGTTACAAAAGGCAACACTGATGAGCAAAGAGAAGTAATGTTCTGAAACCAATTTTGGAGGGTCTGAGGTCTTTTTGTGAAGGGAATGAATGGGATGAGTCACTGCCACTGTTCTGACACACAAAAACTAAAAGGTTGACGTGTGAAATTTTCCTGTTCTCTTTTTGGAAGACAAGTGAAATTCACATTGAACCTACATCTGTAAAATGATGCAATGAGAAATTCAGATGAGCTAGGTGGGTCAGGATATTTGTTAAGCTATGAGCCTGATAAGATGAATCATTGTCATACTGCCCTCGATGGAGGTAGGAAAAATCTTAGTGCAAACTTATGAACAAAAGGCAGTGTCAAGGAACAGAAATGTGTGGATGCTGAAATTTGAGTTAGACAAGAAAATGAGGTTTGTGTTGGGATAAAACTGTTAAGAAAGAACTGGGACACTTCATTCCATCGTAAGGGAAAAGTATAATACATTTTCAAAATCAACGATGCATGATCAGAAGCTCTCCTCTATTGGACTTTTGCATGCAATCAATCGTTTCAAAACCCTGAATTTTTCTATTCAGATCCAATTATGATTTAAAATTAAGAAGCTTAAATCAGTTTGTATAATTGCATATCAAGGTTGTCCAAAGCACAAAGACACAGGATGACATACTGATTAACTTTGCATAGAAATCTTAGAGACTTTTGGTAGGCCGGGGATTATCTCGCCGAACAACTAGAGGACCATGTAATGTATTGCTTTCAAGAATTACTAAGGCTTTACGTAAGAAGCATGGACATCTAGGGAGACTGTGTAATAATTATTTAAAGCAATGGAAGGAAGGAGAGGGGGATATAATCTGAAGAGCATTACCTTGTTGGATACCCAAGAGGTAACTTCCGTGAAATAGACACTAGTGCTGCCAAAATTGCAGCTTGTCCATTCAGAGTGTCAAGCTCCCGTTTCAAATTAGATCCCTAAATTCCATGCACACGAAAGAATAAATGCAGCAAATCATGAAAAACGACAATCTACAAAATATAAAGCATAGTTGTAATGCTCTTTGTTCTATTAATTTTCTTCGATTGATTAATTCAAATAGAAACCACGCAGAACTACAGGAGCATAGTTCACTTACAAATGATAAATAGAAAACACGGGAAATATGTGGCGGTTCTTTTGTCATCGTACGGGAAAATGACCAAAACTAACATAGCATGTAATGGTTGCTAAAGATATAGTTAATTTGAATCTTCTAGTACATGGAGTAATGAAATATACAGAGTGGTGGCGAAAAAGAAATATTATGAGTCAACGGTTATACAATGAACAAATCAATGCATAATTGATACTTAAGAGTAGGTTTCTGTTACACAGGACACACTATCTTGGTTTCTTAAAATGCAGCATGAGCATTTCTCTTCATTTCCTTAAATTAGTTGGAAAAAAATGTCGAAGGAAGGTGCAGTAAGCTACTCATGACATTATTACTTTTCGTGCTTTGATATGATTTACAACCCTGTTTAGACTCTATAAATTTTACTGTGTTAAAAAGTAAAGTTTATGTTCAAGATAAGTTTTTGTAAGTAAAGATAATCGAATCAAAAGCACAAAGAAAGTGTTAAGAAAGTGTAAGAAGAGAGGGGGAGAGATATCTGATATAAATTATGAAAATAGCGGGGGGCACATGACAGTGTTTCTTCCTCCCTAGTATATTTTTCTTCCATCTCTTTCACCTCTAGCACGACTACCTATTCTCCTTTTTGACTGTTATCTAAGATACCAAATCAATAACTAATCATCTTTGCAAATGTAAGCCAATGTCAATAACTAATCATATTTTTCTTCCATCTCTTCCAGATTCTTAATTTCTGTTTTCATTCATTAACATAGTTTTACCTTCTCAAAGGACACATTTTCCCTCGCTGCACTAAGCATTGTCACTGCATAAGAAATTAAGCCACCAACAGAGGAGGGATCAACCTCGGCCAATGCACGAAGTGTCAGTGCAGCCTCATGTCGTACCTAAAAAAAAAAATCACTTGCGACGATGTTAATATAAAAGCAAATCAGTGACAAGATTTGAAGAGATGTATGCATCAAGAGTAAAGGATGGAAAGCAACTATGACAATTTTAACTACAGCATGCTATGCCACGTTGTCTTGCAGAAAACAGAAGAGTGACCTTCCTTCCTAACAAAAAATAGAAGTTCCATCTAAGGTGCCTACACTTGTCCATGTGATGTGTACAGATAGAGAATAGAGACAAAAGCCTTGGAAGATACATAGATTAATTACGAAATCTTCCCAAGAAATGAAAATAAAATCAAGAAGAATATGAATTAAAAAAAAATGGCTTTCCCCTTTCAGTGACCGGGGGATGGAGAGAACCCAAGAAATGAGAATGCCATTGCTTCCATCTCGATGTCCATTATCCCTTCAAATCTCCAGTATTCACCAACTCAACAATCATGAAGTCTTGTCATACTTCAGGACCTTTTGTACCACCTCCACTATCCCAGACAAGGATTGGATGCAATTGGTCCAGTTCCACTTCTAGCTCAATAGCTCATGCTAATGTCCTGATCAGGTACTGTGCCCATACCCAAGACCCTTCCAAATTCTTATACAAAACAAACTCTCAATAATGGAAACACGTGTAGAGAATTCGTGCTATCATATCTATAGAGTTCGCAAAACAGAGGTTACACACAATACCAGCAAACCTACTTCCAGTTGCAAGTAATTTCCAATTAAATCATTGTAAGAGTATTGAAAGAAGAATCATTCATATAGAGTAGATACGGAGGATCTATGACCATAGCAAGCATGGGTGGTTTAAGTGTAATGAGCTGGTCGAAAAGCATCTACAGCTAGATGGTGTGCCCAAAAGAAAGAAAAGATTTCATAACAGTAAAAAATAGAACTCAGAATTCTAAGTGAAGGAAGATCTCGAGAATCCTAAACTCCAAGTGGGATGTGGGATGTGACAGATAAACACCCCCACAGGGAATAGAGTTTTTTTTCAGTTACCAGATTAATGCATTCACAGGGAGTCATGTACTTGCCAATTTTGGGTTCATGCATTAACTTTTTATAGATGGTTGTATGCATCAAATTTCACTAAAATAGCAAGGGCACTGGAGAATTACCATGTTTTTTATAAATTTAGCTATTTAGTTAAAAGGTTTAAACATTTTTTTTCAAAATGAAAGACCAAAAACATCAGAAGCTTACCAGTTGTGAATTATTGGAAAGTGCTGCAACAACTGTGTCATCAAGAACTTCCTTGAATTCAAGTGGAACCTGCAATGAGCAAACCAAAGCATTATCATTACCTGGTCAGCGTAACAGTAAACTTGTTATAATTAAATAAATGACGTAATGATAGTAGTTCATCAAAGTAATGCTTTATATTCTTGTTTAATTAAGAGGACTCAAACAAGTAAATCAAGTAGAATTGCAAAGAGATTCCAAATAGAAGCTGAGGATGCAAAACACCTATGTACCAAAAATGAGTAAACCCGAAGCAGCAAGAACAGTTATTAGGCGTGAATCTTTTCTCCATCTTGTAAAATTATAAACAAATAAAAAAATAAGGCATATTTCCTAAAAACTGTGGATATATATGAATCAATTTGTAGGTGTTCAATTTCAGCAGCAAATACTTCATTATTATATAGCAATGCAGATTTCATTACATGTGGAAAACCGATGTCGATACTTCAAAATGTGAAAAAAGAAGATATTTCCGGATGAAAGAATGCAATACAAGAAATTATCCATTTGGAATGCTTTTGCCGGTACTCTTGTTGATAAAAAAACATAATTTTTTCTAATATTTTTCCTTAGGATCCCCAAATCCTAGGGGATGGGAGCAGAGTTCAGCCCCCTATTTGTTATCAGAACAATTGCAGTAAATCAAAAATAAAAAAATAAAAATAAAAAAAGATAATACTTTTGACAAACACAAGTCATGTATGGTGCCCAATATATTTGGAGAATTATTTTCCGTGACGAATAAGTAAACAATTTACAGCAAAGACTTTCAACATGATGCAGCAAGAAGTAAAGCTACCAAAAATGATTCACCTCTCCCAATGTTTTCAACACATATGCTAGAGTACGTAAAGCAGCAACCCGCATAGAAGGGGTGGAATCAGAAGACTGGAGCTGCAAAAACTGTCCTTGTTAGGCACCAAAATATGAAAACTGAAAATTTAGTGTGTCAAAAGCACTACAAAAAGGATGAGAGAAAAATAGGGTTAGTGTAGAAAACCTGCTTGCCAAGAAAAACTAAAAAGCCTCTCTGAGTAGGTTCACTCATCTGATCGGTTACACCTACTCGCAGAACGTATAGAACACAAGCCTTCAAACCACCAAGAGACAAATCAGGAGCTTTATTTTGCAGAATGCAATAAATTGAGATGCACAGACATGTTTTACCATGTGGTGAGGACAGAAAGAAGTTATAAAAAATTCAAAAAAGGTTTATAGACCCAAACATCGAAGTTCATCTTCAGAGAGCATTATATAATTTTTGTAACGACCCGGACCTCGCACCCAAACCGTTAGAACATACGCACTGTCCGCTTTGGGGTGGACAGAGCCCATTTACCCCCTCACGGCTTTGTATCGCGTTCCCCAGGATTCGAACTCATAAACTCTCCCTTAAGTATGACTTAAGGGGAATTCTGGTGCCAATTGGACACAAAGCGGACAGTACGTATATTCTAACGGCTTGGGCGCGAGGTTTGGGTCGTTACAATTTTGAAAATGGAAAACCCACCCATTTTTAAGTCTTCAGTTCGTCCATTAACTGAGATAAGATCAGTTGACTCAGACGGACTGTTTAAACTTTAACCTCAGAATTCATTTTCTTTTCTTACATTAACAGCTACTAAAGGTCTGTTTGGCACAGTTGTTATCAGTAGAGCTTTTGAATCTAGTGCTTTCATGAGTAAAACTTTTGAAGAAGAGCAGTTTTACAAAGTTTTTGACAGTTAAGTTGCTTATCCAAAAGTGTTGTGAACATTGAATTAATTGTTTGATAACTTAACAAAATAAAAGTACTTTTTTAATTTCTGACTTGTACATACTACACATTTATTTGACTAAACATTAAATATTTATTATATCCTAACAATCTATTCAAAATAATGTTTCAATTACATTACATGGCATAATTATTTTAGTACAAAATCACATTATTTAAAAAAATAAAATTGTTTAAATAAAATACGTGTAGGTCCCTAATCAATCTAAAAATTTCACCATATCCTTCATGATGATCTATGAATTATGCAGCATCTTTTTTTTTTTTTACTTTGCTATTATACCCTATGATACTCGGACTCGGGTACTGGTATCGGGTACGCGTACGTATCTAAGTGTCGGATCTTTTATTTTCTAAACTGTAGGATACGGGGACATGATTAAAAAAAGTCCAAATTTTGGACACGGGTACTTGGGTACACCTTTCAAATTTCAATTTTTTACTAATTCAAAATGTCATTTTGAATATACCAAAATCAATTATTTACAAAGAATGAAATTAGTATTGAATAAAGGGTTAAGACGAATAAAATAAAATTTTAGAGCTTAGTCTTCAATTATGAGAATTACTAAATGTTATATAAAATAGAAAATGAGGGACTGGATTGCAATTTGAACTTAGTGAAGCTCATTTTTATTTTATACAAACAAAACCCTAAACTATCGATACATAGAGGGAAAGAAGAAAAAAAAAGAAAATAGAAAGAAAAATGAAAGAAAAAGAAAAAGAAGGGAAAACTTAGAGTCGCCGCCTTTCTCTACCCTCTCGGCGGCAACGCTATGTTTATAGAGAGCGAAAATGGGAAAGAAAAGGGGGGAAAAAAGAAAGAAGAAGAAGTAAAAATGACAAAGTGTCCGATTGAAATTTGAAGGATCCGACACATATCTCATACCCATACCCATGTCGTGTCGTATCCGACACGGGTACTCCTACTATTTCGAAGAGTCCGAGCATCAGAGATTATACCAACAAATATATTCTATAACAATGTAATGAATTTACCAAACATATTTGCACTAGGAATCTCAGTAGTAATTAATGAAATATTTTTATTACAACAAAATGACTTTTTTTGATCTGTGAATTATGCAGCATCTTTTTTTTACTTTGCTATTATACCAACAAATATATTTTATAACAATGTAAAGAATTTACCAAACATATTTGCACTAGGAATCTCAGTAGTAATTAATCAAATATTTTTATTAGCAGCAAAATGACTTTTTTTGAAAAAAATTAAAAGATGTCATACATGTAGGTTTAAGAGTCGAATTTTTTTTTTTTTTTTTTTTTCAATATTGATTTGTAGGGTTTCAATTGTATATATTAGACATTTTATTAAAATAATAAGGATAATATTGTCAATTTAAACATTTCATCAACTGAGCATTTAAATTTCCTGTAGAATGTAGAGCTTTTCAGGAAGCCCAGAATTTGAGCATATCTTAATCAACTTTATAAAAAATAAATAAATAAAAACTGTTTTTTCTTTTTTTTCCTGCCAGCAAGAACTTCTTAATTGCAGCCAACCAACTATTATTTTAAGAAGTGTTTTTGCTTTTTAACTAGAGCTTTAAAAAAACACTCCCAAACACACTAATACCAGAAAATGGGATTGATATAAGGGATGGTGAGAGGCGGGAAGGGAGTCAAGTGATAGGGGAAAAGAAAAATAGTCACTTGTTGAAGATTTATAATACCCTTGTGATAGGAATTAGGATCATGGTGAAACGAAAAGAATTCAGGCATAATTTGGGGAACTAGCAAATTTTGTATCATGTTCCAAATTCTTTAAAAAATGCACAGTATTGGGATGATATTTTGCTGCTTGGGAAAAAAATATAAGAATAAAGAACTATGGGGGAAGAAAGGCCTTAGCAGACACACCAATCATCAAAATATCTCTGTCATTTGATCAGAAAGAGAAGTAGGCAGAGAACCTTATGATGATTTCATTCATTAGATATTTATATACCCAGTTGTTAAAAATATATAGCATGGTTTATTTAATTCTTCTAAGAAAAATATAGTACAATTTCTATCAATGAAAAGCAAATATACTTTGGTTGATGTCATCATGAATACTATTTCAATGTAACCACGCATTTGAAGGGCTATTAATCAGCTCCAGATATGGACAAGAAAGGTTTTGGAAAAGATAAAGCATATATATCTAAATATTTTTTCGGAGTTCTGTTCAGTGTATAAGCCTTTTAGAATATGGTTCTCCTTTAGGACAACCATAATGTCTTATATTGTGGTCATCTAAATATAGTTACCAAGGTGTATAGGAAAATTAATATATGGTTAGGACATCAATTGAAAAACATTCTTTGTCTTTTATGGTAAAAGAGATGTGTCCAATTTCAGCCCAGAGTCTATGAAATTTTCTATAAGATAAAGTACTAGCAGTGTCTGGTTCTCAAGAAAAAGACACTAATGATTCATAACATGTGAGCTAACTACATACGACCGTGTGTCCTGATGCTTGGGATGTCCTTGGACAAAGAACTAAAACCCACTAAATGGTTCTTGCATTGAAGATTTCTCCCAAATGAATGCAGACTGTCCATGGTTCTCTGGATTCTATTGGCAAACTTTTTTGGCTCCTTTTCCTTATTCTTTTCCTTTTTTTTTTTTTTTTTTATTTAATTGCACAATACTTGCATCAAAGTTACTTTGCTCGAGGTGAATAATTGAAATTTTTGTAGCATTAGTGAGTTATTGTCCTGTTGACATAGTAGGTAGTGTTTTCAGAATTGAAGAAAGCTATAATTTTAAGGATGTGCATTTATGACATCCAGCTAGCACATTCTCTATTTGGCTAGAGACAGGTTAAAGAATCCTTTAAAATCACTATCTTGATGCTTATTGATAGTGAATGTAGCGGTTGGTCGGTCAATTCAAAGTGGGGAAAAGAAAAAGGTTCTCATGGTTTATCATCCACTTCTGTTTTTGTCAATAATCTCTTTTACCCAAAAAATTAAACAAATAAATCATTTTCTCAAAGAAATTATCACTAACTTTCGATTTAATTTCCAATATCAAGTGGTTGAAGTACTTGGATGGACCATTAGAATTCTTTTATGTTTAAAAATACAAGTAATTATTGCAAAGAAAAATGGGGTCGTTAAACCAATACAAACAGTTCTTTGCCGACAACCAAAGATAAAATTATCACAAATAAAAATGACTGAATTCCATGCACATTAATGTTTCAATTTAGTGCCAGCATATTTCCAAAATATGTCTAATTTTTTGTCATTCGACTGTATTTATATTTTGTATTAACTATACATAGCGGGAGTCCTAACTGGAACATCGCCTTCGGGAGGGGCTTACAGGATTGGGAATTGGATGATTATGCGTTGTTTTTTACCTCCTTGCATGAGGTGCACATTCAGGTAGGAAATGACGATTGTAGCAGGTGGAAAGTGGCAGCAAATGGTATTTTAGATCCTTATTGAAATTTGTGGAGAATTCATTCCCTTGGAAGAGGGTATGGCAATGTAAATTGCCTCCACGGGTGGCATTTTTACTATGGACAGTTGTGAGGAGACAGGTGTTAACGGTGGATAATCTTCGAAAAAATGTTATGTTACAGAGTGGTGTTATATGTGTAAGAGGGATGGGAAGACGATTAACCACTTGTTTATTCATTGCAATGGTGTGCATTGGCTGTGGAACGATATTCTGACTCCTCAACAGATGAATTAGGTGTTCTCAAGGCGTATAGAGGATGTGGTACAAGCATGGAAGATAAAATTTTGAGACAAGAATAGTAAACTTATTTGGGATCTCATGTCAGGTTGCATTGTATGGTGTGTGGAGAGAAAGAAACAACCGCTATTTTGAAGATCAAGCACGGTCGTCAGAGCAGTTTAGAGGATTATTTTATCCGACATTGTATAACTGATTTAATCCGGCGGCTACTAACCCAATAGAGGGGCTGCCTAATTTTATTTCGTTTTTATCTTGTTTAAACTGATAATGCACACCTTATGTATTATCCTTTGATTAATAAAATGAATTGATTACCTATAAAAAAAAATTAAAAAAAAAAAAATTTACTAATCATTTCAAGGTTATCTTTCTGTAAGTAGATTGTAAATGTTTCTACATTACATAATGGCATCTCTTTGCTAGATATGTATTTCTTTTCTTAATTTTTGAGAAGTACAGATTTATTTCATTTGTCCCGTTATATCTAAGTTGATAAACAAGAAGCCTAATGAAGCAGTAATATAGGTTATGATCAAGGTGCCCTCAGACCATTGAGCCAAATTTCTTGTTTACACATGCTTTGCTTATTAGCTCCAATTTGTAATTCTGTCTTCCAATCATGAAATACCAAGTATAATATAACAAATACGTTTTAGAAATATGGCCATGATATGAAGAATATATCACACATAAGTATCTACAAGAAAAGATAGCATTGTAGTAAAGCCACATAATATATCACAGTATACCAGTGCTTGAGCATCAACAGATGTATCTGAACGAAGCATGTCCATGACTTGGAGAGCACAGTCTTGAAGCTCACTGTCTGGGCGAAGATATTTCAAACACATAGCCTGCAGATAAAATTGTAAAGATGAAAACGCCATAGAATCAAAGGAAATTAACATAGATGCTTAATGGACCCAGTAAATTTAGCAAATTTTCAACATGAGGGATTGAATATTAATCATCTTTATTCCAGTGTAAATCACAGAAATGCAGTATTCAGTTCTAAAAGAAGCATAAATGGGTACCATCCCACTCTTCAGAACCTTTAATGAATATTCATTACATAGAGAGCTTTAGAAACATAAAAATGGCAGAGAGTGATAGGTTGAATAAACAAATCTGAACAAGAAAATAATGAAAACTCAGTATACGAACTTTTTACAGGAAAATAAGAATTCTCATGTGTATAGCAAAGTACAAATCTGAAGAAGAAAATTAGAAAACTCAGTACATGAACTTCTTACAGGAAAATAAGAATTCTCATGTGTAGAGCAAAGTACAAAGATGGAATAGGAGTACCCAGCAATTGAACTATGATAAATAAATTACAACAATATCAATGCATATGGCTCTTCCAATTACAGCGTATATCAGCAGAAGCAGTCCCATAAAAGGCAGTGGAAACCTTAAACCATAAAGAGAACAAGCACTCCTTCCAAACTAAACCATTGGGAAACAACTGTTCTCGAAATTTTCAGCATTTCTCTTCATTGATACACCAAGTTATAGCCCTGCTTCGCACCACCAAAGTAACTTCCAACCTCATTCTCTCTCAATCCCCATCTCTAAACTAAGAGCATAGAACCAAACAGAAGACAACAAAGGTGTCAACAACCTACTGCACTACTCCCTTAAACTAAAACAATATAAATAGAGGCCATTTTGCATATAAGTTGAATAAAAATATTCCATTCTTTAAGAGAAGATAGTCATCACACCAATAATATTGTCACTTTTGCTTACTCTGCACACGAAACAAGACTCGTACCACTTGCTGGGCATTAAAAGATTACAATTATGCTGCCTTACCCAAGCAGGCGCAGAGAAGCTTTCATGTTCGAACCCAACCAAGGGATCTTATTGTTGCACCAAGATATTTACATCAAAAAGGGGAAGAAGTCATCCCAATGAAGAATTTCTTGTGCACTCATTCTTTTTATTTCTGGTGTCCCAAATGTTAAAGAAAGGAGGAAATCACAGAAGAACAAGGAACCAATAAAAGGGACAATAGTTCAAGAAAAACCAATAACCAAAATTAACCATACTCAACAATGCGCCGAACACATTGGGTGTGCAGGTGTGCAGGTTATCACATGTTTTCATATTCAAATCCCAAAGGTTCTTACCAAGAAGCCCACTCCTTTTTCTTTCTATTTTGTGGTGGGGCCAGAAAGCTATGAATTATGTTTAAACTTGTTACCCACCTGTAAAAAGCAAACCCATGATAAGGTAACGCCAATCCGGAGGTCCTTCGAGCAAAGCCCTCTAGCTGCAAGTTTTACCATTTATCAGGAGGGTAACTAAAAGTAAAGGGGTAGAAAAAACTAATAATATAACCTGATATCAAAATTAGCAATCTTGTGCAACGTTAAAGTGGGAATCATACAAAGTTAATCTATACAACCAATCTGCCCTCAACAAAGACGAATCCCAAGCTTAAAACAAAAGGAAACTTGTATAACAACAATACCAAGGTAATCCATATACCGATACAAAACGAAGTTTATAGTGAGGAAAAAATCTTAACAATGTTTCATAATGCAGTTAGAGATAAAGCACGGGGAAACTGCAGGATTTGATACAAATTTCACAAGTCTATGAGAGTTAAATCAATTCTTTTGGATATTTGTCTTGGTTAGAAAGGGGCGGACAGAAATCATCTTTCAGATGGGAAGTTAATCAATAGTGGGGGGACGTACAAAAGTTCACCAAGATGTCATCAATTAAATGAAAGAAAGTAAAATTAAAAATGGAACAAGTTAAGCATTTGGCACTCCCACTTTTGTGATGAAAAATAAATTTGCATCATAAATAAGTTGCAGAGTATAAAAGAACACAAAAGCCAACTAAATTCATGTGATCGGACCAGTAATTAGAAATAGCAACTTAACAACATCCTAAAGGCCCAAGCACGCCACATAATATACCTTTTAGAAATGGCAAAGCTAAGTGCCTCTGCAAAGCCCCTTCAAGTTTCTTACGAGTAACATGACCTTTTCCCCTTGGATGCACCTAATGACAAGAATGCTTAACCACAAGGATGACACAAGAAATCACATAGGAATCTGTGCAAAAGGAACACATACCTGTGCATCAGGATTCATTCCAAGAGCAAGCAACACTCCCAATGTCTCAGCAAAAGCATCCCTCACAGATTTCACTGGATCCTCAAGGGCCTATAATAAACAGAATTAAAACTGCAATATTTAATTTCTAAGCAAGGAAAATTATTGAGGATAAGGAAATGAAGCATAAGTGAAGCATGAAACAAAAGTAAGAACCTTGACACAGTAAGCCAAACAATTCTCAAGTTCCCCATTCCCTAAGCCTGGACCTCCAACATCTGCAAAGGCTTTCAGACATCTTGCAGCAGCTATTCTAACGGTAAAATATTTATCACCAACTCCTATCCGCATAATGACACGGAATGCCTCCATATAAGCAGAAGAAGAAGCATTCCCACCAGAACCTTCCAAAGCATTGCGAAGCATGTGCAAAGCTTCTTCTCTCACAAAATCCTGAAGCAATGATGATTAATACGTGAACATACCATAATTCAAAAACTTCGTGTTCAGAATCATTAGGAAATGAAAACATCTGCAGCACAATTCCTTGATGATAAAAATCATAATAACGTGTCATTTACATCTTTTGCTGATAAAACTCTTGAATGGAACACATCACTGGCCGTTGGACAGTGGCAGATTAATACATGCAGGTAGAATATGTGGTGCAAGTACGAAGGAAAAAAAGATATCTTGCTAAGCAAAGATTAAAAAGGCGAAATTAAGTACTGAGGCGATTTTTTTTTATGAGGCAAAGCGTAAGCCTCACAAAAAAAGTAAAAAAATAAATAAATCTAAGTAAAAATACAAAAAAAAAAAATACCAAGGTTGGAGCATATAGTAAATAAAATATAACCATTAGTTGTTTGAAGGCTGACTTTTGAATTTGTATTTTTGGTCTTCTATTTAGTTTTCTAGGTATTTTATTATTTTGTTTGGGACCAAAATGTCTTTTTAAATGGACCCTTTTCTTTTTTAAGAAGAGCCCTTTCAAATTTTAAATGAGGCGCACTCCTCGTGCTCCATGACGCGCACGCCTTAAATTTAGAGGCGTGAGCCTCATATTTTTAGCCTAAAAAATACCGCCTCGAGGCATACTACATGCGCCTCACGGTGCGCGCCTCACTACCGCCTTTTTCAACCATATTGCTAAGTGTGCCTTGATGTTCCATTTAGAAATACTATGTTTGGTTGAGTTTCTGAGTACTTTTGCACCCCTCCCCCTCCCCCTCTCCCTCTCCCTCTCCCTTTTTTGAGACAACTCATATTAATTCTTCATGGTATCAATTGTCTACGAACTCACCCATGGCAAATATATCCTTTTGCTTCCTAACAAGGAAAGAAGTCTCATATACTTGTAAGAAATTAATTCAATATCCAGTTAAGTTAAGATTCAAGAGTCCTAGGATTAGTAAAGACAACAGAAACACTCCATGGGTATTATGTATTAGTGATTTAACTTCGTACATCTCGTGGATTGATAAGGAGTATTCAATTAATCTGGGATCAGTTACACATTTGAATCCAAATTGAAAAAGTTCACAAGATCCTAGATATGACAAGTGTGTATTATATATGCATGCAGAGATTCCACAATACCAAGGACCATTACCTCATGAATCATGGTCCATGTACAACTTGGGGCCTAAATAATATCACTTCATCACATCACATCACTTAACCCATAACTCATAGTTTTTACAAAGCCAGAGCAAGAAAACATGTTCCTCACAATTCACAGAACTTGAGTACAACCACCAAGTTTGAGAGAGCTTATACCTAGGGTTGGGCAAAACTCCCGAATCAAATTGGACCGAACTGAACCGAAACAAGCGGTTCTTCTTAAGTTAAATACTCGAACGGGTATCTAAATCGAGAACCGACGTGTTCGGTTCGGTTCTCGATTCTAGATCAAGAACCGAATCTCCCTAATTTTTTTAATTTATTTATTTTAAATAAGCCGAGTTATTTTATTAGTTTCTAAATAAATTTGTTAATCCAAAAATACGATTTTCCTATTACTAATTTTCAATCCAAGTCCAACTAAATCAAATTGGCCTAAATTTTATCCAAATATGTTATTCTACCGTAGTGTCGTTTCTTCTGAAAAAATCGAATTGAAGCTCGATAGCGTCTCTCGTCATCATTGTAAGCTCGCTATCGTCCTTTTATTGTGATTTTCGCAATCAAATTTATGTAGAATTCAGCAAAGAGAGACGTAAAAGACACATAAGATTGTACTACATTATTTTATAAGAACTAAGATTGTACATGTCATTAGTTGAATTAATTTAGTTTTGTAACTATTAAAAAAATTCATTATAGTACAGAACTTAGGAACCGAACCCGAACGGTTCCATAATTAAATTTGGATCCGACAGTTCCACTTACTAAATACCCAAAATTTCGGAGAACCGAACCGGACCGTGCCCAACGCTACTTATACCACTTTTCGATCTTTTCTACCTCGTTCTCATTCTTGTTTATTTCTTTAGGCACCATTCTTAAATGTCATCAATAATATTATACACAAGAGAACAAGTGAAGCTTGCCACAGGAAATGAAAGGGCATCATGTCAAATGAAGCAGAAATCTACGGGAACTAAAAACATGATTACCTCATTAAATTTTAGTAGCTTTGCAACAATGCTAGTTGTTTCAAGTAATCCAGACGTAATTCGTCTTCCAAAATAGCGATACAATTCTCCCAAGCATTGTGCAGCACCTACATGTAAAATTGCCAAAAAAAAATGAAATTTGAGTCAAATGTATTTACATTTGTCCATCTAGGAATTAAAATACGTGGACTTGAAATGCCATTCTTTTTTTTTTTCTCTGTTTAAGGCAGAAGCCCTCAATAAAGGAAGGAAAAGGCTGAGATTACGGACTACAAAACAAAGAAATGTCAAGGGAAACTAGTATAAGAAGCTAATGTGCAATCAGAGCTAAAATGATGCATTATTAGTAAAAAAACAGCATATGCTTAATCAGCCAACTTCTAATTTCGAACTCCCATCTTGTGTCTTTTCACCCTTAAGAATCATGGTGCGTCCACTTGAATTGTTTTTGAATCAACTATTTGTGCGCCAAAAAAAAATTTAATTAATAAATCTATACCATCCCAAATGATCGTGAGAGCGGTGTGGGATAACAACCCACGTTATTGTTACACAATATCAAGATTCACACGCTCAAGAAAGAATTTAGCAATTCTCTCTTATTTGATTATATTGTAGAAAAAATTCTAGAAACATTATCACCTCATTCTCCTGCATTCAACACCACAATTTTGGCTTTGGTTACTAAGTGATCTTTTCCTGCCTCTCAACCACATAAGTTCTACAAAATCCATCCACAAGCTCCATGTTTCTACTGCCAGTTGGAGGAGGGTGTCTTAACACGTGGTTGCCTACAACAATAGTTTTAGCTGTATTCCTTCAATAAGAAGCTTATCCTTCTTCTCCATAAATCTAGAGTTCATTATGTAAATCCATTTTCACCAAAGGTCCAAGGAAATCAAAACTTTTGGAGGCACCGCTATCCATATTAATAAAAATCATGATATTGCAAAAATATTTAGATAAAATTCTGTTAAACTGAAAACAGTCTAGAATTGGCATGTTTTTACAACTTGGGAAAATAATAAAAATCCAAGTATATAAGAAAGAGAATAGGCATGAACCAGCAACTCGCTGAGGCTCGCTCTTCTTGCCATCAGAGAGAAATCCCTGAAGGGTGCTAGCTCTGGAGTATATCGAAATGGCATCCCCCTTTAGTATAATCTTCGCCATCGCCACTGATGCCAAATGCCGTACTGGCCTTCGAGCACCCAGCACCAGTAGAGAATAAAGTGTGTCCTCGCATTTCCTTTGCCACAGCAATATAGATTCCTAGAAATATCGCAAAGCCATCAATAGAAAACCTCACTTTGAACCCATATAGAAGCAAAGAATCCAGAGAGCAATTTAAAACGGAACTTCTAGATAATTAGCCCACCTCACTCACACAAAAGAAAAAACTGCAGAAAGCAATTTAAAATGGAACCTATAGATAATTTAATATAATTTAAGAAACAGAAATCATACGGAAAATTGTCAACAGAGTAATCTTTCCAAAAACCAATTGCCCAGAATGTAGTTATCCTCCTCTTTTACTAATTATAAAGCACTACCTAACAGCCAAGATTCGTCAAAATTTCACATCAAATAGATAACGATATTTTTCACAGTTTATTTTGTTTTCTTTCTTTTAGTATAAAGCTCAGTGTAATTGCCAAAATTTCAGATTTCATCAAATATGATTTTTTAACATTTGAAGAGTAAAATAAAATAACATCAATCCCTCAATGAATTTCAGCTCTACTTTACAAATCAAAGCACCTCGCAGCTGCCAAGAATTCATCAAACCAAAATCTCGATTTTGAAACACTAATAATCGCTCCAAAGTGAGTAAATGTAAAAGAATGCGGATGACAATCAGAATGAAAACGCTTGAACCCAATTACCCAGATTTCATCAAAACTTACACATTGAAACTGAATCGCTTAGCATATTGCCTAGAATTCGACAAATGCGAAGCATAATATGTAAATATCAGAATGAAAGGGACAGTAACCTTGGGCTCCTCATCAATGGCGGAGACGAGATCGGATAAGAGGTCGAAGCAAAGAAGTGGGTCTGGTGGCTTGTGGGCAGCTGACGCCACTATAGATTCCAGCTGCGCCACCAGCACGCCGAATCTGGACAAAGACACGTTATCTCTCACGTAATTCCTCGCCATATTCAAGCGAGTTGGCCTGTGATCCGTATGTGGGATGAAAAATTAAAAATGGAAAGGTGTTCGTGGGCAATGACAGTGTTTGTTGATTGGTTTGTTTCACTGTGATATAGCAGGGTGGTGGAGAAAAGCTTTTGGCAATTTTCGCACTGAACTGCCCAGTGCCCACATTGATAAACTTGAACCTTGACAAATAGTCCATATGTGACCCAGATGTGCGCCTATTTACGGGTTAAGAATCTTGTTCATCAACGGCCCATCTCTATTTGTCACACAACTCCCCAACTTTTTGTGAAATCTATCAATTTACGATTTAACCAAACGAAATCTTTATTCAACTAGTTTTGTTTAGTCAAAATATAACATGGCATGTCAAAAACGTTTTTAATACATTTGGTCATTCAAAAAGATTGTAATACCTTCTTATATTCAAAATGTTCACTGAGCAAAGCTACTAAGATTTTCGACTATATTGAACTTAGTGTCCATGTGAACAAAAAAGACTAGAGTGGTCGAACGGTGGGCTTGAAATTTTCTATTAATTTTGCTTAGTTTGAAAAATTTTGGGCACCTCTCAACTTATCAAATATTCTAGAGAGCACATTCTTGTTCTTTGATAATGATGTTCAACTCCCTATTCAATGCACGTGCACGTCCTAATTCTAGGATAATGTTGAAGCCTTTAATACGTATAATAATCTATAATTATGTTTTGTAAAAATTTATAAATAGTAGGTGTCTGCATTTTAATTGAAATCGATCCGAATCTCCCTAATCGAAATCAACAATTTTAGCCCGATTTCAAAAAAAATAAGGAATCGGAACTGTGGATACCTAGCTCTGAAACCTAATTCGTTTTTTATAACTTTTTGATTTTTTACAATATATTCGTCATTACCCAATGACATGATGAATGTGGAAAAAAGTCGAAAATATTGATTGTTATGTTGTTTTTACATTTGTATGTTTTTGTATTTCCTTATTGTTGATTCCTAATTTTTTATTTGTTTTTTGGATATGTAATTTAGTGTTTATACTATGCTAAATATTTGATGGTATTATGTTAAATATTGTATGCTATTTGGTGACTTATTTATTGTAGATCAAGAAGGTGTTGAAATATGTAGTTAGTAATGTTGACCTCAAAATTCAGCCAAAAAAATCCCAACAACCTCCCTATCTATCTAAACGTCATCTACACACTGCAAAAGATCGCCAACAAAGAAAAAGGACGGACAACCATTTGCACTTCGATAATAAAGTCAACTATTAGAAGGAGAAAAATAGTGTAAGAGAGAAAATGGGGAGGGAATTTGGACGGGTTAAGCTATTAAAAGCATACCTTAAATGTGCAAAGAAGTTACATATTTATAAGTGGAAATTACACCCTTCCCTACATTAAGAATCAGGAGTTCTAAAATAATGTGGGAAGTTTAATCTTTCAAAAATCAGAAGTTTTATTTTAATTAAATTTTTTTATGAAATAAATATTTCTACTAAATATATATACTACAATACACACATCACAAACCCTACCTCCCAATTTAATTCCCACCCACCTCTCTCTCTCTCTCTCTCTCTCTCTCTCAACATAACGCAGAGGCGCCTCTCTCTTCTCACCTCTCTCTCCCCGTCGGCAGAAGAAGCACGTCGCCATCATCAAAGACCAGATCGGAGCCCACACCGAAGCTGGTCACTGGGAGCAACGAGCGGCGCTTACTGAGATCGCCTTCTTCTTTTTCTCTGGGCGGCGCTGCAGACCTCCCACTGCAAAAGATTGTCGACACCGCAGCTCAACGCTCAAGACGCCACCACTACCATAGCAGCGTCGCTACTAGTGTCGCTGTTGCAACCTCATCGACCAGATTTAGTTTTGTGACCAATGGTTATACAGTGATTTTGGATCTTGTTATGCGATAATTGTGAAGTTATTTTAGATCTGATTATGTGGTGGTTGTGGAGTGATTTTGGGGTGTGTTTTGTTGGTAGTGATGGTGAGGTTGCGGTGGTGATTTTTGTGTCGGTTTGGGGTGGTGTTGCGCGGCATGAGAGCCGTTACTACAGCGATGGCGGCATCCGAGTGTGGTGGTGGTGGCGTTGTTGACGCTGCTTGTGGTGGTGGTTTGGGGTGAGTTTGTGAATTTTTTGGTAGGGGTGGTGGTTGTAGATGGAGAAGCAGTGGCAGTGTTGTGTGCGCAGTGGTGGTGGTGTGGTTTTGCAGGTGCTATGGTGGCAATGTGTTAAATTTGTTGTACGTAGGTGATGGTGGTTCCGACGGTGACGGCAACGGCTGTTGGAGGCTGTGGAAATGGATGTCTTGGTTGCTGAAGGCATGGTTAGTTTGTGTTGGTGTGGTGACGACTATGGCATTGGCAGGGGCGGTGGTGTGGGTTTACATCTGGGTGGTGGTGGTGGTGGTGGTGGTGGTGGTGGTAGCAGTGGTGTTGTGTTATTGTTATTGTTGGTGGTAGTGTGAGGGTGGCAGTGGAGATGCCTGAAAAGGAATTGTGACCAAGTATTGGTGGTTGATGTTGATTGAGACCGATTTGTGACCATAAAATTTGAGGAATTGTGACTAAAAAATTAGTCTGTGACTTATTAAATTCTGACTTGTGACTTCGGAGAGAAATTGTGACCTATTAAAATTCAGATTCGTGACTTCGAAATTAAATGTGATTTAAGAAATTAATCTGTGACCTATTTTTTGGTTGATTGTGACTATTTAATTGGTTAATCTGTGATCATCAAATAATATGTGATCAATGAAAAATATGAGCTATGACTAAGAAATAGCTTGTGACCTAAAAATTTGTTAATTTGTGATCGATTATAAGTTGTAACTGATAATGTTCATGATTTGTGACCAATAAAGAAATTGTGACTTATAAATTTTTTACCTGTGACCAAGGAAAAAATTGTGACCATAAAAAAATTTGTGACATTTAAAAATTTTAATTTGTGACCGAAAAATAATATGTGACTAATTAAATTGTGACCTATAAAATTTTTGAATTGTACCCGTTAAATAATTTTTGACATTTAAAAATTTTGATTTGTGATCGAAAATAATATGTGACTAACTAAATTGTGAATCTGTGATCAAATTATATAGATCTGTGACCTTAATATATTTAATTAATTAAATTCTAAATAAAAATTAACAAAAATCTGATTTTTGAAAGTTGAAACTTATTTTCTTATTATTGAATTGGACCAAAGTTATACTCTTACTTATGAAAATTTTCCTATTTATAAAGGAATGGAAATGGGCCATGGGGTTCACGGATCGAGTCCAATCTCGAGATGAGGTTATTTGATTGAGTCGATCCAATTCAATTAACATAATCAATCAATGTGAACCGGCAAATGTAAGATCCTTCATCCATGTGTATGTCATGTAATTTATATAGATAAAAATAAATAAATAAAAATAGTCCTCTAAGATTGAGTCGTACATTTATGTATGTGTTGAGCTTTACATTACAGGTTGTCAAATAGGCGAGGGCTCATGAACTGGGTCGAAAATACAAGATGTCGTGAATAGATGAATAGTTACAAATAGTCTTTGAGATACGGAGACTTACAATATGCATTTGAAATATTAGGTACCACGAATAGTGAATGATTTAAAAATAGTCTCCAAAATACAAGGATTTACGATTAGTGTTTTATATATGAACCGCTCCAATAAGTAAGGGCTTATGAATTGTCTATATTTGTTAAATTATTGCCGATATAATCATAAAAAACTAATTTTTCAAAAATTTTAAACTAGGGAACTAATCCTTTACATCCGATACAAAAGGGTATCATAACGCCCCCCCTCCCGAAAAACAATGTTCTCAGTAAGGGTGAGCGAGATTCAATTTGGACGGTTTCTATTATATTTTCAATTCAAACCATTTCTAGTGATTTGAATTTTTTTAAAACTAATTAACTAAATCAAACCATTATTTGCGGTTTGATTCGATTTTGATCTGTGTTTTACTAATTAGTGCATTTTGAGCACTTATTTAAGTCATATTATTAAATTTTTATATTGTCAAATTATTAATTTCTAATTAACTTCGGTTAATTTTTGTTTATTTCAGTGTTGGAAAGGGAAAGAATGATCAATTGGCCATTAGATGGAAAGTTTAGGTATCAAATTCCATACTTTGAAAATTGAAGGACTTGAAGTGAAGTAAAGAAAGACATGACTAGCACTATTATTTGAATTCGAGGACTGGAGTACATTAATGGAATAAAGTGAAGCATCGGAAGTTAAATTACAATTAATTGGGCCTACACCAATTGTAATGTGAATGGAACTCAAGTGGGCTTGGAATAGTGGTGGAATTGTGAAGGGATGAAAATTGGGGGAAAAAAATCATATTTAAGATGTTATCTTTACCTCAATTCAAAAATCAAACAAATAGTTTAAAAATTCAAAAATTAAGTATGTATTTAATTAATTAAAATTATTTATTAAAGAAATAATAAAGTCACGATTATGTGTAAGTCACATATTCATAATTTTAGGTCACGAATTTATTTACTGGTCACATATTCATAATTTTAAGTCATAGATTCATAATTTTAGGTCACATACGCCTAATTATTGGTCATAGATTAAAAATAAATATTTTAGGTCACAGACGCCTAATTTTAGGTCACATATTAAAAATAATCTGTGACCAACACATAATTTTAGGTCACAGACGCCTAATTTTAGGTCACAAATTCATAATTTTAGGTCACAGACGCCCCCACCCGTCACCGTCATCGTCATCGTCACCGCCACCGCAACCACAACCACCACCACCACCACCACGACACCCACCATTGCTACCCAAAATCAACACAACCACCATAGCCACCATCAATGCCATCGCCACCCACAACCACCTGCACGACTATCATCCAACCACCACTAAACAACCACCAACACCACTACTACTACACCACCACCACCACCACCACCAACACCGCCATCTCCACCACCAAACCACCTCAAAAATTAACACAAAATCACCACAAACCATCACAGAAAAATGGCACAAACCACAAATCCATCTCCGCCACCGTGCACAGCGGCGCTCAGAGTTATGAGCTCATTGTTTCACGACGAGGTTTGAGCACCGCGCCCATCGACGACGAGATCTGAGCGTCGCGCCCATCCACGACCTAATCGTCGCTATGCGCAGTGAACTCAAGCGCCGTTCAGCGGCGATAGGTTCGCCGGGTTCGCCGTCGCCGCCACCAAGATTGTACAGACAATGAATGAATGGAAGAGGACGGCCGGTGAAGTGAAAAAACGGTTTGAGAAATTGTAGAGAGAGAATGGATAGAGAGAGAGAGTGAGAAAAAATGGGTTGAAAATGAAATTAGGGTTTGTATAATTTTTATATATTAATTATAGTACCTGATTTTTGCACAAGGAAAATTGACCCCTGATTTTTGAATTGGGTAAACATAACCCCTGACCCATATAATTTTCCCATGAAAATTCTAATCAGACCACATACAGGAGACAGAATTGGAGAACGGTAGCTGAGGTTTAGCATATATATATACACACGGCAAACAACAGAAATTGGGGAGTATAATTCTATATGCACGCAGAGACAAAAAAGATTGAAGGGGAAACGTACACGCACAGAAACGAGACACGAAAGACGGCAGCAGCAAAATAATTATTTCCAGATTTTTGTAACGATAAGTTATCAATAATTGCAAGGGAATTAATCACGTTCGTTAATTTTTGGTGATGTCTTTTATCCTTTATCTGTTTAATTTCACTAACTTATTTTGTGCTAGAATTACAATGAAACTTGTATAACGAACCTTTAACTTTTGAATTTTATTTCTTTTTTATATTTAAAGTACGTTTTCAATTCTTGAATAATTGACATTGATTTAATTTTACTAAAATTATATGTTCAATAGTTGTATAAATTTTGTGGCTTGTTTTACTTTCAAAAGATTGAAAATAAGTTAAACATAGTGTCAATTGTTGCAAAATTTGATAGGGGATAAAAATATACCGCTACATTCAACGTGATCTTTAAGTATTCATAAATCTTTAACACATTTTTATATGTTCACATTCGTCATAAAAATATAGACATGTCACATATAAAAATAGATTTAATTATACTCAAGAGATATTGTTAAACAAATTACGAATATCGATCTTCATAATTGAATCATGTTTTCAAATTGAAATGTCTGTGGTTAAAGGGGATTGATATAAGGGAATTTGGGATACTAGTACGCTTTTCATCATCAAATTTTTATAAAACTTGCATTTAATTATAATTATGTATTAATTATAATTAATTTATGTCATACATTTATATATTATTAAATGTTTAAATTGTTTCAGTTGAAACTAAGGGTCCGTTTGATTGCAATATGGAATTTGGGTGGAGAAAAAACGAATTACAGGGAATTGAATTGCCAAGAAATTGTTTTACCGAGAATTGTCAATTAATTGTGTTTGATTGGTATAATTTTTCACCCTGAAAATTTTGAAATTTTTTATTTTTTGGTATTCGTTTGACTTTATTTTTCATGAAAATTGTTTATTAAAATAATAAAATTTGTTACAATTGGAGATAGAATTTGCTTGGATTGTCAAAAAGAAAAGTTGAAAAACAAAAAAATCACCAAAATAGTGGGAAATGGAATTCATCAAAAAGGTGAAAATGGTGCATGTGTGAGGTAAAAGTGGAAAATATTATTTTATGGATTCCATGGAAAACATGGCATATTAAACAGACCCTTAGGTTAATTCGAATTTGAGCTAGTACAATCCATTTACTATTTGTTAACGAACCATACATTTGCGATAGTTTTTATCGGACAATAATTCGTGAATATTTACCTGTCGACATTATAGTAATATATTTAAAAACAAATTAACATATAAGTTTAAACGAAAACAGATAGTATGAAATGTTAAATTATATTCATATTTTTCTGGAATTCAAGATACAAACAAAAAGACAAAAAATAGTGGCAAGTTAGTATCTAACAAGGGGTTAATAGCTTTTATAGGAGTATAAAAATTACCTTCTAACATCGCATTTGACAATAATTGGATCAATATCCCCTACTATAACACCTAATTTGACATCTATAAAATATACAAATATCAAAGTATTCATTAGTTCTCGTTAATGATATTGACAAGCAATTAAAATACAATAGGCATAGAAATATCAAAAATTGATAATAGAAAATAAATGTCACACATTCTACAGCTTTTTTCGAGTAATCCAATGCCTCATAATCACTATAAAAGTAGAAATCGCAAGTTCACGGGGTCGCATTCAAGTAATAAAGTAGACATTTTGAGTCCGAACTGTCGATCCCTCTAAAAATGTACATTTTCGATTACACAACTTTAATGATTTTAATTCTAATTCTACAGCTTTTTTCGAGTAATTCAGTGCCTCATATTCACTATAAAAGACAAATCGCAAGTGCACGGGGTCGTATTCAAGTAATAAAGTGGACCTTTTGAGTTCGAACTGTCGATCCCTCTAAAAATGTACATTTTCGATTACACAACTTTAATGAAACATAAATACTCGGTAATTTTGGAGGAAAACGTGGTTGCAATTCATAATTTCACTTAATCTTCGTATAATTAATTTATCAACAGGTTAATTAACAAATTACTCATTTACGAAATTAGACCCGATCTTCCAATTTTAATTAATTACCTCTCTCAAACGAAATTAATCATAATTGATTGGTTTAACCTACTATATATCTACGTCGATTAAAATCAAACAATCACATTAAATTTTTGTGAAAATAGTTCAATGGGTAACCTAAAATTGGGGTTATATCTCTATTCCCTACACAAATTTGTGGTTTCTTCTATTTGGTTTAAAATGTACAATATTCTCTCAAATAATATACAAATCACTAAACAAAATCATTCATTGGACACATAAATGAAAATAAAAGAAATACAATAGTAGATACATATGAAAATAAGCATTTTAATTTTAAAAGGCAAATATAAAAATTAATTAAAGTTAAGTTAACTTCAACCACAAATCGCAACAATAAAACTTAGTCTATGTTATATAAAATGATGGAAATGAGAATCTTTATAACAATACATTACAAGCTTAGCAAAATAATGAAGAAAATACAAGATAATAGGTAAACCCTTTTTTTGAAGCTTGATCTTGACTTTCTCCAAAGCTTTTCCAAATCTCTTTATAGTTCCTCCTTGTGCGCTAGGTTGTATCTCCAAAATACCAAAAGAAAATGGAAAGAAAAAGAAAAGAAAAAATAATGAAAGGGAAGAAGAATCCTCAGGTGTTTCCCTTTTTCCATTTTTAAAAAGGAAAAATTCATAAGTAAGAGCATAAGTTTAACCCATTTCATTAATAAGAAAACTAGTTTCAAATTTCAAAAATCGAATTTTTATTAATTTTTATTTATGATATAATTAATTAATTATATAATTAAACAATTAAATATATTAAGGTCACGAATTTATATAATTTGGTCACAATTTCACAATTTAGTTAGTCACATATTATTTTTCGGTCACAAATCAGAATTATTAAATGTCACAAATTATTTTACAGTCACAATTCAAAAATTTTATAGTTCACAATTTGTTCATTGGTCACAGATTCGCAATTTAATTAGTTACATATTATTGTTTGGTCACAAATTATTTTACGATCACAATTCAAAAAATTTACAGGTCACAACTTCTTCATCGGTCACAGGTAAAAAATTTATACGTCACAATTTCTTTATCGGTCACAAATCATAAACATCATAAGTCACGACTTATTAAACATTCACAAATTATCAAAATATCGATCACATATTAACAATTTTTTAGGTCACACGTTATTTTTTGGTCACATTTCATCTTTTTCGTTGGTCACATGTTGTTTATTGGTCACAGATTAACCATTTAATGTTCACAGTCAACCAAAAAATGTGTGACCACCACCTCATCACCACCACAACCACAACCACCATTGCCGCCTAACTACCACCAACTCCTGATGGCAACACCGTCACCTCACAAAACACCATCACCTCTGAATATTGATAGCACAATTGCTAGATCTACGACCACATCCACCATCGCTAGATCCGCGACCACAGTCATCACCGCAACACCGTCACCACCACCACAATTTATATGCACCACAAACGCCGGCAACGAGGGCTCGTGGTGTGGTGTGGTGTCGGCCGGAGCAGATCCTTCATCAGCAACCACTGCTAGACCACTGTCGCCGCCAGATACACCGCCATTGCCACCGCCACCAACTCCAGATCTACCATCAGCAGCGCCCGATCTACCACACCACCGCCACCAATATAGCAGCCGCACACAGTAGCACACACACCCAACCACCGCCACCAACGTAGCACACGCACCCAACCATCGGACCCACAAAACCACAACAACACCGCGGCACATACATCACCTTCGTACCCCACCAATACTCTCTTTTCCCAACATCGAACCGCACATCTCCACCGCAATCGCAAAACCAACATACTATAAAAAAATGGATCTAAAATCGTAAAACCACCACAATCGTAAAACCACCATTGAATCGTCAATCACCACCACACCACTCATAAATTTAAAAAAAAGGAAAATGAAAAATAATGGATCTGCACCATGATAATCGTTGAATTGACAGTGCTAGCCACTTGCTCCTATCGTAGAGTATTACCGTGAGATTGTGATGACGGCGTCTTCGGCGACGATGATGACCGGTGTTGTGGTGGTGCTGCAGTGAGAGACCTAGAAACTAGAGAGAGAATGGGAGATTGGGGAGAGAGAAAGTAAATTTTAATTAGTTTTGATGGTTTATTAATTTTGTAATATAATTATTAATATTTAAAATATATTAATTAATTAATAAAATATCTGATTTTTGTATAAGTAAATCTTGTATCTTATTTTTTAAAATTGGATCTTGAAAAGTAGGCCAATATGTAATTTCCACTTTTTAAAACCCTCAAAACCTTTCAAAAATTGCAGCCAAAAATTATTTGAAATGGATTTGGGCATAAATGGGATGTTGCGGCGCCTCTTAACTGTAAAGGGTCAGTAAGTGGGCACCTAGGCGCTGCAATAGTGGCGCCTAGGCACTGTCCCTTTTTTCAGCAGTTTGCAGCTCAGGTCTTCCAATATTTGTGCACTGGGTCCCTCAACTATGATTTTGTACATTTTGGTCCTCAAAATTTTAATTTTCTTTCAATTACACCTTCCAGAAATTGCAACCCGAGTTCTTCAACTTCTCGTCATTGTGCAATTTGGTCCCCAACTTCATGTTTTGGTATACTTTTGGTCCATTTATCTCCCTTTTGCCTTGTTCTCTTTTCATTTAAGGTTTATAGCCTACAAAAGCCAAAATTACTCAATTGTTAGTCAATATCCACTCTTTCATCAATAATAAACATATTTACATATTAAATAAGTGTGCAAAAACACACTTATCAAATACCCTCAAACTTAAATCTTACTCATTTGAGCAATATTATCTACAACACAATCAAACAAACATAATAATGATCATAACATTAGATAGCTTGCCAAAAACATCGAAGAGTGTAAAGTTGTATAATCAATTCACAAATATGCTCCAAATACTGTTAACAAAATAATTTAAGCTTATCCAACATTCGATCTGCGTATGTATGTGCATAATCACTTTCAGTTATCATCAAAATTAGGAAAAATTTGCCAAGACGGAAAAATCTTCAAATTGGTTACAACCCGATTCTTTGTGGTCAAATATTTCTTTTCCTGCTCGTGAGATTTACACTCCTCAAATAGCTATTTATTTTTCTTTCCTCGGCTGTAAATCTAAGAGTTGCTCTCAATTCTCCCATTTTTTTTTCACTCTCGTTCGGTTAGGTCTAACTAGCAATATTAACCTCTAATCGTGTGATGATTCTTCACTAGATGTTTCGACATTTAAGCTTATATTAAGTAATTCAAATCCACTAGTTATCTAGACTCAAATATCAAATACAATTGCGCAATAACATTTTTTTTCTTTTTCAATTAAATATCATATTTTACCTCACACCCTTAAACTTTCTTTTTGACTCTTATTGGGAACTTTAGGTCGATAACTCCCCGGTTATTTAGACCAAAGGGTACCAAATTTCTAAATACCTCAACAGACTTAATAACTCAAGTAAAAAAAGCTATAAAGCGAGGCCCATGATCCAATAAGTGCAAGGGAAGAATTCAAAAGTAAGGCATTAACTATGCACACTTCAATTTTCATGTTTCAAGTTGCCCAAATGCAAAAATCGGGTTTTTATTTTTTAATTAAAAATATTTTATTAATTAATTATAATAAAGTTAAAATTATACAATTAATGGTCACAGTTACATAATTATAGGTCACAAATTATTTATAAGTCACAAATTAAAAAATTTATAGGTCACAAATTATTTCGAAATTACAAATCAAAAAATTTATAGGTCACGGATTATGTCGAGGTCACAAATCAACAATTTTATAAGTCACAGTTTATCGATCAGTCACATATTTTCAAATTTGTTGATCACGAATTATTTTGAAGTCACAAATCAAAAAATTTATAGGTCACAGATTATTTCAAGATCACAAATCAAAATTTTTATAGGTCACGAATTATGTTGATGTCACGAATCAACAATTTTATAAGTCACAGTTTATCGATTGGTCACATATTTTCAAATTTGTTGGTCACGGATTACTTTTTTAGTCACATATTATCAAATTTTATGGTTACAATTTAATAGTTAGTCACATTTACCAAACCCCGACCCCAATCCCAATCCAATACTTGGTCACAAACACCACCCCACCACACCACACCACACCACCACCACCGTATCTAACCACAGCATCACCTTCACCACCAACAAGAACTGAGCCACAATTTGTCGAGGTCACAGTTTAATACTTGGTCACATATAACCAAATATTAGGTCTAATACCATCGTCAACCAACATCACCACCACCGCACCTGCCATCACCATCATTAACCGCCTCCACCATCGTTGACCACCACCACCACCACCGTCAACACCTCTACCTACACCACCACACAAACACACACCGCTGCCCAAACACCATGGCAAACACCACTCATATCCACATCCACACTGCAAAGCCACTGCCACAGCTGCCCAAACACCATGGCGAACACCACCCACATCCACATCCACACGGCAGAGCCACCGCCACCATACCCACAGCCACCAACCACGACCTCCACCGTCGCCTTTGCCATACCCACAGCCACCAACCACTGCCACCGCCACCACACCATCGTCTCCACCGCCAACATGACCACCGTTAGAAACCACCACAGCCACTAGGACCAAATCACAGCCAGAAACACCACAAACACACCCAACAATACACCAATCGGCTTCCACACACAAAAAACCATAGAAATCAACACACTTTCCATCACCACCACCTACACACACAGAAACCAGGACCTCTTCCATTGCACTACTGACCATCGACCAACGTTGTCGCACAACGCAGCCTAACGACTCCGCACCTCGCCGCTTTGCGTGTTGAATCCGATGCTCACAGTGGCGCTCAGATCGACTGCACGAACAGTAGTCGAACGGCAGCAGTGGTTGAGATCTGAGCGCCGAATAGCAGCAGCGCTGCTCGAATGCCGGAGTTGCCTCTGCTCGCGGCACCGGAAAGTATAGGTTTGAGAGATGTCGCTGCGCCGCCGGTGCCGTGTAGCCAGAGATCACGTGTTGCCGGAGAAGAGTAATCTAGGGTGGAGAGAATGGAGAGAAAGAGGAGGTTAGAGAGAGAAAAACGTGAGAAATAATTAGGGTTTAGAGAAATTGGGAGAATAATTATTATATTGACACCTGATTTATGAATAATGAAACTTCAGCCCTGATTTTTGAATTGTAATCTTTAGGTGCGTGGAATTATGTAATTTCCACTAAGTGCAATATCATTTTTTAAGCACAAAAAATAAAAAAACTACATGGGCTTGAGATCCCTAGCATATGATTATTACCTAACTTACTTAGCAAAAGACACTCCACACAAATATTTTAAACATGCATAGAATCAACACACTTCTAGATAATATCTTTCACTGGCTCGACCATCCCCGACTCATCTCACAATACGGTTAAGTGAAAGAGAAATTGATATAAGTTGACATAAATTTTCAAGCAGCTCACAACTTAATTCTACCAATTCAAAACTTTTTTCCATCAATCAAAAATTTTCATATCTACATAATAATTAATCATGACTATCGTGCTTAAAGTAACTTGGGATCTCACATGGACAAGCGAAACTTTTGAAAAAAATTAGACATTAATAGTATATTTGTCCATAACATATGAATCAACAACATATTTAAATATTAGACCATTCTAAGTGGCAAGACTATCTAATATGTCAGCATAAACTCATAAACAATTAAAGCACAATCATCTACAAACTCAAATCATACATTGTCCTCAATGTGTAAAGAACAAGATAAAAGAGAAGACGTGATAACAAAACTTCCATGATTGGACATTCGGTGAAGGGGTACCAATACTTGACTTGGACTTGCGATGTTTTTAATGAACTAGGGAAAGTGACCTTCTCATACACCAATTTACTCCCAAACTTGCCTTGAAACCATGGGTTAATTACCCCAATAGTCATTGAACTTTCAGGATAATAACCTAAATGGTCACTGAACTTTAAGAATCACTTAAGTCATCACTGAATTTTGCAAAACGTTTCTACGGGATCATTGAACTTTGCAAAAGGTTTCTACGGGGTCACTGAACTTTAAAAATCACCTCATTCATCACTAAACTTTGCAAAATGTTTCCTAAGAGATCACTGATTAGGAAACATTTTGCAAAGTCCAGTGACCCCGTGGAAACCTTTTGTAAAGTTTAGTGATGAATGTTGTGATTTTTAAAGTTTAGTGACCTTGTAGAAACCTTTTGTAAAGTCCAGTGATGACTTAGGTGATTTTTAAAGTTTAGTGACCCCGTAGACCTTTTGTAAACCTTTTAAGGGAGGAGGGATGTAATACCCCAAAATTTTATGCTCGTTAAATTAATTTGCTCACTTATTTTTAGGATAGCAATTAAACTTTCAATATTCTATTGCCAAAGTTATTAATGGTTGCCAATTTTGCATTGGTCGATTTATTGAAAGTTTGCATTTTCGATTGATTAAAGGTTTACGAAGATTAGTTAATTAGGGATTTAGAATAATTGTCAAATTCTATTTCTAGTTCATTAATATTTTTCCCTTTGTTTCTTTCACTTTGCCGCCACCTTGTAGAGGATTAATGTAATTAGCTAATGCATGGACAAGTGGGGATACAAATTCAACCATTTCTCTCATTTTTTTTATACACACACATATGCAATATATATATATATATATAGCTGGACGGCAGGTTAAGAAAAAAAAATTCAGGTAAGATTTATCTAATGCATGCAAGAGGTGATTAGCAAAGGTTAAGCAAGTATGAGGTGTTGAGCAAATAGGAGGGTGGTTAATGTTAAAGCTTGAGGTGGCTAATGCATAAATGAAGTGTTTCGTTTTGGCTTGAGGTGTAGAAATGCATGCAAGGTAAGTGGATGCAATCACACGTGGCCTACCAAGTTTTGTTAATTATCCTTTGCTTTTGCCTCTATATATATATAACCAAGGGATGAGCTTGAGCAGCATATATATATCTTTGCAATCAGATTTCTATAGAGAGAAACGTGCAGGGAGAAAGAAAGAAAAAAAAAAGAAAGGAAAGGAAGAAAAAAAAAGGAAGCAAGGCCTAACACCCTAAATTCATCTATCAACCGAAGTTTCTTCAAGTGTTTTTGTAAGATACTTTCTTTGCTTAAGTGGTAGGATTTCATGGTAATATTTATGCTTAAGTTATGCATGAAAACCATAACATGAAAGATGTGGACAAGTCCACAAAGTTAGATATCTATGCCTTAGGACAAGTCCTAAGGGCACCGACAAGCCGGAATGTGCAAGTATGTGTTTGAATGCTTTCTTTTGCGTAGTATTAACATGTTAAATCCAAGCATGGTATCTTACTGAGTATTCTTTATACTCATAGTATCCTACACTAAATTTTCAGATCCATAGATGTGAAGTTGGTGGAAGTCAGTCGACATAGTCGATGATGAGTTAAGGACAAGGTTACTTCGCATCGAAGTTTTGTTTTTGCATGTTTTGTTCGACTGCTTCATATGTGTTTTTTTTTCTTATGGTATTGTATAAAAAACATGTGTAAGACATGATATAATATGGTACTGGAAGTAAATTATGTAATTATATCTTCCATGTTATGTTAAGAAACATATTTATAGACTTATTTTTCTTGAATGACAAAAGAGGCAGAATCCGGGCAGATTCTAGGTCATTTTCAAAACGATATTTCCAACTCTATAGGCATCCGTTTGAGATTCTAAAAATACTACTGCATTCCTCTTCGAGTTGTCTAGATTGGAGGCAAGAATCACTCATTTTGGATGTCTATGTCCTGAGATATGAATTTTTAAACATTGAAGGGTCAATCTGAAATTTTCTGTGCAACACTACACTGTTTTCAATAAAACATCCATACTATATGAACTCGGAAAATTTTCATGTTTTTACCTAGAAAACTACTTGATATTATCTTTCTAATGCCATAGATTTCATAGAAAACGGAGTTGGGATGAATTTTATAAAAATAGTTGAACTTACTGCCCTAGCTTACCGTGGCTGGACCAAGTCCATTTTTATAAAGTATAATTTTTGTCGACATGCGCTTCTGCTGGCCATTATTTTTTTTATGAGAGATATTTTAAAAAATTGAAAATAAGTTTCTAACATGTAATACATTTTTTTTAAGAGTATTTACATGTACCAAAGGCAGAACCTAATATGATTAGTACGTGACCCTCGAAATTTAAGTTCGGGGCGTCACAGCGTGGTATCAGAGCATGTTTACTTTTCTGTAGACTTTTTTAAAAAAAAATAAAGTTATTGTTCTTCATCATTGAGCAAGCTAGTAATTGACTTCCAACCGACGATCAAGGTAAAAATCTTTTTTAAAGTTTATGAGTTTTCTTATGTAATGGACTACTATATCTATTGTTGGATATATGAATATTTTGAATCAAGTCATGTTTGAGATTATGAAGTCAATAACATTTATATGTTAGAGCCTTGTAGAGTAACCTAATCTATTTGTTGTCCTAGTTATGGCACGAATAGTAAGAACCCCACAAGGACAGAAGCTTGTGGTTTTGCGAAGAAGCGGGACATACTATTGGTATTTTACTATAATCATCGTATGCATCCGCTCCATAGCCTTGTACAACATCTTGATCTGCTAGACTGCATTATTGAGATGTTATGGGAGATACACTATAGCTTAACTGATAAGGTGAAGATACGGAGGTTATATGAAACTGTTCCAGAACCTTGGGCTTCAGTCATAAATGAGATTGTGTTGTGGACTGATAATGACCTTTCATATGAGGACCTTACATACTTACTTCGAGGAAGTTATGAAACTAGCCACGATATACAACGAAACTTTAAGAAGACTATAACCTTATCCATGAATACCAGTTTACGAGCTACTAATTCTAGGCTAGATAAGGGACCGTTGGCTAAGTGCTTTTCGAGAGTTCTAGAGGAAAGTTTTCCCGTACCATTACCAGATAGTTCAGAACAAAGCATGTTAGAGGAAGAGCCAGAGGAAGAACTAGACGAAGAACCAGAGGAAGACCCAGATGAAGAATCCGAGGAGGACCCAGAAGAAATGGAAGATTAGACACCATCTTATCTAGCTATCTTTCTTTTTAGAATAGAATAGGATGTAATACGTACATCTACTTTTGAATGTATGTACCGTACCGTGATATGACTTTTGTCTGTAAAAAATAGTAATGTATATACATGAAGGAAAGTTGTTTTGTCCTTTGGATTTCTCTAAGTAAGTATTACGTTCTGAAGTAATTCTAACTGGATGAATATTTTTCATTCAAAGGAAATGCCTCCGAAACGCAACCACGGCAGTGCACCGAATTCCAATATGAACTTAGGCAGCGGCAATGCTAATGCCAGTTCTAGTGGTGGCGAAGTTAATGTAGCAAACTTTACACGAGAACTGCTTGCCGCAATGCGGGAGTTGGGACAGCAACAGCAGGCACCGCCTTTGACTAGGCAACAAACACTAAATAAACAAATACCAATTGAGCATCAGGAGCCCAACCAACAAGCTGTTCAACCTCAAATAGTGCCCAACCCGAGGGATCGAACTGCAATGATAGAGAAATTTCGTAAGATAAACCCTCCATCATTCGAGGAGAGTGTAGATCCCTTAGCAGTTGAAGACTGGTTACGAGAACTCGAACATATCTTCAAATTTATAAGATGCGAAGATGCTGAAAAGGTAACATTTTCGGTGTTTATGTTAAAGAAGGGGCTAGCCATTGGTGGGACATGACTACTAGGTCATTGACACCTGCTGAAGAACAGGCTATAACTTGGGTGAGATTTAAGGAACTCGTAGAAGAAAAATTCTTCTCGGTAGCTGTAAAGGATCAAAAGGAGATGGAGTTCCTCAGACTCCAACAGGGAACCATGACCCTCGTGGAATATGAACGCAAATTTGAGGAGTTGTCAAGGTTCGCTCCACATCTAGTGGATACGGAGGAAAAGCGGGCTAGAAGGTTTGAACGCGGACTTCAACCTTATATTCGTGACATAGTGTCAGTTCTCGAGTTGAACACTTATCGAGAAGTCCTGAAACGAGCCCAGACTATTTCTTATCAAAGAACTCAAAACGTTGGAAGCTCCTACCAAGTTCAAAATTTCTCCAGTAAGAGGAAGTGAAATTTTGATAAACAGAATAACGGTAATGGAAAAGGGAATAATGCACTAAAGAAAGAAAAGACAGAGATAGTAGAAGCTGGTGGTGATAAGCGTTGTCCTAAGTGTGATAGACCTTACAAAGGGGAATGTTTATTGGGAAGAAATATTTGTTCGAAGTGTGGGAAATCAGGACATTTCGCGAAAGAATGTCCTCAGAATCAGACCCAGAAGGCTGCAGATGACCAAAAAGGAAAAGCAAGAGTTTTCTCCTTATCCAGGCAAGAAGCAGAGCGAAACCCTAATGTCCTCGCAGGTATCATCTCTATTTCTAATATGCCTGCATTTGTACTTATAGATTTTGGAGCTACATATTCGTTCATTTCTTCTTCGTTTGTCACAAAGTCTAAAGTAGAATGTGAATTCCTTCCGTATACCTTAGAAATCTCTCTTCCATTTGGAAACATACTTGTTGCTGATTAAATAGCTAGAAATCTTAAGATGGAAATTGATGGTAGAGGTGTAGCGGTAGATCTAATTCTATTAACGATAAAAGACTTTGATGTTATCCTTGGTATGGATTGGTTGTCTAAAAACTATGCAACTATTCATTGTAACGAGAGAGTGGTGATATTTCGAAGACCAGGCGAGAAAGAGTTTCGTTTTGTGGAAACTGAGGTAAATACCTTGTCTTGTATAGTGTCAACAACTCAGGTTGAAAAGACATCGAGAAAGGAATTAGGTCAAAGATTTCTAGTATCGATGACCAATGTTAAACAAGATAAGTTGTCAGCTGAGGATGTTCGAATAGTTCGATACTATAAAGATGTTTTTCCAGAAGATCTTCTAGGTGTGCCACCAGACAGGCAAGTAGAGTTTGCCATCGACTTGGTACCATGAGCAACACCTATTTCAAAGGCTCCATATCGTATGGCACCATTGGAACTGCAAGAGCTGAAGGTACAATTGAAAGAGCTTCTTGATAGGGGTTTCATTAGACCAAGTGTATCACCTTGGGGTGCACCGGTGTTACTTGTGAAAAAGAAGGATGGAGCAATGAGGTTGTACATTGACTATCGAGAATTGAATCGTCTCACTATCAAAAACAAATATCCACTTCCAAGAATAGAAGATTTGTTTGACCAGCTCAAGGAGGCTACAGTATTTTCAAAGATCGATCTAAGATCAGGATATCATCAATTGAAAATTAAGCCAGATGATATCCCTAAGATGGCTTTTAGGACGCATTATGGGCATTATGAATTTTTGGTGATACCTTTTGGATTGACTAATGCCCCGGCAGTATTTATGGATCTAATGAATAGAGTATTCCATGAATACTTAGATCGATTTGTCATAGTTTTTATTGATGACATCTTAATCTATTCGAAGAATAATGAAGAACACGAGAAACATCTCACGATTGTCTTGGAAACTCTAAGAAAAGAGAAGCTCTATGCCAAATTCCAGAAATGTGAATTCTGGTTGGATAAAATAGGTTTTCTGGGGTACGTAATCACAGCACAAGGAATTGAAGTAGACCCAACCAAAATAGAAGCAGTGAATAATTGGGTAAGACCAACCAATGTTAGAGAAATACGCAGCTTCTTGGGATTGGCTGGTTACTATAGAAGATTTATCGAAGGATTTTCAAAGATAGCAGGACCATTGATCCAATTGACCCATAAAGGGATAAAATTTCAATGGACAGAAAAATGTGAACAGAGTTTCCAAGAGCTGAAACGAAGATTAGTTACAGTTCCAGTCTTAACAATACCTGACGGACCAGAAGGATTCGTTATATACATGATGCTTCGAAACAGGGCATAGGGTGTGTTCTGATGCAGAAAGGAAAGGTGATAGCCTACGCTTCCAGACAATTGAAACAATATGAACAAAACTACCCAACCCATGATCTAGAGTTGGCTGTGGTAGTTCATGCCCTTAAGATATGGCGTCATTACTTATATGGAAGTAAGTGTGACATTTATACTGATCATAAGAGTTTGAAGTACTTTTTCACCCAAAAGGAATTAAATATGAGGCAGAGGAGATGGCTAGAGCTAGTAAATGATTATGATTGCACTATCCTTTACCATCTTGGTAAAGCTAATGTAGTAGCAGATGCTCTTAGCAGAAAGACGGTTGGACAATTAGCAGTACTAATCACTATGCAGGACCAGTTGTTGAAGGATTTCGAAAACTTGCATCTAGAAGTAATTGCTCGACCAACCCAAACTATCACCAGGATGGCAGCTCTAATGATTCGACCAACACTTAGAGATCGGATAAGAGTAGCTCAGGATGGTGACTCTTTCCTACAAAAAATTAAATCCGAAGTTGGTACTACCATGCGAAAGGATTTTGAATTGGGCAGTGATAAAGTCTTACTTTTTAAAGGAAGGTTGTGTGTGCCGAAAGATGAGGGATTGAGGAAAGAAATTCTGGAAGAAGCACACATAACTCCATATACTGCCCATCCAGGAGGTACAAAAATGTATCGTGATCTAAGGAATATGTTTTGGTGGAGAAATATGAAATGGTGCATAGGTCTTTTTGTCAGGAGGTGCCTGACTTGTCAACAAGTGAAAGCTGAACATCAAAAGCCATCTGGATTGTTGGAACCATTAACAATTCCACAATGGAAATGGGAGCATATAACTATGGATTTTGTTGTGGGTTTTCCAAAATCAGCTAGGGGAAATGATGCTATGTGGGTGATAGTGGATCAGTTAACAAAGTCAGCTCATTTTCTACCTGTAAGAATGAATTTCAGTATGGATCAATACGCGCGATTGTACATCAAAGAGGTCATCCGTTTGCATGGTATCCCAGCCTCAATTGTATCGAATATAGATCCAAGATTCACCTCAAAATTCTGGAAAAGTTTGCAAGGAGCTATGGGAACCAAGTTAAACTTCAGTACAACTTTTCATCCTCAAACTGATGGAAAATCGGAGAGGACTATACAGACTTTGGAAGATATGCTGTGTGCCTGCGTCCTTGATTTAGGAGGCAGTTGGGAGAGTTATGTACCATTGGTGGAGTTTGCCTATAATAATAGCTATCAAGCTACGATAAAGATGGCACCTTACGAAGCTCTCTATGGCAGAAGATGTAGAGCTCCTCTTTATTGGAATGAAGTGGGTGAACGAAGGGTTTTAGGACCCGAAATATGAGGAAACTAGTCGAGCGATTGATAAAATAAGAGCTAGAATCAAGGCAGCCCAGGACCGACAAAAAAGTTACGCTGATAAAAGGAGAAAAGATTTGGCATTTAATGTTGGGGATAAAGTTTTCTTAAAAGTGGCACCGATGAAGGGAGTTCTTCGCTTTGGAAAGAAGGGAAAACTTCGACCAAGATTCGTAGGTCCTTTTGAAATTATACAGAAAGTTGGAAATGCAGCCTATCGAATTGCTCTACCACCAGAATTGTCAGCAATTCATGATGTGTTCCACGTGTCGATGCTTTGACATTATGTGCCTGATCAAAGTCATGTGGTTAGTTATCAACCATTGGATATCAAACAAAACATGACTTACGAGGAAAAACCAGTAGCAATATTGGATCGCAGAATCCAACAATTGAGAACAAAAGAAATTCCATTAGTGAGAGTTCAATGGAGAAACCATGATGTCGAAGAATCAACTTGGGAAAGAGAAGAGGAAATCAAGACCAAGTACCAAGAACTTTTCAACTAAGTTCAAGGTAATTTCGTGGATGAAATTTTTTTAAGGGAGGAGGGATGTAATACCCCAAAATTTTATGCTCGTTAAATTAATTTGCTCACTTCTTTTTAGGATAGCAATTAAACTTTCAATATTCTATTGCCAAAGTTATTAATGGTTGCCAATTTTGCATTGGTCGATTTATTGAAAGTTTTCATTTTCGATTGATTAAAGGTTTACCAAGATTAGTTAATTAGGGGTTTAGAATAATTGTCAAATTCTATTTCTAGTTCATTAATATTTTTCCCTTTGTTTCTTTCACTTTGCCGCCACCTTGTAGAGGATTAATGTAATTAGCTAATGCATGGACAAGTGGGGATACAAATTCAGCCATTTCTCTCATTTTTTTATACACACACATATGCAATATATATATATATATATAGCTGGACGGCAGGTTAAGAAAAAAAAATTCAGGTAAGATTTATCTAATGCATGCAAGAGGTGATTAGCAAAGGTTAAGCAAGTATGAGGTGTTGAGCAAATAGGAGGGTGGTTAATGTTAAAGCTTGAGGTGGCTAATGCATAAATGAAGTGTTTCGTTTTGGCTTGAGGTGTAGAAATGCATGGAAGGTAAGTGGATGCAATCACACGTGGCCTACCAAGTTTTGTTAATTATCCTTTGCTTTTGCCTCTATATATATATAACCAAGGGATGAGCTTGAGCAGCATATATATATCTTTGCAATCAGATTTCTATAGAGAGAAACGTGCAGGGAGAAAGAAAGAAAAAAAAAAAAGAAAGGAAAGGAAGAAAAAAAAAAAGGAAGCAAGGCCTAACACCCTAAATTCATCTATCAACCGAAGTTTCTTCAAGTGTTTTTGTAAGATACTTTCTTTGTTTAAGTGGTAGGATTTCATGGTAATATTTATGCTTAAGTTATGCATGAAAACCATAACATGAAAGATCTGGACAAGTCCACAAAGTTAGATATCTATGCCTTAGGACAAGTCCTAAGGGCATCGACAAGCCGGAATGTGCAAGTATGTGTTTGAATGCTTTCTTTTGCGTAGTATTAACATGTTAAATTCAAGCATGGTATCTTACTGAGTATTCTTTATACTCATAGTATCCTACACTAAATTTTCAAATCCATAGATGTGAAGTTGGTGGAAGTCAGTCGGCATAGTCGATGATGAGTTAAGGACAAGGTTACTTCGCATCGAAGTTTTGTTTTTGCATGTTTTGTTCGACTGCTTCATATATGTTTTTTTTTCCTTATGGTATTTTATAAAAAACATGTATAAGACATGATGTAATATGGTACCGGAAGTAAATTATGTAATTATATCTTCCATGTTATGTTAAGAAACATATTTATAGACTTATTTTTCTTGAATGACAAAAGAGGCAGAATCCGGGCAGATTCTAGGTCATTTTCAAAACGATATTTCAACTCTATATGAATCCGTTTGAGATTCTAAAAATACTACTGCATTCCTCTTCGAGTTGTCTAGATATGGGCGCAAGAATCACTCAATTTGGATGTCTATGGCCTGAGATATGAATTTGTAAACATTGAAAGGTCAATCTGGAATTTTCTGTGCAACACTACACTGTTTTCAATAAAACGTCCATACTATTTGAACTCGGAAAATTTTCATGTTTTAACCTAGAAAACTACTTGAAATTATCTTTCTAATGCCATAGATTTCATAGAAAAGGGAATGGGGATGAATTTTATAAAAATAGTTGAACTTACTGCCCTAACTTACCGTGGCTGCACCAAGTCCATTTTTATAAAGTATAATTTTTGTCGACATGCGCTTCTGCTGGCCATTTTTTTTTTTTTTTTATGAGAGATATTTTAAAAAATTGAAAATAAGTTTCTAACATGTAATACATTTTTTTTAAGAGTATTTACATGTACCAAAGGCAGAACCTATTATGATTAGTACGTGACCCTTGAAGTTTAAGTTCGGGACGTCACAAGCAATGACAAGTCTTTTATATTAACTTTATCGAGTGTATTATACCCCTACTTTTAAAATACTTCCCAATAGTTGTAATCTACCACATGCATGCCCTCTTCATCTAACTTGACAAGTTCATTGTAATACTTTACAAGTACCATTTCTTTCAATAAAAGAAGACCATCTCCAGAAAAATTTGATATCTTCGTCCCAATCTTTAGGTACATAATCCCCCGCGATTATGTAACTATCATAGAAATCGTCCAGTGCTTGTTTTTGACATTTCAAATATTGTCTAAACTAAAAAAGTTTTGACATTGAGGCATCGGTGCGCGAATACAACCATTGTCATGTACAATGTATCGCTTCACAAATTTTACATCTTGGACCTCCAAGTATAAATCCATAGTCAATGTAGAGATTAGACATTGCAAAAACTTTGTTACTTCACTTAGATTGAAATAATGCAATTATAGCTGAAAAATATGAGAAAAAATCAACGCAAAAAGATTAACAATACGGGGTGTTAGCCAAAATATACAAATAAAAAACAAATAAAAGTAAATAAATAAAATTAACTAAAGTGGTAATCAAAATAAAATCATTTCCCTACAACAGTGTCAAAAACTTGTTCACTGTGAAAGTGCAAATCGCAAGTGCACGGGTCGCGTTTAAATAATAAAGTTGACTTTTTGAATCCGAGTTGTCGATCCTTCGAGAAATGTATACTTTCGACTACACAACTTTAATCGATTTATTTCTAACAATGAACACAAACACACAATAGAGATTTGATTTTAGAAAATAAGAAAATTTAAATAAAAATCAACATAAATAAGTAAACATAAATACTAGGAAATTTTGGAGGAAAACGCTGTTGCAGTTCATGGTTTCGCTTAACTGTCGCCTAATTTATTTTTTCACAAGCTAATTAACAAATTATTCATTTATGATGTTAAACTCGATCTTCCAATTTTAATTAATTACCTAACCTACTATATCTCTATGTCGATTAAAACCAAATAATCGTATTACATATTTGTGAAAATAGTTCAATGGGTATATCTCTATCCCCTACACAAATCTATAGTTTCTATTATTTGATCTAAAATGTACAATCTTCTCTCAACGATGTACAAATTACTTAATACAATCATCTATTGACCACATAAATGAAAATTCAAGAAATACAATAGTAGATACACATGAAAATAAGCATTTTAACATTAAAAGTTAAATATTAAAATTAATTAAAGTTAGGTTAACTTCAACCATAAATCCCAACAATAAAACATAGCCCATGCTATATAAATGAAATAAATGAGAATCTTTATAACAATATATTACAAGCTTGGCAAAATAATGAAGAAAATACAAGATTATAAATACAGCCCTTTTTTGAAGCTTAGTCTTGAGTTTCTCCAAAACTTTTCCAAATCCTTTTATAGCCCCTCCTTGTGATCTAGATTGTATCCCTAAAATACCAAGAAAAATGGGAAAGAAAAAAAAAAAAAAAAAAAAAAAAAAACAATGAAATGGAAGAAGAATCCACAAGTGTCTACGTTTTTTCCATTTTCAAAACCCTCAAAACCTTTCAAAAATTGCAACCTAAGTCCCCAAATTTTGGAAAAACATTTAAAATGGAGTTAGGCCGAGTAAGAGGCGCTGAGAACTATAAAGGGTCAACAAGTGGGCACGCGCTACCCCTTTTTTAGCAGTTTGTAACTTATGTCAACCAATATTGCACACTAGGTCCCTTAACTATGATTTTGTACAATTTGATCCTCAAATTTTGACTTTTCTTTGAATTACACCCTCCAAAAATTGATCTATAAAATGCACACCATCGGCCACACATCATAAATCTAATTAATATGTGTCTCACGTTACGCTCGTGTATCACTCAAATTTGATTTTTTTCCCATTATTAGTCTCACCACTCTTATTTTTTTCACTCAATACTTTCGCCCAAGTGTTTCAAAGAACTAATTTGAACTCAACCAAGTTTTATTCTCAAAGAATTCAAACTAGAATGTAAGTGAAATTTTTTAATATAGAAGACTTAAGAAAGAGAGAAGAAACAAGTAAAACAATTGGACAATTTTGAATAAGAACTATGCCCCGTTTCCATCTCATTAAATTAAATTAAATTACATTTCATTTTTCTCACCCCTATTTTTAACCATACAATCTTCCATAAAATAATATTACACGTAAATCGAAAACTTTTCTTTCTTTTTAAACCACTCATTTTTCAAAAAATACTATTCACTCATTTTCATTTCCAAAAAAGGGGGCCAAACAGGGGGCTATATTAATTCAAAAAAGCGACTCTTGAATTTTGGGTTCGACTAGAATGATTTATATATATGTTCTTTTTTTACTCAAAAAGAAGAATTGCATGTTGTTGGTAATTTTCGAAATAAATAAATAAATAATATTTTTTCTTTTGAATTTTGGATTTTTTTCGAATATTTTTTTGCTCAAAAATTCGACCACGATACCGAAAAAAGAAACGAAAGCTGATTGGGTGCTAAATTAGCACAAAAACAACTTTTGAATTTTTTAAAAACTTTTATAGATTAAAACTCAAGAAGACGAAGAATGAAAGGAAAACGAAAGCAAAAGACTCAAACAAAAAAGAAAATGATATAACCTTGATTTTTTGAAGCCCTTCCAACTGATGCGAACTCACGTAACAAATTTGCTCACAAAATTATTCTCTCAGTTGATATGAATAATGTTGTATTTACAATGAAATAATGAGTCTTATTTATAGGAAACTCATAAAAACATAGTTAACACGAAATTAAAGACTAAAAGATTACAAAGTTACCATAAAAACAAAGTTTTAACTAAATTAGGAAAATTCACGAAAATTGAAAAATCTCACCCACAATGTATACTATGCAATCGCATAGAAATCCAGAATCCACTTTTTTGTCTCACAGTAAGTGTGCATACGACCGCAAGTGCATTTTAACTATGCGGTCGCATAGTTGACAATTTTAAGCGCTCCATCCGTTGCTTGAATCAAGTTGAACTAACTTGTTTCTACTCCCGAACCCAACATAAAACTTTTTTATTTGCTTGTCATGATCAATGTTTTGTCCACCGTGGTTTGAGCAAATAATCACATCACTTTTTTAACCCGCTTTGCTCACGACCAAGTCATAGAACCTTTTTCAACAATCAACGAATCTTTGTCCAAGCTTGCCCTCGTTCCTTGGATCATATCACTAGTAATCTAGTATAATGTGTAAAGATATCTATACTAATTACTGTGATCTTGGATGAATTTTTAGAACTAATAATTCGTTTAACTAAACTTAATTCACATAGAGATATGAGATCGAATTAATTAAATAGGCTCAATGAGAACTCAAGAGGAGTTAATTGAATATAATAGAAGAATTCAATCAAACACTACATTAGGCCATGAATATTGAATTAAGATTTAAAGGTTATCAATACATGAAATTGTAGTGCCATAATATCTATTCCATATTTGAAACACTAAATCGATATTTGTGTGTATCAACTTATTTTCAAGTAGTTAGATAAAATACGACTCAAAGATTTGTTTGCTTCAGATAGTAGTTAAAAATAGTAAATTAAGCATTAAAGTCTACTCATCATGGAAACGATAATCCAGATTCAAATGTCCACTAGTACTTGTTATGATATCGTACACTTACGATATAAAAAAAATGCAACAACCTATCTGATGCCAAACTAAGTAAATAGATATAAACCAGCCCCCAGGGGCACATATGATTTGGCAGAAGGAGGCAGGAGAAAAATTTACATAGCTGTGGTCCTTGTTCGATTCTTAGGAGGAGAACTTGGGAACACAGTGGAAACACATGCTACCCTAGTCAATTTCAGGCATAACCCTCGATTTACCCCTCTATCAAGACCTAGGGGCAGGCAGGTAGGAGCGCCAGTAATGGGGCGTCATCCAAAAAAAAAAAAAGATATAAACCAATATTGGATAGTACTTGTGGGTTCATAAAAATGTATGGTTGAAAATGAAGTTTAACAATTTATAAATAATTTAAAACAAAACTTAGTGCTTATTTGGATTCGCAACTAATACTCACTCATCTACCATTCCTTTCTCTCAAATTTATAATTTCAACAACTTATAAAGAATCACAAACAAACACCTAATCCATTAATAAAGTTTTGTCTTATGGTGCACATCCCTCTCTCTCGAGATGTAGTGGCACAATGATTTTTCGTAGATCAAAAGGGTACATCTAGAGTTTGGACAAAATGAATAAGTTTCAAAAAATAATTCTATCATCAACCTTTAAGTATAACTTGTGTACCTCAAGCATCGGTGGAGAGTTGGATGTTACCTTGCTCGAAGATGTTGAATAGTTATATATATATTTTTTATTATTTAGTCTACACTAAAGATTTAGACATTTGGTTTGGTACCAAAGTGTAAAACCATGAGATCTCAATCTCGAATGTCAACCATGTACCAGTATTTAGGGCTCTCGAATGTCTTGTAAGGTTGTCGACAAAACCCTCAAACTCTAAAACCAGATCCATAAAATTCATAATACTTAAAATTTATATTTGTTTTAAAAAGTTTATACATATACAATCTTTCATAATAATTTCATTTAAACCCTAAAATGTTTGTTGAATATCGAACTTACATCTATTAATTGAGAAATACTTAAATAAACTTTTAGAAATTCACTTTCCAAGTAGTTATAGAAATATTTTATTGTTCAATAAAATAGATGTTGCAATATATGTGGATTACCAACACTTACACAAAAATATCATTACAATCATGTATACATGCACGGAAAATATAGGGCATTTTCATACAGAATGGTTACAGGGCCCTCACTATAGTTGAGGGCCCCACATGTATTAAAAAAAAATGCGCAAGCCCCACAAATGTGTGTTGTATTCACAGGCCCCTGTACGTGTAGTAGGGTTCATACATGCACAACAACAAATCACTTTATTTACCAACACTTACATTATTATATTGCTAGCTGATTTTATTTTTTTTTCCAGCACAGCTTTAATTGATTATCTTGAAATTAAGTACATTAATGCCTAACCAAGCTGAAATTGTGTTAGTATAATGTAATGATTCAGAACATGTAATATGGATTCTTTACTGTAATGTAGGTTAAACACACATAAACCAGACAAAATTAACATTTAAACCACACTCTATTCAAAATAGACTGTTGGAAATGAAAAATATTTATAGGCCATGACTTGTTCAAAAGTCGAAAACTTACAACATATAACTAAACATAATCCGTTCATGATGACACACGTTGCAACACATGACACTATATGTTGTGGCGAGGACAGATAGTATTTCCATGCTAAGTAGCAGAATAAAAAAGCATGATTATTTTTTTTTGGTTTACAAATTTTTATCATCATCTTCAAATGCATTAATGTTGTCTCTGTCTATTATTCCATGTGAATCATCAAAGACCATCTTGCGAAGCTAAATACTCATGGGTGATTGATCTATAAATTTTAATAATTAAAGTGAGAATAAAGATACCCTGTAATATACATGCTCAATCCCATTTGTTAATGCTAGTAGAATACCATCATCATATTTACGTATATATATGTGCAAAGAATAATCATTACAATCTCCTTTAGATCATCAAAGGAACGAGACTCTCAATCTCATATTTAGATTGATGTTCCAAGTATTGCTATATAATAATTCTGGGTTCATCTCATTTACAACTTAAAAACCTTTGACCAAATCTCAATAACATGTTTAGGGTTGTTAATTACATTATTTGATACTTGTCCTGAGAGTTGAATGAGTTGATCATTGTCCATTGCGCATCAAATATTTCATAAATGGAACCATTTAGGTCCACATAATTACTGTAACCGAACTTGAACATGAACCATTGGTTTCAATTCGAGTTCAGTTCAACCCATAATATATATTTTTTAAATGTAAACTAACAATACAATTTATCTTTTCACTATCTAGCAGAAATAGAAAAAATAAAATATGTCACCATATATATATATATATACTTTTTTAATCAACTTCAAATATGCCATCGGATATCATTCAATGTCACCAAATTCCGACAATGACTCTTCGTACAACACTTCAAAAAGGATTTGTGATGAACACTGTTTTCTAAGAAAGTGCAAACTGCAAGTATACAGGTCACATTAGTGTAATAAAGTAGACCTTTTGATCAGTTCGAGTTGTCGATTACTCGAAGAATGTTTACTTCAAATTACACAATTTTAGTCAATATAACTCTAACAATAAAAACAAACACGCAATAAAGATTTTGATTTTGAAAATAAGAAAAATTAAGTAACTTTACAAAATAATAAAACATAAACACTTAAAATTTTGGAGGAAAACATGGTTGAAATTCATGGTTTCGCTTAACCATCACCTAATTAATACATCCACAAGTCAATCAACAAATTACTAATTTACGATGTTATACCTGATTTTTCAATTTTAGTTAATTACCTCTTTTGTTTAAAATTAACCCTAATTAATTTTTTTTGTGAAAATAGCTCAATAGGTCACCTATGGTTAGAGATAATTTCTATCCCTTAAAAGAACATGATGTTTTTACCATTTGATCTAACATACACAATCTTCTCTCGAACGATATACAAATAAGTAAATACAATCATCTATTGGCACATAAATGAAAATACAATAATAACAATAATAAAAACGCATGAATATAAGTAATTTTAATAGTAAATAGCAAACATTGAAATTAGTTAAAGTTATGTTAAATTTCAACCATAAATCCCAACACATAATTAGCCAATTTTATACAAATGATAAAAATGAGAATATTTCATACAATACATTACAAATAGGAAATAATAATGAAGAAAATACAAGATCAAAGATACAACACTTTATTGTTGAATTTTTGAAGATGTTTATGACTTGAATTTGATTTTCCCCAAATCTTACTATCTCCTTTGATTGATTCTCCTTATGCTTTTAATTTTGTCCCAAACAAGTAAAAGAAAAGAAAATCAAAGGGAAAAGAAAAGAAAAAGAAAAGAAGCCAAGCAAGAAAGAAATAAAAAATTCAATTCAAGTGGTTGCATGTTTTCTCTTAGGATCTGTTTGATACCACACATTTTCCATGAAAAATGGAAAAAAAAAAAAAAAAAAAATTCCAAGTTCCATCTTTTTTCATGTTTGATAGGCATTCCCCATCCCCCCCCCCCCCCCCCCCCCCCCCCCCCTCCTCTCTCCCCCGAATTCATTTTCTTGGTTTAGCCCATGTGACTAGATTTTCCATGATTTTAGGAAATTCCAATTCGTTTGGTTTTGGTGGTAATCTGTTTTTAATTTTTATTTTTAATTTTTTGCTTTTATTTTTTTGCAATGGAAACAAATTTTATCCCCAATTGTTAAAAAAAAAAAATAAATAAAAAAAATTATAATTGATAATTTTCATGAAAAACAAAGTCAAATGAGCACAAAAAAAATTTCAATTTTTATTTTTTGGCAATTCAAACAAATTCTATTCAAATTGTAAGAAATTTTATCATTTTAATTGACAAAAAAAAAAAAAAAAAGGTCAAACGGACCAGGTGAAAAATTATACTAATCAAACACAATTAATTACAATTCTCAGTAAAAACAAATTTTAGGCAATTCAATTCCCTGCAATTCGTTTTCTTTTCACCTATATTCCACATTTGAAATCAAACAGACCCTTAATTAAAACCACTTTTTAGAATTTGCATCCATGGCCCTTGAGTTTTGAAAACACAATTAAAACAATCTTAGGTTGCCTTTTTCATTTTGCAGTCAAGTCCTCCAGTTAATTGCACATCGGGTCTAAACTTTGATCTTGTACATTTTAGTCCTCAAATTTTGATTTCCATTTCAATGATGCCTCAAAAATTGCAACCTCAAGTCCTTCAACTATTCACCCTTGTGCAATTTGATTCCCAACTTTACATTTTTGCATGATTTTGATCACTTTTCTCTTCCTTTGTGTTTGCTCCCTTTCAAATGGTGATTTTTCCATACAAAAAGCATAATTATACAAATGTGATCGAAATTCGCTCAATTCAATCGATAATTAGCTTAATTAAGTATTAAATAAGTGTGCAAAAATACACTTATCAAACACCGCGTAAAGTGCAGTCAAAAGTGAGTACGAATGAGAATAATATGATTCAATAATTCAAATAGATTAACATGACTGATTATGGTACTTAGTAGTTGGCCATTGCAAATGCGCTACTTGTTGAACCTTGTAAACTTGCTAGTTGTTGGCATGTATGATTGGATAATGATGAATAAATATTAATACATGAAAAACTTATAAAAATGACAAATTTGGAGAGTCAGCTACCCCATATTCTGTTGACCTATGGTTGACTTTATCTTTAACGTTTTGATCATAACAAACGGCATAATATTATTTTCTAACCATCAATCTTAAGTGATTATAGTTCTTCAAAGCATTAGATGTAATATTGATTGATCGAGGATAAAATATCGCTATCAAGACTTTCACGATTAAGGTAGAGATGAAAGTCAAGAATTCAAGACAAGAGCTACAAAAGTTAAACATCAAAAGGAAGCTCAATGGACTGGACGCTTTTCTATTTATTAGTAAATTTGTAACAGCTTCAATTCTTAGCGATAAAAGCTCAAAAACCATTTTCATGCGCTATGAGTTATTTTGATCATCATATGTCAAAAGCAAAATTGATTTTCAAAATTATAATTGAACTTAGATCATATTTTGAAAAACACTGTTCAATAACTTACATTGTTTGAAGACATTCACTTTAGATCAAACAAAGTCAAAATAGACCAAACTTATGAATTGCAGACGTTTGGATCAAGTAGTGAACATCTAGGATCGTACGAACGTCCGGTTCATGTAACTGTCATTTTTGGACCGTTCTGATGTCTGGTACACGACGACTAGTTTTGTATGTCTGAACACAAAGCGGCACTTGATTGCTTGTCTGGACGCATAAGCTTATAATGATTGTAGTGAATATATTATCGTGTGTCCAGTTGCTACAGTTGCTAGCCTCTTTTTCTCTTAGTACTTAATTTGTTTATGTCAATTATTAAGAGAGCAGTTTCAAATTGTAAAATCATTTTTCTTAAAAATTTTGGGTTATATTGAGGTCCCAAGAAAGCTGAATAGTTTAGGTCATATTGAGGTCCCTTAAAGTTTAATATTGTATAATGATCGATATTCATTGTTTGTAAGTCACCAAAAGTTTTGTAAGACTTTGTATTACACAATAAGTCAATCAAAATGAGTAAAAATGTTTTGCTCGTGACAGAGAGCTTAGTAATGAATGACGTAAATCAATGTTTTGAATCAAACCTCCACAATTATATCGTTTACACAAGCTCTTACCTTTTATTTATTGTTTTTGTATTTGTGCATAGTTACTTAATTGCTTTATTCATTCATGAGTTGTGTAAATTTGGATAAATTTCTTGAAAAAGTTTTGAAAACAAATTCACCCATCACTTGGTTAGTTATTTTTGAGATATCATATTCCAGTTGAAGAACCAAGAATAGTCGATGGCTAGTAGAGTTCTTAGTTCCGATTTATAATCTTTTTTTGGAATCGAACCTCCTGATAAGTGCGTTTTACGCACTTATTTAGGTCACAAAACATGGACAATTGATTGCTATTATGTTGAAATATGGCTTAATTCTATGTAAATTGTGTTTGCAGGACTATATCGATGGAAACAACGATAAGTGAGTGAAAATGAGCAAGAAAGGACTGAAATGGAAGAAAATCAAAGTCCAGGGACTAAGATGCAATTAGTCGAAAGTTGACTCGAAATCCAAATCAAGAACGAAAAAGAACTAAATACGAGATGGACGAAGTCAATGAGTGTTAGAAGAAAATAAGCCAAAATGAGGAAGAACGGAGTTCGGGGGCCAAAACGACAAAGTTGGAAACTGATTGTACCATGCGGCCGCATGGTACAATGAGCCATGCGGTCGCATGGTTTCGCCAGAACTAGTTCAAGTTTTAGCCGTTGAACCATGCGGCCGCATGGTTTATAGCCATGCGGTCGCATGGTTATTTTCAACGCAGAAAATTCTGGTTTCCGTTTTTAAGTAAAACTCTTATGGAAACTAATGGGGGACGACTTTAAAACCCTAGACTCGACATAATTCGACGGCTACGCACTTCTAGGAGATAATTCTGACATTGGAGAGCAAGAACACGAGGAATAATGCGAAGATTCATCAAGCACTTCAAGGAATTAATTGAATATCTATTCGGGTGATGGCGTTTCTTCATCTATTCTTTTGTTTTTCTTTCTTTAGCATGCTAGGCTAGTTTTTCTTGTACTAGGAGATCGATGAACCTTGTAACATGATATTTGAATCTTTAGTTTTATACTTTTGACATTAAAACACGTTTTTGGATGTTTGAACGGTTTATACGTAATTATTCCATATGATTTTTGTGCGCACATTAATTGTATGAATGTGGTGATCTATTTTATGCATTCGAAAGAAGGGAAATAGATTCGACGTAGTATAAATTGTCATAGGGTCCGATAGGGGATAGAAATATACCGCTATGCTCTATGTGAATCTTTAGGTGTTCATAAAAGTTAATGCGTTCTTTTATGTTTGTGTTCGTCATAGAAATATAGTCGAATCGCATGATAGAAATAGGTTTAATATTACTCGAAAGAGAATATTAAATTTGATAGGAACATTGATTCTTCAATATTTAATCGTGTTGTCAAAGTGTAAAATTAGGATTTAAAGGGATTGTTGCATGGGGATTCGTGATCCTAGTACGTTTTTCTCATCTTAAGTAAATCAATTTGCATTCATCTTTCATATTGCATTCTAGTAAAATTTGCATTTAACTTAGTCAATCCATCCATATTAGTTTTCATAATTTAGTTCGGTTAGCATTTAATACAAAACTCATCAAAAATTCATTTAGTTTCGGTTAAGGTCGAAATAATTAATATTGAACTACTCAATCTCTGTGGGATCGACAATCCGGACTCTAAAAGTCCACTTTATTACTTGTAACGAACCGTACACTTGCGGTGGTTTTAAATCGAACATATTTTCGTGAACACCTCCCATTTTGATTTGGAGATTCAGTTCCAATTAAAATGCCTACACATATTTGATACTTCAAAATTAAAACAAGAAATCATTTCTTAACTTTAACATCTCATATTTATATTTTATTATTTTAGAAATTTCTAAATGATTTGTAGGAACTGTAATAAAACTGAAAAGTCGAAAAAGTAATTATCGAACAATGATATTTATCACCAGTGCCAATAGTTATTAGTTTAGGTGGTAGTGAATCTCCCAATCTATTGCCCATTGTATAGTTGGAGATAAGACATCATTGTTCTTACTATTTCCTTTCAGAGGTAATATTTGAAACGAAATTTATTAAATAATACAATTAATTAGAAATAGTAGGGGTGTAAGCGATCCGATTTTACCAATTTTTGACAGATTTTCAAACTAAATCGTTTACACCGGTTTAAGAAAAATTCAAACATAAACCAAACAATTTTGAACGGTTTGAAAAAAACTCAAACCTAAACCTAACGGTTTGGTCCGATTTTAAACCGTCGGTTTCGTCGTATATTTTTTTGCTCGTCGTCCAATTTTAAACCCCCCAATTTCATCGTATATTTTTTTGCCAGTCTACTTTTATACCATTAATTTATGAGTGGGCTTTTTTTTTTTTCAAAACTGGTGGAATCGGACCGAAACCATTTATAACCAATCGATTCGGTTCTGGATCTTCTAAAAAATAATTTGATTTTCGGACAAATTATTAAGAACCAACCAGTTCCGGTCTAATTCTCGGTTCTAGTATGGGAACTGCTGGGAACCAGACGGTTCTCATAGGATTTTTTATATTTTTTTGATAAAATATATGATTCAATTTTCAATCACTTTTATAAAAAAATAATAGGGTTCCTTCTTCATTTTAGATCCTAACACTTTCCTTCTTCTCTTTGATTTTTTCTTCTTATAATTTTTTGATTAACTGATTCTCAAACCAAATTAGAATATTAGGTAAATCTATACCTAAATAAATTTATTTACAATATATAATTTCATTTCTAAGATCCAAATTTTTTATTTTGTTTTCACTTTGATTACATAGTTGTTGAACTGATCAAAATTTTTCATCTAGATTTCTACAAATTATAATCGATAGAACCAAAAGTTGCAATAATTTTTTAAAGGATGTCCAATTAAATGTAGGATTTTGATTTTGATTGAAGTTTGTTTAATTATTGGAGTACTATGCAGTTTATATAAGTTGATAATTGTTTGGTGATAGTAATTTATATGGAATACAATGTGAGATTTCTTGATAAATCGTTTCAAACTTTGAGTTTAAGAGCCTATGGAATATATGAGTCTCATTTAAAAATAAATAAAAAGTCCAACACAAAAGTCTTACAAGTTACAATTTAGAAAATTTCATTTTTTTTTAATTTTTTTATTTTTATATATTTTTTCGTCGATCTGGTTTGGTTTTAAACCACAATAAAAATTTTCAAACCTAAACCAAAACGTTTTTGACCGGTTTGGTTTGGTTCAAAACCATTTCGTTGACGGGTTCACCTGGCATCATACTGACGGTTTTCAAAATGCGATTTCGATTTTATTTTTCAATTTTACGATTTTTACTTACAGCCCTAAATAATAGTGCATCTTCGTGATGCATTTAAAATTTAAAGTGCATCACAAGCCAACTACACAATAAATCAAGGGTCCACTACTACTTAAATTGGTAATGATTACTACAAATAATGAATAATTAATAGAATTTAGATATGGCACTGAACATACTAATTAAAGTCTAATCAAAGCTACACCTAAAATTGATTTGATATTGATATATTTTTAAGAGAATCAATCGTAATTGTGCGGCATAAAACAAGTAATTATTTGATTTTGTTTCAAAATTGTTGTATGTGTTCAAACTCATCATTTGACGTTTGGTAAACAGAGCGACTTACTATTTTTGTTTTATATTATTATTAACATTGACATTGATTGTAATGATTTTTGTATTATATAAGTAATATTATCAAATGACTACTATCATTATAAGCCTCTGATATTAGAATCAGATTTTTAGTAGATTTTATTAAAAGTTGATGAAATATGTGATTGAAAAAGTTGTGGATTCCATGAAATATTTAGTTAAAATTAATTGTCAACTTTGTTACTCCTCATACATAAAATTCTCAAGGAAAGCCACGTGGAGATTCTAAGTGTAGACATCTGACAGTCAACACAATCAAAATGAAGAGAAGACAAGAGTTGCCCTCTTGCCAAGACTTTATTTCCATTAGGGCTCTTGAGACGAGGCGTTTCCTCTTTGCGATTTCGATTCGAATTGTGATTTTGTGCAGTCCCGATAAAAGATGAACAAAATATATGTGCAAACTCATATGCTCAATATCATACTTTACTCCTTCCATCTGCTCGTGAAATACAAAGTCACTTGAGTTTGTATTATTCTTGATTTGGGAGATTTATTTGTGATTATTTGTTAGTTCACAATAATCCGTCTTCTTTGTCGGTGCCCAAATTTTTGTTAGTATTGTGTCAAAGAGCATTTCCCTGCATTTCGCCGTCACGACTCTCTGATTGAATTTCCGATCAAACTTGTCAGAACTCGTTTACGCATACACAAGTGGGCCCTGACATCTGTTGGCACATTTTTTAAAGTCAACAAAACTTTAATTTAGATTAAAATCTTAATTTAATCCGTATCAAATAGGGCCAAATCCAAAAAATTCAACCTCCATTAAAATGTCAAAAATTATAAAATTAATATCTAAAAGCATAGTGTATATAGAAGAAAGAGAATTAATTTAATTAATTAGGGTTAAAATAGATATTTTAATTAAAATAATTGAAGAAATTAATGGTGATTATATTGGCACCATAGTTTTTGTTTGCTGGACCATATTTTTATTGCACTCGTTTTTCTCAATCTTTGTTCGTCGTGTCATCTGTATACCTGTCTTTTTTCTATTGTATTCTTATCTTCCACCTCCTATTAATTAGCACATCTCGTCGTTGATGATTTATGTCAAAATGTTTTGTCAAAAATACTTTTTATTGCACTTTTGTATTTACTTATTTTTTAAAAATATAATGGAAAGTAAGTGTTTTTACTCCCTTCAACGGATGTTTTGAATAGAAATTGTTATCAAATATAAGATATGTTAACTAATAGAAAATTGAGGATAAGAATTGATAAGTGTATTTTTGTACACTTATTTGATACATAGACTAAACTTATTATTTATAAAATGAGTGGATTTCTATTCATAATTGTGTAATTTATGCATTTATAGGCAAAAATCACCAAAAGATAAGAGAACAAGACAAAAGGAGAAAAAAGGACTAAAAGCGTACAAATATTGTGAATTTGGGACCAAGGTGAACAAGCTAGAAAGTGGAGGATTTGGAGTGCAATTTATGGAGGGCAATATTGAAATGAAGATAAAAATCTGAGGATTATATTGTACGAAATCATAGTCGAGGGACCAGTCTTGCAAATATTCTTGGGGTCTTAGGCTGCAAAATGGAGAAAATTCCATTTTTGGGTGCTGATTTTAGAAATGCAGCTGCACAATTCTGACCTGGGGACCGTTTTGTAGTTTTCCATAATGCTGGGGCCATTTTAATTATCTTGCAAAACTTCAGGGACCTTGGTTGCAATTTTGCCTAGGATATTTTGTTTTCTTCCTAACTAAGTAACAAAAATATCTCACATATATATATACTTGGGTTGGGGACGTCCAAGAGAGTTTTTTTAACTCTCTTTAGTTTTATGTTTTTATTCCATTTTCCTTTCTTTTTATCTTCTTTTTACTTAGTAAAATTTTGGTAATTTTTGGGGATTAATCCAAGAGCAACAAAGGAGATTCTACTCAAGGAGTTGGAGAAATATTTGGGAGATTCAAAACCAAGCTAAACTAGGGTTTATTCTATAACTTTGATTTCTCTTAATTATTTTGCCAATATTGAAATGTATTGTATAAAAATCAGTGTTCTAAAAAACTCGCCTAGGCACGAAGCGTGACAAAAGTGCCTCGCGTTGTACCTAAGCGGGGATTAAGCAGTCAACGAAAATATTGACCGCTTAATGCGCGCATTAGACGGCCTAAGCGCGCTTTTTTTTTTCCCCCTAATAAACTTTTTTTCATTTTCCCACCATATTATAAATAATAACTTGAATATGCTATACTCCATTAAATGTACATTTCTTTTTTTTTTTTTGTTTGTAGATCCACACCAAGAAAAGGAATAGACTTGACACTATGAGGATGAACAATCTTGTTTATGTCCAATTTAATGCAAGGTTGATGAACAAAAAGAAGAGGAAGGCCAAAATAGAGACTTTACTAGCAAGTGATGCTATTAATGCACAATCTTGGATTGTAGAGGATTGTGATGATGAGGGTGAGAAGGAGAATAATAGGGTTGAAAATGATATCTTACAACCTACAAGAGGTACAAGAAATGATCAAAATGAAATAAGGGAGCCCGAGAAGGATGATTTTGTATCGGATGACACGGAGAATGAATTAGATGAAGAAGATTTTGAATTGGAGTCCGATAAAGAGTTAGATAAGATTTAAACTACAAGCTATCTATCTTATGTAATATGATTTTGAAACTTATCTTTTTTGAAGGAATTATTAAGTACATACAATATTTTATAATTTTAGATGTTTGGTATGTATTATATGAATTAATACATGTTTTTTTACAATAATTAAAAATTAAAAAACGCTTTTTTACGCCTAGGCCTCGCCTAGGTTCGTAAAGCTTGAAACTTGGCCTCCACGCCTAGCCACGCTTTACGCTTTTTAGAACACTGATAAAAACTCTCATTTGTTTACATCTATATAAAATGAGCTAAAGTTTATTGTGTTGGAGTTTATGATGTAGTAACTTAATCTAAGTTTCATTAATATCTTTATATGTTGTGAATGATGCTTTGACTATCAAAATAATGGTGCATTAATTATTGTGTTGTATGGTTCATCATTTACTTGATCAATAGATGATGTGTTTAAGTGGTTAGGGCAATTATTGAGAAATCATTGCACTTACTAGACTAAAAGTGATTAATACCCTGAGTTGTATAGTGATATCTATGCGCGTTTAGGTATATAGACATATATACCTACACCAGGTGACCATTTGAGTATTTTCACAATAATTTAATGCGGTTGTTTGGTTTTAAACGACATAGAAATATGTTAATGCCATTCAATTAGGGTTAATGTCGCTCGACAGAAGCTATTAACTAAAATTGGAGAATCGGGTCTAACTATGTATTTTGGTAATTTGCATTTGCGCATAATTGGTTTGATATTAATGAAATAAAGGTTAAGCGAAATCATAAATTGTAACCACGTTTTTTATCCAAAAATATCCAAGCGTTTATGCTTTATTAGTTTGTAGATTTTTAGTTAATTCCCGAAATCATATGTTTATTGTGTATTTTTTTTTATTTATTGTTAGAATTAAAATTAATTAAAGTAGTGTAATTAAAAGTATACATTTCTCGTGGGATCGATATTCGGACCCTAAAAGTCCTCTGTATTACTTGTTCACGACCCGTGCGCTTGTGGTGTAATTTTCAGCGAACAAGAATGCCACGAAAAAAACTTTATGGATATAAGTATTATCACTACAATATATAAAAGATGAGAGTTATTACTATTCATATTGCATCATCATTACCTTATGTTGGTCATTTATATATACTAGTTTGTGCCTCGTGCGATGTACGAGTTTTGTAGTTATTGTGTTTTTATTAGCATAGAAAGCAAAGTAACAAGAAGAGAAAATGATATTTAGCGATAATGTAGAACTTATGTTTTCTATGGAAATGAAAATAAATGTTAGGTTTTTTTAAGAACTTCTCTACAGAAAATGAAGAAATGTTAACTGGGATGTTTACCTCAAGATCCACTAACACCATGTCTTGATATCTGGTGCTGTATGTTTTACTTGTTTTGGTGCTAATTTTTCAACAACTATTACATTTGCTTGCCAATTCTTCTCGTTTAGACTGATGTAGGTTATGAACTTAAAGTTTCCTATCATCTAGTCTAACACAGAAGAGGAAAAGAAAATGAACAATGAGAAAGTAGTAAAAGGTGCAATCATACACCTCGAACTTCCATTCCCGAAAATTCACAAGAAAACATACCAAATGTTGCCTGAATATGCACATGGAATTAACAGATAATTATCCATTACCCATGGAGAACCACCAACTGGCAGTTTACCATCTAAGTACTCCCGTAAAATGAGAATATTTCCTGCATCTTCACTTGCATCTCCAGCTTCAAATTGTTGTTGCCATATAATTTGACGAGCACATTCACTTTCAAATCTAAAGTCCAAAATTCCATATTCTTTAGACACCAATGTGCAACCATCAACAATCAACCGCCTCAATAGTTTTAACTCCATGTCAATATGCTAATAAAATAAACAAATATAAATTAAATATATTAAGTATGAAATGAAATTATAACAACACCAAAAACTAAAGAAAATAGGCTAAGATATTTAGTAGAATATAGTCAGCCAATAGAAGGTTATATTTCAGAAGATCAAGTAGTAGGTTATTACAGTAAAGATCTTATAGAAGTAAAAGAAATACTTAGAGTTATAAAATATTTAACTCCAGAAATTAGACAAAAAAAAATCCCTTTTTTTTTCACCACCTAAGATATATCAACTTTAACCTAATTCCTTTCTATAAGGTTACCCGTGGCACTCCCTTACAGAATTCCTAGATTAAATGATTCATTTTCCCTAACATCACAGAAAACATCAAAAGGCTCTCTCCGGCCAACAGTTTTCATTTTATCTGGGTCACTCAAGTTTAATCTAGAAACAGTATGGCTTCTAAGAATTAACTTATGCTTTTATGATTTGCATAGGATGAAATGATTATGAAGCTAAAAACATATAAACATTATATGTTCATAAAATTAAATTAAGAAGATTTTTAAAAAATTAAAATCTTCACGCTAATATTTTTTCTCCCTGTCAGAATTACTGTTAAACCTACTATATATATCCTATCGTAATCCTAAAAATATCTAATATATAATAAATATACAATTCGGCAAAAAAAATATCAAATATTTCCTAAATATTCAATTATAACAACACCAAAAACTAAATTAAGATGATTTTAAAAAATTTAAAATCTTCAAACTAATAAAAATATCTAATATATAATAAATATACAATTCGGGAAAAAAAATATCAAATATTTCATAAATATTCAATTATAACAACACCGAAAATTAAATTAACATGATTTTAAAAAATTTAAAATCTTCACGCTAATAAAAATATCTAATATATAATAAATATACAATTCCACAAAAAAAAAAATATCAAATATTTCCGAAATATTCGATTATAAAAATATCGAAAACTAAATTAAGAAGATTTTTAAAAAAAATTTCACGCTAATATATATATTAAGTAAAGTGAAAAATAAAAAATTTAGAACTCTAGAAAGAGTGTGAGAGTGACACACTCAAAATTTTGAGAATGTCACTCTCTCAGACGTTTTACGTTCGTTTTTTTTTTTTTTTTTGCGTCCTAGAATTACTAGATTAAACCTGAGTGACCCAGATAAAATGAAAACTGTTGGCCGGAGAGAGCCTTTTGATGTTTTCTGTGATACTGGGAAAAATGAATCATTTAATTTAGGAATTCTGTAAGGGAGCGCCTTGGGTAACCTCATAGAAAGGAATTAGATTAAAGTTGATATGTTTTAGGTGGTGAAAAAAAAAAGGATTTATAGGCATAAAAAGAATTATAGAAACCTAAGGAGAGTACTGAGTAGGATAAAAGTTTATTTAAAAGAAATGTCCCATCAGAGTGCTTAGAGAAGCGTGGTGGAAGTAGTAGTAAAGATAATTGTGCCTGTGAAAAAGAAAGAGAATGTCAGTTATTAGAAGAAATTTAGAAATACAAGAAGAAGATATAGATTTTGATAGTATAAGAGCATACGCCCCTTTTTTGGTATCAGAGCCTATAGGAAGTAGTGAATGGTAATTAGAAATTTTAGGTAATGATTTTAAAACAATGAAAAACTAAAAACAAAGAAAAACTAAAGAAAATAGGCTAAGATATTAAGTAGAATATAGTCAGCCAATAGAAGGTTATATTTCAGAAGATCAAGTAGTAGGTTATTACAGTAAAGATCTTATAGAAGTAAAAGAAATACTTAGAGTTATAAAATATTTACCTCCAGAAATTAGACAAAAAAAAATCCCTTTTTTTTTCACCACCTAAGATGTATCAACTTTAACCTAATTCCTTTCTATAAGGTTATCCATGGCGCTCCCTTACGGAATTCCTAGATTAAATGATTCATTTTCCCCAGCATCACAGAAAATATCAAAAGGCTCTCTCCGACCAACAGTTTTCATTTTATCTGGGTCACTCAAGTTTAATCTAGAAACAGTATGGCTTCTAAGAATTAAGTTATGCTTTTATGATATGCATAGGATGAAATGATTATGAATGTTCATAAAATTAAATTAAGAAGATTTTTAAAAAATTAAAATCTTCACGCTAATATTTTTTCCCTGTCAGAATTACTGTTAAACCTACTATATATATATCCTATCCTAATCCTAAAAATATATAATATATAATAAATATACAATTCGGCAAAAAAAATATCAAATATTTCCTAAATATTCAATTATAACAATACCGAAAACTAAATTAAGATGATTTTAAAAAATTTAAAATCTTCAAGCTAATAAAAATATCTAATATATAATAAATATACAATTCGGTAAAAAAAATATCAAATATTTCCTAAATATTCAATTATAACAACACCGAAAATTAAATTAACATGATTTTAAAAAATTTAAAATCTTCACGCTAATAAAAATATCTAATTTATAATAAATATACAATTCGACAAAAAAAAATCAAATATTTCCTAAATATTCGATTATAAAAATATCAAAAACTAAATTAAGAAGATTTTAAAAAAATAAAAATCTTCACGCTAATATATATATTAAATAAAGTGAAAAATAAAAAATTTAAAACTCTAGAGAGAGTGTAACACTATAATATTTGAGAGTGTAAGAGTGACACTCTCAAAATTTTGAGAGTGTCACTCTCTCTGACGTTTCACGTCTTTTTTTTTTTTTTTTTTGCGTCCCAGAATTACTAGATTAAACCTGAGTGACCCAGATAAAATGAAAATTGTTGGCCGGAGAGACCTTTTTGATATTTTCTGTGATGCTGGGAAAAATGAATCATTTAATATAGGAATTCTATAAGAGAGCGCCTTGGGTAACCTTATAGAAAGGAATTAGGTTAAAGTTAATATGTCTTAGGTGGTGAAAAAAAAGGGATTTATAGGCATAAAAAGAATTATAGAAAACTAAGGAGAGTACTGAGTAGGATAAAAGTTTATTCAAAAGAAATTTCCCATCAGAGTGCTTAGAGAAGCGTGGTGGAAGTAGTAGTAAAGATAATTGTGCCTGTGAAAAAGAAAGAGAATGTAAGTTATTAGAAGAAAATTTAAAAATACAAGAAGAAGATATAGATTTTGATAGTATAAGAGCATACCGCCCCTCTTTTGGTATCAGAGCCTATTGGAAGTAGTGACTGGTAATTAGAAATTTTAGTTTATGATTTTAAAACAATGAAAAACTAAAGAAAATAGGCTAAGATATTTAGTAGAATATAGTCAAATAATAGAAGGTTATATTTCAGAAGATCAAGTAGTAGGTTATTACAGTAATGATCTTATAGAAGTAAAAGAAATACTTAGAGTTATAAAAGATTTACCTCCAGAAATTAGACAAAAAAAATTCCTTTTTTTTTCACCACCCTTAAGACATATAAACTTTAACATAATTCTTTTCTATAAGGTTACCCATGGCACTCCCTTACAGAATTCCTAGATTAAATGATTCATTTTCCCTAGCATCACAGAAAACATCAAAATGCTCTCTCCGGCCAATAGTTTTTATTTTATCTGGGTCACTCAAGTTTAATCCAGAAACAGTATGGCTTCTAAGAATTAAGTTATGCTTTTATGATATGCATAGGATGAAATGATTATGAAACAAAAAACATATAAACATTATATGTTCATAAAATTAAAATTAACAGAAATAAAAACATGTTTTTTCGGGATTTATAAAAACATAAAAGAAAAATATAACTAAGGATTTCCCTTTCGGAAAGTCCCTAAAAGTCTAAGAAAATACCTTTAAGAACTGCAAAACAACAAGTATTATTGAAGAACTTTGTACAATAATTTACAAATTTTGATTGATAATTTTTCTAAGAAAGGATTTTCAAATGCTTTTTTTGGAAAGCAGAGAGTACACAGGTTGTAAACTTCTTGCTTTAACCAAATGAAAACGTTCTTCTTAAATAGAAAAAATTTTGAGAGCAAAAGTCTGATTTACCCTTAGTGGATAAGGCACTCACTTCACCGAGAAGCTTCTAACCAATCAGAAGTCTAAACAATAAGAATCTTATCTTTATCTCTACAGTCTAAAGATAAATTCTTTTTTAAAGAAGTCAAAAAGATTTTTTCTCTTTTTTCATAATGGCACCGTCTTTATTCTGTAGCTCATTTTTCTTTTTTCGTTATGTCTCTTTCTTGTTGAGCTGTTGAGTGGAGTCTGATTTATTGAGTATCTTTTGTTTAAATCAGTCTACGTTCAAATTATGGCGTGTTACTGTGGAAAATGACATTCCACTGTCTGAATATCCTTCATTATCTCCATTATCTCCATTATCTGTAGGAATATCATCGTCTGAATTATTTCCAGCTTGTAAGATTGGGACTTCTGGAATTTCTTTTTCTTCATCATTCTTTTTCTCAAGTACTTTCTCAAAAACTTCTTTTATTGCATCTTTAATCTGTTTTCTGAGTTCTTCATTATTTTTCTTCTTCTTAATCTGAATCTTTTTTTATTCTTCTAGTTGAAGTGTCTTCTTCTGTTTTATCTCGTTTTTGAAACTCTTCAATCTGAGCAAAAAAAATTTATAAAGAGACCACTTGTGAATTTGGGTCTTGAGCATCTTGCAAATTAATCGGGTCTTGACTATTTTGACTGTCTTCAACAATCATTTTACATTTATCTCTTCTGTAAGACAAGTCTTGGGCTGTTAATTCTTGAGTCTGAGATAAACTTGGGCCTTCTAAGTAATGTTCTGGTGGACTATATTTAACATAATAATCAAATTTGCCACTGGGCTGGCCTAATAAATCCCAGATTTCTTTGTTTTTTTTTGTAGCAAATTTATCAGTCTGCTAAGTCTGATTGTCTATTTTAGTAGAGGAATCAACAGTCCTCTGAGTCTGTTGAACTTTTGGTAAGTCCACAACCTTTAATGGATTTGATAAATCTTTACCACTCATCGTTTGAACTGGATTAGTTATGGACTTCTTGGGCTCCATAGTACCTGTAGGAAATTGGACTTTTAACCCAATAATTTCTTTTTCTAATTGGGCTATTTTCTTTTGTAATTGGGCTCTTTCTGCTGACAAGTTCTGGTTGGCTTCATTGATAACTTTATAATTTCTCTACATGCATTCACAATGCTGGCAGAAAATATTTTTATCTTTGCTAGGTGAGAAGTCTAAAGGAGGATTTGAATAGTTCTTCAAAGAAGGAGATAAATAAAAATTTATTCCTATGTATTGTCTAGCTGCGTCTAATGCTTCTTGAAAATTTGTAAAACCTTTGTAAAGGGAGTCTTGAAAATCTTTAATGTAGTCTACTACTTCTAACCAAGAATGAAAAATTCCTGGATTTCTTCCTTTAACTACAACATAAAATTTATATTTTTGTCTGTTCTGGCTAAAATATTCTGACAATGCATTCATGCATGCTAAAAAATATCTCTAATCTTTAGAATTCCTATTATATGAAATCCATAAATTATCTAATATGCATTTCTCTTCTCTGGATAATGAAATATGAGGCAAGGTCTTGAAAGAAATATTACTATTAGGAAAAACTAATAGTTCTTGATTACCAAATCTTACCCTGTCTTGGATCATTGGTATGGTCTGATTATATGAAGTTTGAGGTAATGAGCTGGATGCAAATGAGTTTCCTTCTAGAGGAAGTCCTGGCCTTAAAGGCCTTGGCCTTGGAGGCATCTGTATATCAATATCATATTAAGCAATTTATCTAAGAAAAATTTCTATCTATAATCATTCTACTTAAGATGTTTGCTGCCTTGTTATCACTACCTTTAATATGCTCAAATTCTATACTAATACATGTATTAGTAATTCTATCTATAAAATTTAACCATCTTCTTCTACTGCTCCTTTTTTAGTCTGTCTTCATCTTATTGACAAAGGAAACAATAGCTACACAATATGTTCTTATGATTATTTCTTTTTTAGCAATTATAAATAATTCAAAACTATCTAAAGCATAATTTACTGCTAATAATTCTGCATCTATACTACTCAAATTACCTTTTTCTTTATAATTTTCATTATTACAGCTACAAATTCTTTCTGTACTTTTATCAGTATATTTATTGGGCTTACATATTAATATAGCTCCCCAACCAATCATACTACCATCTGTCTCTATTATTAAGTAATCTGAGTCTAATGGCATTGCTAATTTTGGCAAATTTTTATTTTATTTGCTGAACTAATTTTATATCTTCTAGATTAAAAAACTCCGTCCTGTAGGAGAGGTCTTTGCATATAAAGGACCTGCAATTTTTCCTAAATCTTTTGTAAAGGGTATTGCATAATTTACTAATCCTAAAAATTTCTGGATTTGTTTTAAGTCTTCTATTTTATCTGAAAATTCTAAGGCTTTTTGTGCTATATGAGGCTGTAGTCTTATTTTTCTTTCTCCTATATTTACTCCTAAAAAATCTATAAATTCTTTGAATAAAATCATTTTATTTTTACTAATTATTAAACTATGTCTAATAAATTCTGAAAAAACTATTTTTAAATGTCATATATGTTCTCTTCTATTTTTACTAAATACTAATATATCATCTATATAAATTACCACAAATTTACTATGCTTATTAAAAATATTTTCCATCTTTCTTTGGAAAATACTTGGTGCATTCTTAAACACAAATGGCATTACAAGCCATTCATAATGTCTTTCTGGACATGTAAAGACTGTCCATTTAATATTGTCTGGGTGCATCTTAACCTGCCAAAATCCTGATTTTAAATCAAACTTACTAAATATCTTACAATCTTGTATCTTGTTTATTAATACTGTCTTGTCTGGTATATTATAAGCATCATCTATTGTATTATCATTAAGTCTTTTATAATTAATTACCATTCTACTTTTTCCCCTAATAATTTCTGAAAGTTTTCTTACTATAAAAGCTGCTGATCTATGTGGACTTTCTGATTTTCTAATTACTCCCAATTTAAAGAGCTCTTCTATATGCATTTTAAAGTCTTCTATATCTAAATTTGTTGTTTCTATGTTTTTTGTCTTAATTATGTATTCTGGATTTTTTATTTTTAATTCACATAGTATTTTATCTTTTTCCCAATACTTTAGTACATTTCTCCTAAAATTTCCATCTTTTCTAATTTAGATATTAGATTTTCTATGTCTTGTTCTGTTATTAACATATTATAGATTTTTTCATTATCTATTAATTTTATACTATCAAAATCTATATCTTCTTCTTGTATTTCTAAATTTTCTTCTGACATTCTCTTACTTTTTCACAGGCACAATTATCTTTACTACTACTTCCACCACGCTTCTATAAGCACTCTGATGGGAAAGAATAAGTCTGTGTTGGTGTAAATGATGTATGTTTCTGTAAATGTATAAAAAATTTTGTTATTGTGATACTACCATTATCTTTTTATAAAAAACTTAGTCCTATGAAAAAGTCTGTATCTTTTAGAAATATTTCAGCACATGATCCTCAGACAAATAAAAGAAATATTTCAGCACATGATCCTTAGACATGGAATAATATTATAGATGTATGGAAAAATACTATAATAGGACATTATATTAGAAGTTTTCAAGAAATGGAACCAATAGAAAACATTTTTGGGAGAAAGTGTAAAAGCTATGTGGGAAGCATTTAAGTTAGAAAAGAAAGAAGAATTCGAACAGTTAGTTAGTATGGGCAGCAATCCATATAATTTTGTTAATAAAATACAGATTTTAATAACTTGAGCAGATCCAAACTTAGGACATATGAGTATACAAAGAAAAGCTGTAAGAGATTTAGAACAACTTAATTTATATAAATGGACTAAAGGTAGTTATGTAAAGAATTTTTTAAATGAATATTATTATTTAACCTCAATATCAGGAAATATATTTAATCAAGACCTAGGAAATAAGTTATTTCATAAATTACCAGGACCATTAGGATTAGAAATAACATATAAATGGAATAATTTAACCTCAGTAAGAGAAGAACCAGGTACAATGGAGTATAGGACAAAGAATACAACATGTAATAAAATATTTAGAAGAAAAATGTGTGGAATTACAAATTCAAAAACAACTAAAAAAGACAGACTATAAATTTTGTAAAGATATTTTAACTCCACAAACATATGGAGCCTCTAGTTCTGGTAAAAAGAAATATAATAAGAAAGATAGAAAATATAAAAGACTTCAGACTAGGAAAAGATATTTTCTTAGAAAATCTAATAAGAGAAAACCTTATTTAGATGAAAAAAGACTTGTTAAAAAATTTAAGCCAGATAGAACTTATAAAAATAAGCTTAGTTGTTTGTATGCAATAGTAATGAACATTTAATTAAGACCTGTCCAAAAGGAATAAATAATTATGATAAGAAAAGTACATTAGTAGAATGCACTAATGAAGACTTAATACAGTTAGATGAATATATTTCAGATGAAGAATCTGTTTATAGTATTATATCAATAGAAGATAAAACCATAGAAAACATAGAAGAATCTGATTATGAGATAATAGATGAATTCTCAAATATAATGATAGAAGAAGACTCAGAATCAGATAAAGAGAATGATTTAATGAATACTATAGTAGAATGTTTACATAATTGGCAAAGAAATAAAGGAGCAGATAATGTAGCTTGCTATTTATGTAATTGGTATCCAGTTAGAAAATTAAGAGCAAAATGTTTAGAATGTTATAAAGAAGCCTGTATAAAATGCTTAGAAGAAAAGAATTTTATTGAGAAAGAAGAAATTAATATAGAAATTTAAAAAGAAATAATTGAAATGTCAAAAATAAGAATTCTTAGAAAAAGAATAGAAAGTCTAGAAAAAATGCAGAAATTAATAATAAATAAAATAGAAATATTAGAATATAATAAAGGTAAAACAATAGAAATTGAAGAACAAAGTAAAGAATGCCTACAAAAAGAATATGTACAAGTAGTTTGTAATCCAGAAAAACTTAAAAGTATCAAGGTAAAATGTTACATAAGAATAGGACAATATGAAATAAAATGTTTAGGATTAATAGACTCAGGATGTAGTAATTGTATAATTAATAAGACATTAATTCCACAACAATACATAATACAATCAAAGAATCCAATAGAAGCACAACAAATGGATGGAGAACTGTATACATATACAGAATTATGACAATCAAATAGTAAGATTAGTTTTGAGACAAATTGTGGTAGAAGTATAGAATATACTCTACCAAAAGAATCTGTATGGATTAGACCATTAAATGTAAAAGATACAGACTTTATCATAGGACTAAGTTTTTTATTAAAAGATAATGGTAGTATCACAATAACTAAAGATTTTATACATTTACAGAAACATACATTATTTACACCAACACAAACTTATTCTTTCCCATCAGAGTGCTTAGAGAAGCGTGGTGGAAGTAGTAGTAAAGATAATTGTGCTTGTGAAAAAGTAAGAGAATGTCAGAAGAAAATTTAGAAATACAAGAAGAAGATATAGATTTTGATAGTATAGAATTAATAGATAATGAAAAAATCTATAATATGTTAATAACAGAACAAGACATAGAAAATCTAATATCTAAATTAGAAAAGATGGAAATTTTAGGAGAAAATGTACTAAATTATTGGGAAAAAGATAAAATACTATGTGAATTAAAAATAAAAAATCTAGAATACATAATTAAGACAAAAAAACATAGAAGCAACAAATTTAGATATAGAAGACTTTAAAATGCATATAGAAGAGCTCTTAAAATTGGTAGTAATTAGAAAATCAGAAAGTCCACATAGATCAGCAGCTTTTATAGTAAGAAAACATTCAGAAATTATTAGGGGAAAAAGTAGAATGGTAATTAATTATAAAAGACTTAATGATAATACAATAGATGATGCTTATAATATACCAGACAAGACAGTATTAATAAACAAGATACAAGATTGTAAGATATTTAGTAAGTTTGATTTAAAGTCAGGATTTTGGCAGGTTAAGATGCACCCAGACAGTATTAAATGGACAGCCTTTACATGTCCAGAAGGACATTATGAATGGCTTGTAATGTCATTTGGGCTTAAGAATGCACCAACTATTTTTCAAAGAAAGATGAAAAATATTTTTAATAAGCATAGTAAATTTGTGGTAGTTTATATAGATGATATATTAGTATTTAGTAAAAATAGAAGAGAACATAGAGGACATTTACAATTAGTTTTTTCAGAATTTATTAGACATGGTTTAATAATTAGTAAAAATAAAATGATTTTATTCAAAGAATTTATAGATTTTTTAGGAGTAAATATAGGAGAAAGAAAAATAAGACTACAGCCTCATATAGCACAAAAAGCCTTAGAATTTCCAGATAAAATAGAAGACTTAAAACAAATCCAGAAATTTTTAGGATTAGTAAATTATGCAAGACCCTTTATAAAAGATTTAGGAAAAATTGCAGGTCCTTTATATGCAAAGACCTCTCCTACAGGACGGAGTTTTTTAATCTAGAAGATATAAAATTAGTTCAGCAAATAAAATAAAAAATTTGCCAAAATTAGCAATGCCATTAGACTCAGATTACTTAATAATAGAGACAGATGGTAGTATGATTGGTTGGGGAGCTATATTAATATGTAAGCCCAATAAATATACTGATAAAAGTACAGAAAGAATTTGTAGCTGTAATAATGGAAATTATAAAGAAAAAGGTAATTTGAGTAGTATAGATGCAGAATTATTAGCAGTAAATTATGCTTTAGATAGTTTTGAATTATTTATAATTGCTAAAAAAGAAATAATCATAAGAACATATTGTGTAGCTATTGTTTCCTTTGTCAATAAGATGAAGACAGACTCAAAAAGGAGTAGTAGAAGAAGATGGTTAAATTTTATAGATAGAATTACTAATACATGTATTAGTATAGAATTTGAGCATATTAAAGGTAGTGATAACAAGGTAGCAGACATCTTAAGTAGAATGATTATAGATAGAAATTTTTCTTAGAAAAATTGCTTAATATGATATTGATATACAGATGCCACCAAGACCAAGGCCTTTAAGGCCAGGACTTCCTGCAGGAGGAAACTCATTTGCATCCAGCTCATTACCTCAGACTTATATAATCAGACCAGACCAATGATCCAAGACAGGGTAAGATTTGGTAATCAAGAACTATTAGTTTTTCCTAATAGTAATATTTCTTTCAAGACCTTGCCTCATATTTCATTATCCAGAGAAGAGAAATGCATATTAGATAATTTATGGATTTCATATAATAGGAATCCTAAAGACCAGAGATATTTTTTAGCATGCATGAATGCATTGTCAGAACATTTTAGCCAGAACAGACAAAAATATAAATTTTATGTTGTAGTTAAAGGAAGAAATCCAGGAATTTTTCATTCTTGGTTAGAAGTAGTAGACTGCATTAAAGATTTTCAAGACCCCCTTTACAAAGGTTTTACAAATTTTCAAGAAGCATTAGACGCAGCTAGACAGTACATAGGAATAAATTTTTATTTATCTCCTTCTTTGAAGCACTATTCAGATCCTCCTTTAGACTTTTCATCCAGCAAAGATGAAAATATTTTCAGCCAGCATTGTGAATGCATGCAGAGAAATTATAAAGTTATCAATGAAGCCAACCAAAACTTGTCAACGGAAAGAGCCCAATTACAAAAGAAAATAGCCCAATTAAAAAAAGAAATTATTGGGTTAAAAGTCCAATTTCCTACAGGTACTATGGAGCCCAAGAAGTCCATAGCTAATCCAGTTCAAACGGTAACTGGTAAAGATTTATCAAATCCATTAAAGGTTGTGGACTTCCCAAAAGTTCAACAGACTCAAAGGACTGTTGATTCCTCTACTAAAATAGACAATCAGACTTAGCAGATTGATAAATCTGCTACAGAAAAAAGCAAAGAAATCTGGAATTTATTAGGCCAGGCCAGTGGCAAATTTGATTATTATGTTAAATATAGTCCACCAGAACATTATTTAGAAGGCCCAAGTTTATCTCAGACTCAAGAATTAACAGCCCAAGACTTGTCTTACAGAAGAGATAAATGTAAAATGATTGTTGAAGACAATCAAAATAGTCAAGACCCGATTAATCTGCAAGATGCTCAAGACCCAAATTCACAAGTGGTCTCTTTAGAAATTTTTTTTCCTCAGATTGAAGAGTTTCAAAAACAAGATAAAACAGAAGAAGACACTTCAACTAGAAGAAGAAAAAAGATTCCGATTAAGAAAAAGAAAAATAATGAAGAACTCAGAATACAGATTAAAGATGCAGTAAAAGAAGTTTTTGAGAAAGTACTTGAGAAAAAGAATGATGAAGAAAAAGAAATTCAAGAAGTCCCAATCTTACAAGCTGGAAATAATTCAGATGATGAGATTCCTATAGATAATGGAGATAATGGAGATAATGCAGGATATTCAGACAGTGGAATGCCATTTTCCACAGTAGCACGCCATAATTTGAACACAGACTGATTTAGACAAAAGATGCTTGATAAATCAGACTCCACTCAACAGCTCAACAAGAAAGAGACATAAAGAAAAAAGAAAAAAGAGCTATAGAATAAAGATGGTACCATTATGAAAAAAGAGAAAAAAATCTTTTTGACTTCTTTAAAAAAGAATTTATCTTTAGACTGTAGAGATAAAGATAAGATTCTTATTGTTTAGACTTCTGATTGGTTAGAAGCTTCTCGGTGAAGTGAGTGCCTTATCCACTAAGGGTAAATCAGACTTTTTGCTCTCAATTTTTTTTTATTTAAGAAGAACGTTTTCATTTGGTTAAAGCAAGATGTTTACAATCTGTGTACTCTCTGCTTTCCAAAAAATCATCTGAAAATCCTTTCTTAGAAAAATTCTCAATCCAAATCTGTAAATTATTGTACAAAGTTCTTCAATAATACTTGTTGTTTTGCAGTTCTTAAGATATTTTCTTAGACTTTTAGGGACTTCCCGAAAGGGAAATCCTTAGTTATATTTTTCTTTTATATTTTTATAAATCTCGAAAAAACATGTTTTTATTTCTATTAATTTTAATTTTATGAACATATAATGTTTATATGTTTTTAGTTTCATAATCATTTCATCTTATGCATATCATAAAAGCATAACTTAATTCTTAGAAGCCATACTGTTTCTAGATTAAACTTGAGTGACCCAGATAAAATGAAAATTGTTGGCCGGAGAGAGCCTTTTGATGTTTTCTGTGATGCTGGGGAAAATGAATCATTTAATCTAGAAATTCTGTAAGGGAGCGCTATGGGTAATCTTATAGAGAGGAATTATGTTAAAGTTGATATGTCTTAGGTGGTGAAAAAAAAGGGATTTTTTTTTTGTCTAATTTCTGGAGGTAAATCTTTTATAACTCTAAGTATTTCTTTTACTTCTATAAGATCTTTACTGTAATAATCTACTACTTGATCTTCTGAAATATAACCTTCTATTGGCTGACTATATTCTACTAAATATCTTAGCCTATTTTCTTTAGTTTTTCTTTGTTTTTAGTTTTTCATTGTTTTAAAATCATAAACTAAAATTTCTAATTACCAATCACTACTTCCTATAGGCTCTGATATCAAAAGAGGGGTGGTATGATCTTATACTATCAAAATCTATATCTTCTTCTTGTATTTCTAAATTTTCTTCTAATAACTGACATTCTCTTTCTTTTTCATAGGCACAATTATCTTTACTACTACTACTTCCACCACGCTTCTCTAAGCACTCTGATAGGAAATTTCTTTTGAATAAACTTTTATCCTACTCAGTACTCTCCTTAGTTTTCTATAATTCTTTTTATGCCTATAAATCCCTTTTTTTTTACCCACCTAAGACATATCAACTTTAATCTAATTCCTTTCTATAAGGTTACCCATGGCGCTCCCTTACAGAATTCCTAGATTAAATAATTCATTTTCCCCAGCATCACAGAAAACATCAAAAGGCTCTCTCCGGCCAACAGTTTTCATTTTATCTGGGTCACTCAGGTTTAATTTAGTAATTCTGGGACGCAAAAAAAAAAAAGACGTGAAACATCTGAGAGAGTGACACTCTCAAAAGTTTGAGAGTGTCATTCTCAAACTCTCAAATATTAGAGTGTTACACTCTCTCTAGAGTTTTAAATTTTTTATTTTTCACTTTACTTAATATATATATTAGCGTGAAGATTTTTATTTTTTAAAATCTTCTTAATTTAGTTTTTGATATTTTTATAATCGAATATTTATGAAATATTTGATATTTTTTTTTTGTCGAATTGTTTATTTATTATATATTAGATATTTTTATTAGCGTGAAGATTTTAAATTTTTTAAAATCATGTTAATTTAATTTTCGGCGTTGTTATAATTGAATATTTAGGAAATATTTGATATTTTTTTTATCGAATTGTATATTTATTATATATTAGATATTTTTATTAGTTTGAAGATTTTAATTTTTTTAAAATCATCTTACTTTAGTTTTCGGTGTTGTTATAATTGAATATTTAGGAAATATTTGATATTTTTTTGCCGACTTGTATATTTATTATATATTAGATATTTTTAGAATTAAGATAGGATATATATATATATGGAGTAGGTTTAACAGTAATTCTGACAGGGAAAAAAATATTAGCGTGAAGATTTTAATTTTTTTAAAAATCTTCTTAATTTTATTTTTGATGTTTTTCTAATTGAATATTTAAAAAATATTTGATATTTTTTTTTTGCCGAATTATATATTTATTATATATTAGATATTTTTATTAGCGCGAAGAATCATCTTAATTTAGTTTTCGGTGTTGTTATAATTGAATATTTAGAAAATATTTTATATTTTTTTGTCGAATTATATATTTATTATATATTAGATATTTTCAGGATTATGATAGGATATATATATACATATATAGTAACACACAAAAAAAAAAAAAAGTCATCTCCGTGGCCGTGTCACGGTGATGGTATGGCATCACCGTGACACGGTCACGTTTGAGAGTATCACTCCCAAAATTTGAGAGTGACACTCTCTAGAGTTTAAAAAAAAAATTTTCACTTTACTTAAGATATATATATATATATATATATATATATATATATATTAGCGTCAAGATTTAATTTTTTTAAAATTTTTTTAATTTAGTTTTCGGTATTTTTATTATTGAATATTTAGGAAATATTTGATATTTTTATTAGCGTGAAGATTTTAAATTTAAAATCATCGTAATTTAGTTTTCGGTATTGTTATAATTGAATATTTAGGAAATATTTGATATTTTTTTTTGCCGAATTGTATATTTATTATATATTAGATATTTTTAGGATTAGAAATTGTGTCAGAAAATTCAGTACATTTTCACCTCTCATTAATGCGTTCAGTGTTGGAAAAAAGAAATGGATGGGGAAAAAAAAAGAAAAAAAGAGGGGCTCAAATATGGCCTAAATTTTATTCTTTTACACATTTCTTCACGCTTCCACATTACGCTTTCACGCAAAAAACGACGTCGTATTGGTTGACGATACAAATTGTTGACACGTGACCAAAAAAACTCACTCTTTCCCTAAGTTGTTCATAACCATTCTTTTCTTAGAAGTCAGAACCACCAATTACTCCACCATTTCTTTACCATCAAATCTGGTACCAAGCTTCTGGCATTTCCTCTCTATATTTCTTCCTTACGCGCCACAACAATCTCTTCATTTCTTTCGGTAGGTTTTCTTTCCAATCCGTAATCACTGCTAATCTGAAGTCAACAAAACACACCGATAATGGTTATCACCTAATACAGTCCGACGACCATACAAATCTTTGAGTTCGTCAGTTCAAAAGTTTTCTCAAGGACGCCACAAAGAGAATGATGATGATGATAATAGATATAACAGAGGTAGCAACAGTGGGTCAATGAAGGTTGCTTCTGGGATAGGAAGTTATCAGGTGCTAATGCAACTATGTTTTAGACCTATTTTTTTGAAGGATAAATCTTCGGAACCGTGAACTTAGCTTTGGTTGCATCCAAGTATTGGTTGATATCCATGTAAAACTAATTTACCCTGCGTATGTTTTTTGTTTGATTCATTGCTATCATGTTTGCTTAATGCTCCATAAGAAATATACTTAAATTTGTAAAATACATTAAATGTCGCCGCACAATTTCAATTAAATTCTTCTCTTATTACATTTTTTAAGAAAGAAAACTGAATGTTGATGCTGATATTATGCTGATTTACTTACATGGCTTCATTTTTTGTGTATGTTGTTGCATTAGTGACAACTTCATAGGCCAAATCTCTCCATCTCTTATGTCGACAACTTCGGCTTTTCTTATTTTTGTTGGATCAAAAGTGTCCATAAACCACTACATCACCACCGCCTGAAAGGTATACTCTCTATCGAAATCAACCGTATCATGGTGACATAAGCGAAGACACGCCCTATCTCCGTGCCATGGAGACACGGGACGTGTCTCCATCGGTCATGGTTATTTGGTTTCAAAAAAGAAAGTTTAGTTGTAGTTTCGCTGCATTTATGTTGGCAAGGCAAAGCGCTGCTGCTAGCACTTGTAGATGTGCTCTCTCTCTCTCTCTCTCTCTCTGGAGTAGCCCATGGACTTCTCCTGAGTCATAATGAGAGTGGTTGGTTGCAAGCTCTGTCCCCTTTTTCTTGAGGTGAAACAAATGGACACTTCGACCACTTCTACTTTTCATAATGCTATGACCGACATGTTGTGGCATTTTTGCCAGGTTATTTATTAATTTAACTGAAAGGTTTTCCAACTTAATTGGAGTTAATAACTTCTCAATTAAAATAGCTCAATTTTTTGGAAAGCCTGGTGCCAGTTCTTTATGTTTAGTCAAAATTTATTTTCTTGAATAATTATCTGGTGCTCTTGATGCATCAATTATTGGAATAGACCATAAGGCTTCTGGTACTTTAAATTTTGGCAATTTAGGGGACAATTTTGACTTCTGAAATTTGAACTTATGAGACAATTTTTAAGTAGTTCTTGCTTATAAATATGGAATATCAATCCTTTAGAATACTCCAAGAATAATCTAATGATATGTTTGGTCGATAGTGCCAGTTACCACTAGAAGTGCACTTGATAAGATTTTAATTTCTTTGTTATACTAATACTATCCCCATACATGGTAACATGTCATAAGTAGGGTAGATTATCTAATTGCTTATTTTACTCTCTGACCGAATTCGTCTACTCTATGTAAGTGATTTTTAGAACTTGTCCCTGGATACAAATGGAGGATCAGTAGATAAGAGTTCTCTAGTCATTTGCTTAAATGTTGATAGATTTTGTTTCGACAGATTTTGTTTCGACAATTGGTGGAGTTTCACTTGTTGAAGCTCCTGCATTCAAAAGGCTCAAAGTGGTTCTCCAGCTAATGTTCTTTGTATAGCTAAGTTGGGAGATTTCTCCGATTTTATTGGAATGGTACATTTTTTCCTTTACCTTGTCTTGTTTAAGAACTTTATTATCATAAATACCAATATTCCCCGAAAATATGTTGTTTTGTTGCAAGGTATGTATTGGTTCATCTTTTAAATACTCAATTTTCATTTTAATATTTTGTTCAAAGAAATTTGTATGGTGCATCATGTTGACATATACTTGTAACATTTATGTAGTTCTTAATGTCTCAAGAGAGAAAACTAAGTTGGTGTAAGCATGTTGTTTTCTTATTCAAAACACGTGTTAACAAACCTAGAGTTAGCTAAGGATGAATGGTTGCCAGTTCTTATCCATTGCTTCTATGAAATGAATGTCATCACGATTTATGCACTTCCTTGGTTCCTTGTGCATAAATGTTTCAAGGGAGCCACATAAGAGCTGGGAGTTGAGGTCAAACGACTTTCAACAAATTTCTAGCATGTGTAAAAAGGTTTGTCAATCTGGAACCTTGTTGGATTCATTAAAATTATTAGTTATGTATATCCAATTGTCGATAATTTTTTTGACGCAAGTGTTCATTTTTCCTTTCCATTTTTGAACTATATTTGTAGCATGAACACGCTGAATTAATTAAAATAAAGTAAATAAAGTAAAGAAATGTATGTAATCTAATTCTCCAGATCTTATGTCCTATTATGTTTTTTGAACTACAGCTATCATACATTCTTTATACCGATTTCTTAATTCTTCAAAAAAAAACGAACAATTTTTACAAAATTAACATCTTACATTATAACGGGGATCGTGCAACGCAAGATCTCCCACTAGTAATGAATAAAGATTGAAAAGTTTAAGTGTAATTAAAATGTGGTGTAAAAAATAAAAATTATGTTAAATATAACTACCTTGAAACTAAAAGCAGCATATGATATAAGAAATTACCGTTGCACGATCTCCCACTAGTAATGAATAAAGATTGAAAAGTTTAAGGCCATGTTTGATTGTATGAATTTTCCAGGGATGTTTTCCATTTTCCCACTTTTTTGCCTGTTTGAGAGGATAAATTTGCTCAGGAAATTGTTTTCTATTTTCCGTGCACATGACCTCCATTTCCAAGCAAATGGTGAAAATACTTTCCTATGGGTTGGTTAGATTTTCATTTTCCAGGGAATGGAATTGAAAAGAAACTGATTTTCCCTTTCTATTTATCACGCCCAAATCTCTCTTCATTTCGTAGTAAACCACTCTGCCATTTCCATTTCTTGTACCAAATCGCCCCATTTCTGGAATCCATCTTTCCGTTTATGTTTCTCACGCCAAATCGTGAAGGAAAAGGTCTCAAACCGCTTAGCCATTCCTTGGAATCACGCCAAATCGCCCAATTTCTGAGAACCCGCAAGAAACTCCAACAGGTAGGGTAAACTGCTGAAATATTGGGTTTCAAATTTGACGTTCTTTTCTTAAATTTGTCTGAAGTTATTTTTTAAGAGATGAGCATTCCTTCGAGGAAACAAACAAATTAAGTGATGCACTAATATTGAATATATGCTTGGGTTGTATGTGGGAACTAAAATGTTGAATTTAATTGCTTTTGAGTTTAGTCCTTGACGTTTTCTTGGTTTTGTGATTTTTGCACCCATTTGAGCTAAGAATTGTCTGGATATTCTTTCTTGAAAATTACTCTAACTGGTATTCTTAATGGTAACTAAATATATAGCTTGTTTTGGTACATATGTGTGTAGAATTTACAATGGAATTGTATGGTTTAATTCATGGATGAAGGGAAAAATTTGAGTCCAAAGGGCTGTATAGAATGAAAATGAATTTTTCTTTGATAAAAAGAAAATGAGATACATTCTGTAACAGCAATGGATATATTGGTTTAGGGGATAGGTACAACACGCTTCCAAAAAAAGCCGTTTACTTCTACGTTCATTCAGCCATCACGTGCATACCTTGTGTGTTTCTGTTGAGTGCTACCAGATGAAATTGTTTCTCCAGTCAGAAAAATGCTTCTATGCTCATATCCATGATGCACCCAAAGATCTGGAAAAAAAAATTGTTGAAGTGATGGCCTGTAATTTGAAAGTTCCATTTTAATTTTGAGTCATAACTTATAATTTGTGGCTAGCCTGACCATTAATAAGGGGGAATCACAAATTCTCATTGGACAAGAGCCAGCACAGATTAATAACTTCTGGGTTTATTTCTAAACATTCAACATTGCGTTTGATTTCTTAAAATTAATAGTCTTTAGGCAATTCCTAGTAGGATTTGTCTTGCATTGACCCTGCATTTCTGGTACAATTTCTACCTTTTACCATGATTTGTACCCTCATTTTCAATTGATACATGTGCAGAGAAGGATGATTCATGTTGGCTAATGCATGTGCAATCCAGATTAATAATTCAGCCATAGGCTAACAATTATATATATATATATATATATATATATATATATATATATATATATATATATATATATATATATATATATATATATATGCCTTTTGTATTGCACATCTGATCTCAGTTTACATCTGTTGAAAATGGAAGTATGTTGAGACTTCACTGTGGATGAATTAATTACTTGTGTTGAGTCACTCTAATATTTTTAATGTGACGGCAAGGATTTCAATTGCGTTGGGCCCAAATGGGGAAAATGTCATCGTCTCAAGATTTTATTATTATCTCTGCTTTTAGAAAAGTAATGATTATAAGGGTCCATTCAAAAGAAAAAAAATTAGTAAGATGACAGGATTCAATGGCTATCAAATATCAAACTAAGACAACACGCATTGTCTCCCTTGGAGATAATATAAGTTTCCTCATTTTGACTTTGTGCTCACATCATGTATTGTTTATTAGAGATTTGACCATGCACATTAGAGAAATACATGCTTTTGTTATGTGAAATGAACTTTGTCTAAATCCACGAATGTTGTATGCTTCATTTGTTGTACTTTTTCATGTCGATAATACTATACTGTTAAACTCGTTCTTGTTACATGTTTTTCATCAATGATGTAGTTCAGGTTTATTGTCATCAATAATTTACATCATATTGACACTGTTTATACGTTCTAAGTACCATGGCTAACACATGGAACCAACGTCGTCGCCAACGACAACAATTGAATATATTTTGGACGATGGTCATGCAAGCAATTATAATTTTTCAAAAAATCAAGCGTCGTAGTCGACAACTCCTTAGAGTCCCACATAGAAACTGGGATTCTGAAAGAGAAATGACACTTATACGGATGTTTGGTACAGCAATAGAATTTGTCATGATCTACTAAGAATGAAGATAGCTCCGTTTGAAAGATTATGTGATCGTTTAAGAACATATGACTTAGTTGACAGTAGATTTGTCAAAGTAGAAGAACAAGTGGCTATATTTCTCAACACCGTAGGTCATGACCAACGTAATTGAACTGGAAGTTTTACTTTCTTCAGATCTGGTCAAACAGTGAGTTAGTACTTCCATAGAGTTTTACAGGCTTGCCTTGCATTGTATAGAGATGTTGTAAACAATGCAACTACTCATAACTCACCATACGAGAAGAATAAGGTATTCCATGGTTCCAAAATTTTCAAGTTAGATGGCAATTTTTAACTTCATTAATTTTTCCTTAACCATCACTTTTCCGTTTGTAACCAAACTTTTTTTTTCTCGTATTAGGATTGTGTGGGGGAAATAGATGATACTCATATTCCTGCATATGTTCCCGTAGAGGAACAAGCGAGGTATCGCAATAGGAAGCAAATTATAACTCAAAATATTTTGGTTGCTTGCACATTTGATATGAAGTTTATTTATGTGTATGCCGGTTGGGAGGGATCTGCCCACGACGGTCGGTTGTTATGGAGTGCTACTTTACGACAAGGTCATAGGCTAACAATTCATGTTGGTAAGATGCACTTCTTTTTTCCTATAATTTGTTTTTTTAACTACTTTCAGTAAAGAACGACAACTGAACAACCATTTGTGTAATAGGTAAATATTATCTTGTTGATGCCGAATTTCCCTTGGTTCTCGAATTTCTAACACCCTATCGTCGGACTCGATACCATCGTAGAGATATTGAGGGACATCAGCCCGAAAGCAATAAGGAGCTGTTTAATTTTCGACATTCAAGTCTACGAAATGTTGTGGAAAGGATTATTGGACAGCTTAAAAAAAGATTCGCATATTTGAGGCATCAACCATACCACGACATTGAGACACAAGCGAAAATTGTACTTACATGTTGTGCCATTCAAAATTACTAAAGGATTTTTGACGAAGAGGATATGTGTGACGATGACTATTACAGTGGCGATGATGACGTTAACCCTGGACATGTTGACGCACCCGAAGATGACACACCAAATACTCCTATATCTTTTACAACAGAAGCTGCATGGTCTAGTAATAGGGATACAATGGCTGATGATATGCAGGCCACTTACCATCCAAGTCATGATGCGAAAATAGATTTCGATTGATTGTACTATGTTGTATTCCGTTCTCTGTGTTGATCTATAATGTGTAGAGATTAACTTGCTACTGTTAGCGAACTTTAATACCTTTCTTCTGTACCTTTTCACTTGTAATGTTTATTTATTTTCATAGGCTATTTACATTTGCATCAATTATATAGTTCCAAATATCTTTGTATTTTATATCGAGGCTATATTGGGAATAAACCCATGCAAGTTGTTCATTTTTAGTAATGCTGATATTAAAATTTTTTCTATTTTTAAGTGACAGCGTTGAGGGCACAGAATCGACGAAACTATGCGGGCCTTAGTCAAGTTCCCATACCGACCACCCTTTCGGGTGGGAGTGATTTTGATTTCGCTAGATTGCAAGTGGATCCAAATGCTAGGACTCGTCACGTACGTTGGAATGATGAAATGGATTGTCTTATGATCACTTCACTTGTTGAACAAGTGTTGGATGGGCACAAACGAACTGTCAATGGTTTTACTTCGTTTCAAGTGTCTAAGGCAATTGAAAGGGTTCAAAATGGATGCGAGGTAATGATCTCAGATAAAAATGTAAGGGCAAGGTTGAAGACTCTTAAAAAAGAGCATGCTGAAGTTCACCAGCTGCTAAATATGAGCGATTTTGGGTTGGATCCCAAAACAGGACGCATTGTAGCCGATGCAGTTGCTTGGGATGACTTGATTAAGGTACAGAGTGTAAACCATTTTTAATACTTGCTGCTAATAGCTACTGGAAATGCAAGTGTTTTGGTATAGTTACAATACACTAACAATGTTTTTATAGGGAAAACTAGAATTTGGGAAGTGGAGGACCAAACTATGTCCAAGATATGATGAGATGGAGACCATCTTCGGTAATGATGCTACCACCAGAGAACGCGCAGTGTCTGGCTTCGACCATTTCTCCCCAATGAATGGTATGCAATATATTGTGCAGTATGATACTCTCATTGTATTCATGTTTAAACTTCTAACAAATTGATATCTCTTTTATGTAGCAACCGATGAAAGCGTGAATGAGGTAGATATGGAAAACGTAGAGAAGGATCCTAGCCCAGTGCATGCTCGTAAGCATAGCGCCGAAGAAGTTACTAACAAAGGCAAGCGTCGATGTGGACAACCGGTGGATGATAGTACTGTCGCCCTAATGAGGATTACCGATACATCTACGAAAATTGTTCAGGTTATGGAAATGCAAGCTACGCTAGATACACTGAATCATGTCAACTGGCAGATGATTCTAGAGAAGCTGGAGGCCATGAACCTAGACATGGACGACATAATGCAAGTCATAAAAGCTTTTCGAGTTGACAATGGTTTGGCGAAGGTGTTTATGAACTTGACAAGTACAAAATACATGCGTGCTTTGGTGTTTGACAAGCTTGGCCGTGATCCACCTCCACTACTATAGATTGCACGAGATTTATGGCGTTTGTATGTATGTATGTACTTTAATGTATTTTAAAAACTTAATCCACACAGGTTGTGATGCGAAAGTTTTTTTGTAACGTACACACGATGCTCCTAGTGTGCACTTTTTTGGTGGCATATAGTGCGGATGTATTTTGTTAGTTCTGTATGTTGGAAATAGTATTCCACCTAGCATACTGTTGTGGAGAAAGTCGCTTACTTTTGTATATTTTGGGTTATAATCAATGCTAAGTATTATAATCATGGTTTGTTACTGGTGAAATTTGGAAAATAAACGGTCCGTTATTTTTTCATTATGTTTTTCTGAGTCTGTGGTGCTAATTTGTGCTCCTTACATGACGCACCGCAATCAAGTGAGTTCATTGTCTTCTGTCGATTGCACTTTATGAAAATAATATATTTAACTACTTGATGCTCTAGCTGCTTGTTTGTTTTTCATTGCATTTTTAGGAGAGTAAACAACCAGAAACTAAAAAAAGCATTCATAAGAGAAAGAGAGGAAGGCCACGAAAGATCTGTGCATTTCTCTTCACTCTGTCTCCCTATTTCTTCCTTTTATCACCCTTGTTAGATGAAATTGTGGATTCCTTAATGTTATAACCACTTTTAGGTTTTTGCTAATGGGAGTGTGTGTTCGTTGAAAACCCGCAAGCGTACGAGATCGTTGACAAGTAATAATAAGTGAGTTAAGAGTTTATCGTCCCACGAGAAATAAGGTTTAATGTCTAGTTCAATAGTTCTTATCAAATTCGATGTACGTGACACAAAAGATGTGATTTTATTGTTATTTATACTAATTATAATCTAAGAAAGCGATAGAAATATTGTATCAAATATGTGAATATTTGTATTGGATTCATGATTCCCCCTATTTCCAACTATTTCAATTATCAATAAATAATCTAGTTAATTTCATGCATTTTTGTTAACCAATAACGCTAGTATGTTAAACGTTCTTTTCCAAGATACACCAACCTATGATTAACATGACCCGATCCTATTCCTAGTCCAAATTCATATGAAAATCATGCATTTAGTTTAAGTTATCTCTATGATTGCATGTACGATAGGCATTATTCCTAATCCTAACGATACATGTTAATTTTGTCGCGTTCTAGACTCATTGTGAGTATTTCTACACTACAACAAGCAACTAACTACTCAATTGATGGCCAAACAATTCAATAATGCAATGAGAATGCAAAACCAAACAATAAATCACAAGAAATAACTAAATTAAAGACTTGAATTGAAATAAACAAAAATAGGGTTCCTCAATCATCCAATACAATAGAAAAACTAGCTAGCCATCCTAATAATTAAAATATACAAGAAAGATGGAAAAATATCACCCGGAACAAGAAAAGATGGAAGAAAGCGGAGAAATCCACTTTCTTGAATGAAATCTTGAAAAAGGTTGAATAATCTTCAATAATCTTGCATAATTCGCCTTGGATTGATGATCAGGCCTTGTTCTACACCTCCAAAATATGTAGAATATAGAGATTTTAGGTCTAAAGGAGGTTTTTACGTTCTGGACGTCTTCTGGTATAAATAGAGTGCCAAAATATTCTATGCCAAGAGTTTCCAAAAGAAAGAAAATGAAAGAAAATAATCTCCGGGAATTGAACCATGCGTACGCATGGTATACGTTGTGTGTACGCACAATACAAGTGAAATGGCCTCGGGTGGGGAGAATTGGGATCTCGTGTACACAAGGCTTGCAGGCCTGTGCGTACGCATAGTTATACATTTTTTTCCATTATACAACTTTCAATATTTTGATCATATCTTTTTCTACCGATACCCAATTGAGATAATTCAAAGTGCGTTGGAAAGCTAACTCAAATATCTAAAATTCCTATATAAATACGAATTTTCCAATTCGAATTTTTACTATCCAAAAAATGGGTCTCAAGTTGAGACTGAAAGTTCGAAGCATAACTTTTTCAGCTGGAAGTTTATATGTGGTAGAATTTTGATGATATTTCACCCATTTGGCTTCTTTCCTCATCCAATCGATGTCTAACACTCTCAAATCTTCATCGTGATATTTGACATAACTTTTGAATATTTGCACTTTAGTCCCCAAGCTTTGGGTTTTGCCTTTTCTTGTTATTTTTGCATTCTTTCGTCCAATTTTCCATTCAAACAAGAGTTTTACCTAAGAAAAGCAATACAATATAATTTAGGTCGTATTTTTCCAAAGAACAATACAATTCTATAGTTTAAAACCCAAATAAGTGTGGAAAATACACTTATCAGTGTGCAAAATTGAAAAATTGAAGCAGATGAAATGATCATAAAAGACTCTACTGCAAATGAAGTTGATTCCAGCACAACTGCTGAAATGAAGATGACTGGAATTGAGGGCTCTTTGTATGATCAGGACAGCACAATGCATGAAAAGAATACCAGTCTTCCAAAGCTGAAAAATAGGCTTGGCATAATAATGAAAAGGACCCACAGGAAAGTGTCAGATGTGAAAGCGGTTGAGAGGTCGATAAACCCAATTGAGAAGCATTCATCAAAGGTAAGAAGAAGACGGGCAACGTATGTAAAGAGTGCCTCTCAAGTTCAAGGTGTTTAGTTTTTTGTACGCATGCAGATTCTTTCATGATTGTTGCTGTTGTTTTTAACCTGTTTTATTTGCTATTTTGGGACACATATTGATTGCATATAGAGATTATGAAATTCGAAAAAATATTTAGGTTAGAACACTTATACGGCTTTTTTTTCCCTTGTTGATTTTGTTCCTGTTGACAATGCCTTATTTGAGGTTCTACAGATTCTCTAAATGCTCCAAGGAGTAAAACCATGGAATCAAATCACACAATGAATGAATTAAATAGAGTCATTGCTGGAGTACCCTCCCGAGAATTTGATAATAAACCTCATTCACAATAGATTGAAGAAATACATACTCCAAAAATGTCTAAAATACCCCATTTGAAACAAAAAATTTTAGTCTACTTTGTCATGTATTAAGTTTAAACACCCTTCATTTGAAATGTCTAAAATGTCCAAATTGAAACAAAATTTTACACAATCCTCAAACATAAATTCTCACTTTCATTCTCACCTTTTATACCTAATTTAAAACCAACAGCAAAATGGCATACTGCCTTTTTTTAAACGCTTGAGTGTTGTTTTAACTAATTTTATGTTCGTATCACTTTATGTTCCCTCATATTCACATAAAAATTAATTAAAATAATTTTACACTATATTTAGAGTTAAATTTTGAGTTCATGATCCAAAACGGTATGCTGTCATTATAAATAGCTCAGTGACGTTTTAACTGCTTTTATTTATGTTTAACTTTATATTGTCTCCAATCCAAATGAAAATGAAACTAGACAAATTTTCATGAATTGGTTTTGGGAACTCACAAATTTACATTTTTCGTTCGGATTATCTTGACTGTGCACATTACGTTCCTCTTGGTTCACATAATTCTTATAATTTTTAATTTCCTTCATTGGTTATCAAACACCTTAAGTTGGAAAATAATACAATTTTCATGGAAAATATAGCCAAACAAACACCATAAGTTGAAAATTTTCAACATTTTCCAGGTGAAAAATTATACCAATCAAACACTATTAATTGACAATTCCCAGGAAAACAAGTTCTAAGCAATTCAATTCCCTAGAAGTCGTTTTCTTTCCACCCAAATTCCACCTTTACAATCAAACGCACCCTAAGTGTAATTAAAATGTGGAGTAAAAAATAAAATTATGTTATAAATATAACTACCTTGAAACCAAAAGCACCATATGATATAAGAAATGATCATTTTAGTATTTTTCAAAATCTGCTTTCAGATGGCACATATTCTTGTATTAATCAGTTTTCTGAAACCTACCAAATGCAATTTTGAATAGTAGACAATCGGATTTTGGGTTCTAAAATCAATTTAAATGTGGCCTTATTCTTAATGCTTGTTTGGAAAAGTTTTTAAATTTTTTTTATCAATTTTTTAATCTATCAAAAATAAAATTTAGCTGCACATTTCAAGAACTAACAATTTTAATAATACATTTTATTAAATTGTATCAAAATTAGCTATTATTATTATTATTATTTTATTTTTTTTACACCACCCATTAATTAAACCAAAACGCAAGATAATAGGGAATAAATTATTTATCAACTTTGCTACGCCTATGTTTGGCCCCACTTTTTAAATCGTGCTTCCTCAAACTTGATTTCAATTACATATTTAGCCCTTGTTTAGTGCAATATTTTTTTGAGGTGAATGGATGAAACTTTGACCGATTATTAGAGGCTCTTCCACCAGTTATGACAGAGCAAATTGCGGACTTGCCGCTATGTGTTGACACACCAGATCAAACTTTTTGGATGCCTACACCGGATGGTAGATTTACCACCAAGTCAGCATGAGAGTTAATTCGCTCTAGCAGACCAGTACAAGATTCATTTCGCCTAATTTGAAGTCCTATCATACCTGTCATAGTCTCATTCTTCTATTGGAGATTATGGCAGGATTTGATTCCAGTGAATGTTATTATTCAGAGTAAGATTGATAGTCAGTTGATTTCTCGATGTCAATGTTGTTCTGAGATTGAGATCAACACGCATATTTTTACTTGTAGCGGTATATCAGAGCAGGTTTGGTAGCACTTCGGGGGTGTATTCTAGATTAATATGATTGCAGGTGAGAGTGTTAGACAGTAGGTCTGGGCGCGATTTGGTTTAGGTTGGTTTCGAACCCAACACAAAATCAAAACCAAATTAGTCGATTTTGATATTTTGATAAATTTCAACCCAAACCAGCCCACTCTAACTCTGAAACCAAACCAAACAAAACCAAATCAGTTTGGTTTGGTTTGGTTCGGTTAGTCGGTTTGGACTTTTAGTTCAAATTAATTTTTTTTAAAAATTATTCAAGTTTTGGGCCCACTTAAATTATAAGAACTAAAATAATTAAATAATTTTATATTACAAGAATTATTGATTAACAAATAAAATCAGATTAATAGAGACTGATCAATGAAAATCTTAAGAATTTTTTTTTTTTTTTGCATGATGTAATTTGTCTGCCTGAGTATGGAAAAAAGTTAAATATAACATAATGTGCTTGTGAAAGAAAATTTTCAATGCTATTATGTACAGACAATATTATAGATTGGAGGGAATCGAGATATAGTTATGAGATTTTGGCTTATCTTTTGATTTTTATTTTCTTAAAAAAAAAGGTAAACATGGAAATGGGTTGGGTTGATTCGGTTAATCAGCGGTTTGAGGCTTCAAGGTGAAAGCCCAAGAATAGCTAACCAAGAGGGGGGTGAATTGGTTATTAAAACTTTTTCGAAAATTAACTCACGTTTTAATGTAATATACAATAAAACAATTAAACAAATACGCACAAGTACAAAACCAATTAAGAACAAGTAATGAACACAATGTAAAGACAGTAAATTAATCTAAATTCAAGCAAGTAAAAATTAAATAGATTAATTTAAATAATAAGCCCAAATATAACAGCGATAAGTAAAAGGGAGAGAGGATGCAAACGATATAATTATGGAGGTTCGATCCAATGCAATGATCTACGTCCCCCGTTACCAAGCTCTCCGGCACGAGCAAGGCCTTTTTCACTATGTTGATTGACTTATGGTGCAATCCAACCCTTTACAACGCTTCCGGTGACTTACAAACAAGGAGCACCGATCCTTATACAATGTTGAGTTTTACGGGACCTCAACACGACCCACACTATTGAGCTTTACGGGACCTCAATATGACCCACACTTTATCAAAATGATTTTACAATGGAATTCCTCTCTCAATAAATAATACAATCAAGTTAAGTACTAAGAGAGGCTAACACTTCAATGAATAGTAATAAATGATAGCTCAAGTGTTAGATGAAAAACTTTGATGAATATGATAATTAAAAATTAGATTCAATCAATCAAAGTGTTTCAATGAGAAGATGATGAAGATATAAATCAAATGTAAGTTCAAAGAATCTTCTCAATATATATCTCTCTCTTTTAATGAATGATTGTAATAAATTAAGCACTAAGAGAGAAATGAAAAACTTTGATAAATATGATGATTTTACAAGTTTGATTCAATCAATCAAAGTTTCACAATGAGAAGATTAAGATGAAATATATACTATGTAAGTTCAAAAAGATCTTCTCAAGTAATATCTCTCTTTTGAAATTGAAATAAATAAGTTAAGAATAAAGAGATATGGAAAGCTTTTATAAGATAAGTTAATTCAAGGAATTTGATTTAAAATCAAAGTTTTCAATATGAAGAAGTAGAAAGATTTATACAATATAAGTGCAAATACCTTCTTCAAGAATATATCTCTCTTTGAAGATTGATATAACAAAAGTTAAGCACAAAGAGATATGGAAAAACTTTGATGAAAGAAATGAATCAAGAAATTTGATTTAATAATCAAAGTTTTTGTTATGAAGAAATAAATGAAATGAATGTAAAGATGTAGGCTCAAACAAGATTTTTCACTCGCATATTTCACAAGAAAGCTCTCTTCAAGTTGTTATAATGAATGCAAAGTGAAATGGTATTTATAGCCATCAAAACGAAATAGTTCTGCCCATCCGGACGACCAACCGGACGATCGGATCTGAACCGGATGACCAACTAGCCGTTGTGGGTCAGAAGTCAGAACGGTTAAAAATTTGATCACTGGCGAACCGGACGTCCGCCTGGTCAACCGGACGTCCGGTTGACCGTTGACTTTGACTTTTTTTTTTTTTTTATTAAAGAATTTCCTTTTTGATTGATTTGAAAAATGTAGGCATATGAAGGATGTTTCATTTAAAAATCAATCTTACTTTTGATTAAAACATTTTATGCAAATGATAATAAAAATAATTTTTCGTGCACAAAATGATTTTTGAGCTATTGTCATTCATTACTAAAGACCAAAGTATTATACCTTTACATATGATCTAGAATGCATAGTCTTTGATCTTGCTTCGGTGTTTGGCTCTTAACTTCTCATTTTGATTTTTCATTGATGTTGTCTCTCATGCTTTTGATTTTGATCATTCTTGGCGTTAATCTTTCAAGCTTTCGTCTCGAATGATTTGACTCGAATGCTTAACTTTCACTTCATTTCGAGTCTGATTTATAATGCTTGATTGATTTTAACCTTGAACTATCATCACTCAAAATCAATTGTTAGAAACAATATTAATCTTGTTTGTTATAATCAAAACATTAAGGATGAGGTCAACCATATGTTAACACAAGGATGACTTTGCGAGCGGAGGAGGCATCATCAGGGACCACACAGAAAAATGTATAAGGGCATTCTCAACATCATATAGACAATGTAAGATACTGTAAGCAGAGCTTAGGGCTATTCTTGATGGAATACTATTGGTTAGAGGTCTTGAGATTTTTAGACATTTGGGTTGAGACAGATTCCAGTGTAGCCATTCACTGCATCATCAAAGGTGGAAGGCCATTGGCTATTCAGGGTATACTCAGGAAGATCGCAGACATCATCTCCTTGGATAGAGTCACAGTTTCCCACATCTACAGATAAGGAAATTAGGTTGCAGATACTCTTGCAGCAGAGGGCTTGGATCATCGACAATACCAGATATATGGACCAACTGATATACTACGACATATTAGGGAACTCGTACAAATAGATAAACATGGATTGCCCAACATTAGATTATGAATTGTAATCTCATTTATTTTTATTTAATTTTTGTTTTTATCTTTAATTGTATCAAATATTTTTGTAAAGGAAGCAGTACTTCATCTTTTACTACTCTACATTTGCTCTTTAGCACTTACCTTTATTACAAGGTAAGTAGTCTTTCTCATTTACTACTTTCGTTATTTCCACTTGTAATCATGATATTCTTTCGCCATAAGTGAGGGCAAATTAATAAAACTTCGGAGGTACCGCACTCTTTCAACTTTTAAAAAAATAAAATTTTTATTTATTTTTATCGAAATTTATTGAAAATTGGATTTCTATTGGGGCTAAATTTCTCCGGGGCATGGAACTTATGAAAACGATGACGTTTCGTTCATTACCTTCCCTTCAACAAGAAAAATTAAAAACAAACCCTTCCAGAAAGCCCTAAAACCCACTTCTCATCTCTCACTCACGTCCGCGCACCAAAGGCACTTACTTGCAAACCCTATTTACATCTCGATCTACACTCTTGCAATTCGCGGTAGCGGTACTCTCTTTCTCTCTACATTCGTACTTTATGCGTTATTGGTTAGTGTGAAAGACAGATATTCGATCGTGTTCTGTAATTGCAGAGATCGGAAAAACTGCGATACAATGTCGTTGAGGGTGCTGAATCCTAATGCGGAGGTGCTGAACAAGTCAGCGGCACTTCACATGAACATCAATGCCGCCAAAGGTTTGCAGGATGTCCTTAAAACAAACCTCGGACCCAAGGGCACTATTAAAATGTAAATGCTTTTTTATTTTTTATTACTCGACTTATATTTCACCTCTTTTTGGATTTCTAAAATTAATTTCATGATCGTTGCTAGGCTTGTTGGTGGAGCTGGTGACATTAAACTCACCAAGGATGGCAACACGCTTTTAAAAGAGATGGTAGTGTTTTTTTTTTCTATTTTCCCTGTTATTATTATTCGGATCCATGGATTCTTTTGGTCTCAAGTGTTACTGTTTCGTGTTGGAACATTGCATTTTCTTTGGGATTATTCTACATGTACATTAGGGTTTAGGTGTACAAAATGTCAAAATGGCATTTCATCTTTGGCTAATGGAAAAAGCTGTTTTTCCACCTGCCAATGATAAATGCCACTTGGCCATTATGTACACTAGGGCGTAAACCTTGATGTACCTGTATCATAACCCCATTTTTGTATGTGGATTTTTGAACAACATTTTGAATTTGCTAGCATCTCCTTTTGTGCCATTTTCACTTAAAATATTGTGAACTTTTTAGTGCGCTTGAATAGGATGTTAAATGAAGTAATAATATGAAAGCCCACGAGATATTTTGGAAGAAAAGTGAAAATCTTACACCATGAGATGGTATCACTGGCATACACTTACACGGTTTGATGAAAATCTTTTATTGATGCTTATTTGCTCTGAACGCCAATATTTCAATTGTTTTTCTTCAGTTATGATCTTTCACTGGCATGAAATCCACGAGAAAGTGTTGCATTATATTATGTCCAGGGTTATGTTAGGGCAGAAGATGACTAGAATAGGCTTGGACTAGTATTGAAGCTGCTGAAATTGACAGTGAGGATAATGAAAAGGACACAATTTTCTATAATACAACCAAATGTGTAACCTAGATAGAGCATAATGGTGTTAAGGATCCTAGTAAAATCAATTGGAAGAAGACATATAACTGCTTTGACCGTTTTGTCATTTATAATTTAAAGGGTTTTGAGTTAAATTTAAATTTAAAGCTTAAATAAAAAGAGTACTTGGAGTCTTGGACCAACATATTAGAATATAAATGTGGCTTTTGGATGACTGATCGTGTTCTCATTAAATGCTGATAGCAAATTCAAAACCCAACGGCCATAATGATTGCAAGGACAGCTGTTGCTCAAGATGATGCAAGTGGAGATGGTACTACTTCCACTGTCCTCTTTATTGGGGAGCTCATGAAACAATCAGAACGCTACATAAATGAAGGTCAGTCAATGTTAGTTTCTTCAGTGTTTTCTGCATAATTGCTGTATCATGTATTTTCCTGTTATATCCACATTCTTACAGATTTCTATAGAAAATTTCAGTCATTTCATTACATGCTTGGGAAAAAGTAGCCCTATTACTTATAGCATGTAAGTGGAGCTTACAGGCTTGACTCGCAGCTATTTGTAATACAGTTTGAATAACTATTTTAATGTATGCAAATTGACTACAATCTGAGTCAGATTCTTATCCTCTATGCTCTTATTATTTACATATCTAATTTTTTTTTTTTTTTCAATTGACATGTGATTTTTAGTTTCTTTCTTTCTGTATATGATGCTGGTAATGCATTTTTCATTCTTCACATGGATAATTGCAAACCAAAAATGCTGCCCCTATACCTTCTACTGATTTTCACAATCAATTTTTATTGTCTTTATGTTTTGACCCATTGTTTATTTTAAACCATCATTTACCAAAAAATGGTCAAAATGATTTCGGTTCTGTATTTGCCTGAATTCAGATAATTTTAATTTGAGATTCCATATTCTTGCAGGGATGCACCCACGTGTTTTAGTAGATGGTTTTGAAATTGCTAAAAGAGCAACACTACAATTTCTTGAAAAATTTAAGACACCAGTGGTAATGGGGGAAGAGCCAGATAAAGAGATACTGAAGATGGTAGCAAGAACAACATTGAGGACAAAGGTTTACAATGCCACTTTATTTCCAAACTCAACCTCTCTCTTTGGTTTTTGTTAAATATATATATTTTTTAATTTTCTTCTGGTCTCATGCAGTTGTACGAGGCATTGGCAGATCAACTGACTGACATTGTTGCAAATGCTGTGAGTGCTTGAAATGTTGTATGATAAATAGTTTTTCTTCATATTTTAATGAATGACTCACAGACTTATTTCTGGTATATTAGTTGATTATGTTCACTATTTCTATAGAAGCTAATCTATTTTTATTGTACCTGCTATCTTGATTACGTGCAACTTTTTGTGGCTTAATGTAATAGGTGCTCTGCATTCGTAAACCTGAAGAGCCTATTGACCTTTTTATGGTCGAGATAATGCACATGCGCCACAAGTTTGATGTGGACACTCGTTTGGTATGTAACGTGCTCACATTTTCTGAATTGAGCCAATTCCTTGCCTAGTTCTTAACATGGTTAAAAGTGCTTTCTCATGTATGATTTTTGGATTTACCCAATGTTTGCGGGTAAGGACTGTGATAGATCCAACATTGACACCGATGATATCTAGGAGATTGACGTTGTCAAATAAATTCATTTATGCCCTGTTTGGTTCGGGTAAAAATCAGATTTTGAGTAAATTTTGATAAAAGTTGATGTGGGTCCCATATAATGTGCGGTTGAAAATTAGTTTGGATAAAAATGAGTTTTTTAGAATTGGGTCCAAACAGGGGCCGAATCTTTTGAAATTCTTGATACCTCTTGTGATATCATTTCTGTCCTTGGGAGTTGGGACTTGTAAGAGAGTTTTTTTCCTCGTCCATCATGTAGCAGAAGCAAATTTATTTGTGCATATGAACTGCTGTTCAACATGTATGTGGTTACACTCTTTAGTGCCTATCACAGGTGCAGGTGCACTTGTGATGGATGCTTGCATGTTTGTCTTTAGTTCTGCGTACTGCTGTTTCAAATGCTCTGTCACTGTTGTTTCTAGGTTGAGGGTCTTGTTCTTGACCATGGTTCAAGGCATCCAGATATGAAACGCCGAGCAGAGAATTGCTACATCTTGACTTGTAATGTATCACTGGAATACGAGAAAAGGTGATTAGTTGTACATGTACCAGATGGTGTCTGTCTCAGTTCACTATCACGGGTTGAAGAATTGACATTATTTTTCTCAGTGAAATAAATGCAGGATTTTTTTACACAAATGCAGAACAGAGAGAAGCAATGATTGCAGCTGAAAGACGATCAGTTGATGAAAGAGTGCAGAAAATTATTGATCTCAAGAACAAGGTTATCGAATACGACATCAGAATTGAACATTCTTGATAACTGTGAGTTCTTATTGTATGCTGTCTCTGGTCATGGCTTATACTTGTCGTTATCTTCAGGTCTGCACCGGTAATGACAACGACTTTGTCGTTATCAATCAAAAAGGAATTGATCCTCCATCACTGGACCTTCTTGCTCGAGAAGGAGTAAGTCATCTATACTTTAAGAATTCTGCATTGGGCTCTCCTTTCCTGTTTCGAATTTTTTCCATCGCAGAGATCCTCTGAACTTTGTGCTAAATATGATCCTTGTACTTAAAATATTATATTCTAAGTAAGTTAAAAGCTTGTTGTTTTATGACCTTGAGTCATAGTTCTTGTATTTTGATATTCTGCTGTTAAGCAATTATAGAAAAACTGATATGTCAGGTAATTGCTCAAGACTTGTTCCCACCCCCAAAAGATTATGTATTACCTCAAATGGAGATTTGGTTGGGCTCTTAAAACAATTTTTTTTTGGAAGTAATGATATTTCTGATCATGTTATTTCAAATCAAAGAAGCCTTTGAGTATTATCTTTTCACTGATTTTATGATTGTGAAATGTTTGATGAGGCTACAGCTTCAAATCTAAAGAATTTTTTTCGCCTCTGAAAAAAAATGATTATATTCTATTCTCTAGTTTTGATTTACATTTTATAATTGAATGTTTTTTAGATCATTGCCTTGCGGAGAGCAAAGAGGAGAAATATGGAAAGATTGGTGTTGGCTTGTGGTGGAGAGGCTGTAAATTCGGTTGATGACCTAAACCTTGACTGCCTTGGTTGGGCTGGATTGGTCTATGAACATGTGCTCGGAGAAGAAAAATATACATTTGTGGAAAATGTGAAAAATCCACACTCTTGTACAATCCTTATCAAAGGTACTTCTAGTTGCCCTTCTCCTTAAGTTCATATCTTGGTTGTGGTAATGAGGCAACTTCAATTGTTGTCTGGAACACTTGGGTTGATGGTTATTGTCAATGTTCAGAAAGGTGTAATCGGGGTATTGGAGTTAATTTCCTTAAAATAAGGCTAGGTGTAAGCCTCAAATTAAACCGAAAAATGTCAAAAAATTAAAGAAATTATCCGATAACAGTACATCATAAACAATCTTCACAATTCATAATAGAACAATTTAAATTGTGTTAGTAAATAAAAGAAAAATTGATAAAGAAACTATTGTTTTGGTTAGTGGGATGGTGGATTATTCTCAAAGTGGGTATATAAGATTTTTTTTGAATGTTTTAGTGGGTGATTTGTTATTCTCAAAATGGGTTGTAAGAATTTTTATGTTTTGTGGTCCACGAACTTTGCTTTGAGGCTTGTCTCTCATAACTGAGGTGTATGCACCAAAAGTACCTCACAATCAGCTTCTTGGGGCATTTTTTTGCACATGCCACTTTGAGGCAGGCCATAAGGCGGATTTCAATGGGGTCTTTTTAAACTTATTGTTGCTATTACTGCTATTCAACGATCTAATGCAGCTTGCTGTTTCTGTAGGACCTAATGATCATACAATTGCTCAGATTAAGGACGCAGTTCGTGATGGACTAAGGGCAGTCAAAAATACCATTGAAGATGAAGCTGTTGTACTGGTACGGAATTGCCCTTTTGAGGCTTGTGCAATTTTATATTGAATCCTGTTGTTTTATACAGGTGATCTAGGCTCAAAAAGTAGTCTATATCTTAAATTTGCTGGCATTGTTTGCATTGGTTTTGTTTAGCCATGAGCCACACTAATGTAACTGTAAAATACGGGAGAGTTCCTTTTTTTTTGTGTTGAGTTCCTGTATGGTCTATGGTGACTCTGTGTGTAGCTCATTGAGGTGTTATCTGCTACACAAGAATCGCATTTTGATAAATAAATGAAGACAAGTAAATTTTACTCATTCATTTTCCTTTAAATCCCATAAAATCTAGACTTGAGAATGAGGTATGTTTTTGCTGCTCAAATGTAGAACATTTAAGATAAAAGCGTTGAATGTAGTTTTCATTGCTCATAGGTGGATCATAACACTTCAGATAAATCATGCATTTATTTCTCTAAGTGGTAACCTTTTTGGATGTATTGCAGGGTGCTGGGGCTTTTGAGGTTGCAGCCAGACAATACCTTGTTAACGAAGTGAGGAAAACTGTTCAAGGGGTATGCATGTAATTAATTTGTTTACGCTAATTTATTTTTGTTTCTCCATATGTTTCCAAGTCTGTAGCTTTTATCATGCTATCATGATTGATTTTTTGATGTCATAGCGTGCCCAACTGGGTGTGGAAGCTTTTGCTGATGCCCTGCTTGTGGTTCCAAAGACGCTTGCTGAAAACTCTGGCCTGGACACTCAAGATGTGATTATTGCGCTCACGGTATACTCTTTATTTCATTCAAGTTCCTAAATTTTCCTGAAGTATCGACGGAAATAACTAATTGTACCATTGTCTTGAAAAACTTGTTTATACTTTCCAGGGAGAACATGACAAGGGAAATGTAGTAGGACTTAGCCAACACACTGGAGAACCTATTGACCCCCAAATGGAGGGGATATTTGACAATTACTCTGTAAAGCGTCAAATCATTAACTCAGGGTACGTTGAAATTTTCCTTTTTGGGGTTTGCACTTGTCCACATGAATGGAGGAGAAAGAACCCGAGAGTGGGGGAGGGGGTGAACCATTAAGATAACAATAATCTGTGCTGGAGAGAGATTATGTTTTAATAGTTGTTACTTCTCTTTCTTTATGTCTACCCTAAAGAAACCTTTCTTTCTTTTGCAGCCCTGTAATTACTTCGCAGCTGCTATTAGTGGATGAAGTTATCCGTGCTGGGCGTAATATGCGGAAGCCAAATTAACTCGAACTCTTTTTTGTACTTGTGCTTGTTGAATGTTTTCCTCCCTGATCTGCGACTTTCAACAGACGGTAATGCCGTTGATTGGTTGGAGGGTCATGTTAAATTATTTTTGCCCAAGCTTCAGTGTAAAGACATTTGAATTTTGTCCACAGAACTGCACTTAAATGTTTATCAATCACTGTAGCTTTTTACACGAGTGTACGCATTTGTTTTCGATTTTGGTTTCAGTTTGAGAGGTCTGTTTCTCACTGGGTTACTGTACATTTGAACCCTTTTTTCTTCTAGGATATCCGGTCTTTTCCGAGTTATCTCAAGAATGGTAAGAAAGATCTATTATGACGTGGATTCCTAGTTGAATTTGGATAATGTAATGTGGAAGCAAGATTGTATGATCGGCTTTGTTTGGAAACGGAATTTTATTATCGTACTAGTTTGGAAGTGAGACTCTAGGATCATACTAATGCGGAAATTGCCTCTGGTGTCGTAACTTAAGTAGTTTTTGATTTGAGGTGTAGCACGACAAATATTAAAATTTATTTGGGCACACTGTTTGATACACCCAAAATTTACATGGAAGTTGGAAAATTAATTCAATTTCTCACTTTTTGCTTGTTTGTCAATTTTCAGTAAAACAAGATTTAGATAATTCAATTTCTTGTAATTCGTTTTTTTTATCATCCAAATTTAATCTTTGAATCAAATGGACCTTTGGGAAAAAAAATGAGTTTTGAATGGTATTTTTTGAGTTTATTTGTAAAATTTTTTATTGTGTGATTGAAATGAGTTTAAGAATTTTTTGTTTTTTTTGTTTTAATAGTTGTCAGAGGCATAATTTGTGTGGAAGTAGACATTCTATACGTTAACCTCTTGTTTGGTTTCATTTAAAATATATCTTTGTTCAAATAAAATAATTTAACATGTATATTTATTTTTTACTTTTTAATAATATGTTCTCCAATAATATTATTTTAAATCTAAAAAAATCTTTATGATTAGCTAAATGTTAAGTGTTAACCCCATCACTGGACCTAAGAAGTGGATTAAAACACGCAGACTCTGCCCAAAGTTACGTGACCGTTTTGTAAGCCCGCCACGCCTAGTTGGGCTTTGACTGGTCAATGATTACGTGTCGCTGCCTATGTCTCCTAGGGTAAACTCCGCCGCGATCCGCCACCTGTCGCCTCCCAATTGGCTATACCGTCATCTTCCCAGGCGCTAAATATATAAACCCCCCACTGGCCCCTAAACGCATTAGGAAAATAACGCATTTCTGTATCAACAACAGTCAACTGGTACATTTTAGTTTTACTCTCAGTTTAATTTTTCATTTTTTCCATATTAGTATTATGGATAGGGTTAGGGTTAGAATTAGGGTTGCTGTTAGATCTTTGATTTTTAGCTTTCTTTGTGGATCTGAGATTCATTAATCTGTTTTCCTGATTCGAATATTCTGTCAGCTGAAGTTTTGCGTCGATGAAGTAAAGAACTAGAAAATAAAAAGTGTAAATCTGGTAATTTATTTAACTGCAATTATACTGTAGAAAGGGAATGATGGAATGCAAAAGGGATAAAATTCTTTTGAAACTGGTAGGATGAATTTTTAATTTAAGCGAGCTATTTTTTAACTGGTCATACTGGAAATATTTCTTGTCGTTGTTGTTGATAACTCACTGAGTAATTTCACCTAGAAATTAAAAGAAAATAATCAAGCCCAGCACAAAAGTTTTAACATGGTTCAGCACTGTAATGGCATTTCTTTTGTATCTTCATGGCTAACTCTAGAAAGAAATTGTAGAAAAAACCTCAAGATGGAAGAAAGATCTGAAAGCCCGTAGTACACAATTTCAAAACGAACACTATTTTCCCTCAATCTGGCTCTCAATACTCACACCTCAAGCATAGATGAGTAGAGTTTCCTTTTTGTGTATCTGAAAAGAAAAAATTAGGCAACCGAACTGCTTCAATCCTTCCTTTTAAACAGATTTTAATCAGTTGTAACCAAGTCCGAATGTCACTTCTCCACACTATGCTACAGTTATTCTGTTCGAGTAAAAACGGCGCTTTATTTCTTTAAGTGAAAATGTGAGTAACAGAATTGTTCCATTGTGGAAGCAAGTTACATTTTTTTTTTTCCGATCCATGTTTGAGTTATTCACCTGACATCTGTTGCTTCCAAGCACCAGATATCTGTTTTTACTTTATTTTATGTAAACGCTGAAGAACATTAATCGAGATATAGTCCTTTTGACTGGAAGTTTGACATTTTTTCGTTAGTTGAATATTAAGCTACTGGTTTTAATCAGTGTGTTTCATAGTTGATTCAGTTTTTGACTATGAAATCAATATGCATCTCATTGAATAAGCATATATACATTAATATTTACCTTGTAATGTTGGGTTATTTTAAATCTGTGCTGATTTAACATATTTAGCTCATAAAGAACATGTCGCGGGAGGAAAATGTGTACATGGCCAAGCTAGCTGAACAGGCTGAGCGGTATGAGGAGATGGTTGAATTTATGGAGAAGGTTGCAAAGAGTGCTGAGACTGAGGAGCTGACTCTGGAGGAACGAAATCTCCTGTCTGTGGCCTACAAGAATGTGATTGGTGCTAGGAGGGCTTCGTGGAGAATCATCTCATCCATTGAGCAGAAGGAAGAGAGCCGTGGGAATGAGGATCATGTCAAAGTTCTTAAGGAATACAGGGCTAAGATTGAGGCTGAACTAAGCAAGATCAGTGATGGGATTTTGAGCCTCCTAGATTCCCATCTCATTCCGTCAGCCTCCTCTGCAGAGTCCAAGGTGTTTTACTTGAAGATGAAGGGTGATTACCATCGGTATTTGGCCGAGTTTAAGACTGGAGCTGAGAGGACTGACGCTGCCGAGAGTACTTTGTCAGCTTACAAGTCTGCTCATGTAAGTTGTCAATTTGAGTTGGTGGTTTAATTTCTCAGAGATTTATTCATGATGAGTTTTTTAATCTTTTTGGAATTGTATTGTGCAGGATATTGCATTAGCTGAATTGGCTCCCACACACCCGATCAGGCTTGGACTTGCACTTAACTTCTCTGTTTTCTATTACGAAATCCTCAGCTCACCTGATCGAGCTTGCAACCTTGCCAAGCAGGTAGTTCAATAATGTTCACATATTGCTGTTTATTAGCAACAACCACTTCTTTATATCCTTTTCGACTTCAACGAGTTACAATTTATCTCTGATTCATATCTGCCATTTCATTACTGATTACAAGGCATTAAATTTTTAGCACTTTGCAATGTTCAGAAAGGCCTAAATTGCTATGACATTTTGCCTCCTTGAAACGAAGGTGCCTCTAGGTTCTTTGAAGCTTAAGCCTCATTTTGAGCCAATTATGTAATAAAAAAACTATAAAACATACTCAAAATAAACAGTAAATCATCTCAAGTTAAAACATACTATTTCATCGAACCTAGAAAGCTTAAATTGCAACAAGAAACATAAAATGGATTGACGAAGTAGAAGTGGAGATTTGTCCAATTTCCTCATGATTAATTAACATAGTAATCAGTAATCACTTAACAATTATAACCATCTGTGTAAGAAAAAACTAATTGAAATAATTTCTCTCTGGCTATAATAGAAAAGAGAAACCAAGAAAGAAAACAAACACATAAAAATTTGAAAATTTTTAAAGAAATAGAAGAAGAGTGAGCTTACTATTACATGTCTTGTGTCACCAGTCGCGTGCAATGTCTCTTTGAATGGGATCTCACTTTAGCTTAGGAGTTTGGGCTAGTGTGATCAAGGCTTTTTAACAATCTCCAGTTGTTTTGTGTTTACTTTGGGTTAAGTTGCATTTAAAATAAGCTAAAACCCTTATAAATTTCAGGGCTATGAAACAAACCAGCTGAGCAGGCTGAGGTAGGTAAAAAAAACCAAAGAAAGAGCAAGAGTATTGAACACATGCCTCGAGCAATGTTTAAAAAGACATAGTAAAGTACCGAGGCATTTTTCCAACACGAGGCGAGGCTTAAACCTCATTGTAAACCAAAACAATATCAAAAAATTATTAAGATTCTAAATAAGCTCATAATAAATCATAAATAATATTCAAAAAATTCATAATAAAACCGTTAAAAGTGTGCAAAAAAAATTCAATAAAGTGACAAATAAAAACTATTATTTTAGTTGATGTGTATTTCTAACTTTGTTTATGAGAAACACAATTTTTTAATACTTTATTCAGCAGTAGGTTATTCCCAAAATGGTTCAATAATTTTTTTTTTATGCTGTGTGGGCCCATCCCTAGAGCTAAGTTTGATTAAGGAGTGCATGTCTCACAAGCCTTGAGGCATGTCTTACACAACTGTGGCATATGTATTGATAAACTGCCTCAAACAATGCTTTAGGGCTTTTATGCTCGCCTCATTCTGTGGGGGGTCCTCAATTGGATTTTATAAACCATGGGCTTGAGCCATAAGCATGAAGCCAGTGCCTTGCAGTGTGTGCTTCAGTATTTTAATGTGTAAGCATGATAGGTACCCGTATTTATGGACTCTTAGCTGATATTTGGAAAATAGACTATGGATGAATGGAAAGGAACCGTAATGTAGTAATATTATTGATGAAGGTGAGTGAACAGCTTCCTGGGCAATTCGAGAGGCCCAGTAACTCTCCTTACAGACTTCACAAAACAGCTGAATGAAGATCCTCCCCTATTTCCCCCCATACATTTATTTTCCCCAGCCAAAGCTCAACCACCCAAAATGCCTCTTACTCTAACTACTTACAAACTTGAGTGAAACAGAATTAGTTTTCCTGCCCCGACTGCCCTCCTTGGTTAGCTTCCTGTGTAATTGCAGCTCCTCCTTTCTTCCTCCTTGCGTATGTAAATAGAATAGGGGGTCTATCATTACCCCCTTCCCCAAAATCTACCTTGTCCTCTAGGTGGAAATCAGGGAATTGCTGTCTGATGCTGTTAAAAGGCTCCCACGTAGCTTCAAACTTAGGAGCATCCTTCCATTTGATGAGAACTTCCGGTCCCAAACTCGAGTCTGTACTAGGATATCGAACCTGTGACACTGCTTCTGGCTCCATTGTGAACTGACCATTTGCAGATAGTTGGGGAGGTAATTGGTAGACTGTATGGACTGCTCCTACCGCCCTTCGCAGCTGTGACACATGAAACACTTAGTGGATGGCTGTCTCTTGCGGAAGCTTCAGCTTATAAGCGACCTGTCCCACCTTTGCCTCAACTTCAAATGGTCCGTAGTAGCGCGGGGAAAGTTTTGCTGAAAGTTTATTAGACACTGAACTCTGGCGATAAGGCCTCAACTTAAGATATACCCATTCCCCCACCTCAAATTGAACGTCCCTGCGTGGGCCATCTGCTTCCTGTTTCATTCACTGTTGTGCACGTTGTAGCTGTAATTTCAGCTCCAGTAACACTTCATCCCACGCAACTAAAGATTGCTCTACTGATGACACAACTATACTTCCTTTCTTGAATAGTAGAGCAGGGGGAGGGTCACGCCCATACACAATCTGGAAAGGTGTATGTTTAGTAGCGGTGTGAAAGAAGTATTATACCAGAATTCCGCCCATGGTAATTATTGACTCCATGAATGAGGTTTACCAGAACCGAAGCATCGCAAGTAAGTTTCTAAACACCGGTTCACCACTTCGGTTTGGCCATCCGTCTATGGGTGGTAAGCCATGCTCCTCTTCAAGACCCTTCCCTGCGATTTGAATAACTCTTCCCAGAATTTGCTCATAAAGACCCAATCCCTGTCGAAGACAATAGACTGAGGAATATTGTGCAATCGAACAATCTCGCGGATAAATACATTTGCTACAGAGTGAGGTGTAAACGGGTGCTTAAGGCAGATGAAATGACCATATTTAATCAAATGATCGACAACCACCAATATAGCGTCCCATCCCTCTTGACTTTGGTAACCCTTCAACAAAGTCCATTGAGATGTTTGTCCAAATTAATTACGGAATTGGAAGCGGCTGTAATAGACCCTGAGGCGACAAAGCGATGTACAAGTATCTTGTTGACACACCCCACAACTTGCCACAAAATCCCTTACATCTTTCTTCATTCCTTTCCAATACACCTGCCTACCACCCTTCTGTAAGTTTTGAGGAAACTAGAGTGGCCCACAACTCGGGATTCATGACACTCCATCATTAGCTCAGGAAAATGAGATGATTTTGGTAACACTATCATGCCCTTGTAACATAAGATCCCATCTAACAATGAGTAGCCCGGTCTGATCTTTGCCCCCTGTTTGGAAGCTATCCAGTATTCCTCCCAGCTCATCATCTGCAGCTAGTGCTTTCTTAATCTCTTCCAGTTGCAGCACCTTAGGCATAGATAAAGTTAGAACACTTAGAACCGGTTCAATCCTTGAGAGTGCGTTCGCAGCCCTGTTTTCGAGGCAGGACGATACTGAATTTCAAAATCAAAACCCAGAAGTTTCGTTAACCATTTCTGATGATCTTCATTAATTAGATGTTGCTCAAGTAGGAATTTCAAACTGCGCTGATGTGTTCTTACCACAAAATGTCGTCCCAACAAGTAGTGGCACCATTTTTGTACAACGAACACAATTGCCATCAGCTCATGCTTATAAACATACTTCTCTCTGGCAGTCTGTGGCAAAACCTGACTAAAATAAGCAATGGGGTTATGTTTTTGTATTAAGACCGCCCTTAGTCCATGTCCCAATGCGTCGGTTTCCACCACAATCAACTGAGAAAAAATTGGCAAGGCCAAGATAGGAGCCAGAGTCATTGCTGATTTTAAATTACAGAAAGCTGCCTTTGCACTTTCATTCCATCTGAACCTATCCTTTTTAAGAAGCCTTTGTCAACGGCCAAGCAATCTTGGCATAACCAGCTACAAAACGCCTGTAGTATCCGACAAGCCTTAGGAAACTGCACAGGTCTTTCAAATTTAGGGATTTAGGCCAGTTGCACATCGCTTCAATTTTTGACTTATCTGCCACTACCCCCTTCCTGGATATGATATGACCAAGGTATTCAATTTGTTGCTAACCAATCGTGCACTTTTCGTTTGCAAACAATTGATGCCTTAGTAAGCACCCTAAAACGATGTCTAAATGGAGCTCGTGTTCCTCTGCTGACTTACTGTAAACCAATATGTCATCAAAGAACACTAGTACAAACTTTTTGAGATACGCCTGGAAGACTTCATTCATCAAACTTTGAAAAGTTGCCGGCTCTGTAGCACAGACACTTCAACTAAGGTAGCGTGTCTTTGTCCGACACTTTACCATAATTTTTTTGCTTTTCTATTAAAAATATATATATATTTATCTCAAAATTATTAGTAAATAATAAATACGTACTCATATTTAAAAGATTTCAATAAGAAAAATTAATAACAAGTATAAAACTAAATTTATACTATATAAATGAAGATTCTAAAAAAATTTAATCAACGTGTCGGAGACGTACCGTTTGTTACTTTTTTGAAAAATCGCTTGTCGACGTATCCGACACGTATTGTGTTGGACACACGTGTCCGTGTCGGTGCATCATAGGTTACCAGTGCATTTGTCAAAACGAACGACATAACTAAGGATTCTTAATGACTCTCGTAAGTTCTAAAAGCTGTTTTGGGAACATCTTCCTCCTTCATTTCGATATGATGATAACCAGATTTTAGGTCCAATTTAGAAAAAAATTAGCACCCCATGCAACTCATCTAGCAATTCATCTATCACCGGAATCGGAAATCTATCCAACAACGTAATTTTGTTGGGGGCACGGTAATCCACACAAAATTGCCAACTGCCGTCTTTATTCTTGACCAATAAAATCGGGCTCGAAAAAGAGTTGCAACTAGGTTGAATGATTCCAGCAGTAAGCATATCTCTGTCCAATCGCTCAATCTCATTTTTATGAAAATAAGGATAGCGGTATGGCCTGACGTTCATGGGAGCCGATCCTGCCTGTAACACAATTGTATGATCTCGAGGTCGAGAGGGTGGAATCACATTCGACCACTCAAAAGACCACTGTATTGCTGTAACACCTCATTGAACGGTTTAGCAACCTTGGACACAATTTCCTCTTCTTTCACTCCCATACTACCCAGCTCTAACAGTAACCCTTGGTCGCTCTCTTTGAAAGTTTTAACCATAGATTTGATTGACACTTGTGTCTTCTGTAGGCTCGAATCCCCCTGCAGCAATGCCGTTTCCTCGCCTACTTGGAATTTCATTGTTATGTTACCCCGGTTAACTTGCATCTTCCCCAATGTCCCCAGCCATTTCATCCCCAAAATAACATCAGTGCATCCTAATTGCAAGGGCAAGAAATCATCTACTACATCAATGCTTGGTAAGGATACGACCACACCCTTACAAATGCTCCCGCCTCTTATAGACATCCCTGTACGGATGAGTATTCCATACCTGGCCGTGGCCATGGTGGGGAGTCTTAGCTGCCTTGCTAACTCCGTGAGATAAAATTGTGGATGGCCCCACAGTTGATGAGCACCACCACAGATTCTCCCAAAATGGACCCGGCTAGCTTCATGGTTTTTGGAGTACTTAGTCCCACCACTGAATTAATTGATAGCTCTATCATGTCTCCTACCACAATTCCTTCCTCCCTCTCCGATGGGTCCGCCTCATCCTCCCCTTCTACCTCTTGCACAACCATGACTTGCAGTTCCCTATTAGGGCACCTGTGACCCGGCCCATACTTCTCATCACAACGGTTACATAAACCCTTCTCCCTCTTCAAGTGCAATTAGGCGTCAGTGAGCCTTCTGGACGGAGACGATGCCTTAGTTGTGGTTGACGTGCGTATTACTGTAGTGGGTTTTGGTGGAATTGTATATGTGGAAGGGAGGGACTGATTTTCCAGATTGTGGGACGATGGTTGATAACTGGGTTTAAGAGGGCTGTAGTTTGATAGTGGACTCATATAATTGCTCCTTTGTTTAGCTGGGCCAGAAAACAATTGGGTCTGTTTCACAGTTTCATTCCTCTCTTCCCTGCGCTGGGCCCATTTCATAATATGGTCCAGCCCACGTGCGTACCTCAGCCCGGATAATTGGCTTCAGCCCATTAAGGAAGTTTCCCTCCATCACCTCTTCGCTGATCGCTGTCAGTGGTGCAGCAAGGACCTCAAACATCCGCGGGTACTCACGCACCGAACCCTTTTGCCTCAACGCCAGAAATTTTTCCAGATTCGATCCTTGGGAAGGGTGAAAGGTTAGTAATAGTGATTTTAAATCCTCCCACCTCTTAACGGGCTATCGACTATCTTCCCATTGAAACCATGCTAGAGCCTTCCCCCCTCGAAGCTCACTGCCGCCGCCTCTATTTTCTCCCAATTAGATAATTGGTTCATAGTAAAATACCTTTCAGCACAAAAAATCTAGCCATCTGGTTTCACGCTGTCAAACACCGGCATTTCAAGTCTCTTGGTTCGATTTTCAGCTCACCTGGCTTCCTCCCTAACCTTACTGCCTTCGCTGTGGTTACCCAGCTCGTCGGTGATCCTTCTACCTTTCCCTTCTCTGTTCTCTCCGGTTCCTGCCCTTCCCATTTGTTCATCATTACATCAAATTTTTCCATCAACGCACTTATCTCTCTCTGTAATTCCTGTTGAACCCCATCTAATTTCTCCTCCAATGCGTCAACCTGATCAATCAATGCTAGCATCAATGAGTGCACCTTAGGTACTTTTGAAAACACTATTGCATAATAGATAAGTGTATTCAAAATATTATCTCTGATTGTGTTAAGTGGAAAGAAATGCGAAATGATGTGATTAGATCTTGTTCCTGGCAGTTTGAGGAAGAAGTTAACTTATCTTATGATCCGTGTAAAATTGTTTATTGGAAGCTGATTTAGCTAATGAACAGGCTGATTGACACTTCTAGGCTTAATCCAGGATTTTCTGCTTTATATTCTGAATATTGACTAATGTACTAAGCACTAAACTCAAGTAAGCTTCAGCATAAATTCATGACGTTACTAAATCCCGTTGCTTAAAGTTAGCCCCATTATAGGCTATATGAAATTTGAGGACTTAATGGGCAAAAGGGCTTATAACTAAGCAACAGCACTTGTTATCAAGGTGGAGCAGGAAAGATAAAGTGAGTGAAACTTTTGAAGAGGGAGGGAAAAAGCAGTTAATATACGAGTATGCATGGAGTCAAAATCGGAAATTCTGACTGCCAAGAGGTGGTATTTGATAATCAAAACATGTGTCAATTGCTGAGGGTGTGAAAACCTATAGACCAAGAGAGGCCATTTGAGAGTCTAAAGGCTTTCATTCTAACAACTCTAATACCACTTAGTATGAAAATAATGTGACTTGTATGTCTGATCGTGTTGATAGGTTTTTTCCCCTCTTATTTCCTTTTTTTTCCTTGTCGTCTTATGTGTTACCAGCCTGTTCAACTTTGTGTATATGTAATGCTTGTGCTCTTTTTCAGGCTTTTGATGAAGCCATATCCGAGCTAGATACGTTGGGCGAGGAATCATACAAGGACAGTACATTGATCATGCAACTTCTCCGAGACAATCTGACTCTTTGGACATCTGATGCAGCGGTATCTCTCCTCCCCATACTGGAACTCCCTGGTTTTAATGCTTCATTTTCAATTTTAGTGTGATGCTCTGATTATCAGTTTAGGCGTAAGCTAGAGAATTTAGTGTGATGGGTTTATTGCATCGCATCTAAAGCTCAACGTTCAGGTTATAGCCATGATGTTGGGTTGAATTCTTCAATAAACAGTAGGCCAGAAAATAAAGTTCCTATAAAAAGTCCACGGCTCTTTTGGCAGAATTGTTTTATCTGTTCATCTCTCTAGGAGAGAGTTCATTTGTTCACATGTTTTTAACCCTTCCCGAACATGAAGTGATAAACTAGGGTCTGTTTGGCACGGGTTTTAAAAAGCTAAGAGCTGCTTTTGAGAATACACTACTTTGGATAATTTTCTAGAAGTGCTCCATTGGAATAGAAGATCTTTGAGATGAAACTAGCCAAGGTGGTTTCTTTAGGATGCTCTTCTAAAAAGAGTAGAAGTAAAAGTAGAAGTTATCCCAAACAGGCCATAAATTCAGGTCTACATCATCAAGGCCTATATGGACTTGCTATGGCACTTGATAATATTGATTCTTTTGGATTGCAGGATGATGCTGGGGACGAGATCAAGGAATCTTCAAAACATGACTTGGGCGAGAATCAGCCGTGATGAATTTGTAGCCTAGCATTGTGCTCTTTATCATGTAGTTCTAGCATAGAATTCCAATCGTAGTAGCAAGACTTGATCAATGCGTTATTATGAAATCGTGGTATTACAGTAAAACAACATGGTGGTTGATAAATATGTGTTGGACAAGGGAATGTATGAAATCTCATGATGTGTTTGTTTTTAATTGATGTGGATAATTGTGCTTTCGGCCCATAGCAAATTTGTCTCCAACCTATTTTTTTCAACAATGTCGTCCCTGGAATTTTAGGGTTGTAGTAAATTAGTCCTCATCGATTGCATACATATTTGTTCTTTATTTTTATTTTTTAGAATAATCCTATTCATCTTCACTAGTGCACTAGTTTAGGTGGTAGCATAAATAAATCTCATAATAATACATTTAATTAGATTTATCATTTAATGTCACCTACATGTTGTATAAACCGGTATTTTAGTATTACTTGTGTTAAATAACATTAACTTTTTGTGGAAATTATGCCCGGTACCTTAATTGTTTATAAAATATCAATTTTACATTTCAACTTTTTTTTTTATTCATTAAATACTAACTTAAAATAGTAGAATTAAAAAAAAAAATAAAAAAAAATTCTCTCATGTCCCACCCAATATTCTAAAAGGCGCGTCTAGATGGCGTCTAAGCATGATGCGCGGCAGAAGCGTCAAGTGAAATGACTTGGTGCCTTATTTAGCAATCAATGTCAATCGTTGACCACTAATGTGTGTTTAGGCGTGCATTATCATTTTTTTTTTCAATTCTTTTAAGCTATAATTTAGATGTTGGTTTTCTTCACTTCATCTGCACTAAAATCAAAACAACCGCTTGAAATTTTGAACAAAGGAAAACTTCCAAAACTTCTTATTTATTTATAATTTAGTATTCACATTTGAAACTTATTTTTTTGTTGGAAACTTTGAAAAAGTATATAAAATTCTTATAAATTTGCTTTAGATATTTGATAGGTATTATTTTTAATTATTAAATGATTTTTCGGTTGATTATAAATTAAAATAATATTAAAATAAAAAAAAGGTCTTTTTATGTCTGTGCCTCGCTTAGTTCATAACTTAGCCTTCATGTATTACCACGCATTATACATTTTAGAACACTGATCCCACCATTTAATCCCAATTCGTTGCCTTCCATATAATTGATACCCATTTCAAGCATCGTGCATGTACCAATCGTCAATAATTTCTCCCATCTTTTCCATCCTAATCGTCAAAATCTCACCAAGTATCTTTAATTTTTTTGGTTAGTATCGCGTTGTAATCGAAACCTTAACCCTAATTTGAAAATATTCCGATTCCAATTTCAATTTTTTAGGAACAGAAAAACACTTTGAACAAGGACAGTTCGGTTCCATTCAAGAATCAACTGTTTGAAAACCTCGCAATGTCGTCTTATTTGTTTGGCCAACAACAAAGCTTCGCTGGTGGATAATTATTCATGTGGTGAAAAAAAGTAGGCTTGAAGATTCTTGAACTTGATTTAAAAGTAAAGCTGTTGGAATTTGGTTTTAAAAATTGAAAATTTTTGTTGTTAAGTATTAAAAATGGAAACAGGCTTTGTGTCAATTTCAGCCAAATATTCGGATTTAATTCGATAGTCAAATTATAAATGTATATAGACTAATTTGTTCTACTCGTCGAGCAGATCATGGTGGTATATTAAAATCAATTTTGGATGAATGAGAAATTGCGATCCAAAGATGGAAAGAAAAGAGGAAAAACAGGCTGATAAATTTGCCTAACTCCATCGCTTGTCTAGCGCTCGAGCGAAAAGTTGTTGAAAATATGACGCTGACTCTCGAGCGAGAGGCCAACGTCAGCAATGGATGCTTTGGGATTCGTGTGTCGAAGATTAATATAGCTTAGAATTCTTTTCTTAGTTTATTGTAATTGTATCCAATGATGTTGTCAATTTATATGTTTGATTTCACAATTATGAGTGGGTAGATAAATTAGGATGAACAATAAGCTTATATTTTAATGTTTATTTAATTCCAAAGACTTCATGCAACTTTGATTTATGCGCTAATTGCTTATTGTGTGTTTAACGAAATTCAATTGTGACAGTTCTAATTATCTGATTTATTTATTTAGCCTTAACGTGTGGAAATAAGCAATTAAAAAAGCTACAAGTTACTTTTAATTGTTTCTAGGTGATTAGTCAATCAAGTAAAATCACGCTACGGTTTGAATGCCACAATCGATAAATAAAGCAGTAAAGAACATCAAAGATGATCATGGAGAAACAATTGGGTTAAAATCATGGGAACTTTGTCAATCAATAATCTACTATAAATCGAAGCAAACTTGTATGAACTAGACTCGTCTACCTCGTAGAACTTCTAACCTCAATTCCTACAGTCACCCTTAATCCTCGTGGAGTGTGCTCCTTCAAAACAAATCTCGACTTCCGGTTTATACCTTAGTCCTCCTCGACTACATGCACCCGATGCCAGATCTTGATTCCTGGCACCTTACCTTAGTCCTCTTGAATTTGTGCTTCTGCAACAACTCCTGATTCCTGTTATCGATTTATCTCTAGTGGATTAAATGAAGAATTCCTTGTTCTTCGGGTTGGTGTTTAATTAAATGATCTTTGTGTCTTGATTGGTTGTTTAACGTCTAAGGACGTGAAAATATTTGGCTCAAAATATATCAATAAAGGGAATAATTTATGGTTCAAAAAGATATTTTGGCTTGTAAAGATTTTATGAACGCAGTAATATGGTGATTGAATCTCGATATCAAGGAACGATGATTTGGATCATTGAAGAACTCTCTATGGAAATATGATTTAACATACTTTGGAACATTCATATGGTTGTATATTTATAGGGAAAGGTGTTTAGGATGAAATATGGATGAAAATCACATGTTTTAAAACAAACAAGATTCTGCCTCCTAACACTATTGCTCAAGCATTGTTTTAGCGACAGACGAGCGACACACTTATCGCTCGAGTGCCAGTATAGAGCTAGATGAGCGACATGTATTCTGCTTCAGTAGCTCGAGCGCTAGCTGAGCAACAGGCTAGCCAGAATGCATCCCACTCTATATTAACTTCTTCAAGTTCAAATCTTAATCTTCTTCTATGATTTCTTTGACTTCTCTTTGGACTCTATTAACTCCAAACTACACTTACCATAACTTGGACTATTCTAAACCTATTTTGACTTTGATTACAATATAATTAAATCCTAATACAATTGTAATAAATTATGATTTTTGTTTTAGAAAATTGTCAATTTCAAAATAGACTCTAAAATCTCCCCCTTTGATATTCGGTGACAAAATCATATTTACTTCGAAGTCAAAAAGTCGAAAACTAACCAAAAATAATCTTCCCAAAATTTTCTTCAATACTTGGCCAACTTGTTTGCTAAAACATATGGAAACCACAATACCAAGTGGAAAGTAAGAGGGAACTAACAGCCAAGATCATATAACTAAGTTATATAAAACAACATAATAAAACATGTGTAACACCAAAACATGTAATATCAAGTGAATTATAAACTTAGAAATAAATCATAGAATTTTATATTAATATAGATAAAACACGACACTATATCAATAATAAATCCAACAAATATATCAAATGACTCTCCCTATATCATCTATAAATCAACAAATTCAAATTTCTTAAAATTATCCTCCTAACTGATATAATCAACTCCCTAAAATAAATACACATCTAACTCCTTATTTTTGTCGCGAATAACAAATAAAATATAAGTAATAATCATGTAAAACATAGAGAGGAATGAGTAAAAAAATATACACATGTATAATGATGCAAAGATTATGCAAAAACATGTGATAGGAGAATACAAATTTTCCAAGTTTGTTAATAATTGTTTTTTTCCCACGAATTTTCAACTTTATTACCATGAACAGTTATTTGCTTACTTATACATGTATAGTTCATTAAAAAAAAAGTGAATTATTCACACAACTTATTTTAAACCTAAATGGAGTAAATTGTACAAGTCGTACATGCATGAAAAGTGCCACTAAACTCTTGTAAGCAAATCTCAAAATTTGAAATCAATGAGAAAGGATATGCACAAAATCAATGGTGAATGAATATTTTCCTCAAAGTATGAAGTCAAACATTATATATATAAAATTTATTTATATTTTATTTACAATCTCTTCTCTATTAAGCGATTAAGAAGACTTCTGTAACGAGGTTTCGGCTGATCACTCCAAATCAGTTGACCATAGGGCATTAGGTTATAAGAAATCATTTAGACTTAGAGCTTGTTTGATGCCCATTTTTGCAAAAAAATACATTTTGTAATAGTGATTTGATGAAGAATGTGTAATTAAAAAATAAGAAAAATTTTAAATTTACGTGTAATATTATTTTATTAAAAAAATGTATAATTAAAAAGAAGAGAGAAAAATATATTTATAAAAAAGGGAATCAAACAAGACATTAATTAGTATGAAGTCAAACATTATATATATATATATATATATATATATATATATATATATATATATATGTGTGTGTGTGTGTGTGTGTGTATTATCTCATTTATTTATATTTTATGTGCAATCTTTTATCCATTAAGCGATTAAGATGATCCATTTAATTAGTTTTGGATCGTTGACTTCAAGTCAGTTGACAATAGGACATCAAGTTACGCGAAATCTTTCAGACTTAATTGCTCAAGTCAAATAGGCTCCGAAGAAGAGTATAAAATGAATCTCACATTTTCATATATTTTAAAAAAAATTAATCTCAGTCATCTTTTCTTCAAGCATAGATGCACGTGTAACCTAATTACATATAATAATGCTAGTATTGATAGAATACCGGTTTAAGTGTCACCATCTCATAAATACTAACAAATGAATCATAAATTCTTGTATTTAGTTCAACCTATAATTTAATGATACAAATGATGTCACCAAGATTGATGTTAAACATCATTGATGTTGAATAGCATACTCTCAAGCATAACATTCATCATTGTATGCATTTTCACTAAACATTCAAGAGTACTAATGCAAAAACAACCATAACCTAATTAAGTTGTCTCCATTTTCACTAAAACAAAAACAAACATAACATTCAAGATTCAAGAGTACTAATGCAGCAAAACAAAATTACCAATTTCTTGGCCTATTTACATTAATCATTACTCTCTCTCTTTCCCTCCATTAATATGCATGTTCGAGAGAGAGAGAGAGAGTCATTATATTTTTATCAAGCATTGAGATGTTAAAGAAAGGTATTCTTGTTTCTTGATTCTTGCTTCTTTTTCTGCGTTTTTCTCATCCACAAATTCCTCAGTGAAAGACATCCACCTTGCATGCACATCTTCTTTCTCTCTCCTAATTCATTTCTTTTTGTGTCCTCCCTCTTTCTTGTTTCTGCCACTTCTACCTGCAGTACTCATTAATTTGCACAGAAACCATTAATATCGTGACATTCTGAACATAATTTAGGAAATATTGACGTTTATTATAGCATGTTTGAATTGAGTTGAGATTCGCTGTCCAAAATAGGCTGACTAATTCACTGTCCACCATCACTTTAAAATGTCCAAATTTTCTCATACTATTACTTGTGCTTAAAAATAATTGTAAAATGATATGTCAATGAATAATTGATGGACAACAAGTTGGACAATCAAATTTGGACTGCAAATCTCAATTCGATTAGATTTGCTAAAAAGCCAAAAAAAAAAAAAAAAGAAAAAAAAGAGGCTTCTCTAGTGCTTTTATCGACATTTTGAAGAGTCAAGTTGTAGTTTTTTTTTTTTCTAAGATCAAACTTGCTGGAGTGTAAACTTATTAAGAGGGACGCTAACTATTTAAAGATATTGAATAGCAGGTTTTTAATGACATGAACAAGTGATAAATTTGATTTTCGATGTTTAGTTTGTCCCCCCTCTACGAGTTAAACCATTTAGATGAGGTGAAAAAAGAAACCCTTTAAAACAATGTCGTTCGACGTGGCAACTGGCAAGAGACTATGATAATTATGAACATTTGAGGCCATTGATAAAGGAATGATCATGTCAAGAGTCGCGTTGAAGCCAAAAAAAAAAAAAAAAAAAAAAGATACTCCATCCGTCCCAATTATGTAGGCTGAGAGTTTCATTTTTCTCTTATCCCAAATATATAGGCATGTTTTCTAATGTAGAATATTTTGTTGTGTTCCTTTACCAATATACCCTTATTAAATTTTTCCTACTTAATATGCCAACTTCTTGAAATCATTCAAATACACACATTTCTCACTTCTTGAACAACTCTCATTTCCTCACTTAATATGCCAACTTCTTGAAATCATTCAAATTTTTTATTAATTCCAACAATAATTTACTACTACATACTGAAAATTAAATGAGGATAAATTAGGAAAGATCTCGACAAAAATTAATTTTTCAATGACATTACAAAATATTTCTTAATCCGTGTGAAAAACGAAACAAGCCTATTAATTGGGACAATAATGCTTTGTGTACACTCCATGTTGTACATGGAGTTTGACATTGTTTGGAAATTCAAAAATGAATGGGTGGGAAACTATGTTTTATTTTTAAACTGTTCAATGTGATAGGGCCACATGGCACAATGTTAAATTTAATGTACTTATACCATGATTGAATTCGGACGGAGGGAGTAAAAAAATATGAGACCTCTTTAACTATTTAAACTTTTAATTGAATATCTAGTCCAGTCCTACAAAGCAAAAAGCGGGATGCACGGAAAGAGATGTTGCTGCTCCACAATTTCCCTTGAGTGGGAAAAATTTGTGCAAGTGGAATTCAGAGCAAACAAAGGAGTGTGACCGCAAGAAGTACATGTACTCAGCACATGTTGCTAATCAGGGCTTAAGGGACCAGTTTCGAGTCACCCGCCTAGGAGGTCATTTTGGTATGGTCCAGTAATATCATGCTAACAGGCAATCTCCACTGTCTGCCCTTGAAAAACCAGTGCATCCATCCCACTAATTGGGTCGAGAGAGAGAGAGAGAGAGAGAGAGAGAGAGAGAGAGATGGGAAGAGTCGGGAATAAGGCTTAGCTTATTGTTGTTATTGAATTATTCGCAAATCTTACTCGCAACAGATAGTTCATAGAATTTTTAAGTCCCATAATTCATGGCATAGTTCAAGTGATGGAGTTTCCCATAACAATCTTGAATTTATTAACGATACTTAGAACATAGTTATGATTGTCTAGTGGTGAAAGGAAAAGTTACGTTTATGTTGAATTCAACAAGCATAAGATCATATAAGTATTTACTTCTCGAGCTTCTCTTTTAGATTTTACGAATATAACAATAAAAACAGGACTCAAATATGCTCTAATATGCAACATATATAGAGAAAATATTCTCTAAAGTTTTAGAAAATGATGTAACAAAACTTGTGCTTAAAGAACTCACCTCTTTCTCTGGTTTTAATTGTTCGCTTGAAATAATTGAAGGTGTAGGTGCAGGACTTGGGCTGCCTGAATAAAGGTTAACCGGCGTGCTTTGAGTCCCCATATCTCTAGTCATGCTTATTTTCTTCGCCTCTGCAACGAGATAAAGAAATGAAAAAAGTTAAAATCTTGTTCATTATAATATCCAGTATACAAGACAAGCCTTAAATGGAAAATGTTCGAGACCTTGATAAGGAATTTGAACTTCACTTTCATGTTCTGCAATGGGAGACTTGGTGTCGAATTGCTTCAAGTGACTAGGATAAATGAGTGGAGCAGACATTGTAATTCTGCTGGTAAGGTTTTGAAAGGATCTTCCGCTGAGAGTTTTCGCAGATAAACACTCAAGCGGAACCTTGCCCGATAGAGGATTTGAAATATACTTTTCAGCATCATTCCACTTGGAGTTGAGAACAAAGCCATCAGGACAAAGGTACTCCCAAGAATACCCAGTTTTTTCCTGCAATGCTGCACCAAACAAATGTTGTAAAATTGGAACCACGAGAGTTAGATAGCACTGGACGCTACCAAGCATGTTTCTTAATGGATCCTTACCTTTCAGGGCTGTGGTGAATGAATATGTTGAAGGGTCAATTTCCTCTGGAAAAAGAAAAGATTATAAATTGAGAAGAGAGCAATTAATGAATAAAAACTATATTTGGACTTTGGGGAAGGAGGCCTGTATTACCTTTTATGGTGTAGCCAGGAGAAGCAGCAGTACTACAAATGGTTATATTTGATCTGAAAGAACTTGCATCTTCTCTAAAACTTCTAATATTTGACGCAGAAAATCTTCTTGAACTTGTATTTTCGCGCCTGATTCGAGCTTTGAGTTCCCATTCTTTCAAGTTGAATTCAGAGTCATCGCGCCTTTTCGAGCCAAATGGAGATTTTTCCTCGGTACTTGCCATGAAAATCAATGAATTTCTTCACTTTTTGTGACAACTTTCTTCAGGCTGCAACTTGCCAAATATAATTCGAAAAATTGCCCCTCACGGAAGAATCAGCAAAAGATGCTTGAGGAGTGGCTTTTCAAGAAAAACTTATCAGATCAAGTCAAAAAATTCAAACTCATACGATATTCTTTATTCTTTATCTTTTTTCTGTTGCTGAAGCTAACATCAACTTAGCCACTGGACCATTTTTTATTGGTATATACTGATGGGGATCAGAGGGAAAATTTAAGCTAAAAAACTCTCTACCGAAAAGTGGTATGAGCTTTTTGGAATCTGAGTGATTTTTTGGTGAATAATTATTATATAAAAGTTATACTACTTTCTGCATACTATGTTAGCTGCAGATGGACCTATTGATGACAACGCAGATGGACCTATTGATGACAACGGACATGATTTCATATGACCCTTGACATTTTGTGGGACACCCCCCTTTTTGTACAATTTCTTGAACTTATGAGATGAAGATTTAAGACATGTTTGGAATAATTTTTTTTACGATAGATTTTTTAAATGGTGATTTTTTTTGGATTGTGTAGTAAAAAGGTAGGAAAAAAATTATAGGTCCACATGTAAATTTACTTTATTGTAATAGGTACGCTCGAAAATAAGTTTGAAGACAAATAAATTTTAAATAATCTTATACAAAACATGAGCTTAATTTTGCTTATGAATGGCCTATTTGGGTTCCAGGATACCTTGGAATGTTGATGCTGATGCTGATGCAACTGGTTTCCAACTATCAAATATGAATTCGAACTGTTTATTCGGGTTTTTTCAAAACAAAAGCTCTGTGTATTGATTTAAAAGCCAACGGCTGTTTGATATAATGTAATCGACACTATGATACATATAAGATTTAGAATTGACTGTTCACTATAGTCCACCTAACCAACAAGCTATAATTGTTTAATTTTTGTGGTATTTTTAAACTCTATGCTGATTTTTTTTAACATTTTCAAGAAACTTGGGTAATTATAGGCTGTACTAACTATTTAAGTTTCTCTCATTGAAGAAACAATTATTATAAAATTGGAAACTATAATCAGTCCAAATTCTTGAAGGCTTTGCAAAGATCCCATTTTTCCTAAATTTTATATAGGCAAAAAATTCACTTCATTGGAAAAATATTAGTTATTTGTTTTTGAGAATTGTTAAGACTTGAAATTCATTTTAAAAGGTCAACCTTGTTAAGAGGAGTAACTCAAATACTTTATAAATTAGTCTATATTTTCATCTTTATTCGATATTGGGATTATATCCCTTAATATGCCCACGCAAGATTGTGGCTTATTTTGAGCAGACCAATCTTGAAATTCATATGCTTATTTTTTTGAGTCTTAATAGGATCAAATCATTCGTTGGAGTTTAATGAACTCTGATATTATGTTAAGACTTGAAATTCTATTTTAAAAGGTCAACCTTGTTAAGAGGAGTAACCCAAATCCTTTATAAATTGGTCTATGTTTTTATCTTTATTCGATGTGAGATTATATTTCTTAATAAGGTTTGTCATGGAAAACAAATTAAGGGGTATTTCTATAATTTTAAAAGGACGCGAAATATCTATGTAATATTCACATATATACTTCATGAGATATTTATGTAATTCAGTTTGCATAAAATAATTTGATATCGCTTGTTGTTACCTAAATTTTCTCTCAAATGGACTAATATATTACTTCGATTGACTCATAATTTGGCCAGTATTTAAAAGGTTAAGAAATTTGACCCCTCTCCATACCAAGGTTAAAATTTCATGTTGAAAATACCCAAAAATTATGCTAGATAGAGTGCTGTATCATCATTGAATGCTTGATCAATCAGACAGAATCAAAATCGAGGAAAGGCGAAAGAGAGATTTTGAGCCAGCCTTCACAAATCTATTACATTGTAAAATACTGTAAATAGTAAAACTAGAATTCTCTGAACAATTTTTAATAGAATAAAACAGGATTTTCAAAAATCTTTTGCCAATAAAACAGAAAAACAAATGCATGGTTAGGTTATTTTCAATGTGGGTTGGAAAGTGATTTCTGATGAGATAGATAAAATAGTGAGATGACATAAATTTGCTGGATGAAAATGTTTTAGTGTGCATGTGCATGTCTAGTGGGGTGGGTGGCGTAGGGGAAGGTCATTATCATTGTCATGACAAACCGACAATGTTTAGTTTTTGTCTTAAATACAAGATTTGTATGTTTCATGGCAGATGATAAGACCCAGAATTTTAGGTCTATTTTCTGCATTTAATCGTCAAAGTTTCATGTTTTGGATCTTCATTTATCTCCATCTTTCAAATTATTGGAGACCTCGAACTACGCGTTGTACCATGCATTAAAGTATAAAGGGATGCTTTGGGCAGACCAAATGTGTAATTATTGGAGGAGCGAGAATTATATCAATATTAGGCTCATATTGAAGATCGTATTAAATTGTGCGTTATGAATTCAAGAAATTAATTTAGATAAGCCAAATTCGAGTTATAGTTCATCAAAGTAAACCACTTGGTAAATAAAATTAAATTTTAAATTAGACCAAATTATCATAACAACAAAGTTTTTGTCTTGTAGATTCTTAGTTGTAGTGTTTCTTAACCTATGATGCCTATTGGTAATCAACTTCTAAAAGAGTCTTGTTGATTCCTAAGTATAGTGCTTCTTCTCCTACGCAACCTATTTGTAATCAACTTTTAAATATACATAACTGGCTGCATTAACCTAGATAGCTATGTCATCCACAAAAATTAATACAGAACACCCATCCAAAAAGAAACGACGGTTCGGTGAACTCTGTTCGAATACTAACTGATGTAGATGCTATTCTCAATTTATGGATGGGGCCCTTTCTTCGTTACCCTGCAAGTCTTTGTGAAATAACTCCCGATAAAAAGAAAAAAGAAGGCTTTAAGATGCCCTCTTGCCTAACCTTGAGCATGAAATTCTTTTTCCTTTCCACGGGAACAAGAAGATTGGATCTAATCATACGAAGAATGCAAAATGTGCAAAATGCATTAATCGTTACTACCAATATTTGGTTCGTTTGGTAGCTTGCAACTAGTGGAACCTTAAAATCGTTTGTCGATACTAAATTACTTGAACTTGCATAAGCATGTGATAATACTCAATCAAGTTGTTATTCCGGATTATGAAATATCAAAGACCACTTGAATAATAATAATAATAATAATAAATAAAATAAAATAAAAAATTGTTACATTTCAGTCTCTTACTAGTTTAGTGCTTTTTAAGGAAAATTTGTGATTAATTTATACCTCAATTACCACAATTTTAAAGTCTTATAAAAAATTTTCCAACTCCTTTGCTAGTTTCTTCTACCTAAAATCATTGCTGACCACTAATAATTACAAAAACTTGGCTCATCTATTCTCCAAAATCCAAGGGACCAATCAAAAGTACACACTTACACACACCTTAAAGTCTCTCTCTCTCTCTCTTTTTTTTTTTTACCTCATTCTTCTCAAAACATATGTAGTGGGGTCAAAAAGGACTGACGGCTAGTGTTGAGACTACTTGGCCCAGCCCGTTTCTCAGGTTGGCTCATGATAATAGACGTCCAGTGCTAACTCTTGAGAACCAGCACAGCCACGGCAGTTAGCGTAAATTGCAATAAAGAAAAAAAGATAGATTCGACTAGCCCGACCTGGCCTACAACATCGGCAAGTCCACTGGCAGGTGCGACCCTAGCTTGGATTGTACCAGGCTTGAACTAACCCTACCCATCTGACGGGCCAGTCCAATTTGGCAACCCTATAGATCAAAGAATTCTTCGATAATCATTTCATAGGCAGGAAAACAAAGAGGCCAAATAAAGTTTTATTGCATGACAACATGACTCTCATCTAACCAGGTAGTGTCATAATTATAGATAGCCATACCGCGCACATTGATGTCCACACAAACTATCTCGTCTCACAAAATGTTGCAGCGAGGTTACATCTTGGGACATTCATGCAGACGCGCAAATGAGAACATAAATTCAGAATGAGCACTATATCTGAGGAAATTGTATAAAGCAGTGAACCATCACAAAGAGGGATTCCAAATTACCACCAAGTTTCTTCAAAGCATTACCGAAGCCGGCCATGGAGCAGAAGTGGCTTGATAAGTCACTGAGTGAATCTTGGTCAGAACTCGGACCATTCCATCCTCCAGTGGACTGGATATCCTTAATAGGACGTCTGCACACGAACACTCAACCTCGTGAGATTGCATGAATTCTGACAAAAAAATGTTAAGATGAAACTCAAGCACAGAAAAAAGGGAAATTAAACCAACTAACAGTTTATGAGTGCCTTATTACCATTTCAGATATTTTTTTCATAGAATTTGTTGACCTCGTTTTCTGTTAGGGCCACGTGGACAACAGATGCCGGAGCCACTCGCGTCCACGCAGACTTAGTCCAACACGCAATGACAAGAGACGATTAGGTTCGGATCATGGCAAATGGGGGATGACAATAGTAAAATGAGAACCGGTCGTATATGAATCCGTCAAGAAAAAAGTGTATCCAATCAATATAATTGTGTAGTCAAGAATAAATTGTAGAGAGAAAGTCTTTTGTTAATCTTTCCAAGTTATATCTCGTAGTGTCAAATTCAACATCCATTTCTAGTTGTATGGGGGATCTATTTATAGTAATACAATTGAGACTGAGGCCGTTAGATTACATTACATGTGGCTTCATCTCCTTAACTAAAACATCACATCCTAGCTATGCAACCAACCTATTAACAAGACAATGCACCTAAGCTTATTACAAAGGTCTCCTCAGTCACTCCTCTAAGTTCTTCACTTGTGTGCATATCTTCTTGAAGCAGGTCGTCCTAAAGAGGCTTCATTTCTAGACTCTGCGGACTTCCTTGAACATGAACCGCCTCGGCTATGAAAAGCCTCGGACATGAAGGGCTTCGGAGCAAAAATGTTACGGACATGGAGCGTCTCGGTCTGGAGAAATGATCAATTCTGCTTTAGTGAGGATTAAATGGGCTTCGATAATCCAGACCCATGGGCTTTGGAGGATGGGGTCCATGGTGCCAGTGGGTTATCCACGTAGAGTCACGTGTGGCGAGGCGTAACAATAGTCTCTCAAGTCCAAATATATATATTTATATCATAGTTGGAGTTTAAAGTATAATGTAAGCTTTCTTGTGGTCATAGATTTCAAAAAAATTTGTATATACATAACAATAATAGTTCCTTAAGTCCAAGTGTAGATATTTATGTCACAGTTGGAGTTCAAAGTATAAGTATTTTTCTGTGTTGTGGAGATACCTGAAATATATTCATTTCGTGTGTTGATTTTCGTTATTTGGTCGAGACGAGAATCAATGTTCTTCCGAGCCCTTTATTTTCGTTTATACTGGATTAACTTTTGCCAGAGTTATAACGTTAGTTATGCCGAGACTCTTCCTGTTGTATAATTTTGCTGCAATAAGCTTCAGCCGAGGCTATAACATTAGTTATACCGAGGCTCTTCCTTTATTTATGCTGAAAAGCTTCCGCCAAGGCTATAACGTTAGTTATGGGCTCTTCATGTTGTATATGTTGAAAAGTTTCAGCCGAGGCTATAACGTTAGTTAAGTCAAGACTCTTCCTTTATTTTTTGCGTGCAATGAATGTGCCTCTGATTTGACAGTTTTTCATGTTTTCAAGGCTAAATGGTCGTATCCTTATGACTTCCAATACACGTACGATCGTCGTATTAAATGCATAATGATGACAATGATTATGTTCTTTGATGCAAAATTGCTGAAGCTCATGCGTGTGAATCACGGTTAGATCTGAGGCGTCTGTTCTAAAAACTTTTGGGATTCAACGCCCCAGATGTGTTTGAAGTTTGGACGCCTCAGATTGAATCTGATTCCGATCCAACAGCTGGGGTCCTTTTCTTCCACATATAAAAGCCTGAAAAAGTGCCATTTTTGGACTTTTACTTTGAAATTCTCTTAAATTTCTTGCTTCTCCTACATCCTCTTGGTTGAACACGATTGGTTGCACTTGGCTTCTTTGAGAGCCACCACCCACTACGTAGCTGGTTAATTGGGGGCCCTTTGCCTCTCTCTCATAGTTTTTCTGGGAATTTTTGGATTCGTCCCCAACATAGGGGCCTTCAAAGATCGTGCCCACCTCATGGACAAATGCTTCTTTAGCGTTTGCTTGGTTATTTCTCATTTGTCTTTGTCCTTCAAGGGGTCTTTCTGCCTCGCGATTTCTCCTTCGACGAGGAGATGAATCCCTACGATGGAGAGGGACCTCTTCACGCCTAAGCGAGGGCCTGTTCGCCTGTGGCAAATTATTCATTCTGTTATTTTTGTTGGTATTGCGGTTATCAAATCTCCTCAGATGATAAGCGATATCCCTGCAATTTACAATGTCGGGGCTGTAGGAGTGGTGGTAGGAGCAATACTCTTGCACGTTCGGCCTATCTCTAGGTCCTGAACCCCTTCCACGACCTCAATCTCTTCGGGGGGCCTGTTGTGCACCTTTAGTATGTCGTACAATCGCTCCAAGAGTAACATCCTCATAAGCCAAAGTAAGTACTGCATTTAGAGTTGCTGTAGCTAGAACATGGCTTGAATCTTCATTACCAGCTTGGGGCATCTGGTAGTCCATCAGGTGGGAGGTTGGACCTCTACCACGTTGCCTTTGTTAAGGTGGGAGGCCTCTGCTGGCTCTGTTCTGGTGGTCAATCAACTCTTCGTTGATGATCTCCCTCCTCATCATTTCCAATAAGGCATCATAGCTGGAGGGGTCCTGGTTTTGCACATCCCTCCAGAAAAGAGTATTATTATTCAAACCATCTCGTAAAGCAGATAGGGCCTCACAATCTGTGACCTGAACGAAGTAAGTCATTTCATCTGTAAAATGGGAAAGGAAGCCCTTGAGTGTCTCCCATAATTGTTATCTTATGTCTTGAAGGCATTGGATTGGGGTCTCGCCTTCCTTACTCACAGGGAACCGCTTCAGGAAGGTAGTTTTAAACTCTGGCCAACTTATGATGCTTCCGGGTGGTAGCCTCCTATACCAAATTTCAGCTGCTCCACTAAGGGTCAAGTGGAAAGCTCTACACTTTATAGCTGGGGTGGCACCCCTCAAGCTCATGTGAATCTTATAAGCATTTAGATGCTTAGATGGGTCGTCTCTTCCATCATATTTTGGTATTTTGGGCATCACATAGTGGCTTAACACTTGGGCACTTCTCAATGCTTGAGAAAATGGTAGATTTTCATCATCATCATCCAAATCACACGATCTCTAGGGTTCATCAGAGTCGTAGTTCTCATAAGCCTCGTACCTTGGTAGGGGCTGAGATGGTCCTGCTTGGTTCCCAGCCTCGTCCTCCCTCCTGTGACGCTTATTTCTAGGCCTGGCTACACGGGGGACGTTCACTTGCCTCTCATCCGATTTCCAAGTCTCAGGAGGTGGGGGCTGTGGCCTATTCCTAGGCGCTTATGGTTGCCAAGGCGGTTGACGCCTTGCTTCGACTAGTTTGATCCTGTCGAAGACATTGTCGGATCTCTGAGGCCGCTTCGCTTCATACTCTAGAGGGAAATTATCCTCCATGTTGAAGGGGGCCTCAGTGGGTCGGCCTGAAGCATAGTTGGAGGAAATGTCAACTCTTACTTCTCTTTCAATGGGATTGTTTCCACTGGCATGTCTAGAAGATGTGGCTCTTTGGCTTTGTACTTCATCTTCCTACTGATAGTATTCTTGAGGGGCATAAGGAGGGATTGGTTGACCTCTCTGGCCCTGCATTTGCATAAGCAGCTCTTGCATTGCCAAGTTTTGGTTGGTGATGTTTCTCATGTCATTGGTCATTATGGCCATCTCCCTGGTGAGTTGGGCTGTTATTCTCCCACCACACCTGTGGTGGTTGTGGGCTCACTGCTAACATGCTGGTGTTGGTACAGCAGGGGAAGCCTTATCATTATTTTCTTTTGCTCCCTAGGGGGCACGTCACGGTCTGAACTCATATTTGGATGATTGAAACAGAATTTTCCTAAGACTTGGGGCTTCCTCTTACTCTTTTTTCAAGAAAAAATCCTTTTTCAAGGGGAATGCCTCTCTGTCTCTTTCAACAAACTTTCTCTACGGGGTTGTTCGTGGTTATAGTGTGGTTTCCCACAGACGGCGCCAATCTGTTGACCTTGTTTTCAGTTAGGGCCACGCGGACAACATATGTCGGACTCACTCGCGTCCACGCAGGCTTAGTCCAACACGCAAAGACCCAGAGACGGTCGAACGCAAAGACCCAGAGACGGTCGAAGAAATGGGGTGTGAGAGAAATGCCTTTCGGACACGAGACGGTTAGGTTCGGATCACGATAAAGGGGGAGATGACGATTATAAAATGAGAACCAATCGTATATGAATCTGTCAAGAACAAAGTGTATCCAATCAATATAAGAGTGTAGTCGAGAGTAAATTGTAGAGAAAAAGTCATTTGTATTGCTTTCTAAGGTATATCTCGTAGTGTCAAATTCAACATCTCTTTCTAGTTGCATAGGGAGATCTATTTATAGTAATACAATTGAGATTGAGACCATTAGATTACATTACATGTGACCTCATTTCCTTAACTAAGACATCACATCATATCTATGACTATGACACTTTGGCAGGGGCGCATTTAATGTTTACAAGTTGCAACCACCCTATTGACAAGACAATACACCTGAACTCATTACAAAGGTCTCATCAGTCACTCCTCTAAGTTCTTCACTTGAGTGCACATATTCTTGAAGCAGGTCATCCTAAAAAGGCTTCATTTTTGGACTCTGCAGACTTCCTTGAACATAAACCTCATCGGCTGTGAAGAGCCTCGGACATGAAAGGCTTCGGAGCAGAAGTGTCACGGATATGGAAAGCCTCGGTAGTGAAGCGCCTCGGTCTTGGGCCATGATCCATTTTGCTTTAGTGAGGATTAAGTGGGCTTTAGTAATCCAGGCCCATGAGCTTAGGAGGATGGGGTCCACGGTGCCAGTGGATTATCCGCGTAGAGTCACTTGTGGCAAGGCATAACATAATTGTTTCCAATATCTGAAATCTAACTTTCCATAGAATTGGGATGCACAAAGTATATCAGAGCTTCATTATTCATGAATTGTTTCCTAAAATGTTATCGAAAAAGAAGGAACTAAAATCTATTAGCCATTCTCATGGCTAGACGTGCACCCCTTATTCACTCAATACTTGTTTATGTACCTTCGCATGTGATGCAATATATTTTGATAAGTGCGTTTTAGCACACTTATTAGACACTTTTTGGGATTTAACTGTGATAAATTTGAGTATATTTCTACCCATAATTGTGTACTTTTTGTATTTATAGGCCAAAACCCTGAATTGGAATGAAACGGAGGCAAAACGAGTGAAAAAGGACTTCAATTGCACAAAAATGTGAAGTTGGGGACTAATTTGCAATTGACCAAAAGATGGAGGGCTTTGACTGCAATTTGGTAGGGGCTTAAATGAAAGAAAGTTCAAAGTATGAGGACCAAATTGTACTAAATCAAAGATGGGGGATGAAATCGCGTAAGGACAGAACGTTCAAGGACCTGAGCTGGAAATATGGAAAAATCCATGCGACCGCATGGATTATAACCATGCGATCGCATGGATTGATCTGAGACGTAAAAACATTATTTTGGTTTGTCTATGCGACCGCATGGATTATAACCATGCGACCGCATAGAAGAAAAAAATTAATGGTGGTCTATTTTCTTTCCACGCATTTTTGGTCAACTTTGGCAATATTTTTGGACTTGTTTAATGGAGATATTTTGGGATATTTTGGTGTGTCTCACATAGTATTGATATATCCCATATCTCTCTCATTTTCAAGGTATTAGGAGTTAGAAGATAGTTAGTTTAGTTTAGATTTTTATAGTTTTTCTCTCTTAGTTTTTCATTTGTTTCCTTGCTTTCTTTTCTTTTTCTTATTTTTAGTTAGTTGTTCTTTGGTTATTTAACTCATTTTGGATGACTTGATCAATGGAGCAAGGAGATTAACATCAAAGGAATTGGTGGAAAACTTGGAGGAATTCAAAGACTACAATGGTTGTATATTATTCTATTTTTTCTTCCATTAAATTTTAATTTTTGATATGTATTGTATAAAGAATCTCTTTGTTATCATATTTATAAAATGAGTTAAGCAAGTTTGTGTTGGAGTTTATGTAGTATCTTAACTTTAATTTCATTAATTTTGATATATATATATTGTTAGAAATGCATTTGTTATCAAAATAATGATGTATTGATTATTAGTTTAAAATCACTTCATTTACTTGATCATTAGATGTTGTGGTTAGGTTGTTTGGGCAATTATTGAAAAATAGTTGCACTTGCTAGACCGAAATAATTGATACCATAGGTTTGTATGGTTTCGACTATACGCGTTTAGATGATCTAGAAATAGACATCTACCTTATGTGACCCGTTGAGTATTTTCACAGAAATTTAATGCAATTGGTTAATTTTGTATCGACATAGAAATATGTGGTATAATTTAATTAATTAGAGTTAATATCGCTCAAAAGAGGATATTAATTTAAAATTGGAGAATCGTGTCTAACTATGTATTTTGGTAATTTGCATGTGTGTCATTGAATTAATATTGATGAAATAAAGGTTAAGTAAAATCATAAATTCCAACTGCTTTTCAAATCAAAGATGCAACTACGTCTTTTTAGTTTGCTAGTTTAGTTTTTTCATAATTAGGTTTAGTTTTATTTAAAATCATTTAATGTGTGTGTGTCTGTGTCGTTGTTAGAATTAAAATCGATTAGAGTACGTAACTTCAAGGAAACATTTCTCGTGGGATCGATATTCGGACTCAAAAAGTCCACTATATTACTTGTTCACGATCCGTGCGTTTGCGGTACATTTTTCAGTGAACATATTTCTTTCTCTATCTGCCTCTGTCTGTAAAGACCTCACCAGCATTATCTAGGGAGTTAGCCTGGGAATAAGGTGGATTTTCCGACCAAATCTCTTTATGAACTGACCAAGCGTTGTTCTTGATCTTGATTTGCACTCGCATAAGACGAGATAAGAATGTCTCGCACTGAGAAGGGAAGCGGCGAACGAAAGCATGAAGCTTCATTCAATCCTTTTTATTACTCCAACTGAACATTTACAGAGAAGTGAGTCTTCTCCCTTATCTAGTGCAAGCATGCATCAATCATCGGTTACCCCAATTGCTATCTATGATGCTCAGATTCGGGTACACGTATCGGGTACATGTACGTATCTAAGTGTGGGATCTTTTATTTTTATTTTTAAATGTAGGACACGGGAAAATAGCCAAAAATAGTCCAAATTTCGGACACGAGTACATGGGTACGTCATTGAAATTTCAATTTTTTTTCCATAATATTCACATGTAAAAAGTTAAATAATAATTAGTTGCAAATTGTTAAAAGATAAATATTTCACTTAAAAATCAACTAGAAATTTATAATCAAAGTCTAAAACACCAAAAAACATAAATTGACATGACAAAGTACAAAATTAAAGTAAAAGTTAGAAATGACCAAATTAATTACAATAGTAGCAATTCATTGTAAAAATCCATCTAATCAACCAATTCCCCTCCAACTCTACTCATGATTAGCCTACCAAGAAATTGGTTCTTCAAACATTCTTGCATCAATTACATGCGCTTGATTGAAATAATTTGATCCACTACAAAACGCTCCATATTCAACATATGCTTTCTTCAAATCATTTGAATTTGGAAACAACCTTTTGAAACATTTGCTTCTATTCATCGAAATTTCTTGATCCTTGTGTGGTGCAATTCTTGGCATTCCATTAGTTCCATCTTTCAACCAAGTTTCACATTAATATTTAGGAACTAAAGAATGTGTCATACAATGTAAGGGAGTATTGCTCTTGTTCTATCTACTCTCCAAATTTTGGTGAATAATATCAAAAAAGGTTGAATTACCACCTACCATATCTATCTCTTCATGTTGAAATATAATTTTTTTTCACATTTTCAATCATTATGTTCCACATATCATATATTGAATGCAAAACATGAGAATCTGTATCAACAATTCTTAGCATATTAAGAATAGGCTCGGTAAAAGACAGCAAATCATCCAAATCATCCCACCAAGTATAAGTCACAATGCATTTTTTCACTTCTTGTGCTTTACTATCAATGTTTGCATCCCTATAAACTTCTCAGTCTTAATCCATCACCATTTTTTCTAGTGTTGTCCTAACTTCTCTCAAGCGTTTAGTCATTACAATACTTAATACAAATCTTTTGTCAGCCACTCTCAACAAACTCAACTTAGAGTATTTATTGTATATTGCTAGTGCCATACCATGATTGACAATAAAATTCCGAATCATTTGTATATCACTCACCAAATTAGCAATCCACTTACAACTTGCATATTGAGGTGATTTTTCAAAAGGATCACAAATACTTTTTAAAGCTAAATTCAAACTATGTGAGGATACCTAGATTCGATGCTTAACCCAATAGCTTTGCAATTTCCTGCATTATCTGTGATGATTTGAACAACATTTTCTTTCCAATTTCTTTGATTGCATTTATAAATAATGCTGCAACATAATCACCATCTTTTATATTTCCAGTTGCATCAATTGACTGAATAAACATTGTTTTTCCTACAGAAGCAACCATAATATTTATAATAGGTTTCTTCTGCCTATCTGACCATCCATCATAAATGATTGATGCTCCTCTTTTCCTCCACGAGTCTCTTATGGGTTGAAGTTTTCTGTTAATATGCTCATTTTCTTGGGCAAGAAATGCAGTACGCAATCTATTATATGAAGGAGGAGTCTAACCTGCCACGTTGCTATCGGCCAATGTTCTTGAGTACTGTCTGAAGTAGGGGAATTTTACAAAGTTGAATGTAAAGCACTTGCATAAAACATACGAGCAGCCTAGCCTCTTTATCAGCTATATCCCTCTGTGGAATGACTTTTCTAAAGGTCCATCTCCTCCCTTTTTTCATTTCTTCTGTAACAAATCTAAATTGTTGGGTAGAGAAATATATTCTGCCTTTTTCTTTTCATTGTATTCATGCTTTGATTTTTTTTCCATTCAGCTTGCTCGTGTTCCCTCGTGATCTCTCGAAGTATGTCATCAGTCACTACCTTGCAAGGTTGAACCCCCTGATTGTAAAGTTTTAGCAAATGAGTCTTCACTTTAGAATATGATCAAATCACTTTCTTGCTGTAGTAGTTGCAACTTCAGGTGCAATTTCCTCCACCTGCTATTGTACCCAGAACTTTGACATAATTCTATAATGGCTTATCATCAAAATTTTGTCTATGAATAGATGGTCTTGCAAGTGATTTTTTGTGTTTGTAGATTCTCTTGTGAAGAGCTGGATGAGTTCATGACTAAATGCTAAAATGGATGGAAGAAAACAAATAATAGTGGAATGGTGGAATCGTTGCTTGAAGAAGGCAATGGACATGGATTGTTTCTTCTTCCAATGAAATGATAGAATGTTTCTTCTTCCAATAACATCAATTAAATTGGATGCACAGGTCATATTTGGTCCAATTCAATGATAGTTAAATTAAAATTTTATATTACAATTAGCTAGTGTTTGATTGGGGGTGGAATTGGGTCATTTTCCACCCTTAATTTTGGTGTTTGATTGCATAATTTTTTCATGAAATTCATTTTCACCCATTTTCTAGGTACAACCATTTAAAGCATATTTTCCATCTTTTATTTTCCCATGGGTTTGGTGGAAAAGTGTTTTCCATCTTTTTTTTTGGCAATGGAAACATATTATAAATCCAATGGTAAAAAAAATTATCCATTTAATTGACAATTTGCATGAAAAATAAAGCCAAACGAACACAAAAAAAATTTCAATTTTTTTTAAAAATTTTTTGCAATCCAAACAAATTTTAATACAGATTATAAAAATATTTATCCCAAAAAATAACAATTTGTATGAAAAACAAAGTCAAACGGATTACGTGGAAAATTATATCAATCAAACACCATTAATTACAATTCTCTCTAAAACAAATTCTAGGCAATTCAATTCTCTGCCATTCATTTTCTTTCCACCCATTTTTCATCCTTGCAATCAAACAGACCCTTAGTATTTGTACATAGAGATTGAACCGTTTTCTTTGACTTGGGAGACAAAGAAAATGATTTTTATTTTGTAAAGAGGATGGTAGAATTAGAAGATTTCAATTTTTATTTGTAGAACATCTACATATAATTTAATTTATGTTGATTGAGGTAGAAGAACCTCTTTCTATTTGGGTCTCCATTTACTTGGAGAAAACGTCTGATATTTATAGGAAAGATGATTTTAATGCTAAACCACTAAAATGGGAAATATCCCTTTTTCTGATATGAATTAAACGAACAAAATACATATTATATTAATTATAATATAGCAATAAAAATTCACACTTTAAGACAATTTTCTCATTTCTTTAATAACTCGACATGCACATAACGTGATATAGTGTGATTGAATCTCGGAATAGTATAAGATCAACTATTACTGCAGATGCACAACAAGTCAATTTGAGTCCAAATAAATGATGAATCAATCACTAACCAATGTTTTGTTTGAAGACTAGTTGAGTTTAATCGTAATATAGTGTGATCGAATATCAAAATAGTATAAGATCGATTACTCTAGATAGACGACAAGTTTATTGAGTTCGAGATAGATGTTGAATTGATTAGTATCCAATCTTTTCGTTTGGAGACCAGTTGATTTCAATCGTATAATGCTTGATTGCATTTCAAATCATATAAGATCATTATTATTGTAGATAGATCAAGTTTGTTAATGTTTTCACAATCTAAAAAAAGTTTGAAATAGTTAATAAAATGTTTTTGAATTTATTAAAAAAATAATTTTTTTTTAGCCATTCGTATAAACATTTTAAAAAACGAAGAAACTAGAATTTATCAAAAATATTATTTGACTACTTCTATTCTGTCAAGCTTTGAAAAAATATTTAATAAGAAAATAGTATAAGATCAATTATTGTTGTAGATACATGACAAGGCAATTAAGTTTCCGATAGATGATGAATCGATTAGTGACCAGTCTTTTTGTTCAATTAATCAACTATTATTTGATTATTTCTATTTTGTCAAGTTTTGAAAAAAAAAATATTAATTTCAGTAAATGCTATTAAATTGTTCAAAAACGTTTATTTATATTGATTTTATAATTATTTGTCAATCATTTTGGCCAAGAAAAAAAATCACATTTTAATTTTTTTTTTTAAAGTTTGTAACAACATTTACCATATTTAAAAAAAATAAAAATAAAAATGATCTTATCTAGATCAAAAGAACTAAAAGCATATTTAAGAAATAATAAACCTTGTATAATTTGCTCAACCAATAAGACTATAAAATTCAAAGAACGAGATAAATAAATTCAACCAATAAAGTTGTGAGGTTGTAAATATACTTCAGCCATATAAAAAAAAGGGGAAATTTTCATAAGTAAGAGTATAACTTTGGCCCATTTTAATAATATGAAAATAAGTTTCAACTTTCAAAAATAAGATTTTTATTAATTTATATTTAAAATTTAATTAATTAAATATATATTTAATTAATTAAATATATTAAGGTCACAGATCTATATAATTTGGTCACAGATTCACAGTCACATATTATTTTCGGTCACAAATCAGAAATTTTAGATGTCAAAAATTATTTTACGTCACAATTCAAAAATTTTACAGATCACAATTTATTCATCGATCACAGATTCACAATTTAATTAGTCACATATTACTTTTCGGTCACAAATCAAATATTTTAAATGTCACAAAGTTTTTCACGGTCACAATTCAAAAATTTTAAAGGTCACAATTTTTTCCTTGATCACGTGTGAAAAATTTATAGGTCACAAATAATTTCCAAGGTCACGGATCGAACTTTCAATAGGTCACAAATCGTTTCCGAGGTCACAATTCAAAAATTTTAGGGGTCACAATTTATTCCATTGGTCACATCAAAAATTTACTCGTCACAATTTATTTATAGGTCACAACAAGTCACAAATAAATTTTTAGTTACAACTTATCAAATTATTGGTCACAGTTGAAAGTCACGGTCACAATATTCAGGTCGCATATCCAATTTCGAGTCACAAGTGAAAGTCACAATCACACTTTTCCAGACAGTCAACGTTACAGCAGCCAACATATCTCATCTACCACCACCGCACCACCAGATCTAGCAAAAATCTCGCCACCTCAACCACCCAAAATCATCGCACCACCGTCGCCGCCACACATCACCACCACTACTTGCATTTTCCTACATACCACATCACACAGATCATCACCACAAATCGCGAGCCATTGCACACCACCATATACACATATCATCAGCGCCAGCACCACCCTGAGCTCGACCCCCAAAACCAGATCCAAAACTAAGAAATAATGTCTCTGTAGATCGCCTCCACCGCACACCACCATATGCACTTATCACCACCGCCAGCAACCCCCAAAACCAAGAAATAATGTAGATCCAAAAAACCAAATCCAAAATTACAGATCCAATATCATCGGCCCACAGTACCCACCGGTGCAACACACCTCTGGTACCGTCCCCCTACGATGCCAGAAGAAACACACCATTGCCGGAAGAAACACAGTCGCGGCGCGGCGCGACGCTGCCTAGATCTGCTCATCGCAGTAGCTGCGTGAACCAACCCTACCTCTGATGTCGTGCCTCAACGCCGGATGCGCCATCTCTCCAGTGATACGCCGGTCGCCGATTTAGGGAGGTGACGAGGGTGGGGAAAAGTCTCACCAACGAGAGAGAGAGAGAGAGATGATGAGAGGAAACGGATTGGGCCATTAGGGGAAATGAGGTGGGGTAGGGGAGGTAGGGTTGGTTGGTTTATACATTAATTTAAAATATATTAATTAGGAAAAAAATCTGATTTCTGAAATTATAAAATTAAATTCTGATTTAGGAATTATAAACTTAAATTCTGATTTAAGAAATAGGATTTTGAAAAGTAGGATAATGTGCAATTTCCACAAAAAAAAACCCCCAAAAGGCCGAAAAATTTAAACAAAAAAATAGGCCCAACAACACCTCCTTCTTCTTCCGCCAGCAAAAACATGACTCTGCAACAATGGCGGCAGCACGGTCCAATAGTTTCCACCCCTGGCAGCGTCCGATTGAAATTTGCCGTGTCCGACTTGTATTTCATACCGGTACCTGTGTCATGTCGTGTCGACACGGGTACGCTGGCCAAAATGACGGGTACGAGCATCATAGACTGCCATTCGGCGAGGTCTATGGTCGGTCCATGACCCCTGGATGCTAAAGGCACCCTTGGGTTGATCTCATAGTTCCTGCAGGGTAGAGATGATGGGGTGGGGAGACGGCTGCCAGACAAACGGGAGATACTATCCATGGAAATCAACGAGGGGAAAAGCTAGGATTTAAAAACCTGCTTCTGGGAATGCAGCCTTGTTGATTAAAGGACCAGGGGTCTAGCCGCCTTGAACATCAAACAAACGAGAAAAATAAGCATGTTTTACCCTTTATAGTAAGCACACAATTGACAGTTTTAAAGACTGAGTAAATTCAACGTTACAGCAAAATTTTCAATTGAATATTGGCGTCAAGTACAAAGATCTAGTAACAGTGTCTTCCTGTGTTTCTATCAGGTTCATGTTTCGTCCTCTAACATAAAGCATCAAGCAACCAGATTTCTTTCAAATCTAAGAAGTTTTATTAATCCCCACATGGATCGAAGGAGATGATTTTAAGAGTGAAGTTCTGCATGCACAACATTCAAATCTGACAGTTTTTGAGAGCACAAATATGTTCAATATCATACTTACTTCAAGAGCTCAGCACCCTCAGACTGATATGCACCCTTGTACATAGTAGATAACTGCAGCTCCAGAGTATGCAAAAAGAGAAATAAAAAGTAAAAAATGAGATTAAGTGAAACAGTTCAAGTCAGATAAATATCATGGACAAAATAAATTGAATTATAAAGTGAGAGCAGTAAAAGCACCCAGGCTCGAGAACTTGACAACATTAGACTCGAACTATATTTTGCATAAAGAAACTTGCCTTTTCCAGCAAAAGAAATATGCAGGGAACCCATTCAAGTGGAATAGATTTGCTACCCAATAAAAACGACCTGCAAAAAGTTTTGATAAAAAGTAAAGGAATGCTTAGTCCAAAAATTTGCAACGACCACCAAAAAAGAAATCTACTTGTGTTCTAATGTCTTTAAAGGAAGAATGGTGCAACCATGAGGAATATTTTGACACCCACCTATATCTGGTACAAACAATTTCTTGAGCATCACTGACAGGAAACAAAGAAGCTTTTGCATATAGCAATGAGGAAGATAAAAATAAAGAGTTACCACTTAGGAGAACCACTTGACAAGATCAGGAAAAGGCATACGCAAACATGCTTCCTCGAGGACAAACAAAACATTAAGTTTTGAGGTATTTGATGAGTGCTCCACACTCATGATATTTATGCCACTTAATTTATTATCATGTTATCCTTGAGATTGTCTTAGAATGTTTTAATGTGTGTTTTGAGGTTGTGGTATAGGTTGATGAAATTGAAGTAAATAGGCAAAAGTTGGCCAAATTGGAGAAGATGTCTAAATGGTAAGAAATCCAAAATTCGGGGACTAAAGTGCAAATACTCAAATATTGTGTCGAACCTCACGATGAAGATTTAAGAATGTTAGGAGTCAATTGGATAAAAAAAAAAGATGTCAAATGGATGAAATATAGTCAAACTATGATCACACATCAATTTCCAACCGAAAAAGTTATGCTCCGAATTTTTAGTCTCATATTGAGACTCATTTTTGACATAGAAAATGATCGAATTGGAGAATGATATCTGAAACAAAGTTTTATCCCTTTGAGTTACCATTCCAATGCATCTTGAATCGTCTCAATCGAATATCGTAAGAAAACGCTTCATGGAGCCACTACAAGCCACATAATTGATGGTTCGAGCCATGGAGCGTGCAAGATTGAAGTTGACAAGCCAACGAACAAGTTTCGTGTTGGAGGCGGGGTCTAAAAAGATTTGGAAGGCATTCGAATCAAGAAGCCAAAACGGAAAACAGCCGGAAAGCAAATTGGAAACCATGCGGCTGTATAGACTTCCCACAATGCGACCGCATGGAGCAGGCAGAGACCTCGAAGGTAGACAGAAATTGTTCTATGCGATCGCATAGAAACCTTCTATGCCCCGCATAGAATAAAAAAATAGCAGTTTATTAATTTTCGCAAATTTTCGTATTTCATCATATTTCTTAATTTTGGCAAGTTTCTATATTATAGGAGTCTTAAATTTCGTCTTTTCCATATTTCTTAGGGTTTTATTGTTTCAATATAAATAGAATCTTTATTTTCAATGTAAAACAAAACTTTTGACATTATGAATATTTGAGTTTATAAAAATTGTGAGATTTATTTCTCCATGATTCTTGGTGGTTTAAAAATCTAAACTTTGAACTTATCAAAAGGTGTCGTAGTCCTTTTGTGGCGTTCACACTTTACGGTTCTAGTTTCGGGTAATCAATGGGTCAGATTTCTTGCGTTGAATCTTGGTTCTTGGTACGGGTTGATCAACGGGTCGGGTTGAATCTTTGCGCGGCGTGATTTCTAGCTTTCTTAGGTTTGTTTCTTCTTGCTCGTGGGTTTCCAAATCTGTTCTTGATCAGGTTCACATCAAGTGGTATCAGAGCATAATTCTAGAATTCAGGTCATCTATCCTTTTTATTTCTTTGAGTCCTTGTTTATGTTTTTTTTCTATTTGTGTTCTTCATGTTTTTGTGTCCAGTAACAGTTTTTGAGTTTTTGATCCAAAAAAATTCAAAAGTTATTTTTGTGCTTAATTTGAGTTCAAATCAACTTCCGTTTTCTTTGTCATTCTCATAGTCAAATTTTGAGTTTACAAAAAAAAATGGATTTCTTGGAAATTGTGCAATATTCTATCATCTATCTTTATTCCAAAATCTATTGTGTTCAATCCAATCCAAACTCCAATTCAAGAACCACTTTCTTGAATTTTTTAAAAAATTCCAACCCACAATTATTCAGTTCAAGTCCTTTGAGTCCTTGAGTGGAAAATAGAGATGATATGTTTGGAAGAAGGGATACGAATTATTATGGATATGGTGTTGATAGGGGTATGGAAACGACAATTCCAAAATTTAGGAGTAGGAGTGATTCAGAGGCATACGTAGCATGGGAAGAAAATGCAGAATTAAGGTTTGAGTGCCATGATTATTTCGTGGAGAGAAAATTGAGGTTGATTGTGAGCTCATTCGTAGATTATGCATTAATTTGGTGGAATGAGTTGACAGGATCTAGGTGGAGGTGTGGTGAGAGGAGTATCAAAATTAAATCTATATGAATACCACCCGACCCTGGAATTGAGCCTCGGATTGAATATCAAATGATGGATAAAATTCAGCAGCCGTATCTTATTTTGGGAGTATCATATATGACGGACATTGACATTGTGATCCCCGTGGGAACAACGATATTTCAAAGGTACTAGAGGAGCTTCATATGCAGGGGGTCGAACGAAGTCGATGATCCGAAGGGCAACATAGATGCATTGGAGGTGACATTGTTACAAGTGCTAGGGCCAAGTAAAGCAATGAGAAGAAACAGTTATTCATCAGATGGAGTTGCTATTGGAGCATTCCAAACTTGCAATATTAAGCGGCCAAGGCGGAAGCACTTTGATCAATGTAATGGAGATTGGGTTTACAACCGAATGCGGCGTATTCAAGGCCAAAAGAGATCCAAATTGCATCCAAGAGGGGACGAACCATTCCATGTGCTTGAATTGATTGGAGGCAAGGGCTACAATTTGAGCATTCAAGGTTTGGACTCGAGGACGAACCCTTTCGAATGGAGAGAGGATGATATGATCCGGAGTGCGCAACAAATCAATGAACATTGGGCGAACATTGGGAGGGGGCAAAGTTGGGTTCAAGCCTTTATGGAGTCACTACAAGCCACACAATTGATGGTTCGAGCCATAGAGCGCGCAAAATTGAAGTTGACAAGCCAAAAAACAAGTTTCGTGTTGGAGGTGGGGTCCAAAAAGATTTGGAAGGCATTCGAATCAAGAGGCCAAAACGGAAGACAATCGGAAAGAAAATTGGGAAGCTATGCGGCCGCATAGACTTCCCACAATGCGACCGCATGGAGCAGGCAGAGATCTCGGAGGCAGGCAAAAGTTGTTCTATGTGACCGATAGAATAAAAAACAACAGTTTTATTTAATTTTCGTATTTCATCATATTTCTTAATTTTGGCAAATTTCTATATTCTATGAGTCTTAAATTTCGTCTTTTTCATATTTGTTAGGATTTTATTGTTTCAGTATAAATATGATCTTTATTTTCATTGTAAAATAAGACTTTTGACATTATGAATATTTGAGTGTATAAAAATTGTGAGATTTATTCCTCCATGATTCTTGGTGGTTTAAAAATCTAAACCTTGAACTTATCAAAAGGTGTCGCAGTCCTTTTGTGGCGTTCCTACTTCACGGTTCTAGTTCTGGGTAATCAACGGGTCAGATTTCTTGCGTGAAATATTGGTTCTTGGTACGGGTCGAACAACGGGTCAGATTAAATCTTTGTACGGCGTGATTTCTAGCTTTCTTGGATTTGTTTCTTTTTGGGTTCCCAAGCCTGTTCTTGATCGGGTTCACATCAATACGAGAATGGACAATCAAAATAAAAGGCATCAAAAAACTCACTTACTCACCATTATCAGAATGCTTCTCACTCATTTCACACTTAATCGACACCAAATTCAAATCCTCTTCAACAATTGGAACTTTACCTCCACTGCCAATTGCGCAAACATTTGCAGCGTCAACTCCATTAACCAACCCATTCTGCATATTCAATCTTCTGCCAACTCTCTTCTCCTTCCTCACACTCTCTTTAACCAGAGGCCCCAAGAGGAGAAACCTTAACCCCATTCTCTTCCCCCCGAATCAAGAACCTCAACAGAAGCCTCATCGTAAAAATCAGAAAACAACAATAAATCACAGCACACTTCATCAATTTCAAAACTCCTCCATTCGCATCATCCCCAACCATCCTCACAGTAAAAACCCAAATCTTTGAATTGGACACGGAGTATAACGAAAAGACATTAACTCCACCAGATAATTTAACCGATATCCCATGATTGACCTCAAATTCAAGCCCAAACTTATTTTCATCAAATTCCAAGTTCCCATGCTTGGAAACAAGTCTCATTCTACTAAACCGGTTGTTGGGTGTCCCTAGGAGGTAGAAACGAAAGAGGGTATCCACAGAGGAGCGGAGGAGAGGGGAGGAGGTGAGGAAGAGAGTGGCTGTCGAATTAGAAGTTTTGAGGTGGAGAAAAGTAGCGGAAGAAGTAGGAGAAGGAAATAGAATCTAGGATGAGGGAGGAATGGAGGAGATAGAAAGCGGCGAAATAGAACAGTGGAGAGAGAAAGATGAATCGAAATGGCGTAGGGCAAGGGATTGGGAATGGGGATCATACAGCCGGGAGGTGATGCGTGGGGATAGTGTGTGGATGTGTTCTGGTAGGTTGAGCTGCCGGGCTCGAATTCTGACTTGGAATAAAAAATTGCACTGGTGGCGAGATTAGGCATTTCAACTGTGCTTTGTGCGTGTGTGAGAGAGATTCAAGTTTGAAGAAGAGGAGACTTGTTTAAACAATACATTTAACTGTGGACAGTTTGTTCTATGAAAATTAAGCAACCTTAGTAGTCGATAAATTTGGTACACTTAGATCAGTGTACTAAATTAATAATCTAATTAAATACATAAGATAATAATTTTTTTTTTTTAAATCCTTTGAGGCCCAATGGATATATAAAATAATAAATGTTTAAATTCATAAAAGTTCCTTTCTAAAATAAGCATCTAAAGTCTTTTGTTTTTTCCTTGCATGTACATTAATGTTTCTTCTTCTTCTTTTTTTTTTTTTTCTTTTGAAACCCTCTAAAATATTAATTAATTTTTCTCGGCCCCAACATTATTATTTTATAGCGATCTTACTGTATGTTGTATTCAATTTCAAGTAAAATAGGATAAAATATTGTCGAATAGAATTCTTTATTGACTAGTACCAAAAAAAAAAAAAAAGCCCCGGATAAACAACAAAAAATACCAGGTTTGGCTCGCTCATCAAATTTATGTTGAATATTCATATTTTTATCAAAGCATAAACATCCAAAAACTCGAAGAGATAATGTGATGAAACAGTTCCTAGTAAAACTTGATGAGGTGAGTTATATTTAATGATTAGAGTTGAAAATGTGTTAATAATAAAGGGGCAGTGAAAATACATTCACCCCAAAAAGAAAGAGACAAGTTTGCTTGAAAAATGTAGAGCTTTGACAACATCAAGTAGATGTTGATTCTTACATTCTACAATACCATTTTGTTGGAGGGTCACAGAACGACTACGTTGGTAAATGATTCCATTTTCATAAAACCATGTTTGAATGTATTTAGAAAGAAAATCAGAACTATTGTTTGAACGAATGATTTGAAGTTGACGAAGGGAAATACCCCTATTACCAGTATTGATACGAGGGATTTTTGTGTTGAATTGACAAATGATTAAATTAAAAAATGAATTAACATGTTGAAAGTTTCATATTTCTGTTTCATTAAATAAATTCAAGTACACCTTGAATAATCATCAACAATAGTTAAAAAGAAATTTGATCCATTTTTATCAGTGTTCTAAAAATCGTAAAGCGTGGCTATGCGTGGAATCGAAGCTTCAAGTTTTACGAGTTTAAGCGAGCCTAGGCGAGGTTTAGGCATAAAAAAGCGTTTTCTTATTTATAATATTATTTTAAATTTTTAATCGTTTAAAAAATTATTTAAAAATTAAAATAATATATATTAAGTATCTAGAAATTATAAAATTCAATATTTACTTGATAACTCATATTATTAGTCAATTATACAATTTCCAAGTTTTTGAAATTATGCAAAAATTAGAATTTTTTCGTAATTTCAAATTTCAACAAGACAAGTCTCACATAATATATATATAGGAATTTCATACATGCTTTTGAAATTTGTATTAAAATGAATCTCAAGATTATAATTACGTAATGTAAATAACATCAAAACTTAAATCTTATTTAACTATTTAGATAAAGTCATTCTTAACTTTTGTACAAATAAAATCTTTTGAAAACTTGAAATTAAAGTCAAATAAATTTTTTAAAAAAAACTAATAAAGCGCGTCTACGAAGACGAAAAAAATGAAGGAAAAAATTCAGTCGTTTAGAAATTGAAAAAAAAAAAAACGTTTAGACGCGAAACGAGACTTTTTGCCCAAGCTTCAAGCCTAGGTGGTGCCTAGGCGTTCCCTAAGCGAGCTTTTTAGGACACTGATTTTTACAATGTATAAAGAAAGAAACACAAATGTCAACATGAATTAATTCAAAGCAATGAGAAGAATAAGATGTACTTTGAGAAAAAAGAATGATGTGATTGTTCAGCGGGTGGACATTTATCATAAACAAAATCTTTATTTGAAATAATAATTGAAGAACTTTTAACAATGAAATCAAAACGAGACCTAGAAGGACGACCAGGGAAAGAATGCTATAGTTCAAATTTATTCCAATGATTAAAAGAAAAACAGAATTAAAATCTAAATTTGTATCTAAATAAAAAAAGATCATTTCGAGCATTACACCAACCAATCTTCTTCTTAATTGCTCCATCTTAAAATATACATTTAGAGGATGAAATAAATTACATCATAATTTGTTGAGTTTGTTAATTGTGAAATAGATAATAAATTGAATTTACATGATGGAATGTGACATACATTTGTGAGAGTAAGTGACGATGAAACAATGAACCATGCCTATGTGTGTCACAGACGCTTAAGAACCATCAGGCTATTGAACTAATAGATTTGTATAAATGGTACAATATTAAGAAAAAATGAAAGAGATTTAAATATATGATTACAAGCACCTAAATTGATAATCCAACTAGAGGATAGACAAGTAAAAGTTGTGCCTGCCAAATGGACTAATGATCCACCAAAATTCTCATTGGCTAGAAGTGCAAGTAGATTATGGTTTTGTTTAGGTGTCAACTGTTGGAAAAAATGAGGTAGAGACTGACTTTGGAGCTAAAATTGAGTGGGACCCGGTTGTTCAATTTGGAAGTTGAAAGTTGATTTGTGTTCTCCCCCGTGAGTACATCGAAATCATATGCTTACTTGCCAAAATTGATGCTCGGGTGAATGAGAAATTGAGGCTCAAAGTGTGCCACTCAAAAGGAGCAAAAAGAGTTTATGTGGGAAAATTAACATTTGTCCCACATAGGAAAACCATGAAAGCAAAATCCACTATTTAAAGGATCACACTTTAGAAGGGTGTGATCAAGTGAAGCATAGAGGCTCTCTTCACGTGCGCGCGCAGGGGAGGTGCAAATCACGGACCGAAATCAGATTCGAACATTGAACTCGTATGCGAGCGCGACGTGCGCACATGAATGTTGGACGTTTTGGTGATTTTTTGCTTTCTTAAATTTTTTGCCTTCTTCAAGTGACTTTTCATTTGCTAAAACTCCAGAAATTATTGCCCACTAACTTGGGTTTATTGCCATTGTTAATGGCCATTGAAGAGCCTATAAGACTCTTGTTTTCCACCATTCCAACACACAAAAATCAAGCATTCTGCATACACGAAATTATCCCAGCTTCGCACTGTGTCTTTATAGTTTTACAGAGTCGAGTTCCTCTTCCTATTTCGATTTTTCGTGATATTGTTTGGGTGCTAACTCAGTTCACCAGAGTATAATTTGTGGTGCTCGGATTTTACTGGTTTACCGTTGTATCCTGTGAAGCAGACGCTTAGTTTAAACCTCAAGCACAGACGGTGAGGGGGCGAATCTGTTTTAAGGAAACTGTGTGTAACACAGGTCTCGGGTCACTCGTTTTGTATAGTATATTATGCAAATTTCGATGTTGCAGTTTTGTTAATATAAATATTTTGCAGATATATATTTTTAAACATATTATATGTGTAATTGATTTAAGTGGTAAGCATTCTGTATTTAAATTCACCATATATGGTATATAAATTCAAGGCATATACGGTATTGTCTTCCACTTGTGACTGAATTGTAATCTGGTAAGGCGTGCCCACGCCTTAAGTAATGTCTGCTTCTGGCAGAATTTCGACTTAATAAGGCGTGTCCACGCCTTAAGTAAAGTTCACTACTACAGTATCTATTCTGCATAACCGGTACTTAATTAGTAAATCCAGTATTCGATTTCGTGAAACTTGTCCAACATCAACTAACTAGCAAAAGTAGTGGAAGTAGATGGCAATGTGCTTGAATTTTTTACCTGCTTATCTGGGAAGCTATGGATCTGGTAGCATGTACCAAGAGAATGACCATACATATTACAATATTCACAAAAAAGGATGTTGACGCTTTCTAGAAGGCTAAAATGGTGGCTTAGATGCCTGAAGTGCTACCGAATCAACAGTATGAATTGTTCAAATATTAATCTATTGTTGTTTTTCTTCTTAAAGTACCAAATTGTAGATACATTGAATTGAAGGAAATGGCTCTATCAAGAGAATTTGAGTACGAATAGCTGTAAAATGATTATGGAGTCCCTAAAGAAACTCCATGTCACGATCTTGATTTTGTTAAACAACAATGTTTTAGCATTAACACATAACACATGGAATGACAGAGATAATGGAATTGAGCTCGTTACATAAAAATTTAAGTTGTGTAAAATATAATGAAATAGACATGCCATCCTGCTTGAGGATAGAAATTACTTGTTTCTAGATTTTAGGAGCATTTGACTGAAAAAAAAAAAAAACGATCATTCAGATTCATCCAAATTTGTGTTGCAGTTTTAGTATAGAAGATACTTGGACAGATCTCGGGTGAGATAGAATCAAGAATTCAACTTCCAATCAAATTATTACAACGTTCCTACTTGAAAACATCATCTTTCTCTTTGGGAATTGGGAATGACCCATCAACAAAACCAAGCTTACTTTTTGCACGAAGTGCCATTGATACTGCACAACTCTATGATCCATAATTGTCTCATGTCAAGAGCGATAGAGGAGCTATCTAAGTGATGAATGGCATAAGGGTATGATTTGATAAGTGATAATGATGATGTAATTGTTAAGACTTGTGGTTCCATCTTAAAAAAATCAACCTTATTAAAAGGAGTAGTCGAAACCCTTATAAATGGGTCTATGTTTTCTTCTTTATTCGATGTAGGATATTTATCTCTTAACACCATGTTAAAACTTGGGGTTCTATCTTAAAAGGTCAACCTTGTTAAGAGAAGTGCCCAAAACTTTATAAATTGGTCGATGTTTTCATCTTTATTCGATGTGTGATTATATCCATTAACATGCTCCCGCAAGATGGTGGCTTGTTTGAGCAGGCCAATTTTGAAATTTGTATGCTCATTTTTTGAGTTATAATCGGATCGAATTGCTCGTTGAAGTTTAATAGGCTCTGATACCATGTAAAGATTTGGAATTCATCTTAAAAGGTCAACCTTCTTAAAAGGAGTAGCCGAAACCCTTATGTTTTCATCTTTATTTGATGTGGGATATTTATCCCTTAACATGCCCCCACAAGATGGTGGCTCGTTTGAGCAGACCAATCTTGAAATTCGTGTGCTCATTTTTTAGTCTTAATCGGATCGAATCGCTCGTTGGAGTTTAATAGGCTCTAATACTATGTTAAGGCTTGAAGTTTCATCTTAAAAGGTCAACATTAATAAGAGAAGTAGCTGAAACCCTTATAAATTAGTCTATATTTTCATCTTTATTCTATGTGGGATATTTATCCCTTAACAGTGATGATGTGATGTTGGTGACAAGATTTTCATCGGACATGATGAATCAATATGAGGCTTGAAAATAATATTATTTATAGCTGTGATACTATGTGAAAATGGTTAGCACGAAAATCAGAAGAAGAAAAATATTAAACTGTATATATTTTATTCAATTGCCTTGTATTTATAAACAGGTTTACAAGATTCAAATATACACAAAAACAGAAAACGAATAACTCTGTCTAACCAAGAGTTAATTAAATGATCAATCACTAATATTTACCTTTGGTTACCAATTGCTCAACCAAAATTAAAAGGTTACCCATTAGTCACTCACATTTAAACAAAGTTACTAATACATCACCCATATCAATTCCATCCATCCACATAGGCACAAAAATCTACGTGGCAGATGAAAATCCTACGTGGCCACTAACGGTGTTAAAAATTGACATCTTGGAAAAAATAAAATCCTTGGAAAATTGGCGGTTTTCATTTATCTAATTTTTCCCAATTTCAATGTAGCCTTTTCTCCATTTCATCCATCAACCCATTAAACCCTAGCTAATAATCAGTACTCAATTTAATCAATAAGCAATAATGGCGGAGCACTTGGCTCCCATTTTCAGAATGGAGAAGGATCGGGCTAACTGCCCATTTTACTTTAAGATCAAAACCTATCGCCATGGCAACCGCTGTTCCCACCTTCAAAATCGCACCACAATCTCGCCACACTCATTCTCACCAATATGTACCACGACGGGACATGATAACCCTTAGCGTCGATCGTCGGGTCGCCTATTGACCGCAAGAAGATCCAAGAGCATTTTGAGCATTTTTATGAGGATATATTTGAAGAACTCAACAAGTTTGGCGAGATCAAGACACACAATGTTTGTGACCCTGCATCCTGCATCTCAAATTTTCTTATCAAATAGCTTACTTTCCGTAGAATTTTCTTCCTTCTACAATTGAAGCTTTCCTACTGGCTTCTTCGAATTCATAAGATTTTGCTCCTGTCATTAGCTTTCTTTGAGGGAATTCTTCTGTTACATAGTTGTTGTTTTTTAATTTTTAACATAGATACTAAAGATATAGAATTTAGGACGTCCTACATAAAGAATGAAAGCAGTGTCGGAGTGACCATACTCATATCCAGACATGGAAAACGATGGTTAACAGATGAATTTCAGTAAGCAAAAGGTTGGTTTCATTTCTCAACAAACTTGGGAAAGAGGTATTGTTTCTTGATTTAGGATTCAATTGATGAGAAGCTGATTTGGGGATGAACTGGGGGGAGAAATTGATTTCGATTTAGCTGTGAAGATTGGGGACATTTAGAATTGGATGGACATGGAAAAGATAAAGAACGATTCTTCCCATCTCAAGAGAGAACACTTTTGAATGAATTTTATTTTGTCCAGCCATCATTTTTAATACTATTAGTGGCCACGTAGGATTTGTATATGCCATGTGGAAGTTTCTATCCATGTAGACTACCAGAATTGATATGGGTGATGGATGAGTAGCTTTGTTTAAATGTGAGTGAGCAATGTGTAACTTTTTAATTCTGAGTGAGCAAGTAGTAACCAAAGGTAAATGTTAATGATTGATCATTTAATTAACTTCTCTAACCAAAAAAAACTAAAATATTGAAATTTACAAGATTTTGATATACTCAAAGATAGAAAACAGATAACTATGTTACAGTAACTAAAAAAACTAAAAGATATTATTTTATTTTCATCCAATAAGATCGTCGAGGGCATTGGCAGTTTTTTTTTACTCAATCGAAGATAAGCAAGGCTGCACAACCTCTCTCTTTAATCTCCTACACGTAGGGTGGGCATGGGTTGAATTGGGTTGGGTTGGGTCGATTTTTTTTTTCAACCCAAACCCAACCCAACTTGATCGGTTTGATAAAAAAATCAACACAACCCAACCCAATTATTGATTTAAACCCAACCCAACCCAAACCGATCAAAATCGGTTTGGGTTGGCTTGGGTTGGTCAGGTTGGGTTTCGGCCCAATCAAAGTTAGATTCGATTTATTTGTTAAATTTGGATGATTTTTTAGAATTTGAAATTACTTGAAAATCTACGTTTTTTAAACACACATATAGGAATTCTTTCTAAAAATAATGTATAAATAAGTTTAAAATTTAAGAAGCATTTTTTTTTTACAATTTTTTGAAATTCAATCACTTCATTATCATGTCTTTAATTTTTATTTTAACGTCAAATGACATTACATTTTAAATAGTGTTCATGTGAATCGGTCTATGTGAAGAAAATTGACATTTATATATTATAAGTCATTATCTTATCTTTACTATTATGTCTATTTAATTTATTTTTTTCATCTTAGATATTAATTTTTTTAATTCATCGGGTTGGGTTTAATTTATAACCTAAGACCCAACCCAACCTTAAATTCAATTTTTCAACCCAACCCAATCCGATTGAACTTAAAAAACCAACACAAACCCATCGGTTTGGGTTGGGTTGGTCGGGTTGATCGGGTTGATCGGGTTTTTGCCCACCCCTACCTACACGTGTGTTCTTGAATTTTAGCCGAAACCAAAAAAATCGAGAATCTTATAAAATATGAAATTAAATTATTCATAATTTTTTTGAACCGGTTGATGGATCGGTTTGGCCCTTGCATAAGAATAGAGATGGCAACGGGTCGGTTCGGCCAAAATCATAACCACACTACCAAATTTTTTGTCATACCATAACCGCACCATAACCACGAAAGTCGGTTCGATTCGGTTCGGTTAATAACCAAGAAAATAAATTATTTTTTATAAGTTTAACCGTCAAATTGAAAAAAAAAAATTATGAATAAAAACAAAAACACAATACTAAACCAATTTAGCAAACAATATCCCAAATGAAAATGCAAACAATTTAAAGGATCTTTCTTTGGTTTTTGAGAAGTTAAGATAAAATAACCCAAAATAAGAGAATTATAGACAGATTAAAAGATATTAATTTAATACCATACATATAATTAACAAACAGTAGACATACCAAAACTACTAGCAATAAAATTAAAGTACCCAACCAAGTAAACATTGTATTAAGTAACACAAAGAAGAGATAGAATTAGGGAATCAAATAGATTAATGAGCTCAACTCCCGCGAGCAATAAAAGAAAGAGAGAAAGATCATAATCAAGAAAATTGCGTTTGCATTCGCTAACTAAGAAAATGTACGGGATGACTCAAGGAAGGAGAACCTCATATAAAATAGACTTGCCAAGACCAATTCAAGAGATATTTGCATCCCAATCACAGAAGACATTTTCAAATTTAAATCATAGTCATCCCACACATACTTCCATTACATAATACAATATAAGAAAATATAGCTTATTTAAAATATTATTTCAAAGCTACAATAATAAAAAAATAACAGTGAACTAATCAAGATATAGATATCAGAATAAGATCTGAATGTCGCATACTATGGACGATACACAGCATATACCTTTCGAATTCAGATATGATTATAGCCCCAAATCTGGAGCGGCGGCACGGCAGAAAGCGAAGATGGTGTTATTGATTTCAATTTCGAATTTTCTTCCTCGTCGTTGCCCATCGTTTTAATATTTCCTATTTTTTGTGTATTTTCAGTGAGTGAGTGAGTGAGTGTGATAGGGTTAAGTTAAGGCTAAAAAATGGGAAATTTTCATAAGTAAGAGTATAACTTTGGCCCATTTCAATAATAAGAAAATAAGTTTCAACTTTCAAAAATAAGATTTTTATTAATTTTTATTTATAAATTAATTTAATTAAATATATTAAGGTCACAGATCAATATAATTTGATCACAGATTCACAATTTAATTAGTCACATATTATTTTTAGTCACAAATCAAAAATTTTAAATATCAAAAATTATTTTACGTCAGAATTCAAAAATTTTATAGGTCACAATTTGTTCATCGGTCACAGATTCGCAATTTAATTAGTCACATATTACTTTTCGGTCGCAAATCAAAAATTTTAAATGTCACAAATTTTTTTACGGTCACAATTCAAAAAATTTAAAGGTCACAATTTTTTCCTTGGTCACATGTGAAATTTATAAGTCACAACTTTTCAATCGGTCACAAATCACGAACATTATAAGTCACAACTTATAATCGATCACATTAACAAATTTTTAGGTCACACGTTATTTTTTAGTCATAGTTCATATTTTCATTAGTCACATATTATTTACTGGTCATAGATTAGGTCACACGTTATTTTTTAGTCACAATTTATATTTTTCATTAGTCACAGATCCTCCAACGTCGCCTTTGCCGCCATCACGTGTTATTTTCTGGTCAAAATTCCTCTTTCTTTTTGGTCACATGTTTACTGGTCACAGGTCACAGATTAAATTATTTGTGACCGAAACCAACATATGACCACTACACCACCACTGCCGCCAGCCACATCGATGTCGCAGCTGCCGCCACCAAACCCACCACCACCATCTCTCGGCAGCCCCCTCATCTCAAACACCGAAACTAGCATCACCTTACCACCAACAAACCAGATAGAAAATCCCCAACACTCCCACAAAATCCACCATCATACTGCCGTCTCACCGCCACCCCCACTGCCACCACCACCACCACAAAAATCATCACCGCGCCGCCGTCGTCGCCAACCCACCCTCTCCATCACCACCACCTAAACCACCAACAGCATCTCCAACGCCGCCACCTCCATCACCTAAACCACTGTCTCCATTGCCACCATCACCACAAAAACCATCACCGCACTGCCGTCGTCGCCAACCTACCCTTTCCATCACCACCACTTCCACCACCTGAACCACCAATAGCATCTCCAACGCCGCCACCTCTACCACTAGAACCACCGTCTCCATTGCCACCGTTACCACAAAAATCATCACCGCACTGTCGTCGTCGCCAACCCACCTTCTCCACCACCTGAACCACCAACAGCATCTCCAACGCCGCCACCTCCACCACCTGAACCACCGTCTCCATTGCCACCATCACCGTCAATACCTCAGCACAACTTCCTGCGGTACCACCACCACACCCTAAAACCCCAAAACCACCAAAACATGGAAACCAAATCCAATTAAAAAAAAAATCCCCACCGCGATCTAAGCCATTGTAGCCGCGCGCCATCACCACAGCAATCTACGCCGCTGTAAATCGTGTCGCTGCAATCGCGATCTGCATCATCACGATCCGCACCGCAATCTACGCTGCCGCAGTCGCACGATCTGCAAGCTTCCGGCAATGCTCGTGGTCGTGGATCTACTTCGCGCTCGCTGTCGTCGGTGAGAGAGAGAGAGAGAAAAAAAAAAGAGAGAGGGGTGAGATTAGAGAGAAAGAGGAAAGAAACGAGTTTCTCATAGAGAGTGGGAGAGAGAGGGCGACGGGGGGAAGTGAGAGAGAAATAATTTATGGTTTGATTTGTGTAGGATAAATTAATTAATTTTAAAATATATTAATTAGGAAAAAAAATCTGATTTTTGTATAATCAAACATTCCATCTTATTTTTGAAGGTGGATCTTGAAAAGTAGGTTTTTGTGTAATTTCCACCTAAAAAATTGGGTTAGTGTGCCGGTCATGTTAATGGGTCGGTAAGGTAATGAACCATAATTATACAAAGAATTATTAAAAGAAACTCAATTATCCAATTAATTAATTTTTTTAAATGGGTAATCGGTTCAGTTCAGGGCACCGTCGCTAAATATCATACCCACCCCACTACGAATCGGGTCATTAAAATAAAAACCATAACCAACCCATTGCACCATCGGTTCTATTTTTTCGCCTCATTCGGTTCGATTAACCGCAATTTTTCGATTTTGACGATTCGAATTGCCATCCCTACATAAGAACGATCTTCTGTGGATGAACTGTTTGCAATGACAATGACGATGATGGAGGTGGAAAGTTTCAGGGTTTTAGAGAAAAAGAGAGTATGTTTGCTTGAAAGAAAGCAATGTTCGAATCAGTGTAGTGGCGGCGGCGAAGGTAACTGATGGCTTAACGGAGGAAAACCTGAAAATAACAGAGGCTGCTGAACAAGTAGCCATTTTTTGATAGTGAATACTTGTATTTTGGAGTTATTACTTAGCAAAGGGGACTTTGAAAAGAGTAAGCAAAAGGGACTTTGAAAAGAGTAACGCTTTTCAACTTCACGTTTGATTAGAATCAGTCTAGATGTTAATTAATTGATTGAATATGTGAAATATAATTCACATATTTTCATTTAAGATATTCAATACACTTAATGAACTATTAAATTGATATTAAGCACAAATGAAGTTGAATAATATTATTCCTTTAAAAAAGGTTATGATTTTGTGAATATGCGATATAGAGACAAAGATGTTTATGATGAAGATTTTGAAGATGTATATACAAAAAATTATGTCCCCGTCTTGTTGCCTTTCGACCGCCCCTCTGCAAATATTTTGACTTCTCTTTATTCTTATGAGAGTCAAAATTTTATGAATAATGCTAAGCATAATTAATAGTGCTTGGCACTAGTTTAGGAGATCATAGGACCAACCTTTACTGTGCCTAGGTGACCATAAGGTCGAACTTTAATTCGACAATTAAACATGAACACTAATTCTCATTTGTGTTAAGCATCGTGCTAGATAGCATCCCACAAAATCTATATATTAAAAGTTTTTCGTTTTCTTTTTATATGTTGCACTAAAACTTTTGACACTTTGAAATTGTAACGATGTATCAAATTATTAGTGAAACGACAATGGCACGTGGACTAAAAAAAAGGTGTATAATGTAATGAGAAGCCATACAATGATACAAACTATTTTTGTGCGAGCCAATGGACGGTGTGGGGCTGGATGCTTTTGGGTGGAGAAATTCGCACTATGAGTCCCTAACTTATTGAATTTGTAGCTATTTGATCTTCAAATTTTTAAAAATGAGCAAATTGCTTCTCAATCTTTCACACAAACCAAATTTGCAGAACTAGATTCTTAGGCTTCCCTCAATGTAGAGGCCTTATGAGTTCCCTAGGTACTCCCCAGATCTTGAGTACTGATAAATATTGGGTTTATCCGTTGACCTTCTATAATGGAGGATTCAATCAATTTTCAATCGATCTATCAATCCTTAGATTGTGCTTGAATTCACCTTTTGGGCTCCTTTAACAAAGAGCCAATAGATCGTTGGATCCCAACTTAAATTGAAGTTCGAAAATTTTACATTCATGAGATATGCTTTCGTGAAGGCTACATGACAAATTATTGAAGTTTTAAATGATTTTCATTATTAAAGATTGATTGTGCAAAAGTTATTCGGAAAGGATTTGCTTCTCTTTAAAAGTTGAGGATCGACTTGCCACTGAAATAATAGCTTAAGGACTAACTGTGGACTGTGGTATGTGGGAGACAGCTCAAAAACGAAGGGTTGAAGAAGGCTTTTAAAAAGTCAATATAGTACACAGTACTAAAGTTTTGAATTTTCGTAAGTGCACGTGGGTTGGGTTTGTTAAAAACATAACAAGTAGCTGGCCAAAGTAGTATGTTTTTATAGAGCTATAGATACCTCTTTTTTGAAAACGAAAATTAAACGGATTATGGGAAAGAAATTGGATAGTATAAAATAATAAGGAAATAACTTACTCGAGCCACTAATGAACTCAATTATCTAGGTGATAAAAATAACTCGATTGTGGAAACATGGATGAGCTAGGCGCAGGGACGGAGCCAGACGTTTGATGATGTGGGGTCAAAAATTGAAATACAATTTTTTTTAAAAACAACATATCATTAATAAAAAAGGTATAGAAAAAAAAAATTATAATGATGGGAGATATATGGCTAAGTAATAGCCACAGAAATTAAAAAAAAAAAAAAAAGGTTAGAAAAAAAAAATGTGGGGTCATTTGACCCCACTTGACCCTACATAGATCCGTCCCTGGCTAGGCGAAGGGCAGATGATGAGAATTTGGGAAAGTCGGGCCGGTCGGGTATCTTCATTCAAGCCACTATAAAGAGAAGAATGAAACAAAGTGAGATACCGAGGAGTCAAGAAAATGAGTCAACATTAGCATTAGACCGAGAAGTTGAACCCATTAGGATGTGCAGTGGGGTCATTGCAACACGAGATCATGTAATTGACAAGTATTGTCTCAACCTCCATTGTATGCAGTGCTTAAGGAATCAATATATAAGATATTAGTAATTTATGACTTCAAGGATTGGAGTTTCTCCTTGCACATATGTTGAATAGTTGTTATAAAGATGACACCCAATACTAGTAAACTAGGGCTCACCACTTGAACACCATCAACGAGGTTAGCCTAAATGAGACAACCAAGATTAAAATTTACTCCATAAAATCAATATTAGAATCCCCACTACGAGTCTATAACCATAAAACGATCACTTGTGCCAATAGGCTTCTATATGTTATTTTTAAATTTTATCACTAAGTTGATCGTTAGAATAACCATTAAAATGCATAGTTAAAAATGAAGTTTGATCATAATTTTGTCAGACGGGCGCTATATAAATAATAATAAGCCAGTTTTAACGGGTTTTATATTTTCGATTTTTTGCACATAATTGAAATGAAATTTTAACTAGATTTCTTCTAATATAATTAAACACTTTGACCCCATCCTTATCACATTAAACATGGACTATTTAGGCAGGGGATGTCTAAAAAGGGGCCTTTGAGAGGGCTAATAATTTCGTCCAACGATGGATATAAATAATAGTGCCTATAGCACACAGCAATAATGGAGGCTTCCCTTTTATCACAATAAGTGGTCGATGGGGGGCTGTTTCATATACAAAAAGAAATAAACGGATGGTAGTATAGTACACAATCTCATCTCAGGTTATATTATATGTACACTTCATGATGTACACAATGCATTACACCTCCCTTCTCCCCCTCCCCCCACATGGAGGAGAGCCCACAAATATTTTATTATGTGTGGGCCCTCCCTTCATGTGAGAAGAGTGTAAAACATTATGTATATCATTGTGTACACATAACTTTATCCATCTCATTAATATTAGTCATGATTAACATTGAAGTTTTTGGATTTAAATTATTTATTTATTTATTTATAAATTACATATTCAAGAGGTTGTAATTGTTACATAACTTTTATCATAAGTATACAATATTGTGTAATAGGTACTAAAGTAGACTTAAAAGTCAGAATTATCATTCATACGAGTACAACGTATCTAAATATTGGTTAAATTATTCCTAACTTCTTTTTTTTTTTTAAAAATAAGATTAATTTTAATAATTATTCGAAACATTTTAAATATGTGAAAATATGTGAGTGTGCAATCATATCTGTTATCACCCATGATGTTCCTATAGCATACTCTAATTTATGAGGCTCGATCGGATGACTAGTAGACACACGGTCCTTGGTGGAATTTGCAGGTGCTTAATGTAACAGGACTTGGATTTGACAAACGGGAAATTTGGACTCCTGAACGTGGGGCATCTCCATTGGTTCTTTATATTTGGTGTAAACTACTGAATTTAGGGTGAAGTGGTGAACTCTTCTCCAATGGTACCCCACATATAGTGGAAAAGATAGTATAGTGAATATTGTTACACAAAATTGGTGGAATACTATTCATTTACTTACATATATATTGATTTTTTTTTTTTTTTTTTTTTTCATTTAACCCCATTTTGTCCTTATTCTCACTTTATAAAATTGTTTCTTCCATCTATCTCCTTATTTACTATTTTAATATTAACAAATTTTAATTGATTCATAATTATTTTAATATGATGATTATTTTTATTTAACATCTATTTTTAAATTCTAATCAATTAATAAATAATAATTATTTCAATGATAAATTAAAATTGTTCATTAAAAAGTCAAAAGTTACAAACTTGATCATTAATAAATTAGCACTAAAACAACATACATTTATTAAAAATAGATATTGTACACCTTCTCGCTTTGCTTTCACTGAGATATTTTAACTAATGATTTCAGGTTTTTAGGGGTGTGTGTGTGTATATATATATGTTTGTAGACACGAATGCTGATCGTGTGATTGGAATGAAATAGGTTTGGATCGGGGATTCCCACAATACAGTCAAAGAAATGCTTAAGAGTATTTTCAAGAGATCCTCTAGGAATATTTTATGCAAAAAAGAAAGCATCTTTATAAAAGAGTCTCCAATTAATATTTATTGATTTCTCATCATCTCCTATTTAATATTTTTTTATGTTAATTAACAATAAATTTAATGTGATTTTAATAATTTAAATTTTAGAGTATTTTATTAAATATAATAATTGTTAGTTAAGAATAGAAAGTGAATTTGACTCTCGCTCTTTATTTTAAAAAGTTAAAAATAGGAAAAAAAAAATGGAGCTTATTTTTAAGCATCACCTCTCTAAAATAGAGAGCATTTTGTGTTTAGATAGTCTTTTGGAGATTTTTGAATAAAGTGATAGAGTAATATACATTGAGTTAATTTTAATATAAGTCCATGAAGCTCGTACAAAAATAAAGGATTGCCCTTAATGTATTTTTCTAACCTATTTAGTCACTGAAGTTGTCGATGAAGCTCGTACAAAATTTAAAAAGGGTCTAGTATTTTCTCTAACCTATTTAGCAGATAAAGATAAATAAAGTTACAGCAGTGGTCATTCTATTTGGACTTACTTCTTCCGAATGGCATAATTGTCCGATTTATTCCTAGATCTTCAAAGAAAACTTACTCATTGAGTATTGAGATGTATCGATTGATCATATGTGTGATGATCGTACTAATTTCGATAAATAGGTGACAAGACGTGTTGTCATTCTTGTTATATATAATTTTCCTTGTACGTTCAATGTAATTTTTATAATTTGTGGTATGATGTTTAATTTTTTATTTTTTTTTTTCAATTTATTATGCAATATTTTAGTTCATTAAATGTAATTTCGAAATTTAACGATTTTTGTAATAATATAATTTGTAAAATAAATTTTGGTATAAAATAATTCAAAATAAAATTTGATGTAAAATTTAGTGTAAAACCATCTCTAATGATCTACACCAAATTTGGTGTTGACCATTGGAGATGGTCTTAGACTGACTCTCTGTGGACTAAGACAACAGTTTCCATGCCATTTGATGTTAAAATGGCAAATAAGATTGGTATGTGACCGAGGAAAGCCTACCTGCATAGATTTTGTCTAAGACCGAGGAAAGCCTACGCTTTATAAATTCTCTCTGATAAGCTATTTATTTGAAAAGCACAACTTACTTACAGAAAGATAAACGAAATAAATGGACAAGATCCACTCAAATAAATGGAGTTTGAAGAAGGACTGGCCTTCCCAAGTTTATGGTACCGCAATTAGCCTCTTTCGTCGACTATTGTGAATTATACTAATCTTCTTTCTAGTCCAAGCACAAATAAAAGAATCCTCTTTAAGGCCTCCAACCAATAAAAAGTACTTTATTAAATGAGGAAATTATACCCCACCAGATATTTCAAAAATCAAGTGCAAAAATCAGGTGCAAAGAATTTTTAAGCAAAATTAATAATTAAAATATTATATTTACAAACCCTAAATCATTTTTTCTCATATTCATCTCCATTCTCTCTCTCTCTCTACTCTCTCCACTCTTATCTTATTTTCTCTCTCGCCTCTCTCATAATCGTCGGTTTGCTCATGACCACGACGGCGACGGCAACTCACGACCACGACGGTGACGGCAACGGCGACGATGCTCATACACCTCAAGCCCTAGATCTGTTTCTCCTTTCTTTTTTATCATTTCCTGTCTCTCTATCGTCTCTCTTCTCTGTCCTAAATTCTTGGTTTCGCCGTCAACGTTGCATTTGCCTAGGGGTGTGAGCACCGCATCTTCTCTGCTCACGATGACGACGACGAGCGGGTGTGAGCAACGGTTCTTCTCTGCCTAGCTTTGCCTATCGATACTGCTACGAACGGCAGCGTCGCGACGCTGTGGCAAGATCTACTCAAGTCAGGTGTAGAGAATGGTAGCGATGCGGTAGTGGTGCGGTGGATCTAGGTAACGGTGTGGTGTGGTGTGGTGTGGCGAAGTGGATGTGCGACTTGCTGAAGTAGTTCGATCTGGTGGCGTCGAAGTTAGGGATGGTCTCTATTAGTTGTATTTGCAGTTCTTGGCAGTGGTTGTAGTAGAGTTGTGTTGACGGCGCTTGTGAGGTGGTGGTTGTGTTGGTAGTGTGATTTGATTTATTGGTGGTGTTTGGGTAGTGATGGTTGCGATGTTGGTTGGCGGTGATGCGGTGCTTTTCATGGGGGAGGTCTGTTTTCGTGGTGTTGGCAACGACTGTGATGGTGTTGTGGCGGTGGGTGGTGGTGGATCTGGCAATGGTGGTTTCTACTTGTGATGGTGGTATGACGGTGGTGGATGCGACGGTGTCTGTGACCAACAATTAGATGTCTATGACCAACTATTTAGGCATTTGTGACCAACTATTCGGCTGCTTTGTGACTAAATGTTAGGTGTTTGTAACTAAAAAAAATAATGTGTGACCAATAAACTGTGACTTACGTGACCAATAGATAAAATGTGACATGTAATTTGAATGATATGTGATCTCGAAATAATATTTGACCTTCAAAATTTTTGATTTGTGGTCACAAAATAATTTGTGACCAATTAATTTGAGGATATGTGATCAGTAAATAAATCTGTGACCTATAATTATAAATCTATGATCATTAATAACATAACCATGATTTTATTATTTTATTTAATAAATATTTTTAATTAATTAAATATATACCTGCTTTTTGAATTTTCAAATTATTTATCTGATTTTTGAATTGGGGTAAAGATAACACATGAAATATGATTTTTTTTCCCTTACTAAATCTACACAAGAAAGGTGTGATACCACCACCTATCAGGCTCGACAAACGATCCACGAAGTCGCATTCTTACGCACTTGGTACATGCACATCGTTCTTTTTGGGAGCTTGATACTAATTAAGCCAATCACTAATGACTAGTTAGAACACCAATAGTGTTCTGATCCCTTATTTGATCAGACCGCTTGCATATGCTAACCTCTTATACCACCACCACCACCACCACCATTTAACCTACCATTCATCAAAAATTAAAATTATGTTTGGTTTGTTAAACAATGATCTATTGTCTCAAACTCATTTTTTTTCAATACATTTTGAAACGTCGACACATCATCTCTTCTTAACATATAGGAAGACACGATAAGGTGTAATGTATTGTGTCAAAAAAATTATTAACGTCTTTCCATTTCAAATAAGGGGTTATATGTTGACATGTTAAGGATATATTCAGAAAAGACAACAATCAAGAAAAGAAGACATGATTTTTCATTTGGCGCTTGATTGATCCATCGGTCCGATCATTGACCCATCGATTCGACCAATAACTCAAGATCCAATACTTTGACGGAATCGATCTTCAAGTCGGGTTCAATAACTATGCTTTAAACAAGGGTATAGTGCAGTGTGAACCAAGCCTGTTAGAAAAAATGGGCGGTGGAATTGAATCGAATGAAACCCCGAGGCATATGACTATAGCTATTGGCACGCACCACACAGAAAAAAGAAGAAGACAGGCACAGGGCCCTCTTCTTTCCCCTCCCAACAGATCCGAGAAATGCGTTGATCAGTCCCTCTGTCTCTTTTCCATTTTCAGATTTCAACATACACGCCAACCTGGAGCGTGTATTTCACTTTTTTCTCATGTTAATTATTTGTCTAAATACAAAGAATAGTCACCAATTTATAAGTATTTTACTATACTAATAGTGATTAAAATATATTTCCTAAGAGTAAATATCAATAGGGGTGAGATGTTCAATTTTTATTTTTTTTACGCGGTGTAGTTTCGAGTTTCCAACTTTTCAATCATATGCGAGTTTCTACACCCTCAACTTGTGTAAATTTGTAAAATTAGGTTTATGTTTGATAAAAATCATTAATGTGATACTTTCTATTTTCACGTGAGCAAACTTTGGATGACAAAATTGTCAAAACACTTGGTCCATGTTTAATTCTAATTATCTAAAACTCATTTTTAACCACATACATTTATGAGATCCACTATTTTTATAAAATTTTCAACCACACATTATTAATATTTATCAAAATTTAATAAAAAATTGATTTTTATCTGAACTAAACCTAGCTCAAAAGGTCTCCAATTCAATTGAAAGTTGTGTACAAATTGATCGTTTGTGTATACAATTGTAGTCATGCAAAGACCTAAATTTATATATGTTCAAATAAGTTGAGATCTAAAACCTCCGTTTCGAAGGGCCAAAAAACCGACCAACAATCTAATTAACAAAAAAAAAAAAAAAAAAGGAATTATTCTCCAAATTTATGCTTAATTACTGGAGCGTTGGGAAAAATCCAACCAAATTGAAGAGTATGAAACTGTTACCCTAATTTGGCATCTTTATGCAGTTTTGGACAGTGCTATCACTAGCCCTTTCACTCACACTCTGTCCTGTCATTTCACTACAATTCTGTCATAGCCAACCCCACTGCAAACTCCTCCCTTTTACTCTTTTTACACCAAAATCCCCAGCTATTTAACCCTTTCTCCCCCTTCTCAATCCCAAATCCATCGACCAAGCATAAACAGTAAAATTTGAATTCTGGGTTTGCTGATTATATGGATTTTGTGGGATAATCTGTCGTAGTATGGTGGCGCCGGCAGCGGTGGTGGTTCGGAGATGAAGGAGCGGCAAAGGTGGCAGCCGGAAGAAGATGCCCTCCTCCGCGCCTATGTGAAACAACACGGTGCTAAGGAATGGAATCTTATCTCTCAACGAATGGGAAAAGCACTTGATAGGGACCCAAAATCATGCTTAGAGCGATGGAAAAATTATCTAAAACCCGGAATTAAGAAGGGTTCATTGACGCTGGAGGAGCAAAACCTTGTGATTTCGCTCCAGGCGAAGTACGGTAACAAGTGGAAGAAAATCGCCGCCGAGGTCCCCGGCCGCACCGCCAAGAGGCTGGGTAAGTGGTGGGAGGTTTTCAAGGAGAAACAGCTTAAACAGCTACAAAAATCGCATAATAGCTGCCAGGAGTATGATAATCCCGTAGCGGGCTCCGCCGTGGCCAGTGGTGGGTCGCCGGAGAAGGCTGTACAAGGGAAGTACGACCATATTTTGGAAACTTTTGCAGAGAAGTACGTGCAACCTAAAATGTTTGCATTTCAGTCCCCTAACATCATTATTTCTCCTAATCTTCCACTTACTGAACCGCCTCCGGTTCTTTCACTCGGTTCATCCGAGCCGGTTCAAGTATTCGGACCAATTCTCCCGCCATGGATGAATAACTCTGCCCACACCCAGACAACGTCGTCTTTGACATCATCTTCTTCCTCCACTCACTCCCCTTCTGCAAGCCTAACTCTTTCCCCTTCCGAACCGGCGGTTCTGGACCCGATTCACCCAGAACCTGGATTACCCGCTCGGTTCCTACCAATTCACCAAATGGGCACTCTGATTCAGTACTGCAAAGAGCTTGAAGAAGGAAGACAAATCTGGTTACATCACAAGAAGGAAGCTACATGGCGCCTGACCCGCCTCGAACAGCAGCTGGAATCGGAGAAAACAAGAAAAAGAAGAGAGAAGATGGAGGAAATAGAAGCAAAAATAAGATCTTTAAGAGAAGAAGAAATGGCATTTATGAGCAGAATTGAAGGAGAATACAGAGAACAACAGATTTCATTGCAGAGAGATGCTGAGGCGAAAGAGATGAAGTTAATGGAAGCATGGTGCAGTAAGCATGTGAAATTGGCTAAACTTGTTGAACAAATTGGGTCCCGCCATGGAGGCACTGGTGCACGGTCTAAAGATTTTCACTTATAAGCTAATTGTGCTGTTTAGCTTGTTAAATTAGAATAAAATAATGCAAAAAATAATTTCTTTTTTGATATATACTTTCGATTGCATTTTGTCGTTTTTCAGTTTACCTTCATAAATCAAGGCCCTATTTGTTTCGTATTAAAATTTAATTTTAATTTAAATTAAATTAATATTAATCACATCTTTCATTGGTCTCGCAATTTTTTAAACATATATTTCAAAAACTTTTATCAAAATTTATTAAAACTTTGATTTTAATCCTCATCAAACACCCTCCAAGTAGAAGTAAGTGAGAATTGTTGTATAATGTTGTTAAAAATTGAAAAATTAAAAATGGATTTTGAAAAAAACTTGGCCTATGCACAAGCCACAGGGACGTGCGATCGCATAACCATTTACAAAGAATTTACAGCCTGCCTTTGGATGTTCTATGCGGTCGCATAGAAGAAAACAATAGTTGTTTATGGCCATTGTCATTTGAATTCTGATAGCTTTCCATCTGAATTTGGCACAATTTCATGAAAGACATGTTGAGGTCTATATATATAGGTGATCAAAGTTCAAGGAAAATACATGAAAATTATAGGATAAAGCTATGGTTCACACCCCTCTCACATGAAGAGGGACCACGAATATTTTATTGTATGTGGGTCCCCTCGCATGTGAGAGGGGTGTAATCTATTGTGCATACTATTGTGTACACATAGCATAGTCCCAAATTATATTTGGCAACAAATTCATTCCGCTAGTGATAGAAATAAAAAACGTTCTCCCATATTCAAAATTTTGGTTTAGTGTTCTTGAAGTTTTGAAGAATTACACAAGTGATTAAGTGTTAAATCCTTGACAATGCTTGATTAATTTTACAAACCATTTATCGAAAATCCTATAATCAACATTTTTAATTCGTGAGGGGATAAATATCGTTTCAGGACAACAATTACATTTTCGGGCTTTCTTCATCTTCTTGTTTTAATTTTCTTGGTTCTATTCTTTGTTTCTTATCCATTCTCTCCTTTGTAAAGATACATTATTTCCAATTATCTCAAACGATGCTCGCAATGGAGAGTGAAAGCACTATGACGACGATCCAAGTTAATGAATCAATATCTTGTTCGATTGGATCATTTTGATGGCACTAACTTCATGAGGTGGCAAGACAAACTGAAATTTCTACTTACGACGTTGAAGATATTTACATACTTGATTCAGGATTGGCACAGCTACCGGAACCAACAAATAGATAAATGGATGCAATAGAAGAGAAAGACAAAAGCACCAAGAAGATAAACTTATATGTCGTGGTCATATTCTCAATACTCTATCAGACCGATTGTATGATCTATACACCAACACATCCTCGACAAAAGAAATTTGGAAGGCTTTGAAAAGTAAGTACAAAGTCGAAGAAGAAGGTACTAAGAAATTCTTAATTTCTAAGTATTTTGATTTTAAATTTCTTGAAAATATTCCTCTTCTTTCCAAAGTACATGAGTTGCAAGTCCTTGTCAACAAGTTGAAGGCGGTCAAGATTAAAATCCCAAAAACTTTCCAAGTGAGAGCAATTATTGTAAAACTCCTGGGGACTTGGAAGGAATATCGGAAGAAAATTATGTATAGTTTAGAAGATTACTCTTTGGAACAATCGCAGAAACATCTTCGCATTGAGAAAGAGTTAAGGGTGAGAGATAAGAATGATAATTCTTATAAAGGCACTTTCAAGGCGAATGTGGTAGAAAAGAAAAAAACTCCGAAGAAAAAGTGAACTTCATCAAAGAAGATAACATTGTGACAACCATAAGTGAGATTAATGCTATCAAGGGAAAGGTTCTCAATTGATGGTTTATGCAACCGTACATGTGTCATATGATAAATCATTGTTCAAGACATATTATTAAGTGAATGGAGATCAACAGATTCAAATAGGCAACGAAGTTCAATCCATGGTGATTGAGAAATGAAATGTAGAAATCATTTTCACTCTAGGCAAGATTGTTATCTCCGACCAATGTGTTACATGTTCCCAACATGAATAGAAATTTGGTTAGTGGTAATCTCTTAGAAAAATCGGGCATAAAAAGTGTCTATGAGTTTGGAAAACTTGTATTATCCCTAAACGAGAAATTTGTAAGAAAATATTTTTCTTGTGAATGAATGGTCAAATTATGTACCTTTGACAAGATGGTTAATAATAAAGTTGGCTTTACTTATATTGTTGATTTGTTTACTTTGTAGCATGTTAGATTAAGTCGCATAGGTAAAAGTACTATGAAAAGAATGTTAAAATGTGATTTAATATCATACAATGAGAATGATGTAAGACTTGTGTAGAATCTAAAATGACTAAGAAATTATATCAAAGTGTAAAAAGAAATTCTAATATCCTAGAATTAATTCATACGGATATATGTAAATTAAATTGTATGTTGAATAGAGGTAAAAATAGGTATTTTATTACCTTTATAGATGATTATTCTAGATATACATATGTCTATTTGTTGAAACATAAATATTAAGCATTTGATATGTTTAAGGTATATAAGAATGAAGTTGAAAATAACTTAAGTAAGAAAAGAAAAACTCTGAGAAGTGATCGATGATGTGAATATTTTTCTAGTGATTTTAACTTGTTTTATGAACAATATGGTATTATTCATCAATGTTCAGTACATAGGACACCAGAACAAAATGGTTTAGTTGAAAGAAAAAATAGAAATTTAGTTGAAATGATAAATACCATGTTAACCTATGCTAAGTTGCAATTTAGTTTGTGGGGTGAAGCATTGTTGACTGCATGTAGAATACTAAATAGGATTCATTCTAAATTAACAAAAATTTCTCCTTACGAATTCTTGAAATGAAGAAAACCTAACATTGGATTTTTCAAAGTGTGGGGGTGTCTCTCTTATTACAAGAACACGAACCCAAATAGGACTAAGTTGGGTCCAAGAGACATTAAATGTGTCTTTGTTGGATATGCTAGTAATAACAAATCATACATATTATTAATTTTGAAGACCAATGTGATTATTAAATTCAGTGACTTATAATTCTTTGAGAATTCACTATCTTCGGATAATGGAGATTCATAAGGAAATCTCAAGTTCTAATGGAACACAAGATGAAACATCCTCTAAAGATGTTAATGAATCTAGCGAGCCACAGAGAAGTAAAATAACTCAAATTGAAAAGTCTTTGGGATCGGATGAAATTGACACTCAACTTATTTCCTTTTACTTAGTGGAGAAAACTGATCATAAAACTTACAGAGAAGTTATGGCTTCTCATGACAGTTTTTTTTTGGAAATATGCGATTAAAGATGAAATGAATTCAATTATGTCAAACAATAAGTGGATACTTGTCGATTTACTGCCCAGATCCAAACCTATTGGATGTAAATGGATGTTTAGGAAAAAGTATAATGTTAATGGTTCTCTTAATACCTTTAAAGGTAGATTGGTAGCCAAATGTAATCGACAAAAAGGAAGGAATAGACTATTTTGGCACTTCAACATCGGTAGCTAGAATAACATCAATTAGAATATTATTCGCATTGGCTTCTATACATGACTTGCAAGTTCATCAATTGGATGTCAAGATGATATTTTTGAATGTGAAACAACCCGAAGAGTTTGTTCTACCCGAAAATGAACCTAAGGCGTGCAAGTTAGTGAAATAATTATACAATTTAAAACAGGCACCTAAGAAATGACATGAAAATTTGACTTAGCTATCATATCATTTGATTTTAATCATAATAGTGTGGATAAATGTTTGTATTCTAAATTATGTGATGATTATGTGATATTTATTTATCTATACGTTGATGACATGTTGATTATGAGTAATCACATGAATAGAATAGAAGAAACGAAGAGGTTTTTATCTTTCACATTCAAGATAAAGGATATTAGACAAGTGGATGTTATTTTAAGTATCAAAGTTACTAAAACTTGTGGGGATTACCACTTAAGTCAATCACATTATATCGAGAATGTGATAAATAAATTCAAATATTTGAACGTAAAAGAATTTAGTACCACTATTGGTCTAAATTCAAAACTTATGAATAATGATGGAATGACAGTTGCTCAATTGGAGTACACAAATGTTATGGATAGTCTAATATATGCGGTTCAATGCACAAGACCACACATAGCATTTGCAATTAGTAAGCTTAATATGTTTACTAGTAATTCGAACAATAACCATTGGAAGGCCATTGAAAGAGTTTTTGGATATTTAAATAACACTAAGAACTTAGTTCTACAATACACTAAATTCTCGGCTGTATTGGAAGGTTTACAAATGCTAGTTGGATATCTAGCACAAGTGAAAGTAAATTTTCTTCAAGTTGGGTGTTTACACTTGGAGGAAGAGCAGTTTTTTGGAAATCAAAGAAACATACATGTATAACACATTCAACTATGAAATCTGAATTTGTAGCATTATCAGAAATCGGAAAAGAAGCTGAGTGGTTTAAGGATCTACTCTATGAGATGCCTTTGGGACCGAAAAACACATCTTCGATATCTATCATGTGTGATAGTCAAGCCACGTTAGCAAAATCATACAACGAAGTATACAATGAGAAGTCTAGCCATATGAGTATAAGACATGACCACATAATTAAATTAATCAAGAGTGAAATAATTTTCTTGAATTATGTTAAGTCAATTGAGAATTTAGTGGATTCTTTAACTAAACCTTTAAATATAGATTTAGTGATGTTTACTTCAAATATGATGGGGTTGAAACTCTTAAAATAAAAGATACACTAATGATAGAAATCTTATCTGTCATTACTTAACAAGTAATTCATAGGTTCAAAAGGTAACAATAAGTCATTCGACATGTGGATGGTTTCAGCATTATAAAATTCGCAATAACTCCATTATAATTTAATAATTCTGGAGTTATCAAAATGAGGATTGAACTTCAAGCTCTTAATGAAGTTCAATAATAAATACAAGTATCTCTAAAATTAACAAAGATACTGAAAAAAGTTTACCTAGATAAACTTCGAGGTGGTGTCACCTCAATAGAAAGTTAGAGTTTCTCTCTTAAAAATTTGTTAAAAATGGATAAACGCAATAGTATATTAGTGCTTAGCGAGATTGTGGAACTTAAGAATGCGTGATACTTGTGTGTGTTCTTACATGTATTGTCACATGAAATAACCGATTCAAAGCTCAATGCTACCTTTAATTCCAACTTTACTTTATTTGAATCACACTATTGTTAGATTCAAATCGAAAGATATCTAATGCTTACGCATGAGTATCGCATTTTTGAATATGGATTTTATTGAATTTTGAACAAGTGGGGGCTGTTGTATAATGTTGTTCAAAATCAATAAAATGAGTATGAAATGAAAATGGAATTAAAAGCCAAAAAATGTGGCCTATGCAACCGCATAGGCGACAAGGCGTGCGGTCGTATGGCCATTTCTAGAGAATTTACGGTCTACCTTTGGATGTTCTCTGCGACCGCATAGGATTGTTATATGCGGTCGCATAGAAGAAAATAATTGCCTTTTATGGTCATTGTCATTTAAATTCTGATGATCTTTCATCTGAATTTGGCACCATTTTGTGAAAGACATGTTGATGTCTATATATAGGTGATCAATGTTCAAGGAAAATACATGAGAAATATATTTGGCAACAAATTCATTCCACAAGTCATAGAAATCAAAAACTTTCTTCTCCCATATTCAAAACTCTGGTTTAGTGTTCTTGAAGTTTTGGAGGATTACACAAGTGATTAAGTATTAAATCCTCGACAAGGCTTGATTAATCATACAATCCATTTATCGAAAACCCTATAATCACAATTTTCAATTTGTGAGGGGGCAAATATTATTTAAGGACAACGATTACTTGTTCGAGTTTTCTTCATCTTCATTCTTCACCTTCTTATTTTAAATTTCTTGGTTTTATTTTTTGTTTCTTCTCTATTCTTTCCTTTGTAAATAGACATTATTTCCAACAAGAATTACTTTAAAATATCAAGTGCCACCGATAACATTATGAGAAGCTGCTAGGTTGAGATTTTACCAAAATATGTGTAGGTGTAATCCTAAACTAGAATTTTTATTGTTTTTAAGTTATTAAGAAATAAATATTAATAATTCTAACGGAATATTAATACAAAACTCAATCATCAAAACAAAGATTTGAATATTACACAAACTTTGCCTCTAATATAAATCAATCGGCATCAAGGTTTTGAAAATCTTAGGCTCGATCAATTATACCCGACTGTATCATCACAGAGCCGCAGAACAACCCAAAGTCATCACAAATCCAGACACGAATGGAGTCACTTCAATGGACCAAAAGAACTCAACACGACACCAATCGTCTTACTCATACAGAGAAATCACAGACTTTTTTCTCACCCAGAGAAAACTATTCACTCACACAGACGGAGAACATGAAAGGAAGAGAAGATGAAATTAGTTCAATGAATGTTCTAGACCACAAATACATACACAAAAGAATGATCGAATGAATTAGGGCCGAACGGAATGCACCATTTATACTCAAGACATCAACCATTGATCTGAGATGAATCCAACGGTTCATAGCAACTGACACTCTCTCCATTTAAATGGCAACTAAAATCGCGATTTGAACATGCGAGTTGTCTTAAGGATGTCAACGAGTCGAGCCAGCTCGGGCTCGACTTGTATAAAAATAGTTCGAACTTTTTTTGGCCTGAGTTGAGCCAAGCTTTTGCTCGACTAAAAAAATTAGGCTCGAACCTTGTCGAGCCGAGCAGGTTCACTTCTTTTTTTCCTTTTTAATAAAGGAAAAAAACACTAGCTACCTTGCAAGGCGTTGGTGCTGCCTTTAAAATGTAGCAGTTGGCGTTGTTGCTGAAAAAGGTAATAACAACTTCATTTTTCTGTTATGTTCTTTTTTTAGGGTCGACTCGTTACGAGTTGAAAATATCCCGTGACACGAGCCGACCCATGTGGCTCTCGAGTTCGGGCCAACGCCCTAAAATGGAGCTCAGCCAGAGTCTTAACTCAGTTCTATTTTGGGCCGAGCTGACGAGTCAAATTGACATCCCTAAGTTATCTGAAATATTGGACTTGGGTTGTGGGTCATCTCAATGAAATTATTGGGCAATTGTTAAATTCGTCTGAGTCAAAGGCCATTTTATCATTGTCTAATAGTTGGACTGGACTTAACATCACAGTCCAACACAAAATAACTAATAACTATATAGTTGGATGATATATTCCATTCACCATAACTATTGTCGGTACAAAAATAAATAAAAAATAAAATTCGATAATGACAATTTTTTTTCTATATATATTTTAAATATTCAATAAGTTATCGATATTGAACTATTATTTTAATCTAACGGGATTTTCTGTATGTATTTAAAATTTCATTTTTATTACCTTATTTGTTGACGATATTTTTGTGGGTAAATTAAGAATATTAATATATATATATATATATATATATATATATATATTATTACTAACTGAAAATATTTTTATAATCTAAAATTATTTTTTGATTATAATTTAAGTGACGAATTTTTTTCTTGAGCTATTATATAATTCTTTCCATGTAATTATTTTATTTAATGATGCAAATTTATTAAGATTTTTTAATTAAATTTTTTTTTACTACAGTTTCAGGTTACAGTACTACAGAAAATAATATCAAAATAATGGAGCCACAAATGGACATACATGCCACAACTTGTATCCGATGCTAAACTGTGACATATATTAGGGAAAACCAATATTAGTTACAAAGAAATTCATATCGATCCGTTATTGGGTTGTTTTTATATCACAAAGGAGCCATAACAAAATTCTTCCCCAGTGTTCCAAAACTTAGAATTTGTTCGGTAATTGACCACTTGATCTGTTTCTTATCAACGAATGATCCTACATAATATATATATTTAAAATCAAGAAGGGATCCATTGTGCCCTCTACTACTACTACTACTCATAATTCCTCCTTGCTGTTATATGATCAATCCTCCATTGAGCTTTAATAAACTTTATAGGCTGCTATTGAATTCATAATTGATGTTGGAGCAATGAGGAGGTGGATATTGAGCTATCAGTTATTGGAACAATTGGTGTTGCAAATGACGGATGAGTTCGACCACTTGAAAGTCGATATTCCTAGTCTAAAAGTGTTTGAAATGAAGTGTTACATCAACTCTATATTCATTTTTTCATATTCCTCGCTTCTTGTTATAGTATCAAATGCTTGCCACGAGGGTTGAAAAATCGAAGATGGAATTGTTAATTGACTGGTTTTTGATTCCATGTTCATTATCCCGGAAGTACATCTAGACTATAATTTTGTGCTTTCATGTGATGAACTATAACTAGATTGGTGTTTTTTTTTTGGGTAATTATGTGTGAAAAAAAAAAATTCGATTTATTATGACACTTTTGAGTTTTCAGCCACTTGAAATTGGAAAAACTGTTATTTTTTAAATAATATAAAATTCTCATGGAAAATTTAAACAGCAACTTCAAAAGTCGTTGTAGTATAGTGGTGAGTATACCCGCCTGTCACGCGGGTGACCCGGGTTCGATCCCCGGCAACGGCGAATGTCTTTTTACAGAATAAAATAAAATTTACCCGGATATGCTACCTGTACTTGGCCCACAGGTTTTTAGGCCCATTAAAAGTAATCTTCTAACCAAACCAAGAACAGCAAATAATTTTTTTCCCCCTGCAAATCCAGCAAACAAGGAAAAAATGAGAAGAGAAAAAGATTAGAGTCCGTTTGATAAGCATGAATTCAATGAAAAATGTCATATTTGAGAAAAATGAATTCTACTTTGACCATTTGATACGAATGTGAAAATGAAATTCGAATTCAAAGGACAATCACTTTAAACTGCATTTTATTTGTTTTCATGAAAAACAAATTCCTATGAATTTGGTGGGTTTTATTTTTCAACTGACATGGAATTGCAATTCCTTTCCACCTTTGCCTATCAAACGAACCCTTAAATCCAAACTGAAACAAGCGTGTCTTAAGAACTTGGAATATCTATTTTTTTCTTCACTCACAAAGTTAAGAACAATTCTCTAAAAACTCAAATTTTTATTATAGTATCTTATCCAATGGCAGATCTAAGGTGGCGGCACGGTGGGTCACTTGCCCCACCATTTATTTAAAAAAAAAAATTATTTAAAAAAAATGAAAAAATGTACTACATTGGTCAAAGTAGGGAAAAATGGGAATTGTGCATTAATATTATGGTTATACTGTTAGCATGATTTTAACATGGACAAACTGTCTAATGATTAGAATAATTCTAATTTTTTAAATCAGTGATATTTAATTTTTTTTTTTTAATCTTATGTTAGAATTGAGCCCTTATTTGGTCCATATTAAATTAAAATTTATTTTTCTCTCTATTCTTATCAATCACATATTCTATAATAAAATATTATTACACGTAAATCTAAAAACTTTTCTTCCTTCTTAACCACACATTTTTCAAAAAATTACTTTTCCTTTTTATTATAATTCAAACAAGTGGATGTCATTTTAGGTATCAAAGTTACTGAAACTTGTGGGGGTTACCATTTAAGTCAATCACATTATATCGAGAATGTGATAAATAAATTCAAATATTTGAACGTAAAAGAATTTAGTACCCCTATTGATCTAAATTCAAAACTTATGAAGAATGACGGAATGACAATTGCTCAATTGGAGTACGCAAGTGTTATGGATAGTCTAATATATGCGGTTCAATGCACAAGATCAGACATAGCATTTGCAATTAGTAAGTTTAGTATGTTTACTAATAATTCGAGCAATGACCATTGGAAGACCATTGAAAGAGTTTTTGGATATTTAAATAACACTAAGAACTTAGGTCTACAATACACTAAATTCTCGGTTGTACTAGAAGGATTTACAAATGCTAGTTGGATATCTAGCACAAGTGAAAGAAAACCTTCTTCAGGTTGGGTGTTTACATTTGGAGGAAGAGCCGTTTTTTGGAAATCAAAGAAACATACATTATAACACATTCAACTATGAAATCTGAATTCATAGCATTATCAGAAATCGGAAAAAAAAGTTGAGTGGTTTAAGGATCTACTCTATGAGATACCTTTGGGACCAAAGAACACATCTTCAATATCTATCATGTGTGATGGTCAAGCCACGTTAGCAAAATCATACAACGAAGTATACAATGAGAAGTCTAGCCATATGAGTTTAAGACATGACCATATAATGAAATTAATCAAGAATGAAATAATTTTCTTGAATTATATTAAGTCAATTGAGAATTTAGTGGATTTTTTAACTAAACCTTTAAATAAAGTTTGAAACTCTTAAAATAAAAGATCCATTAATGATGGAAATCCTACTTGTCATTACTTAGCAAGTAATTCATAGGTTCAAAGGGTAATAATAAGTCATTCGACATGTGGATGGTTTCAGCATTATAAAATTCTCAATAACTCCATTATAATTTAATAAAATTGCTTGTTATCAAAATGATGATTGAACTTCAAGCTCTTAATGAAGTTCAATAATAAATACAAGTATCTCTAAAATTAACAAAGATACTGAAAAAAGTTTACCTAGATAAACTTCGAAGTGGTGCCACCTCAATAGAGAGTTAGAGTTTCTCTCTTAAAAATTTGTTAAAAAAGGATAAGTGCAATGGTATATTAGTGCTTAGCGAGATTGTGGAACTTAAGAATGCGTGATACTTGTGTGTGATCTTACATGTATTGTCACATGAAATAACTGATTCAAAGCTCAATGCTACCTTTAATTCCGACTTTACTTTGTTTGAATCACACTATGGTTGGATTCAAATTGAAATATATCTAATCTTTACGCATGAGTATCGCATATTTTGAATATGGATTTTATTGAAAATGGAATTAAAAGCCAAAAAATGTGGCTTACGCATGAGTATCGCATATTTTGATTATGGATTTTAATGAAAATGGAATTAAAAGCCAAAAAATGTGGCCTATGCAACCGCATAGGCCACAAGGGGCGCGATCGTATGGCCATTTACAGAGAATTTATGGTTTGCCTTTGGATGTTCTATGCAACCGCATAGGATTGTTATATGCGGTCACATAGAAGAAAATAATTTCCTTTTATGATCATTGTCATTTAAATTCCGATGATCTTTCATCTGATTTTGGCACCATTTCGTGAAAGACACGTTGATGTCTATATATAGGTGATCAATGTTCAAGGCAAATACATGAGAAATATATTTGGCAACAAATTCATTCCACAAGTGATAGAAATCATAAACTTCCTTCTCCCATATTCAAAATTATGGTTTAGTGTTCTTGAAGTTTTGGAGGATTACACAAGTGATTAAGTATTAAATCCTCGACAAGACTTGATTAATCATACAATCCATTTATTGAAAACCCTATAATCACAATTTTCAATTTGTGAGGGGGCAAATATCATTTGAGGACAACAATTACTTGTTCGAGTCTTCTTCATCTTCATTCTTCACCTTCTTATTTTTAAATTTCTTGGTTTTATTTTTTGTTTCTTCTCTATTCTTTCCTTTGTAAATATACATTATTTCCAACAAGAATTACTTTAAAATATCAAGTGCCATCGATAACATTATGAGAAGCTGCTAGGTTGAGATTTTACCAAAATATGTGTAGGTGTAATCCTAAACTAGAATTTTTATTGTTTTTAAGTTATTAAGAAATAAATATTAATAATTCTAACGGAATATTAATACAAAACTCAATCGTCAAAACAAAGATATGAATATTACACAGACTTTGCCTCTAATATAAACCAATCGGCATCAAGGTTTTGAAAATCTTATACCCAATTGTATCATCACAGAGGCACAGAACAACCTAAAGTCCTCACAAATCCAGACACGAATGGAGTCACTTCAGTGGACCAAAAGAACTCAACACCACACCGATTAAATTATCTTACTCAAACAGAGAAATCACAGACTTTTTTCTCACTCAGAGAAAACTATTCACTCACACAGACGAAGAACATGAAAGGAAGAGAAGCTGAAATGAGTTCAATGAATGTTCTAGACCACAAATACATACACATAAGAATGATCGAATGAATTAGGGCCGAACGGAATGCACCATTTATACTCAAGACACCAACCATTGATCCGAGATGAATCCAACGATTCATAGCAACTGCCACTCTCTCCATTCAAGTAGCAACTAAAATCGCAATTTGAACATGCGAGTTGTCTTAAGGATGTCAACGAGTTGAGCCAGCTCGGGCTCGACTCGTGTAAAAATGGTTCGAGCCTTTTTTGGCCTGAGTCTAGCCAAGCTTTTGCTCGACTAAAAAATTTAGGCTCGAACCTTGTCGAGCCAAGCCGGTTCACTTCTTTTTTTCCTTTTTAATAAAAGAAAAAAACACTAGCTACCTTGCAAGGCGCTGGTACTGCCTTTAAAAGGTGGCAGTTGGCTCTGTTGTTGAAAATGTAATAACAACTTCATTTTTCTGTTATATTCTTTGTTTTAGGGTCGACTCATTACGAGTTGAAAATAGCCCGTGACATGAGCCGACCCATGTGGCTCATCGAGCCACATGGGCAGGCTCGAGTTCGGGCCAACGCCCTAAAATGGAGCTCAGCCAGAGTCTTAACTCGGATCTATTTTGGCCCGAGCTACGGGTGGTCCAAGCGCTCGAGCCAAATTGGCATTCATAAGTTATCTGAAATATTGGACTTGGGTTGTGGGTCATCTCAATGAAATTATTGGGCAATTGTTAAATTCGTCTGAGTCAAAAGTCATTTTATCATTGCCTAATAGTTGGACTAAACTTGACATCACAGTCCAACACAAAATAACTAATAACTATATAGTTGGATGATATCATCCATTCACCATAACCGTTGTCGGTACAAAAATAAATAATAAATAAAATTCGATAATGACAATTTTTTTTCTATATATATTTTAAATATTTAATAAGTTATCGATATTGAACTATTATTTTAATCTAACGGGATTTTCTGTATGTATTTAAAATTTCATTTTTATTATCTTATTTGTTGACGATATTTTTGTGGGTAAATTATATATATATATATATATATATATATCCTACATATATAAAAAGAGTGAAGATGTTTTTACTGTAGAAAGTATTCGTTTATAAACGGTGTCGGTTTTATATACGTGTGGTTTGAGTTTTTTATTTTTATTTTGCTATATATTACTTTTAAAAAAATTGTTATTTAATTTTTATTTTGCTCTATACACTCCAAAAAAAATAACTAGATATTTTTGTAAAAAAAAAATATATGAGTGTTATAAAAAAATAATAATAAAACAAAAAAAAATTGTGTCACACTGTGCAACACAATGCGAGGCACTGCCTCGCCTTGTGCAAGCGAGTGAAGATGTTTTTACTGTAGAAAGTATTCATTTATAAACAATGTCGTTTTTATATACGTGTGGTTTGAGTTTTTTTATTTTTATTTTGCTATATATTACTTAAAAAAAAAGTTGTTATTTAATTTTTATTTTGCTCTATACACTCCAAAAAAAATAACTCGATATTTTTGTAAAAAAAAAAGAATGTGAGTGTTATAAAAAAAAAAAAAATTGTGTCGTACTGTGCGATGTAGTGCCTCACACTGTGCGAGACACTGCCTCGCCTTGTGCGAAACATGCAGTGCGTGCCTCGCACTGTGCGAGGCATGCACTGCATGTCTCGCACATGTCTCGCACTGTGCGAGGTTAGGAATACTTTTTTTTTCCTCAAAAACTTATGTTTTCGCCTTCATTTGCGGGTTTAATTCGGAATATCAAACGAAATCAAAATATTACATTCTTAATATCATTTTGAAGAACTCACGGCCTAATATTTCACGACGTTGATGGTGTGTGAAACGGCCAATCGTAACGAAAGTTACTTTACGTCAAAGTACGCCGTTTCAAACTAATATTTCGAAAATTTCGATAACAAACTAACTTTACAAATTGTTCGACGATTCTACGCTAGTCGAATCCATAAATCTTCTATATCCTCTCGAAACTCATTTTGAGAACTATATCGCAGATATATCGAATGATGTAAATGAATTTCGAAAATAGTTAAACGGACGTCAAACGCGTGTGTTAAAAAAGACGTATAACTCGTCTTTTTAATATATTACTTATATTTTTGTCTTCATTGTCAGGCTCATTACGGAACATCAAACGAAGTCGAAATATTACATTTTTAATATTATTTTGAAGTACTCACGGTCTATTATTTCACGACGTTGATGGTGCGCGAAACGGTGAATCGTAGCAAATGTTACGGCGCGTCAAAGTAGAAGTAATATTTCTAGAATTTCGATAACAAGCTAACTTTAAAAATTCCTAGACGATTGTACGCTGGTCGAATCGATAAATCTTCTATATCATCCCGAATTATCTAATTGAATATAAAAAATAGTTAAACGAAAGTCAAACGTGTGTGTTCAAAAAGACGTGTAACTTATATTTTTAATAAAGCTTATGTTTTTTCTTCATTTTCGGGCTCATTAGGAAATATCAAACGAAGTCGAAATATTACATTCTTAATATCATTTTGAAATATTCACGGCTATCATTTCACGACGTTAATGTGTGCGAAATAGCCAATCGTGGCAAATGTTACGGCCATCAAAGTACGTCGTTTCAAACTAATATTTTGAGAATTTCGATAACAAGCTAACTTTAAAAATTTCTAAATGATTGTACGCTGGTGGAATTGATAAATCTTCTATATCATTTAGACTTCGTTTGATATTAAGAATATAATATTTCGACTTCGTTTCAATTTTTAAAGTTAGATTGTTATCAAAATTCTCGAAATATTAGTTTGAAATGACCTACTTTGAAGTGCAGTAACATTTGCTATGATTGGTCGTTTCGCATACCATCAACGTCGTGAAATAATAGGTCGTGAGTACTTGAAAATGATATTAAGAATGTAATATTTCGACTTCGTTTGATATTCCGTAATGAGCCATAAACATTCAAAAAAAATTCCCCTTTATCCTGTACTTTTAATCATTTTAATTTGAATATAGTTATAAAATAAAATGAAGCTCTACCCAATTATAATGTTTCAAAACCGTTGGCTTCATATTCATTGAAATCTTCATTTTTTATTTATATTTTGTATATTCGGTTCTACAACATAATTTGTCTATTGATTATACAGTTGTAATATGTAGTTGTTTTTCTTATTGTATACATACATAACATAAGGTACAAATATATAGCTATTCACATTGAACAAGTTATTATCTTTTCACTCATTCTATAAATAACACATTATTTTTCCTACTGCTTTAACAGAAATGAATCAAAAAATGTATTTATATGTTGAAAACAAAATTTTTTTCTATCTTATCTTAAACCTCAAAATAAAACATAATTTCACGCATATAACATGTTAACATTTCCTACAAAATAACCTAACCCGTACATCGTACAGGCAACAACTAGTATGTATGTATGTGTGTGTACATATATAATATATATATATATATATATATATATATATTTTTTTTTTTTTTTTTATATTTATATTATTACTAACTTAAAATATTTTTATAATCTAAAATTATTTTTTAATTATAATTTAAGTGACGAATTTTTTTCTTGAGCTATTATATAATTCTTTCCATGTAATTATTTTATTTAATGATGCAAATTTATTAAGATTTTTTAATTAAATTTTTTTTTACTACAGTTTCAGGTTACAGTACTACAGAAAATAATATCAAAATAATGGAGCCACAAATGGACATACATGCCACAACTTGTATCCGATGCTAAACTGTGACATATATTAGGGAAAACCAATATTAGTTACAAAGAAATTCATATCGATCCGTTATTGGGTTGTTTTATATCACAAAGGAGCCATAACAAAATTCTTCCCCAGTGTTCCAAAACTTAGAATTTGTTCGGTAATTGACCACTTGATCTGTTTCTTATCAACGAATGATCCTACATAATATATATTTAAAATCAAGAAGGGATCCATTGTGCCCTCTACTACTACTACTACTCATAATTCCTCCTTGCTGTTATATGATCAATCCTCCATTGAGCTTTAATAAACTTTATAGGCTGCTATTGAATTCATAATTGATGTTGGAGCAATGAGGAGGTGGATATTGAGCTATCAGTTATTGGAACAATTGGTGTTGCAAATGACGGATGAGTTCGACCACTTGAAAGTCGATATTCCTAGTCTAAAAGTGTTTGAAATGAAGTGTTACATCAACTCTATATTCATTTTTTCATATTCCTCGCTTCTTGTTATAGTATCAAATGCTTGCCACGAGGGTTGAAAAATCGAAGATGGAATTGTTAATTGACTGGTTTTTGATTCCATGTTCATTATCCCGGAAGTACATCTAGACTATAATTTTGTGCTTTCATGTGATGAACTATAACTAGATTGGTGTTTTTTTTTGGGTAATTATGTGTGAAAAAAAAAAATTCGATTTATTATGACACTTTTGAGTTTTCAGCCACTTGAAATTGGAAAAACTGTTATTTTTTAAATAATATAAAATTCTCATGGAAAATTTAAACAGCAACTTCAAAAGTCGTTGTAGTATAGTGGTGAGTATACCCGCCTGTCACGCGGGTGACCCGGGTTCGATCCCCGGCAACGGCGAATGTCTTTTTACAGAATAATAAAATTTACCCGGATATGCTACCTGTACTTGGCCCACAGGTTTTTAGGCCCATTAAAAGTAATCTTCTAATTAAACCAAGAACAGCAAATAACTTTTTCCCCCCAGCAAATCCAGCAAACAAGGAAAAAAAGAGAAGAGAAAAAGATTAGAATTTGTTTGATAGGTATGAATTCAATGGAAAATGTCATATCCCAAAAAAACGAATTCTACTTTGACCATTTGATACGAATGTGAAAATGGAATTTGAATTCCAAGGACAATCACTTTAAGTTGCATTTTATTTGTTTTCATGAAAAACAAATTCCTATGGATTTTGTGGATTTTTATTTTTCAACTGACATGGAATTACAATTCCTTACCACCTTTGCCTATCAAACAAACCCTTAGTTCCAAAATGAAACAAGCGTGTCTTAAGAACTTGGAATATCTATTTTTTTTTCTTCACTCGCAAAGTTAAGAACAATTCTCTCAAAACTCAAAAACTTGATACAACTAAACGAATTTTCATTATAGTATCTTATCCAATGGCGGATTTAGGGTGGCGGCACGGTGGTTCACTTGCCCCACCATTTTTATTTTCTTTTTTAATTTAAAAAAAATGAAAAAATGTACTACATTGGTCAAAGTAGGGAAAAATGGGAATTGTGCATTAATATTATGGTTATACTATTTGCATGATTTTAACATGGACAAACTGTCTAATGATTAGAATAATTCTAATTTTTTAAATCAGTGATATTTAATTTTTTTTTAAATCTTATGTTAGAATTTAGCCCTTATTTGGCCCACATTAAATTAAAATTCATTTTTCTCTCTATTCTTATCAATCACATATTCTCTAATAAAATAATATTACACGTAAATCTAAAAAAAATTCTTCCTTCTTAACCATGCATTATTCAAAAAATTACTATTCCTTTTATTATAATTTCAAATAACGGAGCCCAAACAGGGAACTTAATATCATTCTTAATAAAACTGAAAGTCACCCCCCCGGCCCCCACTCATTATTGCATTTTATTTTTGGTAGTCAAATCTTTGTTTCAGTTATGATTAAAATTTAAAGTTTTAATTGTATTTGATTGATTTGTGTATCTTCTACAAGTGCTTAGATGGATTATGTTAAAGATTTAGCTTGCATTTGGCAACTTTATAAATGGTTTATAAAAAGGAAGATTGTGCAACAATGTCATGAGTTGTCTTGGGCGTAAAAATACGGCATTAGGCTCCTCCAAGTGTATGGTTAAAAACCTTGCATTTTCAAGTATAAAATTTCTATGATTTGCTATTATATGCCTAATTTGTTACATTGTATAACTCATCGTCCGTTCATTAATGTGTCAACTAATAGAACCCGAGAACAAGTCAATATATAAATGTAGTATAAAACGTAAGTTTAATTCTTCTCTGATTGTGGGTATAGGGATCTTCAAAATTTTTGCCTCAATAATGCACATAAAAAATGAAGCAAAGTTTGGTAAGATCATTTTGCTTGATTAGATGTTTGTTCTCAATGACATAATTTATGACATATTAATTTCTTGACATTTGTAGTGTTCCCTAATACACCGCATAACAAATTCAAACGTTGCTTTTCCTTATAAATACCACCTACGTACTCATGGCAGGTCATTAAATATCTGATCTAGAATGGACAAAGTTGATAATTGCTAAACTACGTTTGCATTTGTATTTTTAAGTTTATCATTCTCCGTAAGGATTATGGTTAAGAAGAAACTATATTTTTTCTTTATCAACTCGTTCGATTTGAAAATTTGATTGTACTCCCAACTCAAAATGTCTGCGTCCGTTACTAATCTTTCTGACTCCTTGATCAATATCGTACTACCTCCAACAAAGGTCTTTGTCGCAAGAAGTCTTATTATTATTACATTTTAAACTAAGCACCAATTTTATATACTGTTCAACTGAAAAAATTTCCAGAGTAACACACGAGTATAATATGCTCTTGATTAATAAAAGCACTTCTCAAAATTTTGTCATCTCTTCCTCTTTAGACACGTGCAAATAGCCAACCATGTGAAATCAGGGGCGGATCCAGGAATTTCATGCACACGAGCTAAAATTTAAGATAACAAGGGAACAAAAATAATTAGTTAAGGTAACATCGCAACAAAAACAATTCATTAAACCGACAAGCAACAAAAACAACTGATAAATCCAACAAGACAACATCGTTGAATTTTAATATTGTCGACAAGGCCACAAATAGTGAAATGAGGACATTTACTTACTAGGAGAGTATTCTCAAATTTCAAGTTTTTCCTGCACCGTTGCACGTTGCACCTTTGAATTTAAATTTCAAAACGAAGGTTTAGCTAAGTAGCCCAAACACTAATATTGCAAAATCATGCTACAATTAGAAGAAAACAATGTAGAAGAAAAAATGGAGAGTAAAAACTTAGGAGAGTATACTCAAATTTTAAGCTTTTCCTGCACCGCTGCACATTTGCACATTTGAATTTAAATTTCAAAACGAAGGTTTAGCTAAGTAGAGCAAACACTAATATCACAAATCATTCTACAATTAGAAGAAAACAATGTAGAAGAACAAAATGGTGAGTAAAAACTTAGGAGAATATACTCAAATTTCAAGCTTTTCCCGTACAGCTGCACGTTTGCACATTTATATTTAAATTTCAAAATGAAGGTTTAGCTAAGTAGAGCAAACACTAATATCACAAATCATTCTACAATTAGAAGAAAACAATGTAGAAGAACAAAATGGTGAGTAAAAACTTAGGAGAATATACTCAAATTTCAAATTTTTCCCGTACAGCTGCATGTTTCCCCCGTTGTATTTAAATTTCAAAACGAAGGTTTAGCTAAGTAACGCAATCACTAATATCGCAAAATCATGCTACAATTAGAAGAAAACAATGTAGAAGAAAAAAATGGAGAGCAAAAACTGAGATGCATGTAGAAAATGGTGAATATATTGAAAATTAAAAACTACGAACATTTTTAGAAGAAAATTAGAAAAAAAATCTAATTTCTATGGTGTTCAGTGAGTAACTCAACCAATTTTTCTCCATATCCGTGAAAAAACACAAACAACTGTAGCCTATATATAAATTAGAAAGTCAGTCAACACAACTGACTAAAACCTTGTCTCAAAATTTTAAGACGCAAATTATATTAATTTATCTAATTACACTATTGAATTTAAACAACAAAGTAGAAGTTTAAAATTATTCTATTTTTACATCCACTTTTGTACCAAAAGTTTTACCCCCTCTCACATGCACAGGAGCCTCGCGTGCATAAAAGATCCCAAAATATGGTCCCCACTATTGTGAGTAGTAGGTAAAATTTTAGGTAAAAAATTAAGTATATATAGCATTGTCCCTTTATGAAATGAAATTTTACAATTTTGATCATTCAATAAAAAAGGACTACTATCTAATATTTTATTCATTCAAATGACAATTTCTTTATCCAAAAATACACATACAAGACTATATATATAGTTGCATACACACTCTCTCTCACTTTTCTTCCTGCTAGTTGCATACTCTCTCTCTCTCTCTCTCTCTCTCTCTCTCTCTCTCACTTTTCTTCCTGCTAGTTGCATACAATATGCAACTCAACGTAGGTGACAAGTATATATATAGGCGTGAAATGGCGGTGGAAATGAATTCTTCAAATTTCTGGACATTTCCATGGTCATTGAAGCAAAGTATTCTAATCCTTCTATGCAAGTTGATGGTAGTGAAGAAATCCAGAAATAACAAAGTCAAAATGATATGAAATCTTCAAATAATCTGGAAATTTCTTCCCAAGTTGGTGTTGTATCTTCTTACACTATCCAAAATCCTCGAAACCCACATCATAAAGAAGAAAATGATTAAATCAAAAACTCACGAATCAACTGCCAAAGAATAAATATGCACTTGAGACCGTATATATAAAACCAAAATAAAAAATAAATAGCTACCTAGAGAAGATGATTCAAATTTCAAAGAATGGAGATGGATGGAGGCGAGTTGGAGTCTTTGAAATTGAAAAAAAAAAAAAAAAAAAAAAAAAAAAAATTGGTTTACTTACGGGGCTGTAGCTACTAGAGAGAGATCAAATGGATATTAGTAGGTTTGGGATTTGGAATTGGGCCAATAATTTAATTATTTCTTTTGGAACATAAAATTCTCTTTGGGTTAGAGCAGTTGAGCTATATAAATTTGAGAATCAGTCTATAAGTACAGGTATTTAAAATCCTTGTACTTACCGAAAAGACTCATTAATGGGGGAAATTTTTTTTTTTTTACAATATTTTATACATGGGACCCACTCCCATGTGAGTATGATTTCAAATCCCTGTCCAAATTCTTGTAAAAATTCTCTGTACACAGAGAATTTTTCTAAATTTGAACATGGGCTGCTTTGGCTAATGAACATGGGCTAAATTTTAAAAAATATAAAAATGGGAAATTTTCATAAGTAAGAGTTTAACTTTGGTCCAATTCAATAATAAGAAAATAAGTTTTAACTTTCAAAAATCAGATTTTTGTTAATTTTTATTTATAATTTAATTAATTAAATATATATTTAATTAATTAAATATATTAAGGTCACAGATCTATATAATTTGGTCACAGATTTATAATTTAGTTAGTCACATATTATTTTTGGTCACAAATCAAAATTTTAAAATGTCAAAATTATTTTACGATCACAATTCAAAAATTTTATAGGTCACAATTTATTCATCGATCACAGATTCATAATTTAATTAGTCACATATTATTTTTTCGGTCACAAATCAAAATTTTTAAATGTCACAAAAATTTTTACGGTCACAATTCAAAAATTTTAAAGGTCACAATTTTTTCCTTGGTCACAAATGAAAAATTTATAAATCACAATTTCTTTATCGATTACAAATCACGAACATTATAAGTCACAATTTATAGTCACAACTTATAATCAATCACAAATTAACGAATTTTTAAGTCACTCGTTATTTTTTAGTCACAGTTAATATTTTTATTAGTCACATATTGTTTACTGATCACAGATTAGGTCACAGATTAGGTCACACGTTATTTTTTAGTCACAGTTCATATTTTTCATTAGTCACATATTGTTTGATCACAGAATAACCAATTTAATGGTCACAACAAATCAGGTCTTCACCTCAAAAAACGCAACAACACACCACCACCACACCCAACCTCCACCCCCACCACCTGTACCACTACCGCACCGCAACAAACGCACCACCACCAACCTCCACCCCCACCTGTACCACCACCGCAGCCGGCGCACACACACCTAACCACCACACCACCATCGCAGCCACCGAACGGACTGCAACCCTCACCACAACCCAACCCCAACCCCAACCCCATCACCAACCTACACCACAACCACTGCACCACCAACCTACACCATCACCACTGCACCACCAACCTCAACCCCGCCAAGACTTGCATCACCACCACTTGCAACAACAATAAAACAGATCGGAAGAAAAACACAAAGAACACCATAAAAATCATTTTAAAATCACAGCATCACCACCACACAAAAAACCCCCACCAGATTCGCCATTGCCACCGCTGCCTCACAATCTGAAAAACATCACAAACAACAAATCACAGATCATGGCAGTGGCCACTCGCACGAGGCGACGTAGCCCCTTCTGCACTGGTTTTGAGCGGTCGCCATCGCGTTGTCGACGAAGGATGGGAGATTTGCTCGCCGCTCCGGAGCTGCTTCGAGAGAGTACAGTGGCATTGCTGGAAGAGATGGGCGCATCGCATCGCATCGCCGTGCAAGGGTTGTATCGCCGGGGAATGATTAATGTAGAGAGAGAGACAGTGAAGAGAGGCGATGGGTGGGTTTGGGTAGAGAGAGAATGGAAATTAGGGTTTGTGTGTATTGGGGTATATATATTTAATAAAAATATTTATTTTATAAAAATATTAAATAAAATAAAATATCTGATTTTTGTACAAGTAAACCTTCCATCTTATTTTTGAAATTGGATCTTAAAAGATAGGGTAATGTGTAATTTCCACTATAAAAATCATATAACTTACTAAATCTGGGCTAGGGCGAGCACAGGCTGTAGTATGCGCCAGCCTGTGACTAGATCAGCCCATCTGTGAAATTCATGTTTATATCATCCAATTTTTATTATTGTCGTCATCATCATTTTAACTTATATAAAATTAATGTAAGGACTAATGAAAGATCATAGAAAGATCCGAAAGCCAGATTCATAAACATACTTATGCAAGCTAAGTATGACTTGAAATAATCTCTCTTTGCGCGGGGTTCTGGTTTCAACAGGAGAATACAATGATTATCTCACCATTTAGGATGTCAACTTACCTACTAAAAAACCACCGCCACTGTCCAAGATCCCAAAATTACAACTGGTGGCTACTAGCAACCTTGATTTTCATGGCACATGATTAAATTCTCCCTTCTTAAATATAACTAGCGGCTACTAGCAACTAGTGGTGAAAGATGAACGGTCTCCCATATGTTGTTGAAATGATGATTGTCCTCGCAAGAATCTGGTTCTTGGTTCAAGAATATTGAAGAAACTCGACATACTATTTTATGAGGTTCGATCTTAAATGATAACGTCTGGGTTAGTTGATCAGCATGATTGTACAGAGATTGTGAAGCATTGTGGTTAAGACTTCTCTTGTAGGATTTGAGCTATTTATCTAGGAGTCAAATCGACTATATTGTGACAATAAAGAAGTATGTAATATTGCCACAATCTAGTTAAACATGATCAAACAAAACATGTCGAGGTAAATATATTATTCATTAAGGAAAGGTTGGAAGAAAAAAATTGTAGAGTTGCTTAATGAAAGTTATGGGATGGCGCTAAACCGTATTAGATAACCATTTTAATTTGATTTTATGTGCAGAATTAATATACTACAAGCAACAAGTCATTTTTAGTAGTTTTTAGATGGTTAAGCATACAATTCAGTTTTTCTAAGTTGAATTAATGCAGTTGTAATATTTGGAAAGTAATAAATATCACAGTTTGATGGCAGAGAAACCCAACGTGAGTAAAAACTCCGGGACCAAGCCAGTTACCTCCACTATAGATAACGTGGGTTCCAGTTCGATTCCAACCTAGTTCCACTAGCTGTTGTAAACCCTGCAACTTCAAGATCTACTGTTCATTCCAGCCTTACGATTTGTTACCGTAGATGCAGTCTAGTCTATCCCACTAGACCTCACAATCTACCTCCTATAACTTCCAAGTCTGCTGTACTCCAGACTCACAATCTTCTATCAAGATCCGTTGTCCAGTCTTACAATCTTCTGCACGCGTCTCTTCTAAGTGGATACACATAAATCACATATTCATGTTCTTCTTACTACGCTTGAATCCATTCCTTAAGGTGCTAAGAAAGTCGGGTGTTTTGGATTAATGAACCTTGATATTTTCCAAAACTCAATTGCCGGATCACAAGAATGATGTGGATGAATCAATCAACGAATTCCCTCTTGGATCTCTCAAACAAGCATATGAAAGTGTTTTGCAATTGTAGTATAATGAAGCAACCTCAGTAATTCGTCCCATACTTCTGTATTTATAATTGGGAACCCTTAGATGTTATGGGCCGTGTAAAACTCTTTAAAATCGTGAATTAGGTTTGGCTACATAACACTGTCGCTCGAGCGAGAAGCGAGCGAAGGACTTTCTATTTCAGTCACTCGAGCGAAGTCCTGGCGAGTAGCTAGTGAAATTCCGACGTTTCTTCCGCTTCGTTCCAAACTTGTTCTCGAACTCTAATATACCCTATCCAACTACACAACATTGCAACTAAGTCCCTGACTTTTACACATGTTCATTTTAGACCATTTTGTTCACAAACATGTCAATTACAACATTGAATTTAACACTTAAGATTCAATTAGAGGATCCAATCGACTATTTATAAAGTTATTTTTTAAAGGCAAATTGGGTATGTATGACATCTATGTAGCAACTTGAAGTGGAGCGTTGAAATATTCTATTGACTATCAAATATTCTTGTAATTTTTCTTTTCTTACTTAGGAGCTTCTATATATACTTGATTGCAAGAAATTAATTATAGAAGTTAATTTGTATACTCCATATATTGATGTAGAGGCTCATTGTAAAGATTTATGGAATAAATAAAATTTACATTATTCGATTTTTATAAGAATATGCATTCTCTAGTTTGTGTTCGCATCAACTACGTATGTTTTCAATTGAAGTAGAGTGCTACTTGTGGGAAGAATGTTCATGGATATTTTACACACAAAAAAAATTATTTTGCTTGGTATATTTAACTGCCATAAAAACTTCCACCAACTATTAAGGGAATTTAAGAATGCTGGGTATTTTCATTATCTTTGCTAGATGATATACAGAATCTTCTCTAGGAACATCCCTGTTCCAGCGACCCTCACCAGTTAAAAGTCCGATACCTATACAACATCTTCTCGCTCACAAGTAATGGCGAGATACGAAAAAGGAATCCAATGGGTGCCCAAAGAGGTAATTTTTCCCCCTTTCCCAATCCTCCATCTTAACCCGTTTCTGAACAATTCACGGCACAAATGAAAATCCACAAAGAAATGAGTTATCTCCTCAGCGTGAAAGTTCTTTTGGGATAATATTTTTCAAAGAATTCTAGACACAAGGAAGTCGGGGGCTTTGGTAATTTGCCAGCTTTGTCTTGCAATGAGAACCAAATCCCCATGTTTCTGTTTACACATTCACATGATATCTAATATCCGCCCATCTTTTTTTCCCCACCTAAAGGAGGACACTAGTTTCCTTAAGTTATTGCATTGACCCTTTGGGATCTGGAGAATGCTCATTATGTAATATGGGTATAGATTGGGCTACAACCTTAATTAGAGTTTCTTTCTAGCTATTGAGAATATCTTGTTATTTTTAGAGCATAAGTTTCTCCTTCGAATAATCTGACAGAATTACTTTAATGTAATTTGTACAGTGTGACAATATGATTAATAGGATCAGAAAAATAATTCGAGCCCACCGACTTCACGTTGTTTCCTTAAAAAGAATTTGCTGCCTTCAAAGATGCTAAATGCGTTCAACAATCGTTTCTCAAAATAGAACGAATTTCGTCTCCTACGGAAGCAACACAACAATTTGTTGGAGTTCCAACAAATTCAATGAAGTGTTTTCACTTCAAGGATAATATCAGAGAGAGAGAGAGAGAGAGAGAGAGAGAGAGAGAGAGATTCAAAGCAGAGAATATTTGCAATGAAAATGGTGTAATTATTTTGACAGCGAAGTAGGCTTTTTATAGACACATTTGTGGCCATTTGAACACTCTTCAAGTCCTTTCAGAACAGTCGTTTCTGTTCAAACAACCTCCAAACTCGAACAGACAGCATTGTTCAATACTGCATCGATTAAGTCGGTTAACAAACTATCCAGATCAAAAAATTACCTGAAAATAAGCCAATAAAAAATAATATCATTAAGTATCCAAGAATTTGATTAATTACAATTTGGCCCAAAATTTTAAATAAATTTTGTCCAAAAAGTTAATATAGTACAAGGACCCACTCACACCCGAACATGAATCGAACTCGGACACGGGTACGGGCACGTGCTCATGCCAAGCTGACCGAACGGACAGCGACGGCGCCCGTACGTGGGCTTAGGACTGAACCTAATACCGAAAGTTGTCATTTTTGAAACACAATAAGTAGGAGTAGAAACAAAATAAACCAGAATAGAAAATCGTTTTAAGATTGTTGTTTCCGGAGTATAAGTTTCTCATTTGAACAATTTGACAGAATTATCTTAACATAATTCGAACGTGACAATATGATCAACAGGATCAGAAAAATAATATAAGTCCACCGACTTCACTATGTTTTCTTAAAACGAATTTGTTGACTTCAAAGGTGCTAAAGGTGTTCATCAATCAATTCTCAGGATAGAACGAATTTCATCTCCTATGAAAGCAGCACATCAATCTACAGGAGTTCCAATGGACTTGGACATGGGCACATGCTCGTGCTCGTGCCGTGCCGAGCCAACCGAACGAATTGACGACGGCGACAACGCGCGCGTGTGAACTTAGGACCGAACCCAATAGGATATAAGTCTCCTACTTCCAAAGACTATTAGTACCTCTTGGGGCTCAAACTCAATTCCCCAACTTTTAAATTATAAACCACACCAAAAATTTTTAACTTTCCTATGTGGGATAAATGTTTGGCAATTTTCGGCGAAACCACTCATTATTTGGAGAAACAGAGACCACTAGTGGACTGTGCAGGCAAAAGCGCACATGGAGGTGGCCCGTGTGGAGGTCGATGACGGCGCATGAGATTTTATCACGGTGCGTGTAGGCTGATTTCGACTACGACTCCAAAAGACAGAACGTTGTTGGTGGTGAGACGGACTTTATTGTATTGTCGAATTTCATTTTCCAGCAATACGGTGAAAGTTGCATAATTTTTCCCTTGGACGTTCAAGTGCAGTTTTGTGTTGTCGTGGTTGCTGGAAGCTTTAGGGCAAATAGTGACAGTCTTAAAGTGGTGAATTCGCATCTCTCAATATTTATGGACTTTTAGACGTGGTCCACTCCATATTGTGTTCTTTGCTTTTTATTATTGCGGTGAAATATTATTGTGTAGAGTAATATTTTATTTTTCACATTAAATGTCATCATGTGGGGTGACATTAGAATTGTGGTTACCGTGAAGGGGTAACCATTTCCTGTTGCTAGAACTAGGAATTACTTGTTAATTATTTGCCTTAAATTCTTTGTGAATTTTTTGCCAATCTTTCCCGCATTATTAGAATTGTATGTGATCTTAGGAAAGTTTGTTAGATTATTCTGTGTGAATTATATCTGTACTTTGTTTGTAGTCATTATTTGATATTGATAACATATGTAGGTCTAAGGCAAGTGTGAAAAGTAAGATGTATTTTAACTGTGGTAAAATTTGAATATGGTAAAAGAGACCGTCCTAGGAATGATAATAAAAGGAAAAGATGAGGAGAGTGGTGATGCAAATGTGGCTTTAGGGTTGAGTGATGATCCTAGTGAGGTTTATTGAGAGTATACCTAGTAAGTTGAGATCTATGGCATACTCTATTTGCTCTGTGAGTGGTATGAGAGAGTGTGGTAGTGAGAAGAAAGAGGGGCAACCGTCTTCTCCTTTATCTTTGTGAGCCTGTATGGTTTGTAAGATTATATGAGGTAGTCATGTTAGGGTTATCTTTTTTATCTTTGTGAGTCTCTTTTGTGAGTGTAGTGAAGTAACCAGCTCTTTCTTCTATTCTCTTTATGAGTGCCACTTTCACCATTTCCTTTGTGGATTTTTTGAGCATTGGTGATTGGAGTAATCATGTGGTGTGTGGGTTAATTTAGATTGAGTCATAACCTTTGTGGTTGCCGAAAGGTATTGATTTGTCATAGTAAGCTTGTGATGCACTTACAGTGAGGATGTCTATTGGTAATGTAGAGTATAGATGCCTAGGGGTATATTGTGGTTTGGTACTGGGGATGTGGAGTGTGACATTTAGATCACGAATGGAGATGTGATCAAATGTTTGGAATCCTTTATATGTGAAGTGACCCTGATCAGGTGGAGTGTGAGTGAGGCATTTCTATTACTCCTATTAGGTGGAGACCAATTATCCATATAGTTTGAGAGAAGTGATGTGATGATAGAGGATTATCCTAAGGACTTAGGATCTATTGTGGCTTACCAGTTAGACATGATTTGAGTGATCATCTAGTGAACATGGTGGGTGATAAGATGAGATATATATTCTCGAGATGTGAGCAACACGGAATGAGATAGGATAAGTGTGGTGAGATCTTTTCGTGGGGTCATTTATGTATTTCTTGTATATGTGTTGACCGTGTGTATTTGATTAACTTGGTGTTAATCTGTTGTTCTGTGTGAACATGTTTGAAAAGATCTGTATGTGTTATCCTATATTATATCATCATCGCATGTTTATTTGTTCTTGACTGATTACTGTGAATATTTGCTTCTACTTCGGTGTTTACCTTAGCCCTGGTGAGTGTATTGATAAGTGCGGGTTTTACGCTTATTTTATCCTTTAAATTTTGATGTTTGTTTGGTTTTCAATTATATTTCGTCACTTAATGTGGTTATTTTTATTTTTGGCGAAAACCAGAGTCGAGTATTGATGTAAAGAATTTGAGCGAAAAAAGAGTCAAAAGAATTTAAGTGCAAGGATTTCGTGGTTCGACGATCTTGCCATCACCTTTTGATTGATGAGGTGTGACTCAATGAGGTGAAATTAGGAAGGAAATGTAGCTGGCACCAGAAAATTGAAATAACCAGAAAAAGGCAACGTCATGCGTACGCATAGCCCGCTTGCTTGATACAGCGACTGAAAGTAATTTACATTTACCATGCGTACACACAGACAAAGCCATGCGTACGCATGGTACAATTCTGAAGCGAAACCCGAGAAAAATGCGAAGTCTGATTTTAAATTTTTTCTCGACCCATTTCGACCCGACCCAACCCCTCTCTCAACTGCTCTACAACATAAAAACCACTTGTGAGACCACTTCTAGGGCACGAAATTTGGGAGGAGGCGACTCAAAGAGGAGAAAATTTCTGGGATTGCAACCTTCAACATTTGGGGATTTTTGCAAAGAAGAAGAATGAGTCATTTGGGGATTGAAGACTTCTACCATCTATCTTCCTTCCAATAAGCCTTTTTTTCCTCTCTTTACTTTGATTTTCACATGTGTTGTAGTATATTTTGTTGGTCATTTGTATATACATTATGAGTGGCTAAACCTAGATGTGATTGAGGGTAATTTTTGACCCGAGAAATGAGTTTCCAATTGTTTTGTGCTATATAGTTCTTTTGATTAATGTGATTAATCCATTGTGTTTATTGTTTATATTGTTCTTATCGATTATTTAGGAGCGCTACTAGATAATTGGGTAGTTTCGATATATGCTATTTTGAGATTTTTAGTACGTAATCGCTAATTTGACCAAAACCTAGTAGCAAGTATATTTTAATTTACGGTAGTACGTAATCGCTATTCAATTGAATGTATTTGGATTATCACTTAAGTTAGTAAACTGAGCTTTCGAGTTTGCGCTTAATTCAATTCGACTCTCTTGTGTTAATGCTTTCGTTGAATTAAATCTAGCGAGTTTATCCTAAGTTGTTTAATGAATATGGTTGGGTAACGAGCTTATCTTATTCAACTAAAATCTAAGGAGAATTTGAGGTAGTCGAGCATTTGATTATTCTCGAATTGTTGTTAATCATTTGAACGAAAATCTTTTGTGAAATTGGATTGAAAAATTATTCTCGCAGTAAAGAATTATCCCCCGATCATACTCTCACTTTTGTTGACCAATTGCCTCCGTTGTTGAATTTAATTTCATTTTAAGTATCGCACCATTTCCATTTTTTATTTGTTGTGTGTTTTAGTTTAGCGAACCTATCAAACCCCCCCCCCCTCATTTATGTTCTCTCGCCTTTTATTTTCTTTTGCACAATTAATATAATTGAAACAATCTTCTGCGGGAAATGACCCTTACTTATCGTTGTACTATTTGAACGACATTTTTAGCGAAGTAAGAAATTAATTTTTGACGCCCCTTTGGTGACGATCATATATGGAGCATGTATGGTATTAGTTACCTTGATTGTTTAAGTATAAATTGTGTATTTTGATTGCTTGCAGATTTATTGGAAATCAAGGTGGAGATTTGTTGGGTTTTGATAGCCAATAAATTCGAACGGTAAAACAGTTAACGGATAATTTATCGACACCGTAGACTTTGCTCGACCTAAAAACAACATTGCACACTTTAGGATGGCCCAAGTTTAGCCCAATTGTCATTGTGGTTATTGGTTATATTTGAGCCCATCTAGTTGGTTAGTTTGGTATTTTAGTTGGTGATCCAATCACTGTGTTTGGCCCATTTTGGAGAGGAGTATTTGGGCCAAGTTAGTGACCTAATTGATTATCATATATATATATATATCATCGTGTTCCTCCTTCAGCCATGTGTGTTTTGTGCAAGAGAGGAGAGAGTCGAGAGAGAGGCGGGCGAGTGAGGTGATTCCTTTAGCGATATTCAACCATTGTTTTCTCTTTTCCTTCCTCCCTTTGTGGCTTGCACATCACCATCCCATTTGTGTTCTTTGTGGGTTAGAAGGGTAACCAAGGTGGGTAGAAAGAGGCAATCTAAGGTGCAACGTTGTGGGTCGAGCCTTGGTGAATGTGGTGTTTGTTTGGTTGGTTTTTCTGAGCCCGGATCAAGATTTCTCAAAGATTTACGCGAAAGAGGCGTGGCAGCAAGGATGTGGATGCAAGGCGCTTCTTCTGCAGTCTTAAGGATCAGCCTACTAGGGAACAATGGAAGGGGGGGAAACATGTGTGCAAAGAAGTCTCGAGGAAAATGGATACTCCCAAGAGAGCATCTTCCAGACCTAGGGATCAGCCTACTATGAAACAACGGAAGGGGGAAAACCCAGTTCGAATTCCACCGGCCACAGAGCCATATTCTTATATTAATTTTCCTAATTCATTGATCTGTAAAAATTCTTCTTGTCGAGTCACTGTTTCAATAGATAAAATGATCACAAGAATTCGTATTACTCATATAGGCCCAAAAAATAGATAAAATGATTTTCAACCTGTTTCAATAGATAAAATGATCACAAGAATTCCTATATTGTATAATTTCACCTATAATCTCATAATTACTCGTACAATCAGGGATGAAAGCAAAGGCGTGATATGCCTGATCATTTTTTTGCAATTTAAGCCCTTCTTTGATGACATTTAATTTGAAACTTTTTTTCTACATACTCATTTTCAACCACACATTCACACAATAAAATATTCTGCATGTAAATCTAAAAAAAAATCCTACTTTTTAATAACACATTCTCCAAAATTCACTATTCAAAACATTGTTTTTCCAAAATATTAGCCATCAAACACGTATTTACTTTGGACACCACATGCCCCTAGCCTAGCGACAAAAATAATGTTTATACTTACCTCGGCTCTTTTACGAGGTTTTTTTTGCCAAGAAAATTTTAATTTTTGTTTCTTTTTGCTACATTAAGAGTAAATCTCCTTGTACAGAAGAGGTTGACATCCACTTATATGCGCGTGAGTCCATCGTGAATAAAAAAAAAAAAAAAAAAAAAGTGGAGCTCCTCATTGTGAGTGGATGTCAACCTCTTCTGTCAATCTCTTCTGTACGAATAACAGAGTTCCTACATTAAAGGCGCGCTAGAACTGAGCCCAACATGACCGAAGTCCAAAAATGAACCCGGTCATTGTTTCACATGCCGGGCTCGTGGAATCAACCATTTTGATATCATTGATAATATTCTCAAAGGGAATCGAATGATCCAAGAAATTGTTTAACTTACAAAAGTAAATAGGACAACTTTTGCAGGTCGCTATCTCAAAATTAATTGCCATTCCCCTAATAAAATATTGAACATAAATAGCACGAGGCCGAATCCTAAAGTTAAAGGCCAGAAGAAGCTTTCATGAAATTACATTTGCCACCTTGCTTTATTGGACTATTTTAAGTAAGAAAATAAGTATTAACATTAATGCACAAAGTAATCATTTCATCTGAAAAATTAAATTATTACTTTAATATGTTAAATCTTTACGTCATTGGCTACTATGGATGGTAATTGGCTGCACTGAGCAGACTCAACCTTCAAGCACTTGGGCTCGACTCGTGTCTAACTCATAAACTCGGCTTAGCTCAACTCGATTTGCTTTGGTTCGCAGACCAAGTCGAGCCGCTCAAGATTCAGCTCGTTTGTTAAAAAAATATCACAAATAAATCCAATAAAAGCAAATTTATTATTTTTTGAAAGAAAGTAATCGAGTAAATCATAAAAATATATTTTTAAAAATGACGAGCTCGAACTAGCCGACTTATGAAAAAGGTGAGCCCATGACTCTTCTAAAAACGAGTTCAAGCCGTCCATGGACCGAGTCGGACAAGCCACGAGCGACTTTGTCCATTTACCACTTCTATTGGATACCATAAGAGTTGCGGTCTTATTCAAACAAAAGAATGCAAATCACAAACGCAACAATCATGGTTAAACAATTAGTAAAGAAACATAATCAATCATTTTGCATTCAAGAATATTGATAGAACTACGGACTCAACTTTGATGATCCTATCATTCTTCAAATGCACTACTAATGAAAATCAACAAGAAATCCATTAGCATAACTATATTATGTTCCTTAAAAGACAGAATTACAACTTACAACATATCAATTATCCCTATTAGCAATGTAATTTGCCAAAGCAATCAATGGAGCTGCCTTTTCTGGATCAAATTCAGCAAGCTGTTCTTGAGCTTCCATGTTCAATTTCTCAGCAAATTCTCTCGATTTATCGATTCCGATCAGCTTAGGATAAGTAGTTTTATCAGCCAACAAATCTTTGCCTGCTGTTTTCCCCAATTCTTGAGAAGATTTTGTGACATCAAGAATATCATCCACCACTTGAAATAACAGCCCAATACACCTAGCAAATTTCCTCAATTTTGCAACTTCTTGATCATTTGCACCACCCAAAATAGCCCCCAAAACAACTGATCCCTCCAATAAAGCAGCAGTTTTGTGTATGTGAATGAACTCCAAATGGTCTAATCCAACGTCAGAATTTCCTTCGGAACATATATCAACCACCTGGCCAGCAACCAATCCTTCAGAGCCAATACACTTAGCCAGTTTCACCTATCACCCTCACAATCCTTTCACTAGGCACCCCTGTTGTGGCAACTGCCATATGCTCAAATGCATATGAAAGAAGCGCATCACCAGCCAAAATAGCCACATCCTTACCAAAAACCTTGTGATTCGTAGGCTTTCCACGCCGCAAATCATCATTATCCATAAAAGGGAGATCATCATGCATTAAAGACATGGTGTGGATCATTTCAACAGCACAAGCTGCAGCCATTGCAGTGGATTCTTCCCCACCCACAAGCTCACAGGCTGCAATACAGAGCATAGGCCTAACCCTTTTTCCACCAGCAAGGATGGAATACCTCATTGATTCATGAATCTTTAAAGGCTCTTGCAATAAAACTGCTTCTTCCAAGGCCTTGTTCACAGAACTAGCCTTTTCAAGCATATAGGCCTTGAAATTGAATGTGGAAGGTGGTGAAAATGTCTGGGTAGTTTTACTTTTACCCTCTTCTCCATGTTCTGTGGCGAGAATATCTGAAATTGATGATAAAATAAAGGGCTTTGTGATTGAATTTGGGGAAAAATGGGAAATGGGCAATTTGTTCTTGAATGGATGAGGAAGAACAGAGTGTGTCAATCTTGATCTACTGATCTGTAAATTGTTCATTTGTGAACATGTTACAAAAGGATTCACAAGACTCATTCTTGCTTATAAAATCGAACAAAATTAAGAATGAGTGATCGCGTTTCTCCGAACTCGATTGCCCAACAGCAAAACGGACCGCTCTCTTTGATCTCTTTGTGTGTGAGGACTAGAAGTTGAATGGTTTTAAGAAAGATTAGAGAAATTCAGTCCATTGGGTAGTCCTCCATGAATGGACAATCAAGAAATACACTTTTTTTTTTAGCTATTTCTAGTGCATGACTTATAATTTTATTTTATTTTTTGGGGAAAATTCAAGCAATATTTATTGCTATGAATATATCAATGCGGCAATGCCAAAGTAAATACGAGGATTGGCAATTAGTTAAGGAAAAAAATGGTGGGTTACGATTATCTTGTGTGGTGAGGTGTTCTTAGGGATGGCAATTCGAATCGTTAAAATCGAAAATTACGATTAATCGAATCGAATGAGACGAAAAAAACCAAACTGATGGTACAATGGGTTGGTTATGGTTTTGACTTTAATGACCCGATTCGTGGTGAGGCGGGTATGGTATTTAGCGATGGTACCCCGAACCGAACCGATTACCAGTTTAAAAAAAAAAATCAATTGGACAATTGGGCTTCTTTTAATAATTCTTTGTATAATTATGGCTCATTACCTTACCGACCCGTTAACATGACCGGCACACTAACCCAATTTTTTGGCCTTAACTTAACCCTACTCACACTCATTCACTCACTGAAAATACATAAAAAATAGGAAATATCAAAGTGACGGGCGACGACGAGGAAGAAAATTCGTAATCGGAATCAACAACATCGTCTCTTGTGATTGGATGGAAATATTTCTTGAATTTGTCTTGGCAAGTCTATTTTATATGAGACTTTCATTCCCTGAGTCATTTCTTACATTTTCTTGGTTAGCGAATGTAAACACAATTTTCTTGATTATAATATTTCCCTCTTTCTTTTACTGCTCGTGGGAGTTGAACTCATTAATCTATTTGGTTCTCTAATTCTATCCCTCCTTTTTGTTACTTAATACAATGTTTATTTGGTTGGGTACTTTAATTTTATTGTTAGCAGTTTTGGTATGTCTACTGGCTGTTAATTATCTGTATGGTATTAAATTAGTGTTTTTTAATCTGTCTATAATTATCTTATTTTGAGTTGTTTTATCTTAACTTCTCAAATGCCAAAGAAATATCCTTTAAATTATTTGCATTTTCATTTGGGATATTATTTGCTAAATTGGTTTAGTATTGTGTTTTTATTTTTATTGATTTTTTTCAATTTGACGGTTGGACTTAAAAAAAATAATTTATTTTTGTGGTTATTAATCGAATCGAACCGAGCCGAATCGAAACGACTTTCGTGGTTATGGTGCGGTTATGGTATGACAAAAAATTTGGTGGTGCAGTTATGATTTTGACCGAACCGATCTCAAATCGACTCGTTTGTTCTATGACAAAAAAATTGGTGGTGTTCTATGTGTGAGTTTGTGATTGCATATTTCTTTTTCTTTTTTTAATATTTTTTGTTCTGGAAAAACAAGTACTTTGTAAAAGTTTATCTAAATTTCTAGGTTGGTAAACAAGGTATAATTTTGGTGAATTTGGCACGTTTTTGTTATTTTTTTTCAATACAACGTGACTTAATCAACTTAATTATTAAATGATAATTAATACACTCGAACATTATCAACAACTTGACAAATCAACTCTATTGTATAGTTATGTACTGAATTACTTGGACTTAAGAGTCTGTCAATAATTGCATGCTTGAGTCTCATGTAGGACAACTAAATGCAACTCAAAGTGCTATCGAGGAATTGAGGAACCTTCTCGAGTACGAGATACATATTTAAGAGAGGAAAAATGAACATACCCTAGAGATTTGTGGACAAAATATCAAGAAGTTGACTCCCAAGAAGAAAACAAAGAGCAACAAACTTCGCTTCAATCCCTACTGCTTGACGTTCAATTTTTTTTTTTTTTTAAATTTTTTACCCTTTTTTTTTCCCTTGTGCAACTGCTGTGCTATGGTAATACAGGCTAATTAGAAGATTTCCAAATTTATTTATTTTTTTATTTTTAAGGGTTTGTTACACCATAGGGCTCAATCTTTCTACATAGTTTCAATTTCATCCCCATACAATTTATTTTACCATCTTTCATCCGAACCTTTTATTAATTAGTCAGGTCCATCCCTTCTAAATATCTCGTTCAAAACTTTTGTTAAAGAGATTGAAAAGACAATATTGCCTTCAAATTTTGAGTTGTGCTACATGTACTATCGAATTGTACAATCCGATTGTACAATCACTCACATGGAGGTGATCCCACAAATTTTTTATTCATCGTGGGCCTCCCTTCATGTGAGTGGTTGTACAATCGGATTGTACAATTCGGTTGTACAAGTAGAATAACTCTCAAATTTTATATAAACAAAAAAAAAATACAAATACAATAATGGCAAAATAAAAAGACAGGAAAAACAAAAACTTCAAATTTTATATAAATACAAATACAATAATGGCAAAATAAAAAGACTGGAAAAAGGAAAAATAAACTCTTTAATATTAGAGACCATGGCCAACGCCAACGCCAACGTAGAGGTGTCAAGACGGGCAGGCCGGTTAGACCCGTGAAAATCGGCCCGGATCAACCCGAGACCGCGGGCCGACCCGTGACCCGAGCGGACCGTTCATGGGTCAAGGAGGTGTGATCCACGGACTTCGCGGGTTGCACCTTCACGGGCCGCGGTTAACCCGTTGGCCCGTGAAAAAAAATTAAAATATAAATAAATATATAATTTTTGAACAACTAAATTATAGTTAAGTAGGTGTCAACCTAGTTGAGATGTACTTATGCTATAAATATTTGATAATAGTAATTAGAAATACATTTAGTTATTTGTTTAAGTTAAATTTAACTTTGCAAAGTTATAAATAATTCAGGTAACATTAAATTTGAATTCTATGTAAACATTTCTTGATATAAATATGAATTTATCATTTTGTACAATTCTTAGTTTACATTTAACAAAAAAAAAAAAAAATTTGTTATAAATATCTATATTTTTATAATTTTATTTATACAATCATGCGGGCCAAATCGAAACAAATCGCGACCCATGACATGTATGGGCTCAACCCGGATGGGTCAGCGAGTGGGCTGGATTGTAGTCCAAAATTTGTGGGTTGACCCGAAATCGGCCCGGAACCCGTAGCGGGCGGACTTTTTTTCACGCAGGCTATTACCGGACTTATATGTTGGCGGGCCGACCCCATCCGAACCACCCGGATTGACACATCTACGCCAATGCCACCCCCATCACACCATCTACGTTGCCACTATCAGTGGTTGCCACCCATGAAATCACCAACTCCACTTATTGACCGAACTTCTAGACCACCCCATGCCACCTCACCATCAACAACTATCATAGTGATCATCGCCTACCTCAAGCGACCCGCCACCATGTACTAGCGAGATGGCTCAAAAATAGGAGAAGAAATCTCATTCATCACTTAAAATAAGAGAGAGCTTTTAGTCATTTCGACACCACCAAAAAAGATCCTGAGGAACATCCATTAGCAAAGAGAGCAACAAGAATTGTAGCCCCGTCGCAATCAAAACCTACAAATGCAACTAGTTAACTAGTGGTGGAAGAGACATTATGATCGTGATGAGCGGCAATAGTTATGAATATGTTTGGGTTGGCGAAGATATTTCCCCTGATATATGAATGATCGTGATTTTGGGTATTGATGGTTTCATAGGTGGTGGCTAATAAAGAGACGTGGAATTTTATTTTAAAATATTAACATTATTAAGAGAAGTAATCAAATTTCTTTTTATTATAGGGGTGGATTTAGGATCAAAAGCCGGACTAATATGTAAAGAAAAAAAAATTACCCATAAAAATTCAAAATGAGCTGCGAGGGTACTGCTCCAAAGCCCAGCCCAATCACCCCCGCCCCCCAAATCCTCCCTGCTCTTATATATGTTATTTTATGGTGAATTATTATAGGACTGTACCCTTAACAGCTGGTTGTGATTTCATAGGTAGTGGCAGTACAAGTGGCTTGTAATTTTTTTTGTCTTTGTTGTTAGAACATTGCTACAGTGGTCGCATGATTGATACTTTAGTTGATACCATACACACACGAGTGGAAATATTATTTTATTCATGCGGGATCCACACATCCATGTGAAGGCGGTGTCATCCGTGCGCAGGGGCGGATCCAGCTATATGCGAGCTAGAGCGGCCGCTCTAGCTGGAATCGCTGAAATTTTGGGCTTCGCCGGAGCTGGAGCTGGTTGGAATCGGAGAAAAGAAACTCTGTTTTGGAGAAGCTCTGTTTTGGAGAAGAAGACGACGTTGAGTTGGACTTGGGCGGGCTGGGTGTGTTTTTAAAAAACAATTGGGCCTCTACCAACACCGGCCCAAAACAATTGGCCCAATTTCATACCCGTTTACCCAACCAAAACGCCAATCACTATCCAATTTCATTTCATTTTCTCCCCCAAATCGCGATTGAATCATTGAAACCTAAGCTAGAGAGAAGATGAGGGCGATTGGGCGACTGGGCAACTTGCGACTTGCAACTTGCGAGTGCGAATTTGCTCTGTGGTCTATGGAGAGTGGACTGAGGAGGGCGACTGGTGTTGGAGTTCACTGAAATTGGATTCGGGAATCTGGCTTCGCGACTCTTCTTCGCCAATCGCCAGGATCGCCACACAACTTCGACTTAGGTAAGTTCGATTTATTTTTATGATTTCTGTGACTGCGTCTGCGTGTGTGCTTCATACTTTCTGTGATTTGTTCGTGGCTGTGTGTTGGAGTTGTGTGAGTGTGAGTGACTGGCTGTGGCTCAGCCTGACTGCGTGTGTGCTACTTTGCTTTATACTTTCTGTGATTTGTTCGTGGTTGTGGCCTGTGTGTTGGTCCTGTTGGAGTTGTGTGAGTGTAAGTAACTGCCTGTGGGCTGTGGCTGACTGCGTGTGTGTAGTTGTGTGAGTGTGACTGTGTGAGTCTGTGATCTTGAGAACAATGAGAAGGAGATAGTGAGTTGTGCTTATTTCGGTGTTTCAGTTTGTGAGTCTATGACTCGTTAGCGTAGATTGTGTGACTGATTTCTGAATGTGTGACTGTGTGAGTGTCGTGTGAATGTGTGAGAGACAGTGGTTCTCTAGTCTTCTTGTTGTTTTTGTGATATTGGATATTAGAATTGATAAATTGTATATTATAATTGTGAAATTGTGAAATTGGGTATTGTAATTGTGAAATTGTTTATCAATTATAATTGAAAATTAAATTGGGTATTTTGTATATTGGATATTGGAATTGATATATTGGATGTTGTAATTGTGAAATTGAATTTTAATCGGATTGATGCTTGGTTCTGGAAAATTGATTTACAAGTTCTGATATGTATATTTACTTTTGTGATATCGGGATTTTTTACTCCCAGTATAAAGTATGATTGATGCCTGAAATTTAGTACAATTTCGTAGTGGTGTTAATTACATCTCTGTTTTTTTTTTATCAGGTAAATAAATATATTGATCAAAATTTTAAATACAATTGCTTCGGGCATCCCCGGGCATATAAATCAAACATTACAAAAGATCTAAAGATTCAAAGCAAAAGAATCAAAATGAATCCAAACATGAAATTTCAAAAATTGTTGCAACTTCATCTAATCAATACTAGAACGTGAAGTGGCGAACCTCAATGCTAGTGTAGGGAGTTTCCCTTCTTCCTGAATCATTTCGATATCAAGAAGGGGTTATCCTCTTATCTTTCTTGATTGCTACAGGACGTACATCATTCATCTTTCATTTGAGTTTGAGTTTGTCATTGCCGTTCCACCTGATCATGGCCATTGGACTTATTCATTTCCTTCTTTTTGCTAGCCACCTCAACAAAGGGATTATCTAGCTCGTCCCTATTTTCTTATATTGAGATTCCACCAGCATTCTGCCCATTTTGGCCAGTAGCATTCTGGTCATTTCGTCTAGTAAATTGGATTTTATATTATTTAATCGAACTTTCATAAACGACCGGCCGAATCAGGTGATTGTCAACGGTCAACGTTAACTTCCGCTCTAGCTGAACTTTTATGCTGGATTCGCCGCTGTCCGTGCGATCATCCAAGATGGTCATTGTGCATTTGTCTTGTTATTAGGGGGTGGTTGGGTGGGGTCACAGAAAAGAATGAGTCTTTATTTTAAATTTTTTCTCTTTTTTCTTTCTTCTTTTTTATCCTTTTTCTGTCTTTTCTTGATTTATTTATTTTTTATATTTTTGTTATTTAAAGTTGTGGGAAATAATGTCATCCTACACCCTTTGAACAGAAATTTTGATTTCTTAAATTTAATTTCTTCATTGGAGGAGCATTTATAAACTGTATAATTTATAAATAGATATAAATGATTGGTGAATAAGTAAATAGTATTTGTAGGTCCGTTAAAATGTGTTATTGAAAATGAAGTTTGATCATTTAAAAATAATTTATAATTTTTTTCCAAATTTCTATAAATTTTATGACTTGAATAACGTTAATTTTCTTTCCTTTAAAGAATAAATATAGTGAATGTATTTTTCATTCTCATTTTACAAAAAATGTGTATCAAACGGGGCCTAGAATACATATTTTAATTATATTACACACTTTTATTAAATAAAAATAAATTTTACAATAATAAAATACATAAAAAAAATTATTATAATCAATATCTATTTAATAATTATATACAAGCGCATCAATAAACAATATTTTTACCAAACTCAAATGTTCATTTTGAAATCTACACAAATTCTCGACGAATGTTTATCAAATACATAAATGATTTTTTTAGCAGTTAATTTTTTCTTCAAAACAGCAAAAGTTGATTCTTTTAAAAGCATGACAATACCAAAGTAAGACTAACTCTTTTCAAAATTACATTCAAAAAATAATGTTATATAGCATCATTGATAGTGCTACGTAATAAATTCAATAAAAGTAGAAATAAATAACTTATTTTAATGTTGCTAAATAGCATTAATTCATTCAAAATGTATTGAAACCCCATTCAAATTAAAGATTACTAAGAATCGATAGCGTTGGACCATGCTAACAGCTATAGAATTTATAAAAATTAAATTTGATATTACTAGCTACCACCTTTCTAACGTTTTTCGTAGAAATATCCTTCAATTTGACATTAACTTCTCAACAAAGGCGGATCCAGACACGGGCTGGACCGGACTACAGTCCGTGCCAACTAGGGGTGTAAGCAGTCCAGTTTTACCAGTTTTTGACATATTTTCAAACCAAACCGTTTACACCGGTTTGAGAAAAACTCAAACCTAAACCAAACCAATTTGAACGGTTTGAAAAAATCTCAAACCTAAACCTAACGGTTTGGTCCGATTTTAAACCGCCGGTTTGATCGTATATTTTTTTTGCCTGTCGTCTGATATTAAACCGTCGATTTCACCGTATATTTTTTTGTCTGTCTACTTTTATGCCATTAATTTAGAAGTTGATATTTTTTTCAGAACTGGTGAAATCGGACCGGAACCATTTACAACCAGTCAATTCGATATTGGATCTTCTAAACAATAATTTGATTTTGGGACAAATTATTAAAAACCAATCGATTCCGATCCAGTTCCCGGTTCTAGTATGGGAACCGAACAGTTCTCATAGGATTTTTTTTTTTTTTTTTTTTTTTTATAAAATATATGATTCAATCTCCAATCACTTTTATAAAAAAATAATAGGATTCCTTCTTCATTTTAGACCCCAACACTTTCTTTCTTCTCTTTTATTCTTTTCTTCTCTCTTATAATTCGTTGATTAATTGATTCTCAAGTCAAATTAAAATATTAGGTAAATCTATACCTAAATAAATTTATTTACAATATATGCCCATGTTTGAGCCCCTATCATATAATATCATATCCTTTTTCTCTCTCTCCTACTTTCAACCACACAATATTTCATAAAATGATACTACACATATATCGAAAATTTTATCTTCTTTTTCAACCACACATTCTCCAAAAAATACTATTTCAAAAACTCTTTTTTTGAAAAAAGAGGGGCTCAAACAAGGGCATAATTTCTTTTCTGAGATTCGAATTTTTTATTTTGTTTTCACTTTGATTACATAGTTGTTGATCCGATCAAAACTTTTCATCTAAATTTCTACAAATTATAATCGACAGAACTAGAAGTTATAATAATTTTTTAAAGAATGTCAAATTCAATGTAGAATTTTGATTTTGATTGAAGTTTGTTTAATCATTAGAGTACTATGCAATTTATATAAGTTGATGATTATTTGATAACAGTAATTTATATGGAATACAACGTGAGATTGTTAGATGAATAGTTTCAAACTTTCAGTTTAAGAGCCTATGAAAAATAAATAAAATGCCCAACACAAAAGTCTTACAAGTTACAATTTAGAATTTTTCATTTTCATTTTTTCATTTTTATATTTTTTTCGCCGGTCTGATTTGGTTTTAAACCGCAATAAAATTTTTCAAACCTAAACCAAACCGTTTTTGACCGGTTTGATTTGGTTCAAAATCATTTCGTTGACGGGTCCACGTGGCACCAAACCGACGATTTCCAAAATGCGGTTTCGATTTGGTTTTCCGGTTTGGCGATTTTTGCTTACAGCCCAGCCCAAGCCCAGATCTTAAAATTCTTCACTTTTTTTTTTTTTTAATTAGCCCACAAGCAGCCCATGTCCAAAAAAATAAAAATAAAAGCCCAACCACTTTTTTGAAAGAAAAACCCAAACAACAAAATTTGAAGGGTAATTAGCAGAAATGGTCCCTAATGTTTACATTCATTGCTAAAATGGTTCCTATCGTTTTAATTTTGGCATTTACACCCTTATTTCAAACGTTTGTTGCGGAATTGGTCCTTTCATCCAATTCCGTTAAATCAACCGTTAACAATTTAATGGAATTTGCAGAAATGGTCCCTAACATAACTTTATTTTTCTAATTAAATTTTATTCTATTACATTTTATTTTTTTCTTTTTCCGATTTTCAATCACATAACTTTTCATAAAATAATATTATATGTAAATCGAAAATTTTTCTTTCTTTTTCAATCGTTCATTTAAAAATAATAATAATATTCCACATATTTTAATTCACAAAAAATGGGGGCCAAACGGGGAAATTAGTCAACTTCCCATATTTTTCTCCTCTTAAAATTTTCGGTGAATATAATTCCTTTGGTTTGATGTAATTTATAACTTTATACTCCAACTCAAAACGTTGTCGGCAAATATCTATTGTGTAGCAGTTTATTTTCCCTTTTACTATGGTATTTTGTATCTATTGTAGTAGGTTAATATTGAGAACTTATACTACATAGCTCATCAATGATTATTTGTGCTAAATGGTTAGAGGGTTAGGGATGAAATTTGTCGACAACGTTTTGAGTTGAGGTCTAAACTTGTAAATATATCAAACCATAGGAATTATATTCACCAAAAAATTTAAGAGGAGAAAAATATGGGAAGTTGACTAATTTCCCCGTTTGGCTTCCATTTTTTGTGAATGAAAATATGTGGAATATTATTATTATTTTTAAATGAACGATTGAAAAAGAAGGAAAAAATTTCGATTTACATATAATATTATTTTATGAAAAGTTATGTGGTTGAAAATAGGAAAGAGAGAAAAATAAAATATAATAGAATAAAATTTAATTAGACTCAAATAAGATAGAGACCATTTTAGCAAATGAGTGTAAATGTTAGAGACCATTTCTGCAAATTCCATTAAATTGTTAACGGGTGATTTAACGGAATTGGATGGAATGACCAATTTCGCAATAAACGTTTGAAATAAGGGTGTAAATGTCAAAATTAAAACGATAGGGACCATTTTAGCAATGAGTGTAAACATTAGGGACCATTTCTGCTAATTACCCAAATTTGAATACCCATTTATTCAAACCCAATTACCCAAATCGAATTATTCTAATCCATTTGACCATCCCGCTTTCTCTCCTTAATCCTCCATTCGTCCTCCCACTATCGTGTAGTCTGCCCTTCCGACTAAGAGGCGCCGTAAGAGCAGCCACTAGAATATCTCGATGACAACTTCATTTGACAACAAATAATCCCTTTGACATAATATCTGCTACTTTGTACTATATTTAATTTCTACTGCAAATCCAAATCCCAAGCGTTCTGCAGCTTTCCCTGAGGTAATTTTCAATTATTTTGTATTGCAATTAATTTGTTTACTGGGTTCTTAAATCCAATTTAGACTATTTGAATATTGCATTTAACTGGGGATTTCATTCCTTTTTGGTGGGCTTTATAATTTATTGATTTTTTGAGTGTGAAAAAAGGCCGTGCAACCTCCAATGATAGGGAAAATTGTCATTATGGTCTAATTGTTGGATATATTTTCAATGGTGCTAGTTTTGTGCATTTAACCCACTTGCGTTCACTGCCTCTGTTTCGATCTAATTTTCAATGTTTGCAACAGCTATGAATCTATGATGTTAAGTTCTAAAATCTAATGCGGAATTCTTATTCTTTGTCAACAACTTAATTGTCGAGTATCGCTTAATTCCACATACACATAGGAAAAGTAGAAGCTTGGAGCCTTGAATACACCCCAGTCAGTAAATGTGTTCATCTCTCTGATTATTGTCTTGCCGGCAAAATATTGAATTGAATATTTTCGCATACTTGTCTAAATTGTTTTGTTGAAATGTTGTCTTATCGGTTTAATGAAATGTTGTCTTGTCGGCTTAATGATTGTTGAAATATTGTCTTGTCTAAGTTGTTTTGTTGACATGTTGCCTTGTTGGCCTAGTGATTCATGATTTTTTTTTCTCTCTTTTTTTCAATTTTAAGAAATTGGAAATGAAGGTCAACCACCTCTCAAGAAGAATAAGAACTTATTTTTCTTCTTTCAAATGGCAGATCGACCTACAGAAAGTATAACTTCTGATGGACCAACTCAAGACCAGCCTTCATTTCCACCAGAAATCGAACAAAATTCATCTTCATATATAAGCATTGAACGAGAACTAGGAAAAAGAAAGCAAATACTTGAATTTCCTTTTAATTTGCGAGAAGAGATTAGAGTGGAATATCTAAAGGCTGAGCCTTATCAACCAAAACTTGTTGAGTATCCTAAAACACAAGGCAAATCTCAGTCTCGTCGCTTTCAGGCAAATGGTTCAACCAGTTTCTTTGGTTAGAGTATTCACCTATAACAGATAGGGTATATTGTTTTTATTGCTATCTTTTCCGGAATGATGGTAATCCGTACAATTGTTCGGCATTGGTAACTTCTGGATATAACCAATGGAAGAGGGTTAATGATGGTTCAAAATATACATTTCTTACTCATTTGCGATCATCAAATTATAATGTGTGAAAGAAGAGCTAAAGATTTAATGAAATCGTCTCAACATATTGATAAAGTGATGCATACCATATCGAATGAAGAAGTTGATGAAGTGATAAAGCACGAGATGTATCCAATAGAGAACAAATGGTAATTATTTTGAGGTTCGTGAATGGTCGGGGTATTTTGACGGAACGCTACTTTGATATCAAAAGCGTCGGTGACACTACATCATCAACTCTAAAAAATGAGATTTTAAATGTTCTTGCTCAACATGAACTTCAAGTGCAAAAATGAGTGGTCAAGGATATGATGGTGCTAGTAAAATGCGGGGCGCATGGAATGGACTTCAGACATTATTTCTTAGAGATTGTCCGTATGCGTATTATGTCCACTACTTTGCTCATCGATTACAGTTGGTATTGGTTTATGCAGCTAAAGAAGTTGATGTTATTTGGGAGTTCTTTTCTCATCTGGACAATATTATCAACATTATCACTTCTTTCTCTAAGCGCATTACGAAGTTAAAATATGCTCAAAGGGATGAAATTGAGCATATGTTAGCTACTGGGGAGCGTGAGTTGGGACGTGGAGCAAATCAAGTGAGTACTTTACACCGATCAGGAGCAAGTCGTTGGAGTTCTTATTATGATTCTATAAAGAGCTTGATAGATATGTATAATGCAACTTGCAATGTGTTTGAAAATCTTAGTGTTCATTGTCCAAATGGAAGATCTTGAGGCAAAGTTCGTGGTACTTACAAACATATGAAAAGTTTTGATTTTGTGTTCAGTTTGCATTTAATGCATAGCATCATGATAATAACAGATGTTCTTTATCAGGTCCTTCAAAGGAAATCTCAAGACATCTTGATTACTATGAGATTTGTTTCTACTACAACAAAACTCCTTCACAAATTAAGAGATGATGAATGGGAAGAATTTCTTGGGGAAGTGAAAAACTTTTGCACAAAACATGATATTGAAATACCCGACCTAGAATGTTTGTATAAGGTTGGTCATTGTCATTCTCGTGATCCGATTACAATGAAGCATCATTTATCACTTTGATGTTTTCAATGAAGCAATATATTACGTACTGATTGAATTAAATACAAGATTTAATGATACATCTGTTGAACTTCTCACACACAGTGCAGCTTTGGATCCTAGAAATTCGTTTGAATCATTTAACAGTCATGATATTTGTGAACTTGCTAGGAAATTCTATCCTGAAGATTTTTCAAAGCAAGATATATGTACTTTGAAATATGAGTTGCGACATTATGAGCTAGATGCGAAGACTAAATCTCAATTTCAAGTATCTACACTTGTTGAGTTACGTCGATAGTTAACTGAGAGTAGAAGATCAGAGACTTATATTATAGTTACTAGACTGATTCGTCTAGTACTGACTTTGCCTGCTTCTACCACGAATACTGAGCGAGCATTTTCAACAATAAAACATGTGAAAATGGATCTTCGTAACAGGATAGAGGATGACTTTCTTGCTGATTGTATGACACTCTTCATCGAGCTAGAACTAGCTGAAAATATAGATATAGATTCTGTCATGATGAATTTTATGTTTCCAAACCTCGCCGGGAACAACTTCAAATTAAATGAATTTGACTTTAGTGTAATATAAAAATTTATGTTATTGACTTTTAAATTTTAGCCCGTGCGCCAAAAATTTCTGAATCCGCCACTGCTTCTCAAGAATAAGATTCAACTAAAAACAATTTCCCACTTGTTGAGAAGTTGAGATATACGATGGTGAAGTTGCAAAACTCCAGCCGCCTGAAAATTTCTAACAGTTTTTTACCAGACGAAATTATCTTATTAACAATTAAGCGTTGCAAACTACAACAATATAGAAAAGGAAAATACTTGTTGTATATCATCATTTACATAATCTTCTACAGTTGATGAGGTGTCAAAAGAAAGTGGGAGAGTTATTATTTTTCTTATTTGGTTGATAAGATTTTAACTCAATTAAATCTCATCACATCATCTGTTGATATACAAATTTGTATGTTGTGATGTACATGACACAACCGTATGAAAAAAGGAATAAGATGGATCCAACTCCTATAAATTAAACTTACGTATCCAACTAAGCAAGTTTATAAACCATTTCATTCCCCCCTCAGAGCGTAAAGCGACATGTCCCACAAACCACCTCATAGAGTAGAGCACTATAATATCCGAAATAATCAAAGTATTAGCCTAAAAAATCTATGTTGGTTATTTGACACGGGGGTGTACAATTGGGTCGAGCCACCCAAGCTTGGGACTGCTGGGGGCATCGCGATCCCTACACACCATGAAGTATAAACCAAGTTCATGTCAGGATCTAAGAAACAAGTCAACTTTTTACATTTATTCGGAGTGAACTTGAATTTTGTACTTCTAGTCTTAAGTGGTCTCTACTTGAGATGGCGTAGCTCTTGTAGAGTATTCAAATATGGGCGTTCTATATCGTTCAATAGCAGTCAGTTCTCTAATAACATGCATTTTTTCGATCCTACCTGAGCAACAGATTAGAGAACAGTTTCAGCACAACGATTTTATATAAGAGTATGAAGTCGACATGAAAATGAAGAAACTGGATCCAATATCTTTCTACGTCCCCGGAATGTAAAAATGAGCACAAAATGTTAACAGAGGAAAATTTTCTGTCCCTGCAAGTTGAATGAAATTTTACAACATCTCGGTTTCTTTTACGCTGGCTATTCTAGCATTCTCGCGATCCTGCTTGAAAGTCCAATATAATGGTGTGTAAAACAAGCTGCATAAACCAAATGGAACCACCATCATCGCGAGAAGCCCTCTTGACAATGCAAGTGCCTCTCGTGTTGATCCCAAGAGGGGATCAACAGACTTGGGATCATACCCGTATATCTTTTCTGAAAGAATTCCGACAACTGGTGCAGCGAAAGAGGAGAATGATACCTCGAAAGCACGATCAAATGCATAAATCATTGTACGATGGTTAGCAGGGACCACCTCAGCAAACATCGGGCCGTTCGTGGCAGTAGCACACCAGCTGATGGTAAGGCCCATTATGAATAAGGTGATAGCGAATATATAATAGCTGCTGACGTTCTGGGGGATAACCCGGAGAAGGAATAATGAGAACGGGATGCCCATAAAGGAGCTGAACTGTGCACACATAATCCTTCCCGAATGAGGGTATATTTGGGATAATCGATCTGCTATTACACCACCGAGAAAAGATCCCAGAGCGCATCCAGCAGCGAAGAGACTTACCAGGGTTGCAGCCCCGTTATGATCAAAACCTACAGACGCAACTAGTTAACTAGTGACCAAGCAAGCAAAAGTATCAAGGATCTGATATGGATTCAGTAGATTAGGCTCCACAACAAATCAGTGGCTAAGTTCCGACCACTTCCTTTCTATCCGTCATCGAAGGTTTCAAAAGTAACAGCGAAAAGAAATAGAACTTGCAAGACTAAAGACCTAAAATTTGAAATATTATACCAATTAAAAATGATCACAAGAATTCGTATGAAGTACAGAAGAGAAGCTTACCAATTAGTTCAAACCAGAAGGTAAAGAACACAATGGCTGTCCATGGAATTGAACCAACGAGACCTTGTAGAACAATGAATTGAAAGGTTTGCACTTTCATGACAGATTTCATGGCGGCCAACGACTCTGACCAAATTGTTACCGAACTGGTATTGCCTTTGTCTATCAACTTTTCCCTGAAGCACGAAAATTCTCAATTGCAATGCAGCACGAAAAAGTATAATGTTAATAAGTAACTCAATAGAGAGTCAATACCGAGTGGAAATCTTAACCGTCTCCTGATCAGTGCTAATTCTTCTTGGGTCGACTACAAACTGAAATACGAGGAACCCAATCAAACAACTCAAGGTTGCCATCATGATGAAGGCACATCGCCATCCAGGTACACCCCAGAAATCATTACCGGCCATAACGGTAGCAATAGCTCCGCCTCCTATGCCACCAACTGTACCAACAAGATTAAGAAACCCAAATCCAGCACCTCGTACACCATCCTTATAGCTATCCGCGATGAAAGACTGAAGCGCGGGTATCACAATTGCCAGTCCAAAGCCATTTACCGCTCTCCAAAGTGCAACTTGCAAAAAGTACTTGCTTGCACCTACTGCAGCAGTTGACAAGGCCCAACACAGGGTGCCAATTGCAAGTACTGTAGGGCGGTCATAATTGATTGCTAAAATACCTGCGACAGGTGATGCCAGTCCCTGTACAAAGTTCCGTACAAATGTGAGATATCCAAGATCTGATGGCCCTGCAGAAAAAGCTTCACTGACTTCTTTGTAAACAGCCGGAAGGAGATTCTCATCAGCTCGTTCCATTATAGCGGCCAAGTTGATGATAATTAAAGAGAGAGAGATGCCTAAAAATTTTCTTGCTCTACAATATGAGAATTTAACTTGTATCAGATAACATTTCCAAAATTCATTATCAGAGAAAAACAATGTCAACATCTCAAACTATGATAGGAATGAAAATTACTATTACAGGCAATGGCGTCTATAATCTTAAAAATTCAACTTCTAGTATAACAAACAAGGGTTAAATCTGGAACTTCTATATAAAACATGATAATAGCGAAAGGTAGACAGTATACAACAACAAGGAATAAGTAAGATAATATATTCCTGATAGGCAAACACATCAGTTACTCATATTAAATAGCTTTGAGACCTTTTCAATGACCTCGACTACTTCATTTACTGATCATCAAACTTTTTCCTATATTAGCAACGTGAAGTCTGCAAACTCGTATCAGTTGGTCGATAGTTGCATTTTCAATTTGATACAAAAAGTAGATTATGGATTAACTGAATAAGCAAGATTACAAACCATAAATGCAAAAACAAATTGGGTGACCTTCATTTATTGATAATTAAACTTTTTTCTTACCTTTAGATATGTAAAGTCTCTCAACTCATCTATGAGTATAGTGATACAAGGTTGAGTCTCCAAAGTAGGAAGAATAACAACAGAGGTGTCTGCTAGCATGCTATCATGTAAAGTGCATTGAATTATAATCTAGAGGGTTCTGTGGATAATAGAACAACCAAAATGTATTGCAGGAAATGCGTTCCTTTTACGTTTATGGCTAGAAAATGCGGTTAATATGTTTTACTATATGTATAATGAAATGTTTGGTTGTAAACCGCGATGGGAGCAATCAAAGGGAAAGTTGAAGTCTTCATGACAAACCAAACTTCAAATTTGGTTCTACGGAAGCTATTAGTATTTTTAAGGGCAAAAATCAAGACAGTATGACTAGTGTCCACTGCATAGGTACAGTATGTATATGTCACAAAACAATGGGGAAGATTAGAAATTATTACCATTAAAGTTCTTTTTGTTTTTTTTTTTTTTCTTTTTGGTCAAAAAAGTTGATTTTTTTTATTTTTTTTTATTCCATACTACCGTAGTGCAATCCAATCGTCCAGTATTCCCAATATATAATATTCAAAGTTTCCATATTTCTTTTTTTTTTTTTTTTTTTTTTTTTTTTCCCTGGAAAGAAGATTACTTAAAAACCGAGCTTATCTTCTGAATCTGGATATCAAACAGCTAAAAATCTGTTCTTTGCAATTAAATTAACTACATGACTCATAAATACCAATCTAACAATTAATAAATTAAACTAGAACGTTTAATCTACCACTATCCAATCAAAAATCAACTGCAAGAACCATAAATAACAGAAAATATATATACATATATAAGAACATTTACAACAAATTCACCTATAAAAAAAACAGAAACATAGTAAAAGCAAAACTCATAAAGCAAAAGAAGATAACATGGTAAGAATCGAAAATCTTACTTCATTGTTTCAAGATTTCTTGGGAGAAGATTCTTGGATCCAAAATAAAGAGTCCCTCGAAATCTTGTTGTCCGGAGGCTAAGTCCCATAAATCGGTCAATCAATCAATTAACTATACATTACCCAGATTGTGAGACTTTTCATCTGTGGCCGATCTACAACACCAGCCACCTCTTGTCAGACGTGGTGTGTTTGTATTGAATAGAATATTAAAACAAAAATAATGTTAAATTACACGAAGGAAAAGGGGACAGCACAAGATTCAAATCCTACGTCTTTCTATAATATGTATAGTCAACGCATATACAAAGGAAATTCTTACTTTTGGTGACATTTGATTGGTTTGAATTTGAATTACCAATTATGGGAGTTTAAAAAAAAATAAAAAATGAAGCTCCTATTAGATTTATATAAAGTCAAATTTTTAGTAAATTTTGATAAAAATTGATAAAATGCATTATTGAAAAGCTGTGGTTTATATGAATTGTATAGTAAAAATTAATTATTGACTTTCACTTATATTTTTATCAAACTTTATAAGTTGAATCAAATAAGGACAAAGTGTAGAAGTTCCTATTATTATTCGAGAATTTTTAACTATCAAGTTGTTATCTCACCTAGTAATTGACTCTCTAAAAAGAGATTAGGCAAAAAAAATAAATATCTATTGAAAAAACTAAAATAAAGAGTATTGTTGGACTGTAATAAATTTTACTATCTAAATTTAAAAATATCTCTCTTATACATCTATAATCTATAATATATTAAATATCAAGTGAGAATCATTTTTCAGACAATTCTAACTCTACTATAATTCAATTGTTTCAATAATACATTCCAATTCGTTTTTCAATATGTATTTGTGAGAATGATTCTCGAAGATTCCTCAGATAAACAAATTTTGGTGGAACAAAGCTATTGCAAGGAGCCTTTAACTACCCTTTTTTAACTGAAACAATCAGTTGGAATCTCCAACTGATGGAGCCTATGTTAGTTGGTTATTTTGATTCCCTTTTCCCTTATAAATAGATGATTTAGATAGTGTAGAATGTAGAGCTCGAGATAGACATATTGTAGAAAGTAGAAAGTGAGAAGAGTGAATCTCTTGTAAAATCCTGTAGAAAATTCTTTCTATTGATTGATTCTAGTGTAAAGCTTTTTTTGAATAAAGTGTTAACATATGGCTGACTTCATCCTTAATGTTTTGATTATAACAAACAAGATTAATATTATTTCTAACAATTGATTTTGAGTGATGATAGTTCAATGTTAAGATCAATCAAACATTATAAATCAGACTTGAAATGAAGATAAAAATGAAAGTTAAGTATTCAAGTCAAATCATTCGAGATGAGAGCTTAAAAGATAAATGCTAAGAAAGATCAAGAACATGAAAGACGATATCAGAGAATGATCAAGATCAAAAGCATATGATACGACATCAACAAAAGATCAAGATGAAAAGTTAAGAGCCAAACACTGAAACAAGATCAAAGACTATGCATTCTAGATCTTATGTAAAGGTATAACATTTTGATCTTTAGTAATGAATGACAATAGCTCAAAAAATCATTTTGTGCACGAAAAGTTATTTTCACTATCACTTGCATAAAATATTTTTAATCAAAAGTAAGAATGATTTTTCAGAAGTCATATTTGAACATAGATCACAATTCTTAAAAAACTAAAAGTCAACGGTCAACCGGACGTCCAGTACGCCAACGGTCAAATTTTTGGACTGTTCTGAACTCTGACGCTCAACGGCTAATTTGGTCTTCCGGTAGACTAGCGGACGTCCAGTAGGGTTGTCCGATTGGTCAGAACTTTTCCATTTTGATTTCTATAAATATCATTTCACTTCCATTCATTACGACAACTATGAAGAGAGTTTTCTTGTGAAATATATTTGTAAGAAATCTTTTTTGAGCTTAATTTTTGTTTTCATTTCATTTATTTTTCATAATAAAAACTTTGATTGTTGAATTAATTTCTCGAATCATTTCTCGAATCAAAGTTTTTCATCTCTCTTTGTACTTAAATTATTTATATCAAATCTTAAAAGAGAGATAATTTTTTTAAGAAGATTTTTGCATTTATATTGTATAAATCTTTCTAATTCTTTATATTCAAAACTTTGATTGTTGAATCAAACTTGTAAAATCATCATATTTATAAAAGTTTCTCATTTCTCTCTTAGTGCTTAATTTATTCTAATCATTCATTAAAAGAGATATATATATATATATATATATAGAGAGAGAGAGAGAGAGAGAGAGAGAAGATTTTTTGAACTTACATTTGATTTATTTCTTCATCATCTTCTCATGGAAACACTTTGATTGATTAAATATAATTTTTAATTATTATATTCATCAAAGTTTTTCATCTAACACTTGAGCTATCATTTATTACTATTCATTGAAGTATTAGTCTCTCTTAGTACTTAACTTGATTGTATTATTTATCAAGAGATGAATTTCATTGTAAAATCATTTTGATAAAGTGTGGGTCATATTGAGGTCTCGTAAAGTTCAATAGTGTAGGTCATATTGATGTCCCGTAAATCTCAATAGTGTGGTCGTGTTGAGATCCCGTAAAGCTCAACATTGTATAAGGATCGATACTCCTTGTTTGTAAGTCACCGAAAGCGTTGTAAAGGATTGAATTGCACCATAAGTCAATCAACATAATGAAAAGGCCTTACTCGTGTCGGAGAGTTTGATAACGAATGACGTAGATCATTGCTTTGGATCGAACCTCCACAAATATATCGTTTACATCATCTCTCCCTTTTACTTCTCGTTTTTATATTTGAGCTTATTATTTGAATTTATCCATTTAGTTTTTACTTGCTTGAATTTAGATTGATTTACCGTTTTTACATTGTGCTCAATACTTGATCTTATTTTATTTTGTACTTGTACGTATTTGTTTAATTTTTTCATTGGTTATTACATTAAAACTTAAGTTAATTTTTGAAAAAGTTTTAATAACCAATTCACCCCCTTTCTTGGTTAGTCACTCTTGGGCTTTCAATTGGTATCAGAGTTTGGTACTCTTTTTTAAAGATTTTACAATCTTGAGTAACGGCTAACCCAATTTTTCAAAATTTTGAGGGGTATTCGACCTCCTCTATTTAATGGTACAAATTATAACTATTGGAGGACTAGAATGAAAATATTTATTCAATCAATAGATTATAATATTTGGGAAGTTATTGAATTTGGTCCCTATGTGCCTACAAAGATTATTAAAGTTGATGGTAAGCCGAATCAAATTATTCCTAAACCTAGAGAGGAATATAATGAATAAGATAAAAGAAAATTATCTTTAAATGCTAGAGCCAAAAATGTACTTTATTGTGTTTTAGATAGAAATGAATTTAATCGTATTAGTACATGTGATTCCGCCTTTGATATTTGGCATGCCTTAGAAGTTACTCATTTGGGCACTAGCAAAGTAGAAGAAACAAAGATAAATCTCTTAGTTAAAGACTATGAAAAAAAAATTATGAAGCAAAATGAATCTATTGTTGATATGATTACTCGCTTCACCAATGTTGTTAATGGCCTTAAAGGCTTTGATCGTAAATTTACTAATGGTGAGCTTGTGAGTAAAATGCTTAGATCTCTCTCGGAGGATTGGAACTCACTAAGGATGTTGATAGAAAACACCAAAGATATCAACACATATTCATTGGAAGAACTCTATGGAACATTGATGACATATGAACTAAATCGCACTGAGACAAAGGAGAAAACAATGAAAAGTAAAGAAGAGGAAAGACGCCAAATCGCTTTAAAATCCATAGTTGATGAAGGCACTTCAAGCAAAAATATGAATGATGAAGAACTTGATGATCTAGTTCTTCTTGTTAAGAAATGGAAAGGTTTTTGCAACAATCATCGATTCCAAAAGAAAGAAGAAAAGTGCGAAGAGAAAAATAGATTTATAAAAAAGAAAGCACTTCAATCAACATATGATGAAAGTGATGATGGAGACCATGAAGAATATGGAAATCAAGAGGAAATTGCCAACATGTGCTTCATGGCTATTGATGATGAGGTAAGTTCAAATGAAAATTGTTCATATGATGAATTATCTATCTCTTATGATGAAATTCTTGAAGAATTTGAAAAGCTTGCTTTAAATTATTCGATGCTTAAAAAGAAGAATTTATTTTTGAAAATGACGTAAAGAAAATTTGGAAAACTCAAAATGATTTTGAAAAAGAAAAAGTCAATTATGATTCTTTAATTAAGGAGAATTCCTTTTTACAAGATAAGATTTTAGATTTGACTCAAATTGTTCACAAATTTACACAAGGGAAAAAAAATTTTGATTTAATGCTTGGTGAACAAAAATGTGTTTTTGATAAAGGAGGAATTGGATACAAACCATTTTTAAAACAAAAGTCTCTTTAAAATTTATTTGTTAAAGCCTCTACTTTCCCCATTACAAATGTCGCACGTAATTTTTGCAATAAAAATAGACATGTATCATTTAATTGTTCAATCAAAAGGAGGTTTCACTTTGAAAGTAAATACAAGTAGATTCCAAAGTCCACAAATACTAACAATCAAGGACCCAAAGTTGTATGGGTATCAAATAACAAAATTAAATTACTTTTGTAGGTACCAAAGAAAACAAATAGCAAACGGGTTTGGGATAGTGGATGTTTGAGCACATGACCGGGAAACAAAGTTCTACTCTCAAAAAGAAAGAATGGAGTTAAAAATGAAAGGATTGAAGCTAATGAACACTCTAAAGTATTCATCAATCAAATTGGATGGTCAAGGTATATTCGTAAGCATAACAAAATATCGAGGTACGGTCGAATCTCTTATTTTTACTTAACCACTATTTGACCCGATTTTATGTTTAGTCTATGATTATGTGCTAGAATTCTATCCAATACTCAAGAATCACACATTAATGCCATAAAACAAATTTTTGATATCTTAGTGGCACTAAGACATTAGACATTTGGCATTCAAAGGCATCCACCCTGATTTATTAGCCATACAAAAATCGATTGGCCAAATGGGTCTACTAAGTGTCTAGCTCTTGATAGACTTTCACATATTTAAAGAGGTTTGGATACTCTAGATGAAATTGAAATTTGTGACTAATGTGCTTATGTGTTGCATTATGCCTCCATAATCAAATTTTATGTCCAATTGTGCATGAAACTAGTTTTATGTTTTTGAAATGTGCTATGAAATTTGTTGTGGCCTATTATGTTTTGATATTCATTGTTCAGTCTTTTTCAAAAGAATGATGTTGGTCATGATACTTTTAAAAATAGTGCCAAAAGAAAAATCATTGAAATTGTTGTTATTTACCCATCTCCCCTTTTTGAAAATGTTCTCTTAATAGATAATATTAAACATAATAGGTTTTAGTTAATCATATGATAAATGTTATCATATCTAATTTGATTCTTCCGTATTAAGAGTACCACATCAAAATGAGTGATGTTATAGGAAGCCAAAATAAGGATGTTTATGTCATAAACATTGAGGTTAAAGTGACGAAAAATGTCTTCACATTTGAAAGATACTTGATTATGGAATAGAAGATTAGATCATGTTCACATTAGCCTACTTTCAAATATTTTCAAAAATTGTTAAAGGTATGCCACATTTGAAATTTAAGAAAATTTGTGATGCATGTGAATTTGAAAAAATAAGTGAAGAGTTCTTTCTAACTTAAGCAATACTCTTCGACTACAAAACATGCTCTCAACTTCTTCACATGAATCATTTCGGACCATATAAAATCATAAGCTCAAACTCGTTGATTGCTTTTCTTGATTGACTTAAGTCCTAATTTGGAGCCTAAATTATATGCTTGAAGTGATCATGATGAAGAATTTGATAATATTGATTTTGGTGATTTTTGCTATGAACCTTATTTTTTGGCTCCTAGAACTCCTCAACAAAATGGTGTTGTAGAAATGAAGAATCGCACATCGCAATAAATGCTTAAGACAATGGTTTGGTTTCAAATGCTAAAATTTGAGAATTATCATTGAATTTGAAGTATGTTGCTAAATTAAATTTATACTAAATATTCTCGTATGATTGATTCTATGTGCATAATTGGTTGGAATATATACAAATTTTGTCCAAATGATTATGCTTTCATAATTTCATCACTTATGCTTTGATTATTATTTTACTATAAATGTGATTATTATCCTCTTATTTAAACTTCCATATATGTGACATCTTGTGCTTAATTGAGAGGGAATATATTACTATGGTTGATTTAAAGTTTTGATCTTATATACCATATTATTCCTCTCATATGTTCTACCTTCTTGTTTACGCTAAAAGAGGAAGATATATAGATGATTATGCATGAAAGGTGTAATGTTGAAAGAATGAATATATAAGTTACATGCATGTTGATAGGGGAGGATATAAGTAAAAACGATAAGGGGAAATCTTTCGTTGTCTCCTATGGTTGTGTTTTGATCTTAAAAGCTATATCTTTTTGTTTATGCCAAAAGGGGGAAATGAAATGAAATGATTATGCATGCTTTGATTGGAAAATCATTAATATGCTTTTAAAAATATGATTATTGATTTTTAAAAGTTAGGGCGAGTATGAATTATATGATAAATTTATAAATGTATATTCACTAATCAATTGTTTAATCTTACCTTGCAAATCATCTTGTTTGTCATAATCAAAAGGGGAAAATTGTTGACATATGGTTGACTTCATCCTTAATGTTTTGATTATAACAAACAAGATTAATATTGTTTCTAACAATTGATTTTGAGTGATGATAGTTCAATGTTAAGACCAATCAAACATTATAAATCAGACTTGAAATGAAGATAAAAATGAAAGTTAAGCATTCAAGTCAAATCATTCGAGATGAGAGCTTAAAAGATAAATGCTAAGAAAGATCAAGAGCATAAAAGACGACATCATCGAATAATCAAGATCAAAAGCATGTGAGACGACATCAACGAAAGATCAAAATGAAAAGTTAAGAGTCAAACACTTAAACAAGATCAAAGACTATGCATTCTAGATTTTATGTAAAGGTATAATATTTTGATCTTTAGTAATAAATGACAATAGCTCAAAAAAAATTTGTACACGAAAAGTTATTTTCACTATCACTTGCATAAAATGTTTTTAATCAAAAGTAAGAATGATTTTTCAAAAGTCATATTTGAACTTAGATCATAATTCTTAATAATAATAAAAAAGTCAACAGTCACCCGGACGTCCGGTACGCCAACGGTCAAATTTTTGGACCGTTCTGACCTCTGACGCTCAACGCTTAATTTGGTTATCCGGTAGACTAGCGGACGTCCGGTAAGGTCGTCCGGTTGGGCAGAACTTTTCCGTTTTGATTTCTATAAATATTATTTCACTTCCATTCATTACAACAACTATGAAGAGAGCTTCCTTGTGAAATATATTTGTAAGAAATCTTCTTTGAGTTTAATTTTTATTTTCATTTCATTTATTTCTTCATAACAAAAACTTTGATTGTTGAATTAATTTCTTGAATCATTTCTCTCATCAAAGTTTTTCATCTCTCTTTGTACTTAAATTATTTATATCAAATTTTAAAAGAAAGATAATTTTTTTAAGAAGATCTTTGTATTTATATTGTATAAATCTTTCTAATTCTTCATATTCAAAACTTTGATTGTTGAATCAAACTTGTGAAATCATCATATTTATCAAAATTTCTCATTTCTCTCTTAGTACTTAATTTATTACAATCATTCATTAAAAGACAGATATATATATTGAGAAGATTATTTGAGTTTACATTTGATTTATTTCTTCATCATCTTCTCATTGAAACACTTTGATTGATTAAATATAATTTTTAATTATCATATTCATCAAAGTTTTTCATCTAACACTTGAGCTATCATTTATTACTATTCATTGAAGTATTAGTCTCTCTTAGTACTTAATTTAATTGTATTATTTATCAAGAGAGGAATTTCATTATAAAATCATTTTGATAAAGTGTGGGTCATATTGAGATCCCATAAAGTTCAATAGTGTGGGTCATATTGAGGTCCCGTAAATATCAATAGTGTGGGTCGTGTTGAGATCCCGTAAAACTCAACATTGTATAAGGATCGGTGCTCCTTATTTGTACGTCACCGAAAACGTTGTAAAGGGTTGGATTACACCATAAATCAATCAACATAGTGAAAAAACCTTGCTCGTGTCGGAGAGTTTGGTAATGGGGGACATAGATCATTGTTTTGGATCGAACCTCCACAAATATATCATTTGCATATCTCTCCCTTTTACTTATTGCTTTTATATTTGAGCTTATTATTTGAATTTATCCATTTAGTTTTTACTTTCTTGAATTTAGATTGATTTACCATTTTTACATTGTGCTCATTACTTGATCTTATTTGATTTTGTACTTGTACATATTTGTTTAATTTTTTCATTGGTTATTACATTAAAGCTTGAATTAATTTTCGAAAACATTTTAATAACCAATTCACCCTCCCTCTTGGTTAGTCACTCTTGGGCTTTCATAAAGTCTGAGGAAGAAGATTTCTTCCTGTTACCATATCAACTCTTCATCAATTCTTGCTGGTTTATACCCTTTTTCTACTGGGTTTTTCATCTGTTTCTTCTTCATCTCCAATTCTTGCTGGTGCAATATGTGCTTTCAATAAATCTGTATTAAGTTCAGACCCAAGGGAAGTCTTAAAGACCCAACAAATTGGTATTAGAGTTGGGCTTCTCAATCTGAAAAAGGTCTGAAGGTTTTGCACTCAACATTTCTTGATTGTTGGCTATACAAATTAGTGAAAGAAGAATCCTGGCCAGATCCTCACACTCACAATGTCTACAACCAAATTTGAAGTAGAAAAGTTTGATGGCAAGAATGACTTTAACCTGTGGAGAGAAAAGATGATGGCGCATCTTAGCAATCTTGGACTAGATGAAGCTTTGAAGGGAGAATCAAAGATGGCAGATTCTGTACAAAACAAATTTGAAATACTTAAGAAGGCAAGAAACACAATGATTCTTAGCCTCAGTGATTCGGTTTTAAGGAAAGTGATTAAGGAAAAAACAGCTTGTGAAATGTGGAACAAGCTTGAGCAATTGTTTATGACTAAAGCTTTGCCAAATAGAATCTACCTGAAACAAAAATTCTACAGCTTCAAGATGGATTAGTCTAAGTCCATTGATGATAATATTGATGTGTTTACCAAATTGGTCTCAGATTTAGAGAGTCTTGAAATCAAGATTGAAGATGAAGATCAATCAATTTTCCCGATGAATTCATTACCTAAGGCCTATGATCAATAAAGAGATACCATAAAGTATAGCAAAGATACTTTGACACTGGAAGAGGTAACTGAAGCAGCTTACTTGAAGGAATTGGACTTGAACTTGAATGGAAATCATGCCACGATGTCTGGAGAGGTGTTGAGTGTGCAAGGCAGAAAGGGAAAAAATCTGTGCTGAATATGTCATCAGGAAGGACATTTCAGGAAGAATTGTCCAAAAAGAAATAAGAGATGGCTGAAGCAAGACAAGCAAGATGGAGATTGTACCAACACCTTTGGAGACTTTGAAGTTGCTGAGGTACTTGTTATGACAAGTGCAAGCCTCAGCAATGTCTGGATAATGGACTCAGGTTGTCTATTTCATATGACACCAAGGGAAGAATTTTTCATTGACTACAAACCAGATTATGGAAGTAGTGTGATGTTGGGAGATGATACCACATGTGAAGTGATTGGTGTCGGTTCAATCAAATTGAAAATGTGGGATGGCTCAACAAAAAACCTAGGTGGAGTGAGGCATGTACCATGTCTGAAAAGAAACTTGATCTCACTGGGAATACTTGATGAATCCGGTTGTGTCTTCAAAGCTCGAGGTGGAGTGCTGAAAGTGATGGAAAATTCTAAGGTAATCATGAAAGGAGTGCTACAAAAAGGTGTCTATGTCTTGCAAGGAAGTGTAGTTGAAGCTGGAACCAAACTTGTATCTGGGGATGAGTTTCTGGAGGACACTTCAGTAATCAATTTAAGCGGGCTGCCTGATCATCAACCTGCAGAACCTGATCTGAAAATCCTCTTCAAGAATCAAGGTGGAGATTGTGAGAATGATTCTCGAAGATTCCTCAGATAAACAAATTCTGGTGGAACAAAGCTGTTGCTAGGAGCCTTTAACTACCCTTTTTTAACTGAAACAATCAGTTGGAATCTCCAACTGATGAGCCTATGTTAGTTGTTTATTTTGATTCCATTTTCCCTTATAAATAGATACATTAGGCAGTGTAGAATGTAGAGCTTGAGATAGACATTCTGTAGAAAGTAGAAAGTGAGAAGAGTGAATCTCTTGTAAAATCCTGTAGAAAATTCTTTCTATTGATTGATTCTCATGTAAAGCCTTTTTTTCATAAAGTCTGAGGAAGAAGATTTCTTCCTGTTACCATATCAACTCTTCATCAATTCTTGCTGGTTTATACCCTTTTTCTGCTGGGTTTTTCATCTGTTTCTTCTTCATCTCCAATTCTTGATGGTGCAATATGTGCTTCCAATAAATATGTATTAAGTTCAGACCTAATGGAAGTCTTAAAGACCCAACAATATTTAATTTATTTAACTATTTAGTTACCATCAATGTATATGTACATTTCACACGTGTGCTTTCATTAATGTATGAATTCTCTATTATTAATTCTCAATTAATTAATATTAATCTTCATTTATGCATTTCAGTATTATCGATTCTAATTATAAGTTAATTAGAATTTCATATTCAAATATGCATTTCATTATTCATGTTCATGTATTCTAATTAACATCTAATTTTACTTAATTGAAATTAAATAACACATCAAGTGATAATCATTTTTTTTTTACGATTTTAACTTTATTATAATTCAATTATTTCAATAATACTTTACTTTTCGTTTTTCAATATGTATTTAATTTATTTAATCATTTAGTTACCATCAATGTACATGTACATTTGACAAATTTATTTTACCAGTGTGCTTTCATTAATATGTGACTTCACTATTATTAATTCTCAATTCATTAACATTAACATTCATTTAATTAATATTCATTAGCATTTATGTACTTCAGTGTTATGAATTCTAATTATAAGTTAATTAGAATTTCAAATTAGAGAATGCATTTCATTCTTCACGTTCATGTATGCTAATTAATATCAAGTTTTACTTAATTAAAAATTAAATAAATAATTTAACATTCATTGTTATGTATATATTCCCTGATATTAATTCTAAATTAATTATTACTCATACATATTCAAATATTACTCTTACAGTACTTATAAGTATTTTATAATAACGTGCAACGCATGTTCAACGTTGACTAATCAAATAAAAAGTCTAATGAATTTGATCTTAGACGAAATAATTTTTCGAATTGTAACTATGTATTGAGACATTTAGAAAAGTGTGAAATATTATTTACTATAAATAGATTTGTATATTTAAAAACAATGTGAAATTACGAAGTTCGACCCAACTAACACCTAGAGAAAGCAAGTGAGTAGGTTTGAGTTTTTGGATCAAAAATCACAGCTAGCCACCAACCAATTTCAATGGTGCGGTGCTTGCATGTGACGCATTTCCTTTAATTTATTCATCAATTCAATAATATATTTATATAATTTTCTCAACATATACCAGTGTGACAAACTTCAAAAGGGCTTTAGCCTTCGAGTTGAAGAATTGTTACAACGATTTGGGTAGGTGTGGAAATGATAATAAAACAGTTTTTGGTAGAAAAAGTGGCTGAAAAAACAAGAGATACAAACTCTGAAGCTCAATATTTGTCTTTATACAAGCAAGAAATTAGAGTTTGATGAAGTTTCATAAATTTATCTATGATCTTAAAAAGCAGGCTTTTTTAAGCACGTGCATCATGCAAATTTCATACATGGATGCCAATAAGAAATTATTAGAGACGAGACTAGTTTATCTATCTAAAGTTCTTCTTTATCTATACCTTACAATTCATGCACAAGTAAGCACACTTCGTAATTCATATCTTTTGTTAGATAATTTTATTAAGTGAGTCATTGTCAATTTTGCCTTAATGTGGACGAACCTTGACAGTCCGCGCACAAGAAGTTCCGACTAATTCCCTTTCAATTATAGATTCAGCAAGGCTCCAAATTGTCAATTCCAGCACTCAACCCTCAATAGATGCTAGTATAACTATGAGTTATGCTTCAATTGGACCAATTCCTCAATCAAACAAGCCAATTTTTTTTTATATTTAAATTCAAGAACATCCATTTGAACCCAAGAACATTTTGTTTCATTGTTGTTCTAATTCTTTAATAATTTGAAAAAATATAAATATACCATTTTGCCTTTTTAATTTGGTCAAAATTGATTAAATTTTGACGTTTCTAGTCAACTAACGGTCAAATGGATTACATTTATTTGGATTTCAGGTGCATTTTTTTAAATGTTTGAAACTGTAGGTGGCACAAAGTGAAGGTTAGGGTAAAGTCTGCAAAAAAGTGAATGATTAAGGATCGCTGTTGCAATTTTTCCATTTATCTATTCATTCATGAGATTGGAATGGTCTTGTCTCTCTTATTCAAACCACAAATTCATATTTGCTTAGTGTAATTTTCTTATTGCAATATAGTTATATGATGATACTATAATTTTGTTGCAGACTTACCGGTTGAATTTTGATTTTTTGGCAAGAGTTTTTAACGAAGCGTGGCGATGGTGAAAACACGACTGTGAGGACCGAAGTGTATAAGTGTTGACAGTTTAAGGACGTAGCATTCCATCATGAAGCTATTTAGCTAGGTTGGTGTGAAAACATGATTTTGTGTGTTCCAGTTCTTGTCTTTTCCGAACGTCAAAAGTGTGTGTTAAAAAGACGTATAACTCGTCTTTTTAAGAAAAAATCAATTTTTATTACAACATTTTATATGTACTCGGTGATCACGACGTACGCACCTAAAAGAACTTTCCTAATTGGTGTCATGAGTGCAATTCTGATAAACGTAGAAAAAGTTATGGTTGAAATACTAAAAAAAAAAAAAACACTAAAATTGCACAAAAATATGATTTTGGGGACCTAAGTGTACAGGTGTCAAAAGTTGAAGGATCTAGGGTTGCAATTTTTGAAGGATAAAATTGACAGAGAAATCAAATTATGAGGACTAAAAAGTACAAGATAAGAGTTGAAGGACTTGACGCGCAATTACCCCAAGAACTTAGCCGCAAAAAATGAAAAAAAAAAAAAAGAGGAATCCAAATACCGGTAAACCATTCAATCTGGTAAGCAAATACCGTATTTCGTTGAATCCGATAAGCGAATACCGTATTTCACCAATCCGGTAAACAAGTTAAAGCCAAATACCGGTAATTTGTAAAATTCGGTAAGTGAGTTAAAATCAATATCAGATATGGCCAATACCGGATTTGGATGCATACTGTATATCAACTTTAACATACCGAATTTCAGCACAACTTGGCATACCGAATTTTGGTAAATATAGGCAGCATACTGGATATGGCCAATACCGGATAGCATACCGTAGTTCATTGTAAGGATATCGGATTTCAGCATAACTTGACATACCGGATTTCAACACATGGTGGCATGTCGGATTTCAATTATTGGTGGCATACTGAATCCAGTCCCATATCGGATATGGTTAATATGAAATAAAACGGAAAAGAAGGAGAAAATTGTTTTTTTTTTTTAACTTATATTTTTGTCTTCATTTTCGGACTTATTACAGAATATTAAACGAAGTCAAAAGTTGATGGTGTGCGAAACGGCCTATTATTTCACAACGTTGATGGTGTGCGAAACGGCCAATTGTAGTAAATGTTACGGCGCGTCAAAGTAGGCTGTTTCAAACTAATATTTCGAGAATTTTGATAACAAGCAAACTTTAAAAATTCCTAGACTACTATACGTTGGTCGAATCAATAAATCTTCTATATCCTCTCAAAGTGCACTTCATGAACTATATCATAGATATATTTAATGATCTAAATAAATATAAAAAATAGTTAAACGAACGTCAAATGTGTGTGTTAAAAAGAGACGTATAACTCGTTTTTTGAATATATTATTTATGTTTTTGTTTTCATTTTCGGGCTCATTACAGAATATCAAACGAAATTGAAATATTACATTCTTAATATCATTTTGACGTACTCACGGCCTAATATTTTACGACGTTAATGGTGCGCGAAACGGCCAACAGTAATAAAAGTTACGGCGCGTCAAAGTAGGCTATTCCAAACTAATATTTTGCAAATTTCGATAACAAGCTAACTTTAAAAAAAATTCAACGATTGTACGCTAGCCGAATTCATAAATCTTCTATATCCTCTTGAAACTTAATTCGAGAACTATCATAGATATATCGAAACTTTACCTCGTTTTTTTTCTTCTCCCAATGCAACATTCTTGGAAAAATGAAATTGACGTCAATTTTTTTTTTTTTCAAAACGATGTAGTGAGAGAGTAATATATAGCTAAGCAAAAAATTCGAACACATACAATAGATTATCGAAATGGTATTAATCAAAAATAGTAAAATACTAATTGGTATATGTACATGTATAGCTGAGCAAAAAATTCAAACACATACAATATATTATCAGAATGTTATCAATCAAAAATAGCAAAAACTAAACAATCATATCAAAATAAAAGATGTAAATATGGAATAAAGAAAATCCCGGAATGTTACAAGAAATAGCAAAAACTCAATAATCATATCAAAATAAAATACATAATTCTGGAATAAACGAAATCTAGCCGTAAAAATAAGATAATAACTTAAATCAACAATTTAGAAGGGAAAACAACGGATTTTCACCTCGAAAACGACTCGCACCCAGTGGAGCTCGGTAACCACGATGTGCGCGTTGAATAGAGGTTTCCGAATTGGAGTCATGAGCGTGATTCTGAAAATCATAGCCAAAGTTATGGCCGAAATACTAAGAAATGACCAAAACTGCACAAAAATGTGACTTTGGGGACTGAAGTGCAGAAGTGCTAAAGGTTTAAGGACCTATTATTGCAATTTTTAAGAAGGAAATTGATAAAAAGTTCAATTATAAGGACTAAAAATACAAGATAAAAGTTGAAGGACTTGACGAGCAATTACCCTGAGAACTTAGGTGCAATAAACAAAAACAAAAACAAAAATAATAAATAAATAAAAAAAACTCCGTGTGCACGGAGCTTTTGCTCCTTGCACAAAGCAAAAGCTCCTTTCATTTATTGCAACTAAGTTTTCGGAGTAATTACTCGTCAAGTCCTTCAACTTTCATCCTGTACTTTTTAGTCCTCATAATTTCACTTTTCTTTCAATTTCATCCTTAAAAATTGCAATCTCAAGTCCTTAAACTATTGACACTTTTGCACTTCGGTCCCCAAAATCATCTTTTTGTGCAGTTTTCGTCTTTTCTTAGTATTTTGACTATAACTTTGGCTACGATTTTCAGAATCGCGCTCATGACCCCAATTTGGAAAGGTCTTTTCGTCGCGCATGTTGTAGCCACTAAGTTTCGTTGGGTGCGAGTCGTTTTCGAGTTGAAAATCCGTTGTTTTCCCTTTTAAATCGTTGATTTAAGTTATTATCTTATTTTTACGGCTAGATTTCGTCTATTCCAGAATTACGTATTTTATTTTGATATGATTATTGAGTTTTTGCTATTTCTTGTAACATTCCGAGATTTTTTTTATTCCATATTTACATCTTTTATTTTGATATGATTATTGAGTTTTTGCTATTTTTGATTGATAACATTCCGATAATATGTTGTATGTGTTTTAATTTTTTACTTAGCTATACATGTACATATACCAATTAGTATTTTGCTATTTTTTATTGATATAATGATATATATAGATATATTAGCGTGATATTCTTAATTTAGTTTTCGGTGTTGTTATAATTGAATATTTAGGAAATATTTAATATTTTTTTTGCCGAATTGTATATTTATTATATATTAGATAACTTTATTAGCGTGAAGATTTTAAATTTTTTAAAATCATCTTAATTTAGTTTTCAGTGTTGTTATAATTGAATATTTATGAAATATTTAATATTTTTTTGCCGAATTGTATATTTATTATAAATTAGATATTTTTAGGATTAAGATTAGGATATTATATATATATATATATATATATATATATATATATATAGTAGATTTGACAGTAATTCTGACACGCAAAAAAAAAAAATTACGACGTGAAATGAGAGTGTGACTCTCAATCTCTAAGAGTGACACTCTCAGAGAGAGAGTTTTTAAAATTTTTTTTTCACTTTACTATTAGCGTGAAGATTTTAAAATCTTCTTAATTTAGTTTTCGATGTTGTTATAATTGAATATTTAGGAAATATTTGATATTTTTTTTTTCGAATTGTATATTTATTATATATTAGATATTTTTATTAGCGTGAAGATTTTAAATTTTTTAAAATCATCTTAATTTAATTTTCGGTATTGTTATAATTGAATATTTATGAAATATTTGATATTTTTTTTGTGGAATTATATATTTATTAGATATTAGATATTTTTAAGATTAAAATTAGGATGTGATATATATAAATATGTATAATAGATTTGACAATAATTCTGATACGTAAAAAAAAAAATTACGACGTAAAATGAGAATGTTACTCTCAGTAATATCTTATGAGAGTGTCAATCTCAAAAGAGAGTTTTAAATTTTTTTTTTTTTTTCCACTTTATTTAAGAAAGACGACGTCGTGTTGGTGGATCATACAAATTGTCAACACCGGTACCTCCAAAGACGGCCTTTTAATATAGTAGGATATTCCGGCAATCAAAGCCCCGTTTAATCCATCTCTGGCGAATCAAGATCCATCCCAATAACCTATATAAATTGCTTCCAAAAAATTGACTGTTGTTGGTTACCAATTCGAGGGAAACGTTAGATCGCCACTTTAAAGGTACAATCATATCCACTCTTTTGAAATTCCGTAGTATGGTTTTGCTCACTGATTGGACGGTAATTTGGTGCCTCTTTTGAACAATATCATGAAATTCTTGTATTATGAATCAATGCTTCCTTGATGATCTTGGAAAATGTCTTTTTTGTTATTTTATATCGGCAAGAGAATAAGTTTTTGCGTTCTATTCTAAATAAGATGAATATCCTAATTGATGGGCTTTGATCATAAACAACGTCGTCCATTTTCTTCAAGCCCAATTGCATTCCTTTACTATTTTCTGTGAAATTTGCTGGGATTCAAGAAATCTCAAGCTATGGTCATATATAGCCTTTATAAAAATATTTTTCTTTTTAGTATTAGAAGATGAACTTAAGTAGTTATTTATATATTGACTTTGGTGTTGAAAGAATTTAAAACATGCAAATTGTGTTCAAGGATTTTTTACTTGAAATCCACTTGAACATTTCCATGCTCCAAATCTGAAGTTCATTTCCCACAATCCAAGTACCCAATTTTGCAAGATTTGTATACGAAATGGTTGATTAGGTACTTTTTGGATAAGGACAATTTCATTTGTATCGAATGAAATGTATTGAAAGTTGTCCCCCATCTCACAATGCATGCGGGCCCGTGTGAATATAAAAGTTTTCAAATGTGGTCCCCACCCCCTATTGTGAGTAGTAGATAAAAGATTAGGTAAAAAAAATTATGTATTTGTAGCATTGTCCTTTTGATAATGCATTTTTCATGCACGAAATTGCTTGTTTTTGGCCATTTTGCACTTATGAAAGTGGTGTGGGGACGGTTATAGGAGGTTAAGGGAAGTTTATAGGTTAAATTCCAATTCAAACTACTCCCTCCAATCCGTTCGTATAAGTTTGTTGTGGGTCGATCAACTCACATGGACGACACATGATCCATAATCCAAAAAGGTGTTAATAGTGGTGGACCTTTTTCCTTTTTATGGGGTGGTGGGGTGGCATGCAGAGAGCTTGAGAAAGATAAATTATATCAACTTTGAGTTAAATTATCAGAGTACGGAAAATATGTTTGAACGTCCAAAGATTGTGCCTAAGAAAGCTAAATAGTATAGTAGAAATTGTAGAAAACTTGTCATTTCCTTGAGCTTTCCTAAAGGTCTTCATCATCGTTAGCATGCTTTTATTTATTTAAATTTAGTTTTTAGAAGTTATACTCACATGAATGTAGTACTTATATCAGACTCCTGACTAGTGCATATTAATTCTCATAAATTAGAAGGATGCAATTTGTTTGCAGACTAGCTCATCTGAAGGCTTAAATATTTAGAAATCAGAAAGGCTGCAGTGGCACATATATTTATTTAAATTAAGTCTTCAACATTCTTTCTTTGAAAACCATTTACTTTGAATTTTCTGGATTCTATAATTAGAGACAAACTGAACAAATTTACTTCTGCTAATTTAGCAGTTCATGCACTTCACATTCTTGCAAACTGTAATTGACGAGGTACATCATTTGGCGGTAAATTGAGAAATGATTTGCACAGTCGGAGACTAGCTTCAGAGGCTTTCCAGGAACTCGAGAAGCTCAAATCAGAGAATAAGTCAATAAAGGTAACTATTAAAATAGAATGTTGGAGAGTAGATTATATTGTTTTCTATTGGACAATAATTTGACAAGTTCCTGAGAAATTCATGGCTCTGTTCAATTAATAATATTTATCGTGCTAGTGTATACGTTATAAACCTTTTTAGTCTAATTCTAATGTTGTTCATGATGTTCTTACCATGTTTCACATAATTAGAGGAATTTTAAACCCCTGCTTTTGCTCTTGCTCCTTATTTCTCTCACACATACACACACTCTTTCGGTTATTTAAAGGGATGATGCAAACTTTTCATGTTTTCTTTAATCGTGTTAGATTGCTGTGTTTTTACTTAGACTATCACTTGCATGCACTCAAATTCTTTCTTTATGCTTTTTTATATTTATCCAGAATGTTAATTTTATGATCCTCAAGAATATTGGCTATCTGAAATCAAACTGTTTGGGGATGGGGGAGCTAGTGTTCTTCAGAATGACTAGGCATAAAGGGCATGTAGGCGGTGAATCAGGTTGAAAGTGAAAGTAGCCAAAAACTGGCGGAATACAGAAACAAAAATTGCTGCACCCATTTTTAGCAAATTTTTAGTCACTGGGATGAACAAGGAGAGTCATCATTTCTTTAGCAGATCAAGAATCCATATGAAACACAAAGGACATGCCCCTAAATGATGCTTGGCAACGTTGCACAAGCCAATGGATGTGACTTCAACTTTATAATCTTATCCAGCCGAGAACACCAAACATATGGGAACTTCATTGCTAAGTGTGCTGTCTCATGCAAAATGAAATTTTCATTTACTATTTGGATTGATTTAACTGAACCCCCTTCTATATTCTAATGTTTTGAATAAATATACTAGAATACTACATTGTCAGAAAAAATGGTTTTCACACAATCCAAGAAGAAAATACCGAATGAAAAAGATTTTGATTTTCTTTTTCTTTCTCTGCCTTTCTTTCTGCCTTTCTTTTGCCCCCATTTTCTTATTTTTCTCCTTTTTTCCTTTTACATGCGAACATTACTTGATTTTATATCAGTTATCACCATGTTTAAGGTATGAATGCAATTATAAGAAAAATGAAAGACTAATCCCTTATTTTCCCGGCTAAAAACAGAAATATAAATTACAGATCACACATAAAGAGTTTAATTGATCTTCAGATGCTGCCATTTAATACTTCCAAGCCGACGTTGCATAGAGTGGCCTGTCGTGCCAGTAAAGCAGCATCTCCTCTTGATGCTTTGCAACGTGGAATCCTCTTACTTGCATCCTCCTTAGTAAGCACTCAGCTTGAAGGTATGAAAATTGACTCGGCCCCACCTGCCTCAACCCCACTGCCACCAGAGCCTCCCTCCATGGCTGCTCTTGGTGGCCAGCAGCCTCCACTGCCTTGAGAATCTTGGGAAACAACACAAAAGTCTCAATTTTCCTCATCCAATCACTGCCATCACCATTTACATTTGCTGCCTCCAGTGACTCCAAGAGGTCGGTGTAAAACTCCAGCCCGCCAATCACAGTTTGACGATAGGACGAGGTTCCAAACCCCATCTGCCCTTCACTGTGCACATGCACCACCACATGTGGCGGAACATGGCGGAGATCATTCAGAAACCCTGTCCCTATTTGTTGGAATATGGCTGGAGATAAAAGAACTGCAATTTTTTCTCCATCCATGAACTTGATTGCTTTGAAAGATAAATATCCAAAGCTACGTATTGAAACAAAGTCTATATCAAATTTTATATTCAGTTCATGTGCAAATTGAGTTAAATTCTCTGTGATCAACCTTGACTCAGTTGCATACTCTTCAGGAACTATAGCTGTTATTCGGAGCACGGGTGGTGTCATTTTTCGAGAATCTGCTTTACTGGCTAGTTCCTTCATGAAGGAAGCCCATTGGCCTCCAAGCCCGATATCAAAGTCGATGACTTGGACATGAGTGCAGCCATCTGTGGCTTCGAGCAAGGCTTGATTAGCCGTGAAGCTGGAGAACATGGGAATTGGAGAGATGCTTGAGAAGGTCTTCTGTGCTTTGATTGTCTGGATAATTTCTGAAGTACTGGCAGGGTGCGTGGGCTGAGTCAACCCTGTGAATAGGGATTGAAGGGCTTCCTTGAAGTAGAAGGCAGCTCTTTGAGGGGGCTTTCCTATTGCAGACCTCAAAGGTTGATTCAGCCGTGCTAATATCATGTGCCCTAGTTGGAGCGAGTTGGTATCAAAGCACTCTGCTAGTCGGATTATGTCGTCCACATAATTGAATCCCACGTTCCAGTTGTTATTATTGAAGGATTGAATATCAGTAGAGACATCAAATGTGTTGACAACGTTAGTATTATGGCTCAAAGGTGCAATATTGTATGTGGAAATATCAGAGAAAATACCAAACTCTGATGGCACAAACTGAGTTGAATCAAACGAGCTAATAGGTGGAAATTCTTGGAGAGACGGATATTGAGTTAGAGTTTGAGGCTCACCGTTAATACTGTGTTGATAAATTGGTTTTGAAACTGGGCTGGAATCGTCGTTCAAACCAAACTCTCTCATGAAAGAATCCAAATCGTCAAACTGGTGGCTCAGCACATGATCTTCCAGCTGGAAAGGATCGTCCAAAACCGTTGAATTATCAGTATCAGATGCAGGTTTTTTATCAGCAACAGGACTCGGACTACCCTGGAGTTCAAGAACCGATTTAGGCTCGTAGGGACAGCTGGTGGGCGTGGTGACGTCTTGTAAATTGGTGTTTGGGGTGGTATTAATGGTGCAGTTCACTGGCTTTGAGCTCACAGTTTGGTTGCTTTGATTATTTGCAGAAAAGGGTACTTTCATGTCTCTTCCAATGCAAATCCTTTCTTGATCTTCAATGGCTTTGATTTGAAAATTGAAGGGGGGGACTTCGGGGGTTGATGATTGCCACCTTTTTATCTTTGCGAGTACAAAGGTGTGGTGAGGTGGGTGGGGTGGGGGTTATGTGGATGGCATGTATGGAGTGTAATGAAAAGTGCATGCACAATGGTGGAGGAAGGGTGAGGTAGGTAGGGTGTGTAAGGTGGAGAAAAACGAGATTGTTTAACATACACATGGTAAGATCATCCAATTAAATCATAGAACGCGTATGCCGAGTGGGTAAGAGAGAAACATATTGGGTGAGAGGATTTACCTAGTGTTTTGAGTATCGGAACTTGAGTGATTCAAAATCCGAAGTTTTGTGTTTTAGATGAATGATCTTGCTACTTGTGCACATAGGATCGGAATGGGATGAAAAGTTCATGCACAAATGTGGCGTAGGTGGGGTGGGAGTAGGGGGAGTTATGGGGATGGTATGCATGAAGTGGGAGGCATGAGGAACAGGTAATGGACAATACAGGGACGGACTCTAGTCAGGAGATTAGAAGATTTGTGATCCATCTCTTAGAAACTTCTTGTTGAAGGCTTAGGAGCAAAACTTTGTTATACTACTTTCTTTGATTCGACCTCAACTTTTCTTGATCACATGATATTCACATTATTATTTTTTTCTTTTTTTCAAAAAATCAGTCTCACTAAACTCAATTCCCTTGTTCTAATACTTAATTTGCTCGTCTTCAAAATTATCCTCGATATGCACTATACTATATTGGTAATTCGTAAATACTAATCATGAACAATATTGGAAAAATAAGATTGAACAATATGGGATAGGATTAGAAAGACCTACTCGTACATACGAGTTTTAGCTTATTATGATCGTTTAGAAAGCAATAACGTAGTGATTGGTATAGGACGTGTTCGAATAAAAGTAACTTTCTTATAAGTTGGAAAACCTGCAAATTTGTGTGAACCAAACATGTTCATCCTCCCTTTCTTTTGGAGCTATAGATAGAGATGATTAAAGAACATACTAATTTAAATTGTTATCAAAGTATTGCGTATCAAATTTAATGAGTTTGACTATAGGTAAAAAGTCTTGTTACCTTTCCAATCCATTATGCAGCTTTTGAAATTATGATCAAATTATTCTTGATCGACCAATAAGAGCCGTTGATAGGTTTGAGTCTACACAAACATGTCTTACACTCCACAGAATAAAAGTGCATAGGTAGTGGTCTTTAAGTGACAAAAGGCTTCATTTTTTGGAAAGTCACCTTAGTGGATGTCTTTATTTGCAAAGCTAAAAGGAGCTCAAAAAAAAAAAAAAAAGTCACATTATTTTTCCTTTTTTCCTTTGTTTTTTACCTCAATGACAAGCAATTCAAAAAATGAGAGGTAAAATTGCACTTTCCAACGGTATACACTTCTTTTTTTCTCTTCGACCGACTTTAAGTTGTAGATAAAGATCAGAAATGCCTTGATCTGCAACTCTTTTGAATTAAACAGTATGATTTTAAATGAAAATAAGATAATTAATATAAAAAAAGATTAGCAAAGTTTTGTATGTTGAGATAAAACATGAAATTTTATGAGTTAAACTCATACAATTAATATTTAAATATTTTCCAACCCCTTCATTGGAGCATAAGTAGGCCTAAAATCTCTTACCTAACTTGAATGAAATAAATCCCATGTATATTTTTTTGATATTTTGATAACATGAAGTGTAAACCTGATAAAAGCAACTCAAATACAAGAAGAATATGTTCCTTCAATGATGTTGCAATTACATTAGGAATTAAAAATCTTGCCAATCTTGTCGATGTAAAGAAAATCAACATTATCTTTATTTTTAACCTGTGAACACTGAACCGACTTTAGAATTCTAATTCTTCTAAAGTGATATCGCACTAATTGTTCGAACCTTCAAGAGGAAGCCTTCCGCATACCTAAAAGTTTACGAAGAGTCGGAGTTTAGGGTCGTGCTTTTTTTTTCATTTTAACTTTAGTAAAAGATTTTTTGAAATCCTTAGGTTTAAAATAATATTTAAAGCAAAGGAGCACTCATGTCTTAATCAAAGATTATATATTAACAAAGTCTCTTGACATTTATTTGTACCTAATCATAGGATGGATTATGTGAAGTGTGAACACACATATGAAAAAGGGATATAATGAATCGAGATTGCACTTTAAAATTTTCTTCGAATCATGACCTTTAAGGTCTAGTAAATATTATAAATAAATTCAAAAAGTTAATTTTGAAACAACGAAATTTTTAATATTTTGTTTTGGTATAATGATACGAGGTTGATTAAAATATATGGAAAGATTACTCTATTCATCTTCAAACATTTTGATCGAGTGATAATTTTTGTAAAATTTGCTTCTTCTTTTTTAAATGACAATTTCACCTTTATCCTCAATTAAAATAAAATAACTAAAAAAAAGAACGATCATAAACGCCGACCAAGATCTCCTTTCGCCCCACCATCTATCCCAAACTTTAGTGCATATAGGCACCTCAGTGATTTGAGTTTGTTGCAACAAGTGGGGATCGTAGTGATGGTGGTAGCAGTTGCTGGTAGGTTGAACAACAGTGGGTGTTGGTGGTGGGGAAAACTAAGTTTCGTTATTTTTTTTTTTTTTTTACTAAGATTAGTTGGGTTTTACCCTCACAAAAAATTTAGTTTTCTGAGAGCCATGTAAGGATTCATCCAAGTTAGATTGATCTCTATTCTAAGAACTAAGGAGTGGTATGCACTTATTTTGAAAGTTTCATGATCAACTTGCAACTCAATCAAAAGTGTGGGGACTGACAATGAAAATTTACGTTTATTCTCCTCAAAATTCTAATTTTTTTATATATGATTTAGCCCTTGTTTGCTGGGTATTAAAATCATATTTTATTAGATTTTAATTAAAGTTAATAAAATATGTGGTTAAAAAGTTGAAGATCGTGATTAAAATTAATTATTAACTTTAACTTCAATTAAAAATTTTAATTTTAATCCTTGTCGAACAGGGGCTTAAGTTGAACATGACATAAGAAAACATAAAGAAGGTTCATTCGGAATACATATTTGAGAAGAAAAAAAAAATATTGACCTATAAAAGACTTGTGTATTGATCTCAATAATTGAAGTTCTTCCCTATGCAAATTGGATATCTAGTTCGAATAATACTTTTTTCTTAAGAAAAATAGTAACTTGAGATTTTAAAACATTTATTGAATTTACTTATAAGTAGAAATTTGAACTTAGCCAAACATGAGCTAAAGTCATTACTTAGGAGTTAAGGCTTGAAACAGACGGGGCACACAAGGAGAGAAAAGAAGAAGCTTGAAACATACAAAAGTTTGTGTGTTGAGATTCTTATTGACATGATCAGTCATAAAGAAAAGGTAGCCGACACCATCTTAGCCAACTCACCAAAGGAAAGGCAAGAGTATGGTGGTGAATGGGCCGTTGCCCAGGTTGCATGAACAAGGAAAAATGAAACACGATACTATATATATATATATATATATATATATATATATATGAGATTTATTTCTTAACATACCCTCTACGAGATGATATCTTTTTTGAATAAACAAATTTTGAAATTCATGTGCTTATTTGAGTTATAATCGAACTAAACTGCAAGTTAAAACTTAATAAGCTTTGATATTCATATTAAGAGAATTTCATCTTAAAATATGAACATTATCTCTTATATGTTAATCTATATTTTGTAGGATATACCCCTTAACACGAAATACATTAGGAATGATATAATAATGTGCATCTCTTCATCTAAGCATTCAAATATTTCGATCAAAAATTTCTTGCGAATTTGAATTAATTTTTATCAAAGTTATTGAATTTTTTTTTTTAGGAGTTTTCGAAACGTTTCTGAAGAGCGTTATTTCCCAAATGAGAGTGCCTTAGAAGTTTGAATTATGCTGCTTTGCCCGAATTTTGTTGACATAATAATTGATATCCTCTCACATACGCGCGGGTCCTGCGTACATAAAAAAAGTCCCCAAAAAAGTGGACCCCATCAACAAAATTCGGTCACTGTAGCGTGGTTGTATAAGTTTATGTGCAACCTAGCCCATGACATTAATGCTATGCTTTGCAAGAATGATAGTTCATAATTGGACACCGTATTTAAGAAAAAAAATGTTGAAATTATATTCATATATCGTCTTATTTTATTCGGTACTTTGCACAAACTTTGCTTCAAGTACATATTTGGTACTCAGTAAATAACGTAGTAGACAATGTATTGCATACTGTTCTGTGTTGTTCAACCTCATAAACGGGCTATATTCCTCCTATTCTCTTATCGTGTATAGTATGTGAACAAGCAAACTTGAGTATTGGTCCCTTTGGTTATATGAAAATTAATGATCCTTGGATATGTTGATTTTACTTTTGAAATACCCTTTGAATCACTACTTTGTGAGCACTCTAATAACATATAATATATATGGCTGATTCCTTCATTTTTCACGTTTGGCATCTCTCTTTCTCTAGAAAATTTTAGAAAAGTAAAAGGGCTAAAGTGTATTATTGACGTCCATCTTCTCCCTCTCTCAATTAAAAAATAAAAGGACAGGTTTATCGGATGCTTATAGTCGACTACATGTACCTAAAGTCGAAAGAATTTAGCAAAAGAAAATATCGCAAGTCTTTTCGGTCATTAAAAGAGAGCATCCCGAATTTTATTGAATTTCAAGTACCATGAATGTAGTGAATGGCTAAATACTTGTAGTTTAAGGCAGGGACAGATACAGGGGGGGTTGACTGGGCTGCACCCCCCCCCCCCCCCCCACTTAGGTCCTTTTTTTTAAAAAAAAAAAAAAAAAAACTTTTTTTCATGTGTATTTTTTTTTTTTTTTTTTTTTTTTTTTTGCGTAGTAGCCCGATCTCGAATCAAATCCTAGATCCGTCCCTGATTTAAGGGATTTATATGTTAGGTACACGATCCTATTTAGTAACATCATGTTTCTTATTATATTCAAACACATCTCACGTTGTTTTACATGTTAGTTGGGCGATTGGATTAATTTGGCAGTGACGGCACCAATGCAGCATAAGATTTATTGAATTTTGCTAGTTTTGATCCCTTCGATCTTACTTCGAGATTGTTTTTAAGCATTGCTTCAAGTTGGCTTAGATCCTCCTAGCCTTAACTAGGTTGAGACACTAAACAGGCCCATTGTGTCATTAAGAGCGATCATAGGACCACATGAACCAAAATATTTAGAAACATCCTTTGACATTGTAGAAAATGAACATTTACACCCCCGATTTTCGTTATACATCGAAATAGAACCTTAATTTATTATTTATTTGTAGTTGGTCATCAAATGACTCTTTTTTTGTTTTTGTGTTTTAAATCCCAATTGTATTCAGAAAATTAAATAAGTCAATCGAGCAAGGCAGGGTGGGAAAATGAGGAAATTTTTATCTAGATTGGATCGACCCCATCTCACGTATTAAAAACCCCAAGCAGAGTGTGTATGGGACAAGGTCGCACAGATCATGTCCCGTTGCCATCACTAATACTAGAATGAAAGCTTAAAGATCGGAAATTGATACCTACAAGCTTTTAACTTCTATTTTTGATAAATCAGTCACAATTGCAAAGGTTTGAAAAGTTAGGGATCTCTTAAAGATTCTTAATATTTTCTTGAAAAAAAAAAAGAAGGAAAAAATGACTATTTATTGGCCAAAATTTATGGTTGGTATCTGTTTTCATTTAATAAATAAATAAGAAGTGCAATTCAAGAATTGAAAAAGTGATAAAATTTAAAGTCATGAAATGTCAATTCAAAAAATAAACAAAATCTAACCCTACTCAATCTAGAAATTGTGTCCATAATAAAAATGTATAACAAGCGTATTTACCTCAGTATCGTCGTCGTCGTGTGTATGTTTTTTTTTTTTTTTTTTTTTTTTATGATTCAAGAACCCGCAGCCGTTACTGGCGGAGCCCGACCACTCTTAGAGCGGAGCCCGACCACCAGTGCGCACTGGGTAAACCTGAGGCCTGATGCAATACCCGCAAACCACACCAAGCGGGTAAATCTCCCCCAAGGAGAAGGCGGATGTCTCAAGTGTGGGTTGAACCCTTGTTGAAGGAATACTCAGTTTCCCAAGCGGCCCCATTTTGCCAACTTGGCCACACACTCTTGACATGTTTATTATGTTATTCCTCTTATAGGAGATTGTGTAATCTTCGATCATGGATCTCTTGCGCTTTTTTCCTTCGATTTTGGTGATTGACTTTTTGAGGGATGAACGAATTCATATTGAAAAATGTTTAGGATATCGTTATGTCCCTAGTAATTTCTTTTATAAATATTATACGAAATGAATATAAAAATTCGGAAATAGCAAGATTAAAAATGGGAAAAACTAAAAAATAAAGAAAAACAAATTGGGCCTGATTTTTCAGTTCCAGTGGATAAAAAGAGGCTCTGATTGGGCTTATGGGCTCACCATTACTCATTCAAGTTAGGCCTGTTAACTTTTAGGCCCATTATGTTTTTCCCTTCCTCCTTTCAATATCGAAGCCCAACGGACCAACTAACCCAGTGGGTTGGAGTCTCATTTGGAAGTAGGTGAAATTTTAAAAAATGAAAAATTATAAAAGATTATCTAATCATCTTACATTGATAGATTTTTGACTTTTTTAAGTATTGACTCGAATTAATAATATCACAATTAGTACCAAAATTTTAGATTATTTTCTCCTTAATAAAGGTTTAGTTGATTAATCGAATAATTCATTGATAGTTGAATTGTTAGTATTAAGACGTAATTCCTTTCCAATAATTTTTTTATTAAAGTAAAAAATTAATTGAATCACAAACAAAATTATCAGTGGATGCTCACATACTTTTCAAAAAAAAAAAAACAATTACACCTTTTTTGAAAATTTTGAAGGACTGGTCGACAACAACGTTTGATTATCATTATTTGTAGAATGAGAATGAAAAATATAGTCGTTATGAGCCTCATACAAGAGATTGAAAGTCAAAAATAGTGACTGGATGTAATTGATAACGATCATATTTTTTTTATTTTTATGGATGATTAATGGAAAACAAACGGGAACCTACATGATAATAAGGAGAGAAAAGAATAGTTCTTAAAGCAATTCCTTAATTAAATCATAATGGTCTAATTTGCTAATTAAGTACATTTTATAATTAAATTATATCATAAGTTGAAAATAAAATATTCCTTAAGTGGTCAAACAAAAGGCACAATCAAGCAAGCAATCCCATGCCTAATCCACATTCATTTAATCCACCCACATGATGTCTTATCACTAACTGCAACCAATTTTTAATCATTTGCCGCCCAACTGCTACAGTGTGAGGAAATTTAGTCCGCATGAGAATTAAAATCAAATTTTTTAGTAAACTTTAATAAATATATAATTATAAAATTATAAAATTTATAAAATATATGATTAAAATTTAATGTTAATTTTAATCATATATTTTATAAATTTTACAATTTTTTAATTATATTTAATTTTAATTTTAATTTTAATCTCTACCAAATAGTAGCTTATTATTGAAAAAAAAAAAATACAAAAACACAGACACTTTCTTATGCACTTTTTATTTTAGCACTTTGCAAACCTAAACCCCCTTTTGACCTTCATTTTTGAGGAAAATGTGTTCATGTATGGACTCTATTTTAATTTTATTACATTTTTCTCTTTTTTTTTATTTTCAATAAAATATTTTTTAATAAAATAATATTACACGTAAATTCAAAAAAAAAATCTTCTTTTGTAACCATACATTCTCCAAAAAATTACTATTCTAAAATATATTTTTTCTAAAACCTCATTAAGCCCCTATTTGACGACTATTATTTGGAAAAATAGAATTTTAAATAATGATTTTTATGAGTGGTTAAAGTAGGAAAAAATTTGGGTTTACATGCAAAATATTTTATTGTATAAATGTGTAATTGAAAATAAGTATTTAGAAAAAAATGTTTAAAAATAATGATTGTCAAACGGGGGCTAAAATGGAGCCCAAACAAGGGTTGTGTTTTGTAATAGTAAATTTTTAAAGAATGTGTGGTTAAAAAATAAGAAAATATTTGAATTTATGTGAAATTATTTTATGAAAAAATATGTGATTAAAAATAAATTTTAAAAAAATAGAGTCTAAACAGGGGCTAATTTTGTACTTTTCATTTTCATACTTTGCGAAAGGTAATAAATCTATCCTCAAACTTTAGGCATAATCCATCCTATCTCTTAATCATGTAATAAAACTCTTTTGTAGTCCCCGGAACATAGTTAAGTGATACAAAAAACAGGAATAAGGTAGTCTCAACTGAGTTGGTAATCGTAGTGTGAGGGTTCCATGCTTACCTCTTATAAGATATGAAATTGGACTCTTTATGGGCATCAATAGGCAACTCTTGTACTATAGTCTGCTAAGACACATTTCGCGATTTACCTCTTCCACAATACTTTAAGGGCGGGGGTGATGGGGGACCCTCAAAATTAGGGTTCAACCTTTCATGTAATAAAACTCTTCACTCCCTCCATTTTGATCATTAAATGACAAATTTATTATTTTACTTAAATAAATAAATTTAATAGAAGGCATTAAAAAACAAAAAATAAGAAAAAAAAATGCTAATTAAGTTCCATAATTTCTCATAAGTGCAAATAAATCACATTTAAAATAATTAAATACATATTAACACAAAAAAATTAGAAAATTTTCTCAAACCAAACTACTCACCATATCACTCCACCCTACCCATCATAATTCACCCACCACCCACTGCTAAATATTAACTCTACAAATGTGATCACACCGACAAAGGCATCACCACCACCACCTTAGAAAAAAATTATTAGAAAAAAAAAAATTAAAAATACAACTGAATAAAAATTCAACAGCCTAGATTACAAAACCACCACGGTCGATTATTGCATTTATGGGTTTAATGCTTGACAGCAGGAGGGAGTGGGATGTGTTGATAGGGATGGATGGTAAGCTTGGTTGAGGAAGATGAAATTTTTCTAATTTTTTTGTCTTAATATATATTTAATTATTTTTAACGTGAGAAAAGTTATGGGACTTCTTTTGCAATTTTTCTTTATTTTTATTATTTTACTTCCTTCTTTTTTGTTTATTTATTTAAAAAGGAGACTAACTCGTCATTTGACAATCAAAATAGAGGACACGACAAATTTTGCTGTATAATTGAAAAGTTGGAAATGAATTATGTTATAGAAAAGTTGAGAGTAGATTTGAAACATTTATTAAAGATTCGGGACAAAAATGCAAATTTTCAACGTTATAAAATTTATCAATATGTAGAGTGAAAAATGGAGTGACATAAAGGACATGTAGACTCTATTTTTATTGTTCAAATCTTTAGGACAAATCTATATATTAGTGTCGGTGCTGATTCCATCAAGCATTGGCCATCACAGGGGATTTATGTATCTTAATCAGGTATTTCAAATTATAATTATGACTAGATCAAGAATAAGTACTTATACATTACAAAGAGTCCAGTTGCCATTACTGGCAAAAGATGCCCAGACAGCATTGAAGAGGTTCAACCACCCCTCTGAATCCATTGGTAAGTACATTTCTATACACTATTAGGATGGCATAACAAATGTTGCTATCCAAAACATTCATTTAGTTGATGCCTCGTGCCCATGCACATCGATTCGTCATAACTTAAACGGGATGGAGCTCGGGTGAAACGTAAGTGGATGATCAAGTCGAGAGTCCGTTGCCCTATTCCATGTCTTTGCCACCAAATTCTCCGCCACCAAATGCCGCGGTGACATCTAGGCCATTATTGATGGATGTCATTAATGCCGATAGCCCACCAGTTGGGCTGCCACTAGCGGCCATTCCTAATCCAAGGAGGTCAAGGGTGGTGTGTTTAGGGCCAAAAACAGATGGAGTCCCCAACATCAATTCCTTCAAACTAGACCCCCCATCACAGGACAATCCTAATCCAAGACCAGCAGCCAATGGTGAACCCTCCGGCTCAATTTGTCGCACGCTCCATTCCTGCAGATCACTAGAAGGCGAGGAAGAAGATACAATTCCAAGCCCCCTCAACAACGATGAATTTGACGCAGCTGCACCCATCTGTGCAGCCTTTTGTAGCAATGCTGTTGCAGACATGGCAGCAGGTTGAAGTGCAGGAGCATACTGCCTAAGCTCTTGCCCTGCTGTTCCAAAAATTGACGACCCTTGATTCGTCGCTAGGCAGAGGGACACAGGTTCTGCAGAAGAAGATGGTGCAACATTGGCTGTCTGCTCGGGGCGAACCATGACTTGAAATAAGTTGGTGAATCCAGTTGTTTGAGACTGCAAACTTCCTGAGGCTGTGGATGAAGCAAATAAGCTGGCAAACACATTACTACTTGTACTTCCACTGCTGCTAGAACTGCTGAAGCTGCTAAAGCTTGTGACTGTTGAGGTCGGGTTTGGGCTCTCCTCCAGAATCTGTGGGGTAGTGGGACTGGGATTGCTGCTTTCGACCAACTCTGTAGATATAACAACATCAAGAGGAAAATAAACAGAAAATAATTACTCATTGAAAGAACTAAAGCAGCAAGAAAAGTTGAGCTTTTCTTTTTAAAGAAATTTATATGAAGCAAAAAGAGATTCAATTATAGTTTCCTTTTTCAAGTCCACTTTGCTCTATTTAGCTTTTGGATCCCATTGCTTCTACTTTACCCAAAAAGTTTGCTTAGATGAATCTTAGTCCTTAATTTTCTCACGTGATTTCTTTTTCTTCATTCAACTTCTTTCTAGTTCTTGCATTTTCGAATAATTATTAGTTTTTTTAGTCTAACATTGATAGCAGATAACAAAATATATCAGTAACAGATAAAATACAACTAAACTCCAAGATCGAACACAGATAAACAACAAAATACTTTTGCTGGTTTGTGAAACTAATACATAGGGACAAACTCCAAATCTAAAACAGCAAATATCCAATTTTCAATCAAAATACCTGGATTCTGAACAGGCAAAACAGAGGACACTACCCCCGTCGAAGGAGAAATAGGTGGTCCTGGAGCCTGTGGTGGTGGTGCCACCGCAGGTGGTGGCAATGATGGTGATGATTCAACAGCTTGAATATTCGGGTCCTCATCAGCACAAGGAGGTGCAATTGCTGTACGCGTTTTTGCACTCTCCTCTGCCAATGCATCACAAAAGGCCCTATGAGTGATAAAACTGTCCCTCCTGCATAAAGATCAAATAAAAAATCAACTCCAAAGCAAAAAGGGTACAAAAACAGCGATAGATATCGAGTCTTGAACCTCGAAAACAAAGTCCCACAATCACATTTATACTCTTTAGTTCCACAAATCTTCGAATGGGCCTTCCAATCCGATTGAACCGCATATTTCTTTGAGCACTTGTCACATTTCCACTTCTTCTCTCCATGTTTTCTTGAGAAATGTTTTTTGATCCCCGTCAAATCGCCCAATGCCCGTGATGGGTCGTGGTGAACGCAACTCAGCTCAGGGCATACGTAGACTCTTTTCTTTGGTTCTTTACCCGACCTCTGCTTCAGCTTCCAAGGTAGATTGTGACCCCTCCTGTGAAGCTGCAAATTCTGGTCTCTCTGAAACCCTTTATTGCAAATTTCACAAACAAATCGATTCGTTGCCAATAAAGTCTTCGGTGATAAAGCAATCACCTCTGCATCAGGATCTATTAAAAAATTAAAAACGAAAAAAACCCACAATCAAAATTGGATCATTAAAAACTACCAAAAATGAGATAATGATTCGTATTTTTTTTTTCCTACCTGGCATCCCGGGGAGATTACGCTTTTTCTTGACACTTGGTTTAGAAGGAGCTTTTTGATTACCTGAAGAGGAATCTCCAGAAGCTGTAAAGCCATTAACAGTAGAAGAATTATCTAAATCAGCAGGCATTTCTGAGTCAAATTGACAAATATCTGACAGGCATTTATACTGGAGAAAAATTATGCAAAATCAGCTTATATCGAACCACCGGTCGAAGAAAATCAGTGAAATTTTCCAAATTTAATGAAACGGGTTTTGGTCTAAAAGCAATTTTCTAGACAAATACAAGTGATTTACAGGGCATGGCTCTGTATCTTATCAAAAAAAGCTGTATAGCTACTGTAATGTCCAAATGCGACGTTTGATGCAAAAATATGATACAAAAGCCTGAATTTGAGGAAGGGTAACTGAATATAATCAATTATCGGCAGCTAAAAACGCCGGAGAGTCGATGTTTCTCGAGTCGGCTGCTTCGGACACTAGAAAGAGAACGAGACAATTTAGGGAACAGCGAGAGAGAGAGAGAGAGAGAGAGAGAGAAAAGTCTACTGTGAGTTTTTGCTGTGTATGCAAAAAGTCTTCTGTGTTTGGATCTCCTTCACACTATACTTCGTACTTTTCAGAATCAAAAGAAATTGGGGAAATTGCAATACTGGTCCTTGACATGTTGTCCGAGTTGCAATTGGACTCTTAACTTTTGACACTTGGCAAAGGGTTCGGATAGCAAATACCTTGGGGAGGGATGAGAAATGTTACACAAACATAATGTTTGACATAACGATTGACACCTCCTCATACATGAGAAAAAAATGTTATTTTATTTAAGTGGGACCTACACACTCATGTGAGTTGGGTGTCAACCGTTATGTCAAGCATTATGTTTGTTTAGCATTATTCACCTAGGGATATGAACTCTAATCTTATGAATTCTAGGGTATGTTTAAGCCCCTATAATTTTGAAAAATATATTATGAAATACTAAATTAATGAAAAATGTGTAGTTAAAATTTTTTTTATTTGCGTGTAATAATATTTTAATGAAAATGTGAGATTAAAAATGAGTACTATAGAAAAAATAATGTGATAGAATGTAAAATAATGGGTGACAAACAATGGCCTAATCAAGTAAGAAAATTGTAAATAACACAAAATGTCTCTACATTTCAATGTCAATGTGCAAAACGTTTTTACTTTTCATTTTTTGACATTTTCACTCATATTTTCATCTTTCATTGCGCAAAATGTCATTTTCATCCATTTTTTTAATAAAAAATGATTTTATCCTCCTATTAAAATAAAATAAAATAATGAAATGAAAGGATAAAGAAATAATTACAACAATAGTCCCAAAAATTAAAAAATAATTACAAATAATAACGAATATATAATTAAAAATCAAATCTAAAAAAAAAAAAAAAAACCGTTCATCTTCTTTCTTCGTCTTATTTTTGTTGCACCACAGGAGCTTACTGCTAAAAAGAATATTTACATTATCGAAGCAAGGAATTAAAATTCATAAAATATAAAATGCTAGCTAATCTTGTTTTATCAAGTCTATTAACATGTCAAACGAAATCAAATTATAAACTTAATTAACATCATAAGCTAAAAAGATTTCTCAAGCATTCACGGAATTTAACATATTTACATAAACATTGTATCCAAAACTTAAACCCATAATTTTTTTCGCAGATCGGACACAAGAAACAATTTTATTTAATAAAAAATCTTACAATCAATTCAAACATTGGATTCAATCAAATATTAACATAATTCCGAAGACCACAAAAGGAAAAACCAAAGAATGGTACATCGGGTTCTTGATCTGACGTTTGAGATGACGGGGAGTCTGGAAAAAAGTCTTCATAGTGTTTTTGAAACTCTTTTTTTTTTTTTATTGCATGCATTTTTATTTTTTTGGGTTCTAATTTCTATATGAACAAAATCTAAATGAAAAATGATGAAATTCAAAATCTACCCAGATTTAGAAGTTCACAGACGTATACACGTGTCGTGTAGATATAATTGTACCGGAGAGGGAAAAAAGTTGATGTGGAAAAATAGGACAGAGGAAATGGAGAAACAAGTGTAAAAGAGTACCGACTGCTTTTTTTCATTATAGAAAAAGTTTATCGTTTATCAGCAAGCTCCCATGGTATATCTGGAAGAAAATGAACGCTTTTTGTTTTTTGAGTATATATTAGTGATTATTTTGTAATTTTTTAAAAAATTGGGACTATTGTTGCAATTAATATAATGGTAAACTCGTCTTTTATTGGAAAAATAAATGAAAATAACCTTCTGCGTAATGAAAGATGAAAATAGGGGTGAAAATGCTAAAAAATGAAAGGTGTTAAAATTTTGCACAATGACATTGAAAGATAGAGACGTTTTGTACTATTTACCTAGTAAGAAAACTATAAATAACTGATGAGCCCTTGAGCTCGCGACTATTTTTTCTTAATTATCTTATTAAAAAGACTGTAAGGGAGTATAATTCTACATTTATCCGCACTAATATTACCTTAGAAAGCATCTTTGTTCAGTGTTTGTTTGACATTTAACAGGTCAACTTAAAATTTAATATATATTTTAGGGGCTCACAATTTTTTTATACTTTTCAATCACATATTCATCAATTTTACTAAAATACGTTAAAATGTTTATCAAATGTCAAACAACTCTTTAGTTGCAAGATGAAAATGGACAGCTTATTGTTGGCTTTTATCTCTGGCATTTGACAATGAGTAAGTTTGTCTCTAACTTTTAATATTAAGCAAGTTAATATTCAGCTATCGAAATAGTTACACTTGATAGTTTTTAAAATCATCATGTGATAGGTATCTAACTTTATGGTACTAGATTTTGCTTCTCAGCTTAACCGATGCTTAGAAATGGAAGGGACTTGTGTTTCTAACAGAGATGTAATAATTTAAAAGAAAGTTGGACTCAATTTTTTTTTTTTGGAAAAAAAAAAAATGATTGTGCATTTACAACTAATGATTTAGAGCTAACTTGCTCTTTTATAAAGATTGGGAACCAATTTATTAATTGGACAATAAATTGAGGATTTTACTAAAGAAATTAGAATATCTAACTTAAAATATGAGTAGATAAGTCTTAAGAATAATTGCTATAAGATTTTATTTTTTGGTTTAATTTTGGTATGACGTGAAGTCATGAAAATGAAGCTTGAATGATGGAAGTGATCTTCAATTAGATTTCTAACTATTGTTGGTTCTTAACCGACAGTAATAACCATAGTTGGAGAATGGCAATTTGGTGTTTTCCACCATCAACCTCAAAAAAAAAAAATTTAAATTTTTAAAAATAAAAAATAATAAAAAATTAAAAATAAAAATCAAACCACATTTTAATTAATCACACCACATTTTATTTGTTGCTCATTCATTTACTTATGTTCCAACTTTTATCATCACATATTCATTTCTTTAACCTTTTACTAATTTGCATATCGTACCTCTGATGACGATTTCCATAAAAAAAAAAAATTGTTATGATACATAAAAAGACTTATTTCTTCTCGTATTTTTTTTAATAAGCAATAGAAATTAGAAACAACAAATAGAAAAATTTGACAAAATATTTGCATCTCATTTCGATGCACGTTAGGTATTTGTATGGAAATTGTCACCAACGACAAAATGTACTAGAAGGTTAATAATAAGAAAAGAATGAGTCGGAAAAAGTTGGAAATATAAATAAAAAATAACAAAAAATTAGGAGCCTTCATTATAATTAAAATGTAATGCAAGTGATAAAAAGTGTAGTTTGAATTTAATTACCAATAATATGAAATTTAAGTGGGACGATCGTGAATGATTTAGCCTCTGTTTGGTGTAGTTAAAAATCAAAATTTTAATATATTTTGATAAAATCTGTGGTTGAAAAATTATGAGTTTCGTGAAATATATGATTAAAATTAATTGTTGACTTTGACTTAAATTTTCGTTCAAATGAAATACTCACTAATCAGGGTTTAATTTAGATTTCAATGCAGATAATAAGTTCATTTTTATATTTAGCCCTTGTTTGAACCTCATTTTTTCTATCAAAATCTATTCTTCAATAGCGTTTTGATCTTACTTCAACCATACATTCTTCAACAAAATAATTTTACACACAAATTTAAAACTTTTTTTTATTTTTTAACCACATATTTATCATCAATATTATATTCAAATATATATATATATATATATATATATATATATATTTAGAGGATCGAACAAGGGCTTAGATTTTTCTCTTCAACATGTCCTATCACCTGAAATGGCACTTATTGCCTAATTTGTTCTTTTAAATTGAATGGACAAACTTTGGTTTATTGTCATCCCATACGTTGTATTGGACAAATGATAGGGTTAGAAACATTATAAGTTGTTTGAGCCCTTTTTTTTTTTTAAATGTATTTTGAAATAGTGTTATAAAGGAGAAAGTGTGATTAAAAAAAATAAGATTTTTTTTTTAAAATTTGTATGTAATATTATTTAATTGAAAAATATGTAATTAAAATGAAATCAAATTACTGTTAAAAATATTTGGATAGAAAAACTAACGTTCAAACAAAAGTTTGAGTGTCAAGAATGTGTTTATTAAGAGGCCTAAAAAGTCAAGCTAAATTATTAATTCATTGAAACTTATTGGCCACTTGAATCATGACACGTTAAAATTGGCACATGGGTGGTTGTCTTTTTCTGAGTTAATTTTGCCGTATCCTAATTATTAGTAATTAATGCAAAACGTTCTTACTTTTCAATATTATTGTACAAAATATTATTATCTTTTTTTTTTTTTTGACACTTTCACCCCTACTTTCACACATTTTCATCAAATTCATGTAAAATGACAAATATGTCATCTTATTTAAATAAAACAAAAAAATAAAAAACTAAATAATAAATTGTAATCATATCCCCAAATTTTTATAAAAAGTGTAAATAAGTCCAAATAAGTTATTAAAAGGGTAATTGGTATAAAACGTCTCTATCTTTCAATATTATTGTGTAAAACGTCCATACCTTTTCATTTTTTTAACATTTTATTTAGAAAATCATCATTTTCATCAATTTCTCAATTAAAAGCTGTAAAAACAACAAATATACCATCATCTTTAAATAAAACAAAAATAAAAAATAAATTGCAACTATACTCCCAAAATTTTTTTAAAAAAAAGTACTAAAAATTAAAAATTAAAAAAAATCACTTTTTTTAAATTATTTATTTGAAATTTATTTGTATTTTTTTTTTTAATTTTGGGAGTATAGTTACAATTTGATCTTTATTTTTGTTTTATTTAAAGAGAATGATATATTTGTTATTTTACAGCTTGTAATTGAGAAATTGATGAACATGTCAAAAAATGAAAGGTATAGACGTTTTGCACAATAATATTAAAAGATATCGACATTTTGTGTTAATTACCCTTTTAATAACTTATTTGGATTCATTTGTGCTTTTTTAAAAATTTGGGTGTATGATTGTAATTTGTTATTTAATTTTTATTTTATTTTATTTAAATAGGAGGTTATATTTGTCATTTTACATAAAAATTTGATGAAAATGATGATTTTCATAATAAAAGGTGAATGTAAGGATAAAAATAAAAGGTATAGACATTTTGCACATTAACGTTGAAAGATAATGATATTTTGTGCTAATTATCCTCTAATTATTTACCAATTTAGAGGGTGCATGGTTAAAAAAAAGTTGTGAAAGTTATGAATATACGTGATTCATATTAATTTTTGACTTTGATTTTGATTTAAATTAAAATTAAATTTTAATTCGAAGCAAACACACTCCTAAATTAAAGTTGACCATAATGCAAAATGGCATGCCTCCTCTTTTGTTGGTCCATTGATTAGACACAGAGACTAAGCTGTCTATGATGAAGAATTGAAGATTTTTCCAATAGGAAATGGGAAAATTTGACTTTTTGGAAGTAGTGAATGTTAGTTTTGAGGTGTCGAAAATTTATTTAGCCCTGTTTGATTCCTATTTTCTCAATTTTTTGTTTTTTTTTTTTAATCATGTATTTTTTATTTAAATAATATTATATGCAAATAAAAAAAAATCATTTTTTAACTATATATTTTCAATCAATTTACTATTTTAAAATACATTTTTCAAAAAAATGGTGGATAAAACACATATTTTAATATAACAATGATGAGATTTGTGCAAATTTATAACAATTGAATTGAACTGGTCACTTTTACTAGAGAAAATCGACATCCGTGGTCGAGTGATGGTCCGACTAGATAGCAAAACACCCAAAGCAAGTTTTGCCAATTTTTCAATTTCTACTTTTGAAAAGAATAAAATTAAATCAAAAGTTTTATTATTATTATTTTTTTATTACTATCTCAATTTGATTTAACTCCAATGTCCATCATTTGGCCATCGATCTTTTATTTTTGTAGGTGAATGCGATTTTAAAATACCAATATTGTCGAGAATGAGAAAATATGTAGTTATAATGTTTAGTAAGTTAACTAGTGTTAAAGAAAAGAGTAATTTAAATTACATTGTCTGATTTTATCTAACGTTGCATATGATGCATCTAAAGTATATCCAACATTAAGTTCAACAATATTTGATGTTGTTTTAAGGTACAAAATTGATATGTTATGCATAACTGATCTCCATCTTCTTTCTCCTAACTCGAAAACGTATGATAAATAAGAGCCAAAGTTGAGAGTGAAGTACTAATATTTTTAACGTTATTTTATTTGTCATTGAATCGAAAGTGAGACGCTATCCCTCTTTTTGAAAAAAAAAAAAAAAAAAAAAAAAAAAGGAGAGAGAAAGGGAGACTTGATATTGGGGTCAATAATATCAAAACACGACCCCATGAATCCTACATTATAGTAATAAGGAAAAATTTACATGCACATAATTCGGTACATAGGAGTGTCCACACCCCTCACATGGGGTTGACATGGACCCTATGTATCAAAATTATATACATCTAGCGTCACCTTAGTAACAATTGACTTCCGTACTTTTAAATCTCCATTTATGTGAGAAAAAACTTATATAGCTTAAAATATGGACGATGGTTGAACAATAAAATCGTCAAATTATAAAATTGAACTGAAGTTGCTTTTTCGAAAATGATGATTTGGTCCACGTGGACGGTGGACCCTCCAACGTTTTAATTTTAATCGATTTGATTTTAGATTTTAATATTTGCAAACCGTTTACAAAAAAAAAAATTGAAAATTAATTTAATTTTAAAATTTATCCAATCTAATTAAAAATTAAACACATCTCAATTGAAAAGACACATCCATATTAAACTCAATATCCAATTTAAACAAATATCAATCTTAATTAATTAATTTAATCATATTGAATTATCCACTAGTCTTGAGGATGCGAAAGCCTCAAATTGGCTGAAATGTTGACAATGATTGCCAAATCATATTCACCGGTCATCCATCATGATTGAGTAGCCAATTAAATCTAGATTGTAATTCAGCTTGTGTTTGAGCCCGTGTATTTTTCCAATATTTTGATAACTTTTCCATTTTTCTACAGTACTTCCCGGCAACCTTCCCAATTTATCTGCCTTCTGTCAGAACACATTAATGGGCTACCAACCGTTGAAACTCATTAGTCAATTGTGCCCCTCTATTGTATTGTAAATGTACACAAATATCCTCCACAGGAAACGCAATTTGGAGTTTATCCTTTTCATTCACGCCTCTCCTTTTCTGTCAAAGCCTTTTCTTCCCTATCCTCGCCACTGATCTTCTCCTGCAATCAGCTCTCCATGTTTTGGTTTGTTCGGCGTTTTACCGGCGTCGAATTGAACATCCCACAACCCGCCATCGATCGAGTAATTTTCGTGTGCCGCGACGCCGTTCTCCACCTCATCGCTGCGGTCGATCCACCGGCTGCATATTCCGCACCGCGAGCCGGCTTATAGTGTACTGCCATCAACCATCCAGGATGGCGAACGACGGATCCCCGTTGCAATATTACCCCGACGCCATGGTAAGATTTCAATTTGACTTTCCCAATTATTTTGCCCCAAATTTGTAAGCCTTCTGCTAGATTATCTCTATACAATTTCTTTCCCTGCGGTTCATGTTGCGTGCACTTTTTTCCTACTTCCACTTTGTAACTTCTCACCAGTAATTGTGCAATCATTCCCCTGCAGTGCTACACCCCCGGCAGCCCTCCCCATCTCGAGCCTCAATCGTCGCAGCCACACCAATCCCAACCCCCGGTGCGTAAATGCGCCAAATGGGATCCGCCGGAGCACAATCACTTCATTACAACCTGCGACACTGTAATTGGCGAAGGCCATCGAAGGGGGAAATGCTTCTCGGCAACTGGATGGAAACGGATTGCGGAATTGTTCAACAAAGCAGCTGGAAAGAATTGGACGGTCCCACAGATGAAAAGCTATTGGTTTAAACTGCGTACAACTCACAAATACCTGTTTGAGCTGCTTCGATGCACTGGAATTGGATATCATTCCTCTACCGGAAGGATTCTAGCCCCTGACCACTGGTGGGAAATGAAAATTAAGGTACATCACATTGTTAATTATCAGTTGTTGGCTGCCGTGTCGTTACCCGGTAATGTGTTTACTTGGTTTAGGCGTTTTGGTTAAGTAGTTTTGAGGAAACTCTATACCTTCTTTACACTTAGATTCCTTCTGCCTAAGTTCACCTACAATCCTGTCTTTCACACACGAATCATCAGAACAAACACCAGCATCAACACCAACACCAACACCACCACCACCACCATTACTTGTCTTTTGATCCCTCTTTCTCCCGGCTTTAAATAGGCTCGGAAAGCCCTGAACAAAACCATTAATCAAAGACGACCACGCCACTGCAAACTGCAAGCAATTTGTGAAGGATACATTTTCCACTTTCTCATCATTAGCCTTTCCACACCTCTCCTTCAACCGTTTCATCTTCACATTCACATCGGCAATAATACTATTATTCTTACTATCATTATCAATACGACTTCCACATTTTTCTGAAAATATTCCAACAAACAATTTTGATGGGTTCTCCTATCTATAGACCCCGTTTACCCTTCTCATCACAGTTAACCACAACACACTGACCACTACTGTTACCACTCTTATTCTTCACATTCAACTGATCTGTATGTAGCTCATTCTAACCATTACAAGTATCGCCAATCAATATCCCATTTTTGGAAACACCGGGGATAAAATGCTCCAAATCTTTTGCCCCCTTTCTGAAATTAGATTCAATGGGCGAAAAAGCATTCTTCACAACCTGAAGCGAGTTCAAAACCGACTCAATCGGATCATTCCCTCACACCACCAGAAGCTAAAATCCTAACCAGTCATACAAAATCCCAGATTTCAAATACGAAACTTCCTAATCCAGTAATTTTTAAGGAAAAAACAAATTATAAGTCCATTATCTCTGATTATCCTTGTTACTAATCTGTTCATTTTTGCTCATTGTATAATTGTTTTGGAATGCAATACGATGACAGCAATATGTGCTCACAATAATCAGTTTAGTTGGAGCATACCTTCAGAGTTTTACATGGAGCATATATTCACCTATTTTAGTTGGAGCATATCTTCAGAGTTTATGTACACTATGCAATGCTTCAATTTTGTACAGATGCTCAATAGAAACTAAAAATGGACTCTTGTGTGTATTCAAATGGTTGAAAATACATGCATCCGTATTTTGTTGTTTATTTGTAGATGAACGTAAAGTCTCGTTTTTTTTCAATTCAGGAGAACCCGAAATATGCAAAGTACAAGGACTTTGATTGCAGTGAGATTTATGACTAGTATGGGAAAATGTTTGGGGACACTGGCGACTCCACGAAGTATGCGTTGTCCCCATCAAAGTTGTCGCAGCGTGGATTTGATTTGGGCACAGACAGTGGGGGAGAGGATGGTGGCGACCAGTTCCCGATAAACGCAGAGGGAACCGATTCTAGTGGCAGCCCGGACCGTGGTAAATCTAAATCGTCCATGAATATCTCAGACAAACGCAGTGGGGAAAAAAGGCGACGTCACAACCAGACGAAGCCAAGACATAAGAAGAAATTTGGAGCACGCGAGATTTCCGCTTCTCTAGACCAGATGGTCAGTGTTGGAACGGATCTGGCCTCTAGTTTGAGGTCACATAATAGAGGCCGAATGTCCGTTCGTGAGTGCGTGGACGAACTTCTATCGTCTGGGCATATGGAGGAGGGCGGTGAGCTCCACATGTTCGCCTTGTGGTTCCTCGGAGACAAAGTGAAGCGAGAATCCTATTGTGCTGCGCAGTCTGTGTATTTGCGATACAAGTTTGTAGAGTACTGTTTCGAACGAGACAACAAAGGATCGAAAAATCTATGAATGTTGAGTTCCGACGTATGCCCACTAGAGGCTGTGCTTTTAGATTTCCTGTTTAAGTTTCTTTAATTACTGTTGCTGACACTTTTATGATTTGTTCGTCATTTACGTATTTCTTTTTCACTGGAATGTAATATTATGTCTATGGGAATACCGGTGTGAGCATGCGTACTTGTGAGAAACAAACAAATAAAACCTGTAGGAATGAACTTTGGCAGGGAATCATGTGATTCCCAATAATGTTTCACATGGGAGTCTCTGCCAAAAGCAGTCATTCATACACACAAATTTTGAAAATGTAATTCCTCTACGTGACAAAGTACAATTATTAATCTGCTTTTGCATCTATAAATAACTTTCCCATTACAATGTGCCATTACACTCAGAACTAGCATTTGGAAAGAGTGCAGTGCTCTCGTTTAATAGTGCTCCCTTGTTAGTAAAACTACACATTTCCCTCACGAAAAAAAGTAGTCCTCTTGTAGATATGTCAGACCATTCGGTGGTATACACAACTTCGGGAACAGATTCTGAAAGCGAGTCCAGGTCCGATTCCGATATGAGCTCCGACGGAGATGTGATGAGTACTTTAGAAGATGATATAAACGCATGGCTCGATTATTGTCGCATAGCCGAGCGCGTTGTACGCGAATACTTGGCACCGAACACACCTCGTCGTTACTTGTTCCCAACGTTGCGATGTGGCCACATCTTCATGCTTCAAAACATTCATGTGTATCCACAAACAAGTTTTGAGGAATTCAGGATGTACCCTCCTATGTTTATGCACTTTGCCCACAAACTGCGCGACGAATATGGACTTTTTCAAGCACCGCTAGCATCGACATATACGAGCAAGTTGGAATGTTCTTATTTATACTGGCACACGGGAGAGGATACCGTCAAGTGCAAACACTCTTCGGTCATTCCCTACAGACTATATCGTATTATTTTAAGAAGGTATTGCGTGCATGTCTAGCTTTTGGAGTGCATATGGTGAAACCAGATCCGATGTACAATGACGGCGCTACTCACCATCATCCGGATCCTGAGCGATATCCTCTATTTCAGGTTCGATTATCCGTCTTGTAATCGCGTTTGTTCTTATCATAATTCGTAATGTGAAGCTATGTACTTTGTTGATGGAAGGAAGTAATGTAGAAAAATTGGTTTTGACAGAAATGCATTGGTGCAATTGATGGCACGCATGTTCGAGCTGTACTTCCACGTCGCAAAAGAGAGGAATTTATAGGAAGGAAAGGGATCCCTACGCAGAACGTGCTTGCAGCATGTGATTTCAATCTATGTTTTACATTCGTGTTGCCGGGAACGACGGGAAATGCACACGATAGTCGCATATTGGCTCGAGCTGTGCATAGTCCGGAAATCCATTTCCCAGAACCCACGGGCGGAAATTATTACCTGGTCGATTCCGGATTTGCACATAGGCCTGGATATATGGCCCCGTATAAAGGTTCCGACATCCGATATCATTTTCAAGAATTTCCCAGTGTGAGTGATGGGCAACGCCGTAGGTTTCGAAATGCACGGGAGCGATTCAATTTCCATCACTCCTCCTGTCGTAACGTCATTGAGCGCAGTTTCGGTGTTTGGAAACAGAGATGGAAGGTTCTTGATCGAATGCCTGCCTATAGTATTCGAATGCAAACAGCTGTGGTCGTGGCGACAATGGGAATACATAATTTCCTACGGAGGAACGGGCAGCTGGATGAGGGATTCCGTAGAGCCGAGGAAGTGGACGATGACGAAGTGGAAATAGACCTGCCCGATGAACAAGACGAAATGGCCGCCGAGGAAGACGCCATAGTGGAGGAGGACGTGCCATGGTTACAACTACGCGATTATGTGGCGCAGACGTTACGTTAGTATTTTTTAAATGCTTTTGCCACTGAAATGTATGTTGTGTTGCGCTATCTTTTGATTTCTATTGTGATGTTTCAATGATAAATAATTATTTTAAAAAAAAAAAGTCAAGTATTGTGTTTGGAGAAAATATGGCACGTTTGCGAGGTTACGACGTGAGAATCGAATATAACGTCAAAAATGGGAAATACCAGCTAAAACCAAAAACGCACAATGTGGGTCAAACTTTTCTATTTCCATAGTCAGATTCAATGAATTAAACAAATATATATAGGACATGGGCCCACACATGTTGGAATCTAGTTGACTAAAAAAAAAGATAAGTACCAAGGGTAGCTTTTGTCCATTTCAAATAAAGATCCGTTGGAGGTCATTAACTTTGCTGACACCCTCAGACCGTTGTCAGGTGATACTGTAGAGAAATGGAAACTTATCAACAAAACGGAAAAATACACGGGCACAAACAGGGGCTCAAACTCACACTATTTTTTTTTCTTTCTACTAATAATTTTCTCGAATTTTGGCTCAATTTTCAGGTTAGTTTATCTAATTTATTTTTATTGCTAATTGTGTTGTTTTGTTTAGATTTGTGCTGAGCTCCCTTAAATTTTTAGTTGAACATTTTATTTATTTATTTACTTCTCAATTTTCTAGTAAATCACTCAATTTATTATTTTATTTTTTTAACTTAGTTGCTAGATTATACAGTTAATTTTTGTGGTTTTTGTTGTCCCATTAAAATGGGACATCTAAAAATGTTCTACGTGACAATCCACGTGAAAATCCTTCAAAGAAGATGTTAAAGTTTGACTAGGGTCAAACATAAGCCAAAGTAGTTGGCTGAGGTGCCTAACCGAGGTCTTTAAGTGGCTATTCGAAGTGCCTAATCGAGGCCCCTAAGTGGCTAGCCAAGGTGCCTAACGGAGGTCTCAATAAGTTAGCCGAAATGCCTGACAAAGTACCTAACAAGGTACCTAACTGAGGTCCCAAAAGGTTAGCCAAAATGGCTAGCCGGGTACCTAACCAAGGTCCCTAAGTGGCTAATCGAGGTCTCAATAGGGTAGTCGAAGTGCCTAACAAAGTGCCTAACGAGGTGCCTAATCGAGGTCCCTAAGTGACTAGCCGAGGTGCCTAATCGATGTCCCAAGAGATTAGCCAAAGTGGCTAGTCAAAGTGCCAACCGAAGCTCCCAAAAGGTCCAGCAGAAGTGCCTAACCGATGCTCCTCAAGTATAAGGTCCTACCCGAACCAAGCTCATTTTGTCTTAAACTCTCACTAGCTCTTAAAAGATCTAAAGACAATCTTTAGGAATAACTGATATGATGTTTGTAATGATGAATCTGTCAAGTCTGTTAGCCTAAATTGTAGGGTGGTTGACTCATTGTCAATATATTAAATGCATAGTAGACTAGTGATGTGATGCTTGGATCTGGAAGATGAAGCCACATATTTCTTCATCCAACGGTCTCCACTTCAACTAGAGCTCTATAAATACCTATTCTTGTATCATTATAAAGGACCTTTTGGGGAGGAGAAAAACATGCATACAAACTATATGTGCTTAACAAAATATTCTCTCTTTAAATATACATTTATTTGGAGATCTTTCATCTTGTTCTTACAAATATTAATAAGTCTTTATCTTGATTAATATTTTATAAAATATCATCTATTATCTTCTTGACACGATAATCACCTGTTGGTATTTCGATTCGCCTATTTTACCGTCTCCGGCCGAATCTCGCCGTATTTCGTCCACGTGTTGCGAGTCCGATATCAATATTTGTTGGCAATATTTGTTGGGGTCAACAGTTTCATTTCGATTTGTTGGGCTCTTTTAAATTATATGTTTGCAGCAATTAGAATAGCATAATTTATTTTTATGTTTTCGATTTGTTATTTGAAGGTATTCATTAGATAATTTTCTCGTATAGTTCATAGTTTAGCCCATACATCTTATTGTTAGAGTAAGCAACAATATTACTTTTTATGATAACAAGGATTGTATCAAGGATTATGCTACTTTGCCCAAATTAAATTATAAAAGGGGGGTGCCCAAGTGATGTGGCACCCCTCCTATTGGAAGAGGCGACTGCTGGGCCAGTCGAGACTAGCTGCCTCGACCAATGGAGGGCGCCACATTACTTGGACACCCCTTTTTGTAACCCAACTTGAGTTGTGTAACATAGTCATTCTATCAAATTCTTTCTACTACAGTTGTGCCTTGCAAGTTTTGAAGTTATTGGGATTTTAGATTTAAATTGTTTGATTTTTTTATTGCTAAATTGTGATTTTAAATTGAATCAAATAGGAAAAATGTGGTTTGATTTGAAAAATAAAAAAATTTCAAATTATTTTAAGTAGTTTGGTTTTATAATTTTTCACAAATCATCCAAGTTAAATCGTATTCATCCCTAAGTAGACTATGTAGTACAGAAAATAATAATTTAATTTTTGGATTAATTTATATGTACAAAATCTCTCACTCATACTCACATGACATGCGGGTTTCGGATGATTAAAATAATCTGAAAATGTGGTTTCCACCTCCTATTGTGAGTAGTGAGTAAGAAAATTTATAGAAAAGTGTGAGTAAGTGTAGTATTGTCCTTAATTTTTTTCTCCTAGCATAGGATAACAGTTTACAATATATCAAACATGACATTATTTCTCTCTCTTTTTTTAAATTTTTTATTTGTAATGTCGAGTTCAATATCTTGAACATTTTAATCACATGTGAAAATCACCAATATTCTTACTTCAACCTTTATTTGAGCCCCATTATTCAATAATGCATTTTACTCCAAATTCATTTTCAAACATAAATTCTCTTAATAAAATAATATTACACGTAAATTTAAAACTTTTTCTTATTTTTTAATCACACATTTTCCAAAAATTTACTATTTTAAAATTTATTTTACAAAATAATGAGACTCAAACAAGGGTGTAATTTTCTTTCTCTTTTTTTTTTTCAATATTTTTTTTATTGGCAAATCTCAATTCAAAGTTTCAAATGCATTAAGCAATAGTCAAAACAAATAGAAACTGAGCAAGAATCCTCCTTTGCTTGTTTGGTGGATATTAAAATTCAATTTTAATTAAAAATATAACCATTAAACTGGACTTTCATCTCACGCATGGGATTTACTAATGACTAATTTTTCAATTAAAATCTCCTCCAAACAAACTGTGAATGCAGCCGATACCCCTACTTATACAGTTTGCCTTTTTTTAATGTTTCTTTGTTGTGTCCAAATCCTAAAATTGACTTGTCATCCAAACAAAGTAGCTTTAGCCTTCGCAGATTCAACAAGCCCAAAAGCTGTGACCATTCTTATGGCTATGCTACCAAATTTTCTTGTCCATATTTTTTTTTCCTTTTCTTTTGTCTGTGTATATTTGTTTTGGCGTCCCGCTTTTGGAATAAATGAAACGTGGTGAAATTTTTTTAAACATGTCATTCTCAATTGTCTGGATTTAAATAATTAACGGTCAATAATAGCACAATTAGAAGAGTTGTAAAGAAGACAAAGTTATGCTTAATACAACACGTCTATTTAGATGGGTACTAAGACCATCTCCAACGCTGTACTAAAATTTGCACAACACGTCTATTTTGCACCAAATTAAAATTCATTTCCAACTATTAAATCAAAACTTACACCAAATGAACAATGTTTAATAATTTTATTCTCTTAACAAATTATTTATATGAAATACTATTTATTTATTTTATAAATACATAAATTACTAAATAAATAATTATGTTAAATTAAGGAAAAGATTAAATTCATTAATAAATATAAAAATATAATGCATTTAATAAAAACACTACAAAAATGAAAAATATTAAATCATGTCATTGAAAAGTAATGCAATGCATTTCAAATTCGATATTATGATATTACGAAGTCGAAATATCACTGCCATTTAATTCTCGGAATTCGTATATATATATATATATATATATATATATATATATATATATATTGTATTATTATTTTAATTAATTCATTGTTATTATTTTTTACATTTAAAATTTATTTTAAATGTAAATAATAATAATAATAATGATAATGATAAAAAATATTGTATTAAAAAAATACATAACACAAATGACATAAATAACTTCCATCAATTGCTTTGATAAATGAAAAAAAAAAGGGGTAAATTTGATTTTGTTGTTATATAAATGTGTTGTTCAAATATTTTAAAAGAGAATTGATGAAATGTGGTTGAAAGAAAAAGAAAAAAGGGAAAAGAAAAGAAAAAAAAAAGAGAAAAACAAAACTGGCGCAAAATGCCTTATGCGATTGCATAGGCCATTGAGGCTTGCGACCGCATGGCTTCGTCAGAGACCTCTGATGGTAGTTGTGTCATAACTATGCGGTTGCATAGACCAAAAATATGGTTGTTAGACAGTTTTTTTCAGAATATGTTTAATACCTTTTCAACCCCAACTTCCATCTTTTAAGAAAAGTTGGCACCCATACGAAAGTGTATGAATGAATTCTATAAATAGAGATAGAATTCATGGTTTAATAACATTAAATTCTCTATTATACTTTGATATCTTCATCTCCAAACTCTCTCAAAATTCACTTAGAATTATTTCATAATTCTCTTATTGTTCCTTATTTGTGGGTTTCAAAAGTGCTATTTGCAACCCGGTTTCTTGACTTGAAATTCGCTAAAACTATTTGTGTGTTGATCCTTTAGCATTCTCATTACCGAAAGGACGCAAATAAAGTTTTTAGGATAACATTCTTTACGATTCAAGTCTTCTCCATCTCTTTATATCAATTTCATTTTTGTATCCATTTGGAGGATTTATTATCTACTTCGACGAAAATTCAACAACAATCTAAATTTTTTTATCTTGTGTAATGGCAACTGAAGGAGATACAATCATGACTACAATCAAACTTATGAATCAAGATTTGGTAAGGCTAGACCGGTTTGATGAATCAAACTTTACAAGGTGGCAAGACAAGATTAAATTCTGTTAACGACGCTCAAAATCTTCTACATACTTGATCCAAAATTGGAAGATTTTCTCGAACCATCTAACAAAGACTCTGAACAATCAAGGGTGGACAGGAAGAAGCGTGAAGAAGATGAACTCATATGCTGTGGCCATATTTTGAATGCATTGTCGGATCGTCTTTATGACTTATACACTAACACAACTTCTGCAAAAGAAATCTGGAATGCACTCGAGTATAAGTATAAGGCTGAAGAGGAAGGTACTAAAAAGTTCTTAATATCGAAGTACTTTGATTTTCAATTTTTAGATAACATTCCCCTATTGTCCCAAGTACATGAATTATAAGTCATTGTCAATAAGTTGAAAGCGGTGAAGATAGAACTTTCGGAATCATTCCAAGTAGGAGCAATTATTGCTAAATTACCTACTACTTAGAGAGGATATATGAAGAAAATTCTTCATAGCTCCGAAAACTTTTCATTGGAGCAAGTTCAAAAACATTTCAGAATTGAGGAAAAGTCAAGGGTAAGAGATGTGAATGCAAATTCTCATGTTGGCACCTCTAAGGCCAACATCATGGAGAACAACAAAGTCATCAAAGTAAACAAAAGAAAGTTTACTAAAGACAACAACAAATTCAAAAAGAAGCCCAAGGGAGAATGCTTTGTATGTGAAAAAATTGGTCACTTTGCGAAAAATTGTCGACATAGAAAACAAAACAAAATTGGAGGCAAGGTGAATTCCATTGACAAAGATGAAATAGTTGCTACTATAAGCGAAGTAAATGCCTTCAAAGGAAAAATTTCGAGATGGTGGTATGACACATGCGCTACCATTCATGTTTGTTATGACAAGTCTCTTTACAAGACATATTAAGATAATGATGATGGTCAACAAATTCAAATAGAAAATGAGAATTGCTCAAAGGTCATAGGCAAAGAGAATGTGGAATTAAAATTTTTAGATCAATTTGTTCATAAAATAGTAGATTTATATATAAACTAAAAATAGATTTACTTTAAAAAATTTGAATTACGTACACGAACATAAATTCTAGTAAAATGAGAATTATAGAAATTGAGTTCCTCTTAAATACATGAACATGAACTTTATTGATATTAAAATAAGTTCCACTTGATGTTAATAAAGTACAACAAATTTTGGAATGTACCACATGAATCTAAGTTAATTGAGAATTAAAGAAATTGAGCTTCACTTAATGGAAATAAAGTTGAACGAATTTTGAAATGCACTTTCACAGTAATAGATACGAAAATTGACGAAATCATTCATGATAATAATTTATGTAAATAGGGATTTTATTTGATATTAGAAATCGATATAGGATTTTTGGATTGGACAATATAGAGTTTTTGAAATTGTTCTTTAATTACCTAGCTGCCATTTTTTTTTATAGATTATACGGTGTCCGCTTCAAACTGATATGAAATCAAATACTAAAATTTTAATGATGTGGCAAATTTGTTTTAAATATAATGTAAACTTTCTCATATTAAATTATAATTTCGTTAAAAATCATAAAATAACTATGTGCTTAGTGTCAATGTTTCAAAAAGAAATAATACGTGTCTCTCTAATCTAAATTAATATTCAATCTTCTATTTTTTTTTCTTGCTTGGATGGCTACTTTCATTAATCTCCTTTGCATTCACCTCGTAAACTTCTTCAACAATCAATTTCTTTTGTGCTATTTTTTCTCTTTTCTTCACATCCATCTTTACCAAGAATTTGAATTCTTTATCATTGACAGCATTAACTTCTTGTAATATTCACACAAATCCTTTTTGTTGGTCCGAGGAGAATATACCGAAATATGTTTTACAAAGATGAGTTAATTGCCTAATTTTATCTGCCTCTAGGTAAACTCTTGCACCGCACCCATTACATATTTCACACCGTGGATTGTTCTTATTTTGAGTATTTAGAATCTTGCCTGTGAAAGCACTATACATTTTAGTCACACTATTTGTAACAATGTCATCTAATTTTATAATACTGGCATCCATCATCCTCTTTATGGGCCCCAAAAGCTCGTACAGTCGTCCACCACATAACAATTTTTTAGTATCGTAAACAAAAGACAAAATAAATAATCTTCCAACTATTTGGAAATTTGCCTAGACATAGTAGTAATGTAAGAGTCTGTTTGGTATTGATTTGAGAAACAATTCTCAATCAATTCTCATTTTCAACTAGGGATGGCAATTTGAACCGTTAAAACCGAAAACCGCGGTTAACCGAACCGAATGGGGCGAAAAAAACCGAACCGATGGTGCAATGGGGCGGTTATGGTTTTGATTTTCATGAACCGATTCGAGGTGGTGCGGGTATGGTATTTAGTGATGGTGCCCCGAACCGAACCGATAACCCGAAAAATTAAAAAAAAATAAAAAAAATTAATTGGGCCTTCCATTATTATTTCCCAAATTCTGGCCCAATTAATATATTAATAACCAGGCAACATTCTGGCCCAGTAAACCAAACCAGCCCAACAGCCCTTAACCTAATAAGTCTAATCGTACAGATTTGGAAACTCATTTTATCAAAATTGGAAACCGTCTAGCAAAAGTACGAAACACTCTCGTCATTTTTAAAACCCTTGTTGGATCTCTACTTTGAGTTTTTGCTTCAACAGCCACACTGCTTCTCTCTCTCTCTCTCTCTCTCTCTCTCTCTCTCTCTCTGAATATGTACATGTACGCCTCCATCGGCTCCTCCATCACCGTCGTGGTGTAGGGTTTTCTAGAGCTGAATTTTCGTTCTTCGCCACTCCCCATAACCTTACGCCGTTCTTTCGCCGGTTTCGTTGATTAATCCGCTGCCACTCCCCAAACCCCAGACCTAAATCTCTCTCTCCCTATTTTAACTCTCTTTTTTCAGTAATAATAGCATTGGTAATACTAATGCTCGGGATTTCTGGTAATTCTATAGTTTGGTTGCTTCTTTAATTTTTTTTTTTAATAAGATAAATTCGATATTATAGACTTATAGCTCGCCCTTTGTTTATGTTGATTGTATTACTGGTTTTCATAAACAGGATATATCCTTTGTAAATGTTTGCATTAATGAGAAGAAATAGATGGGGAAAAAACAAATTTCAACTATGGAATTGTTACGAGCTTATTTTTCATATTTTAGAACCGGCTCTGTCCTGCTGTATTTTTCACTATTTTTGTTTTCTTCTCTGGACAAGACATTGTAACTAATGATGAGGAAGATTGATGTGACTCTGTTTGCGCAATTTATGACAACAATGGATCACTTTTCTGATATGTTTGTATTGTGCTTACATGTCATCTCTTTAAATAGTTACTTCTTCTCTTATATTTCAGAGTACACTTGTATATTCTATACTGCTTCATTAGCATTGTTGTCCATTGTAAGATTATGTTTGCTTGGAGGTATGCGTGTACCTATTTTTCGTTGTTGGATTGACTATAAAAAATATAAATTATCATAAATATTCATGATAGCTAAGTTCAAATTTTGCATTTGAAAGTTGGGATATTGTTTGCATTTTCATTTGAGTTATTGTTTGCTAAATTGGTTTAGTATTATGTTTTTGTTTTTATTGACTTTTTTTTATAATTTTTTTTTTCCAGTTTCACTATTGAACTTATAAAAAATAATTTATTTTCGTGGTTATTAACCGAACCGAACCGAACCGAACCGAGATAAAAATCGAACCGAACCGAACCGACTTAAGTGGTTATGGTGCGGTTATGGTATGACAAAAAATTTGGTGGTGCGGTTATGGTTTTGGCCGAACCGACCCATAACCGAACCGTTGCCATCACTATTTTCAACTATACATTTTTCAATAAAATAATATCTTTCATCACATCAATAACTTTTCCTCATTTTTCAACCACACATTTCCCATCATATCACTATTCAAAAATTAATTCTTACCCCAAAAATCACTCCCACACCCTCTAAATATAATCATGACAACTGAATAAATCATGCTCACCTATTTTTAATAGCGTTAGTTTCTTCAAGTTGTAGATTGATCTCAATGACACTAATATTTGAAATGGAGATGTTTAGCTCATATGTTCAATAGATATTAGTAAGAACATGTCATAGATTAGTGTTGTCGATTTTATATTTCACAAGTGTACGGATTGTAACAAATAATAAAGTAAACTTAAGTTCAGATATCGTTTTCGCGAGGACTACTATTTAACAATTGGTTCAATTATTCCCAACTTTGATTTGATCGAAAACAAATAAAGAAATAGATGTTGTGATTTTTAATGTAACTATTTGAAAATATGTAGATGTACACAAATATTTATTTAGAATTTAAATAATGAATGAATATTAGGGCAAAACAATTTCACACATTAATGACCTTTAAGTCTCAATTCAAGATTCAAAAGTTTAATGTAGTGTTCGGCCAAATTCTTCTATTGTATTCAATTTACTCTTCACGAGTTCTTATTGAGCCTATCTAACTAATTCAATTACATATCTCTATACGAATCAACTTTAGTTAAATGAAATTCTAGTTCTAAGAATTCATATAACAACCGCAATAATCAGTATAAGTATCTCTACACGTTATACTAATTTACCGAATTTTAATATTTGGTCTAAATCTAAAACTCACCTTTCGATTCGTAATAGATTCACGAAGTCATTGAATAATTGGTCAAAGAATTCAAAGCATCGAGTACATAATTAAAATCAACACACATGTATTTAAAGAACTTGAATCTTAAATAAAAGAAATAAAGGGTTTGAAAAGATTATATTGTTTGCATAATATGAATTTAACTACTCATGATAGTAGAAGAACTAAAAAAATTTGCATTGAGTACATCACTGAATTTTGAATTAAGATGTAGAAAAGATGATGAATCTTGCACCAAGTTCGTCTTCTCGTTCCAAATCTTGATTTCAAACCCCTGAATTGTTATTTTTTTTCTTGAATTCGCTCTCTAATTCTCAAGTTGTGTTTTCTATCCCTCAATGTGTGGAATCCTCTCAAAAGTGTCAAAAATTTGTATTTATATTCATCTCTACGTTTTGTGGTTGTTGTAAGGTTTTTATGGACTTTAAAAATGATCAAATCATGCCCTACATGCGCCCAAGTGGTGCCTTGGCGCCATAGGAGTGGTGTTACGACACCGCATCTCTCCGGCGCCACCTTTCTGGGTGAAAATTTGTCTACGATTTGTTTAGTATTTTTATCTTAAATTTCTCTCCTGATATTCGATTGAGGTGATTCAAATTGGACTGAAAAGATAACTCAAAGGGCTACAACGTTTCTTCAGATATCATTTTCCAATTCGAATGTTTGCTATGTCAAAAATGGATTTAAATCTTAAGCTAAAAATCTGGTGCGGTTGAAAATTGATTTGTGAAAATGTTTTGGTCATATTTGATATTTCATTCCTTTTGAGTTCTAATTGTATCCAATTGACTCTGAGCATTCTAGAATCTTCATCATGAGGTTCGACACAACTTTTTGAGTATTTACAATTGAGTCTCCAAACTTTGGATCTTGTTATTATTTTGCTAATTTTCGCTTATTTCTTTCAATTCCACTTCCATCCATCAAGTTTCACCTAATAAATGAAATATACAATAAATTAGACTATAATTGTTCAAAAGAATTATTAAATATCTATATCTTTAAGTCCAAATAAGTGTACAAAATACACTTATCAATTATTGATTTAATCATAGAATTCGTTTTAGCATGATAATTTTTTTTTTTTTGCAAAGTATGACCATTGTAGTAGCTTGCTTTCACATTCAAAGATGCAATAATTGGCATGTCATGAACAATATCTTCTACAATTTTTCCTTTGTTGTCTACCAAATATCCTCACAAATATAATTTCATTGTATTACACATGTATTAAGAACAAAAATGTTGAGTGAAATATATTATAAAGTTTATCTTTGCTTTATTTGATAAAAAAAACACTTCTTTGATTTTATGGATCATGTTTACCCAGCGGTCTAGGTGAATCACTTCCTGTTTCTTCATTGTTCTTTAACTTGGTCTCTTAATGTTGATGATGAGTGTATGTTTTACTTTGATTACCAACCCTATAATATCTAATAACAAAGAGAAAAAAATTGAACAAAAAATAATTCATTGGATAGCGAACAACCTTAGATATCATGGATTTCTACACTACTCCTTTCTCTAGCGTGATGTATAGATTTGTTAGATTTCAATAAATAACTATAAATAAAATAGGAGCTAATTATAAAATGTAGGTATAGGTTATAGAATTTTGGAGCTAAGACTTAGTAAGACTCTCCGAACATAATTATAAACTATGCATTTGACTGAAAACTATAATTATGAATCATGATATCTCAGCTAGCGAAATTAGGTGCTATATTGAATTGAAGAAAAGAGTTTGATATCTTTTTGCATATATGTTCAGTAATCTTTTCTACCTCCATTGCAGTTGTGAAAGACAATTCGATTTCATTGTTCACATTTCGATCCCATTGACATCTTACGTTGCCATTTCGTATAATGTAAGATTTTCCCTTTTCAATTACAACATCAATTTTTTCAATTGCATCATTGAATAACATGGATTGAATTTTATATCCATATAGAGAAATCAAATACTATGTCACTTCAAATGTATAATGTAATTACGAAATAAATAGTCATTGTAGTAGACGTATTACCTCTTTGTCAATTAGAATGAGCTTCAAAATATCAAATTTTCCAGCATTGTTAGAATAAGATTCAACCAAACCCTTTCGAACTACCATCACTTTAATGGACCATTCATTTTAATAAGCCGATAAGTCCCTTATAGCCCCCATTTGGCCCCCATTATTTCAAATTTTAATGGATGAAATATTATTTTTTAAAGAATGAATGATTGAAATAGAAGAAAAAGTTTTAAATTTAAATGTAATATTATTTTATGAAATATTGTGTTGTTGAAAATAGAAGAAAAAAAAATATATAATTTAATACGTCAAAGTAAGTCATTTACAACTAACTTTGATGCACTTATTACGGGATGTCAAATGAAATCGAAATATTATATTCTTAATACCAATATGAAATGCCCATGATCTAGTTTTTTGCTTGTTAATGGCGTACAAAACGACCAACCATAGCAAAAGTTACGACGCATCAAAGTAAGTTGTTCCAAACTAGTATTTTGAGAATTAGATAACATGCTAACTTTCAAAATTCGCCAATAATCGTATACTATTCGAATCCACAAATTTGCTGATAGCATTTAGAAGTTCATTTCGAGAACTATATCGTAGTCGTATTGAATGGTTCAAATAGATATCGAAAATAGTTAAATATGCGTCAAACATACATCTTAAAATAGACGTTTAACTCTTTTTTCTTTAAAAAAAATCAATTATTTCATTAATCTTTATTATTTTTGCACAATAAAATTTACATCATTTTATTAGGAGATTTTACATGGAATATGATGTCAAAAAATTTAGGACCGTTACGAATTAAATATAATTTGAATTACTTTTGCATTAAATTTAAATTTTATTTACTTCCTAGATTACATGTAAATTTTATTTCAATTCGTTTACTTCCTACATTCAATTTGATTTACTCGCCGTTAGATCAATATCTGTCAATAAAATGGTAAACAAAATTAAACAAGTAGCAAAATTTATTTTATAATATTGATAATGGTATAAATATAAGACATTTTCAAAATATCAAAATGCATATTAGTTTATTTTAATTAATATTATATTATTATTATTTTAAATTACACTTTAATTTTTTACCTCATAACATAAAAAAGTCTGGGCCGCCCCTGCCATGACGTGGGGCCAATTTGGCTAAAACTTCTCCATTTATGTGTTCGAAAGAAAAGCAAAATATTTGATGATTGAAATAAAATAGCAATTAATTTGTGAAAATAATTTAAATAGCTGAGGAAGTCAATTAGAATATTCCTTCATTTACCATTTTGATCTAGATATGATAGAAATGCAAACCCCGAAAATAAATGTTAATTATTATTATTATTATTATTATTATTATATAGTGAAATATATACGTGTATTAGAATTACAACTAAATGCATAAATAAAGATGAATGGAAAATACTATAAATGAATTAGCGTGAATGTTAATTAATTTAGAATTAATACCAAGAAATAGATACGTGACAATAAATGTTAAATAATTTATACTAAATGAATATAATTTAATTAATTAATTTTCAATTAAGTGAAATTGGATGTTAATTAACATACATGAACATGAATAATGAACCGTATTCTTAAATTTGAAATTCAAATTAACTTATAGTTAGAATTAATAACACTAAAATGCATAAATAAAGATGAATACTAATTAAATGAATGTAAATATTAATTAATTGAGAATTAATGACAGAGAATACATACATGATTAAAGATTTGTAGTATTTATTATAGTTTGTAATTAATTGGGTTTCATGTGGTGGAAGCACACAAGTGCGTTAGCATGTAAATCTATCAAATCCGTTAGCATGTTTTTTTTATATTGAATTTACAATTCGTATATTCAATAAAAACTGGAAATTTATTATTGAATTTACAATCCATTGAATCAGAATGTGCGCCATTAGTAATTCAACGAAAACTAGAAATTTATTATGAAAACTGGAAATTTATTGAATTCAAGTCTACGATCTTTAGGTATATAATCGCAGATGTTATTTCACCCGATTAAGAGTAACAAAAACACGATTCAGACTTGCAAAAAAGGCAAGTTTTGAAAAATAATGATTTACTAAGTCGAATCATCGATAAGGTTAAAGCATATCTATCCCTAAGTTCACATATTCTGTTTATCATGCTGGGGGGAATGATAAAAATGAAAGTTTTACTACTAAGAGTGGTTAGTCGATTTGGACTTTTAATCCAAATTAATTTTTTTAAAAAAAAAATTGTCCAAGTTTCAGGTTCACTTAAATTACAAGAACTAAAATAACTAAATAACTTTATATTATAAGAATTATTGACTAACAAATAAAATCAGATTAATAGAGACAAGTCAATGAAAATCTTAAGCTTTTTATTTTTTATTTATTTTTATGCATTATGTAGTTTGCCTGTCTAAGTAAAAAAAGACTAAAAAGGGTTCGTTTGATAGAAAGATGGAAAATGGATGGCAAATAAAATGTTTGGCAGAGAAGTGATTTGCCTAGAATTTATTTTAGAGGGAAGTGATTTAATGGTGTTTGATTGGTATAATTTTTCATTTAATTCGTTTGGTTTTGTTTTTCATGGAAATGGTTACTTTTTGAGATAATTTTTTTACAATCTATATTAAAATTTGTTTGGATTGTCAAAAAGTAAAAAAAAAAATTAAAAAAAATATTTTCATAAAATTTTTATGTTCGTTTGACTTCGTTTTTCATGCAAATTGTCAATTAAATGGATACATTTTTTTACCATTGAATTTAGAATATGTTTCCATTAAAAAAAAAAAAAAAACGCCAACAAGGTGGAAAATAATTTCCCACAAAAATCATAAGAAAATATTTTCCTACTTTTGTGCTTCAAGGGATTGTATATTAGAAATTGGTGGCAAACATTTTCCAGGGCAAATTTCGCGTATCAAACAGCCAAAAGTAGGAACTAGGAAAATATTTTCCTAGTTCCATGGCAAATATCGCGTATCAAACGCGCCCTAAATATAACATAATGAACTTGTGAAATGAAATTTTCAATACTATTACTTACCGACAACATTAGAGATTAAAGGGAATCGATATATAGTTATGAGATTATGACTTTTTTTTTTTTTTTTTTTTTTAAAAAAAAAAAAAAGGTAAATATGTAAATAAGTTGGGTTGATTCGTTTAACCAACGGTGAGACTTCAAACCATAATCGAACCAACTCACTACGATTTTGTTTAAAATAAAACCAAATAAAACCAAACCAAACCAATTACTTATGTTAAACCGACCCAAATCGACGTGAATCGGTTCGATTTGATTGGTTTTTCGATTTTTTTTACCTAGACCTAATTAATAGCATTAATTAGAGTATGTAAGCGAATCTCATAGATTGACTGCTTTTCGATTTCAGAGAAAATGGGATATCGTTATTAATAGAACAGAAATGCTATTTGTACAATATTTAATGCTGTACAAATATACAGCCAATGTGGAGCCCCCTCATGTGAGGGGGCTGTAAGTCTTGCTGTACACAAAAGTGTACAGCAAGCAAGGCTCTTAATAGAATTCATTAGAGCATGCTATTTCCTTGCATTATGTGGATTACGTGGGGTGGGATTACGTGGGGGGGGGGGGGGGGAATAGAAAGTTTTGAAAGGCAATCACCTCAACCTTCACAATCATGCATGTAGATTTGGAAGGTGGTTGATGACGTTCATCATGCTTTCTCAATGAAGGGTGTATGTCTTCAATCTCTGAAGAAAGCAAACTAATCAATTGGATTTTTACTCCCGCAGGTAAAATCAAACTCAATACAAATAGATGCTCTGAAGAAAGTCTAGCTTCATAAAAAATTGGAAGTCATATCAAGGATGACCAAAGAAAATGAATGTTAGATTTTATGGGGAGCTTATGACATATTGCGAACCTAATAGTAGAATTGTGGGCTATTTTCAGAGGCCTATCGATCATTTGTACATGTTGAAGAAATTGCTCGAGACATATTTGACAAAGGTAATATTCTCGGTGCAAGAGACTCTGATGTGATCCCGGTTGGGGAATCGCATGGAACTCGCGGAATGAATTGGAAAACGTTGAAAAAGTCCAAATTCAGGTTTGTAGACGATAGGATCTTGACCCGAGCCTCACGACTCAAGAACTTAAGGTATATTAACCTTAAATCCGTTGAAGTGCAGAAACTAGAACCCCGATTTGCGAACGCTACAAAGGTAGTCCAATCCTTTGATAAGTTCTGATTTGAACGCCACAAATATTAACACGAAATATTTGATAAGTTCATTTTTCATGGAAGATCCATTGGAGAGAAAACTCAACTTTTTATTATCATCAAAACTTCACTTACAATGAAATAAAATTCCTATTTATATGGAAACTATGAAAAGCCCTAAAAGCACGAAATATCAAGAGTCCAAAAATAATAAAACTTGTCAAAATAAGAAATATAATGAAATTTGAAAATTCGTGAAAAACAAACAACTCGTCTCAGAATTTGTCTATGCGGCCACATAGTTAAAACATATGCGGTCGCATAGAAGGAAATTTCGCTGCTGGGAGAGCTTCTGTTGATGATGATGCGACCGCATGGTATTACATCTATGCGGTCGCATAGATGCCCATTTTCCTTCCGTTTTCGACCGCTTCTAACATGTTGATTCCCTTCAATTCGGACCTCGACCCCTTCACCAAAACTTGTACCTTGGCTTGTCAACTTCAACCTCTTGGACTCCAAAGCTCGACCAAGTGATTGCCTATCCCATATCACATCAGACTCAAATTACAAGAAATTTTAACAGAGCTCTACTCGAGCATTGTTAATTCACGCTTTTACTCAATATTGAAATTTTGCACAATTTAAGATAGGGAAACATTTGCACAGATCATCTTACAAACATTGGAGAAAGAATATTAGTCTCTAGTGTTTGTAGTATTATAACATTAGTTTAAGTGATATTATGCGATATGTTTAATGAAATGTGAAATTGAATAACTCATTTAGTCCCTGTTTGATTCTCAATTTTTGAAAAAAAAAAAATACATTCTTAAACAGTGATTTGACATCATTTCAACCACACATTCTTGAATAAAATAATATTATACGCAAATTCAATTTTTTTCTTATTTTTTAACCACACATTTTTTATCAATACACTATTCAAAAATGCATTCTTATGAAAAGAATGTGGCTCGAACGGAGTCTTAATTCTATATGTTATTTAATATCATATTATTATCACATAAATTGATTTTTTTAACATCAGTAATATTAAATATCATTCTCTTTTAAAAAAAAGCACGACAAATTAGTTGTCTTCTTTTGATGGATTTGGAAGGAATCTACTTTACATTGACTTGTATTAATTGTTTCTCTTTTTAGAGGATGTTTGTTGATAATTAAAATTAAAATTTTCTTTTAATAGATTGTGGTAGAAATTTTTGAAATGTGTGGATGAAAAATTGTGGGATTCATAAAAAATGTAGTTAATATTGATTGTTTAACTTTAATTTAGATTAAAATCAGATGATTTTAATCTAACCAAACAGGCCTTAATTGTTTATTTCGACTAACAAAAAAATAACAATAAAAAATAGACTAATAACAACTTTCTAGAGCTCAACTGGGCTCGGGCCTGACTCGGTTCATTTAACGGGTGGCAGGCAGGGTTACCTCAAAACCGTCATTGCTCTAAAATTAATTAAACCCTAAAAATCTGAACCCTAATCTCCCTTCACCGGCAACGGCTGCGACCACTGGTGGCGGTGGGGGAAAAACTACTGGGACTCACACATATAGTTCGAAAACTCAGTTCACATAATATTAGTTGCAAAACTAAATAGTAAATTCTCTTGTATCATCATTTTAGTATTGAAATTAGAAGGAAAAAAATTCGAGAAACAATTGATGGCGGACATGGACCTGGACGACCTGTTGGTTGTCCCGACGCAGGGCCCATCTCGACCCGCCCGGTTCGCCCCCAAGGGCTCCAAGTTCAAACCCAAACCGAAAATCGAACCATCTGATTCCACTGTCTCTACTAAAAAGGAGGAACTCGATGCCAGACCCGAATATGAGAAAAACGAGGTGGAAATGGATTTTGAAGTTGAAGTGAAGCCGGACGAAGAAATTGAAAATGAAATTAAAGAAAAGATGATCGATGATTTAATGGAAACAGAAGAAGCGGAAGGTGAAGCTCCAGATGACGTTGTTCGAGAAATTGATGTGTATTTCGCTCCTTCTATTGATCCTAATACTAGGGTAATCAAGCTTCGGTTTTTATTATTCAGTGAAGAGGCCATTTTCATTTTTATTTTAAATAAATTTTCATACTATTAATGTTTATTTTTGTACTTCTAGTTGTATGTGTTGCAATATCCATTGAGGCCAGTGTGGCGGCCATATGAATTAGAGGACAGATGTGAAGAGGTACGCATTAAAAATCATGTTTGGTGTTTTTGTCTCATGATTAAAGAATCTGCATTTGGCTAATTGACAATTTAGAAATTATGAGAATTTGTGGTTGATTATTCAGGTAAGGGTGAAGCCAGCAAGTTCAGAATTTGAAGTTGATTTGGCAGTTAATTTCGATTCCGATAACTATGATCGTGATGCTGATCCTAAAGTTCAGATAATGAAGCAGGTTTGAATTCCCCTCCTTGTTATATGCATTTATATTATCTGACTATTATATGCATTGGAGTCCATGAAGCGATGATGCTTTGCTTTAAGGATGGAAAGCCCACTCAACCTAAAATTGGGGAGAGTTGAACTTTAACCAGACAATTAGAACAGCATCTTAACGATGGCAGGTGCTCAGATGAATTCATGGATTCTCTGTTTGAAACAAATTTTTGACAATACTTACGCCCTATTGTTTTCTGTACTATCTTTTTTTGTAATTCTGTGAATGAGTTATTTTACTCATTGCTTTATTAAAGGAGAAAAAATATGCTTCATCATTTTTTTTTTTGTAATCTCTTGGTAGACTCTTGCTTCATCATGGAAACCACCTCGCACAAGTGGGTATGCTGTTGGGGTTCTAAGAGGAAATAAGGCATGTTCTATGATCCCTGAGTACTCACTTCCTTTCCATTTCTAATTCTAATCGTACAGCAATAATCCTCTGTTAAGGTTGCTTTCCAAGTCTGACTGATTTTAAGCTCTTACAACTCCTCTCTTTCATTTCATGCAGTTGCACCTCAATCCTATTCATTCAGTAGTGCAGCTCCGACCATCAATGCAACATCTCAAGCCCAGGGATTCTAAAAATAAGAAGACTGAAATTGATAGTGTTGAAGGTGCTGTTAAGGTTGAAGAGCCCATGGAAGAAAAACGTTTGGAGGCATCAAGGAAGCAGGTTGTTTTTCCTTTTCTTGGCTTGCTTGTTGCTAAATTTATTTTTCGGTTTGTAACCCTTTCAGGCTCAATGATTCTTTCAATTAGATGCTAAGAGCAACTACTTTCTTGAATGAATGCATCACTTGTTCAGTTAAGAAAGCTCATTTCTATTTTTTTTTTTTGGAATATGTAGGTCTATGATGCACCGACATGGCCACGTGTGTCTGACATGATACGTGTCGGATATGTCGACATGTGATTTTTCAAAAAAGTACCAACACGACATGTCATCGACACGTTAATTAAATTTTTTAAAATTCTTCATTTATATAGTATAAATTTAATTTTATACTTATTATTGATTTTTCTTGTTGAAATTTTTTAAATATAAGTACTTATTTGTTATTTGCTAATAATTTTGAGTTAAAAATATACAATAGTTATAGTAAGAAAGAAAAATAATTATTGTAGAGTGTCCAGAAAGTGTCGGTATCGACATGAGTCAGACATATGTCGGACACGGATACGCTACCTTAGTTAGAGTGTTCGTGCTACAGAGATGTAGGCGAAAAGCTATCTAGGCCCTTGGAAGGCTGACCAGTCCATATTTGCACACCATATTTCCGTTAAAATATGCCTAGATAATATTTTTATAAAATTCAAGATATATCTGAAATGTGCTTATTGGAGTTGTATAAATGCCCATACCATTTCACATTCTTGCGTCAAGTTTACTTTACATGCATTAGTCTTTGGCTCTTTTCTGCTTATAAGTCTTTTTTTATTTTAATTTATATCCTGACGCAAATTACCTTTGCAGACCAAGCCATCAGGCCAGAACAAGGAAAGTGGAGAGGTATGCACTTTGTTCATCTGCTTGCCCAATTTGTACAACGATAATTGACTTCATGCTCTTGCTATTCCAATTAACCTAACTTAAAACAAATGAGAACACAACTCTTGTATTCATTTGGTTGTGTATTCTATAGACAGAGGATGAATAAATGACTTTACGGAGGGGATTTACGTCTCGATGTGTAGTTAAGCAGCTATTCAATTTTTAATATGCATTCCTTTATATGACTGTACGAGTTAAGTAAAAATAAATAAAAATGACGCTCTGTATAAAATGCTGAGATGGCCTTTCAATTTGTAACTAAAAGTTTTATTGTCTGTTAAAGAATAACAGTGATGTTTATCGTCACTTGGTTTTTTGCAAAGTGGCACTATTATATTATTTTGTTGCAGTAATGTCTGTAGATTAGTTATGGTGAGAAGGGAGAAGAGCTCATCAATAGAAGGCAGAATTAAACTAAGCTTTGTCTTTTTCCGAGGAATTGTAAACATATCTTGCCGAAGAGAGAGTATACATTGGAACATCACATCAGTGTCTATTATAGCCAGTTGTGTCCAATACATGACGATGTGCTGTCATAACAACCTCTAAAGTCTAGGCATATCTTCCAATGCCAGTGACAGTCTATTTAGACCTACTGATCTTACTATGCATTAAATTATGCTTGGATTTAACTGCATATAATGTTTCTTTAATATATTTGTTAATGACTTTACATGTTTGACAAGTTATTTGGTTATGAAATCAAGTTCCTGGAGGAGTATCAGAGTCTGATACATGTATAAATTTCTTTTCCCAAGTTTAGGCATTAAATGACATATTGTGAATTTAATTGTACTCATTTTCTTTGTTATTATGCTGTTAGAATGTTGTGGCCATTTGTGTGTTTTAGGGGGATGTAAAAGATCCTTCAATTGTTGCAAACTTTTCATCAATCTCCAAATTTTTTAATTACATGGATCTAATGATTTTATTGTGCCATTTCTAGTTTCAAAATTTTATTTATTTTTTTTCTTTTCCCCCATAAAGCAACAGGCTTGAGGCAAAGATCTATGAAATGGAGCTCCAATGTCTTTCATTCCTGCTAGTTTGACTTAACCATGGATTTTAAATATTAATTTTCCCCCACTCTTTTCTCTTTTTTTGTAGCATTGGGTTCCTCTCAAATACCATAATGCAAGGAGTGACATTGCAGATAGATATATACAAAAGATGGCGGCACAAGAAGGCTCTCCTATTAATTTTTCTTTGAGCTCGTATGCATTAAGATGCTGATACCTGCTATTTTCATCAATTTTCTACAATGATTACGGAAGCTCCTTTGAATTTTCTGTATTGGAATCTTATGTATTGGTATTAATTCAATTTTTTTTTCTTTTATTTTTAATTTGAAGGCATGATTATCTGAATAGATTGTGTCCAGGCACCTCTAATGAGAATTTCAGATCTAAAGTTCCTACAAAAAGGTATCTCGCTACCTGTTTGACAGAATTTATCTGCTGGTGATGAAAACTGTTTGTACACTAATGAGACATATTTTCAATCAAAAGATATATTTTGAAGTGTTTCAGATACGCTAGAAAATTCGATTTGTCGTTCATCTAGTTTCTAGTAATTTATTTGCTACATTCTTGAACGTTTAAAGTTTGTTCTCCGTTGATTGTTATATTACTATTCGCAAGCATTCCGAAGTAAACCTGTTTGTGAATGTATGGATGAGAAGAAAGTTGGAAAGTTCTCTAGGTACTTGAGTTGACTTTATATTCAGTTTCTCATGAATAGTGTTTTCATAAGTATTTTTTCTGCTCTTAACAGATTATTGATATCTAGAATCATAATTTTGCACAGATAATATCACTATATGGTAGTTTTGTTGCTTGTATGATAGTATTTCTCAGATTTCATGGACATTTTCATTTTATTGCTTCACCTCATTTCTTGAATTACTTTTTTAGTTGAACTTGTATCCTCGTGAAGTCAACTTCTCTTATTATCCATTTGCTACTGCCATAACAATTACCTTTTTGGATAATTGTTAACACGCCATTGCTTTTCCATAGGAACACATTGCATGATACTTGCAATCGTCTTTACACCTGTATATGAGTTATAGATCTTCATTTTGTAATGTGATGTTGTTTCAGGTTCTTGATGACTTTGCCACTAAAAGAACGATGTAAAACTTGGCTTCTTGAGGTCTGTTGCTACTTACTTTGATCTCAAAGCTGTATTCTATTCTTTTGTTCATTCCTTGCATGTATAACATGGATTAAACAGCAATTTCAGAATTTTCTTGCTATTGATGTATGAAGTTGATGGAACAGGGTTCTCCAATTCATCGATTTGATGCTCTAAAGCACCTAGCTCCAGATGAGTCTGTTGAAGAAGTTTTGGAAGTACTGCAGGAATATGCTCGATTAGTCCAAGGACTGTGGGTTCCAAAGAGTTCACTGGTATATGGAACAGATTCAGGAATTGAAGTTTTAGCCAGGGACTATGTTCTTCTTTTGTTTAGCAAGAATCCACTAGTTAACAACTCACAAATACCTCAACGTGCTCAACTTGCTAAAGCAATGAAAGATGTCCTAAATGTATTGGCTGTTGAGAGACCCTCATTTAGTGATTGGAAACTCAGAGAGCTTCCTGATTGGAGATTCATAAAACTCAATCCTACTGTTGCAAAGCATCAAGAAGAAGAATGGGAATCCTTGGAAAAGAAGATAAATGATCTTCTTTTTGGAGGAAGAAACGGACCTGGTACGAAGAATGCTTCAAAATCTAATGTCATAAACAATCCGGCCACATCAATGAGTTCCAGTAAAGTAGCTCTGAAAACTCCAAATGGGGCATCCTCAAGGACTCCAATGCCAGAAGAGACTCGAGAAGCTTTAATGAAGGCCCTCCAGAAACTTTTCAAAAGCATCAAGGTTTGCAGGTGAGATCACTTTATTACATCAAGCCCTTATTTTGAAATAGTAGTTATATGTGGTCATATTTTTAATTGAAGATAGTTATTGTCACTGCATTGACGTTTTGTTTCCTAAAACACTAGGTAACATTTATATTGCATGTTATTTGTTTAGTATTTGACGATTTTTTTCGCATGCAATAAGTGCTGCTGTGACTTTGACATCCATGGCCTTTTCTGGCCCTGGCTCATTAAAAAAAAGTGAGACATGGTATAGTAAGTAGAAGAGATGAGGAAGACGGGTGATGTGAATTAGTTCTCTGCTTGCACTTTGGACACTAGTAGGATTACATTTTTGCATTAACTGGGCTGGAGCAATTGACACGGTTTAACAAAATGCCAATGGACCATATTTAAACATTTTTTTGTTAATATTTTTGTATTATTTATATTCTCAATGAAAAGGTAAAGGGACTAGTTTGAATTTTCTTATTTAAACAAATTTATTTAAGCTAGTATGCCCTTTAATCTAGCAAACATAACTTCGCCCTCAGAGTGTTAGGGTTTTCCTGTGGCAGTTTAGTTTGATTTTCATTAGATGAAATTTTACTTGGCACTATGTATGCCAGTTTTCAACAAATCTGCCAGCGTTTGAGGGACTTGGCAGTTTCTGAGTCTGCCCGTTCAAGGGGATTTGCTAAAGAGGCAGTTGCTGCAGCAAACAGCATTGGTGCTTTTCCTGATGAGCTTCAGGCAATCATTAGTCAATTTGCATTTAATATTCATGGTGTCTATGTTCCGAAATCATCTCCAGATCATCCACAATATGATCCATTCAGGTTACGCCTGCCTTCATTTATTTTGGTTCTAGAACATTGATATTTTTCTTTTATCAAGTTCTCTCTATAGGAAATAATCACCATTTTGTATTGTTCATTATTGATTTGTGGTTCTTTCCCTTCCAGGAAGGTTGTCATTGATCTTCTTATTGCTGAAGGACCAAACGCAAAACTCAAAAAGGCTCCCATAGTCGAGGCTGCTAAGATGGAACTTAAGAGAGATATACCTCAGATTGAATATCAGAAGGTCAGAGTCAAGCTTACAAATTAATTATGACGAAATTGTAATTAGGTGTTGAGATCAAATACTCTCTCTCCTTGACACCATTGAGGTGAACTTACTATTTCCTGAAATTTTTTCAATTAGGTTTTGATTAATTTTTGAGGCCTTAAGAAAGCACAAACAAGATTGAGAATCTGAGAGTTTCACAGGAGATATAGAGGATTACCACTTTCAGTGTGTGTGGGGGGGGTGGGGGGGGGGGGGTGGTTGGGAGGGAGCCCTAATTGCCTTGCCCTTAATCTAGCATCTATCTTACCTGCCTATCATGACACTTCCAATGTTTTTCCTTCCTATGAAAGAGACTTTAGCATTTCTCAACCTTTGTCACTCACTTCTTTTAAATGAGCAGTAAGGACTTAATCTAGCATTATGCTCATGAGAAGAAGCTAAGCAATGGAATTATAAAGCAGAGAAATGTGTAGTGAATATACTTCAGAGAGCTGGTGATATGTGATTCGAGGAAAGATATATTATGCTCCTAGAAGTTTCCCCATGCATATGCTTTTAGAATTCCCTCAATAATTTAGAATACTCTAGTGACCACCCAGCAAATTTTTTTAATCTCGTGTGAATGTCTCAAGTCAGACCTCCTTGTGGGAAAAATATATATACACATGGTTTCCTAAGCACATAGTCCTCTAGTTTCTTATAAGCTTCCTATGCAGAACCTTAGTTGCTAGGATGAGAACGGGGATATTTTACCGGTCATGTCCCTTAACTGTCAACCTTGGTATGTTCCAGCACTTCAAGATAAATATTAATTGACCTACTGAGCCTCTTGTCCTCTTCCCTATTATCATTGATGGAAGCCTCGATGACTTATTTGTGAATAAATTGTTTGCTAATTTAGGTTATGTATTCCCTTATGATCTGCAGGTTTTACAGGAACTATGTGTATCACAAGGTTCTGCATGGGTCCTTAAAAGTGGTGATGGAAATCCACAAAAGTAAAGTTCATGCAACCAAATTCTATGTTAGTCTACGAGGTAAGAATGAGCGTATTGACTATGTATTACGATAAGTAAGAAAGTAGACACATCTCATCACATGACTTAATGTAAAATTGCTAAATAGCATGAAATTCTTGAGCTTTGTGTTCAAGAAAGAACTTATTCTGTTTACATAGATCATTGTGATCTGTTGTGGTTTGTCTGAATTTACCCTGAAGTGCCTTGGTACTTGAGTTAATGTGATGTCTGAGTTGTGCATTTTGAAAAGAGGATTAACATCGTTCCTTGAAGTTATATCAGTGCATAACATCATTTTAAATCACCCTTGAGTATTGCCTAATTGATCCTCATCACATATTGGAATTTGAAAAGTTAATAGGTCTGTTTAATGTAAACGCAGTAGTACATATACACAGAATAAGGAATGTGTGTTTACATATATGTATTTGTGTATAAACAACTATTAAGATGGCTGTGGTACAGAAGTCGTTTGTTGAAGATGGTAAGGAACCTGTTTCTTTGGAAGCAGCAAGGGATGTATTCTTGAGATCACGATTGGCTCTTAGAACATTCAACCTTCCGGTGGAACTATGATGATTTAAAATATACAAAGTATACCAAATACACTGGGGTCATTGTTCTGTAATTAGACACATTAATATATACCATCAGAAATAATATAATATTTTGTTAAATATGTATGATTTCATGCTGCTACAATGTATCCATTTGTTGTTATTAATTTTTTCCCCCCTTTGGGTGTGGGGACTGGTCAACGTTAGCATAAGTCCACAAGATATGAGCAGTTTTCCTTCTCAAATTGGCCATATTATTTTGTGGATCAATTAAATACATCATACAACGGTCTCCATACTCTACACTTTTAAAGTTGCATGTCGGATAAGGCGGTTACTACTTACTACACATAAATTGAGCCATTATCTACTAGAAAACTGGGCTGCACGCGCTTTCATGCTCATGACTGTATTTCTAACCATTAAATGTTCACATGATTCCTAATCTAAATATTTGATCATTTCAGGGACTTCTTTTGCAACTGTTTGCGATTGCAAGAACACCTACTGCTTGTTTGTGGAACAAGGTAAAATGTTCGGCCTTATTGTCACTTGTGAGTACCCGTGGTTCATCCAAATAATTCTCATTTGATATTGATGAAAACAGAAAAATTATAATGACTAGCGAATGTATTGATTCTCTTAAATGAATTAAAGAACCTTAGTGCAGCAACTTCACTCATGGTCGTGGTTTGTGGTATCAAAGTGATGCAGTAGACACCTTGTACTATCGAAATTTTCTTACGAGTGCCTTTGCAAATTATACCTTGTATCTTTTTTGCAGGTGCTACACCATTATTATACTTCTCTACCAATTTTATTTGTTCACTATCTGGAATTCTATTTGGCCGGATCAGGTCACTGGAGTATGATTGGCTATCTAGCATGACATTGTATGCAGTGATGATCTCACACCGTAGGAAGGCAGGCAAAATAAAGAAAAAGATAATAGATTTCGAAATTTAACTTCATTTACATATATGGTTATTCATTGTACAGCTAAATTAGTCTCTAAACCAAGGACAGGTGAGTCTTTTCCTTGTGTTGGCTATTGGTTGACTGGGCATTGTATTTAGAGGGTAATTGTTCATGTTCATTGCTTCTAAAAGGCTATTCTCTAAGACATTAATGTAGGGTATAATATTGAAATGTTGTGAACCATAAGTCCCTCAAAGAAACCCAAATGTCGAGTTGTTTAATGGCTTGTTTGATTATATTATTATCACAACAAGTGTTTGGTATTCCCCTTAAGGGCCACTGGAGGTTTACCTGGTCGTTCACTTCAGGGTCACGTGAGATTAGTCGAGGTACGCGCAAGCTGGTTCGGATACTCACGGATATCAGAAAACAATAAGTATTTGGTACAATACAATTTTCTTCTTTATTCAAAAATATCGCGATTAAAATGACACAAATATCCTATCTTTTATTCACTGATATATTTATTTATTTGATAACTATCATCAATACACCACAAAAAATATATAACTCATCATTAAAGATACAAATGCAAAGATCAAAGATTCTAGATTGAACAAAAGAAAAAGAAAATTCAGGATGATGTATAGGCATTTTAGAATATTGAATATATTATTCGAAAAATTCGGTATAGTCTTATAGGAAATTGGTCATTATTGTGAAATATGACATTACACAACCTGCAAGAGGCATTGGAGTTGGAGGCTAAAGGACAGTATTTAGAAAGAGATCATTGCAGAGTTCGTGAGATCCCATTGGCTGAAGAGTGGAAGAAAGTTAGAGATGTTTATAAACTTGTCCAAAATGTATACGATGTTGCTGAAGTTCTTTTCGAGACAAAACATGCTAGTGCAGGCATCTATGTTCAAAATCTTCAAGAATTACAAGCAAGTTTGATAAAAGATTCCAGAAATTCAGACAAATTTGTTAAAATCATAGCTCAGAGGATGCTAAAGAAGTTTGAGAAGTACTGGAAGAACATGTTCCTTGTAGTAGCCGTTTTTACAGTTTTGGATCCTCAATATTGAATTTTCTTCCTTGAAGTATGATACTAGTACCAGTATCTCAGAAGTGACAGCCATTTCAAAGTCCATTCACAGGCTTTATGATGATTATGTTACTCGCAAAACCAGAGAAGAATACACCATAAGTGATTCGAATTATGAGTTTGAAGAAGAGGTTCCTACAAACATCAAAGAAAGATGCCTACACCCAAACTTTTGGTTTTAATTGTTTAGATGAGTATAACCAGTTCATCCAATCTGATAGTCAAGTAAGAGGTTGAATGCTACTTGGAAGAACCCATCGTGCCTTGGAGCAAAAATTTCAATGTGCCATCTTGGTGGCAATCTGCGAGCCTCAAATATCCTACCTTGTCCAAAATGGCTCGCGGGTCTCTACACATAAAATGTTGATATTTCATGTCCAAAAGAACAAAAAATCCAAAAGATTATTAAGCCAATGGATGGAGAAAATGTTGATATTCCATGTCCAAAAAAATATCCAAAAATTATTGAGCCAATGGATGGAGGAAGTTGATGAGGAAGAATGGATGGGGAAAAATGAGGAGTAATTTTGGGATGGAGAATACATTGTTATTATTATTATTATTATTTTTTTTTTTTCATTTTCAGTTTTTATTGGGTTAAGACTATAATTATAAATTTGTCATGGTATTTTTATTAGAAACATGTTATAATGTGTAGCAAGTAAAATTTGTGATGACAATATAAATTGCCATATCATTAATTGTTACTTTTGGTCCCAACTTTTTAATCTTTTTCAAACAAGCATTTGCTCAATTTTTTGAATAACTAGACAAATAGTCAAGTTTAACATGGTCTTCACAATTAAAAAAATGTAAATAAGTAATAATTATTTTTTATAAGATTAAATTCTCCAACTCATAAAAGGATGGCAATATGACAGGCTGTTTTCCTTGTCTTTTGTCACCTCGGATTTTCTTGGGTAGAGGGTGGGAAATTAGGAATAGGTTAATTCTTTTACTCAATTTTCTAATATCATTTTTTTAAAATACAAGTTAAGTTTAAAAACTTATATATACACGCAAAAATAAGAGCCTGGACGAGTATGAAGTAACTTGTTCTCAATTCCTATATCAATTTTTTATTCGGTGGGATGGAACAAGACATTTGCTCATAAAGAGCTTTATATTCTAAAAAAAGATCATTTTCACATTGACATTTAAAAGTAAATAATACTATTCATAGTTGCTCACTATTAATTAATTTTCTATAATTTTATTTCTTAAAACCAACCGTTCATTTTTTAGCAGAGTTTTGTCTCTCTCCACCATTTCATTCAATTTGACAATAAGCTAATACTTGGAGGGGTTAAAATTAAATTTTTAATAAATTTTGGTAAAAATTGACGTTTTGAGCTCATTTTCAACTTATTTATGGTCAAAAAAACTCTTTCTTTATTCCTGATTTCGACACCGGACTGACAACAATACGTCAAAGTGAACTTTGAAAAGTAAAAAATGCATGGCTTTTGTTAGGAACGATACTTGTTCAGATTTCAAGATAGAGGTAAAATTGAAAGTTGACCATATATATGTATAACACCATCAGAATTTGGACAAGCTTTCACATGAGGAGCCATGTGATGTGATAGAATACATTTTTTCCACAATAATGGCGCAATATGTTATTGAAAATTTGCTTTATATGAGCTGTACTACACATGACACACCTCAATAACTACTAGATTAATGCTTTGAGCTACTAGTCTTCTTTCTTCATCCGTTTACATTTCCTCCCCTTTTCTGGGTTTTCATTCGATTTCCAAAGGTACAGCATCCATTTCCATGGCTTCAAAGCTATAAGCTAATCAGAATTCTGTTTTTGCTTCAGTGGTAGCGTCTATTATGCTTTAAACAAAAGTTTAGAGGGTAGACAACGTTCACTTTCACTGTCTTTCTTTTTCCCTGCAATTCGACCATCCTTTCCTTTCCTTGCAATGGATATCTTGTTTGCTAGTCCTGTAGATCTCCTTCAAATTGTGATCGAGCATATATCACGTGTCTCCTCCCAACATCGACATATAATTAATAATTTAATTTGGTTTAAATTTTTACAAAGGCACAGAGTGTCTGGAGATATTGAATTAAATCAAGTAATCAGAGACTTTTCCCAAAAATCAGGGCAAGAGCTTAAGGTGTTCTTTACAGCCCCTACTCTCAATTCTAATGAAGTTGTTGCGGCCTTCATCAACTTTCTCCTCCAAATGGTAGAGGTCATCCTACGTTTTGAGGAAGATTCGATTGCTCGTGTAAAGGGTTCGTTCCAAAATCTCCGGACAGAGCTTGGATTTCTTATCAATTTTCTTGGGGATATAGCAATGCATTTGCAGCCCACCAAGACTATATTGATAGACGTTGAAGATGTGGTCAATGAGGTAGGAAGTTTCTTGTATTCCTTCTTTTTGTCCATTGTTGTATTCATTCTGATCAATAATGTGAATAAAGCCTTTACTACAATGCCGGATTTGGAACTTGTGATTAATGAGGTACGAAGTCTCTTTCTTGAGGATATACCACTGCTAACCACTAAGTTGAAAGCAACGATGGAAATTAAAGATCTGCTCCATGAGATAGGAAGTTTATTAATTTTCACCAAGAATGATCAAGTTATGGAGACAGGAATCTTAGATCTTGCTTTTTCTGATTTGTTAGCAAAGTTTGAGACCTTGAAAACAAAGATCAAGGAGCACTGCATCACAGTCTCAAAGATGCCAAATGATATGGTTCCAAAGACTGGTGTGGTTTCACTCTTCATTGTTGATTCTGTCCTCGATGATCTCGTGGATCTAATAAATAACAAGTCTGACTCAATTGTTGTTGTGAATGATCAAATTGTAACGCTCCACAAGGAGCTAATGTCGTTGGAATCATCTATCACAGATATAGCATTGCAGCACGAAGCAGAGCATGAAGAACTTGTGATACGGAGCAGAGACATAGCATATGAAGTTGAATATGTTATCAACTCAATTCATCATGTTTGGTATCTTACTCTCCGGCTCCCTCAACTCATTGACAAGATTCGGCTTATTATGATGGCTGTCAAAGAAATGAAGAACAATATTGATGCAGCTAGAATGTCAAATGTTTCAAAACATCCACATGAACACGTAGAGTCACAGTCAAAAGAAACTCCCATTTTGGAAGACGTTATTGTGGGATTTGACAAAGTAACACCTGAAATTACGGAAAAACTTGTTGGAGGAACAGGCCAGCTGCAAATTATTTCCATCTTTGGGATGCCTGGACTTGGTAAGACGACCTTGGCAAATAAATTATATAATCATCCCTCCGTTTTATACCATTTTTACAAGCGTGCCTGGTGTGCCGTTTCTCAAATATATAATAAGAAAAATGTGTTGATTGAAATTTTGAGCTCAGTGAGTAACAGTAAGAGGGATACACACATGAATATGGAGGAAGAAAGCTTGGTTGAAAATCTTTACAAAAACTTAAAAGGAAGGCGATACCTCATTGTGATAGATGATATATGGGATATCAATGTGTGGATTGATTTGAAAAGATGTTTTCCAGATGACGGAATTGGAAGCAGAATCTTATTCACTACTCGAAATAAAGAAGTGGGTTTGAAAGCTTCACCTCGTAGTGTCATAAAGGAGCTTACTTTTCTGTCGGAAGATGAATGTTGGGAAATATTACAAGAGAAAGCGTTCCAAGATAAAAAATGTCCTCAAGAATTGCTAGACATTGGCAAGCAAATTGCAAAAAACTGTCATGGCCTACCACTTGCAGTGGTCGTGATAGCTGGAGTTCTTGCAAACATGGAGAAGCAAAACCACTTGTGGGAAAAAGTTGCAAGAAATTTAAGTTCACATATATCCGAAATACCAGAGAAGTGCATCCAAATATTGCAACTTAGCTACAACCATTTGCCAATGCATTTGAAACCATGTTTTCTTTACTTCGGAGCATTCGAAGAAGACATGGAAATCCCTGTACAGAAGTTGATATCTCTCTGGGTTGCCGAAGGATTTATAAAGAAGGAGGAACAGAAGAACATAGAGGATGTGGCACTAGAATATCTACTGAAACTGATTGATAGGAGCTTAGTACTTGTTGCTGGAAGAAGCTCTGATGGCGGAGTCAAAACGTGCAAGATTCATGATCTATTGCGTGAAATGTGCTTGAGAATAGCTGAAGAAAATAACTTTTTGAAGTTGATCAAAGAGTAAGTTCCATGTTTCTCTTCTTTTTCCTTTCCTTTCCATCCATCCATCCATTTTTTTTATTTTTTTTTTATTTTAGCTTACTAAGAAGGTTATTATATTTGATAATCGTAACAATGATGTGATTATGTTATTTTGTTACCAGTAATGATGATGATGAACAACGGTTCTTCAGTCCAGTATCAACGTATCCGCAGCGCCATTGTTTGAGTACGAAATCTCCTTGGTCACTACTACCTTTTGGCCTCCACGTACGCTCTCTTCTATGTGAATTCAAGGATGTGGAGTTGACCACATTAATCTCACGCGGCTACAAAGTTCTTAGGGTCTTTAGCGGAAGGTTACAATATGATTCTCTAATATAATATTTGAACATCTGGTTCACTTGAGGTACTTGGCAACTTCATCGATACTGCCACCATTGGAAAGGTTCCACAAACTAGAATTTCTTGTTGTGAACAATAACTCAGAAGTCGAAATACCTGAGATCCTTCTTAATATGGCGAGTTTGAGACACGTTCAGTTCGAGGGCGGTGCATACTTCAGTGAATCTTGCCGTCAGCTAGCAACTAACAGTAAGAGCTTTCAAATAAATAACCTACAAAGTATTTCTGTACTCTCAATTTACGATGAAATGGATGAGAAAATTTTGAGATGTTCGCCAATTCTTCGCAGACTGAGTGCCAAGCTTAAAAATTCACTAAATCATTCTTTCGACTTCCTTAATCAGCTCGAATCTCTGAAGCTATATCATCTAATTCATTGTTCTTCCAGTTTGCCCTTAAAATTGAAAAAATTGAGTCTGAATTCTGGAAACGTGTCTCGAAAACAAATGGAGATAATTGGAAGATTGCCTTACCTCGAGGTTCTCAAATTAGTGTATGTTTACTTTCTGGGAGACCAATGGGACACAAGTGAAGATGAATTCCCACAGCTTAAATACTTGAAACTTGAAGGTGTGAGAATTGCAGAATGGAATGCCTCAAGTGATAATTTCCCGAGACTTCAACGAATAGTATTGAAATTTTGCTGGATTCTAATGATCCCTTCCACTTTAGGTGATATTCCAACGTTACAGGAGATTCGGGTAATTGATTGTGTACGAACTATCAACGAATCAGCTAAGAAAATTGAGGAAGAACAAAAAGAGATGGGCAATGAAGAGCTTGAAGTCATAATCTCTAGCGGATTCGATGAATAGACGAGCGATGAAGAGCTTGACAGTGAGGAAATTTAGAAGGTAATAGTGAGATTGATTTTCTTCTTTAAATCTCTTTCACGTTCTCACGGTATTTTATGTTATACTAAAATGAAACATCAAAAATAAATTCTACTGGAATTTTGGCTTGTGTTGAAATTAAGTCCCTGTTTGGTTTGAATTAAAATAAGATTTTTAGTTGATTTGTCAATGAAATGTGTGATTGAAAAATTAATAAAAGTTGTGGATATCATAAAATATGTAGTTAAAAATGAGTTAAGGGGAGAAATGAGTTTTAAAAATTTGGGACCAAACTGGGGCTAAGTTGGCTCTATTTTATGAGCTTCTTGATGTTATTCTAGGAATTACTAATCCACAAGGTTCTATGTTTGGACATTGATCTCTATTATTTCTGCCTTCCACATTTTTTTACCATAAAATCCTGTTCACATTCCCAACAGTTACAATTTCACCTCTTGTTCGATTTTAGTCCTCCGAATAATTTGATTGTTTAGCCCAAGTCCTCTGTTAGTTGCATGGGAGATCCTTCAACTTCCAAACTTGATATCTTGGTCCCTGATTCCAGATTCCACCCAACTTCCATCCTTGATCAAATATCGTCCCTTTTTAGTTTCTTGTTCAATACTGGTTTTCCCCCTAAAATAATCAACAAATACATAAAATTAAGTATCTAGCTCATAAATGTATTCCCAAACACCTACTTTTTATGGCTTGAATAAGTATAAAATAATACTTGTCAACCGTCATAGATATGCAACTTCAAGAGTCGAATGATCTTTTTTCGAGGTAAATAGTTACTCATTCTTATGTATTTCATGTTTGTATTCGTATATTTCACTTTCTACTTTCGATAAGGACAAGTGAATTCAATTGTGTGAGAAATATCTCAAAGATTTTAGACCAGTAAAGATATTGGCATTGATGAGCAAATTTAGATATATATTATTGATATGCACACTCATGAGATTTTAATAGTGTTCGGAGACCTTAATGATCTTGCAGAAAAGTTTGTTTTGACTTAAAAAGGTGAACTCATTATTGTACAGGCTTCTAACATTGGTGTTAGTTATTTCAGATTCTAGAGATGGTACGTTCTTGGCGATCAAGATGATCAAGAATCGATTGCGTAATTGGAAAGGAGATCAATGGTTGAATGACACTTTGGTAGTGTTTATTAGAACGATATATTTGACGATATTGATAACGATGTAATTATATGATATTTTCAAAATATGAAAATGTGTAAGCTATAATTTTAGTAATACATTGACTTATTTTCATTAATACGTTGTTTTTGAAAAAAAAAAATGTATTTTCATTTATAATACTAGAATGAAAAATGTGTGGCTTCGCAATGATATTAGGCTTGATAAAAACAATTATCTTCAGTGGGAAAACATATTTCTGAATGTCTTCATGGCTAGTCGAAATTTTTATTAACTTTTCAGTATTAGGACTTCAAGCTTTTCATTTCCCATCTCTTGTTGTTCTTCCTGAATTTGCTTACCAGATTCTTAAATTGCTTGCTCAGACCCTCTGCCAGAAATGTTTTCCAATCAAGAATTTGCTCATAAGGTATTCCTTCAAATAAAATCGAAGAAGAAAGATGGTAGATTTTCATGTATATCAAATTGAAACAACAATCTCTACATATAGATGTTAGTATGCCTTTCCAAAGCGTTACAATAGTCAAATATATTCATGATTACAATTATATATTCAACAATACTGAATGAAAAGATTCAAGCTTCCCTTCTTAATTTTTGTGCAACTTTTTAAATTTGCTATATGGGTAATGCTACTTGTACATAATAGTGTACACATGTGTTTACACTCTCCTCACATGGAGGGGGATCCACATACAATAAAATATGCGAGGGCTCCTTTCGCATTGAGGGAGGTGTAAACACGTGTAAGGGCCCCTCTTGTCCTAACTTGTCCTTAGGTTCGTATCTATATAAGTAAGAAATATATTTTAAAACTATAAATAAATAATTTTTTATTGATGAGTTTTATAAATTAATTATGTTATTTATTTGAACAATAAAACGAGAATTACTTTAGATCAAGTAAATGATTTTAGGACATGTTTAAAAATAAAAAATGACTTCAAACAATTATACATGTGAATATCACACTTATTTTTTGCTTAGTTAACAAGCATTTGTTGATTATTATATTCAGTTCTCTATTTTTTTAGAATGAATTATTCAATTCTATTCTCTGTTGATTTGTGCAATAATTTCGTGTTCTCATACAACATTTGAATTTAGACAATTTTATGATATATTATGAAAGGAGACGAAAAGAGGACTAACTAAACTTTATTTGGTTTGGATGGAATGATGAAACTTAGATTTTGATAATTTAACTGTCACATTTAGATATTGAAATTGAATATAAATTTAGTTTTATTTTGTTGATTACTACATCACAAACTTTCCTAGTGATGTAGTCGTTTCACACTTTAAAGTAGGTTTAATTTTTCTCAAAAGAGAGCTCATCAAGTAAATTTGAGAAATTCGATTGTCAACATATGTGAAATTTGTCAAACTGTGATAAGTTAATATTAAAAAAATGTTTGAATCTGTAGATTATGAGGATAGCCAAATTAATTGGGAAGTCTTGGCACACTTATTCCTATCTCTAACATCCTTGTGCAAAAATGTAAGTGTAAAATTATAAAGTTAATAACCTTTTTATTTTACGAGAAATATAAATAAAATAAGTTATTAATTCTAACAACAAATAAGCACATGTAAAAGAAAAACAAATATAACGTTACGTATTTGAAAATATTTTTTTAATCGAAAGTTTATTCCACAACAAAATCATAGAAACACTACGTGTAAATGATCAAGCTTGTCCATTAACACGCTCCATGTGTGGTGATTTTCAATGTGTATATCATGAGTACGCCTAGACATAAGATATCTTCATATATATATATATATATATATATATATATATATATATTAACGTATAAATTAAGCTCCCATTTGGTGTAACTAAAAAGTTGATAAAAATTTAAGTTAAAAAGTCCACGATTAATTTTAATCACACATTTCATAGAATCTACAATTTTTATTAACTTTTCTATTACACATTTATCAACTTTATCAAAATCTACTAAAAAAATAATTTTTAACTAAATCAAATAGGAGCTAATTCGTATGTAGTAACATGCAATCCAACGCGAACACTACAAGTCAATATATGAATTTTCAAAGCTATTACACCTTTGATTTTACCCAATACAAAGAATCTACTAAAAATCTTAAGCTAAACCAAACAGGAGTTAATTCGTATGTAAAAGCATGCAATCCAACGCAAACACTAGAAGTCACTATATGAAATTTAAGAACTACCACATCTTTGATTTCACCCAATGCCAAAAGTAAGCATTCGTCCATGGCTAGTAACAATTAAGTAGTCGTTTGATCCCAATGGGGGGGGGGGGTGGGGAATCTATTTAGGAATAGTTTTTTTTTTTTTTTTTTTTTTTTTTTTTTTTTTTTTTTTTAAGAAAATGTGTGGTTAAAAAATTTTTTTTAAAAAAATTTCGATTTACATATAAAATTATTTTATTGAATAATATGTTATTGAAAATAAATTTTGAAAAAAAAAACAAGTTTTTGATAAAACGGGGCTCAAACAAGGGCTAAGCGCTTTCACCATTGCATTGTGTCTACTTGCTTTTATATTAGGAAAAAGCCGAATGGCCAGGGATTGGTGACAGGGGCGGTGACCAATCCCTCACTGTGCGATGGGATCCGCGTGAATAAAATATTTTCAAAAATTGGGAGCCCTCCCCCCCTAAGTGAGGGGTTGGTCACCAATCCCTGGCACCGACCCCTGTCAGTGTAGTCTGTTGCACGTTTGTTTATATTAATCTATCCAACTAAGTAAGGCATTAGCTCAAGAAGACTTTTCTTAAGACAGTTTGAAATCTGAGATATAGCTAGCATAATATTATACGCCATTCTGATAAAATAAAGAAAAAAAAAAGGAATTTTCTAGTCTCAAGAAGCCCACATCACAAGATTTCAAGTACTCCTGACCTCATTGAGCTACGAAGCGAACCAGCATTAAGCTCAACTACCACAGTTCATTTTCATCCAAAGCTTTAAAAATGACCTTTGCATTTGGTGAAGCACGCTCATATTTGTTCGTCTTTATCAAAATCCCAAATCCTTTGTCAGCAAGTTTCTCTAATGGCCATTTCAGCCTGATCACCATCCTATCAAGCTTTGGCGATTTCACAAATAAAAGCTTGATGAGTGTCATCTCAGGAACTGTTGAAGAAATATATTCCACCTTCACCTTTTGAAGTCGATTGAAGTATATATCCGAGTAGTCTTGCAACTTCAAAAAGTCTAGAGCAGGACGTGCTTCAGCAAGTGGGAGGTGCCTATGCAAAATCTACACAATATGACAAAAAGTCACTTATCTTAAACTTTTAGGTTAAATTAGAAAATAGAATATTGTGAATTGTATAGTCGTGTCCAATACTTGCCTGGAATTTCAGTTTCTCAAGATTCGGGGAGCTTCTGAACAAGCAAAGAACGTAAGAGAGATCCTCCACTGAGTCTAAACATATATAATACAAATTCAGAATTTTAAGCTGGACTAAAGTAGCTGGAAGCCTTGTTTGGGCTTGACCTGCAGCCAAAATCTTGAAAGCGGACTGCAAAAGCATGATAAAAAATAGTTAACTTGATGATTTCAAGGAAATTATATTTATAATCAACCATACCTTCATCATCTGATAGTCTTATGCACAGTTGCTGAAGTGCGGGCAGGGAATCCAAAAACTCAATGAAGTTTATATTTTCTATGAACGATAGAATTGTAACATATAGTAGTTAAGGAAGCAACTGAAACTATTGCAAGAAGTGGGGATTTCTTAAAATAAACATATTCACGGAAACATTTCAACTTAACGAGTTTTAGCTTAGGAGCATCAATTGTTAAGTGGTCAAATCCAGCTGGGACATGCAACGCCAGTTGCTCCCAGTTCTGGTGAGCTAGATATCAAACTTTCTAATACTTCAATATCAATGATGACATCAACCAATTCCAGTGTAATCAGCCTATTAAAACCTTTGAAGCTTGGTGGAGGACTGATCGAACAAGAAGAAAGTTTCAAACGTTTCAATAGTGAACACATAAGTAGTGAAGAAGGCAATTTGTACACTTCACCCCACTTCATTTTCAAAGTGAATTTTTCAACACCTTTCTTCCATGAGATACATATCAAGTGGTCAATTTCAGAACCACCTCTGAGTTTTGGAATAATGAGGCTCGACTTAGTTATGGATCCTTGGTGAAGTAAAAGAATCCGGTAAAGGATCCCTACAAACTTCATTCTAGCCAATTCTTGGTTTCTCTCTGATTCTTGCCATAACGTATCATCAAATATCAGCTGTGGCAGTTTGACCCATTTATACCTCCATTGCATTGAATTGGCGAACAAAATTCTGTAATAACTCACTATTAATAAAAATATCAAATTGCCTTAAACTAACTTGCATGCTTGTAGAAGATATAAACAAATTCAACATGAAGTTCACATAATTTTGTTCGCTTTATTTTAATTTATTACACCAATATTTTAATAGTGTGGAATAATTCTGTGTAGATTATGATTGTAATCAAATAATGAGATTAGGATAATTAGCATCTCAATCTCCAAGATTTTTTCAGTTTTCCTTATTGGTTAGTTTTCTATATTTAGTCTTCCTTGATTTAAGGAGTTTGGTTAACCTAATTGATGGTTTCCTCTCCTATTTATAACTGTAATATATGCATATTCTATACAGAAAATAAGAAGAATTTTCTCTCATATTCTCCTTCATGGTATCAGAGCCAACTCTGAGCTTGAAATAATTTCAATTCTGATGGTCAAGTACAGAATGGCCACAAACAAGAGCAGCACTTCAGATGCCTCTTCCTGCCAAACTCAAGCCTCTCACAATGCCCATGGCGGGTCTGAAAATCTCGCACTTCCAATAACTGGGCATAAGCTGAATCGACACAATTACCTTCAATGGGCTCAATCTGTGATGATGTATCAGGAAAAGGACAAGATGATTACCTCACTGGTACTGCTAAACCTCCTCAGCAGGAAGACCCACTTTTTCGAACATGGAGATCGGAAAATAACATGGTGATGTCGTGGTTAATTAATACCATGGACAATGAAATTGGGCAGAATTTCATGTTCTATGGAACCGCAAAAGAGGTTTGGGATGCGGCAAAGGAAACGTATTCTGATAATGACAACACAGCAGAATTATTGGAGATCAAAAGTAGCCTTCATGATTTGCGCCAAAGATCTGTCACGCAATACTATAACATTCTTACTTGTTTTTGGCAATAATTGGATGTCTTTGAGGAATTGGACTGGGACTGCCCTGGAGATGCTGCCAAATACAGGAAAATAGTTGAGAAGGACAGTCTCTAAGTTCTTACTTGGACTAAATAAAAACCTTGATGAAGTTAGGGGGAGAGTGTTCGGCATCAGGCCTTTACCCTCCATTCGAGAAGCCTTTTCAGAGGTAAGAAGAGAAGAGAGCAGAAAGAAGATTATGATGGGAGCACTAGGCAACTCTAAGTGCTACAACTACTACAGATGGTTCAGCCCTTGTAACTCGTGGAATAAACTCAACTAGTAACTACCAAAACTGCAAAGGCAGACCCTGGTGTGACCATTGTCGCATATATGGACATAAAAGAGATACATGCTGAAAAATTCATGGGAAGCCAGCTGACTGGAAACTAAATAAACCACTTCAAGATAAAGAAGGACGTGGTTTTAAAGCAACTTCAGATGAACAGCCAACTTCTGAAGCTGCACCATTCAGCGGAGAGCAAATAAAAATGCTGCAGAAAATGTTCAGTCAACTCCAGTCAACCCCTGCAACATCTACTACTAGCATAGGATCAGTCGCTCAAAAAGGTACTTTTCTAAGTGCTCTGGGAGTCGAAACTGAGGATCAAAAACCTTGGATTATTGACTCTGGAGCCTCTGACCACATGACTGGGAATGCTTCTTTATTCTACAAATACAGCCCATGTTTAAAGAATTACAAAGTGAGAATAGCAGATGGTTCTCTATCCACGGGAACGGGCATCGGGTCAATCATCATCTCAAAGGCTGTGACTCTAAAATCTGTGTTGTTTGTTCCAAATTTGACTTGCAATCTTTTGTCTGTCAGCAAACTTACTAGAGAAATGAATTGTGTTGCTAAGTTCTTCCCTATTCATTGTGAATTTCAGGATTTGGTTTCCAGGAGGATGATTGGCAATGCTAAGGAAAGTGAAGGTCTCTACCTCTTCAAAGGTAATGATCAGAGTGAAAAACAATACCAAAGTGCTCATTGTGCAGAAAGTCAAGGTTTTCGGAGTTTTAATTCAGTAGCTATTTCAAATAATGAAAGTGCTATTATGTTATGGCACCTTCAATTAGGTCATCCAAGTTTTATGAACCTTGAAAAATTGTTTCCATCTCTGTTTATCAATAAAAATTCAAAATCTTTCCAATGTTAAGTTCGCCAATTATCTAAGCACACTCGAAACTCCTATCTTAATCAACCATACAAGGCATCATATCCCTTTTCTATGATACACAGTGATATTTGGGGTCCTTCACGAATCAATAATATTTCAGAAACCCAATGGTTTATTTCCTTTGTTGATGATCATTCTAGAATCACTTGGGTATTTCTTATGAAAGAAAAATCAGAAGCAGGTCCAATCTTTAGAAATTTTCACTCAATGGTACAAACCCAATTCCAAGTTAAAATTCAAATTTTGAGAACGGATAATGCCAAAGAATATTTTCGTTATATCTTTGGAAATTACCTTCTTGAACATGGGATAGTCTATCAGAGTTCTTGCACACAACAAAATGAGATAGCTGAGAGAAAAAATTGACACATTTTAGAAGTGACCCGTTCTATTATGTTCACTAGTCATGTTCCGAAACACTTATGGGGTGAAGCCGTTCTTACTGCCACTTATCTCGTCAATAGGATACCTTCAAGAGTTCTAAAATTCCAAACTCCATGCCATGTACTCACAAATCTACCCACAATCCAGACTCATCTCATCCTTACCACTAAAAGTCTTTGGTTGTACAACATTTGTCTACATACCACCTCGTCAACGGAGTAAACTCGATCCTAAGGCCATAAAATGCATATTTATTGGATATTCCTCTCACCAAAAAGGTTATAAATGCTACTCTCCCACCACTCGAAAGTTCTATAATACCATGGATGTAACCTTCTTTGAAAAAAAAACCTTTTTACTCCAAAACTCATATTCGAGGGGAGAATAATTCCATCATAAAATAATATCAGTTTTGGCAAGATGAGAACAATTCTTCCTCCGAGCAGCCCTCCACAATCTCTAGTTCTTCCAATTCGAGTAACAACATTACACTTCCAATCGTGCCCATTCTACCCGAGTCAACTTTAACTTATGCCCTTCCTGAACCTACCCTAAACAATTCTAAAATGGCAAGTCAACAGGAAAAATTGGAAAGATTTAAAGGGTTGGTATACTCAAGGAAAGCAACAACTCTGATGGAGGTAGATCACTTTACTTTTCCTGAGCAAAACCAAGAGTCCACTCCGAATTCAGACACTGTAATTCAAGGTAACACTAATTCTTATCCTGGTAATGATCTTGATATTCCCATTGCTCAAAGGAAAGGTGTTAAGTCATGTACTCGATATCCAATTGCAAACTTTGTGACAGGTGAGAGGTTATCTCCCTGCTATCGTGTGTTCACTTCAAACTTAACTGGCATAGAAATTTCACATTGTATAGAAGAGGCTCTAAAGCATCCTGAAAGGAAGAAAGCAGTTAATGAAGAAATTCAGGCCCTTGAGAAGAATGGCACTTGGGAACTCACAGAACTTCCCAAAGGAAAACAACCCGTGAGATGTAAATGGATATTCAATGTCAAGTACAAGGCAGACGAACGCCTTGATAAGTACAAGGTAAGATTCGTGGCGAAAGGGTTCACCAAACCTACGGGATTGATTACCAAGAAATATTTGCCCTGATTGCCAAATTAAATACTGTATGTGTCCTATTATCCTTGGCAGCAAACTTAGATTGCCTCTCCATCAACTTGATATCAAAAATGCATTCCTTAATGGAGACTTAGAAGATGAGGTCTACATGAAAATTTCTTCTGGTCTCAAAAACCCAAACAATGCCAACAGTGTATGCAAACTAATAAAATCTCTTTATGGCCTCAAACAATCTCCAAGGGCATGGTTTGAAAGATTCACTACAGCAATCAAGAAGTATGGGTACACTCAAGGCCAATCAGATCACACATTATTCATCAAGGAGTCATCAAAGGTAAAATTGCCTTTCTTATTGTTATTGTGGATGATATCATATTGACAGGGAATCATGTAGAAGAAATAAGTCACTTGAAGAATACTCTTGCTGAAGAGTTTGAGACCAAGGACCTTGGTGCAATCAAATACTTTCTTGGAATGAAAATAGCACGATCAAGCATAGGTATTATGGTTTCTCAATGGAAGTATACACTAGATTTACTTGAGGAGACAGGCATGCTTGGTTGTAAGCCTTTGCGTACTCCTATGGACTCTTCCAACAAACTAGACGTAAAGGAAGGTGCCACAACGGTTGACAAAGCGAGGTATCAAAGATTAGTGGGAAACTCGTTTACTTGTCCCACACAAGACCAGACATTAGTTTCCCTATTAGTATGGTTAGCCAGTTCATGAGCAATCCAACTAATGAGCGCCTTAAGGTAGTGTATAGGATTCTTAGATATCTTAAGAAGACACCAGGAAAAAGGGCTGTTTTTCAAGAAAGGAACAAATCGAGGCATAGATATCTTCTCAGATGCTGACTGGGTAGGATCCTTGACTGATCGAAGGTCTACCTCTGGCTATTGCTCTTATGTATGGAGAAATTTGGTGACTTGGAGAAGCAAGAAACAGTCAGTTGTAAGTAGTGTTGAAGCGGAATTCATATCAATGACACGTGGAATTTGGGAAGGAATGTGCCTCAAAAGACTTTTGGAAGAATTGAAGATCCTATCTGATGGTCTAATAAAAATGAAATGTGATAATCAAGCTGCCATCCGCATTGCAAAGAATCCAGTTCACCATGATAGGACTAAGCACGTTGAAATTGACCGGCACTTCATAAAAGAGAAGCTTGATAAGGAAATCATCAAAGTAGATTATACTCCTTTGAATCTTCAAATTGCAGATATACTCACCAAAGCTCTCAATCGAGACCAATTCAAAATTCTTGTTTCCAACTTAGGAATGATACACATATCGTGCAGGTTGAGGGGGAGTGCAGTGGATGTAGCTCATGGCAAGTTAGAGCGACCGCTCTAACTGGAATCGCTGAAATTTTGGGCTTCTGGACTGCCGGGGATGGACTGAAGTCTGAGAGAGACGACCGGAGATGGAAGCTGCTGGCTGGTGCAAGATTGGGCCGTGTTTTTTAAAAATAAAATAAAATTGGGCTATATCATTCCAGGCCCAACCCCAACCGCCCAAACCCAAACCCAAATCCCAATTGCTATTTGCTAACCCATTACCCACACCACACAGCCACACTCCCAAGTCCCACAGCCACGATTGAGGAGGAGAAGACCGAGTCCAAACCCTACTCTTCCAAATTTTCAGAAATCCAGTTGATATACACAGGCGAAGTCGAAGCCACGAAGTGCAAAAACTCGCTTTGGTCGGAGACGTGGAGTTAAAGAGTGGAGTTGGAGTAACTGGGCTTCTGGTGCATTTTCAGGGTTTCGGACTTCGCAGATTCGGACTTCGTAGCTTCGCGTCTTCGCCAGGACTCGCCACACTTCGCCAGAACCACGACTTCGACGTAGGAGGTAAATTCGGTTTCTTTCTGTGATTTGTGGCCTTGTGTCTGACTGAGTTGTGTGATGCTGTGAGCCTGTGAGCTCAACTGTGTGAATGTGTGAGTTTGTGAGACTATGACTGAGTCTGTGTTTCAGACTTTCAGTGTTTGTGCCGTGTTTCTGTGACTGAGTTGTGAATATGCCGTGTGAAATTGGATATTGGAATTGATAAATTGGATAATGGATATTGTATTTGTGATTTGTGAAATTGGATATTGTAATTGTGAAATTGTTTATCAATTCTAATTGAAAATTAAATTGGGCATTTTGGATATTGGATATAGGAATTTGGAATTGATATATTGGATATTGAAATTGTGAAATTGGTGTAGATTATGATTGTAATCAAATAATGAGATTAGGATAATTAACATCTCAACCTCCAAGATTTTTTCGGTTTTCCCTTATTGGTTAGTTTTCTATATTTATTCTTCCTTGATTTAAGGAGTTTGGTTAACCTAATTGACGGTTTCCTCTCCTATTTATAACTGTAATCTATGCATATTCTATACAGAAAATAAGAAGAATTTTCTCTCATATTCTCCGTCAAATAGTTATCGAATATTGGTCATATCACTAAGAAAGTAGAGAGAATATTCACAGTTGATATTTACATTTGCATATGCTTGAAAAATATACTTTTGAACAGAATTGCAATAACAAAATATTCATGTAGCCCGTCCAAACTTATTCTCACCAATCTTTAGTTTGTTGTTGTTCTAGAAGCTCAAAATCTACCATAAACAATATGGATTGACAGTGTTGTGGTGCCAAACTCTTACACTTCAATGGTTAAGTTAGCTGTGATTCATTGAATCCTAGTTATGAAACTTTGTATGCTAAGGCATAGTTTGTAGATTGTGCTCTAAGAAAATTCATTTTTAGTTCAATGGATATGTAGTATTTCTCTCAAAGTTTAGTGAGTATTTACAGATTTTATCCAAGAATGGTCTTAGACTAAGGCTTGGGTAGGGACTTCATCAATCATTATTCATGCTGAAGGATTCTTTGATTGGTCAGTTTGTCAAACTTAAATTGGTTTCTCGTGTTATTCTTAGTGGTGGACAGGGATGGTCAACTGCTCAAGTGCATTTATCATTCTAAAAACTATCCCTGACTCCATCTAAATACACCTGCATCGCTCAAGTGGATCAACCAACTATGCTTTTAACCCGAATTGAAATTCAATGAACAAAAAGCATAACAACAAATACTCCATTCTCAAACAAATTCGTTCAATTATTTCTTATCATCAATATTTATAGAGCTAAACCAACCTCCTAAAACTTTTGAGAATTAGAAATCCTAATTTTATTCTCCCCAAGAGAAATCAATAAACATAAAGAAATAAAAATATACACGCACAATGTGAAACTATGTCCTCTTCCATTGGTGTAGTATTTCACTGTGATGAAAAGAAGTTTATAAAAGAAAATCATACACATATCTTCTTTAACCTCTCTTTCGCTCTTTCATCGTGGTAATTAAAAGCCTAATGATAGAAAAATTAGGGCAAAATCAAAACAATAATTCAAATTTCTAAAACGAAATTTACAAGAAAATACATTCCTAAATTACCCTTAATGAAATTTTGGTCCAAGGGGGCAGAGGGAGCTTCCTGGACGCTTTCCAACACCTCGGAGGTATCACCACGAAGGTCTATCCGTGAACTAGTTCCGCGAAACCGTAATAATTAGGCTCCACAATTTAACACAATTTTTTATATGGGTGGCCAACACATAAAGAAAACTAAAAATACAAGACGTGGAAATGGGAATAATATAGGCTATGCTATCGTTTGTCATTGTAATCAAATGATGAAAATCCCTCTTCTATATAGAGCTAATTCACAAAATTTACTTCGTTTTAAAAATAAATAAAAATTCTTTTAGAACAGGTAAAAGAGATCATCAATTCATCATATGCAAAACCTAATATCACAAGAAAGTTTCTTGATTAGTACAATTCACCTCAAACTATTCCGTACTTTCGTTAAAATTTCTCTTTACCCTTTAAGTTTTCGTATTCTAATACATAAGAGAAAAGTAGACATGAATTGTACCGTAAAATCAAGTGGGTGGCGCCACCACGGAGGAGAGGCTTTGGGGCTGCATTATCTCAGGGAAATGAGCAAAGCAGAGTTAACTTATGTGTTGCCCATTTTTTTCAAAGACTTTTTTTCAAAGCTCATTTTTCAACGTACAAATTTCCCCGTAAATCTAAACTTTTCAATATTTTTCAAACACATATTTTTCAACAAAATACTATTCAAAAATATATTTCTGCCAAAAAAATGGGACTCAAATATGGGCTGAGAACGGGGGCGGATCTAGGAATTCGACTTAGCTAGGGTGGCTATTGAACGCTGATCATCGACAACTACCGATCGTATAGCGATGTCGTTTACCCAATGTTTAGGAGAATCACTTCCCGTTGCTTCATGAGTCTTTCATTTGGCTTCTAAACGTTGATGGCGAACGTATGTTTTGCTTTGATTACCAACCTATAATATCTAAAAACAAAGAGAAAAAATTGAAAAAAAAAAAATTCATTGGCCAGTGAACAACCTTAGATATTATGAATTTCTAAAGCACTGCTTTCGCTAACGTGATGTAGAGATTTTTTAGATTTCAATAAATATTTATTAATAAAATAGGAGCCGATTATAAAATGTAGGTAGAGGTTTTGGAATTTTGGAGCAAAGACTTAGTAAGACTCTTCGAACATAATTGTAAACTATACATTTGACTGAAATGTATAATTATCAATCATGATATCTCTGCTAGCGAAATTTGGTACTATGATGAATTGAATAAAATAGTATGATATCTTTTCGCATATACGTTTAATAATCTTTTCTACCTCCGTTGCGATTGTGAAAGACAATTCAATTTCATTATTCACATTTCGATACACTCCATTGACAGGTCTTACGTTTCTATTTCGTATAACATAAGATTTAACCTTTTTAATTACAACATCAAAATTTTCAATTGCATCTTTAAATAACATGATTTGAATTTTATATCCCTGTAAAGAAGTCAAATACTATGTTACTTCTAATATATAAGGTAATTACAAAATAAATAGTAATTGTAATAGACATATTATCTCTTTGTCAATTAGGATTAGCCTCAAAATATCAAATTTTTCTAGCATTGTTAAAATAAGATTCAACTAAACCATTTCGAATTAATGTCACTTTTATGGACTATTCATTTTCACACGTCGATAAGTCTCTTATAGCCTTTGATTCCATGATGTGGGAGCAACACCAATTTGGCTAAAACTTCTCTATTGATGTGTTAGAAAGAAAAGCAAAACATTGGATGATTGAAATAAAATAACAACCAATTTGTGAAAATAATTTAAATAGTTGGGGAATTCAATTAGAATAGTCCTTCCATTTACCATTTTGATCTAAATGTGAGAGAAATGCAAGCTCCTGAAAATAAATGTGTGTGTGTGTGTCACACACAAAGAGTCACACATTTATTTTATATTAGAATTACAACTAAATGCATAAATGAAGATGAATGACAAATATGATGAATGACTTAACGTAAATGTTAATTAATATAGAATTAATACCGGGGAATATATACGTGACAATGAATGTTAAATCATTTATATTAAATGAATATGATTTAATTTTCAATTAAGTGAAATTGGATGCTAATTAGCATACATGGAAGTGAATAATGAAATAACACAAAATACATGAACAAAGATTTGTAGTATTTATTACAGTCTATCATCGGGTTTCATGTGGTGAAAGTACGCAAGTGAAATAAATGTCTAATGTACATTAATGGTGATTAAATAGTGAGCAAAATAATTCATGATAATATTTTTCAAATGGTTAAATAAATTAAATACATATTGAAAAACGAAGAATAATGTATTATTGAAATATTTGAACTGTAGTAGGACTATAATCATCTAAAAAATGATTATCACTTGATGTGATATTTAATATATTATAGATTATAGGGCCCCTCTACATTTCCAATTTTGAATCACTTCATACTCTTTAGGTCAATGTTGAGCGAACATTAAACCCCTGCTAGGTTTTGGACACCACCATTCCATTCTCATGCAATCTCGTTTCTTGAAATTGGGCAAGATTGATGCCTCTATTTATTGCGCCGTTATGATAACTTCCTCTTTTATCCCATCATTACTAATTTTATATTCACGTTCACATGTTATGATATGAATGTATTAACTGGATGTGGCATTAAGACTATCAATAGCGTGTAGAATTTTAAGTAGAAAACTCGAGTCGATATGCCAATATTAAACTGAAGTCCCATATAGACATTTTTAGCCCCTGTTTGGTGCTCATTATTTCAAGAAAAATAGAATTTTGAATAGTATTTTTATAAGAATGTGTAGTTAAAAAGTAAGAAAAAATTTTGGGCTTACGTGTAAAATAATTTATTGTGTGAATGCATGGTTAAAAATGATCCAGTAGAGAAAACAATTTTAAAACAATGGCCACGAAATAGGGGTTGAATTTAACAAGAAACTTATTCCTCCAAGGTTAGGTACGTGACCAGTATTCTATTTGAGGATGTAGTTTAGCTATTTTTCGATTGATTTGTTGGCGCTTTTGTGTTGTAGTCTTTTGAACTCTTCCAGTTGTTTTGATTGATGCTTAGTGCTTGAGTGTTATCCTTTATTTGATGCCCAAACTTGGACTAAATGCTGGAAGCTGTCACCGATCCTCCGGAGTTATGGACGAGAAATCCTTCGATTCTGTTCTAATTCCTGTTCTCATAATCTAGACTTTCAAAGTTTGTCAAAACTTATCAATTAACGTTTTCTAACATATGTACATGTAAATGGTATATTCTATCTAGACTTTTTTTAAGTGATGGAGTTTTTAAAATTTTTTGTGAATTTTTATGGATTTATATATATTTATATGGAGTTAATGAAAGTTTTCGTAGAGTTATGTAGATTTTCATTAAGAGAATTCGTTTAACTTTTTCAAGACTTTCATTTAAAATACATTTCTTGGATGTAGAATACCAGTAGAATGTTTTCACATAAGATATGAAGGTTCGAACCCTACCATCCAATTTCTTTTTCCCATTTAATAAAAAAAAAAATTAAGTCACCTCAATTAGATAAATAGATAATAAAAAAGAAAAAGAAAAAAGCCATATATAACAGTTCAAAACTGTTTGATGAGAAAAATAAAGATATCTCTAATGTTCAGTTGTATCAATATGTCAAATATTTAAAAGTAAACAATGAATCAATACATTTGAGATTTAATTATGAATTAGTCTTTTTTTTTTAAAAATAAATTTAGAGCATCCCTAAAAGACTCTATTTTTAAAGTGCATATTTTACCACTTAGATAACATCCATAAATTTAAAGAATAAAACTTTTTAATTACTCTAACAGGTTCTTTATTTTTAATACTTAATTTTATTATTTCAAAAAAATATTTATTGATTTTCCTATATTTTACTTTCACTAGATTCCCTCTAAATTATTATATTTTTTTTTCCCTCAATTCAAAGTTGAAATACTTTGAATGTATTTAATTATAAAGAGTGAGCTTGATCACTCTGCAAATTTTAAGAACCAAACTCACTCTCTATTTTAAAATGTTAATTTGAAAAGTCTCTTGAAACATAATTTTAAGGGTTAACTCTTTAAAATAGAGATCATCTTATATTTAAAGAGATTTTTGGAGATACTTTTATAAAATTTAACTAGAATTATTTTTTTCATAAAAAAATTGGATGAAAAAGGAGAGAAAAAAATATTATAAGAAATTTTTTTAATTAGAATTTGATTATATATTTTTTTAGAAAATAGGGAACAACGATAAAAAATTGAACAAATATAATCGGTAAAAAAACTATTAATTTTTTAATCATGACTCTAGAGTTTGTAGAAGGGAAATGAAAGAAAAATATGGAAAGGACAAATATGCATATTAATAGACATTTTTTTTCTAGAAGTCTCCAAAAATCTCTTGGATGAATGGGAGACATTGTGAGATTTCGATAAATTGGAAGAACAAAAATTCAACAATTTTTGAAGGCCAATCCCCTCAATCTTCACAGTCATGCAGATAAATTTGCAAGTTGTTTGATGATGACATTCATCGTGCTTTCAAAATGGATGGTATATTTCAACTCCAAAGAAAACAAACTAATCAATGACTTTTTTCCTCCCATTTTTTAAAATTAACTTAATACAAATGGATGCTCCAAAGGAAATCCAACTTCAGCAGGAATCGGAGGTCTTATTAGGGATGGCCAAGGAAAATGGATGTTAGGTTTTATGGGGAGCATAGATGTAGTGGTTGACACATATTCAATTGACGTGATATTTTTGTTAAAAGAAGCTCAGATTACACAAAATTTCAAAAGAGCTCTACTCGAGGATTGTTGATTCCTACTTTCATTGTTCATTATTGAGATTTTGCATACTTTAAGACAATAGAATAGTTGTGCAGACCACCTTGCAAACATTGGAGAGATGTGAGACAAATTCTTGTTATTCTGAAAAATCCACCTTCTTTTATTAGTTTTCTTCTTTTGGTTTATTTGGCCGGAGTTGCTTTTACTAAGGCTTGTACGTAGTTGTTTTCCTATTTTATCATTTCTTCTCATGTACAAAAAAATAAATAAAATAAATGGATAGTATTTTCAAAGCCAACTGTATAATTTCTCTCTCAGTTTCTTAAGGGATTTTGTAGAAATGTTAGGTGAGGAAGGGAGAGCTGGAGAAGAAGAGAAATTGGCGGGAAAAATTTATTGTATTGAAAAGAATTAATTCAATAAGTTACAAGTACCGGTATTTATAGACAACTACCGGTAATAATATACTCAATATACGATATTTACGGAATTCGGTATGTACAATATATGCGCAATACCAGTAAGCTATTTTACACCTCAATATCCGGTATTGCACTTCATTATACGGTATGTATCTTCAATATCCGGTATGCAGCTTCAATATCCGGTATTTTGCTTAACTCCAATATCCGGTATTCTCAATACTCCCCCTCAAGATGAGATATGTATATTCAAAACTCCCATCTTGGATATCAATTGTTTAAACCGAACTCTTCCTAATGGTTTTGTCAACATATCTGCTAACTGATTTTGAGAAGCAATATGAAGCATTTTCACATCTCCAGCTTGAACCTTATCCCTCATAAGGTGGCAGTCAATCTCTATGTGTTTTGTTCTTTTATGAAAAATCGGGTTACTGGCAATATGAATTGTTGACTAACTATCACAGAATAGCAAAGCTGATCGATCATATTTGACACCAAGGTCTCCAAGTATGTTTCTCAGCCAACTTAGCTCACAAACGGCTGTAGCCATAGACTTGTATTCTGCTTCTACCGATGATCTAGAGACAGTATGTTGCTTTTTTGATCTCCATGATACCAACGAATTCCCTAGAAAGACACAATAGCCAGTGATCGATCTTCTAGTGTCTAAACAGGCTGCCCAATCAGCATCACAAAAACCTTTAAGAACCAAGTCTGATCTGCTTTCAAAGAATAAGCCCTGTGCTGGCTTACCTTTCAAATACCTTAGCACATGATGAGCAGCTTCCAAATGTGGCTGCCTTGGTGATTGAAGAAATTGACTAAGTATTTGCACAGCATATGACAGATCCAGTCTGGTTATAGTCAAGTATAGGATCCTTCCTATCAATATCCTGTATGCACTTGCATCTTCAATAGGTTCCCCTTGATCCTTGCTCAGTTTCAAATTATGTAGCAAAGGATATTTCGCAGGCTTAGCTCCAAGATATCTTGCATCTGTCGACACATCTAATATATATTTTCTTTGATTTACAGAAATTCCTCTTAATGTTCTGGCTACTTCAAGTCCTAGAAAATATTTCAAAACCCTTAAGTCTTTTAATTTAAACTGTTCGTTTAATTCTTTCTTGAATTGTTCAATGTATGATAAGTCATTTCCTCCTATGATAATATCATCCACATAAATGAGCAAAGCAGTGAAAGACCCTTTTTCTTGTCTGCTGAACAAAGAATAGTCAGATTTTGACGGTTTAAAACCTTGTGAAAGAATGTATGATGTGAGTTTAGTATTTCATTGCCTAGATGCTTGTTTGAGTCTATAAATGGACTTGTTTAATCTGCAGACCAATTGTTCTCCACAAGGACTTCACAGTGACCAACTTAGCAACATGGGAGAACGTTTCTTCATAATCAAGGCTAGCTTGTTGTGTGAAACCCTTTGCAACAAGCCTGACTTTCTTTCTCTCCTCGGTCCCATCAAAGTTTAGTTTAACTTTGAAAACCCATTTGCAAGCCACATGCTTCTTATGTGAAGGGAGAGGAGTAATAGTTCAAGCGTTGTTTGGAACGAACGCTTGATATTCAGTTTCCATTACCTTACGCCAATCTGGGTACTTAGCAGCCTCTTTATATGAACTAGGCTCAAGCATAGTAGATAAGGCTAGTGAGTACCTCTTGTGAGCAATGGACAAACAACCATAATTTAGAGACTCAGATATACGATATTGCTTGCCAGCAATGGGACCTTTCACCATGGATTCTGATTGTAGAGTAGGCACTTGAGAGGCAAGACTGTAGTGATAATCATGAAGATAGGCTGGGGCTTTTTTAAGTCTGGTAGATTATCTGATGGGTATGGTTGGAGTGAGAATAGGAGGTGAAATGGAGTCATGAGTATCTGTGTGAGAATCAGATGAATTTTGAAATGAATTGGCAGGATAGTCAACAGCAGTAGGAATAGAGTTGTTACCAGAATTTGGAACAGACATATCAGAGGGTAAATCACGACCTTGGGCTGGAAAAAGAGATGAATCAATTGGCAAACAGAAATCAGATTTTGACAAAGAGACAAGAAAGCTTGGATGGTGAAATGGAAATACAGTCTCATGAAAAACAAGATCTCTAGACGCAAAGACAATATTGTCAACCAGATTATACAATTTAAAAGCTTTCATCCCATAGGGGTAACCAATAAAGATGCGCGATACAACTCTAGGATCAAATTTGGTACGATTTCTTTGAGGCTGGAAGCATAACAAAGGCATCCAAAAACCTTGAGGTGTGAATATGATGGCATTATTTGATGAAGCATTTCATATAGTGTTTTTTTCTCAAGAACAGAGTGGGGGTTCTGTTTATGAGATGTGTAGTAGTAAGAATGGCTCCCCCCAAAATTTATGAGGCAAATGAGTTTGGAACTTGATGGCTCTAACTATGTTTAGAAGGTGTTGGTGTTTTCTTTCCACTATCCCATTTTGTTGAGGTGTTTCAACACAGCTGAGCTGGTGAAGAATACCATTTGACTGGAAAAATCATTCATATGGAATTCAGGTCCATTATTAGATTTGATGATTTTTATTTTGCAGTCAAAATGAGTAAGAACCATATGGTAAAAGGAGTAAATGATAGATCGAGTTTGAGATTTTTCTCTCATAAGGTAAGTCCAAGTCATTCTAGTGTGATCATCAACAATGGTTAACACATATCTAGAGCCATCCAATGAAGGAACTGAATATGGTCCTCATATGTCACAATGAATTATATCAAACCTTTTGAGGGCTCTAGATTCACTTCTAGGAAAAGATGGTTTGTGTTGCTTGGCCATTGGACAAACTGTGCAATGTAAGTGTTTATTGAAAGTAATAGTTGGAATCAAATTATGTAAGACACATAGTTTTGGAATAGGAAGGTGTCTCATGCGACAATACCATAGATCTATATCAGTGTTCACATTGAAACTACTTATGGAATTACAAGCAAAACATCTTGCTTTATTACATAATAAATTGAGGTCAGAATTACAACCAGAATTAGGAAAAATAGAAAGGCTGTTATTAGAGGTAGCAGTGTGTTGAGGATCAGAACGAAGTTGCTGAACAGAATTTTGGAAAGCATAGAGTCCATCTTCAAGTTTGCCCACTCCAATCGTCCTCCATGTTAAAAGATCCTAGACAAAACAATATTGAAGCAAAATTATCAGGAAGCAATCATGTTTAAGGGTCAGCTTGCTAGCTGATATCAACTTAAAAGTGAAGCAAGGCAAAACCAACACATTCGTTAAAACCAATGTATCAGATAATCTGACCGTTCCAACATGTGTAGCTTCAACAGTGTCACCATTGGGCAACTTAACAGCTGCCTTAATCTCATGAGACACAGTGGTCAAATACAAAATAGAACATACCATATGTTCTGAAGCACCAGTATCCATAATCCATTTTGCTGCACTTATTTTTGTATTAGAAGAAGAATGGTTACCTGAGAAAGCAAAGACATCTGGTACAGAATAACCAGTGGATGATGTGTCCTGAGGATGTGACTGTGTCTGTGTTTGATAATTATTAGACACCTACTCTTTTAACTGAGGTACTAACATGGCCAAAACTTGCTTGCATTGATATGGAGTAATAGTGAGATTTGAAAGAGATTCCATAATAGCAGGTTGATGACAATCAGAAAATTGTACAACAGCATTTGCCATAGCAGTTTTGCCTATGGGTGGCAAAATGGCTCGGCGGGCCGGCCCGTGTTATGGGCTTTTTTCGATCCACGATAAAAAAATGTAAAAAAAAATATATAAATAATGAATTTTTAAAAGGAAAAAAATTAAAAATTAATAAAATCCGGGCCGGCCCGGTTTGGCTCATAAAAAGCCCGAGATAGGCCCCAAAATTTTCAACGAGCTTTGACCCGGCCCGGCCCGAGAAAGTCCGGTTCTCCGAGCCCGAACTTAGAACTTAGGCTCGCGAGTCGGGCCGACCCGGCTCGCTGCCATCCCTAGTTTTGCCTCTAGCAAACCGATGCCCAGGGGGATATCCAACTAACTTGTGTACTTTCCCTTAAGGTGTCCAAGTTCTCCACAATAACTACAAATAGGCCTTTGCCTTCTCTGATTCTGAATGAATCGAACATTTCTCTGGTTTCCATTAGATCCTTGTACAACATTATTGGCAAAAGCAGATGTCTCAAAATGTTGTTGCCTTTTGGTGATAACTCCTTTCTGCCTTTCATCTTGTAAAATTAGCGCAAAAACCTTGTTGAGTGAAGGCAGAGTATCCATTAACAAGATCTGACTCCTGACTCCAGAGTAGTGTTAATCAAGTCCCATTAGGAACTGCATGACTTGATCTACCTGCTTGTAATCATTCCACTGATGTTTGGTCTATAGTTATCAAACTCTTCCAATAATCTTTTAAATCGATTGAAATAGGAATTAACTGAGCTATTTTCCTGTGAAATAGTGGAGATCTGCTTTTTCAACTCGTAAATTCGAGGACCGTTACCTTGACTATAACGATCCTTTAATTCAATACATACCTCTCTAGCTGAATTCTTGAGCATTACACTTGGGTAAAGCTCCTTTGGAATGGAATTAATAATCCATGATGAGACCACGTGGTTACACCTTCTCCAAGCGCTATACATTGGATCATCAGGACTTGGCTCAGTTATGGCTCCATCAATGAATCCTTATTTATTCTTCACACTGAGAGCCATAACAACAGCGCGACTCCACGTCATATAATTGTCCTCTGTAAGTACAACTGATATAAGTTGCATACCTGTATTATCACCATAATGAAGGTAATAAGGACTGCTTGGATATGTAATCAAGCGATTTGCAATTGGATTGGCATGTTCTCCAATTGCGTGATTAGTAACCGAATTATCTTCTCCCCCAATCAAATCTCCAACAGAGGATCCTTGTGACGACATCGCAGCAAAAGCTTCAATGCTCTATACCATGTAGAAATGTCAGGTGAGGAAGGGAGAGAAGAGAAATTGGCGGGAAAAATTTATTGTATTGAAAAGAATTAATTCAGTAAGTTACAAGTGCCGGTATTTATAGACAACTACCGGTAATAATACACTCAATATACGATATTTACGGAATTCGGTATGTACAATATATGCCCAATACCGGTAAGCTATTTTACACCTCAATATCCGATATTGCACTTCATTATATGGTATGTATCTTCAATATCCGGTATTTGCGTAACTCCAATATCTGGTATGCAGCTTCAATATCCGGTATTCTCAATAGATTTTTTCCACTGAAGTTTTTTAGTATTTTAGTATTTTTTTTTTTTTTTTTTTTGTATCTGAAAGGGAGACAGTTTTTTCTTTTACAAAGATCAATTGTTTTTATCTTTTCCTCCAAAAGTTCAAAAGATCCCATTTTAGTTGTACAATGGTCTATTTATGGCAGTTAAGAATGTTATTTTATTTTCGTGACTTGATATTTTTCATCATTTTTATTGAAATTCATGATTAAATTTCAATTTCGAAAGCTTATAGATTTCAGTATTTTTGTGACACTTGTACAGAATCTTCTGTTTGCCGCAAAGGCATGGTGCACAACATCAAAGTTGATTTGTCAAAATTCATACTAAGATGTCTCTCGTTCATGTCTAAGGCTATCCGGTTTCTCTAATCAAGTTAGAGTTTTCCCAATTTCTTTGTTAAGGGGAGTCTCACAACCTATATGTTCTTTTGTTCAAACATGTATCAAACCAAGGCATAGATATCTATTCCACGACATGTGGGCATGCGATGGTCTCTCTTTTGGGATTGACGTGATATTCAAGTTGACAGATCAGAGGAAGGTAGCGTTGAAATTACCTCATTTTTGTCCCCCTCTAGAGAATCCAAGCAGTGACAAAAGTCCTCAACAGAATCAAGAGACAACCGTCCAACGGAAATGCGAACGTTTTCGAGCGAATCTGGCGACATTGTAGAAAGAAGTCCAATACTTCCCTCCCATATGTCTAAAGGAAAGCCACAATAAAGGTTGATTATAAAAAACGAACATGATTGGATGAAGACCACCCTTCTCTTGAAGGATTGTAGATTGGTGACAAACCTCTTTTTCTAAATTGCAATCCTTATTTGGCTGTTGAGATACTAACTCTTTGTTTGTTACGGATTAAAATTAAGATTTTAATTTAAGTGAAAGTCAACAATTAATATTAACCATATATTTCATTGGACATTCAACTTTTCAACCATATATTTTATCAACTTTTTTTCAAAATCTACTATAAATCTGATTTTATTCTCCAACAAACATGGGCCAAATGTGTACAATAATATGTTTCAAGTTTTGAAAAATAATGCTTTACTGGGTAAAATCATTGATAAGGTAAAAGCATATCTATCCCTAAGGTCACATATTCTGTTGATATACCATGCTGGGGAAGTAATAAAAATGAAAGGTTTACTACTTGGAGTGCTTATGGCGATGTTACAGAATTTTTATACATGGACAACAACTAATACTGCTAATTTCCATAGATATACAATAGGAAACTTGTCATGTGCCAAATGTGGAGCTACAAGCAAGACCTGCAACATACCATGAAGAGCTATCCAAAAGCTAAAGAGATGGAAGATGTTTGATTTATCAAGGGCATCTCATAGATTAAATGCTTTTCAATTTCAGGGAGAAATGAGATATCGTTATTAATAGCATTCATTAGAGTATGCTATTTCCTTTCATTATGTGGATTAAGTGGGAGAATAAAAAATAAAAATAAAAAACAGAAAGTTTGGAAGGACAATCTCCTCTACCTTCACAATCATATAGGTAGATTTGGAAGTTGGTTAGTGACATTCATCAGGCTTTCTCAATGAACGGTGTATGTCTTTAATCTCCGAAGGAAGCAAACTAATCAATTATCTTTTTACTTCCACATGTAAAATAAACTCGATACAGATAGATGCTCAATAGAAAATCTAGTTTCATCATAAATTTGAGGCCATACCAGGGACGACCAAAGAAAATGAATGTTAGATTTTTATGGGGAGCATGTGACATATTACGAGCCTAATAGCAGAATTGTGGGCTATTTTCAGAGGCCTATCGATCATTTGTACATGTAGAAGAAATGCACTGCTTGAGACATATTTGATAAAGGTTAAAAAAAAAAAAAAAAAAAAAATTTAACAGAATTCTACTTGAGGATTGTTAATTCCTGCTTCTACTCAGTATTAGACATTTGCACAGATAATCTTAATACAAACATTGGAGAAAGAATAAAACTATCTAATATTTGTGGTATTATAACACTAGTTTAAGGGATATTTTGCCCTTCTTTAGTACCCATTATTTTCAAAATATATTTTTCTCTCTTATTTTCAATTATAAATTTTTCAATAAAATAATATTACACGCAAATCAAAAACCTTTCCTTATTTTTAACTACGCAATTTCCATCAAAATACTATTATACGCTTGGGTGTCAGGCCACAACACCTAGGCGCCGACAACGAAAATGGATGCAAGTGCAACAAGTCCCTCGGGCTTGAAGGCAATCTCCTCTACCTTCACAATCATATAGGTAGATTTGGAAGTTGGTTAGTGACATTCATCAGGCTTTCTCAATGAACGGTGTATGTCTTTAATCTCCGAAGGAAGCAAACTAATCAATTATCTTTTTACTTCCACATGTAAAATAAACTCGATACAGATAGATGCTCAATAGAAAATCTAGTTTCATCATAAATTTGAGGCCATACCAGGGACGACCAAAGAAAATGAATGTTAGATTTTTATGGGGAGCATGTGACATATTACGAGCCTAATAGCAGAATTGTGGGCTATTTTCAGAGGCCTATCGATCATTTGTACATGTAGAAGAAATGCACTGCTTGAGACATATTTGATAAAGGTTAAAAAAACAAAAAAAAAAAAAAATTTAACAGAATTCTACTTGAGGATTGTTAATTCCTGCTTCTACTCAGTATTAGACATTTGCACAGATAATCTTAATACAAACATTGGAGAAAGAATAAAACTATCTAATATTTGTGGTATTATAACACTAGTTTAAGGGATATTTTGCCCTTCTTTAGTACCCATTATTTTCAAAATATATTTTTCTCTCTTATTTTCAATTATAAATTTTTCAATAAAATAATATTACACGCAAATCAAAAACCTTTCCTTATTTTTAACTACGCAATTTCCATCAAAATACTATTATACGCTTGGGTGTCAGGCCACAACACCTAGGCGCCGACAACGAAAATGGATGCAAGTGCAACAAGTCCCTTGGGCTTGAAGGCATTGACGGTGGCGCCGGGGTGCCAAATAGGTGGCCTCGACGAGAGAAAAAGAACTCCTATAGATGCACATACATATTAAGAGGGTGTTTGAGAGTGATTTTTAGGGTAAGAATTGATTTTTGAATAGTGATATGATGGAAAATGTGTGGTTGAAAAAGGAAGAAAAGTTATTGATGTGATGGAAAATATTATTTTATTGAAAAATGTGTGGTTGAAAATGAGAATTAATTCTCAAAATCAATATCAAACATGATCTAAGATAATTTCTTAATATCTAATGAGATTATGAGCGGTAAAAGATATTAATTCATAACCCCTTAATTATATTAAAGTCAATACTGACACACCTCACACATATACGTGCACATAAATGTAGAAAAATAGGGGAAAAAAGGAAAAGAAAAGAGAAAAGAAAAGAAGGGAAGGTTCTCCATTTCCAGGTTTGAATCTATGTTCCCTTTCAAGTTTGAAGCATATTTTACAAAAAATAATAATAATAATAATAAATTTTAACTAAGGGATCATATTACAACCAGAACAAAATCAGAAATTATTGTTAATGGTTAATTTTACTTGTTCGATGGTGCATTAACCCTTGAAAAAGTGTATATTATCCCAAAACTGTTAACTTACCTGGAAATATATGTGAAATAACCCTTAATACAGGGTACACCTGACTCGCAGTGATAATTTATTGTTACGTACTATAAGAATAAAGTAAAAAAAAATATTCTATACTTTGCCAGAACTATTCATCTATAGAAGAAAAACAAAAAAGACACGGGGTGGGGGGGGGGGGGGGGGGGGGGGGGGGGGCTCCATGTGTATTTTATATTCAAAAAATAAAACCACCCACCCCATGCATGTGTTTGTCGTATGCATCTTTTTCTGTATGTGTAGTGGAATTAAAAAAAAAAAAAAAAAAAACCATTTTTTGTGCGTTAATCGACACATCAGCTTAGTGAAGAGGAAATCTACGTACCTGTGAGTTAGAAATATAGCTAGGGATTTATGCTTACGTTTATTTACACAAGTTATTTGTGAGAACTTATGGTTACTAGAGTGAATATGATTATGACTTAATGTCAATTTGATATTAGCTATGATTTTTCATTTATGTAATGACATTTTCGAATTTTTTTACATAATATGTGCTAAGAAATATGAATTTAAGCTTCGAACACATATAACTTGTTGTGAATACGCTTTTAAGCTGTAACCACCATTAATACATTGCTAGTTAAATTATGGAAGAAGCATGAACGTAGAAAATACATTTTGCGTACTTCACGCATGAGATATGTATAAGCATTATGGGCAAGGGCGAAGCCAGCTATTGAAGTTGAGGGGGTCTCAGAATTGAAAATATAGAGGTGAAGAGATGGGGGTCACAGGGGTTCGGGGGCAGCTCCCCGATTTTTTTTTATACACTATTAACAAAAGAACCAATAAAAGTATAAAATAAAGTATTTCTTAAATACCAATCTTTAATTTAGCACAATCATACCTTATTACAAGCATTCCTTTCGAGTTTCATACCTTATTAAATAGAATCATTAACATCGTCAATTACTCTCGACCAAATCACGCTTATTTTTAAGCCTACTTTTCTTAGACAACTAATCAAAGTCAAAGTTGGTGGTGATTATAAGCTTTCCAATTCCCGACCTTAGGAAAAAGTAATAGTATAAAGAGGAAATTGCATTGGATGTCAAAAATCTTATTTGCATTTACAAAAATGTCATTTTTTGAAGTGTTTGCAAGATTGTCAAATTTGGACATTTTTGGACATTTTAATCCTTCATAGATAATTTAAATACCCTACATGTCCTATATTAAATGAGATTTGACTATAAGAAAAATTGTACAAAAAAATGAAAAAAATGTCACATCAAATGTCATGAAGATCATAAAAAAAAATGTCAAACTAAAACAAAAACAAAAAATACTACTTAAAGTATCATTCAAACACTCAACCCTAAACTCACTCCCCTCTATCAACTTCACTCTCATCTTCTTGTTTTTATTTCTTTCTTTCTCATCAGTCTAACCCTCTTCAAGAAAAAAGATCGAGGATGGTAGATTTTGCCCAGGTACAGAAGGAGTTGCAAGAATGCAACCGGGATTTTGAGGTTTCGGGCATAGAAGTTATCCCGAAGAGCATTGCTAATTTGGCCCACTTGCTTGGTACAATTCCTGGTCGTCTTGGTACTCAGTATGAAGGTGGCTCTTTCAAGATCGACATAACTTTGCCTGGTAAGTGGTACTACTATTTCACCATAATTTATCTTTATGGGTTTTAATATTCTATTGGTGGGATTTCAATGTTATTTTTTTATGATTTTTTAAAAAGAAATAATTATTTTGGGTTCTAAGTTTTAAGCGAATTTTGTTATTCTTTACAGATTATACTCTGTGGGGGATTCTGTCTCAATTCTCATTAGGGTTTTTAAATTTTAAGGACCTTTATATTAATAAGTATTCAGCCTATTAAATGTGTGATTTACGTTTTTTTTAGCGTCTTTTACTTTACTGGACAAACATCATCGCAGTGAACTGTCGTTCCCGAAAGTTCGCCGCGGTAATTCTCGAAAGATGGGGGAATCCTGATAGATGAAATGTCGTCCCTGACAGCTCACCACAACAATTCTCAACAGATGGGTGCATCCCATTGATTTTTTGATTTGTTGTTGTACCTTGAGATTATATATTGCTTCTTGTAGTACAATATTTTTGTATTATATGATGTTTGTATGATGTCGCTATATGTTTTTTGTATTATTTCGTTATATGATCTTTTTATGTATTATTCTGTATCACATGCAATTCAAATGTATCACTTTCAAAGTTGCTAATGTAGAGCTAAAGTTACAATTTCGAAAATTTAAATGGGATACAATATCAAAAGGTGAAATTATGAATTTCAATAGTTTTTAAGTGTCGAATTCGACAGTTAAATCGTATATCCCGATAGTTTTCATTTGTCAAGTTCGAAAGTTGAAATGTCTAATTCGATGGTTCATAACATTAATGTTTTGAACAGTAGATTCATTAAAGACACAATCCTTCAAAACATGTATTTGGTTTGATTGGAAGAAATTATTCAAAACATTAAAGGTGATAATCAATTCCGTTCACAACATGAGAACATCTTTCCAAAAGTAAATAACTGTTTCATTAAATATGGAATCCTTCACAAATGGTAAATGATTTTTACCCTTCAAAAATATTTCAAAAACCAAACAAATCGATAAATAATAGTTTCAAAATTTTCAAATACATATGACCATGTTGTGTTTAACATTTAAAATAGTAAGCTATAAGATCAAAATATATATAAACAATTTCTAATTACTAACCTCTCAAAATGGATGATAATCCAATAGTAATGCCCTTTTTTTTTAATTAAGGAATAAAGAAGATAAATAGGAAGTTAGGGTTTGTTAATGGAAGAAGATATTTGTTTATGTTAACTTTTCAAATTATTTTATCTTTTTTTTTGAACAAAATTCATATTACCCAATATAATATTTATTTATCCAATATTCATAATATATAAATTAAATCTTCACATCAAAGTATTAATGGTATTGAAAGCAAGTATTAATGAGCATTAAATGCTCATAGAAAGGTGAATCTAAGGGTAATTTGGACATCTCATACCAAAAAAGTGACAGTTTTGAACAAATCAAGTGTCAATGAAATTTTTTTGTGCATTTTCAAATTTAATGACATTTTAAAAATTTTCCTAATAGAAATACTATATAAAGCACTTGCAAATCATCAAATCAAAGCCTCGAGAACCAGAAATATGTTTTTCCACTAATTGCTGAAAATCCCAAGTCTTTTATTTACGTCGGTAAGTTTATTTCAATTTCTTATTTAATCTATCTCTCAATTTTAATGAATAAATGAAAAAGTCAAAAAAATTGGAGAGTTTATGTGGCCACGTGTACCACTTACAGGCTTTATGCATGTATTTAGCATTGTAAATTGGCTTGGTACCCATATTTACATGAGCTATTGTCCTGTTTTTGTCTTTTTGCACTATGTTGGCTTTGTAAATTGGGTTGGTACAACCGTGTATTGTCATAGGGAGTCGAAGGATTGATTGGAAAGAAAAAGAGAGAGAATAATATTGTTGGGAAACCGGGCATAATAATTAAAGAACGAGAAAAAGAGCATTATGAATAATATTGAATCACACAACACAAGATTTATATGGAAGAAGATGAAAATTTCATATACCAAGAAACTAAAATAGTATTTACAAGATTTGACGCTCTCAATCTAAATCTAAACAATTTTCTTAAGTATCTAATGTATACAACAATGATTTGATTGTTATGTTGAGTCTATGAAGAGCGTACACATCGTGGAGTATATATAGGATCCAAATCCTAGAGTTATGGATGAAGTAGAACAAAAAAATGCGGCCAAAATAACTAGGAGTTCTTTTTCTCTCATCTAGGTGGCATCGCGGGCCACCTATTTGGCACCCCAGCGCCTCTGTCGATGCCTCGGAGCCCGAAGGCCTTGTTGCATCCATTTGTGTTGCTCAATGAAATGTGAAAATGTCACATTAGTGTTACATAGATTGAATTTTTGTTTTTGTTTTTTTTTTTTTTAACACTAGTTGTATTAAATACCATTACTTTTGAAAAAAATGCTAGACAAACTAGTTGTCTTCTTTTGATGGATTTGGGAGGGATCTCCTTCACAATGACTTGTATTAGTTGTCAAACGTGTTACACATCTAGGCTCAAATTCATATATGGCGGTTACTACTTACTACACATAAATTGAACTATTATCGACTAGAAAAATTGGGTTGCACTCGCTTTCATGCTCATGAATGTTTTTCTAACCATTAAATGTTCATATGATTCCTAATCTAATTATCTGATCATTTCAGGGATTTGTTTTGCAACTGTTTTCTATTGCAAGAACGTCTACTGATTGTTTGTGGAACAAGGAAAAATGTTTGGCCTTATTGTCACTTGTCAGTAATTTGGTTCATCCAAATAATTCTTATTTGATATTGATGAAAACGGAAAAATTATAATGACTAGCACATGTATTGATTCTCTTAAATGAATTAAAGAGCCTTAGTGCTACAACTTGACTCGTGGTCGTGGTTTGTGGTATTCAATTTACACATGCCCCTGACCCATGTACCCAAGTCAAAGTGATGCAGTAGACACCTTGTACTATCGAGATTTTCTTACGAGTGCCTTTGCAAATTAAACCTTGTATGTGGTATCTGTTTTGCAGGTGCTACACCATTATTATACTTCTCTGCCAATTTTATTTGTTCACTCTCCGGAATTCTATTTGGCCAAATCAGGTCACCAGAGTATGATTGGCTATCTAGCATGATTTTGTATGCAGTGATGATCTCACACCGTAGGAAGGCAGGCAAAATAAAGAAAAAGATAATAGATCTCGAAATTTAACTTCATTTACATATATGGTTATTCATTGTACAGCTAAATTAGTCCCTAAACCAAGGACCGACGAGGCTTTTCCTTGTGTTGGCTATTGGTTGACTGGGCATTGTATTTAGAGGGTAATTGTTCATGTTCATTGCTTCTAACAGGCTATTCTCTAAGACATTAATATAGGGTATAATATTGAGATGTTGTGAACTGTAAGCCCCTCAAAGAAACCCAAATGTCTGAGTTGTTTAATGGCTTGTTTGGTTGGACTTTTGAAAAGTCAAACCTGCTTATTAGATTAACAATCTTTTTGGATAATTTTTTGGAAATGATTTGTCTGGTTTAATGAGCTTTTTTAAAGGAAATTGATAAAAAAATTTACAAGAAGTAGAAGTCATGTCAAACAGATCCTAAGTATAAGTTCTATTAATTGAGTTGAGCGAGGATTAGTTTGTTATACTCAATGTGCTTTTTACAATAAAAAATTAACAAAAGTAGATCAAGATAAAATGGTCTATAAACAGCTTCTCTAACATTAAAAAATCGAGTCATTTTTACATTGACATTCAGTGTTTTTTGGGAATGTTAAAAAGTTGATTTTGTAAAAAAGAAGTTGAAGATCTTTTGAAATGAGTGGTGGAAAAGCAAGTAGTACTTCTGGATTTTATGTAATGTATGATTAATAATAAATGTGATTATATTATCATCACAATAAGTGTTTGGTACAATACAATTTTCTTCTTTATTCAAAAAAATCGCGAGTAAAATGATTCAAGTGTCCTATCTTTTATTCACTGATATATTTATTCATTCGATAACTATCATCCGTAAACCACAAAAAATATATAACTCCTGTTTAAAGATACAAATGCGAAGATCAAAAGATCCTAGATTGAACAAAAGAAAAAGAAATTTTGGGATGTAGTATAGGCATTTTAGAATATTGAATATATTATTCGAAAAATTCGGTATAATCTTCTGGGAAACTGGTCATTATTGTGAAATATGACATTAGACAACCTACAAGAGGCGTTGGAGTTGGAGGCTAAAGGACAGTATTTAGAAACGGATCATTGCAGGGATCGTGATAGCCCATTTGTTGAAGAGTGGAAGAAAGTTAGACATGTTTGTAAACGTGTCCAAAATGTATACAATGTTGCTGAAGTTCTTTTTGAGACAAAACATGCTAATGCAAGCATCTATGTTCATAATCTTCAAGAATTACAAGCAAGTTTGATAAAAGATTCCAGAAATTCAGATAAATTTGTTAGAATCATAGCTCAGAGGATGCTAAAGAAGCTTGAGAAGTACTGGAAGAACATGTTCCTTGTACTAGCTGTTTTTACAGTTTTGGATCCTCAATGTTGAATTTTCTTCCTTGAAGTATGATACTAGTACCAGTATCTTAGAAGTGACAGCCATTTCAAAGTCCATTCACAGGCTTTATGATGATTATGTTACTTGCAAAATCAGAGAAGAATACACCATAAGTGATTAGAATTATGAGTTTGAAGAAGAGGTTCCTACAAACATCAAAGAAAGATGCCTACACCCAAACTTTTGGTTTTAATTGTTTAGATGAGTATAACCAGTTCATCCAATCTAATAGTCAAGTAAGAGGTTGAATGCTACTTGGAAGAACCTATCGTGCCTTGGAGCAAAAATTTCAATGTGCCATCTTGGTGGCAATCTGCGAGCCCCAAATATCCTACCTTGTCCAAAATGGCTCGCGGGTCTCTACACATAAAATGTTGATATTTCATGTCCAAAAGAACAAAAATCAAAAAGATTATTAAGCCAATGGATGGAGGAAATTTTGATATTCCATGTCCAAAAGACCAAAAGATCCAAAAATTATTGAGCCAATGGATGGAGGAAGTTGATGAGGAAGAATGGGCGGGGAAAAATGAGGAGTAATTTTGGGATGGAGAGTACATTGTTATTATTATTATTATTATATTTTTTTTCATTTTCATTTTTTATTGGGTTAAGACTATAATTATAAATTTGTTATGGTATTTTTCTTAGAAACATGTTGTTATAATGTGTGTAGCAAGTAAAATTTGTGGTGACTATATAATTGCCCTAACATTAATTGTTACTTTTGATCCCAACTTTTAAATATTTTTCAAACAAGCATTTGCTCAATTTTTTGACTAACTAGACAAATAGTCAAGTTGAACATGGTCTTTACAATTAAAAAAATGTAAATAAATAATAATTATTTTTCGTAAGATTAAATTCTCCAACTCATAAAAGGATTGGCAATACGACCAGCGATTTTCCTTGTCTTTTGTCGCGTTGGATATTCTTGGGTAGAGCGTAGAAAATTAGAAATAGGGAATTCTATACTCTATTTACTCAATTTTCTAATATTATTTTTTAAATACAATTTAAGTTTAAAAACATCAACCGTGCTATATGGCCACGGTCAGTGACCAACCCTGGTCATCTATCATTTTCCTAAAAATATATATATACATATAAAAATAAGAGTATGAAGTGAGTAACATGTCCTCAGGGCTCATTTCCTATATCGATTTTCTATTCGATGGGACGAAACAAGACATTTCCTGTCTTTGCCCATAAAGAGCTTTATATTCTAAAAAAAGGGTCATTCCCACATTGACATTTAAAAGTAAATAATACTATTCATAGTTGCTTACTATCAGTAATCGCTCTACGTGATAATTTGTTATTTGAGATATTAATTTTTTTATAATTTTATTTCTTAAAACCAACCATTCATTCTTTAGCAGAGTTTTGTCTCTCTCCACCATTTAATTCAATTTGACAATAAGCTCATACTTGGAGGGATTAAAATTAATTTTTTTGTAAATTTTGGTAAAAATTGATGTTTGGAGCTCATTTTCATCTTATCTATAGACAATTTTTAACTGTTGCATCCCTTTTTTTATTCATGATTTCTAACAGCGAATCGACAAAAATGGTCAAAAGTGAACTCGGAAAAGTAAAAACTGTTTGGCTTTTGTTTGGAACGATACGTCTTCAGATTTCAAGATAGGGGTGAAATTGGAAGTTGACCATGTATATGTATAACACCATTTGGATTAGCCTTCACACGGTGGGCCATGTGATGTGATAAAAGAATGCATTTTTTTCCACAATAATGGGGTCCAAAGGATGGCATAACAAGCGATTGAAAAGTAAGAATACATTTTTTTTCCACAATAATGGCGTCCAAACGATGGTGCAATTGAAAAGTGAGAATGCATTTTTTTCCCACAATAATGGCATCCGAATGATAGCGTAATATGTGATTGAAAAATAAGAATGCATTTTTTTCAGGTTAATTTAACAAATGATCATTAAATTTACATGAAAATCACAAAACGATCACTGAATTTTAAAACTTGCAGAAACGATCACTTAATTTACATGCGGTTTCACTAACGATCACTGAAAGACCTTCATGATTTTCAAACTTAAAGGACCAAAAGGCTTGAAGATAGAACCTTAAAAACCAAATCACCAAAGCTTGACAAAAATCAACTTTTTCTCTCTATTTTTGGGCGAGTCTTGAGACAATTTTTCGACACCTTCCGACCATCAAAACCGCTGAATTTGGATACTGTTGGAAAGCCTACAATGTCCTCTTCAATTACCACACAAAATCTCCCCATAACTCCAAAGGATTCGACTGGAATAAACCTACAAAGTCGGCTATCCGAGAGTACATTGTTACTATTATTATTATATATATTTTTTTCATTTTCAGTTTTTATTGGGTTAAGACTATAATTATAAATTTGTTATGGCATTTTTATGAGAAACGTATTGTTATAATGAGTGTAGCAAGTAAAATTTGTGGTGACAATATAATTGCCCTAACATTAAATGTTTAGCAAGTAAAATTTGTGGTGACAATATAATTGCCCTAACATTAAATGTTACTTTTGATCCCAACTTTTAAATATTTTCCAAACAAGCATTTGCTCAATTTTTTAACTAACTAGACAAATAGTCGAGTCGAACATGGTTTTTACAATTAAAAAAATGTAAATAAATAATTATTATTTTTCCTAATATTAAATTCTCCAACTCATAAAAGTAATGGCAATACGACAGACGGTTTTTCTTGTCTTTTGTCACGTTAGATTTTCTTGGGTATATGGTAGAAAATTAAGAATAAGGAATTCGTTACTCTATTTACTCAATTTTCTAATATTTTTTTTAAAATACAATTTAATTTTAAAAACATATATATATACACATATAAAAATAAAAGTATGAACGAGTATGAAGCGAGTAACATGTTCTCAGTTCCTATATCGATTTTCTATTCGGTAGGATGAAACAAAACATTTCCGGTCTCTGTCCATAAAGAGCTTTGTATTCTAAAAAAAGGTCATTTCCACATTGACATTTAAAAGTAAATAATATTATTTATAGTTGTTTATCGCTCTATGTGATAATTTGTTATTTGAAACATTAATTTTCTATAATTTTATTTCTTAAAACCAACCATTCATTCTTTAGCAGAGTTTTGCCTCTCTCCACCATTTCATTCAATTTGACAATAAGCTCATACTTGGAGGGGATTAATTTTAATTTTTTTTTTAGTAAATTTTAGTAAAAATTGATGTTTGGAGCTCATTTTGATCTTATCTATAGACAATTTTTAACTGTTGCATCCCTTTCTTTATTCATGATTTCTAACACCGAATCGACAAAAATCTGTCAAAGTGAACTCGGAAAAGTAAAAAATGCTTGGCTTTTTGTTTGGAACAATACGTCTTCACATTTCAAGATAGGGGTAAAATTGGAAGTTGACCATGTATATGTATAACACCATTTGGACTAGCCTTCACATGGTGGGCCATGTGATGTGATAAAAGAATGCATTTTTTTTCCACATGATAATGGCGTCCAGACGAGGGGTAATTTTTTAAATGGTCGGTTTACTGTTGCTATTTTCCACAATGGTCTTAATTATTAAAAGTACTATTTTACCCTTAATGAAATGTGTTTTTATTTTACAGGATATATCCTTATCTTTAGAATAGTTTTTCAATTCTATCCTGTATTATTTCTATCTCGGATTCTAACATATAAATTCATCCTTTGATCTAATAGATTGATATAATCTTCCATATATCTATCAAAATTTTCTCCAAGAATATAATATTCTTCAGACGATGATTGATCTATTCTTTCCATTTGAGAGATGATATTATTTATTTTTTCTATTAAAATTTTTAATAAATCATCTAATCCTTCAATTGTATATCCTGGCATATTATATAAATCTTAACATGTTAAACAATGCTAATAAATATAAATATTTAGATAATTTAGCCATGCAAATATTCAGATAAGTAATCCCAACGATTCTTTAAGATTTCAGAAAATGTCTTTCTAAATTTAACAAAAATAATAGTTTTACCTTAGTTTTGATCTTAAATCTTTATTCTTAGAACCGAGTAACCTTCAGGTTCTGGATCTGCAAATGGCTCCCTTCAATGGCCTCTTGCCTCTACGGGATAATTGCTATTCCAGCTTTCCACCTTCACTATGTCAGTCCTTTGAATTCGAATTATCGATATTAACTAAAGAAAACTCTCTTTCTGTTAAAGTAAGAAAATAATTTTTCTTCAATCTTTCAAGAATCTATGGGATAAGGTATTTAGAAACTCATGATCTTTTTTGAAGATAATTTGGATATGAAATAACTTAAATTTTATTGATATCTGAAGGCTGAGATATGATTACAATGGAAGATAGAAGATTGTTTGGCTATCTCACAGTTTGAGTGCTCAATCAACTCTGCCTTTTTCATTAGCCCAAAGGCCTCTATTTATACACAAATCTGAAGATAGATTACATCATTGCTTACATCATACTAATAATATTTTATTGCCTCGTGCTTTTCATCAAGAGCCTCATGGCCCCTCCATCCTTGTTGTTTTGTTACATTTTTCTTTGATAAAGGACACAGTCCTTCTATAATTGTCCTTCAGATCTTGTTTTTACATACAGCTGGTAAGATTCTCTTGTAGCAGCTTGGACACCTTTCCTACATGTGTTTATCATTTTTGTCTTCTTATCTTTGATTCTGTCGGCAAGTGGGGCATTCTCTTATTCTGCATGCCTCTTGTATGGTTGTGATATGTCCATTGATTTGATGAGTGTCAAATTTCTCAATGTATTCTTTCAGAATTGTTGATTTTTCTCCTCCATTGTTGGTGAGAAGTGTCCATCCTTCATATTGACACAAGCATTTGAATTTTTTGTCATACAAGCTTTTTGCCATTTTATATAAGACTTTCATCCCTAAAATTCTTCGGGATTTTATCCATGATCTGGTGATTTTTGGTAATGGCTTTTTATTGTGACCGACATCAATCTGGAACTCTCTACTAACATATCCGATTGTTATGATATGTTCAGCAGGATAAAATATCATTCCATCAATTTCTGGACTAATTGAATAAAATTTTATGTATATGGACCTTCCTTTGGCAAATTTGGATACTTCCGATTTAAAAATTTCATCGAATCTTTCAATTTCTTTTAGATCTTTTTCAGGGTAGATAAGATCTAAAAATCCATAATCTGCTGCCATTTTGACCATGACAGGGTCTGCATCATTGGTAATTAGTAACATTGGATAAACATGATCTCCTGAAGATATGAAATAGGAGTCATTTTCTTGTAATTCATAAACAATTTTGGCAAAAGATCTATATTCTTCTTCTTTTGCTGATAAAGGGGTATCATCATCTTCATCGGTTCTGATTCTAATAACTCTTGTATGTTCATCATTGGATTTTATGGTCAACTTTCTAGGACTTTGTGTATCTCTTTTGATAGTGCTGGGTCCACTACTGCTTTCGCATTGTGGATCACTCCTTGGTACCTGTTGGTATCCCTGTTTGGTATCATAGCATTGTGTCAAGACATCAATCCTTCTATTATTTGTATTAGTAGACATCAATCCCTGTTTGAAAAGTTATTGATGGTATGTTTACTTTTCCATCAAAGTTTGTTGTACAATTGCTCGTTGGGTCGAAATTTTTATTAACTTTTCAATATTAGGACTTCAAGCTTTTCATTTCCCATCTCTTGCAGTTCTTCCTGAATTTGCTCATCAGATTCTTAAATTGCTTGCTCAGACTCTCTGCCAGGAATGTTTCCCAATCAAGAATTTGCTTATAAGGGATTCCTTCAAATAAAATCAAAGAAGAAAGATGGTAGATTTTCATGTATATCAAATTGAAACAGCAATCTCTACATATAGATGTTAGTATGTCTTTCCAAAGTGTTACAATAGTCAAATCTATTCATGATTACAATTATATATTCAACAATATTGAATGAAAAGATTCAAGCTTCCCTTCTTAATTTCTGTACAACTTTTTTAATTTGCTATATGGGTGATGCTACTTGTACATAATGATGTACACATGTGTTTACACCCTCCTCAAATGGAGGGGGACCCACATACAATAAAATATGCGAAGGCCCCTTTCGTATTGAGAGGGGTGTGAACACGTGTAAGGGCCCCTCTTGTCCTAGCTCATTCCTAGGTTCGTATCTATATAATTAAGTAAAAAATATATTTTAAAACTATAAATAAATAATTTTTTATTGATGAGTTTTTTTTTTATAAATAAATTATGTTATTTATTTGAACAATAAGACGAGAATTACTTTAGATCAAGTAAATGATTTTAGGACATGTTTAAAAATAAAAAATGACTTCAAAATAATTAACATGTGAATAATGATTATGCATTTGTAGATTATTATATTCAATTCTCTATTTTTTTAGAGTGAATTATTCAATTCTATTATCTGTTGATTTGTGCAATAATTTCGTGTTCTCATGCAACATTTGAATTTAGACAATTTTATGATATATTGTGAAAGGAGACGAAAAGAGGACTAACTAAACTTTATTTGGTTTGGACGGGATAAATTGAGTTTTATTTTGTTGATTTAACTGTCACATTGTGTTATTTTTTTCTCTGTGTTAGTTTAATACAATAAATAATTTTGTCCCACTGGCACTACGCCTTATTATATTCATATTTTTGTCAACTTATGAATGGTTTGTGAGCTTGCTCTAAGATCGAGATAATTTTTCAATTTTCGTATTAAAAATCATAAATTCAGTAGATGGTAAAGATATGTTTTTAAATACTTGTGTGGGTCTTGTAATTGAATTTCTTTGAGTCGTAATGCACTAGTTGAAACTTTCCTAGTGATGTAGTCGTTTCACACTTTAACGTAGGTTTAATTTTTCTCGAAAGAGAGATCAAGTAAATTTGAGAAATTCGATTGTCAACATATGTGAAATTTGTCAAACTGTGATAAGTTAATATTAAAAAATTATTTGAAACGGTAGATTATGAGGATAGCTAATCTAATTGGGAAGTCTCGGCACACTTATTCCTATCTCTAACATCCTTATGCAAAAAAAGTAAGTGTAAAATTATAAAGTAAATAACTTTTTTATTTTCCGAAAATTATAAATAAAATAAGTTATTAATTTAAACAATAAATAAGCACATGTAAAAGAAAAACAAATATAATGTTACGTATTGAAAATATTTTTTAAATCGAAAGTTTAATCCACGACAAAATCATAGAAACACTGCATATAAATGATCAAGCATGTCCATTAGCACGCTCCATATATGGTGATTTTCAATGTGTATATTGTGAGTACATCTAGACATAAAATACCTTATTATATATCATCATTTAACGTATAAATTAAGCTCCTGTTTGGTGTAACTGAAAAGTTGATAAAAAATTAAGTTAAAAAGTCGACGATTAATTTTAATCACACATTTCATAGAATCTACAATTTTTATTAACTTTTCTATCACACATTTATCAACTTTAACAAAATTTACTAAAAATTTAATTTTTACCTAAATCAAATGGGGGCTAATTCATATGTAGTAACATGCAATCCAATGCGAACACTACAAGTCATTATATGAATTTTCAAAGCTATTACACCTTTGATTTTACCCAATACAAAGGAATCTACTGAAAATATTAACGTAAACCAAACAGGAGTTAATTCGTATGTAATAGCATGTAATCCAACGCAAACACTAAAAGTCACTATATGAAATTTAAGAACTATACATCTTTGATTTCACCCAATGCCAAAAGTAAGCATTCGTCCATGGCTAGTAACAATTAAGTCATCGTTTGAGCCACATTTTGGGGGAAAAATCTATTTAGGAATAGTTTTTTTTTTTTTATATTTAGAAAATGTGTGGTTAAAAAATTAAAAAAAAAAATTTCGATTTATATGTAAAATTATTTTATTAAATAATGTGTGATCGAAAATAAATTTTGAAAAAAACAAGTTTTTGATAAAACGGGGCTCAAACAAGGGCTAAGTGCTTTCACCATTGCAGTGTGTCGACTTGCTTTCACATTAATCTATCCAACAAAATAAGGCATAATATTATAAGCCATTCTGATAAAATAAAGGAAAGAAAAATGAATTTTCTAGTCTCAAGAAGCCCACATCACAAGATTTCACGTACTCCTCATGACCTCTTTGTGCTAGGAAGCGAACCAGCATTAAGCTCAACTAACATTTCCTTCCAAAGCTTTAAAAACGACCTTTGCATTTGGTGAAGCACGCTCAAATTTGTTCGTCTTTATCAAAATCCCAAATCCTTTGTCAGCAAGTTTCACCATCCTATCAAGCTTCGGCGATTTCTCTAATAAAAGCTTGATGAGTGTCATCTCAGGGACAGATGAAGAAATACATGCCAGCTTCACTTTTTGAAGTCGATTGAAGTATATATCCGAGTAGTCTTACAACTTCAAAAAGTCTAGAGCAGGACGTGCTTCAGCAAGTGGGAGGTGCCTACGCAAAATCTACACAATACGACAAAAAGTCACTTATCTTAAAATTTTAGGTCAAATTAGAAAATGGAATACTGTGAACTGTATAGTCGTGTCCATTAATTGCCTGGAGTTTCAGTTTCTCAAGATTCGGGGAGCTTCTGAACAAGCAAAGAACATAACAGAGATCCTCCACTGAGTCTAAACGTATATAAATCAAATTCAGAATTTTAAGCTGGACTAAAGTAGCTGGAAGCCTTGTTTGGACTTGACCTGCAGCCAAAATCTTGAAAGCGGATGGCAAAAGCATGATCAAATATAGTTAACTCGATGCTTTCAATGAAGTTATATTTTCTATGAATGATAGAATTGTAACATAGAGTAGTTAAGGAAGCAACTGAAACTATTGCAAGTAGTGGGGATTTCTTAAAATAAACATATGCACGGAAACATTTCAATTTAACGAGTTTTAGCTTAGGAGCATCAATTGTTAAGTGGTGAAATCCAGCTGGGACATGCAACGCCAGTTGCTCCAGTTCAGGTGAGCTAGTTATCAAACTTCCTAATACTTCAGTATCAATGACGACATCAAGCAATTCCAGTGTAATCAGCCTATTAAAAACTTTGAAGCTTGGTGGAGGACTGATCGAACAAGAAGAAAGTTTCAAATGTTTCAATAGTGAACACATAAATAGTGAATAAGGCAATTTGTACAATTCACCCCACCTCATTTTCAAAGTGAATTCTTCAACACCTTTCTTCCATGAGATATATATCAAGTGGTCAATTTCAGAACCACCTCTGAGTTTTGGAATAATGAGGCTTGACTTAGTTATGTATCCTTGGTGAAGTAAGAGAATCTGGTAAAGGATCCCTACAAACTTCATTCTAGCCAAATCTTGGTTTCTCTCTGATTCTTGCCATAACGTATCATCAATTATCAGTTGTGGCAGTTTGACCCATTTATACCTCCATTGCTTTGACAAAACACTAGTCTTTGCAGCATCACGTATTGTCAAACACATTAATACGATCTCTATGACATTATCAGGAAAGTCACTTATCATATCAACAGGTTGGAATTGGGCAATCTTCATTCTGCTATGTAATTGGCAAACAAAATTCTGCAATGACTCACAATTGATAAAAATATCAAATTTCCTTAAACTAACTTGCATGCATGTAGAAGATATAAACAAATTCAATCGTTATCTTAATAGTTATCGAATTGGTCATATCACTAAGAAAGTATTCATAGTTATCTTAATGTTATTCTTAGTGACGGACAAGGGTGGTCAACTGCTCAAGTGCATTCATCATTCTGAAAACTATTCCTCATTCCATCTGAATACACCTGCATCGCTCAAGTGGATAAACCAACTCCTTTTTAATCCAAATTGAAATTCAATGAACAAAAAGCATAACAACAACGAATACACCATTCTCAAATAAATTTGTTCAATTCTTTCACATCATCAGTATTTTAGAGCTAAACCAACCTCCTAAACCCCCCTCAGTCCATGCAATCTGTTGAGAATTAGAAATCCTAATTCTATTCTCCCGGAGAGCAACCAATAAACATAAAAAAAAATAAACATATACAAGCTCAATGTGAAACTATATCATCTTCCTTGCAGCAATTCACTATGATGAAATGAAATTTATAAGAGAAAATCATAAACATATCTTCTTTAGCATCTCTTTTGCCCTTTCATTGTAGTAATTAAAAGCCTAATGACAGCTCCCTATTTATAAGAAAAACTAGGGCAAAATAAAAATTTACAAGAACTCAAATTCCTAAAACGAAATTTACAAAAAATCACAATCCAAAATTACCCTTAATGAAATTTTCGTCCGAGGGGTGGAGGGGGCTTCTTGGCCCTCTTCCAACCCCTCGTAGACCTCATCCGCGAACTAACTCCAAGAATCAGTAATAATTAAGTTACACAACTTAACACAATTCTTTACGCGGGTGCTAAAAAATAAAAAATATAAAGAAGGATCTCGATGGATCTTCTTGGAACATATTTAAGCTCTGTGGTATTCTCCTTTGTTTGTGAAGATTGTGGATCGACTGGAAGGGAAGGAGTTGTGTTTAAGCTCAGTAAAATTGTGGTTTCAATATGGGAGAGTTATGGCAGTGAATGGAAAACATCAAATGTAAAGCATAAAGTATAAAGAAATAACATAAAACATGTACAATACACTCTGCTGATTTGCACCAGCAGAGGGGGGGGGGGGGGGGGGGGGGGGGGGGGGGGGGGAGAGAGAGAGAGAGAGAGAGAGACTACATCTTCAAAGTGTATCTTTTCAATTGTATTTCTTGGTGTGATTGGTTACATCTCTCGAGTCCCACAAATTGCTCTATATATAGAAAAAGATGCTAGACAATCTACCACCTACTCACTTGACCATACTCCCCTTAGGCTAGGACAACTTGCCTAAAATAATATCATTTTGATCACATGCTAATTGGTTTTCTACCAAACTAGAACTAATAAAATAGAAATCACAATTACAAATAATTTGGTTGATAACTAAGTGTCACCAATACCCAACAGTGGGCATCCAACACATAAAAGAAAACTAAAAATACAAGACATGGAAAGGGGAATAATATAGGCTATGCTATCATCTTTTATCGTAATAAAATGAAGAAAATCCTTCTTCTATATAGAGCCAATCCACAAAATTTAGTTCGTTTTCAATTAAAATAAATAAAAATTCTTTTAGAACAGGTAAAAGAGATCATCAATTCATCATATGCAAAACCTAATATCACAAGAAAGTTTCTCGATTAGTACAATTCACCTCAAACTATTCCTTTAAAATTTCTCTTTACCCTTTTAAGTTTTCGTGTTCTAATACATAAGAGAAAAGTAGACATGAATTGTACCGTAAAATCAAGTAGGTGGCGCCACCACGGAGGAAAAGCTTTTGGGCTGCCTTTAGATAATGAAACTGATACAAAAATTCAACAGATTCAATATGGTTGTGATGTAACTTCCAAGGAATAGAAAAATTTACATCATAGAATAATTAACATAAACAAATAATTTTGATTTTATATATCTAAAAAGAAAAGGCAGTCTTACAAATTAGTCGAGAACAAGGAATGTTAAAATTGAAATAACACTACATCAAATTCAAGTAGAATAAATATCATTAAAATCACTTGGTAATTTCAAAGAAAATGATACTTATTACTGTCAAAACAAGTAAAAATGAACTTAAACCACAGTTTGGTATAAATTAAAATCCAGATTTTAATATAAGTCGAACTCAACAATTAATTTTAATCACATTTTATAGGATCTACAACTTTTCAACCACATATTTCATCAACTTTTATTAAATTTATTAAAAATCTTACTTTAATTCCCACTAAACAGAGGCTAAATCTAACGAAAAGAAGGAAAAAAATAATTTTTGAAATAACATCCCATGTAATGCACTAAATCAGAAGCATCAAATTTTTATACCTCTTTCGCCCGCTTATTTCTATTCAAAATCACAGCTACATTGTGAAGAGAAACACAGAGGTACTTTATCCTCTTGGCTGGAAACCAGTTTATCGAAATAACATGCTCTACTAAAGAGACACTCTCCTACAATCAGAAATGAGAAATATACTAGCCGTTACACCCCCCACAATGTCAATTTAAAAGTATACTAATAATACTTGTAATAATAACTATCTCAAGATATTTAATAAGATCAAACGAGAACCTTGGTATTATTGCCATTTTTTAATGAAAGCACAAGAGAAGCCACAGCTACAGAAAATATCAGTCTGCTATCATTATCAGATGTGTCGATCTTCCTTTCAGTTTCACTGCATCTATATAGAAACATAAACCATACAGCTGCTCACCTGTTAATCTCGTTAACTTCTGACTGGGATAAACTCAAAGGGTTATGTGCAAATGCAACTAGATACATTTTAAGAGAGAGAGAGAGAGAGAGAGAGAGAGAGAGAGAGAAGGGTCAAAACGTAGTGGAGCATAAAAATGCAATACCTTTGATAAGTAAGAAAGATGTAGCATAATTGTTGAAATGCGTCCTGAATACTTCCTAGGTTGGTCCAGTAGGATGAACCCTCTGTCTCGGCAAAAATCTTTGTTCTTTCAGAATGGATGCATTCAGCAATTGGCTGACACAAAAATTTGAGAGCATCATAATAAGAAGATAAATATGACACTCTTTCATGAAAGCTGTTCTCTTTGCCACCAATATTGAATTGGCCCTTTGCTAAATCAAGTAAACCACTGAGTTGCTGAAGCATATCCCCTTTATTCCGCAAGAATTGAAGGGCAGATCTATCCTTAATATTGCTTGAATTTGCAACTTTTTCCCCCTTTGACCGACAAATGAATGGACTCTAACAATCCAGTCGCGTGAAGCCTCATAATCAAATTAATGGACGAAAAAGCCTTCAAGCAAAACAAAAAGAATTTGGCAGACAGTGCACTTTGCTCAATTAATGTAGGCCATATATTGAAAAGCGGATCACTAGAACATGCAAAAAAGAGATACCTCATGAAAGTGGCCTCCTAATTCATTCAAATATACTGCAACAGCATCACAAATATTCAAAGTTGTAGCTCGACATTTAGTTCCAAAAATTCCAGTTTTGTTTTCTCCATTCCAACCTGCCAAGTAAAGATTAAGCCTATTAAGTTACCACTCTGAAAAGATACTTTGTAAAGAGAGAGAGTATTGAACAGCTTAACTTAGAGGAAGCATTAATTACAGTTAATACAACTAATGTAGATCAAGGTACCTTCAGTAATCTATCCTGTAAATTGTTTAACAAATTTCCATGCAGGACATATAGAAATATTAAAAACAAAATGCTTGAACGTTTTCTCTTAACCATACAAATTGTGAATGTTGATACAAATTGAACCCCCTTCAGTTTACGGGAACTTCAAATTATTTTAGAGTGATATTTATGTAATGTAACACAAGCTGTATCTTAGCAAATTATGTTCTTCCTATGCCTTGTCATATTTTACAAAACGTTAGTAAAATGAATGGCTGCAAATAGTTCATATTTTTCATTTCAATTCACCGTAAATGCACTGAACATGCATACACGGTATCTGAAAGGTTGTCAATAATTGCAAACAAAGAACTAAATCTCTTACACTGAAATTACCTTTGTATTCGGTGGCCATAAAGTTCAAGACACATTTCAATATGTCAATAACGCTGTGAATGCATTGCAAGAACAGATCTTGCCTGCAAACTAGAGCCAGGAAAAAACAATAACAACAACTAGTGTCGGAATTATATTATTTTCACCTTGTACATGTCATCTTGGACAGATGATTGCTTATATGCTTCAAAGGTCGTCAAACAAAACTTCATAATCAAATCAACTTCGAAAAATGTCAATTCCCCAGGCAAAACAAACAGCAATTCCATGTAAATACAACACAAGTGATTGGTTGAATTTCTCACGGTCCTTGGCTTCCAAAACCCTGAATTGTTTGCAGAAACACCGATAATCGTAATAGTGTAAATGACAGACTAGTTTGTACTGTAATAGTTCAAATTAATATGCAAGACCATGAAGGACAAAATTTAATTATTACATCACATTATAATCACACCACAATTAAAATATATTTTCAATAAATATACCACAACAAATTTACAATTATACTCCTAATACAGTAAAATCTAAAAATAAAAAAAACAATATTATGTTATACTCATCCTTCCAGTACACTTCATCTTTTGTTTATTTTCCCAAGACTTCTCTGAATTTTTAATTTATTGACTTCAAATGTAGCAGGTTTGGAATAGAATGGAGTAAATATATTTCATGAGGAGTTTGACTTGTCAACACCTACGGAAACCACAACTTTCTCTCCAATTTTCTCCGTGGAGGAAAGCAAAGGTCACCATTGATAGAAAAGCTATGCGCAATTAGAAGTTGAAAAAAAAAAAGGAGAGAAAAATTAAGATTTTTATTTGTGGTAGAAAAATAATTTGCTTTAGGCTAATTATATATTAAACTCTAATTATGTAATTTTACTTAAGACTATTTAAGTAAATAAGAAAAATACTAAAAATTGTGGTGTATTAATTAACATTTGTAGTGGTAATATAATTATCCGTTATCCAATTTGAGTGTTAAGATTGTATAAAAAGAGAAATTTAACCTCCTTTTAGTTAAATAAAAAAAAAATGAATTAAAAACACAAAAGAAAAGACAGTGAAAAAGAACCACCGTAAGGGCCGTTTGATTGTAAATGTGGAATTTGGATGGAAAGAAAATTAATTACAGAGAATTGAATTGCCTAAAATTTATTTTATTGTGAATTGTCAATTAAATATGTTTGATTGATATAATTTTTCATCCAAATTTTATTTAAAATTTTGAATTTTTTGATATTCGTTTGACTTTTTTTTTTTTTTTTTTTGTATAAAATTTGTCCATTAAAGTGATAAATTTTTTTACTATTGGGTTTAGAATTTGTTCCAATTAGGGCTGTAAGCAAAAACCGTCAAACCGGAAAACCAAACCGAAACCGCATTTTGGAAACCGTCGGTTTGGTGCCACGTGGACCCGTCAACGAAATGGTTTTGAACCAAACCAAACCGGTCAAAAACGGTTTGGTTTAGGTTTGAGAAATTTTATTGCGGTTTAAAACCAAACCGGACCGGTGAAAAAATATATAATAATTAAAAAATTAAAAAAATGAAAAAATGAAATTTTCTAAATTGTAACTTGTAAGACTTTTGTGTTGGACTTTTTAGTTATTTTTAAATGAGGTTCATATATTCCATAAGCTTTTAAACTAAAAGTCTGAAACGATTCATCAAGCAATCCCACGTTATATTCCATATAAATTACTATCATAAACAATTATCAACTTATATAAACTGCATAGTACTCCAATGATTAAATAAACTTCAATCAAAATCAAAATCCTACATTGAATTGGATATCCTTTTAAAAATTATTGCATTCTGGTTCTATCGATTATAATTTGTAGAAATCTAAATGAAAAGTTTTGATCGGATCAACAACTATGTAATCAAAGTGAAAACAAAATAAAAATTTCGGATCTTAGAAATGAAATTATATATAGTAATAAATTTATTTAGGTATAGATTTACCCAATATTCTAATTTGGCTTGAGAATTAATTAATCAAATAATTGTAAGAAGGGAGAAGAAAAGAATCAAAGAGAAGAAGGAAAGTGTTAATGTCTAAAATGAAGAAAGAATCTTATTATTTTTTTATAAAAGTGATTGGAGATTGAATCATATATTTTACAAAAAAAAAAAAAAACCTATGAGAATCATCCGATTCCAAACAGTTCCCATACTAGAACCTAGAATTGGACCGAAACTGGTTGATTCTTAATAATTTGTCCCAAAATTAAATTATTTTTCTAAATGGTTCCGGTCCGGTTCCACCGGTTCTTGAAAAATTGTCCACTCCTAAATTAATGGTATAAAAGTAGGCAGAGAAAAAAATATACGGCGAAATTGGTGGTTTAAAATCGGACGACGGGCAAAAAAAAAAAAATACAGCGAAACCGGCGGTTTAAAACCGGACCAAACCGTTAGGTTTAGGTTTGACTTTTTTTTCAAACCGTTCAAAATGGTTTGGTTTAGGTTTGAGTTTTTCTCAAACCGGTGTAAACGGTTTGATTTGAAAATCTGTCAAAAATCGGTAAAACCGGACCGCTTACACCCCTAGTTCCAATTGTCAAAAAAAAAAAAATTAAAGAAGAACCGATACCATTCGTTTGACTTTGTTTTTTCATACAAATTTTCAATTAAAGTGATAAATTTTTTTGCCATTATATCTAAAATTTGTTCTAATTACAAAAATTAATAATAAAAAAAAAAGTTGGAAACCATTTTTTTCACAGAAGTGGTGAGAAAAGCTTTTCCCACAAATCAAGGAAAAGGGGCGAGTTGGAGGAGTGGGGGGAAAGTGACTTTCATGCCAATTTTTTTGATAAATGGATCCATGGAAAAACTCAACTATCAAACAGGCAAGGGTTTGAGGACTAAACTCTCTCTCTTTCTCCTCAATAATTACTAGTCTTCTATTTTCTTTCCGTTTGCATTTCTTTCCTTTTTCTGGTTTTTAATTTGATTTTCTGTGCTACTTAAACAGTTATACTACATATGAATTGAGCTATTATCTACTGGAGAACTGGGCTGCACGATGATTCCTAATTTAAGTATTTGATCATTTCAGGGATTTCTTTTGCGACTGTTTTCTATTGCAAGAACGTCTACTGCTTGTTTGTGGAACAAGGTAAAATGTCCGGCCTTATTGTCACTTGTCAGTATCTGTAGTTCATCCAAATAATTCTTATTTGATATTGATGAAAACGGAAAAATTATAATGACTAGCGAAGGTATTGATTGTCTTAAATGAATTAAAGAGTGCTACAACTTGACTCGTGGTTGTGGTTTGCGGCATTCAATTTACACGTGCACCTGACCCTTGTACCCAAGTCAAAGTGATGCAGTAGACACCTCGTACTATCAAAATTTTCTTACGAGTGTCTTTGCAAATTAAACCTTGTATGTGGCATCTTTTTTGCAGGTGCTAGACCATTATTATACTTCTCAGCCGATTTTATTTGTTTGCTATCTGGAATTCTATTTGGCTGGATCAGGTCATTGGATGATAATTGGCTATCTAGTATGATTTTGTATGCAGTGATGATCTCACACCGTAGGAAGGCAGACAAAATAAAGAAAAAGCCGACAGATCTCGAAATTTAACTTCATTTACATATATGGTCATTCATTGTACAGTTAAATTAGCATCTAAATCAAGGACTGACGAGTCTTTTCCTTGTGTTGGCTATTGGTTAACTGGGCATTGTAAAACTCTTTTTAGAGGGTAATTGTCCGTGTTCAGTGCTTCTAATAGGCTCTTGTCTCAGACATTAATATAGGGTATAATATTGAAATGTTGTGAATTGTAAGTCAAAGAAACCAAAATGTCGAGTTGTTTAATGCTTGTTTGGTTCAACTTTTGAAAAGTCAAACCTGTTTATGATATTATCGATCTTTTTGGATAATTTTTTGAAAATGATTTGTCTGGTTTGATGAGCTTTTTAAAGGAAATTGTTTTACAAGAATTAGAAGTCATGTCAACCAGGTTTTAAGTATAAGTTCCGTTAATTGAGCTGAGCGACGGTTAGTTTGTTCTACTCAACGTGATTTTCGCAATAAAAAATGAACTAAAGTAGATCAAGATAAATTGATCTATAAACAGCTTCTCTAAACTTAAAAAAATTGAGTTAGTTTTACATTGACATTCAGCACTTGATTGGGAAAGTTTAAAGGTTGATTTTGTAAAAAAGAAGTGGAAGGTCTTTCGAAATAAGTGGTGGAAAAACAAGTAGTACTTGTGGATTTTATGTAAGGATAATGTTAGTGGGGGATGTCCTTGTGTATAAAAAATTGTGTACCCATAGCACAACATTGTATGTAATGTATGATTAATAATAAATGTGATTATATTATCATCACAATAAGTATTTGGTACAATACAATTTTCTCCTTTATTCAAAAAAATCGCGAGTATAATGACACAAGTATCCTATCTTTTATTCACTAATATATTTATTCTTTCGATAACTATCATCCGTACACCACAAAAAAAAATATAACTTCTATTTAAAGATACAAATGCGAAGATAAAAAGATCCTAGATTGAGCAAAAGAAAAAAGAAATTTCGGGATGTAGTATAGGCATTTTAGAATATTGAATATATTATTCGAAAAATTTGGTATAGTCTTATGGGAAACTGGTCATTATTGTGAAATATGACATTACACAACCTACAAGAGGCATTGGAGTTGGAGGCTAAAGGACAGTATTTAGAAACGATCATTGCAGGGATCGTGATTCGTGATATCCCCATTGGCTGAAGAGTGGAAGAAAGTTAAGAGATGTTTGTAAACTTGTCCAAAATGTATACGATGTTGCTGAACTTCTTTTCGAGACAAAACATGCTAGTGCAGGCATCTATGTTTATCATCTTCAAGAATTACAAGCAAGTTTGATAAAAGATTCTAGAATTTCAGACAAATTTGTTAAAATCATAGCTCAGAGGATGCTAAAGAAGTTTGAGAAGTACTGGAAGAACATGTTCCTTGTACTGGCCGTTTTTATAGCTTTGGATCCTCAATATAAAATGAAGTATATTGAATTTTCTTCCTTGAAGTTTGATACTAGTTCCAGTATCTCAGAAGTGACGGCCATTTCAAAGTCCATTCACAAGCTTTATGTTACTCGCAAAACCAGAGAAGAATACACCATGAGTGATTCGAATTCTGAGTTTGAAGATGAGTGTCCTACAAACATCAAAGAAAGATGCCTACACCCATATTTTGGTTTTAATTGTTCAGACGAGTATAACCAGTTCGTCCAATCTGATAGTCGATCTCGACCCCCAGGTAAGAGATTGAATGCTACTTGGAAGAACCTGTTGTGCCTTGGAGCAAAAATTTCAATGTGCCATCTTGGTGGCAACCTGCGAGCCCCAAATATCCTACCTTGTCCAAAATGGCTCGTAGATCTCTACACATAAATTGTTGATATTTCATGTTGAAAAGAACAAAAGATCCAAAAATTATTGAGCCATCAATGGATGGAGGAAGTTGATGAGAAAGAATGGATGGGGAAAATTTGGGATGGAGAGTACATTGTTATTAAACTCCTGTTTGGTAGCCATTTTTCCCAAAATATATTTTTCTCTCTCTTCTTTTCAACCACACATTCTTCAATAAAATAATATTACACGCAAACCCAAAACTTTTCCTTAATTTTTAACCACAAATTCTCCATTAATCAACTATTCAAAAATACATTTTCTCCCCAAAAATGACTACCAAACAAGGGCTAGTATTATTATTATTATTATTTTCATTTTCACTTTTTATTGGGTCAAGATTATAATTATAAATTTGTTATGGTATTTTTATTTGAAACATGTTGTTATAATGTGTGTAGCAAGTAAAATTTGTGATGGCAATATAATTGCCATAACATTAATTGTTACATTTGGTCCCAACTTTTTAATCTTTTTAAAACAAGCATTTGCTCAATTGTTTGACTAACTAGACAAATAGTCAAGTTGAACGTGGTCTTTACAATTAAAAAAATGTAAATAAATAATAATTATTTTTATAAGATTAAATTCTCCAACTCATAAAAGGATGGCAATACGACAGGCAATTTTCTTGTCTTTTGTCGCGTTGGATATTCTTGGATAGAGGGTAGAAAATTAGGAATAGGGAATTCGTTACTCTATTTACTCAATTTTCTAATATTATTTTTTAAATACAATTTAAGTTTAAAAACATATATATACATATAAAAATAAGAGTATGAACGAGTATGAAGCGAGTAACATGTTCTCAGTTCCTATATCGATTTTCTATTAGGTGGGACGAAACAAAACATTTCCTGTCTTTGTTCATAAAGAGCTTTGTATTCTAAAAAAAGGTCATTTCCACATTGAATTGCTTATCGTTCTACGTGATAATTTGTTATTTGAGACATTAATTTTCTATAATTTTATTTCTTAAAACCAACCATTCATTATTTAGCAGAGTTTTGCCTCTCTCCACCATTTCATTCAATTTGACAATTTCGTGGTTCACTATACCATTTCACACAAGAAGAGCTTTCAAAAGAGAGAAGAAAGAAAGTAAGAGAAAAGATAGAAAGAAAGAGAGAAAAGAGATGGAGAAAAACTAGTTTTTTCTAGAAGTTTTGGTGGTATCAAGAAGGGTTTTCAAGCTTAATTTACTACGGTTTTAAAACATCAAAGGAGTGCATTTTTCAACAAGTTTCAAAGTATCAATCTGTAACGCCCCAACCCGTATGTAGTGTGGCAAAATGGGCGGGTCGGCCCGGCCCGGCCCGCTAACCTTTCTATCCGGATCGGCCCGTGGACGAAAAAAGCCCTCATTATCCGGGCTTCCGGGCCGGTTCGGCCCGGACCGTAAAAAAAACCAAGCGACCCGGCCCGGACCGCAAACCTTTTTTTTTTTTTTTTAAATTTTTTTCAAAGATTATCACTTAAAAAATAAATTGTAAAAAAAAAAAAAAAAAAAAAAATTTTTAAATTATAGGCCCGCATTAACCGCGGGCCGATTTCCTCAAACCCGGCCCGGACCGCTGGAAAAAAATTTCGAGCCGGGCCCCGCTCGGTTCACGGGCCGGCGCGGGCCTTGAGCGGGTCGGGCGGCCTTGAGCGGGCCGGGCGGGCGTGGAGCGGCCCGCCCATCTTGACACCACTACCCGTATGGATCGGATTGCTACTTATCAAGAAAACATGGGTCCTAATTCCGACTGTCTTTAACATAAATATTTTGTAGAAATAATTCCATACACATTGGAAAAATTGAACCTTAATTTAAGAAATTCAACCGAACTTTACTTAAAGAAATTCATAAAACATATAAAAATCACCGACTTTGCATAACATTTAGCATCTTCCTCAACCGTCATCCACGTCCCACACATCATCACTTTAACCTGTAGAAGGGATTAAACCCATGAGTTTGAAACTCAATAGCTATCATAGGTGCATCGTTATCAAAATATATATTTTCAAACTATAGCATTTGCATTTAAAAATCGTCACGTAGAAGGATTTTCGGCAAAATTCAATAACTGTTGAGGCATGACTTGGAGGGGATTAATTTTAAATTTTTGGTAAATTTTAGTAAAAATTGATGTTTGGAGCTCATTTTGATCTTATCTACAGACAATTTTTAACTGTTGCATCCCTTTCTTTATTCATGATTTCTAACACCGAATCGACAAAAATCTGTCAAAGTGAACTCGGAAAAGTAAAAAATGCTTGGCTTTTGTTTGGAACAATACGTCTTCACATTTCAAGATTGGGGTAAAATTGGAAGTTGACCATGTATATGTACAACACCATTTGGACTAGCCTTCACATGGTGGGCTATGTGATGTGATAAAAGAATTCATTTTCTTTTTCTAAAATCAGACTAGTGGGTTAGAAAATTTTTGACACTCTAGTTGACATACACTCACAATAAAAGTGGGTGAAAGGTATTTTTTTTTGCATTTTTTATTCATGCGGGTCCGTGCACATGTGAGAATAGGTCATTCAAGGTGTCCACATTTTTCTGACACACTAACGATTTCCTTTTTTTTCACAATAAAGACGTACAAACGATGGCGTAACACGTAATTGAAAAGTAAGAATACACTTTTTCCACAATAATAGCGTCCAAACGATAGTGTAATATGTGATTGAAAAGTAAGAATGCATTTTTTCCCACAATAATAACGTAATATGTGATTGAAAAATAAGAATGCATTTTTTTTATTCATGATAATGGCATCCAAATGATGGTACAATATGTGATTGAAAACTGTTATTTAAATAAATTTTTGATTTTGATTTTCATAAAAATATAAATTTTAATTTCTATCAATTGAAGTTGTGCTATGCATACAAAATTGAATTACAAAAATGGTTTACAAAAGCTCAGGTGGCAGCTCCTGTTGGAGAGAATAGAATAATCCATATGAGCTGTAGAGCACATACTCTTCTCAATAATTGCTAGTCTTCTTTCTTCATCTGTTTACATTTCCTTCCCTTTTCTGTGTTTTCATTCGATTTTAAGAGCTACAACCTCTGTTTCCATGGCTTCAAAGCTATATGCTAATCTAAATTTTCTGTTTTTGCTTCAGTGGTAGCGTCTATTATGCTTTAAACAAAAATTTAGAGGGCAGACAACATTCACTTTCATTATCTTTCTTTTTCCCTGCAATTCGACCATGCCTCGCTTTCATTTCCATGCAGAGGATATCTCACACACTGGTCCTAGAGATCTCGTTGAAATTGTGATCGATCATATATCATATGTCTCCTCCCCACATGGACATAGAATTGATATGTTACGTCGGCTTCAATCTTTAGAAAACAGCAGAGACTTTGGAGATATTGAAGAAATCAGAAACTTTTTCCAAGAATTTTTGTCACTTGGGCAAGGGCTTAAGGTGTTCTTTACAGTCCCTGACCAGGAAATCTTGTCCAATTTAACTCCTCTCAATTCTAATGAAGTTGTTGTGGCCTTCATCAACTTTCTCCTTCTAATGGTAGAAGTCATCCTACATTTTGAGGAAGATTCGATTACTTGTGTAAAGGGTTCGTTCCAAAATCTCCGAACAGAGCTTGACTTTCTTATCAGTTTTCTTCGGGATACAGCAATGCATTTGCAGCCCATCAAGAGTATATTGATAGATATTGAAGATGCGGTCAACGAGGTAGGAAATTTCTTGTATTCCTTCTTTTTGACCATTGTTGTATTCCTTCTGATCAATAAAGTGAAAAAAGCCTATACTAGAGTACCAGATTTGGAAGTTGTGGTTAATGAGGTACTAAGTCTCTTTCGTTCCGACTTTATCCACTTTCTTGAGGATATACCATTGCTAAACACTAAGTTGAAACCAACGATAGATATTAAAGCTCTGCTCCATGAGATAGGAAGTTTATTAGATTTCTTCATTTTCACCAAGAATGATCAAGTTGTGGAGACAGGAATCTTGGATCTTGCTCTTTCTGATTTGTTAGCAAAGTTTGAGACCTTGGAAACAAAGATCAAGGAGCACTGCATCACAGTCTCAAAGATGCCAAGTGATATGGCTCCAAAGACTGGTGTGGTTTCACTCTTCATTATTGATTCCGTCCTCGATGATCTCGTGGATCTAATAAATAACAAGTCTGACTTGATTGTTGTTGTGAATGATCAAATTGTGACGCTTCACAAGGAGCTAATGTTATTGGGATCATCCATCACAGATATAGCATTGCAGCACGAAGCAGAGCATGAAGAACTTGTGATACGGAGCAGAGACATAGCATATGAAGTTGAATATGTTATCAACTCAATTCATCATGTTTGGTATCTTACTCTCCGGCTCCCTCAACTCATTGACAAGATTCGGCTTATTATGATGGCTGTCAAAGAAATGAAGAACAATATTGATGCAGCTAGAATGTCAAATGTTTCAGAACATCCACATGAACAAGTAGATTCAGATTCTGAAGGACCTCCCATTTTGGAAGACGTTATTGTGGGATTTGACAATGTAACACTTGAAATTACAGAACAACTTGTTGGAGGAACGGGCCAGCTGCAAATTATTTCCATCTTTGGGATGCCTGGACTTGGTAAGACGACCTTGGCAAATAAATTATATAATCATCCCTCCGTTTTATACCATTTTTACAAGCTTGCCTGGTGTGCCGTTTCTCAAATATATAATAAGAAAAATGTGTTGATTGAAATTTTGAGCTCAATGAGTAACAGTAAGAGGGATACATACATGAATATGGAGGAAGAAATCTTGGTTGAAAATCTTTACAAAAACTTAAAAGGAAGGCGATACCTCATTGTGATAGATGATATATGGGATATCAATGTGTGGACTGATTTGAAAAGATGTTTTCCAGATGACGGAATTGGAAGCAGAATCTTATTCACTACTCGAAATAAAGAAGTTGGTTTGAAAGCTTCACCTCGTAGTGTCATAAAGGAACTTCCTTTTCTGTCGGAAGTTGAATGTTGGGAAATATTACAAGAGAAAGTGTTCCAAGATAAAAAATGTCCTCAAGAATTGCAAGACATTGGCAAGCAAATTGCAAAAAACTGTCATGGCCTACCACTTGCAGTGGTCGTGATAGCTGGAGTTCTTGCAAACATGGAGAAGAAAAACCACTTGTGGGAAAAAGTTGCAAGAAATTTAAGTTCACATATATCCGAAATACCAGAGAAGTGCATCCAAATATTGCAACTTAGCTACAACCATTTGCCAATGCATTTGAAACCATGTTTTCTTTACTTCGGAGCATTCGAAGAAGACATGGAGATCCCTGTACAGAAGTTGATATCTCTCTGGGTTGCCGAAGGATTTATAAAGAAGGAGGAACAGAAGAACATAGAGGATGTGGCACTAGAATATCTACTGAAACTGATTGATAGGAGCTTAGTACTTGTTGCTGGAAGAAGCTCTGATGGCGGAATCAAAACGTGCAAGATTCATGATCTATTGCGTGAAATGTGCTTGAGAATAGCTGAAGAAAATAACTTTTTGAGGTTGATCAAAGAGTAAGTTCAATGTTTCTCTTCTTTTTCCTTTCCTGTCCATCCATCCATTATTTTATTTATTTTATTTTAGCTTACTAAGAAGGTTATTATATTTGATAATCGTAACAATGATGTGATTATGTTATTTTGTTACCAGTAATGATGATGATGATGGACAACGGTTCTTCAGTCAAGTATCAACGTATCAGCAGCGCCATTGTTTGAGTATCAACTCTTTGAAATCTCGTTTTAGGTCACTACCACCTTTTGGCCTCCACGTACGCTCTCTTCTATGTGAATTCAAGTATGTGAAGTTGACCACATTAATCTCACGCGGCTACAAAGTTCTTAGGGTCTTTATCGGAAGGTTACAATATGATTCTCTAATAGGATTTGAACATCTGGTTCACTTGAGGTACTTGGCAACTTCATCTATACTGCCACAATTGGAAAGGTTCCACAAACTAGAATTTCTTGTTGTGAACAATGAATTAGAAGTCGAAATACCTGAGATCCTTCTTAAGATGGCGAGTTTGAGACACGTTCAGTTCAAGTGCGGTGCATACTTCAGTGAATCTTGCCGTCAGCTAGCAACTAACAGTAAGAGCTTTCAAATAAATAACCTACAAAGTATTTCTGTACTCTCAATTTACGATGAAATGGATGAAAAAATTTTGAGATGTTCACCCAACCTTCGCAGACTGGATGTTAAAGTTGAAAACTTATTAAATCTCTCCTTCGACTTCTTTAATGAGCTCGAATCGCTGAAGATACGTAATCAAGTTGGTTGTTCTTCCAGTTGGATCAGTTTGCCCTTAAATTTGAAAAAATTGAGACTGGAATGTGGAGACGTGTCTCGAACACAAATGGAGATAATTGGAAGATTGCCATACCTCGAGGTTCTCAAATTAGTGTTTGTTGTCTTTAAGGGAGATCAATGGGACACAAGTGAAGATGAATTCCCACAGCTTAAATACTTGAAACTTGAAGGTATAGACATTGCAGAATGGAATGCCTCAAGTGATAATTTCCCGAGACTTCAAAGAATAGTATTGATACGTTGCTTGGATCTAAAGATGATCCCTTCCAATTTAGGTGATATTCCAACGTTACAGAAGATTCAGGTATACCAGTGTGCAGAATCTACCAACGAATCAGCTAAGAAAATTGAGGAAGAACAAAAAGAGATGGGCAATGAAGAGCTTGAAGTCATAATCTCTGGCGGATGGCGATTTAAGAGATGGTGGTAAGAGTTTGCAGTGAGGAAATTTAGAAGGTAATAGTGAGATAGATTTTCTTCTTTATGTATTTTCTTTATGTCAACCATAATGTAAACTAGAATGCACATTTAAAATAATTCATAATAATATGTATTTTCTTCAATATTACTCTTTCGTTTTTCTTTATACGAATATTTAGAGTTATGATTAAAATTTATTTTTTCTATTGATTATATTTGTTTTTATTTCTCTCTCTCTCTCTCTCTCTCTCTCTCTCTCTCATATTGTTTATCTCTATTTTCTATGAAAATTTTTAAATTGAATTCTTATAACTTTTTTTTTTCTTTTCTCATTCATTTTTTTGTAAAAATTATCTATTTTTTTTTAAATTATAAAATTTCACATGGAAAATTTATAGTTAAATTTAAATATAATGATTTTCTATTTATTTTTAAAGGTATATTATATTAATAATATTAAATATTAAATTTTTATACGTTTAATTTTGATTATTAGTTATTTAATTAAAATCTTAATTTTTTATTCTTTTTAAAATAATTTTTAATTATATGGGGAGGGAAAGGAAAATTGTGGGAATCATCAACTCGTATATAAGAATTTCACATTATTACACTAGATCCACGTAAATTTTACTTCATATGAAAGTCTTCAAAAGTCTTTTAAATTTTACAAAAATCTATAAAAGTTTTAAAATGAAAGTTTACAGAAGTCTATGAAAGACTTCCACTAATTCCATACAAATCTACAAAAAATTCACAAAATTCACGGAAGTAATCACTTTAAAAAAGTCCATCAAAGTTTTCAAAAGTTTCAATTGAATACGCCCCTTTTAGTAGATTTTAATAAAAGTTAACGAGATGTGTAGTTGAAAAGTTATGGATCATTCAAATGTATGGTTAAAATTAGTTATTGACTTTGATTTTTATTAAAATCTGAATTTGATTTGTATAAAAAATGGGCTTACTTTAAAGGTAACTTTTTACTAGAAAAATAACATGTTTGTCAGGGTGAAAAGAAAACAAGAATTAACATGTTTGGCTAAGTTCAAAAAGATATAAAAGTATTTTAGATTTACAAAACATGTCATATTATTAGCATTTTAAAAATCGGAACTGACCCAATCGATCCAATCGAAAAAATCGGGAGCCAGGATCAAAACCAATCTAGTTAGGCTTATAAAACCTCTAATTAAAAATCCGTTCCAAAACTCGTTAAACTAGCAAGTTTTTGAAAAACTCATTAACCGGTTCAACCTATGTAAATGTATATATTTTTTTAAATGTATATTTTTATATTTTTGTAAATTTATATTTTTTAATTTTTTAAAAATCACTGGTTCAATTCTAATTCAACCTAGTTCAACCTATTGACCCTTGACTCTTTTTTTTGGGATGATGGTCGGTTGATTTTTAAAACATTGCATATTACAGATTTTGTATCTTTTTTATTCATTTTATTTCATTTTTCAAATTCGCTATAGACTTGTATGAAAATAGGATTTACTTGATTGATCTCAACAAAATCATACCAAATGGGACAAACATAGCTTCTTCTTTTTTATTATTCGTAAGTGCCAGTTAGTTAGAAAATCACATTAATAACCTCTAATCTCGTCCTTGCTCGTCCAAGAGCTAGATGCATATCTATATAAGTAAAAAATATATTTTCAAACTATAAATAAATAATTTTTTATTGATGAATTTTATAAATAAATTATATCATTTATTTGAACAATAAAACGAGAATTACTTTTAAATCAAGTAAATGATTTTAGGACATGTTTACAAAGAAAACCTGACTTCAAAATAATTATGCATGTGAATATCACACATATTTTTGCTTAGTTAACTAGCATTTGTTTATTATTATATTCAATTCTCTATTTTCTTTTTAGAGTGAATTATTCAATTCAATTTTCTGTTGATTTGTGCAATATTTAGTGTTTTCAGGACAATCTTGTGATATATTGTGAAAGGAGGTGAAAAGAGGACTAGGTAAACTTTATTGGTTTGGACGGGAATGATGAAACCTAGCTTTTGATGGCTTAAGTTTAACTGTCACATTTTGATATTGAAATTGAATATAAATTGAGTTTTTTTTTTTTATTGTTAATGACTATTGTGTTAAGGGGCGAAGGGAGGGACAGCCTTGGGCTCCCATTAAATTTTCATTATTGAGAAGAAAAAAAAAAAAAAAAAAAGACAAGTCTTTTTTGTTTTTGTTAGTTTAATACAAATAAAATTTTTGTCAACTTATGAATGGTTTGTGAGCTTGCTTTAAGATCAAGATAATTTGTCAATTTTCATTTTAAAAATTATAAATTTAGTAGATGGTAAAGATATGCTTTTAAATATTTGTGTGGGTCTTGTAATTGAATTTCTTTGGGTCGTAATGCACTTGTTGAAACTTTCCTAGTGATGTAGTTGTTTCACACTTTAAAGTAGGTTTAATTTTTCTCAAAAGAGAGACCATCAAGTAAATTTGAGAAATTCGACTGTCAACATATGTGAAATTTGTTAAACTGTGATAAGTTAATATTAAAAAAATGTTTGAAACGGTAGATTATGAGGATAGCCAATCTAATTGGGAAGTCTCGGCACACTTATTCCTATCTCTAACATCCTTACGCAAAAAATCTGAGTGTAAAATTATAAAGTAAATAACTTTTTTTTTTATTTTACGATAATTATAAATAAAATAAGTTATTAATTTAAACAGTAAATAAGCACATGTAAAAGAAAAACAAATATAATGTTGCGTATTGAAATTTTTTTTAATCGAAAGTTTAATCCACGGCGAAATCATAGAAACACTGCGTGTAAATGATCAAGCATGTCCATTAACACTCTCCATATATGATGATTTTCAATGTGTATATCATGCGTACGTCTAGACATGAGATACCTTCATATATATATCATCATTTAACGTATAAATTAAGCTCTAGTTTGTTGTAACTGAAACGTTGATAAAAATTTAATTTAAAAAGTCAACGATTAATTTTAATCACACATTTCAGAGAATCTACAATTTTTAACTTTACTATCATACATTTATCAACTTTATCAAAATCTACTAAAAAATTAATTTTTAACTAAATCAAATGGGGGCTAATTCATACGTAGTAACATGCAATCCACCGTGAACACTACAAGTCAATATATGAATTTTCAAAGCTATTACACCTTTGATTTTATCCAATACAAGGAATCTACTAAAAATCTTAAGGTAAACCAAATAGGAGTTAATTCGTATGTAATAGCAGGCAATCCAACGCAAACACTAAAAGTCACCATATGAAATTTAAGAATTATACACCTTTGATTTCACTCAATGCCAAAAGTAAGCATTCATCCATGGCTAGTAACAATTAAGTCGTCGTTTGAGCCACATTTTGGAAAAAATCTATTTAGGAATATTTTTTTTTTTAGAAAATGTGTGGTTAAAAAAAAATTTCAAAAAAAAAAAAAAAAAAAAGTTTTCGATTTATATGTAAAATTATTTTATTAAATAATGTGTGATCGAAAATAAATTTTGAAAAAACAAGTTTTTGATAAAATGGGGCTCAAACAAGGGCCAAGTGCTTTCACCATTGCATTGTGTCTACTTGCTTTCACATTAATCTATCCAACAAAATAAGGCATTAGCTCCAGAAGACTTTTCTTAAGACAGTTTGAAATCTGAGATATACCTAGCATAATATTATACGCCATTCTGATAAAATAAAGGAAAGAAAAATGAATTTTCTAGTCTCAAGAAGCCCACATCACAAGATTTCAAGTACTCCTGACCTCTTTGAGCTAGGAAGCGAACCAGCATTAAGCTCAACTAACAAAGTTCATTTCCTTCCAAAGCTTTAAAAACGACCTTTGCATTTGGTGAAGCACGCTCAAATTTGTTCGTCTTTATCAAAATCCCAAATCCTTTGTCAGCAAGTTTCTCTAATGGCCATTTCAGCCTGATCACCATCCTATCAAGCTTCGGCGATTTCTCTAATAAAAGCTTGATGAGTGTCATCTCAAGGACAGATGAAGAAATATATGCCAGCTTCACTTTTTGAAGTCGATTGAAGTATATATCCGAGTAGTCTTGCAACTTCAAAATGTCTAGAGCAGGACGTGTTTCAGCAAGTGAGAGGTGCCTACGCAAAATCTACACAATACGACAAAAAGTCAATTATCTTAAACTTTTAGGTTAAATTAGATAATAGAATATTGTGAACTGTATAGTCGTGTCCATTACTTGCCTGGAGTTTCAGTTTCTCAAGATTCGGGGAGCTTCTGAAAAAGCAAGAACATAAGAGAGATCCTCCACTGAGTCTAAACATATATAAATCAAATTCAGAATTTTAAGCTGGACTAAAGTAGCTGGAAGCCTTGTTTGGACTTGACCTGTAGCCAAACTCTTGAAAGCGGATGGCTAAAGCATGATCAAATATAGTTAACTCGATGATTTCAAGGAAATTATATTTATAATCGACCATACCTTCTTCATCTGATAGTCTATGCACAGTTGCTGAAGTGCAGGCAGGGAATAAAAAAACTCCATGAAGTTATATTTTCTATGAATGATAGAATTGTAACATAGAGTTGTTGAAGCAACTGAAACTATTGCAAGAAGTGGGGATTTCTTAAAATAAACATATGCACGGAAACATATCAATTTAACGAGTTTTAGCTTAGGAGCATCATATGTTAAGTGGTGAAATCCAGCTAGGACGTGCAACGCCAGTTGCTCCAGTTCTGGTGAGCTAGATATCAAACTTCCTAATACTTCAGTATCAATGATGACATCAAGCAATTCCAGTGTAATCAGCCTATTAAAACCTTTGAAGCTTGGTGGAGGACTGACCGAACAAGAAGAAAGTTTCAAATGTTTCAATAGTGAATACATAAATAGTGAAGAAGGCAATTTGTACACTTCAAGCCACTTCATTTTCAAAGTGAATTCTTCAACGCCTTTCTTCCATGAGATATATATCAAGTCGTCAATTTCAGAACCACCTCTGAGTTTTGGAATAATGAGGCTTGACTTAGTTATGGATCCTTGGTGAAGTAAGAGAATCTGGTAAAGGATCCCTCCAAACTTCATTCTAGCCAATTCTTGGTCTCTCTGATTCTTGCCATAACGTATCATCAAATATCAGTTGTGGCAGTTTGACCCATTTATACGTCCATTGCTTTGACAAGACGCTAGTCTTTGCAGCATCACGTATTGTCAAACACATTAATATGATCTCTATGACATTATCAGGAAGGTCACTTATCATATCAACAGGTTGGAATCGGGCAATCTTCATTCTGCTATGTAATTGGCGAACAAAATTCTGTAATAACTCACAATTAATAAAAATATCAAATTGCCTTAAACTAACTTGCATGCATGTAGAAGATATAAACAAATTCAACATGAAATTCCCACAACTTTGTTCGCTTTATTTTAACTTTGTTACACCAATATTTTAATAGTTATCGAATTGGTCATATCACTAAGAAAGTAGAGATAATATTCACAGTTGATATTTACATTTGCATATGCTTGAAATATACTTTTGAACAAAATTGCAATAACAAAATATTCATGTAGCCCGTACAAACCTATTCTCGACAATCTTTAGTTTATTGTTGTCCTAGAAGCTCAAAATCTATCATAAACAATATGGATTGACAGTGTTGTGGTGCCAACCTCTTACACTTCAATGGTTTAGTTAGCAGTGATTCATTGAATCCTAATTATGAAACTTTGTATGCTAAGGCATTGTTTGTAGAGTGTGCTCTAAGAAAATTCATTTTTAGTTCAATGGATAAGTATTATTTCTCTCAAATCTTAGTGAGTATTTACTGATTTAATCCAAGAATGGTCTTAGACAAAGGCTTAGGTAGGGACTTAATCAATCATTATTCATGCTGAAGGATTCTTTGATTGGTCAGTTTGTCGAGCTTAAATTGGTTTCTCGTGTTATTCTTAGTGACGGACAAGGGTGGTCAACTGCTCAAGTGCATTCATCTTTCTGAAAACTATTCCTCATTCCATCTGAATACACCTGCATCGCTCAAGTGGATAAACCAACTCTTTTTTAACCCAAATTGAAATTCAATGAACAAAAAGCATAACAACAACGAATACACCATTCTCAAATAAATTCGTTCAATTCTTTCACATCATCAGTATTTTAGAGCTAAACCAACCTCCTAAACCCCCCTCAGCCCGGCAATTTGTTGAGAATTAGAAATCCTAATTCTATTCTCCCCAAGAGCAACCAATAAACATAAAGAAATAAAGATATACAAGCTCAGTGTGAAACTACGTCATCTTCCACTGTTGCAGTAATTCACTATGACGAAATGAAATTTATTAGAGAAAATCATAAACATATCTTCTTTAGCATCTCTTTCGCTCTTCTTGGCCCGCTGCCAACCCCTCGTAGACCTCATCCGCGAACTAGTTCCACGAATCAGTAATAATTAGGCTACACAACTTAACACAATTCTTTATGTGAGCAACCAACACAAAGAAAACTAAAAATACAAGACATGGAAAAGGGAATAATATAGGCTATGCTATCATATGCAATTGTAATAAAATGAAGAAAATCCTACAATTAATTTTGATTTTATATATCTAAAAAGAAAAGGCAATCTTACAAATTAGTCGAGAACAAGGAACGTTGAAATTGAAATAACACTACATCAAATTCAAGTAGAATCAAAATCACTTGGTAATTTCAAAGAAAATGATACTTATTATTGTCAATACAAGTAAAAAAGTAAACCACTGTTTGGTATAAATTAAAATCAAGATTTTAATATAAGTCGAACTCCACAATTAATTTTAACCACATTTTATAGGATCTACAACTTTCAACCACAGCTTTCATCAACTTTTATTAAATCTACTAAAAATCTTATTTTAATTCCCATCAAACAGAGGCTAAATCTAACGATAAGAAGGAAAAAAAAAAATATTTGAAATAACATCCCATGTAATGCACTAAATCAGAAGCATCAAATTTTTATACCTGTTTCGGCCGCTTATTTCTATTCAAAATCACAGCTACATTGTGAAGAGAAACACAGAGGTACTTTAGCCTCTTGGCTGGAAACCAGTTTATCGAGACACTCTCCTACAATCAGAAATGAGAAATATATCAGCCGTTACACCCCCCACAATGTCAATTTAAAAGTATACTAATAATACTTGTAATAATAACTATCTCAAGATATTTAATAAGATCAAACGAGAACCTTGGTATTATAGCCATTTTTTAATGAAAGCACAAGAGAAGCCACAGCTACAGAAAATATCAGTCTGCTATCATCATCAGACGTGTCGATCTTCCTTTCAGTTTCACTGCATCTATATAGAAACATAAACCATACAGCTGCTCACCTGTTAATCTCGTTAACTTCTGACTGGGATAAACTCAGAGGGTTATGTGCAAATGCAACTATATACATTTTAATAGTGAGAGAGAGAGAGAGAGAGAGTGAAGGGTCAAAACGTAGTGGAGCATAGAAATGCAATACCTTTGATAAGTAAGAAAGATATAGCATAAGCCCCCGCAGGGCATAGATCAGTGGTGCAAAGGACAGGAGTGAGGTAGTTTTAGTTGAGCTGGCAATCGCAGTGTGAGATTTCGATTTCTGCCTCTTACAAAGTATGTAATTGGACTCTTTGTGAGTATAAGTTTGACAGCTCTTGTACCCAGACCTGCTGATGCACATCCCGTGATTTACCTTCTGCACAATGCTCTAGGGGCGAGGCAGTGGGGAGATCCTCAAGGTTGGGGTTCAACCTTTTTTAAGAAAGTTATAGCATAATTGTTGAAATGCATCCTGAATACTTCCTAGGTTGGTCCAGTAGGATGCACCCTCCGTCTCGGCAAAAATCTCTGTTCTTTCAGAATGAATGCATTCAGCAATTGGCTGACACAAAAATTTGAGAGCATCATAATAAGAAGATAAATATGGCACTCTTTCATGAAAGCTGTTCTCTTTGCCACCAATATTGAATTGGCCCTTTCCTAAATCAAGTAAACCACTGAGTTTCTAAATTGAAGGGCAGATCTATCCTTAATATTGCTTGAATTCGCAACTTTTCCCCCTTTGACCGACAAATGAATGGACTCATTAACAATCCAGTCGCGTGAAGCCTCATAATCAAATTAATGGACGAAAAAGCCTGCAAGCAAAACAAAAGAATTTGTCAGACAGTGCACTTTGCTCAATTAATGTAGGCCATATATTGAAAAGCGCATCACTAGAACATGCAAAAAAGAGATACCTCATGAAAGTGGCCTCCTAATTCATTCAAATATACTGCAACAGCATCACAAATATTCAAAGTTGTAGCTCGACATTTAGTTCCAAAAATTCCAGTTTTGTTTTCTCCATTCCAACCTGCCAAGTAAAAGATTAAGCCTATTAAGTTACCACTCTGAAAAGATATTTTCTAAAGAGAGAGAGAGTATTGAACAGCTTAACTTAGAGGAAGCATTAATTACAGTAATCTATCCCGTAAATTGTTTAACAAATTTCCATGCAGGACATATAGAAATATTAAAAACAAAATGCTTTTTCTCCGGTTTTCATCTCCATCTGTGTTGACACATTACAAGTTTTTCATTATTCACCCCCAATAATTTAACTGCAACATGTATGGCTTAGGTATACTGCCCATTTACCCCCAATAATTAGTTTTTTTTTTCCCAAGACTTCTCTGATTTTTTAATGCATTGACTTCAAATATAGCAGGTTTGGAATAGAATGGAGTAAATATACTTCATGAGGAGTTTGACTTGTCAACACCTACGAAATCCACAACTTTCTCTCCAATTTTCTCCGATTAAGTGTAAACATACCCAAGAATTCGTCTTTACTAATTTTAATGACGTGTTGGTGTTTTTCAACTTTCTTTAATTTCTTATTTATTTATTTATTATTTCTTTCGGCTTGTGGTTGGATCTTTAGTAACTACTTCTAGCAAATGCATTACGGTGGCAGTGGTGCCTCTGCATCGGAAGCGTAGGCCGCATAGGAAAGTGGGGGATCCTTAATTTATCCTAATTAATTCTCAATTCATGAAACAACCAGATTAAGAAACAAAAATAAAAAATAAAAATAAAAAACCGTGGAATAAGACCATATAGTATAAATACATTTACAGTGAGGAAAAGAAAATTATCTTTGCAACCGTGGAAGAAAGCAAAAGTCACCATCGATAGAAAAGCTATGCGCAATTAGATGTTAAAAAAAAAAAAGGAGAAAAAAAAATTAAGATTTTTGTTTGTGGTGGAAAAATAATTTTCTTTAGGCTAATTATATATTAAACTCTAATTATGTAATTTTAGTTAAGGCTATTTAAGTAAATAAAAAAAATACTAAAAATTGTGGTGTAGTAATTAAAATTTGTAGTGGTAATATAATTATCATTTATCCAATTTGAGTGTTAAGATTGTATAAAAAGACAAATTTACCTTTCTTTTTAATTAAATAAAAAAAAAGAATTAAATACACAGAAGGAAAAGACAGTGAAAAAGAACAACTATAAAGGTTTTAGGACTAAACTTTCTCTTTTTCTCCTCAATAATTACTAGTCTTCTTTTTTCTTTTCGTTTACATTTCTTTCCCTTTTCTGGTTTTTAATTTTATTTTCTGTGCTACTTACTACACATGAATTGAGCTATTATCTACTAGAGATCTGGGCTGCAAGCGCTCTCTTGCTCATGACTGTATTTCTAACCATTAAATGTTCATATGATTCCTAATCTAAATATTTGATCATTTCAGGGACTTCTTTTGCAACTGTTCGCTATTGCAAGAAACCTATTGCTTGTTTGTGGAACTATGTAAAATGTTTGGCCTTATTGTCACTTGTTAGTACCTGTGGTTCATCCAAATAATTCTTATTTGATATTGATGAAACAGAAAAATTATAATGACTTGCAAGTGTACCAATTCTTTTAAATGAATTGATGAAGAACTTTAGTGCTACAACTTGACTCGTGGTTGAGGTTTGTCGTATTCAATTTACTTATGTGCACCTGACCCTTGTACTCAAATCGAAGTGATGTAGGCAGTAGACACCTCGTACTATCATAATTTTCTCACGAGCACCATTGCAAATTAAACCTTGTATGTGGTATCTTTTTTCCAGGTGCTACACCATTATTATACTTCTCTGTCAATTTTATTTGTTCATTATCTGGAATTCTATTTGGCCGAATTAGGTCACCAGAGTATGATTGGCTATTGGTTGACTAGGGCATAGGATGATTGTTTTCTTTGTGGAAAAACTTCAAAAAAAATTGAAGAAAAAGGGTTGAAGTATTGGTTTTCATAGGAAGAAGAGGTACAAAGTCGGGGAACTTTTTACATTTAGCCACCGTTTGGTATAAATTAAAATTAAATTTTTAGTAGATTTTGATAAAAAATGATGAAATGTGTGGTTGAAAAGTTGTGGACCCCATGAAATGTGTGATTAAAATTAATTATTGACTTTAACTTCATATTAAAATTAGATTTTCATCTGAACCAAACATGTGCTTAATCTCATGGTATCTAATTAGGAATAACTCATGCTAATTAAACCTCTAACTTATTTAGTCCAAATTTGATTCTATTTACAACTAATTAACTTACATAGATTTAATTTAGAAAAGAAAAATGGCAAATTCTAAGAACTTACATAGTTTCTATGTACATATAAATGACAGGTTAATAAATTATTAGCAAACAATTGTACGCACATTACAATTAACATTAATTGGCATGCCAATCATTTAGAACGTTCAAGATATAATTCACTACAACATATTATTAATCACAATGATGATAAATTAATAATAAGCGTTAAACACATCATTAGGCAATATCATATTTGCAAAAATTAGGAAAAGAGAAACCTGACGTTATAGGTTAGAATTAAATTTTTAGTAAACTTTAAGAAAATTGATACCATATGAGATTAAAAAGTTATGAATGTGATAAAATACATGATTTAAATGAATTATTTATTGACTTTTATAAAAAAAAAAAATTAAATTTCAATTCCCATCAAACATACCTAAATACAATCATGCTACATGTACAATTGTTGTCAATTATAATTTCAAAATTGTTTGTTTAAGTCAATTGTCCAAATTTTATTACATCAAACATTATCAACAATTCTGATGAACCATTGTACGTGGTACAGTTTACTAGTTAGGACATATGTATGATTACGGTGAATATATTATTGTGATGTCTTGGGAATAAATTCAACGATCACACTTTAATAATACAATTTCAAAAATATCAAAGTCGTAGATTTCTTTAAAAAAAATCAGGTAATAAATTAATATTATCATTCCTAAAATTATATACATGTGGATTTACATAAAAAAAAAAAAAAAAAAAAAATTTTGCTATGTGTACATGGCATTGTCCATAGATGTTGAAATAATGTGAGTGGGGTGAGGCCCATGCTACAATATCGCAGGTCTCACCCCATTCACATTATGTTAACCTCTATGGACAATGTATGTACACATAACATTTTCCAAATATGAAATGGGTTAGGGATTGGATCAAACTACAGCCCGGTCCAATCCCCTCTGCACTCGTTAGTGCTTGGCTATTCATCGGTTGGAGACACTAATGTTAGCCTGAATTCACACATAGAAAACAATTTTATAGAAATCGAAATATATTGACGTCAAAAAAGAAAGAAGTACAATAATTTTATACATAGAAAAGAATGGAGGATAATGGAAACTGATGGGACCAAAATGATATAATGCTACTTGGTGTGAAAGTGTTTAAATAAATAATTAAATGGCCCACCCATCCCACGTTAGAAAAGAGATCAAATGACTTTTGTCCACGTTCAATTTGGGCTTGTATTTTTTAGGTTTTGGAGTGTTGTTGTATTCACCTCATATGAGCTGTACAAAACTCACTCCTCATTCCTCAATGATTACTTTACTAGTCTTCATTCTTCATCCGTTTACATTTCCTTACCTTTCCTGGGTTTTCAATCGATTTTCAGAGCTACAACCTCAATTTCCATGGCTTCAAAGCTATAAGCTAATCTAAATTTTCTGTTTTTGCTTCAGTGGTAGCGTCTATTATGCTTTAAACAAAAATTTAGAGGGTAGACAACGTTCACTTTTACTATCTTTCTTTTTTCTTGCAACTCGACCATCCTTTCCTTTCTTGCAATGGATATCTCAATCACTAATCCTACAGATCTCCTTCAAATTGTGATCGAGCATATATCACGTGTCTCCTCCTCACATGAACATATAATTTATATGTTATTTGAGCTTCAATATTCAGTAGAAAATAATGACATTGGAGCTATTGAAGAAATCAGAAACTTTTTCCTAGAATTATTGTTATATGGGCAAGAGCTTAAGGTGTTCTTTACAGTCCCTAACCAGCAAATCTTGTCCAATTTAACTCCTACTCTAAATTCTAATGAAGTTGTTGCGGTCTTCATCAACTTTCTCATCCTAATGGTAGAAGTCATCCTACGTTTTGAGGAAGATTCGATTGCTCGTGTAAAGCGTTCGTTCCAAAATCTCCGGACAGAGCTTGGATTTCTGGTCAGTTTTCTTGGGGATACAGCAATGCATTTGCAGCCCACCAAAACTATATTGATAGATATTGAAGATGTGGTCAATGAGGTAGGAAGTTTCTTGTATTCCTTCCTTTTTTTAATGCTTTATGTGACAATAAGAGTTTTTCGAGAAAGTTAACTTAAGATGGATAAATTCATTTGTACAGAACTATTCACTACCAGAATCCTTATAAATACTCACATGAATGTGGGTCCCACCTGATTAAAATATTATTAAAAAAAGTGGACCCCACATTTTTGTCAAGTGTTCCGTATCGGTAAATCTAGCATGACTCCCTTAAGATAATTTTTTTAATAAGCTCTACTACAAAGGTCCTTAATTACTTATATTATGTTTGACAATACACGTGTTGCATGTTCCGATGATCAACCATAAGTTCTAGGTAATATCTTGATTTTGGTAATACATTAAAAATTAGGTGATGTACATTTTCTAAGATTTAGAGAATAAATTCTCTTTAATAATTGATATCTTATGGGATTCCTCCATTAAAAATTCTTAATTACGATCACATGTCATCCACTAAGTTTGTCCTAAAACTGTTATTGTAATACAAAACATGTCAACAACTACCTGTGACCAATCAAAACATATACTATACTATAAAGCTGCTTTTTTTCTTTTTTTATTCTCTTCTTTAGAGGAAAATTTTAAATTAATTTTTAGCAAAACATATACTATACTATGGTGCCAGCCCCCTTGACAGAGGGGCTGACCGAACCCTCCCAATAGGGGCGTGGGGACAAAGTGACAAAACCCTTTTTTTTTTTTATACTATGGAATAAAAGTCTTAAATTACAAAAATTTTGGTCAAGCTATACCAAGAGCATCAGCCAGTAAATAAGAAGATAAATCATCGACGGGGAACTAAAGATATGTAAGACTAAGCTTAAATGGTCGAAATGAGTGACCATCCATTCCGCGCAGTGGTTTGCCTCTCTATGAACATGTCTTATAGAGCAGACCCAATTTCACTATTGAAAGTCTTTAATCGCAGCGATCAAGTGTAAATGAGGATCTTACTGAATCGTAAGATTATTGATCTTTTGAATCGCAACTAGAGAATCTGACTCCAGCTCAACCATTCTATAACCCTGTTCCCAACAAAGTAGAAGACTATGATAAATCATCCAAAGCTCTGCTCACGATATTCCAACTGTAAAAGTAAAGTCATTAATCCATGAACCACCATCATCCCTTATGACACCTCCAGCAGTTGCTTGACCCGGTTGACCTCTTGCACTTCCATCCACATTAACTTTCACAAAATGTACACGAGGTCTAGTCCAACCAATCAAAGCTTCAAACCTGAGTCTTGTTTGAAATTTCCCAATCACATCCCATGCTTCCTTAGCCTTTCCCATTATATTTTTTGTCGGGCTGAGTGGCCACTGAAAGTTGTCCTCATGAATATCACGATTGTGCCAATTCCATAATAGCCAGATGGTAAACATAAATATAATAGACCAAGGAACACCATTGAAATCTACACTGCTTGTGATATTTACCATTAGCCAAGCATTCAAAGGCAATAAGAAAAATTACCTATGTTGCTAGGTAATAATCCGCACCAAATATCCTTCAATTGTTGGCAATCTCTCAAAGCATGCAGGATATCTTCTCTGCCTCTAGAGCATCTATGGCAAGTTTCAGTAGCTGATAAGTGTCGAGCAGCTAAGAATGATTTTGTAGGAATTGTTTCATGCATGACTTTCCAAAGGAACAGCTTCAACTTACTTGGACACTTTAAGGACCTAATCTTGTCCCATCCTTATTAGAAGAAGGATTTGCAATCTGCAATTCATAGGCAGACTTTACAGAAAATTGACAATCAAGAGTTCTCGACCAGAAAATTGAATCTTCAATGGTGCTGTGAGGCTGAATCCATGTAGCCGCTAACATGAAAATAATTTCCTCTGGTAAAACATTGGATAGAGTAGTAAAGTCCCAACTACCATCCTCCAAACAATAGTCTGCAACAGATAGTTCTACTTCAACATCTGTAATGGTCTGTAAAGCATGGACTAGCAGGATACCACAAGGAAGCCAATGATCCAACCAAAACTTTGTATTTCTCCCAGTAGACACATTCATTCCCAAACCGTTTTTGAGAACATCTCTACCCTTCAAGATGTTTCTCCAAGTGTAGGATGAAACTCTTCTCAAACTAACCGAAAGAAAGTCGGTTTGTTTCATATATTTAGCTTTCAAAACTTCAACCCAAAGACTATCAGAGTTATTAATAATAAACCATCCTAGTTTTGCCAAATAGGCAAGACTGGTTTTCCTAGTATCCTTCACATTCAGACCTCCATTCTCCTTAGGCAAGCAAATCTTTTCCCAATTCACTGTATGTAGCTTTCTAACCCCGTCCATCTCTCCCCAAACGAATTTGCGAATTAGCTTGTCTATTTCATCAACAACATGGTCTGGCAGATAAGTTGTTTGCATCAAATAACTTGGCATTGTAGAAATTACCGACTGCACCAGGGTAAGTCTATGATTTAAAAAATATCTTTCTATGATTTAAAAAAATATAGGGAAATGTAACTTTTGAACTAAGTTACCTCCACAATTCCTCAATTAGGAATACATATGCAATCTAGTAATGTTGCATCCACAAGTCTTAAACTTTTCATAAAAGTTCACAAACATTAATATTAACCCCCACATTTAGGGTTATATTTGAACTTAGACTTCATCAACTCTTTCATAGTTCAATTCACTTATCACTTGGATAATATCCGTGAAAGTCCAAGTACTTTTTGATAGTTGTCGTTAAGTTATAATATACTTCAATCCAACTATCTTTAATTTTGATCACACGCAATTTGATCAAGGTCATCTTATAGACCAATAATGCTTTTCCAAGCATATGCCAACTTAATTGGTCTTACGATTAAAGTCAAAGTCAACAATAAAAAAGACTAAGCATTTTGATTCACAAGAATTGCATTTCTCCAAACATATGCAACTTATCACATTTGTAACATTTCACAATATAGCATCATACCATGTCAAATAATAGGGTACATGTTCACCATATTCATGGCAATTGAATTAAGACAAGTCACATTTTGTCATACTCATATGTAAATAGAATTTTGCGTAATTCATCTCATTTAATTTCATTGAATTAATTGAGGCTATCAAACAAGATATGAAAATTAACCAACTCATTTACCATGTCATTTTCATATTCCAACGAAATGAATAGTCATGAAAGTTCATATTCTATCAACAAATAGTTGGCATTCTTCCAACATTATCATCACATGCGTATGAACCATTTCCAATTGTCATAATAAATGAGAGTAATCAATTTATTTCATTTCCACATACAGTAACATTTCATCGAAACAAAATAACTATACTTTAGAAAGTCACTTTTCTTCATCCAAATTGATCCTAGAATATTTCATAATATTCTACAAAATTTCTCCAATTCCATCACATGCACAAAGGTGGGTTTCCAATTTGTTAAACTTTCTTTCATCATTTAATGGATTTTGAATTGAAAAGATACAATTCTCTAGCCCAGAGAAAGCGACAACCAAAAAGGGATGTAAACAAAGACTTTTGCATGCCAATCAATTTACTTATACAAATAGGCACTACTTCATGGATTTCGAATGGGAGCATCTGCCTTAATCTGGGCTTTAATCAATACTTGGCGGTGGGTCATTACCACCAACCGTGACTTGCACATAAACACACCAAGTTATGTTAAGCCCATTTGAATTTCTTTCATGAATATATCAAGAAATTTACTGTTAATCATGAAGATAACTACGAAAGAAACAAACATGCACATATGCAGCCAATTTCTCCAAAACCGTGTTTCAGAGATTATCCCTTCAAAATACCGTGTCAAAAACACATATATTTGCATGAAACCAGAGTCTTTTAATTAAGCATGCTCAAGTTAAAAGGATCACACCTTTTACAGAAACTGCCTTAAATGTGGAAATACACATCATATAATAAACAAATGAATGGAATAGTCACACACATCCAGACAAATTATATCAACCAACTTTTTGTAAGTGACTAATGAAAAGGCACGAAAAGATTAAAACCAAAATAAAAAACTGGCCGTTATTTGACCGTAAATTGGTTTCCGTCCTCTTTTTTCTTCCTTTTCTATATTTTCCATTCCCTTTAATAAATTTAACGTGAAATTCTCATGAACACATGCAATTATTTTGCACAATCAAAGTTCTTTTTAAGATTGTCGGAGATGTTATACCGATAATGTGCATAATATATATTCATAAAACATACCTTTTGTATGCATGAAGATCGAACACATGATGACGGATTCAATCCTTTTATTATTCAACATTTCTTTCCAAAGCGTTCTCTTCAACGCCGTTAGAAAAACATCAATTTGTACTTGCCTTCTCATGAACAAAATCTCGATCTATCATCTTGATTGTCACCATTATGGTTTCACTCTCCATTGTAGTAAAACATTGTTTGAAATTGTTGGGAAATTATCCACATCAAGTGGGAAGAAACCAAAGGAAAAAGAATCACAAGAAGATGAAAAACGAATATAAAGGCTCAAACGCATGATCCTTGTCCTCAAACGATATTTGCCCCCTCTCGAATGAATAATGGTGCTTAAAGGGTCTCACGGCAAATGGTTCGAAGGATTGATCAAGCCTTGTAAAGAATTCAACACTTAAGTACTTGTGGAATTCTCCAAAACTTAAGAACACAAGGAGGAAATCATATGAATATGGAAGAAATGAGATTTGATCCTTTTGTGGAATGAATTAATGTTTCTCAATTGTTTGTGATAATGTATTGATCATCTCATCACCTATTTATAGGCCTTGATCAATACCCCACGAATTGGTGCCAAAACCTGATGAAGAGTTGCAAAAAACCCTTCAAAAGCCGCCAAAAAACCAATTAGAAAACGGCCATAATGGCTATTTTCCCTTCTATACGGTCGCATAGAGTAATCCTATACGACCGCATAGGTTACTCACACACAGGGCCTAAAGGCCTTGTAATACGCCATGCGACCGCATGGCTCTATGGCCTACGGTCGCATAGGCCACAATTTCGACCTTCACATTTCATCTTCATTCCATACACTTGTTTATTGATTTGAATAACATTTTTCCATCAAGACAAATAGAATATGGCTAACCATCATAATCACAGAACGAAACACATCTACACTTCCTCGCTCCCAATAAACAACAATAAGTAATCAAAATAGATGTGAAACCTATTAGCCTTCTCTCTTCCACCACTCTCATTCCCTTTTCCCAAACGCGAGATCATCAAGGCCGATCTCCGTGCAATCTCCCGAATGTGGATCAAGAGATTTAATGGTGTGGTCAAATGTGAATGGTCATGAGATTTAATGGTTGGGATTGTACATCCGAAAATCGCAGAGCGTTGAGGACATGTTCTTGCAAAACGACAACGCACTACAGAGATATGGCTTCGTCGGAATTCTACTGTCGTCGGCGACCACTGTCTCGGGTGGAACCCCCTTCTGATTCCAGTGTAAGTTTGGGCTAGCGCGGACTAAAGGGCTCAAGCAAAAGGTAAGACTCGAAACATTCCTACAGTGTCCCGAAAACCCTCCACGACATCGCATCGCCGACGTCCTTTGCTGATCATCAAAGAGATTCGGACGTTTCGCTTGATGAAAATGCAAGATGTGCTCAACGGAGGACCTGCCGGAATCGAGATCAGGGAATGTCGCCTGTGAGGTATTCCGACGAGGACGAGCATTGCCATGGAGGATTACGTGGCTACTCATCGGAGTCTTCTTAAGGTGGAAGCAAATGCCGCGAAAGATGCCAGCGATGCAGTATAAGAGAGAGATTTGAGATTGAGGAACGTTGCCTGTGAGGTATTCCGACGAGGACAAGCATTGCCATGGAGGATCGAGTGGCTATTCATCGGAGTCTTCTCAAGGTGGAAGCAAATGCCGCGAAAGATGCCGACGATTTGGTATGAGAGAGAGCGATATAAGAGAGAACGAGAGACAAGAAATTGGGGTGATTGAAATTTGGGGTGAGGGGTTTGTTATAATAAATCTATAATTATTAAATTAATAATTCTTAATTAGCACCTGATTTATGAAATTAAAACTAATATTTATTAATTATGAAAATTAGTCTTTAAATCTAGGTTTGTAGGTAATTTTTCCTATAATTAACAACATTACCCATTCCAATCGATCCCAACAAAACATATATAAGCCCATTTCACATAAATTCACATAGCTCACTTCATTACATCGAGCCCAAAGTCACCATCTGCCTCACAATTATCGTTGCCTCACGATCCGACCCAGTTCACGCCACCGGCCAGTGAATCTTCTGCAAGTATCGACTCCTCTCCATTTGCCTTGCATTCCAAACAATCAAAACAATCCCTCCCGCTACTACTGTAAACACAAATCAAACATGTACCGTTCGAGACAACCACTTCCAGTTGAGCCTTCTCTTGTTCATCGCCTTTTTGAACTCATCGGCCGCCATCTGTAGATTTTCTTCACTCGACTTCACCTTGACAGTCGCCGGTCACCCTAGCTTCTACTCCAAACGTCTTTGTTCGCCAGCGCCACCAATTCTCCCATTGTACCTGTCTCTCCACGTCGCTTACTGTAGGCCGTCGCCGATTCGTACCCCACCAGCCATCGGTTCATTGCATATCACCTGCAGTCTCTTCATCTACTACACCGCATATTAGTGTCCTACTATCTGCAACCTATTTCCCGCCTCTGTGTGTCGACATCAGAACCATCAAATCCATAGCAACATAATCAAGTCCAGTCGCTACTTCCCTCCACAATCTCCGCCATCCAGATCCACCTCTCGTTGTAGTCTCATCGTGTCAGACTGTCGTTGTCTCCATTAGACACCTCAATCTAGCAGCTCTTGTGTCATTGGTAAAGATTTATGCATGCTTTTTTATACTAAACTTCTATTTAAGTGTGTCTAGTTTTACTTAAGTTGATTTAATTTTAGCTCCGGTTTAACAAACAAACAAAAAATGGAGGAATTAGAACACCACTTTTAACATTCGTCATCGACGTCACCTCATAACACATTCTAAACAAATCATAGCACAATGAATCTTAAAGACCTAAACCAATCACAGCTCACTTCATTTCATCTGATATGTCACTAGTGAAATTGAATCTCGCTGAGCTTAAAGGTCTTATCCAAACACTTATTGAACAAACTAGGCAGTCTACTAGAAACCCGGGTAAACGTCCTATGGATGATTTATCTTATTCTTCCACCACGGTCAAAACATCCATGAACTACTCCTCCGCATTCCAGACGACATACTACCTAATCCACACAATCTTTGTCCTAGACAATAGCCCCTATCCAGACCTTCGTGATCCACATTATGGCCAGCATAGGGATACCGTTGATGATTTCACTCGGAAAGTTAAGGTAGATGCTCCTGAATTTGATGGTCACCTTGACCTTGAATCCTTTCTTGATTGGCTCGATGCCATCAAAGAATACTTCGATTGGTACCAGAAGCCTGACTACCAATGTATTTGTTTTGCAAAAATGAAACTTGTCAAAACTGCTAAACGCTATTGGTAGGCAGTGACATGATCCCTAGACCATTTAGGTCAGCCTATTATATTGTGGAGCGAAATGAAATTAAAGCTCGCTGAGTAGTACATTCAATCTTATCAAAATTCCTTGACTGTGTCGAACTACAGAACACGTTTTGATGAGTTACTGTATCGCTTCGGCCTTGCTGAACCTGAGGATGTCACTATCACTAGGTTTTTTAACGGTCTGAGACCTGACCTTAAACATCAAGTCCTTGTACTCAATTCTGACTCGTTAGAAGATGCTTTTCACAAAGCACTAGAACACGAACAATACTCTCGTTCTTCCTATTCGCGATGTGGCCCTCCCACCTTACTTGACCCTCGTCTATCTGGATCCCCTCTAATCGACGCTCCTACTGGTGGCCCTACTTCGGCCTAAACTTGCTCGACTATTGGATCGTCCTCCACTCCTATTCCTCGCGACATCTCTAAAGGTCTACCTGCTTTTCCCACCACCTCGCAGGGACCTACATCTCAAATTGCATAAATGAGAGTTTCACGATCGACCTTATTTACCATTTTGATGAGCATCTTGACCAATTTGAGTGTTATAAGGAAGAGGCGACTGTTGTCTCTGTTATGAGGTGTATCATTTCCACCCCTATTGATTCTGACTTAGGGAAACGAACTTCTATTTTCCATACATTCATTCCTTGCAATTCTCGTTCATGCAAGTTAGTTATTGACGAAGGTAGCACTACGAATGTCGTATCCCAGTCTGCTGTGGCTAAGTTCGACTTCATAACCGAACCACACCTTCGTCCTTTTGAAGTAGCATGGGTTGACCAAACCTCATTACCCATCACTCATCGTTGTCTAGTGCCCCTTACTTTAGGTCTTTTTTTTTGGGAAGACATTTACTATGATGTCTTACCTATGGATGTACCTCATGTACTTTTAGGTAGCCCCTTGGCTTTATGGTCATGATGTCAAGCATTTCGGGCGTGACAACACGTATGAATTTCTCTACAACGACAAAACTATTCATCTCTTACCAGCCAAACCCTCAAACATTCCAAAGAAAACAACACCCATCTCTGCACCCAAGGGTGTTGCAGACGCCTGTATTCAACTGTTTTCTCTTAAGGATTTTGAACTTGAAGGTCAAGATGTCGGGCTTGTGTTTGCCTTGGTTGCTAGAGCTTGTTCATAACCCCCTTGTGATTCTCACATCGACTTTCCACCCGAGTTAACTCCTTTACTCGATGCGTTTAGTGATATTATGCCTGTTGACCTACCGGATGAGCTTCCTCTTATGCGGGATATTCAACATGTTATCGACCTTGTCTCTGGTTCCCAGTTGCTAAATCGTCCCCATTATAGAATGAACTCTGCTAAGCGAGCTGAACTCAATAGGCAAATTGATGCTTTACTTGATAAAGGTTTTACTCGCCCTAGCTTTTGCCCTAGGGCAGTTCCAGTTTTACTCATCCCTAAGAAGGATGGTTCATGATGCATGTGTGTTGATAGTCGTGCCATCAACAAAATCACCGTTAAGTACCGATTTTCTATTCCACGACTTGAGGATATGTTGGACGAGCTGACAGGATCTTTGTGGTTCTCCAAAATTGATCTACGGAGTGGTTATCATCAAATAAGGATTATACTAGGTAATGAATGCAAAATTGCATTCAAGACTTAAGATGGGTTACACGAGTGGCTGGTTATGCCTTTTGGGTTGACTAATGCACCTAGCACTTTCATGCGGGTCATGACCCATATCTTGCGGCCTTTTATTGGGAAGTTCCTTGTAGTCCATTTTGCAGATATTTTGATTTATAGTCGGTCGCAAGAGGCACACTTAGATCACCTTCGACTAGGGATGGCAAAATAGCTCGTCGACTCGACAGCTCAGCCTAAAAAAATCCTGAGCCAGCCCGGCTCGTGGCTTGGTGGGGTCGAGCCCCATTTTGGGGCTTCAGCTCGAGACGGGCCGGCCCATGAGCCAAAAAAACTTGTCTACCACTTCTTTTTTTATTTTTTCTTTTAATTTTAGCAATATTTTTTTATAAGTTAATATTTAATTATTATTTATAATACGTATAAATTGCATAAATTTTAAATTCTTTAAAAAAATTTAGATTTGTCACGAATTTAAAAAAAAAATCGTGCCAGCTCGGGTCGAGCCTAAATTTTTTGGCCAAGTAGGGCTAAAAAAAGCTCTAAGCATTTTTACTCAAGCCAAGCCCGAGCATAAAGTTTTGGCTTTCGACTCGGCTCATTGACACCCCTACCTTCGACAGGTCTTCCTTACTCTACGTTCTGCGTAGTTACATGCAAACATTAAAAAGTGTTCATTCCTTCGGTCCCGGTTCCTCTTCTTAGGGTTCATCATTTTCGCCCAGGGTATTTCTGCTAATCCAGCTAAAATCTATGTTATTCACGATTGGCCTAAACCTTCTACGTTAACTGAGGTCCATAGTTTTCATGGGCTAGCATCATTCTATAGGAGATTCATTGAAGGTTTTAGCTCTATCACTGCTCCCATCATTAAGTGCATGGAAAATGGTGATTTTTGTTGGACCCCTTCGGCCCAGATAGCCTTCTTAGCTATCAAGCAAAAGTTGATCGAGGGTCCCGTTTTACGACACTCTGATCTTTTTAAGGTTTTTGAGGTTGCTTGTCATGCTTCCGGTGTGGGTATAGGGGTGTTTTAAGTCAGGATAGTCACCCCGTCGCTAGCAAAAAATTAAACTAGGCTCGACAGAAGTATTTTACCTATGATAAAGAATTTTATGCCATTGTCCAATCTCTTCGTCACTGGCGATATTACTTATTGCCTCAAGAGTTTGTCGTGTATTCCGACCATCAGGCTCTCAGCTACCTTAACTCCCAGCGTCATTTATGTAAAAGACATGTTAAGTGGGTTGAATTTCTTCAAGAATACTTTTGTTCCCCATCATCGGGCCGTGTCGAAAATAAAGCGGCTGACGCTCTTAGTCGTATTACTACGGTACTTCATTCCATGCACACTACTATGGTAGGATTTGAGTGTTTGAAGGACGATTATCCTAGTTGTCCTGACTTTGACATCATCATCTTTCAGGACCTTGTAGACAATTCTTCTCGCAAGCCTGCTTCTTTTTTACTAAAAAATGGTTATGTTTTCAAGGGTACCAATTTTTGTATTCCCCGTACCTCACTTTGTGATTTCTTAGTATGGGAACTACATACCGAGGGTCTCGCTGATCATTTCGGTCAAGATTAAACAATCGCCTTAGCCGAGGATCATTTTTATTAGTCATCCCGTAAGAAAGACGTTACTCGCATTGTCTTTCAGTATCGTATGTGTCAATTTAAAAAGACACAACATCAAAATATTGGGATGTATACTCATCTTCTTGTTCCTAATACTCTTTGGCATTACCTTAGTATGGACTTCGTTCTCGTGTTACCTAAAACAACTCGAGGTCAAGACTCTATTTTTGTGGTGGTCGATAGGTTCACTAAGATGGCACACTTCATTCCATGTTCCAAGTCTTCTATTGCGTCTTATATCGCTAAGTTGTTCTTCAAAGAGGTTGTCTGTCTCCATGGGCTTCCGGTCACTATTGTGTTTGACTGTGATGTTAAGTTCGTTAGTTACTTCTGGAAGACACTCTAGAAACTAGTTGGGACATCGCTTAAGTTCTCTTCTGCATTTCACCCCGAAACTGATGGCCGAATTGAAGTTGTGAACTGTAGTCTAGGTAATCTAGTTCGTTGTTTGGTTGGGAATAAACTAGGGAATTGGGATCTCGTGTTACCCACTATTGAGTTTACTTACAATAATTCTGTTAATAGGTCTACCAGTCATAGCCCCTTCGAGGTTGTTCATGGTTTCTCTCCACGTCAGCCTCTTAATCTACTTCCTTTGCCCACTGATGTTCATCATGCTACCTCCGGCCTAACTTTTGCTGATCATATTCATAACTTGCATGATGAGTTTAAACGTAAAATTTCTGTCAGCAATGATCATTATAAATTATCAGCTGATTCCCACCGTAGGCATAAAGAATTTAATGTGGGCAATTATGTCATGGTCTAACTTGCACTTGAACGATTCCCTAAACTTGCTACCAAGAAACTTTGTGCTAGATCACTAGTCTTTTTCCCATAATTAAACAGCTTGGAACTAATGCTTTTCCACTTGAGTTGCCAACGCACTTAAATATTAGTCCTGTTTTTCAATATAGCAGATTTATATCCTTATCGAGACACATTCGAGCCTCCGGCATTGTCTTCTAATATTTCTGCAAGCCAGTCTTCTCGGCCGCCTCCTCGAGCTCCTGTTACCACATTTTCTCTGCAGGATATCATTGATGAGGTACTTGATGATCAGTTTGTTGCTTCATAGGATGGTGGGTTTCGTACGTTTCTGGTGCGTTGGAAGGGTCGTCCACCTAGTGATGCTACTTGGATTAGATTAATGAAGATGAGTTCCGTCAACTGGATACTACGCTTTTGGATGCCTATTATCTGGATTATATCTCTTCGGAGTCGAGTTCTTTTCAAGTGGGGAGGAATGATGCAAATTGGAAAGTATATTCGAGACGTAAACGAAATTAACATCAATTACAATAGAATTTTCCATTATTTCATTTTACTCATTTTTGGTAAATTGATTTTGTAAAAGGAAGATCATAATGTTCCTTAGTAGTCGTGATTTCCTTATTAGTCCTGTTTTTAGCCTATATAAAGAGGTCCATTGATTGTAATAGAGCACACTTAAATATTGAATAAAAACTACAATATTTCCCTCATTTCTATCCTTCTACTTTCTTCTCCTTCTTATTGTTCTTGTTGTCGCAATTGGCATCACTACCTGTTATACTTCATGGTTAAATTAGTTGTGATTTGTGAATCCCGATGACAAAAATAGTGTGTGCAAGGAGCATAGTATAGAGTGTTCTAAGAAAATTCTCTCTTGTATATGAGTTAGGCACCACTTTTATAGGGTAGAGACACTTACGCATGCAGATGGTGTGTTTCTTCATTTTAGTAAACCCATTTCTCATGTTTTCTCGAAGTTGAGTCTAATGTGAAAGAGGTGATTGAATGGATTGACTCAGTTAGAGAATTGATTTAGATAACGAAAGAGTGGTCGAATATATATGTCCAGTCTGAGCATGAGGGGTTTACTCAATCATGCTTAAGGTCCTCTTAGTCAGTCCAGGATATCCAGCTTGATTTGGTCGCTCAGTAACTTGCATATGACCTTTCCTACAGGTCTTGTTAGTCATTGATGCATTCCGCATAGGTTAGAAACAAAAAGAAAATCGAAATACCATCTATAGATAACACAGGCAACACGAGCAACAAAATTTATAACTGCTCAGAAAAATCTATTGTTCGAAAATTAGAAAAGCAGAATATCAAGGAAAGTTAAACTTAAGGGTGCGTTTGATTGCAAGGATGAAATTTGGGTGGAAAGAAAACGAATTGCAGGGAATTGAATTGCTTAAAATTTGTTTTAGAGGGAATTCTAATTAAGAGTGTTTGATTAGTATAATTTTCCACCTAATTCGTTTTGCTTGTTTTTCATGCAAATTGTTACTTTTTGGGATAAATTTTTTTTATAATCTGTATTAAAATTTGTTTGGATTGCCAAAAAGTTAAAAAAAAATTTTAAAAAAAATAATAAATTTTTGGTGTTCGTTTGGCTTCATTTTTCATGCAAATTGTCAATTAAATGGATAAATTTTTTTACCATTGTATTTAAAATATGTTTCCATTGCCAAAAAACAGTGTTCTAAAAAGCGTAAAGTGTGGCTAGGCGTGGAGGTCAATCTTCAAGCTTTATGAGCCTAGACGAAGCTTAGACGTAAAAAAGCGTTTTTTGATTTTAAATTTTTAATCATTATAAAAAACATTCAATAATTCATATAATATATACCAAACATCTAAAATTATAAAATGTTGTATGTATTTAATAATTTCTACAAAAAAGATAAGTTTCAAAATCATAATTACATAATATACATAGCCTGCAGTTAAAATTTTATCTAACTGTTTATCAGACTCCAATTTAATATATTTTTCTTTATCTAAAAAAAAAAAAAAAAAAAAAAAACAAAAAAAAAAAATGTACATTTAATGAAGATGAAAAGTTAAAAAAAAATAAAAAATAAAAAATTTAAGCGGTCAATGAGAATATTGATCGCTTAATTCTCTCTTTGGTTCAAGGCGAAGTATCTTAGTCAAGTTTCGCGCCTAGGCATGCTTTTTAGAACACTGACAAAAGGTTAAAAAAAAACCCAACAAGGTAGAAAACAAATTTCCACCAAAATCATAAATTCTTACTTTTGTGCTTTAAGGGATTGTATCTAGAAGTTGGTGGCAAACATTTTTCATGACAAAAAATGTCAATCAAACACCACTAAAGGGTGGAAATGGAGTTTTCCATTTCCACCCAATTTTCCAACCTATCAAACAGGGCCTTAATCAACTGACTAATAGCTATTTTTATTTACAGTAGCCTACAGAGCTGAGGGTCAGTTTTAGGATTTTTCTTCCATCCTCTTCATCACCAAAGTAGTCAATCTTTATATATGTATGTATCAATGGACTATGCATTTTACATTCCACCCCACCCCACCCCACCCCATTAAAAGAAAGAAGTCATTTTTTGGTAGTATATACTACTTCTGAATCCTCTTTTATCCTGTAATACTATTATTTTCTGCAAATTCCCCAATGAATGTCGCAAAAAAAAAAAAAAAAAAAAAAAAAAAAAAAAAACCAAGTGAACCTGCAGAAAAGACTGCAACTAAAGATTTCATTCATAAATAAAACACTACATATTTCTACAAATATTTCATACAAAAAGTTAAAGGGACCGTACCAAAACTGTTTCAATTTAAGAAAATAGAATCGCACCGGTAATCAAGAGAGTGATGGCACCGCCGCGGAAAGGGTTTTGGGTTGCAATCTCAAAGGAAATTAACGGGCAAAGTGGAGCTGAAACTTCGATGGTGGACGAAAACTCTTGGGCCCGACTAAAAGTAAGACGCTAACATTTTTAGCTAACTAGGGGTGACATTCTGGCTTGTGGGGCTCGACTCAATCCATGAACAATTAGAATAATGCTCCTTGTACATTTTATGAATGACATGAAATTTGACATTTTTTGCAAATTCAAAATATTGTTGACGGGAAAGTGTGTTGAATTCAAAAATTAACCAATCATGTGTCAACACGTGGTACAATGTCAAATACAATGTACAAGTAGCATGATTGAAACAATTAAGCTCGTTGTAAAATGAGCCATGAGTCGAGCTAGTTCATGAGTCCGTTTATTTTGAGTTCATGGGTCATGCAAATTTGTTGTGTTAAATTTTTTTTCCAAAAAAGATTAAAAAAAAAAAAGTCGGATCATGGATTCGTGGACTGCACAACTCGATCCATGAAGTCCACGGACCAAAGAGTTGAGATCATGTTCATTGATCAAGTAGACTCGACTTGACTTGGCCCATTGCCACCCTTAAGCTAAAGTAAAAATTAATTTTAAGCTTTAAATAACTTCATTTTGAAATATGACTAAATAATTAATTACTTTTCTCTTACATAAAAGCACTTAACCCTTGTTTTGTGGAAATTAAAATCAATTGTTTAGTAAATTTTGATAAAAATTGATAAGATGTGTGGTTGAAAAGTTGTGGATCCATAAAATATGTTATTAAAATTAATTATTGACTTTAATTTACATTAAAATCTGAATTTCAATTTGTATCAAATAAGGATTTGGTATAAAAGTAACTTTTTATTTTACCAAAAAACATAACATGTTTGCAGTAGAAATGAAAATAAAAATGAATAACATGTTTGGCTAAGTTCAGAAGGACATAAAAGTATTTAAGATTTACAAAACATGTCATATTATTGATTTTGTATCTTCTTTTATTCATTTCCTCAATTTTTTTCAAATTCATTGTAGACTAACATGAAAACAGTATTTACTTGATTGAATTCCTCGACAAAATCATACCAGATAGGTGTAGAATCATAGCTTCTTTTGATTATTCGTACATGCCAATTAGTTGGAAAATCACATTGATAATCTCTACTTTTGTCCTAGCTTGTCCAGGAGCTAGATTTACAGGGATGGCAACCCAACAAACTTGATAGCCGCGAGGGACTGCCCCGAACGTGGCGGGGATTACTCAAACCCGCTTAATCTAGTATTCAGGTCGAGGACGGGGCATAGAATTTTGCCCCCAGGTGGGGACAGGTAACGGGTGCCCCGCCCAGTTTAATTTTTTTAGAATTCAATATTTTAAATGAAAAATTTCACGAAATTTCATTAGATCTAATAGAAAATAGCAACTAAAATTATCTAAAAATTATAACAAACAATAAAAGCCTTAGTTTACCAAATATATTTGAATTTAAAATAAGTAAAGATTAAAAAATATATTATTGTATCAGTCTAATGAATGGAGGCAATAAAAGAATTATCAAAAACTTGAAAAAAAAAATTAAACGAGATAGTAAACGGGGCAAGGGCCTTGTCCCGTTGCCTTAAACGGGACGGGGCAGAGGAGGTTGCCCCGATTTCACCATGTTGCCATCCCTATAGATTTGTATCTATATAAGTAAAAAATATATATCGACAAAAAAGTGATCATTGCATAATCCATAATGTGAGAAGGAAGTCAACTATGGTGGCTTGTGGGGCCCATTAACGAGTGATTTTTTTTTCCTTCTAAAAATGAGGGCATATAATGTGCCTCAAACAGAGGCATATTTTTTAAAATTATTTTGTTATTTATGTAAAAAATAGAACGAGAATTACTTTTAAATCAACTTAATGATTTTAGGACATGTTCAAAATTTAAAAATGACTTATACACGTGAATATCACCCTCATTTTTGCTTAATTAACAAGCTTTTGTTGATTATTAATTAACAAGCTTTTGTCGATTATATTCAATTCTCCATTTCTAGAGTGAATTATTCAATTCTATTCTCTGTTGATTTATGCAATATTTTCGTAATCGCAAGCAACATTTAAATTTAGACTGAGTTTCATGATATTGTGAAAGGAGGCGAAAAGAGGACTAACTAAACTTTATTTGGTCAGGACGAGATCATGAAATCTAGCTTTTAATAGTTTAAATTGAACTGTCACGATTTGACATTGAAATTGAATATAAATTGAGTTTTTATTGTTGATAACTATTGTGTTCAGGGGCCGAAGGAGGGATGGCCTTGGGCTCCCATTAAATTTTCACTATTTAAAAAATAAAAAATAAAATAAAAAAAATTCTTTGTATTAGTTTAATATAATAAAAAAATGTTGTCCCCCTGACCATGCCCCCTATTATATTTCTATTTTTGTCAACTAATGAATGTTTTGTTCGCTAGCTCCCAGATTTGTCAGTATTTATATTAAAAACCATAAATTCAGTAGATGGTAATGATATGCTTTAAATATTTGTGTGGGTCTTGTAATAGCTTCACGCTGTAAAGAAGGTTTAATTCTCTTCTAAAGAGAGATCTTCAAGTAAATTTGAGAAATCCGACCGTCAACATAAGTAAAATTTAGTCAAAGTGTGATAAGTTAATATTAAAAAATGTCTGAATCGGTAAATGATGAGGATGGCCAACATAATTGTGAAGTCTCGATACACTTATTCCTGTAAAGGGACTAGTTTGAATTTTCTTATTTAATCAAATTTATTTAAGCAGATGTGCCCTTTAATCTAGCAAACATAACTTCGCCCTCAGAGTGTTAGCGTTTTCCTGTGGCAGTTTAGTTTGATTGTCAATAGATGAAATTTTGCTTGGCGCTATGTATGCCGGTTTTCAACAAATTTACCAGCGTTTGAGGGACTTGGCACGTTCTGAGTCCGCCCTTTCGAGGGGATTTTACAAAGAGGCAGTTGCTGCAGCAAACAGCATTGGTGCTTTTCCTGATGAGCTTCAGGCAATCATTAGTCAATTTGCGTTTAATATTCATGGTGTCTATCAGTCTATGTTCTGAAATCATCTCCAGATCATCCACAATATAATCCATTCAGGTTACACCTGCCTTCATTTATCTTGGTTCTAGAACATTGATATTTTTCTTTTATCAAGTTCACTTTATAAGAAAGGATCACCATTTTATGTTGTTCATTATTTATTTGTGGTTCTTTCCCTTCCAGGAAGGTTGTCATTGATCTTATTGCTGAAGGACCAAACGCAAAACTCAAAAAGGCTCCCATAGTTGAGGCTGCTAAGATGGAACTTAAAAGAAATATACCTAAGATTGAATTTCAGAAGGTCAGAGTCAAGCTTACAAATTAATCATGACGAAATTGTAATTAGGTGTTGAGATCAAACACTCTCTCACCTTGACACCATCTAGGCTGTTGGAATTTTGGTTCGAAGAGGAGTGAAGATTTTGAATTTAACGGATTCAGTTTAAATTTACAGGATTTGAGTAAATTAAACATACCGTATTTGCTTGGCTCTTACGGATTTTGTGTGTTTAGCGGATATATGAATAGCGAATATTCCTCCATTTACCGTATTTCACTCAAAGTTAATACCGGGTTTCGAAATACCGGATTTCAGGTAACTTGCATACCGGATTTCAATAGCACTTACCGTATATCAGTTTACTGGATTCCACTTAAGCTAAAATACGATATTTAGCTTAAATATCCGGTATGAATCAGAAAACTCGAAATTTACAGAGATTTTTGAACAAGCAAGAAGAGAAGAAACTTGATTAATTTCATTCTAATTTCATGGACTTACAAGGATGTATAAATAGCCAAAAATTACATACAAAAAGTGCTTTAACAACTTAATCATAATGCCTACAATACTTGACACAAGTACTTACCATAAAGTAGATGAAAAAAGCTGTCTAACTTCTATCATAGCATAAGCTAGGCTAACCAAAAAAACATGTAACCAAATGATAAACAAAAACATTGGTTAAATGACAAAAAAAGTGTCATAATTTGAACATTCCTCCTTGACACTTTTGTTGGAAACACAAAGACATCTTCTTAGTGTTTCAAATCTTTCATTTGACAATGATTTTGTCAATATATCAGCATATTGATCAGTAGAACAGCAATGTATCAACTTCACTTCAGAGTGTTCTTGAGCTTCCTTGATTGCATGATACTTGATTTGTATGTGTTTTGTTCTACCATGAAACACCGAATTCTTAACCATAGCAACTGATGACTGATTATCACAATAAATCATAGTTGCATCAACTTGTTTATAGTTAAGATCCTCCAAAACTTTCCTTAACCAGATGGCCTGATGTGTTGCTTTTGAGGCTGCAATGTACTTTGCCTCAGCAGTTGATTGAGCAACAGTTTTTTTGCTTCATTGAATTGCAGCAGATAATATTTGGCCCCAAATAGAAAAAATAACCAGAAGTGTTTTTCATGTCATCATAAGAACCAGCCCAGTCACTATCAGTATAGCCAACCAATTTCTGATTTTCTAACTCTTTATACCAGATTCTCATTTCTGCATTTCCTTTGATGTATCTAAGAACTCTCTTAGCAGCTTAAAAATGAAATTCACTTGGTTCTTGCCTGAATCTGGAAAGCAAATTTACAGCATAGGTGATATCAGGTTTAGTGATGGTTAAATACAAAAGACTTCCCACCAAACTTCTGTAAATCTTTTCATCTGTCTTTCTGCTTCCATCATCCTTCATTAGCTTCAAGTTTTCGACTAAGGGTGTGCTGACTTCCTTGCAATTTTCCATGCTAAATTTCTTTAGCATCTCCTTAACATATCTTCTTTGGCATACAAAGATTCCTTCATGTGTCTGACTTATTTCCATGCTGACACGACCCATCCTAAATCACCCTAATGAACTCGACACGTGTCGTGCGCCGATGATAGATGCCAACTAGATGCCAGATCCATCATGAAGGCCAAATATGAGTTCCTATTAAAACATGGGCCAAAATTAAATGCTTACGAAAAATATAATGCGATGAGCCCAAAATAATAATTCCATGTTTTATCAAAATGAAATTTATCACACAATATGTCCTGTGCCTCTAACTCTGAAATCATCATGCTCTTCAAACCATTAAAAACCATTTGCTACCTGTAGGAAATCATGGAAAATATATATGAGTTGATAACTCAGTGAGTGGATAAGTTCGAAAATAATTATACTTTTTCATTCATAAATCTTTATCGAAAATTGAGTTTAAATCATTTAACAGTCCAGAGTATAGTAACGTATAATAATAGTCAAGATGTGAAACATTCACATAATGTTGAAAAATATCATCTCATAATCACACTATAAACATCAGCTGATATCTATACTCTAATCTCATCACATCAAATATACTGGATAGTTCACCAGAAATGTATCCTCTGACTAAAATTTGTAATCCGTCCCTCGAGCTAAACACTTTCGACACGGGCCTCAAGCCCCCTCAATGAAAGGAAGCCGGTCTCAAAGACATCTCATAATCAATTCTAGAACACGACTAAGCCCCTCAGTGAACTATATCTACACGGTCAAGATCCCTCAGTGTAGTATAGAACACGACCAAAGCCCCTCAATGAACTAGAAGAATATATAATTATGGATACTTTTCTGGTCGATCTCAATATCACGTCTCATTTCAATTCACATGTAATCCATGTATACCTTAATGATTTCACAAATATCATAATAAAGGAACATTTCATGATAATCATGTAATTGTACAATAAATTTTCATAATTGCACATAATTTAATAAATATCATAATTTATTTATCAATATTTAAAAATATATAAAAAATTTCACTCACAAATCTATGGATGTCTGGCTAAATTGACGAACATTTCCAAACTTTCACGTCAATACCTGAAATAACGGTATAATAATTCAAACTAAAACCTAACAAATAAACTAATGCAAATCCACCATGTAATTCCTCAACTTCTATATTTATTCTTGCATCTCTATTTCTCTAACATTTCCTCTCTTAATTATTTACTAATAAATCACCAAACATCATCAACTCCATTAAATTGCTATATTTCCTTAAAATCACAACTTTATACATACACAACGCCTTTACATGTTTTAATTCAATACCTAGACTCCAATATTTATCATTTAGTTTCATTCAAACTCATAAAATCTGAGAAAACAAAGGTTTGACAAAAACAGCACTAACATTCCAAAGTGTTGACATCTGGCACTAATTCCTGTATCTTGAAAACTGGTAGTGAAACCATGGACAGAAATAGCACTTTTCTGGGCAAATTTTAAAAACAGCACCTATGTCCTATAATTTCACGAAATAACTTTAAAATTCCTTAAAAATGGATAAATCAAACCTCAAATCCTTCAATTAAGTGTTTAACACCGCAAAATCAAAAGAAAATCAAAGAATATGTCTTTATCTCAGAAACCCATTTGAAAATTTTACTTTCTTCAACACCAATTTTCAATTATTTACTATGTTATTATTTAAAACCTTAAATACATGTCAATAACATTTACTTCTTGCTAAGCTTCAAATTTAAGCAAAATAATCATAAACCCTAAAAGATAATTCAATATTCTTAATACTTACTCTTCTCAATCAAAGTAAAAATTTAAGAAATTGAGAATCTAGGCTTTAAAAATTGGTACCTCTTCCTTCTTTTTCTTTCTCTTCTTTCTTCCTTTCTTTCTTCCTTTTCTCCTCTTTTCTTTCTTCTTCCATTTTTCTCCTCTCTCGATTCTTCTCTCTTCTTTTTTTTTTTTCCCAAAATGAATGGACCTCATTTCACTTAAATAAATGGAAAACAATGTAATAATTAATATGAGTCCTTCAACTTTGGTATGATTTGTAAGTTAGACCTTTTTGTTTCCTTCTCATTTAAAACTAATCAATTTATTTCCTAATCATCAATTAGCCCCAACAAATACCATTTACTTATAATAGTCCTCATGAAATTATTTTACTTCAACTCTAGTCCTCTTTTGACTTTGATTTGGCCAATTATTTTCTTAACTTGGACCATAATATGTGGGATGTGACACATGTTGAGAAAATACTGCATTTTTCTCATATCAGTCATCTCAAAAGCCAGTTTCATTTCATCCTTCACTTGCTCAATTAGAGTTTCATTGCTGCCAGTTATCAGCAGATCATCAACATACAAAGAAATGACAATCACTTCTTCCTCAAGATGCTTGATGTAAAGTGTTTGTTCATTAACACTTTTGCTGAAATCCAGACTGCTCAAATGATCATCAATTCTGCTGTACCAGGCCCTTGGAGTCCATTTCAAACCATACAAAGCCTTCTTCAACTGATAGACTTTATCCTCTACTCTAGGTATTATAAAACCATTAGGTTTTTCAACATATATTTCCTCATTTAAGTAGCCATTCAGAAAGGCTGACTTAACATCCAACTGATGAATTTTCCAACTTCCTTGAGCAGCAATAGCATACAATAATCTGATTGTTTCATATCTTGCTACTGGTGTGAAAGTATCTGTGAAGTCAATGCCAAATTGTTGTACATATCCCTTTATAACAAGCATTGCTTTAAACTTGTTGATTGAACCATCATGGGTCAATTTAGTTTTGTACACCCATTTGACACCTATCACATTTCTATTCTTTGGCCTGTCAACTAGCACCCATGTTTTGTTCTTCTCAATCATGCTTAGCTTCTCCTTCATAGCATCCTTCCATTCTTCATACACATCAGCCAGTGATCTGGTCCTTTGCACTTCATTTTCAGAATCTGAATCAGCATCAGATCTTTCTTCTTCTACTTCATTGACATCATTTTCAAATGTTGAAGGAATGACATTTGAAACTTCAGATTGATTGCTTGCTTGCTGATGAATCCCAATTCCATGAGCCTTCTTCATCAACTTTGATGTCTCTGCTAGCAATCACTTTCTTGCTAACAGGATTGAGTACCCTATATCCCTTGACATTACTACAATAGCCAATTAGAACTCCCACTTCAGCCTTTTGATTTAATTTATCCCTCTTCACATCAGGTATATAAGTATAACAAAGGCTTCCAAACACCTTCAGATGTGAGATATCAGGTTTTGTTCCATACCAGGCCTCAAATGGTATCTTTTTGTCTAAAAATTTAGTAGGTAACCTATTGAGTAAATAGAGTGAAGTATCAATAGCTTCAACTCAGAACTCTTTAGGTACATTTTTCTCCAACATAAGATACCTAGCCATTTTCATAACCGTTCTATTCTTCCTTTCACAAACACCATTCTGTTGGGGAGAATAAGGAATTGTCCGTTGATGTTGAATTCTCATGTCTTAACAGAACTTATCAAACTGGCTACATCAATACTCTGTTCCATTGTTTGATCTTATGGCCTTAATTTTGCAATTGCTTTCATTTTCAACAAGGTTTTTAAACCTTTGAAATACACTAGCAACATCAGACTTAAACTTCAAAAAATACACCCAACACATTCTTATTAAATCATCAATAAATAGCACAAAATACTTGCTGTCGTTTAAAGTAGGAGTTTTCATTGGACCACACACATTAGAATGAATAAGCTGTAGTTTATTTGAAGTTCTTGTAGACTGATTTTTAGGAAACAACAACCTAGCTTGCTTTCCCAATTGATAGACATCACATATACATTCATCAATACTATTGATTTCAGGCATACTTTCTACAAGTTCCAGTTCATGCATTTGTTTGAGTGATTTGTAGTCAGCATGTCTAAACCGCTTATGTAATAAAGAAGATTCAATCTCAGTGCATGCAAGTGTCTGATTATTCACATTTTTTCACTCTAAAAGAAAGGCTTCTATATCTCATTCCAACAATCATTACTTCCTGATTTTGTGAATCAAATATAGTGCATCATTTATCCTTAAAAATTAATGTATAATCCTTCTCAATCAATTGACCAACACTTATCAGATTTTGATCAGTATTAGGCACATAAAGAACATCAAAAATATACTTAGTACCTGATGAAGTCTGCACTGAAATTTCACCAGCTCACTTCACTTCAACAAACTCTTCTTTTCCAACTTTGACTCTTGATCTGTAGCCTTCATCCAGATTGACAAAGATACTAGGATTGGATGTCATATGATGAGTGCATCCATTGTCCAGTAACCAGGTTTCATCACTGCTGTAAGTTATTGCATTCATGGCTGTGAACAGGTGTTTCTCCTGTTGATTTTCTGTCATTTGAGCCAGCTGTGTGTCTTATTTTTCCTTCTAATTTTTGCATACTTTTTTAATGTGTCCAAATTGTTTACATACTTTACATTGGACCTCTGGTCTGTACCAACACCACTTTGGTGAATGACCGATTTTCTTGCAATGAGGACATGGTGGAAAACCTTCATATTTGCTTGCATTTATGCTCCCTTCACCCTTCTTCCCATTCCATGGCTTCTTCCCTCCAAAACTTGTTTGACCTTTACACTTTCCCTTAGCAAATAGGGTTCCTTCAACTTGTTCTTCCTGTCTAAATAACCTCATTTGTTCAGTGGCTTGCAAGGCGTTTATGAGCTCAGACAGAGTTATTGTAGGCAAATCTCTGAAATCTTCAAGTAAAGAGATTTTAGCTTCAAATTTCTCAGGCATACTGATAAAAACTTTTTCTACCACACGTTTATCAGGTAGTTCATCTCCTAACAGCGTTATTTTGTTCACCACTTTCATCAATCTATCTTAATGCTCTTTGACAGATTCAGCCTCCTTCATCTTCAAAGCTTCATACTCCCTTTTAAGGTTGAGAACTTACATTTGTCTTGTCCTTGCATTTTTCCTAAACTCCTCATGCAATCTATCTCAGGCCTCCTTCGTTGTTTCACATATGAGGATCCTAGTAAAGATTCCATCAAAGACGGCTGATTGAATGCAAGACAAAGTTTTGAACTTCTTTGCAACATCCTCACTGTGCTATTTGATCTGAGCAACAGTTGGTTTTGCTCTTAATGGTGGAGGTTCATCCCCTATTTCTGTAGTTTCCCACAGATCATAGGTTTTGAGATAAGCATTCATCTTTGTAGCCCAAAAATCATAGTTCTCACCGGTAAACACTGAAGGAAGAGGTGCTGAAAAACTGGTTGAAGCCATGTTTAAGAAAGGTTTTTTATGAAAGGTGTCTTACTTATTTTCTCTTAGAAAGTTCTATTTCTCTCGACGTTTTCTTCTTCCTCAAAGATAAGTTTTTAATGCTCTAATACCATGTTGGAATTTTAGTTCGAAGATGAGTGAAGATTTTGAATTTAACGGATTCAGTTTAAACTTACCGGATTTGAGTAAATTAAACTTACCGTATTTGCTTAGCTCTTACCAGATTTTGTGTGTTTACTAGATATATGAATACCGAATATTCTTCCACTTACTGTATTTCACTCAAAGTTAATATCGGGTTTCGAAATACCGAATTTCAATAGCACTTACCGTATATCAGCTTACTGGATTCCACTTAAGCTTAAATACGATATTTAACTTAAATATCCGGTATGAATCAGAAAACTCGAAATTTACAGAGATTTTTGAACAAGCAAGAAGAGAAGAAACTTGATTAGTTTCATTCTAATTTCATTGACTTACAAGGCTATATAAATAGCCAAAAATTACATACAGAAAGTGTTTTAACAACTTAATCATAATGTCTACAATAATAGACAATACTTGACACAAGTACTTAAAATAAAGTAGATGAAAAAAGTTGCCTAACTTCTATCATAGCATAAGCTAGGCTAACCAAAAAACATGTAAACAAATGATAAACAAAAACATTGGTTAAATGACAACAAAAGTGTCACAACTTCAATATAGGCGAACTTACTATTTCCTGAAATTTTTTAATTAGGTTTTGATTAATTTTTGAGGCCTTACGAAAGCACAAACAAGATTGAGAATCTGAGATTGTCACTGGAGATATAGGGGATTACCACTCTCAGTGTGTGGGGATGTGTGGTTGGGAGGGAGGGAGGGAGCCCTAATTGCCTTGCCCTTAATCTAGCATCTATCTTACCTGCCTATCATGACAGCTTCCAGTGTTTTTCCTCCTTATGAATGACTCTTAAGCGTTGCTCAACCTTTGCCACTCACTTCTTTTAAATGAGCAGTAAGGACTTAATCTAGCATTATGCTCATGAGAGGAAGCTAAGGTATGGAATTATAAAGCAGAGAAATGTGTAGTGAATATACATCTTGAGGGCTGGTGATATGTGATGCGAGGAAAGATATATTATGCTCCTAGAAGTTTCCCCATGCATATATACTCTTAGAATTCCCTCGATAATTTAGAATACTCTTAGTGACCCCCAGCTAATTTTCTGATTCTCGTGTGAATGTCTCAAGTCAGACCGCCTTGTGGGATAAATATTTATACACGTGGTTTCCTAAGCACACAGTCTTATAGTTTCTTATAAGCTTTCTATGCAGAACCTTAGTAACTAGGATGAGAACGGGGATATTTTACTGGTCATGTCCCCTTCACTGTCAACCTTGGTATGTTCCAGCACTTCAAGATAAATATTAATTGGCCTACTAAGCCTCTTGTCCTCTTCCCTATTATCATTGATGGAAGCCTCAACGACTTGTGAATAAATTGCTTGCTAATTTAGGTTATGTATTCCCTTATGAACTGCAGGTTTTACAGGAACTATGTGTATCACAAGGTTCTGCATGGGTCCTTAAAAGTGGTGATGGAAATCCACAAAAGTAAAGTTCATGTAACCAAATTCTACGTTAGTCTACGAGGTAAGAATGAGCGTATTAACTATTTATTACGATAAGTAAGAAAGTAGACACATCTCACCACATGACTTAATGGAAAATTGCTAAATTGCATGAAATTCTTGAGCTTTGTGTTCAAGAAAGAAAATCTCTGCTTAATCTGTTTACATAGATCATTGTGATCTGTTGTGGTTTGTCTGAATTTACCCTAAAGTGCCTTGGGACTCGAGTTGATGTGATGTCTGAGTTGTGCATTTTGAAAATAGGTTTAACATCGTTCCTTGAAGTTATATCAGTGCATAACATCATTTTAAATCACCCTTGAATATTGCCTAATTGATCCATTGGAATTTGAAAAGTTAATAGGTCTGTTTAATGTAAACGCAGAAGTACATATAAACAGAATAAGGAATGTGTGTCTACATATACGTATGTGTATAAACAACTATTAAGATGGCTATGGTACAAAAGTCGTTTGTTGAAGATGGTAAGGAACCAGTTTCTTTGGAAGCAGCAAGGGATGTATTCTTGAGATCGTGAGTGGCTCTTTGAACATTCAACCTTCCAATGGAGCAATGGTGATTGATTTAAATTATACAAAGGAAACCAAATAGACTGGGGATGAGTGTTCTGTAATTAGACACATTAATATATACCATCAGAAATAATATAAATTTATGTTTAATATATATGATTTCATGCTGCTACAATGCATCCATTTATCATTATTAATTTTTTTTTTCCTCTGGGGCAGTGACGGAACCAAGATATTAGAGCTGGTGGGTCCTAAAATGAAAAATATTGAGATGAAGGAGGGAGCACGGGCTACCCCCGAAATTTTTTTTTTGAGTTGAGGGTAGCACAAACATTCATAATGATTAAAGAACCTGTACAATTAAAATGATAGAAATATGAAATACATATTATTTTCCATTCTTAAATTGCTGTAAAAATGAAAAAATTATTAATTCAGAAACGCTCATCCGACCAATTACAGCAATAGGCTGGCAAACTGAAATCAGAACTACTTTTTAATTATGCTGGGTTGCTCGAAATCAAATTCAAATATGTAGACAAGAATTTCGATCCAATTTCGAGGCCTCAACCCATGCTACCAAGCAGTTTCTTCAACAATTAGACAGATCTACTACAAGAGGTGAAAGTACTTCGTTGCTACTGACAATTAACAACCTCAGGAAGAATCAAATATACAACTAAACCAGCAAAACGGACAAAGGAACAACACCTTAATATCAAAACAAATCACAACCTTCAACAGCTCTATGAATTCAAATCTTAATTAACTAAAATTCATTTCTAAAGCCAGATTTTCGATTTTCCATCTAAATCTGTACTTATATATAACATGTTATAATGAAAAATTACAGTATACTTTATAGATGTTATATCCCAAAATTTGTACTTATATCTAACATTTAACATGTTATATCCCAAAATTGTAAAGTATTTTAAAAAAAAAAATGAAAACTATATAAAAAAAAAAAAAATTGAAAATTTGGTTGTTCGTTGTACCCATCAGGTCCACTGATGGGTCCGCCACTGCTTTGGGTGTGGGGACTGGTCAACGTTAGCATAAGTCCACAAGATATGAGCAATTTTCCTTCTCAAATTGGCCATATTATTTTGTGGATCAATTAAATACGTCATCCAACGGATTCTATTCTCTGCACTTTTAAAGTTGCATGTCAGATATGGCGGTTACTACTTACTACACATAAATTGAGCTATTATCTACTAGAAAAAGTGGGCTGCACTCGCTTTCATGCTCATGAATGTTTTTTAACCATTAAATGTTCAGATGATTTCTAATCTAATTATCTGATCATTTCAGGGACTTCTTTTGCAACTGTTTTCTGTTGCAAGAACGTCTACTGCTTGTTTGTGGAACAAGGTAAAATGTTCGGCCTTATTGTCACTTGTCAGTACCGTGGTTCACCCAAATAATTCTTATTTGATATTGACGAAAACAGAAAAATTATAATGACTTGCGAAATGTATTGATTCTATTAAATGAATTAAAAAAAAACCTTAGTGCTACAAGCCTACTACTTGACTCGTGGTCGTGGTCGTGGTCGTGGTCGTGGTTGTGGTTTGCGGTATTCAATTTACACGTGCACCTACCGCTTGTACCCAAGTCGAAGTGATGCAGTAGACACCTCGTACTATCATTTTTTTCTTACGAGGGCCTTTGTATATTAAACCTTGTATGTGGTATATTTTTTGCAGGTGCTACACCATTACTATACTTCTTTGCCAATTTTCACTATTTGGAATTCTATTTGGTCGGGTTAGGTCACTAGAGTATGATTTGCTATCTAGCATGATTTTGTATGCAGTGATGATCTCACACCATAGGAAGGCAGGCAAAATAAAGAAAAAGACAATAGATCTCGAAATTTAACTTCGTTTACATATATGGTTATTCATTGTACAGCTAAATTAGTTTCTAAACCAAGGATCGACGAGCCTTTTTGTTACACCCCATTTCATACTAGTCAAATGTTAATATTATTTATTCAAAGTCAAAGGTTTGATTGGTCAAAGTCAAAGTCAAATAAGGACTAAAATGAAATAAATTATTTTATTGGGGCTCATTCTACAAATTGAAAATACTTAAGGGTTTAAGATGGATAAAAATTAATGTTTTGATTTATTTATCTAATTTTGAAAGTTAAGGATTTAGTGTGGTTTCATATGAAGATCGAGGGCCTCCTTTGCAAAATTTTGGCATTTAGTGGATGACAAATGGCAAATATATAACCATTTAACCATTTTGCAATTGAAATAAACATATACAAGGAGCTGGGAACGCAGAAAGGAAAGAAAAAAAACGGCACAGAGGAAGAAAAGAGAAAGGAAAAGGAGGAAAAGAAGAAGAAAGGAAAGAAAGAAAGGAAAAATGAAAAAGAAAGGAAAAGAGGTAGGATTTGCTATTCCAATGTCATCTTCAATTTGTCTAATTTTCTTTTCAAGAGTGATGATATATTTTATGTTTAATTTTTATAAGGTATGAAATACCAATTTTGGCAAACCCTAGAATTTTTAATTGGGATTTTGAATAAGTATAGATTGGGGAAATGATAGTGTGATGAAATACTTATTTGATAGAATGATTTTATGGAAAATGGAAAAAAAATTAAAGTGGTTGAATTATGGTTTTAGTTTCAATAGTTGGAAGAAAGAATTATTTTTATATTTGGAATGAAGATTATTTTGATGAATAAAATTTTAGTGAAGGGATTTGAAGGTAGAATTAGCTCCAAGTGTTTAAATGAAATTTGGGAAAATTATTCAACTCTCAAGAAATTGAGTTAACGTTTTAGTATTCGATTATGAATATTTAGAGCTACTGCGTAGCGTGGTTGTTAAACTGGTAATCTGGTATCATATTTCAGGTAGTGACATGAAAACTCGGAAATGCTCGTCAATTTAATCAGATTTTTGTCCATAAACCAGTGAGTGGATATCTATTTTTCAGAAATAAGCATTTATTTAAATTATATTAATTCTCAAGTTTATATAAAATAATTGTTTATTAGATTTCTTATAGTAAATCTTATAAGCTGTAAAAGTTATTTATTTTAGATGATTGATTTAGAAAACATGATTTTTCAGAATAAAGTGAATTTTATAGCAAGTTCTTTTTAAAATTAATTTTAATTCAGTTAAATCATTTCTTTAGCATGTTATATTTATATTACATGTTCAAGCATAGCTAAGGTTATTTTTCAAACCACTAGAAAATACCCAGGTGATTTTATCCTTATCCGCACTGGTGTGAATGTGTTTCCACGGTGTATGACCACATATGGTTATTTTACCGGCTCTGCACTTGTGTGAATGTGTTTCCACAGTGTATGACAGTTATGGTGATTTACCTACTCTGCACTATTGTGAATGTGTTTCCATAGTGTATGACAGAATTTCAGAATTGAATAGTTTTGCCGTGTATACGTGTACTAACTGATACATGAGTAAGGTTATTCCGGGGTGCCTTTTTGGTGTGATTTTTCAGTATTTCTACAGCTTATCAGATTTCAGATTATAGAATTCAGTTTATCCAGTTTTCAGAATAAAGCTTTCAGATTATAATATTGAATAATAATACTATTTCAAAGATTTTCATAGATATCATAGTATTTATATTCGTTATACTCTACAACTACTTATCTAGAATAAAGGTTAAAGAATTTTATGAAGCAATTATGTTGTAATTTGAAAAGTGTTACTAAATATGCATAAATCTAGAATAAAGGTTAAAGAATTTTCAGAAAATATGCATAAACAGGAAAAGTATACTTATTTTCAAACTATCCACTCACTGAGTTATAAGCTCATGTTGTATTATCTTTTCTGAGCAGATAGTAACAGAGTTGAGCAGTCTCGGAGCCTATTGATCCACCAAATTGAGACACATACATTGCATTATTTGTATAACTCATTTGGTTAGTTTATTTAGTTCATATCTCTTTTGGAAACTTGTTTTATAAAGTATAGTAAATATTGATTTGCCAACATTTTATTTTGAGTAATTTGTAGTTTGAGTGACTAGTGTGCCTTATTTTAAATTATATGAACTTGTTTGAGGAAAAATTGATTTTTATTCAGGTGGTTTTAGTCCCTATTTCAAAGAAAACTATGTCAAAATTCTTTTAAAAATATGTCATAGTTGAAGAAGATCAAGTTGCCTTGGTGGTGGATCTAGTGTTTAGCTGGAATCTATCATCTACGCACAAGTGTCGGGTTCGTTAGGATAATTCGGGACGGGTTGTGTCACTTTTCCTTGTGTTGACTATTGGTTGACTGGACGTTGCAAGAATCTTTCTAGAGTGTAATTGTTCATGTTCATTGCTGCTGATGGGCTCTTCTCAAAGACATTGATATAGGGTATAACATTGAAACGTTGAGAACTCTAAGTCTCTCAAAGAAACACAAATGTCAAGTTGTTTAATGGCTTGTTTGGTTGGACTTTTAAAAGTCAAAGCAATTTATGAGATTATCGATATTTTTTCTACTCAAATGTGCTTTTTACAATATAAAATGAACTAAAGTAGATCAAGATCGAGCCATTATTTGGGAAAGTTAAACAGTTGATTTTGTTAGAAGAAGTAGATGGTCTTCTGAAATGAGTGGTAGAAAAGTGAGTAATACTAGTAGATTTTATGTATGTATGATTAATATTAAGGGTGATTATATTATCACCACAATAAGTGTTTTGGTACACTACAATTTTTTTATTTATTTAAAAAAATTGCGAGTAAAATGACATAAGTATCCTATCTTTTATTCACTGATATATTTATTCATACGATCACTATCATACGTACACAAAAAATATATCACTCCTATTTAAAGATACAAATGCCAAGATCAAAAGATCCAAGATTGAACAAAAGAACAAGAAATTTTGGGATGTGGTATAGACATTTTAGAATATTGAATGTATTATTTGAAAAGTTTGCTATATTTTTCTGGGGAAACTCGTCATTATTGTGGAATATGCCATTACACAACTTGCAAGAGGCATGGAGTTGGAGGCTAAGGGACAGTATTTAGAAACGGATCATTGCAGGGATCGTGATATCCCATTTGCTGAAGAGTGGAAGAAAGTTAGAGATATTTGTAAACTTGTCGATGTTGTTGAAGTTCTTTTCGAGACAAAAATGCTAGTTCAGGCATCTATGTTCATGATCTTCAAGAATTACAAGCAAGTTCGAAAAAAAAAAATCCAGAAATCAATTACATTTGTTAGAATCATAGCTCAGAGGATGCTAAAGAAGTTTGAAAAGTACTGGAAGAACATGTTCCTTGTACTAACCGTTGTTACAGTTTTGGATCCTCGACGTAAAATGAAGCATATTGAATTTTCTTTCTTGAAGTATGATACTAGTTCTAGTATCTCAGAAGTGACGGCCATTTCAAAGTCCATTCACTGGCCTTATTCATGTTGGGTGGCGCAAAACTCGTCCATTGCACCCCATAAGATGAAAGGCTATGGAGTCTCAACGCTCGTTGGAGACCCTCAACCACTGCGGGATACCTCTACGCTCATGAGGTACCGTCGACCTCTACACTCATGGAGAGCCTTCTATCACCACAAGGACTTCACAACACTTAGTCATGAGGTAGTCGACCCCTAGACGTCGACCCCACTCTTGTCATATGAGGTAGTCGACCCCCATACCTACCACATGGAGGCATTGACCCCCACACCTACCACATGAAGCCATCGACCCCACGTGGGTGCTCTACATTCATGCTAGACCGCCCGCCACTACGAGGTGCTCTACAACACTTGGTCATGAGAGATCACCAAGTAAGATAGAGGTCGTCTAGCGGTTATCACAAAGACAACCAACCATCGGACGGGTAGTTACCACCTTCTCAAAAAGTGGGAAAAGTGAGAGCACAACGTGGGACACATGACATTGCAACCGCTCGACAATTACGTGGCTCCAGCCGCCTATAAATACCCCAAGGTAGGTCAGGTATGAGACTAGTGAATTTTTACTATCTGAGCTCCCCTTACGCATTCGATTCCTAAATCTATATTTCTTAATCCGGTTCTAACTCTCACGCCGGAGGTACAACGGGGAGAAAACCCTGCCCCTCACTTTGCAGGAAAAACTTGACCATCTTTATCATCGGAGTTGCATAAGCGCCTCACGCCGCCAGAAGGGCACAGAGGTTAGTTCATGAGTGATTCAAATTCTGAGTTTGAAGAAGAGCTTCCTACAAACATCAAAGAAAGATGCCAACACCCAAACTTTGGTTTTAATTGTTTAGATCTCGACCCCCAGGTAAGAGCTTGAATGCTACTTGGAAGAACCTGTCTTGCCTTGGAGCAAAAATTTCAGTGTGCCATCTTGGTGTGCGAGCCCCAAATATCCTACCTTGTCCAAAATGGCTCGTGGATCTCTGTACATAAAATGTTGACATTTCACGTCGAAAAGAGCAAAAGATCCAAAGATTATTGAGCCAATGGAAGGAGGAAGTTGATGAGGAAGAATGGGCGGGGAAAAATGAGGAGTAATTTTGGGATGGAGAGTACATTGTTATATATAACTTTTTATTGAGTTAAGACTATAATTATAAATTTGTTATGGTATTTTTATTAGAAACATGTTGTTATAATGTGTGTAGCAAGTAAAATTTGTGATGGCAATATAAATTGCCATAACATTAATTGTTACTTTTGGTCCCAACTTTTTAATCTTTTACAAATAAGCATTTGCTCAATTTTTTGAATAACTAGACAAATAGTCAAGTTGAACATGGTCTTTACAATTAAAAAAATGTAAATAAATAATAATTATTTTTTATAAGATTAAATTCTCCAACTCATAAAAGGATGGCAATACGAGAGGTGGTTTTCCTTGTCTTTTGTCACGTTGGATTTTCTTAGATAGAGGGTAGGAACTTAGGAATAGGTAATTTGTTTACTCAATTTTCTAATATCATTTTTAAAAAATGCAATTTAAGTTTTGAAACATATATATATACACGTAAAAATACGAGTCTGAACAAATATGAAGTAACTTGTTCTCAGTTCCTACTTCCTACTTCCTACATCAATTTTCTATTCAGTGGGATGGAACAAGACATTTGCTCATTTATATTCTTGAAAAAGATCATTTACACATTGACATTTAAAAGTAAATAATACTATTCGCAATTGCTCACAATTAATTAATTTTCTATAATTTTATTTCTTAACCAACCGTTCATTCTTTAGTAGAGTTTTGTCCCTCTCCACCATTTCATTCAATTTGACAATAAGCTAATGTTTGGAGGGGTTAAAATTAAATTTTTAATATATTTTGATAAAAATTGACATTTGGAGCTCATTTTCATCTTATTTATAGACAATTTTTTTTTTTATCATTACACAGTACAAAACTCTTTCTTTATTCCTGATTTTTGACAACGATACGTCAAAGTGAACTTTGAAAAGTAAAAAATGCATGGCTTTTGTTTGGAACAATACTTGTTCACATTTCAAAATAGTGGTAAAATTAAAAGTTGACCATATATATATATATATATATATATTTATGTATGTATGTATGCATAACATCATTTGGACTAGCTTTCACATGGCGCCATGTGATGCATAACATCATTTGGACTAGCTTTCACATGGGGGCCATGTGATGTGATAGAATGCATTTTTTTCCTGAATAATGGCGCCGAAACGATGATATAATATGTTATCAAAAAGTATAATTATCATAAAATACGTGATTTAAATTGATTATTTATTTCGACTTTCAGAAAAATATAAATTTTAATAGAACATTTGCTATATGAGCTGTGCAACGCATACACACACCCCTCAATCACTGCTAGTCTTCTTTCTTCGTCTGTTCACATTTCCTCCCCTTTTCTGGGTTTTCATTCGATTTCCACAGCTACAACATCCATTTCCGAGGCTTCAAAGCTATAAGCCAATCAGAATTTTCTGTTTTTGCTTCAGTGGTAGCGTCTATTATGCTTTAAACAAAAGTTTAGAGGGTAGACAACGTTCACTTTCACTATCTTTCTTTTTCCCTGCAATTCGACCATCCTTTCATTTCCTTGCGATGGATATCTCACTCACTGATCCGTTTACTGGTCCTGTAGGAGATCTCCTTCAAATTGTGGTCCGGCATATATCACATGTCTCCTCCCCACATGGACTTAGAATTGATATGTTACGTCGGTTTCTTCAATCTTTAGAAAAATGCAGAGACTTTGGAGATATTGAAGAAATCAGAAACTTTTTCCAAGAATTTATGTCACTTGGGCAAATCTTGATCAATTTAACTTTTCTCAATTCTAATGAAGTTGCTGCGGCCTTAAACAACTTTCCCCTCTTAATTGTAGGAGTCATCCTACATTTTGAGGAAGATTCGATTGCTCGTGTAAAGGGTTCGTTCCAAAATCTCCGAACAGAGCTGGACTTTCTTATCAGTTTTCTTGGGGATACAGCAATGCATTTGCAGCCCACCAAGACTATATTGATAGATATTGAAGATGTGGCCAATGAGGAAGGAAGTTTCTTGTATTCCTTCTTTTTGACCATTGTTGTATTCCTTCTGATCAATAAAGTGAAAAAAGCCTATACTAGAATGCCGGATTTGGAAGTTGTGGTTAATGAGGTACGAAGTCTCTTTCTTGAGGATATTCCATTGCAAACCACTAAGTTGAAAGCAACGATAGATATTAAAGATCTGCTCCCTAATATAGGAAGTTTATTATATTTCTTCATTTTCACCAAGAATGATCAAGTTGTGGAGACAGGAATCTTGGATCTTGCTCTTTCTGATTTGTTAGCAAAGTTTGAGACCTTGAAAACAAAGATCAAGGAGCACTGCATCACAGTCTCAAAGATGCCAAGTGATATGGCTCCAAAGACTGGTGTGGTTTCACTCTTCATTATTGATTCCGTCCTTGATGATCTCGTGGATCTAATAAATGACAAGTCTGACTCGATTGTTGTTGTGAATGATCAAATTGTAACGCTCCACGAAGAGCTAATGTCGTTGGGATCATCCATCACAGATATAGCATTGCAGCACGAAGCAGAGCATGAAGAACTTGTGATACGGAGCAGAGACATAGCATATGAAGTTGAATATGTTATCAACTCATTTCCTCATGTTTGGTATCTTTCTCTCCGGCTCCCTCAACTCATTGACAAGATTCGGCTTATTATGATGGCTGTCAAAGAAATGACGAACAATATTGATGCAGCTAGAATGTCAAATGTTTCAAAACATCCACATGAACACGTAGAGTCACAGTCAAAAGAACCTCCCATTTTGGAAGACGATGTTGTGGGATTTGACAATGTAGCAATTGAAATTGCAGAACAACTTGTTGGAGGAACAGGCCAGCTACAAATTATTTCCATCTTTGGGATGCCTGGACTTGGTAAGACGACCTTGGCGAATAAATTATATAATCATCCCTCCGTTTTACACCATTTTGACGAGCGTGCCTGGTGTGCTGTTTCTCAAATGTATAATAAGAAAAATGTGTTGATTGAAATTTTGAGCTCAATGAGTAATAGTAAGAGGGATACATACATGAATATGGAGGAAGAAAGATTGGTTGAAAATCTTTACAGAAAGTTAAAAAGAAGGCGATACCCTCATTGTGATAGATGATATATGGGATATCAATGTGTGGATTGATTTAAAAGTATGTTTCCAAGATGACGGAGCTGGAAGCAGAATCTTATTCACTACTCGTAATAAAGAAGTGGGTTTGGAAGCTTCACCTCGTAGTGTCATAAAGGAACTTCCTTTTCTGTCGGAAGTTGAATGTTGGGAAATATTACAAGAGAAAGTGTTCCATGATAAAAAATGTCCTCAAGAATTGCTAGACATTGGCAAGCAAATTGCAAAAAACTGTCGTGGCCTACCACTTGCAGTGGTCGTGATAGCTGGAGTTCTTGCAAACATGGAGAAGAAAAAATACTTGTGGGAAAAAGTTGCAAGAAATTTAAGTTCACATATATCCGAAATACCAGAGAACTGCATCCAAATATTGCAACTTAGCTACAACCATTTACCAATGCATTTGAAACCATGTTTTCTTTACTTCGGAGCATTCAAAGAAGACATGGAGATCCCTGTACGGAAGTTGGTACCTCTCTGGGTTGCCGAAGGATTTATAAAGAAGGAAGAACAGAAGAACATAGAGGATGTGGCACTAGAATATCTAATGAAACTGATTGATAGGAGCTTAGTACTTGTTGCTGAAAGAAGATATGATGGAGGAGTCAAAACATGCAAGATTCATGATCTATTGCGTGAAATGTGCTTGAGAATAGCTGAAGAAAATAACTTTTTGAAGTTGATCAAAGTGTAAATTCAATGTTTATCTTCTTTTTCATTTCGTTTCCATCCATTTTTTTTTTTTTTTAGCTTCTCTAAGAAGGTTATTATATTTGATAACCGTAACAATGATGTGATTATGTTGTTTTGTTACCAGTACTGATGATGATGAACAACGGTTCTACAGTCAAGTATCAGCGTATCCGCAGCGCCTTTGTTCGAGTACCAACTGTTCGCATTCTAGTATTAATTTACTACCTTTTGGGCTTCACGTACGCTCTCTTCTATGTGAATATGATCTTGTGAGTTTTACCTCAATAATCTCATGCAGCTACAAAGTTCTTAGGGTCTTTAGCGGAGAGTTACGATATGATTGTCTAGTACGATTTGAACATCTGGTTCACTTGAGGTACTTTGCAACTTCAATTATATTGCCACCATTGGAAAGGTTCCACAAACTAGAATTTCTTGTTTTGAACAATCATGTTGAAGTTGAAATACCTGAGATCCTTCTTAATATGGCGAGTTTGAGACACATGCAGTTCATGGGCGGTGCAGAGTTCAGTAACTCTAGCCGTCAGCTAGCAACTAATAGTAAGAGCTTTCAAATAAATAACCTACAAAGTATTTCTGTACTCACAATTTACGCCGAAATCGAGGAGAAAATTTTGAGCCGTTCACCCAACCTTCGCAAACTGGGAGTCAATGTTAGAAAATTAAATCACTCCTTCGACTTCCTTAATCAGCTCGAATCACTGAAGCTATGCAATTCATTTTTAAAGTTATCCTATTTGATCAGTTTGCCCTCAAATTTGAAAAAATTGAGACTGCATTGTGGAGACATGTCTCGAAAACAAATGGAGATAATTGGAAGATTGCCTTACCTCGAGGTTCTCAAATTAGTAGGTGTTGCCTTTGAGGGAGAACAATGGGACACAAGTGAAGGTGAATTCCCACAACTTAAATACTTGAAACTTGAAGATGCATACATTGCAGAATGGAATGCCTCAAGTGATAATTTCCCGAGACTTCAACGAATAGTATTGAAATTTTGCTGGTGTCCAATGATGATCCCTTCCAGTTTAGGTGATATTCCAACGTTACAGAAGATTCAGATATATAGGTGCGCACGCAATATCAGAGAATCAGCCAGGAACATTGAGGAAGAACAAAAAGAGATGGGCAATGAAGAGCTTGAAGTCATAATCTCTCCCGCATTCGGTGATATTAAAGCATTTGACAGCAAGGAAATTTAGAAGGTAATAATGAGAGATTTTCTTCTTTAAATCTCTTTCACGTTCTCATCTTTGTCCTAGGTATTTTATGTTATACTAAAATGAAACATCAAAAATAAATTCTACTCTAATTTTGGCTTGTGTTGAAATTAAGCCCTGTTTTGTTTGAATTAAAATAAGATTTTTAGTTGATTTTTATAAAGGTCAATGAAATGTGTGATTGAAAATTTTGAAAATGAATTACGGGGAAAAATGAGTTTTAAAATTTTGGGACCAAACAGGGGCTAAGTTGGCTCTATTTTATGAGCTTCTTGATGTTATTCTAGGAATTACTAATCCATAAGGTTCTATGTTTGGACATTGATCTCTATTATTTTTGCCTTTCACATTTTTTTACCATAAAATCGTGTTTACATTCCCAACAGTTACAATTTCACTTCTAAACTGAACCTCCGAATAATTTAATTGTTTAGCCCAAGTCCTCCGTTAATTGCATGGGAGCTCCTTCAACTTCCAAACTTGATGTCTTGGTCCCAAATTCCAGATTCCATCCAACTTCCATGCTTGATCAAATATCGTCCCTTTTTAGTTTCTTGTTCAGTACTAGTTTTTCTCCTAAAATAATCAACAAAAACACAAAATTAAGTATCTAGCTCATAAAAGTATTCCCAAACGCCCACTTTTTATGGTCTGGATAAGTATAAAATCATACTTGTCAACCGCCATAAATATGCAACTTCAAGAATCGAATGATCTTTTTTTGAGGTAAATAGTTACTCATTCATATGTATTGCATGTTTATGTTCGTATATTTCACTTTCTGCTTTCAATAGGACAAGTGAATTCAATTGTGTGAGAAATATCCCAAAGATTTTAGACCAGTAGAGATATTGGCATTGATGAGCAAATTTAGATATATATATATATATATATATATATATATATATATATATATATTATTGATATGCACACTCATGAGATTTTAATAGGGTTCAGAGACCTTAATGATCTTGCATAAAAGTTTTTTTTGACTTAAAAATGTGAACCCATTACTTTACAGGCTTGTAACATTGGTGTTAGTTATTTCAGATTCTAGAGATGGTACGTTCTTGGCGATCAAGATGATCAAGAATCGATTGTGTAATTGGAAAGGAGATCAATGTTTGAATGACACTTTGGTAGCGAATATTAGAATGATGTATTTGACGATATTGATAACGAGGTAATTATACGATGTTTTCAAAATATGAAAATGTGTAAGCTATTTTCATTAATACATTGTTTTAGAAAAAAATGTATCTTAATTTTTAATACTACAATGAAAAATGTATGGCTTTGCAATGATATTAGGCTTGTTAAAAACAATTATCTTCAGTGGGAAAACCAATTTCTGAATGTCATCATGGTCAGTGGATTAGAAGTTTGTATTGATGGTACATTTACTTTTCCATCGAAGTTTGGTGTACAACAGCTCATTGGGTCGAAGTTTTTACTAACTGTTCAGTATTATGACTTCCAGCTTTTCATTTCCCATCTCTTGTTCTTCTTCCTGAATTTGCTTATCAGATTCTTAAATTGCTTGCTCAGACCCTTTGCCAGAGGTGTTTCCCAATCAAGAATTTGCTCATAAGGGATTCCTTCAAATAAAATCAAAGAAGAAAGATGGTAGAAGTTAGTACGCCTTTCCAAAGTGTTATAATAGTCAAATCTATTCATGATTACAATTATATATTCAACAATACTGAATGAAAAGATTCAAGCTTCCCTTCTTAATTTCTGTACGACTTTTTTAATTTGCTATATGCATATTTCCTGAAGCAGCTAAGTTGATACGAAACAAATAGAAAAAGAAGATTTTATTATTCGAAAATCAGAAGAACAGAAGAATTACAAAGTTACCAGTCCTTTATAAGATTATCTTCCACCTCATCTATACCCAAAGTTCAAAACAAGAGGGGGTGTTTCTCCTTTTTCAGTATTATTATTCATTGACTCTTCGTGTAAAGAGTTGATTGAACTGCTATGTCATCGATTTCCAAGTGACAGAATTTGATTAAGAAGGCAATGATTTTTTATTTATTTTTAAAGGTATAATCTATTAATATTGAATGCTAATTTTTTATGCGTGTAATTTTGATTATTATTTATTTAATTAAAAACTTAATTTTTTTTATTCTTTTTAAAATAACTTTTTATTAAATGGGGAGGGGAAGGAAATTGTGGGAATCACCAACTCGTATATAAGAATTTCACATTATTACACTAGATCCACGTAAATTCTACTTCACATGAAAGTCTTCAAAAGTCTTTTAAATTCTATAAAAGTTTTAAAATGAAAGTCTGCAAAAGTCTCTGAAATATTTTCACTAATTCCATACAAATCTAAAAAAAATTCACAAAATCCACGAAAGTCGTAGCTTAAAAAAAGTTCATCAAAGTTTTCAAAAGTTCCAATTAAATACTCACCCTTAGTAGATTTTAATAAAAGTTAACGATATGTTTGGTTGAAAAGTTGTGAATCCCTTAAAATATATAGTTAAAATTAGTTATTGAATTTGATTTATATTAAAATTTTGAATTTAATTGTATAAAAAATGGGCTTCCTATAAAGTAACTTTTTACCATAAAAATAACATGTTGGCCAATGAAAATGAAAAGAAAAAAGAAGCTAAGTTCAAAAAAATATATAAGTATCTAAGATTTACAAAACATGCCATATTATCAGCGGTTTAAAAATTGGAACTGGCCTAATCAATTCAATCGAAAAAATCAGGAACAGTACCATAACTGATCTAGTTAGGCTTATATAACGTCTAATCAAAAATTCGTCCCAAAACTCATTAAACTGGCAAGTTTTTGAAAAACCCATAAATCGGTTCAACATATGTAAATGTATATTTTTTTTATTTTTGTAAATTTATATTTTTTAATTTCTCAAAAATCACTGGTTTGATTCTGGTTCAACCTGTTGACCGTTGACTCTCTTTTTCGGGTCGATGGTCGATCGATTTTTAAAACATTGCATATTACAAATTTTGTATCTTTTTTATTCATTTTATTTCAGTTTTCAAATTCGCTATAGACTTATATGGAAATAGGATTTACTTGATTGATCTCCTCAACAAAATCATACCAAATGGGGGTAGAAACATAGCTTCTTTTGATTATTCGTAAGTGTCGGTTAGTTAGAAAATCACATTAATAATCTCTACTCTTGTCCTATCTCGTCCCTAGATTCGTATCTATATAAGTAAAAAATATATTTTAAAACTATAAATTAATAAATAACTTTTTTTTAATGAGTTTTTGACGCAGGGAAGGTAGGGAAAATTGACCAGATATCGTTCTGATAGACGAATTGAGCTAGATATCGGTCTAGAAGACGAAAGAAAGACAATTCCTTAAACTCAAATATTATTAATCATTCAATAATTCACCAAAAAAGCTAAAAGGCCTTTATATAGGCGCTACAAGAATCTCTAAAAACAGGAAATATAAAATCATACCAAAATTAGCGAAAAAATCAAAACGAAAAATACTAAAATAAATATTTGACGGCCTAAACAATGGAATGCGGCTAAAATCACAAGATCTCAGGCTCTATCCTGAGTCCAACTTTTCGGGCCGTTTCCAAGCAACCAGCCAAATTTCAGCCCATTCCGACATCGTCACGACAAATGACCAAAATACCCTCCTGCTCGGCTGCACTCGTCTCGTCCTACATCAGTTTTATAAATAAATTATGTTATTTGTTTGAACAATAAAACGAGAATTACTTTACATCGAGTAAATGATTTTAGGACATGTTTAAAAATAAAAAATGACTTCAAAATAATTATACATGTGAATATCACACTTATTTTTTGCTTAGTTAACAAGCATTTGTTGATTATTATATTCAATTCTCTATTTTTTTAGAGTAAATTATTCAATTCTATTTTCTGTTGATTTGTGCAATAATTTCGTGTTCTCATACAACATTTGAATTTAGACAATTTTATGATATATTGTGAAAGGAGACGAAATGAGGACCAACTAAACTTTATTAGGTTTGGATGGGATGATGAAACTTAGCTTTTGATGGCTTAAGTGTAACTGTCGTTTTGACATTGAAATTGGAAATAAATTGAGTTTTTTTTCGTTGATTACTATCGTGTTAAGGGGCGAAGGGAGGAGCAGCCTTGGGCTCCCATTAAATTTTCATTATTTGAGAGAGAGAGAGAGAGAGATTTTTTTTCTTCTGTGTGTTAGTTTTTTTGCCCCCTGGCTCTACCCCTTATTATATTCATATTTTTGTCAACTTATGAATGGTTTGTGAACTTGCTCTAAGATCGTGATAATTTGTAAATTTTCGTATTAAAAATCATAAATTTAGTAGATGGTAAAGACATGCTTTTAAATATTCAACTGTGTTATGTGTACACGGATGTTGACACGCCCCCTCACAGCAGGGGCCCGAGCATTTTTTATTGGGCGCGGGCCCTCCTCATGTCAACACCCGTGTATATATAGCAGATTTCTTAAATATTTGTGTGGGTCTTGTAATTGAATTTCTTTGGGTCGTAATGCACTTGTTGAAACTTTCCTAGTGATGTAGTCGTTTTGAACTTTAAAGTAGGTTTATTTTTTTCTCAAAAGAGAGCTCATCAAGTAAATTTGAGAAATTCGATTGTCAACATATGTGAAATTTGTCAAACTGTGATAAGTTAATATTAAAAAAATGTTTGAATCGATAGATTATGAGGATAGCTAATCTAATTGGGAAGTCTCGCCACACTTACTCCTACCTCTAACATCCTTGTGCAAAAATGTAAGTGTAAAATTATAAAGTAAATAACTTTTTTTATTTTACGAGAATTATAAATAAAATAAGTTATTAATTTTAACAATAAATAAGCACATATTTAAAAGAAAAACAAATATAACGTTTAATCAAAAGTTTAATCCACAACAAAATCATAAAAGCGCTGCGTGTAAATGATCAAGCATGTCCATTAACACGCTCTATATATGGTGAATTTCTATGTGTATATCTTGTGTATAAGATACCTTCACACACACACACATGTGTGTGTGTGTGTGTCATCATTTAACATATAAATTAAGCTCATGTATGGTGTTGCTAAAACGTGATAAAAATTTAAGTTAAAAAGTTAACGATCAATTTTAATCACATATTTCATAGGATCTACAATTTTTATCAACCTACTAAAAATTTAATTTTTAGCTAAATCAAATGGGGACTAATTCATATGTAGTAACATGCAATCCAACGCGAACAGTAGAAGTCAATATATGAATTTTCAAAGCTATTACACCTTTGATCTTACCCAATACAAGGAATCTACTAAAAAATTTAAGTTAAACCAAACAAAAGCTAATTCGTATGTAATAGCACGCAATCCAACGCAAACACTAGAAGTCGCTATATGAAATATAAGAACTATACACCTTTGATTTCACCCAATACCAAAAGGAAGCATTCATCCATGGCTAGTAAAAATTAAGCCGTTGTCTAAGCCACATTTTGGGGGAACAATCTATTTTGGAATAATTTTTTTAGAAAAAATTTCGATTTACATGTAAAATTATTTTATTGAATAATGTGATTGAAAATAAAATTTGGAAAAACGAGTTTTTGAGAAAACGGGGGTCAAACAAGTGCTAAGTGCTTTCACCATTGCATTGTGTCTACTTGCTTTTATATTAATCTATCCAACAAAGTAAGGCATTAGCTCAAGAAGACTTTTCTTAAGACAGTTTGAAATCTGAGATATAGCTAGCATAATATTATACGCCATTCTAATAAAATAAAGAAAAAAAAAAGAATTTTCTATTCTCAAGAAGCCCACATCACAAGATTTCAAGTACTCCTGACCTCTTTGAGCTAGGAAGCGAACCAGCATTAAGCTCAACTACCAAAGTTCATTTTCATCTAAAGCTTTAAAAATAACCTTTGCATTTGGTGAAGCGCGCTCAAATTTGTTCGTCTTTATCAAAATCCCAAATCCTTTTGTGAGAATTAGTCTCTTTTTCAATGTGGATTCCGGGCTCAGTTTCTCCTCCTATTGACACCACCAAGGAACCAACCCAAAAACTCAACTTCGACTCCCACTACGGTTGCTTCTTGATATTCCCACTAGAGAAACCAGAAAGGAATCATTGTCACAAAGACACTAGCCACAAAGGTTGAAGAAAGGGAAGAAATCAAGATCACAGCAAGTCTCACAAAGAGAGAGAGGGGAGGCGACTCACGTAGTAGAATAGAGAGGGGCGGTCCAAGTGTAAATAGGGATAGGTCAAGTCCAATTAAAGTAAGTCAAGGTAGAATAGGGTTGGCCCAATTAACATAAGTAAGGTCTAATCACTAAGAATAAATGGGCCACTCAATATGGGTAATACAATTTAGCCATCCAAGTAAATGGGTTGGGCCACGAGCAACTCTAATAAATTAGGTTGCTTCGAGTGGACCAAACGGAAAGAAGTTGGGCCTTCCATTAATGGTGTCGATATACCGATCAGTCATTTGGTTAAAGCCGACTGAATATAAAACCGAGTTTACGTCATCGCCGGGGAATTTATTGGGTATCAAAACCCAACAAATCTCCACCTTGATGCCCAATAAACCTGCAAGCAATCAAAACACACAGTTCATACTTGCCTAATCAAAGCAAACGGTAAAATTGGGATCACAGACCTTACCTCGTGTTTTCAACCTGAAACATATACCATACCTGCTCCATATACTCACCAGGGCTAAGGTCAAGAACATCCAAGTAGAAGTAGATAATCACAGTGATAGTCAATAACAAATAAAACATGCGATGCCGATATACTATAGGATAACACATACAGATTTTTTTTCAAATACGTTCACACAGAACAAATTAACACCAAGTTAATCAACACACGGTCAATACATATGCAACAAATGCATAAATGACCCCACGAAAAGATCTCTCCACACTTATCATATCCCATTACGTGTTACTCCCACCTCGAAAACATATATCTCCTCTCATCGCTCCACCATGCTCACTGGACTAATCACTCAACTCATGTCTAAAAGGTAAGTCACAATAGATCCTAAGTTCTTGGGATAATCATTTATCATCACATCACTTCTCCCAAACTATGTGGATAATGGGGCTCTACCTAACAGAAGTGATAGAAGTGTCCTCTCTCACACTCCACCTGATCAGGGTCTCTTTCTGATAAAGGATTCTAGACATTTGATCACATCTCCACTCGTGATCCAAATGTCACACTACACATCCCCCGGTACAAACCACAATGTACCTCTAGGCATCTATACTCCACCTCACCAATAGACATCCAACACACACACACACACTACTAATGCATTTTAACCAATGCATGCAAACACATACACCAAGTATTCGAGTCACATTGATTCATGCAATTACACACATCAAACACATTGAAAGCGTAACATACAACACGCAACAAAATCAAGCACTTACACACATGCAAAAAGGATTACACACAAATGCAATGCAGTAACTAGGTTTACACTCAATAAACCTCACTAGGGTCATCACTCGACCACATAGCCACATTCGTCTCATCTCTTATCCTACACTTCTGCTTATCCTTATTCTTGGGACAATCTCTAATAAAGTGTCCAGTTCTACCACAACTATAACACCGTCTAACACTAGACTTGACCCACCCCTTACTCTTCTTCTTGCCACCATCATCACTCGAGTCACTACTCGAATCACTATTATCTTGAGCTCTACCCAAATTCATTTGCTTAAATTTCATTATACTCCTCGTTACATGTAACTCATCATTCATCTAATTTTCTTTTTCGGCCTTAATTTCCAATTCTTTACTCTTAATGGAATCTATGACAATCTCTGGTGTTAAGGTGTCCCTACCATACTTAATGGCATTCTTAACCTCTCTCTATGAATCAGACATAGAATTAAGTAGGATTATAACTTTATAAGTTTCAAACACCTTTTCATTACAGTTAACGATATCTTGAACAAGTTTGTTAAAAATATCCAAATTGTCATCAAGGTCCTTTGAAGGATTCATTTTAAAACTGAAAAAACATTCAAGCAGATATAACTTATTAGGAGTAGACTTAAACAAATATAAACTTTTCAACTTTTCCCAAAATTCTTTGGGGATTTTTAATTTACTAACTTTTCTTAAAACTGTATCAGACAAGTGTAAAATAATAGAAGTATATGCCAATTCGTCCAAATTCACTTTTTTTGCAGCAGTCAAGGTTTCAGAAAAAGAATCATCAATAGCTTTAGAAACCTTTTGTTGAACAAGAATACCTTTCATTTTTTGTTGCTAAATAGAAAAATCTCATTTACCATTAAAGATACCCAATTCAAAGTAATGTGTCGATATCTTACCAAAAAATGCACAGAACAAAAACTCAAACTTGTAAAAGTCACAGGTCACACAAATTACACAAAGTAACAAGATTCCTATGGTTTCACAGTAATACTCTATTCTAGAACCCCAGGATTCCGTGAGAATCACATTCTCAGGTCAAGGGAAGAAACTAGAATTGGAGGCTTGGGTACAATTCTAAAATAATATAAGATAACGCAACAATATTCAACAATTAAGCTAATGACGATAAACAATTAATTTCACTTAAAAATTAAACAAGTAATAGCAACAAGCAATGGTTACTAAGCAATGACAACCCCCAAACCTATGTGATCACCCTACACGATGATCTACTAGTGCGGTAATGTAAAGCTTTAAGCCAATTTACCAGAGCGGACCACTTCTGAGGTCCGTAAATCGGAGAGATGCGAATTTACTGCTTTAGGGCCGCAATTTTGACCTAAAGTAATTCAGTAAATATTCAGAAGTTCCGACCGACGCTCCACCAAGGGCAAAATCGTCCAACTTTTTCTATAGTACCTGAAATCGAAAACTCGCTCTGATACCAATTGTGAGAATTAATCTCTTTTTCAATGTGGATTCCGGGCTCAGTTTCTCCTCCAATCGACACCACCAAGGAACCAACCCAAAAACTCAACTTCGACTCCCACTACGGTTGCTTCTTGATATTCCCACTAGAGAAACCACAAAGGAATCAATGTCACAAAGACACTAGCCACAAAGGTTGAAGAAATGGAAGAAATCAAGATCACAGCAAGTCTCACAAAGAGAGAGAGGGGAGGCGACTCACGTAGTAGAATAGAGAGGGGCGGTCCAAGTGTAAATAGGGATAGGTCAAGTCCAATTAAGGTAAGTCAATGTAGAATAGGATTGGCCCAATTAACATAGGTAAGGTCTAATCACTAAGAATAAATGGGCCACTCAATATGGATAACACAATTTAGCCATCCAAGTAAATGGGTTGGGCCACGAGCAACTTTAATAAATTAGGCTGTTTCGAGTGGTCTAAATGGAAAGGAGTTGGGTCGTTCCATTAATAGTGTCGATATACCGATCAGTCATTTGGCTAAAGCCGACTGAATATAAAATCGAGTTTACATCATCGCCCGGGGGATTTATTGGGTATCAAAGCCCAACACCTTTGTCAGCAAGTTTCTCTAATGGCCATTTCAGCTTGATCACTATCCTATCAAGCTTCGGCGATTTCTCTAATAAAAGCTTGATGAGTGTCATCTCAGGGACTGTTGAAGAAATATATTCCAGCTTCACTTTTTGAAGTCGATTGAAGTATATATCTGAGAAGTCTTGCAACTTCAAAAAGTCTAGAGCAGGACGTGCCTCTGCAAAATCTACACAATATGGCAAAAAGTCACTTATCTTAAACTTTTAGGTTAAATTAGAAAATAGAATATTGTGAACTGTATAGTCGTGTCCATTACTTGCCTGAAGTTTCAGTTTCTCAAGATTCGGGGAGCTTCTGAACAAGCAAAGAACATAAGAGAGATCCTCCACTGAGTCTAAACATAGATAAATCAAATTCAGAATTTTAAGCTGGACTAAAGTAGCTGGAAGCCTTGTTTGGACTTGACCTGCAGCTAAAATCTTAAAAGCGGATGGAAAAAGCATGATCAAATATAGTTAACTCGATGATTTCAAGGAAATTATATTTATAATCAACCATACCTTCATCATCCGATAGCCTATGCACAGTTGCTGAAGTGCGGGTAGGGAATCAAAAAACTGATCAATGAAGTTATATTTTCTATGAATGATAGAATTGTAACATAGAGTAGTTAAGGAAGCAACTGAAACTATTGCAAGAAGTGGGGATCTCTTAAAATAAACATATGCACGGAAACATTTCTATTTAACGAGTTTTAGCTTAGGAGCATCAATTGTTAAGTGGTGAAATCCAGCTGGGACATGCAACACCAGTTGCTCCAGTTCTGGTGAGCTGGATATCAAACTTCCTAATACTTCAGTATCAATGACAACATCAAGCAATTCCAGAGTAATCAACCTTTTAAAACCTTTGAAGCTTGGTGGAGGACTGATCGAACAAGAAGAAAGTTTCAATTGTTTCAATAGTGAACACAAAAATAGTGAAGAAGGCAATTTGTACAGTTCACCCCACTTCATTTTCAAAGTGAATTCTTCAACACCTTTCTTCCACGAGATATAAATCAAGTGGTCAATTTCAGTATGGATCATTGGTGAAGTAAAAGAATCTGGTAAAGGATCCCTACAAACTTCATTCTAGCCAATTCTTGGTTTCTCTCTGATTTTTGCCATAACGTATCATCAAATATCAGTTGTGGCAGTTTGACCCATTTATAGCTCCATTGCTTTGACAAGACACTAGTCTTTGCAGCATCACGTATTGTCAAACACATTAATATGATCTCTATGACATTATCAAGAAGGTCACTTATCATATTGTCAAGGGATATAATCTCACATCGATTAAAGATGTAAACATAGGCCAATTTATAAGGTCTTGGGCTATTTCTCTTAATAATGTTGACATTTTAAGATGGGCCCCCAAGTTTTTACATGGTATCAGAGCCCATTAAATTTCAACGAGCGATTCGATCCTTGTCAGACTAAAAAATATGAGCATATGGATTTCAAGATTGGTCTGCTCAAACAAGCCACCATCTTGCGGGGGCATGTTAAGGGATATAATCCCACATCGATTAAAGATGTAAACATAGGCCAATTTATAAGCCCTTGGGCTACTCCTTTTAATAGGGTTGACCTTTTAAGATGGACCCCCAAGTCTTTACACATATCAATAGGTTGGAATTGGGCAATCTTCATTCTGCTATGTAATTGGCTAACAAAATTCTGTAATAACTCACAATTAATAAAAATATCAAATTACCTTAAACTAACTTGCATGCATGTAGAAGATATAAACAAATTCAACACGAAGTTCACACAATTTTGTTCGCTTTATTTTAATTGTTTCCACCAATATTTTAATAGTTATCGAATTGGTCATATCACTAAGAAAATAGAGATAACATTCACAGTTGATATTTACATTTGCATATGCTTGAAATATACTTTTGAACAGAATTGCAATAACAAAATATTCATTTAGCCCGTACAAACTTATTCAAGCCAATCTTTAGTTTATTGTTGTCCTAGAAGCTCAAAATCTACCATAAACAATATGGATTGACAGTGTTGTGGTGCCAACCTCTTACACTTCAACAGTTTAGTTAGCTGTGATTCATTGAATCCTAATTATGAAACTTTGTATGCTAAGGCATAGTGTGCTCTAAGAAAATTCATTTTTAGTCCAATGGAAAAGTAGTATTTCTCTCAAAGCTTAGTGAGTATTTACTGATTTAATCCAAGAATGGTCTTAGACAAAGGCTTAGGTAGGGACTCAATCAATCATTATTCATGCTGAAGGATTCTTTGATTGGTCAGTTTGTCGAGCTTAAATTGGTTTCTCGTGTTATTCTTAGTGACGGACAAGGGTGGTCAACTGCTCAAGTGCATTCATCATTCTGAAAACTATTCCTCATTCCATCTGAATACACCTGCATCGCTCAAGTGGATAAACCAACTCTTTTTTAACCCAAATTGAAATTCAATGAACAAAAAGCATAACAACAACGAATACACCATTCTCAAATAAATTTGTTCAATTCTTTCACATCATCAGTATTTTAGAGCTAAACCAACCTCCTAAACCCCCCTCAGCCCTGCAATTTGTTGAGAATTAGAAATCCTAATTCTATTCTCCCCAAGAGCAATCAATAAACATAAAGAAATAAAGATATACAAGCTCAGTGTGAAACTACGTCATCTTCCATTGTAGCAGTAATTTACTATTACGAAAAGAAATTTATTAGAGAAAATCATAAACATATCTTCTTTAGCATCTCTTTCGCTCTTCTTGGCCCCCTGCCAACCCCTCGTAGACCTCATCCACTAACTAGTTCCACGAATCAGTAATAATTAGGCTACACAACTTAACACAATTCTTTATGTGAGCAACCAACACAAAGAAAACCAAAAATACAAGACATGGAAAAGGGAATAATATAGGCTATGCTATCATCTGTTATTGTAATAAAATGAAGAAAATCCTTCTTCTATATAGAGCCAATCCACAAAATTTACTTCGTTTTCAATTAAAAAAAATAAAAATTCTTTTAGAACAGGTAAAAGAGATCATCAATTCATCATATGCAAAACCTAATATCACAAGAAAGTTTCTCGATTAGTACAATTCATGACCTCAAACTATTTCTTTAAAATTTCTCTTTACCCTTTTTAAGTTGTCGTATTCTAATACATAAGAGAAAAGTAGACATGAATTGTACCGTAAAATCAAGTGGGTGGCGCCACCACGGGGGAGAAGCTTTTGGGCTGCCTATAGATAATGAAACTGATACAAAAATTCAACAGATTCAAAATGGTTGTGATGTAACTTCCAAGGAATAGAAAAATTTACATCATAGAATAATTAACATAAACAATTAATTTTGATTTTATATATCTAAAAAGAAAAGGCAATCTTACAAATTAGTCGAGAACAAGGAACGTTGAAATTGAAATAACACTACATCAAATTCAAGTATCATCAAAATCACTTGGTAATTTCAAAGAAAATGATACTTATTATTGTCAATACAAGTAAAAAAGTAAACCACTGTTTGGTATAAATTAAAATCCAGATTTTAATATAAGTCGAACTCAACAATTAATTTTAACCACATTTTATAGGATCTACAACTTTTCAACCACATATTTCATCAACTTTTATTAAATCTACTAAAAATCTTATTTTAATTTCCATCAAACAGAGGCTAAATCTAACGATAAGAAGGAAAAAAAATAATATTTGAAATAACATCCCATGTAATGCACTAAATCAGAAGCATCAAATTTTTATACCTCTTTCGCCCGCTTATTTCTATTCAAAATCACAGCTACATTGTGAAGAGAAACACAGGTACTTTAGCCTCTTGGCTGGAAACCAGTTTATCGAAATAACATGCTCTACTAAAGAGACACTCTCCTACAATCAGAAATGTTACACCCCCCACAATGTCAATTTAAAAGTATACTAATAATATTTGTAATAATAACTATCTCAAGATATTTAATAAGATCAAACGAGAACCTTGGTATTATAGCCATTTTTGAATGAAAGCACAAGAGAAGCCACAGCTACAGAAAATATCAGTCTGCTATCATCATCAGATGTGTCGATCTTCCTTTCAGTTTCACTGCATCTATATAGATACATAAACCATACATTATCAACAAATCTGATGAACCATTGTACGTGGTACAGTTTACTAGTTAGGACATATGTATGATTACGGTGAATATATTATTGTGATGTCTTGGGAATAAATACAACGATCACACTTTAATAATACAATTTCAAAAATATCAAAGTCGTAGATTTCTTTAAAAAATCAGGTAATAAATTAATATTATCATTCCTAAAATTATATACATGTGGATTTATACACTCCTCAATGATTACTTTACTAGTCTTCTTTCCTCAATGATTACAATTACTAGCCTTCATTCTTCATCCGTTTACATTTCCTTACCTTTCCTGGGTTTTCATTTGATTTTCAGAGCTACAACCTCAATTTCCATGGCTTCAAAGCTATAAGCTAATCTAAATTTTCTGTTTTTGCTTCAGTGGTAGCGTCTATTATGCTTTAAACAAAAATTTAGAGGGTAGACAACGTTCACTTTTACTATCTTTCTTTTTTCTTGCAACTCGACCATCCTTTCCTTTCTTGCAATGGATATCTCAATCACTAATCCTACAGATCTCCTTCAAATTGTGATCGAGCATATATCACGTGTCTCCTCCTCACATGAACATATAATTTATATGTTATTTGAGCTTCAATATTCAGTAGAAAATAATGACATTGGAGCTATTGAAGAAATCAGAAACTTTTTCCTAGAATTATTGTTATATGGGCAAGAGCTTAAGGTGTTCTTTACAGTCCCTAACCAGCAAATCTTGTCCAATTTAACTCCTACTCTAAATTCTAATGAAGTTGTTGCGGTCTTCATCAACTTTCTCATCCTAATGGTAGAAGTCATCCTACGTTTTGAGGAAGATTCGATTGCTCGTGTAAAGCGTTCGTTCCAAAATCTCCGGACAGAGCTTGGATTCTGGTCAGTTTTCTTGGGGATACAGCAATGCATTTGCAGCCCACCAAGACTATATTGATAGATATTGAAGATGTGGTCAATGAGGTAGGAAGTTTCTTGTATTCCTTCCTTTTGGCAATTGTTGTATTCATTCTGATCTGTAAAGAGGAAGAAGCCTATACTAGAATGCAGGATTTGGAATTTGTGGTTAATGAAGTACAAAGTCCATTTCATTCCGACTTTATCCACTTACCATTGCTAACCACTACAGTCAAGGGAAGAAAGCGAAGGCAGGCAAGAAAAAAAAGGAAAAAGAAGGCAATGATGGATATCAAAGCTCTGCTCCCAGCGATAGGAAGTTTATTAGATTTCTTCATTTTCATCAAGATTGGTGTGGTTTCACTCTTCATTATTGATTCTGTCCTGGACGATCTCATGGATCTAATAAATAACAAGTCTGACTTGATTGTTGTTGTGTATGATCAAATTGTAACTCTCCACGAGGAGCTAATGTTATTGGGATCATCCATCACTGATATAGCAATTCAGCCCGAAGCAAAACATGAAGAACTTGTGATACAGAGCAGAGACATAGCATATGAAGTTGAATATGTTATCAACTCGTTCCCTCATGTTTGGTACCTCATTCTCCGGCTCCCTCAACTCATTGAGAAGACTCAGCGTATTACGATGGCTGTCAAAAAAATGAAGAACAATATTGATGTAGCTAGAATGTCAAATGTTTCAAAACATCCACATGACCACATAGAGTCACGGTCAAAAGAACCTCCCATTTTGGAAGATATTGTTGTGGGATTTGACAATGTAGCAATTGAAATTGCAGAACAACTTGTTGGAGGAACAGACCAGCTGCAAATTATTTCCATCTTTGGGATGCCTGGACTTGGTAAGACGACCTTGGCAAATAAATTATATAATCATCCCTCCGTTTTATGCCATTTTTACAAGCGTGCCTGGTGTGGTGTTTCTCAAATATATAATAAGAAAAATGTGTTGATTGAAATTTTGAGCTCAATGAGTAACAGTAAGAGGGATACATACATGAAAATGGAGGAAGAAAGCTTGGTTGAAAAACTTTACAAAATCTTAAAAGGAAGGCGATACCTCATTGTGATAGATGATATATGGGATATCAAAGTGTGGATTGATTTGAAAAGATGTTTTCCAGATGACGGAATTGCAAGCAGAATCTTATTCACTACTTGAAATAAAGAAGTGGGTTTGAAAGCTTCACCTCGTAGTGTCATAAATGAACTTCCTTTTCTGTCGGAAGTTGAATGTTGGGAAATATTACAAGAGAAAGTGTTCCAAGATAAAAAGTGTCCTCAAGAATTGCTAGACATTGGCCAGCAAATTGCAAAAAACTGCCATGGCCTACCACTTGCAGTGGTCGTGATAGCTGGAGTTCTTGCAAACATGGAGAAGAAAAAATACTTGTGGGAAAAAGTTGCAAGAAATTTAAGTTCACATATATCCGAAATACCAGAGAAGTGCATCCAAATATTGCAACTTAGCTATGACCATTTACCAATGCATTTGAAACCATGTTTTCTTTACTTCGGAGCATTCAAAGAAGACATGGAGATCCCTGTACGGAAGTTGGTATCTCTCTGGGTTGCCGAAGGATTTATAAAGAAGGAAGAACAGAAGAACACAGAGAATGTGGCACTAGAATATCTACTGAAACTGATTGATAGAAGCTTAGTACTTGTTGCTGAAAGAAGATCTGATGGAGGAGTCAAAACATGCAAGATTCATGATCTATTGCGGGAAATGTGCTTGAGAGTAGCAGAAGAAAATAACTTTTTGAAGTTCATCAAAAATTAAGTTCAATGTTTCTCTTCTTTTTCCTTTCCTTTCCTTTCCATCCATTTTGTATTTTAGCTTACTAAGAATGGTTATTATATTTGTTGGTCGAAACAATGATGTGATTATGTTGTTTTGTTACCAGTAGTGATGATGAACAACAGTTATTCAGTCAAATATCAACATATCAGAAGCACCATTATCTGAGTTTCAACAGTGCGGGATCTCCTAGTTCACTACCTTTTGGCCTACACGTACGCTCTCTTCTATGTGATTCTGATTTTGTGAGTCATAACTCATTAATCTCATGCAGCTACAAAGTTCTTAGGGTCTTCAGTGGAAGGTTACTATCTGGTCGTCTGATAGGATTTGAACATCTGGTTCACTTGAGGTACTTGGCAATTTCATGTGCACTACCACCAATGGAAAGCTTCCACAAATTAGAATTTCTTGTTGTGGACAATGTTGATGAAGTTGAAATACCTGAGATCTTTCTTAATATGGTGAGTTTGAGACACATGGAGTTCAAGGGCAGTGCATACTTCCGTGAATCTAGCTATCATCTAGCAACTAATAGTGAGAGCTTCCAAATAAATAATAACCTACAAAGTATTTCTAAACTTCTATTTTACGATGAAATGGAAGAGAGAATTTTGAGATGTTTTCCCAATCTTCGCAGAGTGAAAGGCAGCGTTGACGCCGTTGAGAATTCATTAAATCCCTTCTTCGACTTCCTTAATAAGCTCGAAACACTGACGCTATTTTCTCCAATTAGTTGGTCTTGCGGTTTGATCAGTTTGCCCTTAAATCTGAAAAAATGGAGACTAGATCGGGTAGAAGCGTCTCAAAAAAAAATGGAGATAATTGGTAGATTGCCTAACCTCGAGGTTCTCAAATTAGTGGGTGTTTGCTTTGAGGGAGAACAATGGGATGCAAGTGAAGGTAAATTCCCACAACTTAAATGCTTGGAACTTTGTCTTGCGGAAATTGCAGAATGGAATGCCTCAAGTGATAATTTCCCAAGACTTCAACGAATAGGACTGGAATATTGCGAGAATCTAAAGATCCCTTCTAGTTTAGGTGATATTCCATCGTTACAGAAGATTCAGTTATATGAGTGTGATCAAACTGCCAACGAATCAGCTAAGAAAATTGAGGAAGAACAAAAAGAGATGGGGAATGAAGAGCTTGTAGTCATAATCTCTTCCACAATCGGTGATACTGCAGCATTTGTGACAAGGTATTTGAGGGCGAATCTTTTCTTGGAATCTTTGTCACCTTTTTCAATCCTAGAGGATTAGAGGGTTTTATTGACTTTTCCATCAATGTTTGTTGTATTAGATACATGAGTGATTGGATCTAGTGTAAATAGGAGTTTGTAAGTGTTATTCTCTAGGTTCAATCAATTTTGAATATAAACACTTTTAATATATAATTGATGTATATTTTTGGCAAGATCTATTATTTATTTGGATTAATGTTCTAATAAACTAAATAATAGAATTCGTAGATTCAAGTATTAATGATTTATTAATCACAAGGAGTTGTGATTGTGAGATAAAAATTACATATGACTGAATCTTAAATCATCTGTGGTCGTAAGTAATAACAAAATATAGATATCTTTTTTACGAATAGACCATCACGTGTAACATTTCTTACTTGTGAAGTAAGTAGCTGATCTCACAAGTTAAAATGTAATGATACTGAAATGAACACGTGAATATTTTGTTATAGCACAAAATATTAAAGAATCGATGGGGAGATTTCACATGGATATAGGGATGGTAACGGGTTGGTTTGGGGTCGGTTCGACCAAAACCATAATCGCACCACTAAATTTTGTGTCATACCATAATCGCACCATAACCATGAAAGTCGATTCGATTCGGTTCGGTTCGTTTTGATTCGTATCTTAGTTTAGTTCGATTAATAAACACACACAAAAAAAAAAATTATAAGTCTAACCGTCAAATTGAAAAAAAAAAATTATGAAAAAAAAGTCAATAAAAATAAAAACACAATACTAAGTCAATTTAGCAAACAATATCTCAACTTTCAAATGCAAAATTCGAATTTAACAAAAAATATTATCAACATAGGTCAACACTCTTACTAGCATAGGTCAATCTTCATTCTTCCCCACAACTCTTACTAGCATAGGTTAAGAGTCAATACTCAAAGTTGATTCCTATATAGTAAATAAGAAATGTAAGTAGAGTAATAATACAACCATACTACCTAATAAAAAATGATCTTAACTGAAGATTTAAATAAAAAAAAAAATATACCACATCCTCACTAAACCTTGCACAAGCTCCGGAGTATGATGAAGGAGCAGAATTATTTGCACACAATAAAGAAAAAAATAGCAATAAAAGAAAGTGCATGAATAACAAATATAAAACAATAAATCATACCATGAATATCAGTCCAAAACCAATCTCGAGCACACATTAAAGCTTCTAAAGTCTTCGGGTGAAGCCTATTTCTATGTGGACTCAAAAATCTACCACTTGTACTAAACGCTGATTCAGATGTCACAGTAGATACTAGAATGACAAATAAATCTCTAGCAACCTTCTGTAAAGTCGAATATTTTATTGAACTTGCTTTCTATCATATCAATAAATCAAAACCATTCACCCTTGGTAATACTGCCTCGTCTAGAAAAATAACAAGCTCTGTTTTTACATGATCAGCAGTAACAAAATGACTAACAAATGTGTGCTCAGATTTGGGAAGTTAATTTGTGAATGTATAAAGTTAATTATACCAATTAAAGTTTTGTAGGGTAAAGTTTGTGGTCGTTAAACTAAAACTGCCTACCTATACATGTCCTACAAAGGTCATGTCTGGTAACGTTTACTGCTAATGCATCACAAACCCACTATGCATGTAATCACATACACCAAGTATTCGAGTCACTTTAATTCATGCAATTACACATCAAATACATTGAAAGTATAACATATAATCATGCAACAGAATCAAACACTCACACACATGCAAAACAAGATTACACACAGATGCAATGCAGTAACTAGGTTTACACTCAATAAACCTCACTAGGGTCATAACTCGACCCTATAGCCACATTCATCTCATCTCTCATCTTACCCTTCTACTTATCCTTGTTTTTTGGACAATCCCTAATAAAATATCCAGACTTACCATAGCTGTAAAATCGTCTACCACTAGACTTGTCTTATCATTTGCCCTTCTTCTTACCGCCCTCATCACTCGAGTTACTACTCTAATCACTACTGTCTTGAGCTCTACCCAAATTCATTTTCTTAAACTTCATTCTACTCCTCATCACATGTAACTCACCATTTCTATTATCTTTTTTTTCAGCCTTGATCTCCATCTCCTCACTTCTAAGAGAATCAATGACAATCTCGAGTGTTAAGGTGTTCCTACCGTACTTAATAGCATTCTTAACCTCTCTATATGATTCAGGCATTGAATTAAGCAGGATTATAACTTTATAGGTTTCAGACTCCTTTTCATCACTATTAACAATATCTTGCACATGTTTGTTAAAGCCATGCAAATTGTCATGAAGATCCTTTGAAGGATCCATTTTAAAATTGAAAAACTTTTCAAGCAAATACAACTTATTAGGAGTAGACTTAAAAAAATATAAACTCTCCAACTTTTTCCAAAGTTCTTGACACACAAAAATGTGTTCCACTTATAGTACCGCGAGTATATAGTTCGTTCAAGTAATAAAGTGGATTTTTAAATCCAAATATCGTTCCCACAGAGATTTAATAGTTTGACTGTATTTAATTCAACCTTAACTGAAACTAAAGACTTTGTTTGAGTTTTTGTAACTAAATTGTGATGAAACTAGTAATCTACTTATACAAAAGTGAATGAATTAACTAAATGAATGCAAAATTCTCTACGTGCAATTGTAGTCTTAAATGCAAAGTTGAGATGATAATCAAATAAAAGGCTTACTAGGTTCGCGAATCCCCATGTAACGATCTATTTCAACCCTAGTTCTACAATTTGACAACACGTTTGAATTATGACGAATCAATGTTCCTATTTTATTCAAAACTCTCTTTCAATTAAGTTTGAACCTATTTTCATATACGACACTGACTATATCTCTATGACGGGAGCAAATATACAAAAATGCATGGAGATCTATGAACACTTAAAGATTCACGTAAAACATAGCGGTATATCTCTATCCCCTATTGGACCCTATGATGATTTATAACTTGTCTAATCTATTTCTCCTCTTTCGAATGGATGAAATAAACAACAACAATCACATAATCATTGCGCATATAATTATGGATAAAAACAATGCATATAAATCATTCATCAATCCAAAACGCGTTTTAATGTCAAAAATATAAAAGTAGGAATTAAAATATCATATTACATAGTTCATCTGCACCTAGCACATGAAAATTTAGTCTAACATGATAAAACTAAGAAAAGAAAGAAAGCAAATAAGAGAAGTCATCACCCTATCAAATCTTGAAGTGAAACCTTGAATCTTGAAGTAATCTCCTCATTCTTTGCCTTTTTCTTGCTCTTCAATATATCCCAAGTAGTAGAATAATTCGTCCCCCCCCCCCCTCCCGGTTTCTGGTCGTGTTTAGGGTTAAAAATGGGTCTTAGATTGGTTTCCATAAGAGATTGAATCAAATAAGGAAACCAGATTTTTCATGCCAGATTTGTACTATGCGACAACATAGTGTAATTATATGCGGTAGCATAGTTATGGAGGATTTGAAAAATATACTCACTGGACAAACCTATGCGGTACAGTGGGGACAGTACGTGGCCGATCTAATTGCCTGGACAGCCCGTTAAGTGGGACCTGGGTCGTTACAAATGGTATCAAAGCCAGGTTGCTAGCCGGAAATCGGGACCTAAGTGCTATGCGGGACAAAGCGCTACGTCATTGGGCGGGAGCCACCGCTTGAACCCGTAAGAGCCACCTCTAGAATCCCAACGCCTGGCAACAAATCCTCAGAATGATCAAGCGCGACGAGGACGTCATGAGTCTAACGGTGGGGTGATTGTAATACCCAGATCAGGAAAGCTTAAAAGAATTGATAGGTACTACTCATACCAACAAGGTGCACCTTTTTTCTGGAAGTCCATCGTTAGAAACTCCACAGTTAAGCGTGCTTGATTTGGAGCAATTCTATGATGGGTGACCCACTGGGAAGTTTTCTCGGAGAGCGTGTGAGTGAGGACAAAGCATGTTGAAAAAATCAATGTTGGTACAATGGGAATAGTACGTGGCCAATCTAAAGGTCGGGACAACCCGTTAAGTGGGACCTGGGTCTTTACAGTGTAGGTATATGTTTGACATAATTTATTATAAAAATATTGTTTATAATAAATATGAATATAATAATTGTATGTTTTGCAAATTTGGGAGTACGAGACTATCCCACTCATCGGTGACCGATTTAGGACACAACTTGAGACACGCTGCCCTCGCATGCATCATTGGCGAGCATCCCGAGCAGTGGGACGTCCAGCTAGCAAACAGTTATCAGCTATCCTCGACGACCTTCAGGTGAGATAATACATTTTGTAATTTATGTTGTGTGTAGCTTCAAAATTTGATCACATTATTATTAATTAGTCGAAATGTGGATATGTTAGTTTGAAGTCATAATTGAGTTGATGTCGTCTATTGAGGAGGAGGCTCATGGTTATGTGCGTGATTTGGCCGCTCCGCACAATGAAGATGATTGGGTGTCCGATTCCATTCTGGCCCGAGATGAGGTATGTGAATGGAATATAATTTTCATCCCTATGCGTTAGCTGATTTTCATTAAAAAAAACATGATTGTTAATGTTCCCATTCGTGTAGGAGCGCAGTCCAGTTGATCGACGATCACCGTCGTCAAAGGCATCACCATTGTCGAGGTCATCATTACCTCTGCCCCCGAGGGGATCACCTCCACTGATGAGATCTCCTTCTCATCCATCCATGCACCTCCCCCGTGAATCTCCTGCATACAGTGATATGTATGTCCTTCTGACTAGATTTATGGAGGAGATGAGAAGGGAGGTAAGGTAAGGGCTATACGAGAGGAGGTAGGGGCGCTACAACGAGATATGAGAAAGGAGGTAAGGGCGCTACAAGATGAGGTAGGGGAGATGTGACGAGAGATGAGTGGCGAGATAGTACTCGATGTTATACAATTCTGCATATGATGTACTCGATGTTATGACAGTCGCGATAGTACCACGTCTTTCATTCGTATATTTCCATACTTCTCGTTATCTTTCATCTAGTTCGAAATCATCAAAGTAACAAATCGAGAGTATAATTATATTTGCATGGCAAAACATAATTTTTAATTATCACTATAACATAAAAGGGTGAATGAAAGGGTGAACACGTGTCAGTATTTCTCATCGGCCTAATTTAAATTTTTTTTTCTTCTGCCATCAACTTCACCCACTTTCTCCATTTTCCCACTCAATCAACCATACCTCTTCAACCACCCACCCACCCACCCACTCAACCAACCATTCCTCTTCAACCAACCATACCATCATCGACATCATTCATGGGGAGTGAAGTCCCAAGTCGAGCAAATCCAGCAACAGCTTCAACTGATGAGGTCTTTATTGAAAGATACAGATCGTCTCTGCAATTGGGTTGCAGAAGTTCGAGAAGCAGCTTATGACACAGAGGATGTCCTCGTATTTGTTGCTGCCAAAATTGCAGCCAGAAGGTACGAAAATTCGAGAAACTTGTTCGAAAAAATGGGTTGCTATTTTAGAGAAATTATTACAACTTTCAAGGTGGGTCATCAGATTTTAGATATTAAGAACAAGATAATTAGTCTCACTAGGAGTTTACATACTTTTGGAATAGAACCCATAGATAATCAAGGAGAAAATCTGGGTTTTGGTGATGCAAGAATTCGGGATCTGAGGTTCGTGCCTCCGTGCCACATGGAGCCACGAATCGTGCCTCCGTGTGCAACGGAGACACACTGTGTCTCCATGTGGCACGGAGGCACGATTCGTGTCTTCGTGTGCGACGAAGGCACTGACTGTGTCTCCGTGTGTACAACGACGCAACGACATTTCATTTCTTCTTTTCCCTTCCTTCCGTCTTGTTGTGAGTTTTTCCTTTTCTCCTTTTATTTTGCACCATAAAAACTGTTAATTTATCTTACTTGCCAGTGATTTATATGGTTGATTTTTTATACCAGGGTACATTCCATTTGATTAATGGGTGTTTTTTGTTGGTGTGATATGTGCAGAAGCATATATTCTGCAAAGAAAGAGAAGAACCTATAGTTTTTGTAAGTGTTCTAAGTTCATTGTTATAGCTGTAAAATGGAGGTGCTTGGCTAAACCTTGATTCACATCTTTCAAAATTGTGGCTCCAATTAAAAATGTGCTTGAACTGAGTGTGGTGTGGTGATACGTAAAAATTGGATTGATTATTCTCAGCTGGTTCTCATACTTAAGTGTGTGTGCTTGTTCAAGTTAATTCGTGGATACGTTTATACTTGTTTATAATGGTTCTTCACATCCTGGCCATTTTTTTATCAATGTTAAACATTTGATTTGTGTGTTTGTTTGATAATTTGGATCTTGGGGGAATAAATATAGTGTTAATGTTTTTACTTTCCTGATTATATGCACCTGATTGTACAGAGGATGTAGTGATTAACTAAATAACTTTTATAGAGTTTATTTTATGTTTTTAATACTTTATTTGACGCCGATGTTGTAGGTATGTGGTTATGGTCGGTACAATACAAGGTGGGCTTTATTCTTGTTGCATCACATTTTTCCTATGGTAATTTGTCCAGATTCTTAATAATTTTCGCATTTTATTTTCATTTCGTATTGGGTAATATTTTTTTTTGATCACATTCTTGATTGCTTTTAGATTTACAAGTTTTCTGATTATAATACGTGAGAGGAAATGGACTATAAGTTTCAGTGGGCAATTGTACAATTTGATTAAATAATTTGTGGTGTATATGGATTGTAATTTTTATGATAAAAATGTTTAATCCAATTGAAAATATAGATGTTCTACATTGTAATGCAAAATGAAGATTTCTTCAACGGTTTTTATCAATGTTAAACATTTGATTTGTGTGTTTGTTTGATAATTTGGATCTTGGGGGAATAAATATAGAGTTAATGTTTTTACTTTCCTGATTGTATGCACCTGATTGTACAGAGGATGTAGTGATTAACTAAATAACTTTTATAGAGTTTATTTTATGTTTTTAATACTTTATTTGACGTATTAAAACGCAATATGACCATTTGGCAGGGATCTACAATGCCTCTTGTAGCCGCCACTATATTTTTTGGGGCTAATGATGCGGCTCTTTTGGGGAGAACTGGTGAAAGGCAACGTGTACCTGTTGAAGAATACAAGGAAAATCTAAGAAAAATTGTTCAACACTTAAAGGTTCGAATTTGTAAATTTTTTGGCTCAACATTCATGTGTTACTTGGTTCAAAGTTGAAACAAAACATTATCGCATAATCGGATTTCGTCTTATATAGTGTACTGTTATTTTAAGAATCATAAAGCATTCTTGAACTGAAACCACCACACACAACAATATTCGTTTTGTGACTAGAATTAATTAAACTAGCCATTTACCATTCTATGTACCTATATTCTCTTTGCAAATACAGCCCTTTCATTGTTGTCATCTGGGTAAGGGCATTTAAGGACTGGCAGTGTTGTAAAGCCCTCACATTTGGTAATGCAGTGGAATCCTGAAAGGGAATTAAATCCAGTTTTCCATTTGAGAGGAAAAAAAATTACTTGATTTTTGGGTGTTCTTCTAAGTCAAGATCTGCTGTTGTTGGGTTTATTCGTATTCCAAGAAAATTACATGGTGATGAGGTTTTCCAGATCAGGGATTTGAAAACTGCTCTCTTGAATCCTCTGCAGAAAAAAGGTAAGGACTTGATAACTTTTTGAGATATTGGGACATTTTCTTTTCTTGAATGGGATTTATTTACAGAATGCAATTAATTATAGGTCTTTTTCCTATGGCTTAATTATGTGACTTGATGATATGAGAGATGAAATATGGTTTTTACAAATGGATCTTATACATATCTTGATGTTGATTATAGGTCTTTTATTTTATGTTTTTAATACTTTATTTGACGCTGTTGTTGTAGGTACGTGTTTTTAATTGTTGCATCGCATTTTTCCTATGTTAAAAAAAAACTAACATGCACATTTAATATGCAGTTTGATAAGGATGTATTATTAACATCGGATCTATCGATGAAAGCAAATAAATCACAAACGAAATTTTTCTGTATACCCTTGACTGCAAGTGATAGAAGCTCTCATGGTGGTTTTTTGTACCTCACCGTGCAGCTGAAAAGAATTTCCCTCCTTTGGTACGTTAAACGATCACTCTATCATGGGCTGCCACCCCATTCCCATCTCGCAAACCTTTGTCAACTCACATTATGTTTTGTGTTGATAGAATTTTATCTAATTTAGGACTTCAAAATGCAACCACCTGGTCAAGAGTTTGTGGTGAGAGATTTACATGAAAATTTGTGGACATTTCATCATATTTATAGAGGTAACATCACTTGGATATTTTTCTTTATGAGTAAACTAGGAATACATTAACTATTAAAATTGAACATATGGATGAAATTAATGACAAGGTCTGGAATAATAATTACTCCCATAGTTTTTACTTTTAAGTTGCTTCTTTTAACTTTTCACGATTGAACTTTTCAGGACGACCAAAGTGCCACTTGCTAACAACTGGATGGAGCCTTTTGTTAGTGGAAAGAGATTATTTGCAGGTAACTCAGTCTTATTTATTAGGTAATGCTCTGAGGTATTGACTTATTTTCTTTGATTATATTTTACTTGACATAAATTTGACCTAAGTTTTCTGCTTGTTGATGCAATTGTGATTCTTTCTTTGCCTTGATCCTGAAACTCCATGTATAATGTGAAAACTAGATTTTGGATTTAAAATGGATTAAATTAAGATTTTAAGGAAAATAAGTTTAATGAACCTCAATTATCATTGAAAAATTGAAGTGGAATGCAATAATGAATAATGGTGTGTGATGAATTTGTGAAAGTAGATAGGTTCTTCATGAAGGAACCTTTTTAAGAAAGAATTCCCTCTTAATCATTTTCTTGGATAATAAGCAGATTATGGCTGACAAGAGAAGATAAAAACAAAAACTATTTAGGCACATCGTTAAATAATTTTGACTGAGATGTATCATTTGATTAAATTCCAACAGCAGTAATTTATGGGTACGAGCTTGTAAAACCTTCATCTTCTATGGTTTTCGTTATGTCTAAATTGTATTGGCTTTGCATTGGACCTTATGCTTGTGTAGAATGGAATTTTAGGTAATTAAATTTCTGCAAAAAAAAATAAAAAAAATAGAGTGCTTAGATCTATTCCTTTACTTGCTTTTAATTTCTTAATCAATGTTTAATTTCTCGATTTTCAGTAAGTTTCTAGCTTGGTCGAAGTATGTCCAAGTATTAGCTTCAGAAAATATAATAAGCCTTTCAACGTCTCTTTCTCTGTTTGTGTTAACACATTTTGATAATTTATGAAATTCATTTTAAAAAGTCAAATTCGGACCTTTTTTTCTGTAAATGAATTAGAAATTTGACGGTGTAATTGGTTTTTGGTGTGATTTTGTAGAAAGCAATGCAGAGTTTTACCCAAAAAATGGAGGGAAGATTTTTTTCAGTTTGAAGGTGATCTTATCATTCTATCTCAGGTATTTTTTTTCCTTTAGACTTGCTTCATAGCTCTAACCAAGAAAATATTTTGGGGTTCCATAATTGCTATATTTATAACGAGAATAAATGAGAAATTTTGTATCTTTAACAGAGTTGGTCAATGTTTTGTTAATCTGAGTTGCCCATACTCCATTTTATCTTGTTATAATTGTGTAGATTGAAAATGTGTACTCATTAGTAAGCAATGATTTTGTTGCTGCAAGTCATGCATATATGACTTAAGCTTGTGAGATGACTTTAACATTAATTATAAAATAGTTATATAGCTAAAATTTCTTCTACTATTGGAAAAACCTAGAACATCAAGAATTCCAAAATAAAATCATTTCTATCTTGTAGACAATAATCAACTAACGTGCAACGCACGTTTTCTTCACTAGTATTTAAATAAGTGACAATATCAACAAAAATAAAAATAAAAATCGCTAATAGTTTAAAAACAGCCGGCTGTTTCAGCCGGCTGCCCCTGTTGGAGAGAATAGAATAATCCATGTGAGCCGTATAGCACATACTCTCCTCAATGATTACTAGTCTTCTTTCTTCATCTGTTTACATTTCCTTCCATTTTCTGGGTTTTCATTCGATTTTCAGAGCTACAACCTCTCTTTCCATGGCTTCAAAGCTATAAGCTAACCTAAATTTTCTGTTTTTGCTTCAGTGGTAGCGTCTATTATGCTTTAAACAAAAATTTAGCGGGCAGACAACATTCACTTTCATTATCTTTCTTTTTCCCTGCAATTCGACCATCCTTTCCTTTCCTTGCAATGGATATCTCACGCACTGGTCCGTTTACTACTCCTAGAGATCTCGTTCATTTTGTGTTCGAGCATATATCACATGTCTCCTCCCCAAATGGACATAGAATTGATATGTTACGTCGGCTTAAATCTTTAGAAAGGAGCAGAGGCTTTGAAGATATTGAAGAAATCAGAAACTTTTTCCAAGAAATTGTGTCGCTTGGGCAAGAGCTTAAGGTGTTCTTTACAGTCCCTAACCAGCAAATCTTGTCCAATTTAACTTCTACTCTCAATTCTAATGAAGTTGTTGCGGCCTTCATCAACTTTCTCATCGTAATGGTAGAAGTCACCCTACATTTTCGAAAAGATTGGATTGCTCGTGTAACGGGTTCGTTCCAAAAACTCCGGACAGAGCTTGGATTTCTTTTCAGTTTTCTTGGGGATACAGCAATGCATTTGCAGCCCACGAAGACTATATTGATAGATATAGAAGATGTGGTCAATGAGGTAGGAAGTTTCTTGTATTCCTTCGTTTTGGCCATTGCTATATTCCTTCTGATCGGTAAAAAGAAAAGTCCCTATAGTAGAATTCTGGATTTGGAAGTTGTGGCTGATGAGGTACGAAGTCTCTTTCATTCTGACTTTATCCACTTTCTTGAGGATATACCATCGCTAAACAATAAGTCGAAAGCAACGATGGATATTAAAGCTCTGCTCCATGAGATAGGAAGTTTATTAGATTTCTTCATTTTCACCAAGAATGATCAAGTTATGGAGGCAGGAATCTTGGATCTTGCCCTTTCTGATTTGTTAACAAAGTTTGAGACCTTGAAAACGAAGATCAAGGAGCACTGCATCACAGTCTCAAAGATGCCAAGTGATATGGCTCCAAAGACTGGTGTGGTTTCACTCTTCATTATTGATTCCGTCCTCCATGATCTCATGGATCTAATAAATAACAAGTCTGACTCGATTGTTGTTGTGAATGATCGAATTGTAACGCTCCACGAGGAGCTAATGTTATTGGGATCATCCATCACAGATATAGCATTGCAGCACGAAGCAGAACACGAAGAACTTGTGATACGGAGCAGAGACATAGCATATGAAGTTGAATATGTTATCAACTCAATTCATCATGTTTGGTATCTTACTCTCCGGCTCCCTCAACTCATTGACAAGATTCGGCTTATTATGATGGCTGTCAAAGAAATGAAGAACAATATTGATGCAGCTAGAATGTCAAATGTTTCAAAACATCCACATGAACACGTAGAGTCACAGTCAAAAGAAACTCCCATTTTGGAAGACATTGTTGTGGGATTTGACAATGTAGCAATTGAAATTGCAGAACAACTTGTTGGAGGAACAGACCAGCTGCAAATTATTTCCATCTTTGGGATGCCTGGACTTGGTAAGATGACCTTGGCAAATAAATTATATAATCATCCCTCCATTTTATACCATTTTTACAAGCGTGTCTGGTGTGCCGTTTCTCAAATATATAATAAGAAAAATGTGTTGATTGAAATTTTGAGCTCACTGAGTAACAGTAAGAGGGATACATACATGAATATGGAGGAAGAAAGCTTGGTTGAAAATCTTTACAAAAACTTAAAAGGAAGGCGATACCTCATTGTTATAGATGATATATGGGATATCAATGTGTGGATTGATTTGAAAAGATGTTTTCCAGATGACGGAATTGGAAGCAGAATCTTATTCACTACTCGAAATAAAGAAGTGGGTTTGAAAGCTTCACCTCGTAGTGTCATAAAGGAACTTCCTTTTCTGTCGGACGATGAATGTTGGGAAATATTACAAGAGAAAGCGTTCCAAGATAAAAAAAAATGTCCTCAAGAATTGCTAGACATTGGCAAGCAAATTGCAAAAAACTGTCATGGCCTACCACTTGCAGTGGTAGTGATAGCTGGAGTTCTTGCAAACATGGAGAAGAAAAAACACTTGTGGGAAAAAGTTGAAAGAAATTTAAGTTCACATATATCCGAAATACCAGAGAAGTGCATCAAAATATTGCAACTTAGCTACAACCATTTACCAATGCATTTGAAACCATGTTTTCTTTACTTCGGAGCATTCAAAGAAGACATGGAAATCCCTGTAAGGAAGTTGATATCTCTCTGGGTTGCCGAAGGATTTATAAAGAAGGAAGAACAGAAGAACATAGAGGATGTGGCACTAGAATATCTAATGAAACTGATTGATAGAAGCTTAGTACTTGTAGCTGAAAGAAGATATGATGGAGGAGTCAAAACATGCAAGATTCATGATCTATTGCGTGAAATGTGCTTGAGAATAGCTGAAGAAACTAACTTTTTGAAGTTGATCAAAGAGTAAGTTCAATGTTTATCTTCTTTTTCATTTCGTTTCCATCAATTTTTTTATTTTAACTTACTAAGAAGGTTTTTATATTTGATAGTCGTAACAATGATGTGATTATGTTATTTTGTTACCAGTAATGATGATGATGAACAACGGTTCTTCAGTCAACTATCAATGGATCAGCAGCTACATTTTTTGAGTATCAACTATGCGAAATATCGTATTAGGTCACTACCTTTTGGCCTACATGTACGCTCTCTTCTATGTGAAACTGATTTTGTAGGTTCTAACACATTAATCTTATGCAGCTACAAAGTTGGTAGGGTCTTTAGCGGAAGGTTAGACTATGCTTATCTAAGAGGATTTGAACATCTGGTTCACATGAGGTACTTGGAAATTTCATCTGAACTGCCACCATTGGAAAGGTTCCACAAACTAGAATTTCTTCTTGTGAACAATTATGTTGGAGTTGAAATACCTGAGATCCTTCTTAATATGGCGAGTTTGAGACACATGCAGTTCAGGGGCGGTGCATACTTCGGTAAATCTTGCCGTCAGCTAGCAAAGAGCTTTCAAATAAATAACCTACAAAGTATTTCTGTACTCTCAATTTACGATGAAATGGATGAGAAAATTTTGAGATGTTCGCCCAATCTTCGCAGACTGAGTGCCAAGTTTAGAAATTCACTAAATCATTCTTTCGACTTCCTTAATCAGCTCGAATCGCTGAAGCTAGATGAAGTATTTCTTGGTTCTTTCAGTTTGCCCTTAAATTTGAAAAAATTGAGATTGGATTCTGCACACTTGTCTCGAGAACAAATGGAGATAATTGGAAGATTGCGTTACCTCGAGGTTCTCAAATTAGTAGGTGTTTCCTTTGAGGGAGAACAATGGGACACAAGTGAAGGTGAATTCCCGCAACTTAAATACTTGAAACTTGATGGTTCAAGTATTTTAGAATGGAATGCCTCAAGTGATAATTTCCCGAGACTTCAACGAATAGAATTGAAATTGTGCTGGAATCTAAAGATGATCCCTTCCAATTTAGGTGATATTCCAACGTTACAGAAGATTCAGGTATACGAGTGTACACAAACTACCAACGAATCAGCTAAGAAAATTGAGGAAGAACAAAAAGAGATGGGCAATGAAGAGCTTGAAGTTATAATCTCAGCCATGTTCGGATGACGATTTTGAGAAAATTGCAGCATTTTTGAGACGACGACTCCCGAGTCTTTGGGAGGAATTTTAACAGCGAGGAAATTCAGAAGGTAATAATGAGAGAGATTCTCTTCTTTAAATCTCTTTCGTGTTCTCATCTTGGTCCTAGGTATTTTATGCTATACTAAAACAAAACATTAAAAATAAATTCTACTGTAATTTTGGCTTGTATTGAAATTAAGCCCCTGTTTGATTTTGATTAAAATTAAATTTTTAGTAGATTTTCACAAACGTCAATGAAATGTGTGATTGAAAAATTAATATAAATTATGGGTCTCATAAAATATTTGGTCGAAAATGAGTTAAGGGGAGAAATGAGTTCTAAAACTTTGGGACCAAATAGGGGCCAAGTTGACTCTATTTCATGAGCTTCTTGCTGTTATTCTAGGAATTACTAATCCATAAGGTTCTATGTTTGGACATTGATCTCTATTATTTCTGCCTCTCACATTTTTTTACCATAAAATCGTGTTTACATAAAATCCCAATGGTCAAAATTTCACTTCTAGTTCGATTCAGTCGTCGAAATAATTTGATTGTTTAACCCCAAGTCCTCCATTAATTGCAAGGGAGGCCCTTCAACTTTTAAACTTGATATCTTGGTAACTGATTCCAGATTCCATCCTTGATCAAATATTGTCCCTTTTTAGTTTCCTGTGCAATACTAGTTTTTCCCCTAAAATAATCAACAAATACACAATTAAGTATCTAACTCATAAAAGTATTCCCTAACACCCACTTTTTGTGGCCTAAATACGTATAAAATCATACTTGTCAACCGTCATAGATATGTAACTTCAAGAGTCGAGTGATTTTTTTTAGGTAAATAGTGACTTACTCATTTGTATTGCATGTTTGTGTCGTATAATTCACTTTTTGCTTTCGATAAGGACGGGTGAATTCAATTGTGAGAGAAATATCCCAAAGATTTTAAACTAGTAGAGATATTGGTACTGTTAAGCAAATTTAGACATATATTATTGATATGCACTCACGAGATTTTAATAGGGTTAGAAGACCTTAATAATCTTGAAGAAAAGTTTGTTCTGATGTAAAAAGGTCTACCCATTACTTTACAGATTTGTAACATTGGTGTTAGTTATTTCAGATTAGATGGTACACTCTTGGCAATGAAGATTGTCAAGAATCGATTGCGTAATTGGAAGGGAGATCAATGGTTGAATGACACTTTGGTGGTGTACATTAGAACAATGTATTTGACGATATTGATAATGAGGTAATTATACGATGTTTTCAAAATATAAAAATGAGTAAGCTATAATTTTAGTAATACATTGACTTATTTTCATTAATACATTGTTTTAGAAAAAATGTATCTTAATTTTTAATACTACAATGAAAAATGTGTGGCTTCGCAATGATATTAGGCTTGATAAAAACAATTATCTTCAGTGGGAAAACCAATTTTTAAATGTCATCTTGGCCAGTGGATTAGAAGTTTGTATTGATGGTACATTTACTTTTCCATCGAAGTTTGTTGTACAACTACTCATTGGGTCAAACAATTTTTAATTCGTCTACACGAACAGCACTATTGACACTCTTATTTCTAAGCTGATGTGGCAGGACTAAAAGCTTTTTTTTTTTTTTAAAACGCCACAATGTTGACTATGTATGGAAAAGGCCGAAAGCAGTAAAAATGAAGGAAACACTCCCTCTCCATTTGCTCCCAAATTGAAACTGACGCACTTCTCCTCACCATCTCCGATCTCATCCACGACCACTCCCTCTCCCAAATTGAAATCAACACAGTACTCCTCACCATCTCCGACCTCTAGCCCATTGATTTTTTCGTCTGCAGACGATTTTTTTTTATCCAGACGATTCAGAATTTTTGACACACCATAGCTTACATTTTTTTAATGACGCTCAATGTCTTAGAAGTGGGTTAGGTTCTCATTTGGGATGTTGATACTCAGCCCAGTTTTCACTCTGTTGTCAGTGCCACAGCGTATTGTTTAGATTTGGTATGTCATCGCATGAATTGGATAGGGAAAAATGCGATGAAGTTTTCTTTGTATTTTTTAGCCAAAAATTATCCGTTTTAGCACCTAAAATGCTTCATCTTTGCACGGTAGGGTGTGGAACTATCTATAAGGCCAGACGTGTTGGAGTTTGTTTTGGGTTGGTATGCTTTGAGTAGCACTGTCGAAGGCAATTGAGGACTGCTAGGATGTATTGGTATTTTTGTTCTCTGCTTCACTTTGTGATGTTAGTCTTGGCTGCTCTGCTTTTTATTTACAGGGATGAGATTTGTTTCAATATTTTTTTTCCAACCGTCTGTGGGTAGATGTAGTTTACATGTTAATGGTATTGCATTTTGCCTTGTTTGAGCCTCATTTTGTTTTGAAAAATATTGAATTATTTATTTTGTCGTAATCTGTGGTTTATAGTCTTGGGGTGCTCTGCTTTCTATTTACAGGGGTGCAATTTGTTTCAATAATTTTTTCCAATCGTCTGTGAATTTGAGTAGTTGACATGTTAATGGTATTGCAATTTGCAGCCCCATTTTGTTGAGAAAAATATTTAATCATTCGATTTGTCATAATCTGTAGTTTATTAATCTCGTAGAATGGGAAGAAGGAATTATGAAAGATGTCATAGTTGTAGAGCTAATGATCACTTCTTTGCCGAATGCCCAACATGGAAGCATGGATTCGAGAAGTGTTTTGTGGTGGAGAAGGAGACTAGCAATGATGCGAACCTAGTTAGCACGAACGCTATCGAACATACGGGAGAATGAACCGGATCCTAAGAACGCCCAAATATGACCAAGGTTTAGGATTTAACCTCTAAACGTTGAACCAAGCAACCGAGGGTAAATTAAACCAACGACCTCTTGATCACAAAGCCTCGAAATCTCACCCGAATTTGTTTTGGATTTTGAACCCAACAAGCTGAAACAAGAAACTAAAAAATAACAACGATGGAATGAACCCCTTGCTTACAATTTGAAGAATCCATGACCCGATATTTTGAACGCCATAAAGATTATTCATCTTTGATAAGTTCGATAAAATTGTTCATAGAAGAACAAGGAGAAAGAAACCTTTCAATTTTTCATATAATAATCAACTTGTTTAACATAATGAATTAAAACAACTACTTATACTAAACCCTAGAATATGGTAAAAACGAAATATTAAGAGTTCTATAATAAGAAAACTACCAAAAATAACAAATTCTAGTCAAAATAATGAAAAAATGCTGAAACAGAAAAATTTCTGTCAATACGGACAACCGGATTTACGCGGTTGGTTGGACAGACCCGAGAGACAGCCTTTAGTATTTTTGTTATAACTTTCTCTACCGACGTCCGATTGAAGCCATTTAAAATGCATTGGAAAGATTACTTAAAGGGATAAAACTTTGATTCAGACATAATCCTCCAATTCGATCATTTATCAAGTCAAAAACAGGTTTCAATATGAGACTGAAAACAATTGCATAACTTTCGTGTTGATCCAATTGATTTTCGACCTCGACCCCAACATGAAACTTGTTCCTTGGAATGTGGTATTCGATATTATGGACTCCATTGCTTGAACATGTAAATGTATAGCTCTTATCAACTCTTTGAAGTCTCAAACTTTGTTGAAATCTCTCTCCATCATGCTTCAGATTCTTGATGGTTTCTCATATCATCCCCTCTCTCTTCGAAAGCATTCGTCCTCGAATCCATGCCTTGTGATTGCATAGAGAATTACCAACATTCTACAAGTCTTATCACTGCACCACCTGAATCAAATGGAAAATTGTTCCTCGCATGGCATAGGATCAATACACAGCACCCATCCATTTTGCAGGTATGTATGTATTGTAGCACAACCTCAATCGACCATAGATGTTGTGGCATGAACTCCCAGTAACCTTCACATAGATCAAAATGTGTTCGCCTTGACTGCTTGATCTTGCAAGTGTGGAGTGCTCCAATAACAGCTCCATTTGATGATTGTTCATGTATCCTCCTGGTTTTACTTAGCCCAAGGACATGACACAATTTCAAACAACTCAACTATATCTTCTAGGCTCCTCTCTAAATCCTCAATCACGTCGATCTCTTCTGCAAAAATAATTAGGCGCACAACGTTTTCTCATAATATTCCTCAACTCACCCCGAGTTTCAATACGCCTCTCATCATTCTTTCGCCTAGATGTTGTCAACTGATCCCACCAAGTAATGTATAATCCACAAAAGTGTTAACAACTAACTATAATTTTCTCTCCCCGAAATAATCATGGCACTCAAACCTCAATTCTACCTTTTCTTCCCATGCTACATACGCCTCGGGATCATTCCTACCCTTAAATTCTGGAATTGTCTTTTTTATACTCTTATCAACACCATATCCATAATAACTCATACATTGCCCTTCAAATATGTTGAATTGATTCCAGCTGGGATGTGATTCAAAGGAAATTGAACTGGACAATTTGTGATTGAATTGACAAAGTTGAATTTTGACTCAAGAGAATCATTGGATAATTTAGATGAGTGAATAATTTAATTTAAGAAAGTGGATCTTGAATTTGGATTGGATTGAGCACAAATGAATTTTGGAATTAAGATAGATGATAGGATATTGGATAATTTCCAAGAAATCAAAAAATTTAATTTTTTTAAATCTCGGACGTGAACAGTACCCCGTGAACAATACCTTTTTTTTTTTTTACAAAACTCGAAAATCGACTATGATAATAATGAAATAGACGGAAGTTGATTTGGACTCAAATTGAGTATAAAAACAACTTTTGAAATTTTTTTGAGAATTTTCTGGATCAAAAACTCTAAAACTGTCACTGGACACGAGAATACGAAGAACAAAGAAGGAAAGAAAAAATACAAGACTTAAAAGCAATAAAAGATATAACCTTGATCTTAGGGCCTAAGTTTTGATACCACTTAATGTGAACCCGGTTAGCACGAACGCTATCGAACCCACAGGAGAATGAACCGGATCCTATGAACGTCCAAATACGACCAAGGTTTAGGATTTAACTTCTAAACATTGAACCAAACAACCGAGGGTATATTAAACCAATGACCTCTTGATCACAAAGCCTCGAAATCTCACCCGGATTTGTTTTGATTATGAAATTGATTTGAGATTGATTATGAAATTGACTTAATGGAGAATTTTCTCTTTCGAAACTTGGCTTCAAACAATCGAACTTATCAAATATGTTGGATATTTGTGGAGTTCAAACAACCGGATTGTGGATTCTTTTCGTCGTGTAATCTAGGGGTTCAATGTAACATCGTTCTCGTTGGGTTTTTAGCTTCATATCGTTGGGTTCAGATCCAAAATCGATTTAATTGGCGTTCTTGGGTTCCGCATCAATTTGGGCAAGAGTTTCGTAGTCTAGCTGCTACGGGGTTTCGCATCAAGCAATAAATGGCGGTTATTTCTTTGTTGCAGTGAGAATTGTGGATTTTGGGAATGGGTTGTTAAAGAAGAATTAAGCAATCAATCCTCTCCAGGTAGAGCTTCGTCAAAGAGCCTTGCGACGAACGAAATAGTTGAAGATATATCAAACATGTTCGAATCTCGATTTCGCTTCAACGATCAAGGTGAACTACATATTTCGATGAGAGTGACGACGTGCAAGGCAAGCGTCGAAGTAAAGGGGAGGCGGAAGGATTCGACTTGATTAGTAGATAGTAATATAACGGGATAGGACCTGTAAATTCTCACCGTTTCCAAATTATTCGCATGAAGGCGATTTAGGCAGATAAATGTTATGTTCTATGTAGTTGTTTAATATCCATTTTGTAAAACAAGAAATTCAGTCCAATGTAGTATTATTGCTATCAATGAAGGCTACATTTATGTTCATGCAACTGCTAACAACTAATGTAGAAGACATTTTGAGGAAGTGGTCTGGCCATAGTCAAGCTTATGGGACAACTAATGTAGAAGACATTTGAAGCTAAATGACACCCTTTTGTCAGCAATAAAAACAAATTTGAGGGCAAAAATGAACGTCACTGCCCATATGCACACTTTTATAATAAGTAGCTACCTTTACAAAAACAGATATATTTCCAATAACAATAAGCCATATTAATAGTTTTAAAAACATCATATAACAATAAGCTATTTTGTATACAAAGTCCCTTCCATCAATAACATCATATATTTTCATGAGTCTATTTGTCAATAACACAAATTTTGACATAACCAGTAGCTGAGAAGAAGAAAAAGAGAATGTTCATTCACTTTATCCTTTTGGCTGGATGAAAACTAATGATAAAATGAAAAGAAAAAAATAAGATCAACAAGAAAGAACCAAACACCATTCACAAAAACTCCTAAATGAGTCCTAGAATATCAGTAAATTCACATCCCACTGTAATATATTTGGCAAAATGCATTCATTGTGATCTATATCTTGACAGCATTCTCACAGAGATGAAAGTTCCTTTCTTTTTGAGTAGTCTTTGCCCAAATTACAATTGTAAGTCCTTGTATTGTTCATAGTAGATCCTGTTTCATTTTCATCTCCCTTTGAAGCCCAGCCAGTTTCGAATACTATGACTTCCATTTTACCAAAACCGACAGTTTACCAATATCAACTTCCGCTCCAGTTTCTACACTCAAGTATATAAAAAAAGGTATGAATTCAAAACTCAAATATGCTACAATTTTTTTCAAAACAGCAGGCCACATAATAAGTATCACCTTCCATAAATCAGCACAAAAGAGACTAAACCACGAGCCATCGTGTTCCGGCGATTGCGGAAAGTAGTACGACATTTCGACATCTACTATACAACAAGATAATTGATCGGACCAGCAGGCGAACCAACTACAACGTGTAAATATAAATATTTGTGTTATGTTTATACCTTGCTATCTATGTATAGCATTCGCCGACGACGGAGAAAACAAATTCGAAGACGGTAAGCCCCCTAGAAGAGATAATAGCGTCGCCATGGAATATAGTGTGTACAGTAACTGTGTAGGCATGGAAAGATGTAAATACGACGACATTTGCTCAGAATAATGTTGCTGCTGAGATTACTGATCGTCCAAAACAACGTCCTGCGTATCAGTTCACCTTGTTGTTGGTCTCTTCCCCTTGCCTGACCTCGTACTTCCCTGCATGTGCGTCAAATACTCAATTAACATTTTTATTTTCAAACAGGTTCGTAATGTAAGTTAAGATGTAATGATACCTTCTTGTTCTTGGAACTAGACACTAAGGGGATTTTTCTTTTAAGTTTCTTAGGTACCCCATTTCTTCGCACAACTACTGGATCCTGTATGTTCACGCTGGCATTATTCTGCAACGGAGTACCCTGATTGGCCACGGAGATTGCACAGTGCGAGATGACATTACTTCCACTACCCGACCTCCTACCATCATGAGGCGTAGATATTGAAGTCTAATCTAGTCCATAACCACATGTGACTGCCCTTCATCATTTGTAGCAAGATCCGTAACCTAGGCAAATTCCTAACACATCTCGTCGTATCTCAACTGTGTCGGAGAACTGACCAATCTGTCATAGTTAATTGCGACCCTCGTATATGCTCTACTAACATCTCGCCTCTACCTCCGTAATATATAACGTTCTGGAAGTACTATGATGTCACTATGAATTAAAATTGTGATGGCATGACGGCACAAGATGCCTTGAAACTCAAACAAATGGCAGCTGCAAACAATGTCACATTTTTCTTTCTCAAATGAAACGAAAAATGTTGTTTTCTTTCGCCGCCCATCGTACATAACATCCTCCCGTGCCTCATACATGATCCCCAAGTTCCCCTCCGAGCTCGTCATGACATTGCAGTAAACATTCCCAGTGAACTCAGCCCGACATTCTTTGAATTTTGAATTGTTTAAATTGACTGCAATGGCTACTCAATCTCATATTGTGGTGCACATAGTAACATCTGCGAAAATGACTTGAAATCAGTCTGAAACTCATTCTCAACCTTACTCCGAAGTGCTCTTTCATACTATTCGACAAATTGCTTTAAGGAGGTTTTTTAATGTAATCGAAGAATGCATTCATGCTCTCACTTCTTTGGGTTTTTGACATCCCAACCCAGAAAGTGGTCTTCAAAAAACAAGGAACCCAACGTCCTCTATTCTCATACAGTCCAGACAACCAGGCATTGTCGTGTAACCCATACGTATCAATCATCGCAACCCAACCTTCTTCAAATTTCGGAACAAACTGTGAATCGTAAACCAATCTGTGTATAGCGAAAAATATTGAACCCTTATTGTCGTGGTATCCAAACTTCTCAGGCAATTTCTTCATAATGTGCCAAAAAACCATCTATGCTTTGTGTTCGGGAAAACAATCTGGATTGCATTTTGCATAGCCCTATCCTGATCGGTTATTATTCTGTGCGGTGCTTTCCCATTTATACACTGAAGCCACGTTTGGAACAACCGTACAAAAGTATCCGTGTCTTCGTCTGATACAAAATCACATCCAAACAATATCGATTGCCCGTGATGATTGACGCCGACAAATGGTGCGAAAGACATGTCATACTTGTTTGTGAGGTAAGTGGTGTCAAATGTAACAACGTCCTCAAACTCCTTGTATGTTTGCCTACAACGATTATCTGCCCAAAACAAAATTTTCAACCGCGATTCTTCATCCAAATCAATGCTAAAATAAAACCCCGAACACTGTGCTTGCATTTTTTAAAAATAAGATTGTATTGCTATATCATCTTCTTCCCCAAGTCTTAATTTCCGAACTTGGTCAATATAATTTCGACAATCATTTTCCACACAACTCATGTTCTCGTAACCCCCTGCTTCTACAACTGTAGAATTATAACTTTTATGAAGCGAAATGCCTGCCAAATCATTAACTTCAAGCTTGCGTTTCACATGTGCACTAAGTTTTCTATTGCATCGATATAACCTGGATTTCGAAGGACTGATGTCGTGATTGTGCTCAAGGTGGACTGTGTCAATTTTTCAGTATCCATAAATATCTGCAGATGCAGAGATTCTAGCTTTACAACCCATCTGAATTGTTGGTTGTGGCTTCAAAGAAGAACTACTGTTATCAATTTTTCGACCTTCACGACTGCATGTCAGCGTCACGTACCTCAACTCTCCATTGTCCCCTCTTTTTGTATTCCCTTTTTCACCGAAAATCCAATAGTATAAGCATATTTTCCGAGAAGTCGAGCATATCTTTTAATTCCTTAAACTGCATACCGACAACAGGCTCAACGACACCATCTCTCGTTGAAGTTTCACCTTCAACTATGTTCACATAGTCTGAAACATTCTCCTTCGGAGATTCCGCCAAAACATCACCATGCACTTTGATGTGATCCAGGGTAGGCAATCACTTGGTCGAGCCATGGAGTGCACAAGGTTGAATTTGACATGCCAAGGAACAAGTTTCATGTTTGGGTCGAGGCCGGAAATCAATTGGATCAACACGAAAGTTATGCAATTATTTTCAGTCTTATATTGAAACCTATTTTTGACATGGTAAATGATCGAAGTGGAAGATTATATCTGAAGGAAAGTTGTAGATCTTTAAGTAATCTTTCCAATTCACTTTGAATCACATCAATCGGACGTCGGTAGAGAAAGTTATGACCAAATTGCTAAAGGCTATCCGGAGGGCCACCGGGAACCCTAAGCGGTCGCTCAGGGTTATTAGCAAGCTATCGCCCAGCCATTACCGAAACCAATCTGGAGAAAAGTTGGTCTTCCAAGCTACCGCTTGGTACAAATTTTGGGCGAATTTTCTTATTTTTGGCAAGATATTTATTTTGATTATAACTCTTATTTTTGGTAATTTCTATATTCTAGGACTCTTAGAATTTCGTATTTTCCATATTTCCTAGGATTTATTGTTTTAGTATAAATAGGATTTATATTCTTCATTGTAAAAAACTTTTGAGAATTTTGATGAATTAAATTAATGGAGATTTTTATCTTTCGAAGCTTGGCTTCAAACAATCGAACTTATCAAATATGTTGAATATTTGTGGCGTTCAAAACATCGGGTCGTGGGTTCTTCAATTTGTGAGCAAGGGGTTCATTGCATCGTTGTTATCTTTGGATTACTTGTTTCATATTGTTGGGTTCAAAATCCAAAAACTATCCGGGTGAGATTTCGAGGCTTTGTGATCAAGAGGTCGTTGGTTTAATATACCTTCGGTTGTTTGGTTCAACGTTTAGAGGTTAAATCCTAACCCTTGGTCGTATTTGGGCGTTCTTGGGATCCGGTTCATTCTTCTGTGGGTTCGATAGCGTTCGTGCTAACCGGGTTCGCGTCACACTTCGTCCATTAACACAAGTGGCTGTCAATAATAACAAGATGATTAATAGCTACAAATGTAACATCGAACTGAATTTTTACTCCAACAGATTCAATCGATTAGCCCATATTTCTCCAACAACATTTACCACATATGAAGAATTCCATTCAACCAATCATCCACACAATTATGTTCATACAAAAATGATATACTTTATTCATAAAACACAACCCCATGAAACACAAATAAAAGAGTGATGGAACAACGATCGCTATGCATCTGCCCATGTTCTACAAACAAGGTGATAATGCCTAAAATATGAGTATATATTGTTGCATCAAGTTACGTGACACAAGGAAAAATCTAGAATTCTAGTTCAGCATACACTAGGGAAAATCTGGAATTTGTTTGCAGGTGGAGGAAAATGTAAAAATCCATATGTAATGCACTTGCATAAATGTGGCAATACATTAACAAAAACAGAGAACAAGATGTACACTATTACCTGGAGATGAATGACCCTGGAAATGGAGCTCGAAGTCGGAGAAGACGTGTTCGAAAATCGACCGAAAAGTGGTCGGACGGGGCACCTCCTGTGGAAGAAGTTCACAGGATTTCCAGTAGCGTCGTTGAGGAAAAAATGCAGAAGCTCCCAACGAATGTTGCTGGAATGGGCTATGCCCGAATCATTTGCGAATGGATTTTTGGTTTCTATTTTGGGGACATTCGGTCACTTACGTTGGGTGAACAACGACGGAAACTCATTTGAATTTTCAGTCGCCATTTTGGCATTTTCCTATTTCCGGTCACTAAAACTCAAAAGGAAGTGGGTTTCTATTTTGGGGGATTTTCGATCACTGAAACTCAATAGAAAGTGGGTTTCTATTTTGGGGGGATTTTCTTTCACCCTAAACGTGTGTAATTGCCCTCTTTCACTCATTTCCTGCCAAATAGACTACAGTAGTGCCACGTAAGCTTTTTTAAAAGCCTGGAAACAAGGCTGTCAATAGTTCTATTTGAGTAGAATTTGAAATTTTTTTATAAACTTTTCAGTATTAGGACTTCAAGCTTTTCATTTCCCATCTCTTCTTGTTCTTCCTGAATTTGCTTATCAAATTCTTAAATTGCTTGCTCAGACCCTTTGCCAGAGATGTTTCCCAATCAAGAATTTGCTCATAAAGGATTCCTTCAAATAAAATCAAAGAAGAAAGATTGTAGATGTTAGTACGCCTTTCCAAAGCGTTACAGTAGTCAAATCTATTCATGATTAAAATTATATATTCAACAATACTGAATGAAAAGATTCAAGCTTCCCTTCTTAATTTCTGTACAACTTTTTTAATTTTCTATATGCATATTTCCAGAAGCAGCTAAGTTGATACGAAACAAATAGAAAAAAAAAAGATTTTATTATTCGAAAATCAGAAAAATAGAAGAACTACAAAGTTAGCGGTCCTTTTTAAGATTATCTTCCACCCTATCTATACCAAAAGTTCAAAACAGGAGGGGGTGTTTCTCCCTTTTTAGTATTATTATTCATTGACTCTTCGTGTAAATAGTTGAGTGAACTGATTGACTCATACAGATAATGTACATGGAGGTGTCAACAATAAATACTGACATAAAATGAGTATAACTTGATTGAAATAAATAACGGGCATTATTTTTTACTGCTATGTCACCAATTTCCAAGTGACAGAATTAGAATAAGAAGGCAATGTAAATTGTTCTCCGCTCTTGATTTTAAAGGTGAACTCCCAGCACTGTTCTTCCATAAGATATGTATCACGTTGTCAATTTCTGAACAAATTTTAAGTTTCGAAATAACGAGGCTCAATTTAGTTATGGGTCCTTGATGAAGCAATAGGGAGCGCCGCATAGGCACCTGTCACATGGGCCTGTCAAAGGCCCCTGTTCGTTTAGCATTTTTCAACAGGCCCTTGTTCGTTTAGCAATTTTCAATAACTTCATTCTAGTTGATTCTAGGTTTACCTATTCTTGCCATAGGGTCTCATCTAATCTTAGTTGGGGGTAGTTTGACCCATTTATCATACATCCACTGTTTTGACAAGATACTTGTGTTTGCAGCATCACGTAAAGTCAAATGCATTAGAATGCTATATGTTACATTGTTAGGAAGGTTGCTTGTCCTATCAGAATTATTCTAGATATACATTCTAATTTACATTATGGATGACATTATTTTTAAATAAAGAAAATTTAACAGTTAAAACTTTTGCATAGGATTACCAAAATAATGCGAGACAACTGGGAAAACTTCATGTTGGATTTTATATCTACTGTGTGCATGCAAATTACTTCTAAGGTAATTTTTATATATTTATTACTTGTGAGGTGTCATTATATGGCTGTCTTTCCAAGGACCATACTATATGTCCCGGGATTAAATCTCGGAAACAGACCCCCCTCCAATAGGGGGCAAATTTAATCCTGTGACTAGAAGTTTTACCCGTCTTTTCAATAACACTACAAAACGGATATTGCCCAATTCCAACCTGTCGATAGGATCAAGCTTGCTGCATGTATATTAACTTTGACATCCTTCTACGTGGCAACCATCGCAGTCTTTGATTTTTTTAACATACTTTCACATCATTTATCAGATTTTGACACATAAAAAGAATGTAATCCAGAATGTAAACTAGAATGCACATCTAAAATAATTCATAATAATATGTATTTTCTTCAATATTTCTCTTTCGTTTTTCTTTATAGGAATATTAGAGTTATGATTAAAATTTATTTTTTCTATTGATTATATCTGTTTTTATCTCTCTCACATATTGTTTATCTCTATTTTCTATGAAACAAATATAAATTGAATTCTTATAACTTTTTTTTTTCTTTTCTCATTCATTTTTTAGTAAAAATTATCTATTTTTTTTATTAAATTATAAAATTTCATATGGCAAATTTATAGTTAAATTTAAATATAATGGTTTTCTATTTATTTTTAAAGGTATATTATATTAATAATATTGAATATTAAATGTTTTTTTATCATATATATATGTTTAATTTTGATTATTATTTATTTAATTAAAATCTTAATTATTTATTCTTTTTAAAATAAATTTTTATTATATGAGGAAGGGGAGGAAAATTCTGAAAATTATCAACTCATATATAAGAATTTCACATTATTACACTAGATCCACATAATTCTAGTTCATATGAAAGTCTTTTAAATTCTACAAAAGTTTATAAAAATTTTAAAATGAAAGTCTAAGAAAATCTATGAAAGACTTCCACTAATTCCATACGAATCTACAAAAAATTCACAAAATTCACGGAAGTAATCACTTTAAAAAAGTCCATCAAAGTCTTCAAAACTTTCAATTCAATAAGCCCCTCTTAGTTGATTTTAATCAAAGTTAACGAGATGTGTGATTGAAAATTTGTGGATCCTTAAAATGTATGATTAAAATTAGTTATTAACTTTGATTTATATTAAAATCTGAATTTAATTTGTATAAAAAAAATGGGCTTACTTTAAACGTAACTTTTTACTATAAAAATAACATGTTTGCCAGTGTGAAAAGAAAAAAGAATAACATGTTTGGCTAAGTTCAAAAAGATATAAAAGTATCTAAGATTTACAAAACATGTCATATTATCAGCATTTTAAAAATCGGAATTGGCCCAATCGATCCAATCGAAAAAATCGGGAACCAGGAACAAAACCAATCTAGTTAGGCTTATAAAACCTCTAATTAAAAATCCGTCCCAAAACTCGTTAAACCGGAAAGTTTTTGAAAAGCCCATGAACCGATTCAACCTATGTAAATGTATATTTTTTTATTTTTCAAAAATCATTGGTTCGATTCTAGTTCAACCTTGGTTCAACCTATTGACCCTTGACTCTCTTTTCTAGGTCGATGGTCAGTTGATTTTTAAAACATTTCATATTACAGATTTTGTATCTTTTTTATTAATTTTATTTCATTTTTCAAACTCGCTATAGACTTGTATGAAAATAGGATTTACTTGATTGATCTCCTCAACAAAATCATACCAAATTGGAGTACAAACATAGCTTTTTATTATTATTCGTAAGTGCCAGTTAGTTAGAAAATCACATTAATATCCTCTACTCTTGTCCTAGCTCGTCCAAGAGCTATCTATATAAGTAAAAAATATATTTTCAAATTATAAGTAAATAATTTTTTATTGATGAATTTTATAAATAAATTATGTCATTTATTTGAACAATAAAACGAGAATTACTTTTAAATCAAGTAAATGATTTTAGGAGACGTTTAAAAAAAAAATGACTTCAAAATAATTATGCATGTGAATGTCACACATATTTTTGCTTAGTTAACTAGCATTTGTTGATTATTTTATTCAATTCTCTATTTTTTTTAGAGTGAATTATTCAATTCTATTTTCTGTTGATTTGTGCAATACTTTCGTGTTTTCAGGCAAATAGAGAATTTTCTGTTGATTTGTAGATCATATTAATGTGTTTGACAATACGTGATGCTCCAAAGACTGGTGCGGTTTTCAGGCAACATTTGAATTTAGACAATTTTATGATATATTGTGAAAGGAGGCGAAAAGAGGACTAGCTAAACTTTATTTGGTTTCGACGAGATGATGAAACTTAACTTTTGATGATTTAAATATCACATTTTGATATTGACATTGAATTTTATTTTGTTGATTACTATTGCGTTAAGGGGCGAAGGACAGCTTTGGGCTCCCATTAAATTTTCATTATTTGAAGAGAGAGAGAGAGAGAGAGAGAGAGAGAGAGAGAGAGTCTTTTTTTTTCTTCTTTTTTTAGTTTAATACAAATAAAAATTTTGTCAACTTATGAATGGTTTGTGAGCTTGCTCTAAGATCGAGATAATTTGTCAATTTTCATATTAAAAATCATCAATCCAGTAGATGGTAAAGATGTGCTTTTAAATATTTATGTGGGTCTTGTAATTGAATTTCTTTGGTACGTAATGCACTTGTTGAAACTTTCGTAGTGATGTAGTTGTTTCACACTTTAAAGTAGGTTTAATTTTTCTCAAAAGAGAGATCATCAAGTAAATTTGAGAAATTCGACTGTCAACATATGTGAAATTTGTCAAATTGTGATAAGTTAATATTAAAAAATTGTTTGAAACGGTAGATTATGAGGATAGCCAATCTAATTGGGAAGTCTCGGCACACTTGTTCCCATCTCTAGCATCCTTACGCAACAAATTTAAGTGTAAAATTATAAAGTAAATAATTTTTTTTATTTGACGAGAATTATAAATAAAATAAGTTATTAATTTTAACAATGAATAAGCACATGTAAAAGAAAAACAAATATAATGTTACATATTGAAAATATTTTTTTAATCGAAAGTTTAATCCAAAACAAAATCATAGAAACACTACGTGTAAATGATCGAGCATGTCTATTAACACGCTCCATATATGGTGATTTTCAATGCGTATATCGTGAGTATGTCTAGACATAAAATACTTTCATATATATCATCATTTAACGTATAAATTAAGCTCCCATTTGGTGTAACTGAAAAGTTGATAAAATAAAATAAAAATTAAGTTAAAAGGTCAATGATTAATTTTAATCACACATTTCTTAGAATCTACAATTTTTATTAACTTTTCTATTAAACATTTATCAACTTTATCAAAATCTACTAAAAAATTAATTTTTAACTAAATCAAATGAGGGCTAATTCATATGTAGTAACATGCAATCCAAAGCGAACACTACAAGTCAATATATGAATTTTCAAAGCTATTACACCTTTGATTTTACCCAAGAAATCTACTAAAAATCTTAAGGTAAACCAAATAGGAATTAATTCGTATGTAATAGCTGGCAATCCAACGCAAACACTAAAAGTCACTATATGAAATTTAAGAACTATACACCTTTGATTTCACCCAATGCCAAAAGTAAGCATTCGTCCATAGCTAGTAACAATTAAGTCGTCGTTTGAGCCACATTTTGGGAAAAATCTACTTAGGAATAGTTTTTTTTTTTTTTTTTTTTTTAAGGGCTAAGTGCTTTCACCATTGCATTGTGTCTACTTGCTTTCACATTAATCTATCCAACAAAATAAGGCATTAGCTCCAGAAGACTTTTCTTAAGACAGTTTGAAATCTGAGATATACCTAGCACAATATTATACGCCATTCTGATAAAATAAAGGAAAGAAAAATGAATTTTCTAGTCTCAAGAAGCCCACATCACAAGATTTCAAGTACTCCTGACCTCTTTGAGCTAGGAAGCGAACCAACATTAAGCTCAACTAACAAAGTTCATTTCCTTCCCAAATCTTTAAAAACGACCTTTACATTTGGTGAAGCACACTCAAATTTGTTCGTCTTTATCAAAATCCCAAATCCTTTGTCAGCAAGTTTCTCTAATGGCCATTTCAGCCTAATCACCATCCTATCAAGCTTCGGCGATTTCTCTAATAAAAGCTGGATAAGTGTCATCTCAGGGACAGATGAAGAAATATATGCCAGCTTCACTTTTTGAAGTCGATTGAAGTATATATCCGAGTAGTCTTGCAACTTCAAAAAGTCTAGAGCAGGACGTGCTTCAGCAAGTGGGAGGTGCCTACGCAAAATCTACACAATACGACAAAAAGTCAATTATCTTAAACTTTTAGGTTAAATTAGAAAATAGAATATTGTGAAAGTCGTGTCCATTACTTGCCTGGAGTTTCAGTTTCTCAAGATTCAGGGAGCTTCTGACAAGCAAGAACATAAGAGAGATCCTCCACTGAGTCTAAACATATATAAATCAAATTCAGAATTTTAAGCTGGACTAAAGTAGCTGGAAGCCTTGTTTGGACTTGACCTGCAGCCAAACTCTTGAAAGTGGATGGCTAAATCATGATCAAATATAGTTAACTCGATGATTTCAAGGAAATTAAATTTATAATCGACCATACCTTCTTCATCTGATAGTCTATGCGCAGTTGCTGAAGTGCAGGCAGGGAATCAAAAAACTCAATGAAGTTATATTTTCTATGAATGATAGAATTGTAACATAGAGTAGTTAAGGAAGCAACTGAAACTATTGCAAGAAGTGGGGATTTCTTAAAATAAACATATGCACGGAAACATATCAATTTAACGAGTTTTAGCTTAGGAGCATCAATTGTTAAGTGGTGAAATCCAGCTGGGACATGCAACGCCAGTTGCTCCAGTTCTGGTGAGCTAGATATCAAACTTCCTAATACTTCAGTATCAATGATGACATCAAGCAATTCCAGTGTAATCAGCCTATTAAAACCTTTGAAGCTTGGTGGAGGACTGATCGAACAAGAAGAAAGTTTCAAGTGTTTCAATAGTGAACACATAAATAGTGAAGAAGGCAATTTGTACACTTCAAGCCACTTCATTTTCAAAGTGAATTCTTCAACGCCTTTCTTCCATGAGATATATATCAAGTGGTCAATTTCAGAACCACCTCTGAGTTTTGGAATAATGAGGCTGGACTTAGTTATAGATCCTTGGTGAAGTAAGAGAATCTGGTAAAGGATCCCTACAAACTTCATTCTAGCCAATTCTTGGTTTCTCTCTGATTCTTGCCATAACGTATCATCAAATATCAGTTGTGGCAGTTTGACCCATTTATACCTCCATTGCTTTGACAAGACGCTAGTCTTTTCAGCATCACGCATTGTCAAACACATTAATATGATCTCTATGACATTATCAGGAAGGTCACTTATCATATCAACAGGTTGCAATCGGGCAATCTTCATTCTGCTATGTAATTGGCAAACAAAATTCTGTAATAACTCACAATTAATAAAAATATCAAATTGCCTTAAACTAACTTGTATGCATGTAGAAGATATAAACAAATTCAACATGAAATTCACACAATTTTGTTCGCTTTATTTTAACTTTGTTACACCAATATTTTAATAGTTATCGAATTGGTCATATCACTAAGAAAGTAGAGATAATATTCACAGTTGATATTTACATTTGCATATGCTTGAAATATACTTTTGAACATAATTGCAATAACAAAATATTCATTTAGCCCGTACAAACTTATTCACGCAAATCTTTAGTTTATTGTTATCCTAGAAGCTCAAAATCTACCATAAACAATATGGATTGACAGTGTTATGGTGCCAACCTCTTACACTTCAATGGTTTAGTTAGCTGTGATTCATTGAATCCTAATTATGAAACTTTGTATGCTAAGGCATAGTTTGTAGAGTGTGCTCTAAGAAAATTCATTTTTAGTTCAATGGATAAGTAGTATTTCTCTCAAAGCTTAGTGAGTATTTACTGATTTAATCCAAGAATGGTCTTAGACGAAGGCTTAGTTAGGGACTTAATCAATCATTATTCATGCTGAAGGATTCTTTGATTGGTCAGTTTGTCAAGCTTAAATTGGTTTCTCGTGTTAGCGGACAAGGGTGGTCAACTGCTCAAGTGCATTCATCATTCTGAAAACTATTCCTCATTCCATCTGAATACATCTGCATCGCTCAAGTGGATAAACCAACTCCTTTTTAACCCAATTGAAATTCAATGAACAAAAAGCTTAACAACAACGAAAACACCATTCTCAAATAAATTCGTTCAATTCTTTCACATCATCAGTATTTTAGAGCTAAACCAACCTCCTAAACTCCCCTCAGCCTTGCCATCTATTGAGAATTAGAAATCCTAATTCTATTCTCCCCGAGAGCAACCAATAAACATAAAGAAATAAAGATATACAAGCTCAGTGTGAAACTACGTCATCTTCTTGTTGCAGTAATTCACTATGATGAAAATAAGTTTTATAAGAGAAAATCATAAACATATCTTCTTTAGCCTCTCTTTCGCTCTTTCATTGTAGTAATTAAAAGCATAATGATAGCTCTCTATTTATAAGAAAAATTAGGGCAAAATCAAAATTTACAAGAACTCAAATTCCTAAAACGAAATTTACAAAAAATCACATTCCTAAATTACCCTTAATGAAATTTTCGTCCGAGGGGTGGAGGGGGCTTCTTGGCCCCCTTCCAACCCCTAGGAGACCTCATCCGCGAACTAGCTCCACGAAACAGTAATAATTAGGCTTCACAACTGAAGACAATTCTTCATGCGGGCAACCAACACATAAAGAAAACTAAAAATACAAGACATGGAAAAGGGAATAATATAGGCTATGCTATCATCTGTTATTGTAGTAAAATGAAGAAAATCCTTCTTCTATGTAGAGCCAATCCACAAAATTTACTTCGTTTTCAATTAAAAAAAATAAAAATTCATCTTCTTCCTAACCTCAACCTTTTGAATAGTTTTCCTCACTCCTCCCCCTTCCAACCCCTCGGAGACCTCATCCGCGAACTAACTCCACAAAACAGCAATAATTAGGCTCCACAACTGAAGACAATTCTTCATGTGGGCAACCAACACATAAAGAAAACTAAAAATACAAGACATGGAAAAGGGAATAATATAAGCTATGCTATCATCTGTTATTGTAGTAAAATGAAGAAAATCCTTCTTCTATGTAGAGCCAATCCACAAAATTTACTTCGTTTTCAATTAAAATAAATAAAAATTATTTTAGAACAGGTAAAAGAAAACATCAATTCATCATATGCAAAACCTAATATCACAAGAAAGTTTCTCGATTAGTACAATTCACCTCAAACTATTCCTTACTTTCATTAAAACTTCTCTTTACCCTTTAAGTTTTTGTATTCTAATACATAAGAGAAAAGTAGACATGAATTGTACCGCAAAATTAAGTGGGTGGCGCCACCACAGAGGAGAAGATTTTGGGCTGCCTTCTCGCAGTGAAATGAGCAAAGCAGAGTTAACTCATGTGTTACCCACTTTTTCAAAAAACTCTTTTTTTTTTTTTTTTTTTTTTTTTTTTTTTTTTGTTTCAAAAGTCATAATTTTCATTTACCTTCTTCTACTCATTTTCATCCACACATTTTTCAATAAATAATATTTTTCATCACATCAATAACTTAGACTTTGACTTAAATTAAAATCAAATTTTAATCGGTAGAACATGTTCTTTGTAAGTTCTGAAATGAACAAGTTGAAAATAAAATAATATAAATCGTAGTGCTTTTCTGGAGGCCACTTCAATTTATGGATGGCAACAGGTCGATTCGACTAAAATCATAACCGCATCACCAAATTTTTTGTCATACCATAACCGCACCATAACCATGAAAGTCGGTTCGTATCTCGGTTCGATTCAATTCGGTTCGGTTAATAACCACGAAAGTAAATTATTTTTTATAAGTTCAACCGTCAAATTGAAAAAAAAAAATTATGAATAAAAATCAGTAAAAATAAAAACGCAATACTAAGCCAATTTAGCGAACAATATCCGAAATGAAAATGCAAACAATTTAAAAGATCTTTCTTTGGCCTTTGAGAAGTTAAGATAAAACAACCCAAAATAAGAGGATTATAGATAGATTAAAAAGCTCTAATTTAATACGATACAGATAATTAACAACCAGTAGACATATCAAAACTATTAGCAATAAAATTAAAGTACTCAACCAAGTAAACATTGTATTAAGTAACATAAATGAGAGATAGAATTAGGGAACCAAATAAATTAATGAGCTCAACTCTCGCGAATAGTAAAAGAAAGAGGGAATGATCATAATAAAAAAAAATTACGTTTGCATTCGCTAACCAAGAAAATGTACGGGATGACTCGGGGAAAGAGAGCCTCATATAAAATAGACTTGCCAAAATCAATTCAAAAAATATCTCCATCCCAATCATAGAAGACATTTTCAAATTTAAATCATAGTCATCCCACATATACTTCCATTACATAATACAATATAAGAAATATAGCCTATTTAAAATGTCATTTCAAAACTACAATAATAATAAAAATAACAGTGAACTAATCAAGATATAGATATCAGAATAAGATCTGAATGTCGCACACTATGGACGACACACAGCCTATACCTTTCGAATTCAGATCTGATTATAGCGCCAAATCTGGAGCGGCGGCACGGCAGAAGGCGAAGACGGTGTTGTTGATTACAATTTCGAATTTTTTTTCCTCGTTGCCCGTGGCTTTAATATTTCCTATTTTCTGTGTATTTTCAGTGAGTGAGTGAGTGAGTGTGAGTAGGGTTAAGTTAAGGTAAAAAAACTGGGTTAGTGTGCCGATAATGTTAACGGGTCAGTAAGGTAATGGGCCATAATTATACAGAGAAGCACGATTGTCCAATTAATTTTTTTTTCAAACGGGTAATCAGTTCGGTTCGGGGCACCGTCGCTAAATACCATACACGCCCCACCACGAATCGGGTCATTAAAATCAAAACTATAACCAACCCATTGTATCATCGGTTCGGGTTTTTTCGCCCCATTCGGTTCGGTTAATCGCAATTTTCGATTTTAACGATTCGAATTGCCATCCCTACTTCAATTGGTAGAATACATTTTCTTATCCCATTAGCCATGGCCCGCCCTTTGAAGGCCACGGTAAGTAATTAATTGCTTTTGTGTTTTCTTTCCATTTATACCCTCACGTCGACAGCCGAATTTAGCAAAAATCGTCAAATCGAAATTATATTTTTGAAACCATCAGTTTGTTGCCACGTGAACCCATCAACGAGATTTGAGAAAATTTATTGCGGTTTAAAACCAAATCGGACAGGTGAAAAAATATATCAAAATTAAAAAAAAAATGAAATTTTCTAAATTGTAACTTGTAAGACTTTTGTGTTGGACTTTTTATTTATATTTAAATGAGATTCATACACTCTATAGGCTCTTAAATTGAAAGTTTGAAACGATTCATCAAACAATCCCACATTGTATTCCGTATAAATTACTATCACCAAACAATCATTAACTTATATAAACTGCATAGTACTCTAATGATTAAACAAACTTTAATCAAAATCAAAATCCTACATTAAATTGGATATCCTTTAAAAAATTATTGCAACTTCTGGTTCTGTCGATTATAATTTGTAGAAATCTAGATGTAAAATTTTGATCGAATCAACAACTATGTAATCAAAGTGAAAATAAAATAAAAATGTTGGATCTTAGAAATGAAATTATATATTGTAAATAAATTTATTTAGGTATAGATTTACCCAATATTCTAATTTGGTTTGAAAATTAGTTAATTAAAGAATTATAAAAAGAGAGAATAAAATAATAAAAGAGAAAAAGGAAAGTCTTGGGGTCTAAAATGAAGAAGGAATCCTATTATTTTTTTTTTTTTATAAAAGTGATTGGAGAATGAATCATATATTTTATAAAAAAAAAAAAAAAAAAAAAATCTATGAGAACCGTCCGGTTCCCATACTAAAACCGAGAACTGGACAGGAATCGGTTGATTCCTAGTAATTTGTCCTAAAATTAAATTAATTTTTAGAAGATCCGAAATAGAATCGTCCGGTTCTAAATGATTTCGGTCCGATTCTACCGGTTCTGGAAAATAAAATGTTCATTCCTAAATTAATGGCATAACAGTCAAAAAAATATACGACGAAATCGACGGTTTCAAACTGGACCAAACCGTTAGGTTTAGATTTGAGTTTTTTTAAACCTTTAAAAATAGTTTGGTTTAGGTTTGAATTTTTCTCAAATCGATGTAAATGGGTTAATTTGAAAATTTGTCAAAAAGCGATAAAATCAAATTGCTTACACCCTGGTCTCCAATGAAGAGAAGGGCAAATTTGGCAAAGTGATATCAAAACCAATTAATGGTACAGGTATATGTCACTTTATGTCAGGTGAAATGAATACAGAAAAAGTATAGCAACCATCATTTTTCTTCTAGAAGTATCAAAATGATTACTTTCAGACAATCGATAAGTCACTAGCATTTCCTTATGGGGAATTTTCAAAAATGTGTTTGTTTTTTAAAATGCACTAAAAAAATTTATTGGCACTTAATTTGTTTAAAAATATCACTTTTTTGTTATAAATAGTCTAAATTATCCTTAGTCTCAACTTTTTAGGAGCATTTAATATTATTTATGCAAATGTGAACCTTTTCATATTTAATGAAGTACATTGACTTATTAATTGTTGGGAAGATGTTGTAGTTGAGAATTGATTATTGTCATTAATATTTCCATGAAATTTGTTCAAGATCCCAAACATATCCTTATGTTATCTCCGGCGAGTTCTGACAGTTCAAATGCCGAACACGTGAACAAATTAATTGTTTTTATCAACAACAAACAATGTAAAAATCTATAAGGTACTGGGTCTTGGGTTATTGTTGAACCGGTGGGTCAATGGTCAAATTGGTGGATTGTCACATAAAAATCTATAAAAGAAACTAAAAGTATATATATATAAAAAAAAAGGCAAGAATGCCTACTACTTGTTTGTGGAACAAGGAAAAATGTTCGGCCTTATTGTCAATATCGTGGTTCATCCAAATAATTCTTATTTGATATTAACGAAAACGGAAAAATTATAATGACTTGCGAATGTATTGATTCTCTTATATATGAATTAAAGAACCTTAGTGCTACAACTTGACTCATGGTCGTGGTTTGTGGTATTCAATTTACACATGCCCCTGACCCTTGTACCCAAGTCAAAGTGATGCATTAGACACATTGTACTATCTAGATTTTATTAAGAGTGCATTTGCAAATTAAACCTTGTACTTGTACGTAGAGGTGTCAAGATAGACGGGCCAAATCACGGGCCTAATATATTAAGAGTGCATTTCGAAAATGTTTTTTTTTTTTTTTGAAAAAAAAAATTTATCATTTATTTTTTAAGTGACAATCTTTAAAAAAAAAGGACGACCCATTCATGACCCGGCACATGCGGGCTTGCGGTCCGAGCCGGGTTACTTAGTTTTTTCGATCCGAGTCGGGCCGTACCGGCCCGTAAACCCACATGACGCGGACTTTTTATAGCGGGCTGTGCACGACTTTTTAGTGTGCGGATCGGTCCGGCCCGTCCGTTTTGACATGTCTATTTGTACGTGGTATTTTTTGCAGGTTTTATACCATTATTACACTTCTCTACCAATTTTATTTGTTCACTATTTGGAATTCTATTTCGCTGGATCAAGTCAACTGAGTATGACCGGCTATCTAGCATTATTTTGTATGCATTGATGATCTCACACTGTAGGAAGGCATGCAAATTAAAGAAAAATATAATAGATCTCAAAATTTAACTTCATTTACATATATGGTTATTCATTGTACAGCTAAATTAGTCTCTAAAACAAGGACAGACGAGTCTTTTCCTTGTGTTGGCTATTGGTTGACTGGGCATTGTATTTAGAGGGTAATGGTTCATGTTCATTGCTTCTAACAGGCTATTCTCTAAGACATTAATATATGGGGTATACTATTGAAATGTTGTGAACTGTAAGTCCCTCAAAGAAACCCAAATGTCGAGTTGTTTAATTGCTTGTTTGGTTGGACTTTTGAAAAGTCAAACCTGTTTATTAGATTATCAATCTTTTTGGATAATTTTTTGGAAATGATTTGTCTAGTTTGATGAGCTTTTTTAAAGGAAATTGATAACTTTTTTACAAGAAGAAGAAGTATTGTCAAACAGGTCCTAAGTATAAGTTCTGTTAATTGAGTTGAGCGAGGATTAGTTTGTTCTAAGTATAAGTTCTGTTAATTGAGTTGAGCGAGGATTAGCTTGTTCTACTCAATGTGCATTTTACAATAAAAAAATGAACTAAAGTAGATCAAGAAAAATTGGTCTATAAACAGCTTCTCTAACTTTAAAAAAATCGAGTCATTTTTACATTGACATTCGGTTCTTGTTTGGGAAAGTTAAAAAGTTGATTTTGTAAAAAAAGAAGTAGAAGGTCTTTCGAAATGAGTGGTGGACAAGCAAGTAGTACTTACCGATTTTATGTAATGTATAATTAATAATAAATGAATAAGTGTTTGGTACAATATAATTTTCTTCTTTATTCAAAAAAATTGCGAGTAAAATGACACAAGTATTCTATCTTTTATTCACCGATATATTTATTCATTCGAGAACTATCATCCGTACACCACAAAAAATATATAACTCCTATTTAAAGATACAAATGGGAAGATCAAAAGATCCTACATTGAACAAAAGAAAAAGGAATACTAGGATGTAGTATAGGCATTTTAGAATATTGAATATATTATTTGAAAAATTCGCTATAGTCTTCTAGGAAACTAGTTATTATTGTGAAATATGACATTACACAACCTGCAAGAGGCATTGGAGTTGGACGCTAAAGGACAGTATTTAGAAACAGACCATTGCAAGGATTGTGATATCCCATTTGCTGAATAGTGGAAGAAAGTTAGGCTCTATTTAATCAATCTTTTCCATGAAAAGTAGAAAAAAAAATTCAATTTCCACCTTTTTTGATATTTGATAGGATAAATTTTCCTGGCAACTTGTTTTCTTTCTTTCAGTGGGCCCCACTGCAAATTCTAGGTTTTTTTTTTTTTTTGGACAATTGGAACAAATTCTTGCCCCAATTGTAAAAAAAAAAAAAAAAAAATCTATCACTTTAATCGACAATTTTCATGAAAAATAAAGTCAAACAAATAATATTCAATTTTTCTTTTTTTTGGGCAATTGGAACAAATTATATCCCCAATTGTAACAACAACTTCTATCTCTTTAATGAATAATTTTCATGAATAATAAAGTCAAACGAATACCAAAAAGATTAAAAATTTCAAAAAATTTCGGGTTAAAAATTATACCAATCAAACACAATTAATTGACAATTCCCGATAAAATAAGTTCTAGGCAATTTAATTCCATGTAATTCATTTTCATTCCACCCAAATTTCATTCTTGCAATCAAACGAACCCTTAGAAATGTTTGTAAACTTGTCCAAAATGTATACGATGTTGCTGAAGTTCTTTTCGAGGCAAACCATGCTAGTGCAGGCATCTATGTTCATAATCTTCAAGAATTACAAGCAAGTTTGATAAAAGATTTCAGAAATTCAAATAAATTTGTTAGAATCATAACTCAGAGGATGCTAAAGAAGTCTGAGTACTGGAAGAACATGTTCCTTGTTACAGTTTTGGATCCTGGATATAAAATGAAGCATATTAAATTTTCTTCCTTGAAGTATGATACTAGTTCCAGTATCTCAGAAGTGACAGCCATTTCAAAGTTCATTCACTAACCTTATGATGATTATGTTACTAGCAAAACCAGAGATGAATACACCATGAGTGATTCGAATTCTGAGTTTGAAGAAGAGCTTCCTACAAGCATCAAAGAAAGATACCTACACCCAAAATTTGGTTATAACTGTTTAGATAAGTATAACTAATTCATCCAATCTGATAGTCGATCTCAACCCCTAGTTAAGAGCTTGAATGCAACTTGGAAGAACTTGGCGTGCCTTAGAGCAAAAATTTCAGAGTGCCATCCTGGTGGCAATCTGCGAGCCCCAAATATCCTACCTTGTCCAAAATGGCTCGTGGATCTCTGCACATAAAATGTTGATATTTCATGTCGAAAAGAACAAAAGATCCAAAGATTATTGAGCCAATGGATGGAGGAAGTTGATGAGGAAGAATGGATGGGGAAAATGAGGAGTAATTTTGGGATGGAGAGTACATTGTTATTATTATTATTTTCATTTTCATTTTTTACTGGATTAAGATTAAGATTATAAATTTGTTATGGTATTTTTATTAGAAACGTGTTGTTATAATGTGCGTAGCAAGTAAAATTTGTGGTGACAATATAATTGCCATAAAATTAATTGTTACTTTTGGTCCCAACTTTTTAATCTTTTTCATTCAAGCATTTGCTCAATTTTTTGAATAACTAGACAAATAGTCAAGTCGAACATGGTCTTTACAATTAAAAAAAATGTAAATAAATATTAATTATTTTTTATAAGATTAAATTTTCCAACTCATAAAAGGATGGCAATACGACAGGCGGTTTTCCTCGTCTTTTGTCGCGTTGGATATTCTTGGGTAGAGGGTAGAAAATTAGGAATAGAGAATTCGATGCTCTATTTACTCAATTTTCTAATATTATTTTTTAAATACAATTTAAGTTTAAAAACATATAAATACATACAAAAATAAGAGTATGAACGAGTATGAAGTGAGTAACATGTTCTGAGTCCCTATATTGATTTTCTGTTCGCTGGGAGTGGAATGAAACAAGACATTTCTTGTCTTTGCCCATAAAGAGCTTTATATTCTAAAATAAAGTCATTTCTACATTGACATTTAAAAGTAAATAATACTCTTTATAGTTGCTTACGATAATTAATCTCTCTACGTGATAGTTTGTGATTTGAGATATTAATTTTCTATAATTTTATTTCTTAAAACCAACCATTCATTCTCTCTCTCTCTCTCTCTACCATTTCATTCAAATTGACAATAAGCTCGACTTGAAGGGGATTAAGATTAAATTTTTAGTAAATTTTAGTAAAAATTGATGTTGGAGGCTGGAGCTCATTTTCATCTTATCTATAGACTATAGACAATTTTTAACGGTTGCATAGTACAAAACTGTTTCTTTATTCATGATTTCTAACGCGGAATTGACAAAAATCTGACAAAGTGAACTCAGAAAAGTAAAAAATGCTTGGCTTTTGTTGAACAATACGTGTTCACATTTCAAGATAGGGGTAAAATTGGAAGTTGAACTTATATAATATATATGTATAACACCATTTGGACTAGCCTTCACATTATGGGCCATGTGATGTGATAAAAGAATGCATTTTTTTCCCACAATAATGACGTCCAAACGATGGGCCATGTGATGTGATAAAAGAATGTATTTTTTTCCCCACAATAATGACGTCCAAACGATGGCGTAACATGTAATTGAAAAGTAAGAATACATTTTTTCCACAATATGTGATTGAAAAATAATAATGCATTTTTTCCCACAATAATGACTTTTCAATAATGGTGTAATATGTGATTGAAAAATAAGAATACATTTTTTTATACACAATAATGGCGTCCAAATAATGGTACAATATGTGATTGAAAACTGTTATTTAAATAAATTATTGATTTCGACTTTCATAAAAATATAAATTTTATTCCTAACAATTGGAATTGTGCTATGTTTACAAAATTGGATTACAAAAGTATTGCCAAAAGAATTAGTGGCGCCGTTGGAGGGAATAAAATAATCCATATGAGCTGTACAGCACACTCTCTCCTCAATAATTACTAGTCTTCTTTCTTCATCTGTTTACATTTCCTTCCCTTTTCTGGGTTTTCATTCGATTTTCAGAGCTACAACCTCTGTTTCCATGGCTTCAAAGCTATAAGCTAATCTAAATTTCCTGTTTTTGCTTCAGTGGTAGCGTCTATTATGCTTTAAACAAAAATTTAGAGGGCATACGACATTCACTTTCATTATCTTTCTTTTTCCCTGCAATTCGACCATCCTTTCCTTTCCTTACTATGGATATCTCACTCACTGATCCGTTTACTAGTCATACAGATCTCCTTCAAATTGTGATCGAGCATATATCATATGTCTCCTCCCCACATGGACATAGAATTGATATGTTACGTTGGCTTCAATCTTTAGAACACAGCGGAGACTTTGGAGACTTAGATGAGATCAGAAATATTTTCCAAAAATTTGTGTTACTTGGGCAAGAGCTTAAGGTGTTATTTACAGTCCCTGACCAGCAAATCTTGTCCAATTTAACTCCTCTCAATTCTGATGAAGTTGTTGCGGCCTTCATCAACTTTCTCCTCCAAATGGTAGACGTCATCCTACATTTTGAGGAAGATTCGATTGCTCGTGTAAAGGGTTCGTTCCAAAATCTCCGGACACAGCTTGGATTTCTTATCAGTTTTCTTGGGGATACAGCAATGCATTTGCAGCCCACCAAGACTATATTGATAGATGTTGAAGATGCGGTCAATGAGGTAGGAAGTTTCTTGTATTCCTTCATTCTGGCCATTACTGTATTCATTCTGATCAATAAAGTGAAAGAAGCCTGTACCATTGGCCCGATATTGAAGATGTGGTCAATGCCGGATTTGGAAGTTTTGGTTAATGAGGTACGAAGTCGCTGTCTTGAGGATATACCAATGCTAACCGATATACCATTGCTAACCACTAAGTTGAAAGTAACGATAGATATTAAAGCTCTGCTCCATGAGATAGGAAGTTTATTAGATTTCTTCATTTTCACCAAGAACGATCAAGTTATGGAGACAGGAATCTTGGATCTTGCTCTATCTGATTTGTTTGCAAAGTTTGAGACCTTGAAAACAAAGATCAAGGAGCACTGCATCACAGTCTCAAAGATGCCAAGTGATATGGCTCCAAAGACTGGTGTGGTTTCACTCTTCATTGTTGATTCCGTCCTCGATGATCTCACGGATCTAATAAATAACAAGTCTGACTTGAATGTTGTTGTGAATGATCAAATTGTGACGCTCCACGAGGAGCTAATGTTATTGGGATCATCCATCACAGAGATAGCATTGCAGCACGAAGCAGAACATGAAGAACTTGTGATACGGAGCAGAGACATAGCATATGAAGTTGAATATGTTATCAACTCATTTCCTCATGTTTGGTATCTTACTGTACGGCTCCCTCGACTCATTGACAAGATTCGGCTTATTATGATGGCTGTCAAAGAAATGAAAAACAATATTGATGCAGCTAGAATGTCAAATGTTTCAGAACATCCACATGAACAAGTAGATTCAGAGTCAGAAGAACCTCCCATTTTGGAAGACGTTATTGTGGGATTTGACAATGTAACACTTGAAATTACAGAACAACTTGTTGGAGGAACAGGCCAGCTGCAAATTATTTCCATCTTTGGGATGCCTGGACTTGGTAAGACGACCTTGGCAAATAAATTATATAAACATCCCTCCGTTTTATACCATTTTTACAAGCGTGCCTGGTGTGCCGTTTCTCAAATATATAATAAGAAAAATGTGTTGATTGAAATTTTGAGCTCAATGAGTAACAGTAAAAGGGATACATACATGAATATGGAGGAAGAGAGCTTGGTTGAAAATCTTTACAAAAACTTAAAAGGAAGGCGATACCTCATTGTGATAGATGATATATGGGATATCAATGTGTGGATTGATTTGAAACGATGTTTTCCAGATGACGGAATTGGAAGCAGAATCTTATTCACTACTCGAAATAAAGAAGTTGGTTTGAAAGCTTCACCACGTAGTGTCATAAAGGAACTTCCTTTTCTGTCGGAAGATGAATGTTGGGAAATATTACAAGAGAAAGCGTTCCAAGATAAAAAATGTCCTCAAGAATTGCTAGACATTGGCAAGCAAATTGCAAAAAACTGTCATGGCCTACCACTTGCAGTGGTCGTGATAGCTGGAGTTCTTGCAAACATGGAGAAAAAAAACCACTTGTGGGAAAAAGTTGCAAGAAATTTAAGTTCACATATATCCGAAATACCAGAGAAGAGCATCCAAATATTGCAACTTAGCTACAACCATTTACCAATGCATTTGAAACCATGTTTTCTTTACTTCGGAGCATTGAAAGAAGACATGGAGATCTCTGTACGGAAGTTGATCTCTCTCTGGGTTGCCGAAGGATTTATAAAGAAGTTGGAACAGAAGAACATAGAGGATGTGGCACTAGAATATCTACTGAAACTGATTGATAGGAGCTTAGTACTTGTTGCTGGAAGAAGCTCTGTTGGCGGAGTCAAAACGTGCAAGATTCATGATCTATTGCGTGAAATGTGCTTGAGAATAGCTGAAGAAAATAACTTTTTGAAGTTGATCAAACAGTAAGTTCAATGTTTCTCTTCTTTTTATCCATCCATTTTTTTATTTATTTTTATTTTAGCTTACTAAGAAGGTTATTATATTTGATAATCGTAACAATGATGTGATTATGTTATTTTGTTACCAGTAATGATGATGATGATGGACAACGGTTCTTCAGTCCAGTATTAACGTATCAGCAGCGCTATTGTTTCAGTAGCAACTGGACGAAACCTCCTAGGTCACTACTACCACCTTTTGGCCTCCACGTACGCTCTCTTCTATGTGAATTCGAGTATGTGAAGTTCACCACATTAATCTCACGGGGCTACAAAGTTCTTAGGGTCTTTATCGGAAATTTACAATATGGTTCTCTGATAGGATTTGAACATCTGGTTCACTTGAGGTACTTGGCAACTTCATTTATACTGCCACCATTGGAAAGGTTCCACAAACTAGAATTTCTTCTTGTGAACAATATATCAGAAGTCGAAATACCTGAGATCCTTCTTAATATGGCGAGTTTGAGACACGTCCAGTTCGATTGTGGTGCATACTTCAGTGAATCTTGCCGTCAGCTAGCAACTAACAGTAAGAGCTTTCGAATAAATAACCTACAAAGTATTTCTGTACTCTCAATTTCCGATGAACTGGATGAAAAAATTTTGAGATGTTCACCCAACCTTCGCAGACTGGATGTTAAACTTAAAAAATCATTAAATTTCTCCTATGACTTCTTTACTGAGCTCGAATCGCTGAAGATATGTAATCAACGTTGTCGGTCTTCCAGTTGGATCAGTTTGCCCTTAAATTTGAAAAAATTCAGACTGATTAATGAAGAAGTGTCTCGAAAACAAATGGAGATAATTGGAAGATTGCCTTACCTCGAGGTTCTCAAATTAGTATCGGTTGCCTTTAAGGGAGAACAATGGGACACAAGTGAAGGTGAATTCCCACAACTTAAATACTTGAAACTTCATGATGTAATCGTTGCAGAATGGAATGCCTCAAGTGATCATTTCCCGAAACTTCAACGAATAGTATTGGAATTTTGTGAGTATCTAGAGATGATCCCTTCCAGTTTAGGTGATATTCCAACGTTACAGGAGATTTGGGTAATTGCTTGTGTACGAACTATCAACGAATCTGCTAAGAAAATTGAGGAAGAACAAAAAGAGATGGGCAATGAAGAGCTTGAAGTCATAATCTCTAGCGGATGGTGATGAAGAGATGGACGATGATGAGCTTGCAGTGAGGAAATTTAGAAGGTAATAGTAAGATAGATTTTCTTCTTTAAATCTCTTTCACGTTCCCGTGTTGGTCCTCGATATTTTATGTTATTCTAAAATGAAACATCAAAAATAAATTCTACTGGAATTTGGCTTGTGTTGAAATTAAGTCCCTGCTTGGTTAGAATTAAAATAAGATTTTTAGTTGATTTTTATAAATGTCAATGAAATGTGTGATTGAAAAATTAATAAAAGTTGTGGATCTCATAAAATATGTAGTTGAAAATGAGTTAAGGGGAAAAATGAGTTTTAAAAATTTGGGACCAAACAGGGGCTAAGTTGGCTCTATTTTACGAGCTTCTTGATGTTATTCTAGGAATTACTAATCCACAAGGTTCTATGTTTGGACATTGATCTCTATTATTTCTGCCTTCCACATTTTTTTACCATAAAATCGTGTTCACATTCCCAACAGTTACAATTTCACCTCTTCTTCGATTTTAGTCCTCCGAATAATTTGATTGTTTAGCCCAAGTCCTCCGTTAGTTGCATGGGAGATCCTTCAACTTCCAAACTTGATATCTTGGTCCCTGATTCCAGATTCCACCCAACTTCCATCCTTGATCAAATATTGTCCCTTTTTAGTTTCTTGTTTAATACTGGGTTTTCTCCTAAAATAATCAACAAATACACAAAATTTAGTATTTAGCTCATAAATGTATTCGCAAACACCTACTTTTTATGGCCTGGATAAGTATAAAATAATACTTGTCAACCGTCATAGATATGCAACTTCAAGAGTCGAATGATCTTTTTTCGAGGTAAATACTTATTCATATGTATTTCATGTTTGTGTTCGTATATTTTACTTTCTACTTTCGATAAGGACAAATGAATTCAATTGTGTGAGAAATATTTCAAAAATTTTAGACCAGTATAGATATTGGCATTGATGATCAAATTTAGATATATATTATTGATATGCACACTCACGAGATTTTAATAGTGTTCGGAGACCTTAATGATCTTGCAGATAAGTTTGTTCTGACTTAAAAAGGTGAACCCATTACTTTACAGGCTTCTAACATTGGTGTTAGCTATTTCAGATTGTAGAGATGGTACGTCCTTGGCGATCAAGAATCGATTGCGTATTTGGAAAGGAGATCAATGGTTGAATGACACTTTGGTAGCGTTTATTAGAACGATGTATTTGACGATATTGATAATAATGTAATTATAAGATATTTTCAAAATATGAAAATGTGTAAGCTATAATTTTAGTTATACATTGACTTATTTTCATTAATACATTGCTTTATAAAAAAATGTATCTTCAGTTTTAATACTACAATGAAAAATGTGTGGCTTCGCAATGATATTAGGCTTGATAAAAACAATTATCTTCAGTGGGAAAACCAATGTCTGAATGTCATCATGGCTAGGGGATTAGAAGTTCGTATTGATGGTACGTTTACATTTCCATCAAAGTTTGTTGTACAACTGCTCGTTGGGTCGAAATTTTTATTAACTTTTCAGTATTAGGACTTCAAGCTTTTCATTTCCCATCTCTTGTTGTTCTTCCTGAATTTGCTTGTCAGATTCTTAAATTGCTTGCTCAGACCCTCTGCGAGAGATGTTTTCCAATCAAGAAAATCAAAGAAAGATGGTAGATTTTCATGTATATCAAATTGATGAGTTTATATATATGTAAAAAATATATTTTAAAACTATAAATATATAATTTTTTATTGATGAGTTTTATAAATAAATTATGTTATTTATTTGAACAATAAAACGAGAATTACTTTAGATCATGTAAATGATTTTAGGACATGTTTAAAAATAAAAAAATGACTTCAAAATAATTATACATGTGAATATCACACACATTTTTTGCTTAGTTAATAAGCATTTGTTGATTATTATATTCAATTCTCTATTTTTTTTTAGAGTGAATTATTCAATTCTATTCTCTGTTGATTTGTGCAATAATCTCGTGTTTTCATACATCATTTGAATTTAGACAATTATATATGATATATTGTGAAAGGAGACGAAAAGAGGACTAACTAAACTTTATTTGGTGAAACTTAGCTTTTGATGATTTAACTGTCACATTTTGATATTGAAATTGAATATAAATTGAGTTTTATTTTGTTGATAACTATTGTGTTAAGGGGCGAAGGGGAGGGTCAGCCTTGGGCTCCCATTAAATTTTCATTACTTGAGAGAGAGAGAGAGAGAGAGAGAGAGTTATTTTCATATTTTTGTCAACTTCTGAATGGTTTGTGAGAAATTAGACCTATGTATAGGCTTTAAGTAATTTGAGAAATTTGTGAAACTGTGATAAATTAATATTAAAAAAATGTTTGAATCGGTAGATTATGAGGATAGCCATTCTAATTGGGAAGTCTCGGCACACTTATTCCTATCTCTAACATCCTTATGCAAAAAAATGTAAGTGTAAAATTATAAAGTAAATAACTTTTTTATTTTACGAGAATTATAAATAAAATAAGTTATTAATTTTGACAAGAAATAAGCACATGTAAAAGAAAAACAAATATAATGTTACGTATTGAAAATATTTTTTTAATCGAAAGTTTAATCCACGACAAAATCATAAAAACACTTTGTGTAAATGATCAAGTATGTCCATTAACACGCTCCATATATGGTGATTTTCAATGTGTATATCGTGAGTACGTCTAAACATAAGATATATTCATATATATCATCATTTAACGTATAAATTAAGCTCCCATTTGGTGTAACTGAAAAGTTGATAAAAATTTAAGTTAAAAAGTTAACGATTAATTTTAATCGCACATTTCATAAAATCTACAATTTAACTTTTCTATCACACATTTATCAACTTTATCAAAATCTACTAAAAAATTAATTTTTAACTAAATCAAATAGGGGCTAATTCATATGTAGTAACATGAAATCCAACGCGAACACTACAAGTCAATATATGAATTTTCAAAGCTATTACACCTTTGATTTTACCCGATACAAGGAATCTACTAAAAATCTTAAGGTAAATCAAACAGGAGTTCATTCGTATGTAATAGCATGCAATCCAACGCAAACAATAAAGTCACTATATGAAATTTAAGAACTACACACCTTTGATTTTACCCAATGCCAAAAGTAAACATTCGTCCATGGCTAGTAACAATTAAGTTGTCGTTTGAGTCACATTTTGGGGGAAAAATCTATTTAGGAATAGATTTTTTTCCTTTTCCTTTTTAGAAAAAAAAAAATTTAAAAAGTTTTCGATTTATATGTAAAATTATTTTATTAAATAATGTGTGATCAAAAATAAATTTTGAAAAAACAAGTTTTTGATAAAACCGGGCTCAAACAAGGGCTAAGTGCTTTCACCATTGCATTGTGTCTACTTGCTTTCATATTAATCTATCCAACAAAATAAGGAATTAGCTCAAGAAGACTTTTCTTAAGACAGTTTGAAATCTGAGATATACCTAGCACAACATTATACGCCATTCTGATAAAATAAAGGAAAGAAAAATGAATTTTCTAGTCTCAAGAAGCCCACATCACAATATTTCAAGTACTCCTGACCTCTTTGAGCTAGGAAGCGAACCAACATTAAGCTCAACTAACAAAGTTCATTTCCTTCCCAAGCTTTAAAAACGACCTTTGCATTTGGTGAAGCACGCTCAAATTTGTCTGTCTTTATCAAAATCCCAAATCCTTTGTCAGCAAGTTTCTCTAATGGCCATTTCAGCCTGATCACCATCCTATCAAGCTTCGGCGATTTCTCTACTAAAAGCTTGATGAGTGTCATCTCAGGGACAGATGAAGAAATATATGCCAGCTTCACTTTTTGAAGTCGATTGAAGTATATACCCGAGTAGTCTTGCAACTTCAAAAAGTCTAGAGTAGGACGTGCTTCAGCCAGTGGGAGGTGCCTACGCAAAATCTACACAATACGATAAAAAGTCACTTATCTTAAACTTTTAGGTTAAATTAGAAAAAAAGAATATTGTGAACTGTATAGTCGTGTCCATTACTTGCTTGGAGTTTCAGTTTCTCAAGATTCGGGGAGCTTCTGAACAAGCAAAGAACATAAGAGAGATCCTCCACTGAGTCTAAACATATATAAATCAAATTCAAAATTTTAAGCTGGACTAAAGTAGCTGGAAGCCTTGTTTGGACTTGACCTGCAGCCAAAATCTTGAAAGTGGATGGCAAAAGCATGATCAAATATAGTTAACTCGATGATTTCAAGGAAATTATATTTATAATCGACCATACCTTCATCATCTGATAGTCTATGCACAGTTGCTGAAGTGCAGGTAGGGAATCAAAAAACTCAATGAAGTTATATTTTCTATGAATGATAGACTTGTAACATAGAGTAGTTGAAGCAAGTGAAACCATTGCAAGAAGTGGGGATTTCTTAAAATAAACATATGCACGGAAACATATCAATTTAACGAGTTTTAGCTTAGGAGCATCAATTGTTAAGTGGTGAAATCTAGCTGGGACACGCAACACAGTTGCTCCAGTTCTGGTGAGCTAGATATCAAACTTCCTAATACTTCAGTACCAATGATGACATCAAGCAATTCCAGTGTAATTGAGGGAACAGAGAGAGAAAAGAGAGAAGAGAGGCGAGAGACGAGAGACGAGAGGTGGGAGAAGATTTTCTCTTAATCTCAATTAATTGAAATAACAATTACATTCTAGGGTTTTAATAAGATAGAAAATAATAAAAAAGGAAACAATAGAAAAATACTAAAATAATAAAATAACAATTTTCCTAACTTTCCTACACTCCCCCTCAAGTTGGTGCATAGATGTCAATCATGCCCAACTTGCTTGTCAAATGTTCAAAGTTAGGTTTTGCAAGCCCCTTAGTCAGGATGTCGGTTGTTTGCTGACTAGAAGGCACAAACGGTAAGCAAATAATCCCAGCTTCAAGTTTTTCCTTAATGAAGTGTCGATCAATCTCAATGTGTTTTGTCCTATCATGCTGAACAGGATTGTGAGCAATACTTATTGCAGCCTTACTATCGCAGTACAGTTTTAGGGGAAGTTCTACCGTCTTTTCAAGTTCTTCGAGGACCCTGTATATCCACAATACTTCACAGATCCCTTAAGCCATTGCTCTAAACTCAGCCTCTGCACTACTTCTGGCAACAACACTTTGCTTCTTGCTTCTCCAGGTAACCAAGTTTCCCCACACAAATGTACAATACCCTGAAGTGGATCTCCTGTCAGTTACAGAGCCTGCCCAATCTGCATCGGTAAAAACCTCAACACTCCTTTGATTATTCTTTTTGAATAACAGACCTTTTCCAGGAGTAGCCTTCAAATATCTCAAAATTCGATAAACCGCCTCAAGATGTTCCTCATAGGGCGCGTGCATGAATTGGCTAACAACACTTACTGAGAAGGCGATATCTGGCCGAGTATGGGATAGATAAATTAGTTTCCCAACCATTCTCTGGTACCTGCCAGTATCAACTGAAACACTTCCTTCTTCCCACAGCTTCACATTGGGATCCATGGGAGTCTCAACTGGTTTGCACCCACTCATCTCGGTTTCCTTCAGAAGGTCAAGGATATATTTTCGTTGAGAGACAGCAATCCCCTTCCTGGAACGAGCAACTTCCATGCCAAGGAAATATCTTATCGCTCCCAATTCCTTGATCTCGAATTCTAATGCAAGGCTCTTCTTCAATCTTTCCATCTCAATCACATCATCCCCTGTGAGAATGATATCATCAACATAAACTATTAGCACAGCAACCTTTCGTTCAGAAGAAAACTTAAAAAACAAGGTATGGTCAGCTTGTCCTTGCGAATATCCTTGTTTTCTGACAGACTGTGTGAACTTCTCAAACCAAGCCCTGGGAGACTGTTTGAGACCATACAAGGACTTCTTTAGCTTGCACACTCCTGAGCCGAATTTTTTCTCAAAGCCCGGTGGACTATCCATGTACACCTCTTCTTCCAAATCACCATTAAGGAATGCATTCTTCACATCTAGTTGTTGCAAGGGCCAATCCAGATTAGCAGCAATAGAGAAAAGTATTCTCACCGTATTCATTTTCGCAACAGGAGCAAAGGTCTTAGAGTAATCAATCCCATATGTCTGGGTGAATCCTTTAGCCACCAATCTAGCCTTGTATCTCTCCACGGAACCATCAGAGTTGTACTTCACAGTGAAGACCCATTTACAGCCCACAGTAGTCTTCCCAGCTCGTAATGCTTCAACACTCCAAGTATTGTTCTTCTCAAGAGCTCTCATCTCTTCAAGCACTGCTTCCTTCCACTTTGGAACTTTTAGAGCCTCCTATACATTGTTAGGAACCTCTACACTGGACAATTGAGAAGTGAAAGCAACAAGAGATGAAGACAAGTTTGAGTATGACATAAATTTAGATAGCGGATGACTAGTACAGGATCTAACCCCTTTACGAAGAGCTATAGGAATGTCAAAATCGGAAGGCTGAGATTGTTGATTTGTCCTCGGTTCGAAGTCATGGCCGTGCTGTAGAGTCAATTCATCTTTCCCTTTCTTAGGATGTTTCTTCAAGTAAACAATCCCTTTCCAAGTTTGGTCACCTTCCCTGAATCTATTACTTGTTTCTTTGGCAGAATTATCATGTTGTGGCACTATAGTAAGTTGTCCCTTATTGATAGTTTCCAAGGGTTGTTCAAAATGTCGATTTTCAGATTGAATTTCAAGTGTAGGCCTAGGCTCAGGCGAAACATCACTCATAGTGAGAGGAGTTTCAAGGATCGAATCTTGGCCATTCTCTATAGGTGCAGAGGTGCTAAGTTCAGAATCTTGTGAGAGAAACGCATCATTTGAGAGAAAGACGTCGCCAGAGTTAGCAAATGAATCTTCCTTAGAATTCTCCCCTTGAAGATGAGTACCCTTAAAAAATGGTTGTTTTTCAAAAAATGTGACATCTATTGTGACAAAGAATTTTTTTGATATCGGGTCAAAACATTTATAGCTTTTATGAGTTGGGGAGTAACCAAGGAAGACACATTTTATAGCTCTGGGCTCAAGTTTCCCAATCTGTTTATGTTCATGAACAAAAGCTGTACAACCAAATATTTTTAGAGGTAGATCAGCTGACAGTCTAACAGTTGGAAAACAGGTTTTGAAAACTTGGAGAGGAGTTTGAAATTGGAAAACTTTGGAGGGCATTCTGTTTATTAAATACGCTGCAGTTAAAACAGCCTCTCCTCACAGATACTTGGGAACTTTGGTGGAAAAGAGCAAAGCACGAGCCACCTCCAACAGGTGCTTATTTTTTCTTTCAGCAATACCATTCTGTTGGGGTGTATCGATGCAAGAGCTATGATGAATTATTCCCTTTTCAAGAAATTTTTTTCCTAAGATCATATTAAAATATTCTTTCTCATTATCTCTTCGGAAAACCTGTATGTTCGTTTGAAATTGAGTCGGTACCATATTGTAAAAGTTTTGAAAGACCCGTTCAACCTCTGATTTTTCTTTCAATAAATACACCCAACAAAGTCGAGTATGATCATCCGTAAATGTGATGAACCATCTCTTGTTAGGTGTACTTATCTTATTAGGACCCCAGACATCACTGTGAATAATAGTGAAAGGTTGTGATGGTTTATACGGTTGTGAAGGAAAAGATGTGCGGTGGTGTTTCGCATATTCACAAATTTCACAATGAAACAAAGATGTATCTTTATTTCCAAACAGTTTAGGAAACAAATGCTTTAAATATTTGAAACTTGGGTGGCCAAATCTTAAATGCCATAACATAATATTATTGTTATCAGAAACAAAAATAGATTCAAAACAGGAACTTATTTGTTGAGATTGTCACCTTGATTGAGATCCATCATCAAGAAGGTAGAGACCTCCACTGTATTTAGCACTGCCAATCATCCTCCCCGAGATCAAATCCTGGAACACACAATGAGTTGTAAAAAAATTAGTTTGACAATTTTTATCGTGGGCTAACTTACTGACAGACAAAAGATTACACGAAAGTTTAGGAACGTGAAGGACATCATGAAGAGTAAGAGATGAAGACACTACAATAGAACCTTTTCCTGCAATGGCTGAAAGAGAGCCATCTGCAATTTTAATTTTCTGATTACCTGCACAAGGACTATATGAAGAAAAAAGGTTTGACAATCCAGTCATATGATCGGTTGCACCTGAATCGATGATCCAGGTGCGATCGAAGTTTACACTAATGAGAGCTGCTTTCAAGTAATTACCTTTCTGTGCTAGTGAACAAGAAGGAGTTTTCTGAGACTCGAGAAGTTTGTACAATTGGTCTATCTGCTCATTGGTGAAAGGAAACGAGCTTGAAGAGGACAACTGTTCTTGATCCGAAATATTTGCCTGAAATGCACGCCCCTCTCCACCAGGTTTCTTCTTCAGGTTTTGAGGCTTTCCATTGAGTTTCCAGCATGTGTCCCGCATGTGCCACAGGCGTTTGCAGTGGTCACACCACGGTCGTTCAGAACGCTTACTATCTTTCCTCATCGCCTCCTGAAAACCCCGAGTTACAAGGACAGAACTTTCGACCTTTGAGTTGGCCGAAATAGGGGCAGGTTTGTTGTTAAGCATCACACTCTGCCGTGCTTCTTCTCTTCGAACTTCTGAGAAGACCTCACGAATTGTTGGCAGAGGATTTTTCCCTAAAATTCGGCCCCGCACCTCATCTAACTCTTTGTGAAGTCCAGCCAAAAACATGAACACACGATCATTCTCCTGTCATTTCATAAACCGGACACTATCCTTCGCACATTCCCAGATATCATCATAACAGAGATCTAGCTCCTGCCACAGAGCCATCAATTCATTGTAGTAGGTGGTTACATCACGGTTGCCCTGTTTCGCATGCCACAGTTTCGATTTTAATCCAAAAATCTGGGACGAATTCTCCAGATCAGAATAGGTGGCCTTGACTGCTTCCCAGACGTCTCTGGCCGTTGGCAGGAACATGAGAGACTTGCCAATTGCAGATTCCATTGAATTAACCAACCATGCAATAATTAAAGAGTTTTCAAACTTCCAAACCTTAAGGGCAGCATCGCCATCTGCAGGTTTTACCAGTTCTCCAGTCACATAGCCGAGTTTTCCCTTACCATCCAAGACCAGGCGGACGGTCTGTGACCACTCGGTGTAGTTCTTCCCATTCAGGCGGTGAATATTCACTTGGAGCAAGTTGGTGGAGCTCTCCAGACCATTACACGAGAAGGAGGAAGACAGGTTTGGAGTCGCGCCACTGTCCCCAGTCGACGCTGAGTTTCGGTTCCTGTTCGTGGTCGCGTCGCTCTCCCCTGTCAACGTCGAGTTCCTGTTGGTCGCGCCGGTAAGGGCCGTCTTTCATGTATTTTGGCTCGCCATCCCTAGATCTAAACCTAGGGCTCTGATACCATGAAGGAACAGAGAGAGAGAAGAGAGGCGAGAGACGAGAGGCGGGAGAAGATTTTCTCTTAATCTCAATTAATTGAAATAACAATTACATTCTAGGGTTTTAATAAGATAGAAAATAATAAAAAAGGAAACAATAGAAAAATACTAAAATAATAAAATAACAATTTTCCTAACTTTCCTACAGTAATCAGCCTATTAAAACCTTTGAAGCTTGGTGGAGGACTGATCGAACAAGAAGAAAGTTTCAAATGTTTCAATAGTGAACACATAAATATTGAAGAAGGCAATTTGTACACTTCACCCCACTTCATTTTCAAAGTGAATTCTTCAACACCTTTCTTCCATGAGATATATATCAAGTGGTCAATTTCAGAACCAGCTCTGAGTCTTGGAATAACGAGGCTCGACTTAGTTATGGATCCTTGGTGAAGTAAGAGAATCTGGTAAAGGATCCCTACAAATTTCATTCTAGCCAATTCTTGGTTTCTCTCTGATTCTTGTCATAACATATCATCAAATATCAGCTGTGGCAGTTTGACCCATTTATACCTCCATTGCTTTGACAAGACACTAGTCTTTGCAGCATCACGTATTGTCAAACACATTAATATGATCTCTATGACATTATCAGGAAGGTCACTTATCATATCAACAGGTTGGAATTGGGCAATCTTCATTCTGCTATGTAATTGGCGAATAAAATTCTGTAATAACTCACAATTAATAAAAATATCAAATTGCCTTAAACTAACTTGCATGCATGTAGAAGATACATACAAATTCAACATGAAGTTCACACAATTTTGTTCCCTTTATTTTAACTTTTTTACACCAATATTTTAATAGTTATCGAATTGGTCATATCACTAAGAAAGTAGAGATAATATTCACAGTTGATATTTACATTTGCATATGCTTGAAATATACTTTTGAATAGAATTGCAATAACAAAATATTCATTTAGCCCGTACAAACTTATTCACACCAATCTTTAGTTTATCGTTGTCCTAGAAGCTCAAAATCTACCATAAACAATATGGATTGACAGTGTTGTGATGCCAACCTCTTACACTTCAATGGTTTAGTTAGCTGTGATTCATTGAATCCTAATGATGAAACTTTGTATGCTAAGGCATAGTTTGTAGTGTGCTCTAAGAAAATTCATTTTTAGTTCAATGGATAAGTAGTATTTCTCTCAAAGCTTAGTGAGTATTTACTGATTTAATCCAAGAATGGTCTTAGACAAAGGCTTAGGTAGGGACTTAATCAATCATTATTCATGCTGAAGGATTTTTTGATTGGTCAGTCTGTCGAGCTTAAATTGGTTTCTCGTGTTATTCTTAGTGGTGGACAGGGGTGGTCAATTGCTCAAGTGCATTCATCATTCTGAAAACTATCCCTGACTCCATCTGAATACACCTGCATCGCTCAAGTGGATAAACCAACTCTTTTTTAACCCAAATTGAAATTCAATGAACAAAAAGCATAACAACAACGTATACACCATTCTCAAATAAATTCGTTCAATTCTTTTACATCATCAGTATTTTAGAGCTAAACCAACCTCCTAAACCCCCCTCAGCCCTACAATCTGTTGAGAATTAGAAATCATAATTCTATTCTCCCCGAGAGCAACCAATAAACATAAAGAAATAACGATATACAAGCTAAGTGTGAAACTACGTCATCTTCTTGTTGCAATAATTCACTATGATAAAAAGAAAATTATAAAAGAAAATCATAAACATGTCTTCTTTAGCATCTCTTTCGCTCTTTCATTGTAGTAATTAAAAGCATAATGACAGCTCTCTATTTATAAGAAAAATTAGGGCAAAATCAAGATTTACAAGAACTCAAATTCCTAAAACAAAAATTACAAAAAATCACATTCCTAAATTACCCTTAATGAAATTTTCGTCCGAGGGGTGGAGGGGGCTTCTTGGCCCCCTTCCAACCCCTCGGAGACCTCATCCGCGAACTAGCTCCACGAAACAATAATAATTAGGCTCCACAACTAAAGACAATTCTTCATGTGGGCAACCAACACATAAAGAAAACTAAAAATACAAGACATGGAAAAGGGTATTATATAGGCTATGCTATCATCTGTTATTGTAGTAAAATGAAGAAAATCCTTCTTCTATATAGAGCCAATCCACAAAATTTACTTCGCTTTCAATTAAAATAAAATAAAATTCATCTTCTTTCTAACCTCAACCTTTTGACTAGTTTTCCTCACTCCTCCCCCTTCCAACCCCTCGGAGACCTCATCCGCGAACTAGCTCCACGAAACAGTAATAATTAGGCTCCACAACTGAAAACAATTCTTCACGTGGACAACCAACACATAAAGAAAACTAAAAATACAAGACATGGAAAAGGGAATAATATAGGCTATGCTATCATCTGTTTATTGTAGTAAAATGAAGAAAATCCTTCTTCTATATAGAGCCAATCCACAAAATTTACTTTGTTTTCAATTAAAATAAATAAAAATTCTTTTAGAACAGGTAAAAGAAAACATCAATTCATCATATGCAAAAACTAATATCACAAGAAAGTTTCTCGATTAGTACAATTCACCTCAAACTATTCCTTACTTTCGTTAAAACTTCTCTTTACCCTTTAAGTTTTCGTATTCTAATACATAAGAGAAAAGTAGACATGAATTGTACCGTAAAATCAAGTGGGTAGTGCCACCACGGAGGAGAAGCTTTTGGGCTGCATTCTTGCAGGAAAATGAGCAAAGCAGAGTTAACTCATGTGTTACCCAGTTACTCAAAAATCTCTCTCTTTTTTTTTTTTTTTTTTAACAAAACTCATTTCTGATTGTCTCCCCTGTTTGATATATGATATAGATTATAATTTTCATTTTCATTCTTTAATACATTTGTATTCATATGTTTTTTAATAAATTATTACGTTAATAATTTATCCTTCTTTCTCAATTACATATTCATCATCACATCAATACAAAAATAAATTCTTTCCAAAATAATATACATCAAACATGACAAATTCTAATTAAAATTTTACGCGTAAATTCAAAACTTTTCAATACTTTATCACCATCCATTTTTTGACAAAATTTAACAAAATATATTTTTGTCAAAAAATGGACTCAAATATGGGCTTAAAATCGTCAATCCGTAGGGCAAATCCTTCAGACTTTATAAGTTTTAAAATGAACAAGTTGAAAATAAAATAATATAAATCGTAGTGCTTTTCTGGATGCTACTTCGATTTGTAGAATACACTTACTTATCACATCAGCCATGGCCCACCCTTTGAAAGGCCACGGTAAGTAATTAATTGCTTTTGTGTTTTCTTTCCATTTACACCCCCACGTCTACGGCCGGATTTATGGTCTCAAATGAAGAGAAGGGCAAATTTGGCAAAGTGATATCAAAACCAATTAATGGTACACGTATATCATATATGTCACTTTATGTCAGGTGAAATGAATACAAAAAAAGTATAGCAACGATCATTTTTCTTCTAATATCAAAATAATTGTTTTCAGACAATCGATAAGTCTCTAGCATTTCCTTATCTACTAAACAGGATTAATAAATATTTAATTTTAAGATCAACTAGACTTGCAATCTGAGCATGTTTGGCTAAGGTAAATTAGTTTTCTTATGAGTAAATATGTATTTTAAAATATAAACTCTTTCAATGGTAGAAGTTAAAAATAAGTAATTTTTTATTTAAAAGCAAAAAGAAATAAGTTAATAATAATAGGAAAGTAATGATTCAACGTGTAATCCTTGCATGTTTTACTTATGAAAAAAGAAAAAGAAGAATTTGCACCCCCATGTCAATTTTTAGCTTTGTATTTTTAAAGATGTCACATTTTAAAAATCTTTGCAAAAATATCACTTTTAGACATTTTTGTCACTCAAGAAAATTTAAACACCCTATACGTTCTTAATTAAATGAGATTTAATTATATGAAAAAATTGTACAAAAAAGCAAAAAAAAATATCACATCAAATTAACTCAAACATCTCATGAAACCCACCCAACCCACACCCCGCCACCCCCTCTTTCTAAAACTAACCCAAAAAAAGAATTTCAAATTTCAAAGTAATTTTTAAAAAATGGGGATTTTTAATAGATAATCACTATATTTGAAAATACACTAAAATTTGTCAATTTTACTAATGGTGCTAAAAATGTCACTTTTGGTGTGAAATGTCCAAATTACCCTTAGCTATACCTTTTTGGAAGCATTTAATGTTTGATTTGAATGTTCATTAATGCTATGATGTGATGATTTAATTTGTGTACTATAAATATTGGATATATGTATATTATATTGAGAATATGAATTTTTGAATAATTTTTTTTTTTTTTGAAAAGTGAGCACAAACCGATTTCTTCTACCATTAACAAACCCTATCTTTGTTACCATCTTCTACATTTCTTCATCAAGAATCAATTACTATTAAATTTATCTTCCATTTTGAAAGGTTAGCATGTTAGAAATTGTTTATATTTTTATCCTATAACTTACTACTTTTGAAATGTTAAATACAATATGGTCATATTTATTTGAAAATTTTGAAATTATTATTCATTGATTTGTTCAAATTTCAAATCTTTTGAAATAAAGATATCAATATCTTCTACAAAATGTTGTGGAGGATTCCATATTTAATAAATCATTGAATTATTTATTTGAGAATATATTGTCATGCTATAGTTGAAAATTGATGATCACCATTAATATTTTGAATGATTTCTTCAAATCAAACCCAAAAATTATTTTGAAGGATTGCATTTTTAATGATTCATCGCGTAAATTATTTGGAAATAAAATTTTGTTATTTGGTAGTATAATATTGATGACCATATTTAATGTTATGAATAATTTGTTTCAATTATACACACATAAAATACTTCCCGTCAATTTCGACAATTCAACTGTTGAATTCGACATTTTGAAACTGATGATAGACATTTCAACTGTCCATTTCACCCATTTGCTATTTATGGATTTAAATATTCAAATGTGTCACTTTTATACTATTAAATATCGACATATTGATTGTGTAGAATTTTTACCATTGCAATATCAACTTTTTAGGCACGACTAAACATTTAAGATTTATTGTGTCACATAGGAGAATGTTTGTTCATGTAAATAACGAATGAAAGTGGAGTGTGGACAAAACAATTTCAAACGTAGTCTCGATAAGTATCGCCCTAGTCGGACTTATATTACGATTTAAGGACAAACTTAGTATTCTTGATCCCCATACTCAAATTGAATTGAAGTTCAAAGTCCCGAACATGAATTATCTTTGGTCGAAATACGCGAAGATGAATACTTAAATTGATACATATCAGTTCATAAGAAAATTGTTATATGCGTTACTATTTTGAAAATCGAGCATCCAATTGTTGACATGGGGAAAGATACATATTTCGACAATCCTTCGTTTATCATGATGAAAGTTCACCGAAATGTACAACATGATGAGGTCAATCAAATACAAAGTATCTCAAACGATAATGCACTCGAAACATTAATTTATGATATTGGGCTGCACCATTAGATGAGAACTTGGATAACCCGTTACATGGTACAAAGTTTGCTAATATTATTGACGGTGAAGAACAAATGTCATCACATTCCAAGAGTTCAGATAGATATGAATGGATTAAAATTGTGAATACGCCTGATCTTACTAAAAGGTGAATATTCTTGAGCAAGAAAGAGTGAAAATGAGTACTTTTTATCATTATCGTTTGCAGACATTAGTAGTGTTTAAATTCACAAGTAAAATACTTACATAGAGGAAATATTTCATAACATCCCGACAATTAAACTGTTGGTCCGACAGAAGGTTCCTGTCATTCTCGATAGTTGGTTGCAAAGTAGAAAATTTGACTACAAATAAGAAGCATAACAGATATATTGTTGCACAATATTTGGTACAGACGTTACCATATTTATCTGTGACAAAACTAAAATACATAATTATAGCCGATGAAGTAAGAATTTATTGCCAATCGTCATCGAATTTGAACGTTCCCCCACTATCTTCATCAGAATCGTCCGAGCTTATGACAATAAGCTCGAGAGGTAGAACGTTTGCCAAAAACTCATCGTTGTCGGATTCATCTTAATATGGAACCATGAACTCGAACACATCATCGAGTACATTGTTCGGTGATTGCGATTGTTCACTCGAAATTTCGTCCAGCTTGGCAAAATGAATAGGAGAAATGGCTTTCCCACCATTTAGAAGGTGACTTCCTCATCATTCGATTCGATTATGATGGGAAAAAATGGGGAGTAATCGGATATTAGCGAAGATTCATTCAAGTTGAATGGCTCGTTGCTTTCCATGGACGAACCCATTATCTCGATATGGTTGTATTGAGTATAAGTAATTGTATATGTTTCCTACACATATAAAAAGAGCCACTTTTATTATTACTGTAGAAACTACCAAAGGGGCACTTTTATTATTACTGTTCACACTTTCACCCAATACGCCATGCCTCCTCCATTTCCCCACACAAACCCTGTTCACACTTTCACCCAATACGCCATGCCTCCTCCATTTCCCCACACAAACCCATCATTTCTTCTTCTCTCACACGCTATTTTTCAGCTTTCCCTTTCCTTTTCTCTTTCTCATTTTCCTTTCCTCTCCCCCTTATGAAATTGACGATTTACGACTAATAATCTGGTTGCTGCCGTGTTGGATGCCAATCGTTGGCCTATCTTCTTCTCTAGTATATAGAACTTCTTCTCAAGAAATTGAACACATGTCAACGGAAGGCAGCCATTATAATTTGTCTACTGGGATCCTTCATTCTCTCGGTGCGAGAAGCAATCGTAGAGTCAAGCTCCGAAGGTTCATCGTTTCTCCTTATGATTGCCACTACAGGTTCTTCTTCTGATCATTTCTCTATATATATTGATATATGTGCATGTATTTGCATGTTCTTCTTCTGATCATTTCCCAACATATGCCCATTGAACATGCTTATAATTTGTTGTTAAGTAGTGTAAAGATTATTTTTGTGAACCGTAATGATGAGATTGTGGAATTTTTTGCATAATGTGTGGCATTTATTTTATCTAATACTTACAAAATTGTTTACTTTAATGTTGTCAAATCTTTAGATTAGCGCTGACTTCTAAATTGTTCATTTGTTTAATGTTTTAGTTTAATGTTGGAACTTGGAAATTCAGTTAGAAATTCTAGATCTGTTTGTGCTTTGAAAATGCTACAAAATTTGTGCTTCTTGTTTTTAATGGGCAATAAAACTATTGGGGTTCTACTTCTCGATCTTATATGGAGCTATCCTGGCTTCAAATGATGATGATTAGATGGGAAATTATTGATTTTTGTGATATTATGGAATTTACAGAGTGTGTTGCATTTGTAAATTTTAATGTTTATGCAATGTTGGAATTCAAAACTTCCTTCAACTAGGAATCTTACACCAGTTTTTGCAGTGAAAACGCTACAAATTTTGTGCTGCTGCTATTTAATGGACAGCAACTATTGGGACACATAATATTCAGTCTCATAACCGAGCTACCAGGATTTCGAATAAGAATGATCAAATGGAAAAGGAAAGCAAAAGTTATAAAAAGACGATGATCAATTCGGTCGATTCAGTTATGCGTTTAATTCAGCTAAACAAAGTGAGGGTTCAGAATTTTAGCTGCTTGAATCTTTTTCTTGTGGTCTAAATTAGGTAAAGCCGTTGTCTATTTCAAAGTTTATAGTCCATGTAATGCGTACTGGGAATGATGTTATAAGTTCACTGTTCTAATGGATTTTGTTTGTTGCTACTTTCATCTGGTAGCCTTGCCTTGAAATTCATTTTATTGTTTTGGATGTTTGAATACAGTGAACTTTATTTCTTATTTACATTGAAGTTTAGTATCTTCATTTTTTGGATTAGTTTATTTGACAGTGAATTGTTTTAGCTGCTATTTGATGAGGGTTTGTTTCTTCACTTTGTGTGGTTATGATTGTATTTGTGCTTTTGGGTGCAATGACTATTCTGACCTGGTGCTTTTCGCTACTGTTTTGAGGAATTGGTCATACCCAGCCTCGATGCCTATATAAGGAAGAAAGAAAACGCAACTCTGCTGCTTCTCTTCCCGATGAAGATATAGAGTTTTTCAATTTCACATTTTAGAGCGAATTTGTTGAATAATTGAATAATTTTAATTCCAGGTCATTTTATGTAAAAATGTGTTTTTTTTGTGTTATAATAGTTGGTTTTATGACTTTTATCTCTTGATGATAATTGGGCTAAGAACTTAGTTCATGTAAACATTGCAGGGGGAGACCCAATCAAGAAATTAACATGGAACTTTCTAACTCAAGTATAAGAATAATGATTTAAAACAAAAATGTCCTTCAGTGGATAGAAGTTAGGGGTAAATCCTGTTTTCTTCTCAAACATTTATAATTAAGCCCTCAAAGAAGATTCAGAGGGCATCTTTTTGAAATTAGCTTGATCATTTGAGATGATTAGATTTGGATTGTTGTAACTGAAATGTTTAGTCTATAGGTTCCACGTCCCGTCTTTCGCATCTCACACCCCATCAAAATAAAATGCAAAAAATTCTTGGAGCTGGTTATACTTAACCTCCTGTGGTGAGAATAATGATGAATCTATCTACACACTTTATGTTATTGATGCTAGAAAACAAGAAAAATTAGAAGCAAGTGAGGGAACAATCATTGATAGTTGTTACTGTGAGTGTGAGCTGCGTCACCTAGGAGAAAAAGTTGAAGAGATGTAGAAATTTCACCTATAATTCTTCAAAGTCAGTTGCAAGGCTGTATGCACCTATTATGGGCACTTCATTTGGTTGATACTTACTATGTCTTGATCACGTCTTCGTTCTTGGGTTAAAAGAAAGCTGATACAATTATACAAATAAAAACTACAAAACAAACAAACTCTTTGACACAAAGTATGGAGACTATAATTAGTGTAAATTCTCTGTTGCAAAAGCATATTAAATTTTCCACTGAGTTGTTATCTAATAGGATAGGATTACTTATCGCAAAAATGTTATCTATTAATTGCAACATTATGCCTGATACATTTTGTTTTTCCATTATTCTCTCCTCCATGAAATGCCCAAGGAAATTATGGTTTGATATTCCACGAAGTATTTCTGTTTAGCCTGCAGGGCTGTTGTTGGCTTCATGAGATATCTTATGCACTTCTTTATGGCCCTGTTTGATTCCCATTTTAATTCTCATTCTCATTCTTCTACTCATTTTCAACCCCATATTTTTCAATAAAATAATATTTTTTATCACATCAATAACTTTTCCTTCTTTTTCAATCACACATTTCTCATCATATCACTATTTCAAAATTCATTTTTCCCAAATAATGCCTATCAAACACACTCTATATTTCTCTAATATATTTTTCTACTCACACAATCAATGACCTGTCCGGTAATGTTTATTGCAGATAGATGAAAATGTTTAGAGAGAAATTATAAATCATCGTACTTTGAGATACATAATATTTTTAGATTTAAAAAGGTTTGCTGCTGATTATCCTTTTTTCTGCATTTATATGATTCCGTGATGTTGTATTTTCTTATTAGTCACAATCTTAATAGCCAATCTCATTTGGCCATTGTCATTGAGTATACATCTGGAGAAGAGCTTTTTCAGTGAATATGCAATGATGGACGCTTCAATGAGGATGAGGTTCTTTTAATTAAATTGCTATTATTCAGTTGTTTTATGCAAGCACATTGTGACTGATAATATTTACTGTCGTTTCTGTGCAGGTTCGCTTCTTTTTTCAGCAACTTATATTTGGAGTCAGCTACTGTCATTCTATGGTATTCTAATGTTTTAGTTAAAATTCATTTGTTATTTTTATTATTATTTCTGCTCGTTCTAATTGGTCATCCTTATGTTTCTTAATGAAGAAAGTATGTCATAGGGACTTGAAGCTGGAAAACACACTGTTGGATGGAAACCTTGCTCCAAGGCTCAAAATTTGTGATTTTAGGTATTCTAAGGTAATGCTATCCTTTGAATTATTTTAATTGTTCATTCAAGACTTTAGGGCTTAGCCACATATCTGAGCAAGTTCCATACAGGTGAAACCAAGTTGAGAAACGCTAGGCAAACAAAACAATAAAATTAAGGAAACCATTTATGTTATTTATTTTTAATTAGACTTCTTGGGATGATTTTAGATTGAACACCAGACACGAAAAAAGTGTATATTCATTCTTAATATAAATATATTTTCCATTGGATGTATGAGCTGCCAGTTCTTAATTGTTTGAGCTTAGCTATTCATTGTGATGTTTGTTTTTTCGCAGACTTATCCCAATCCATTACGATCCAATAGTGTATATTCCGTTGTTAAGTGAGTTACTTTTTCTCATACATCAAACTGATAATATGGATCACTTGTTTAGTTAGCTCTGTTGTTATTTTCAGAACCTTGGTGATTACAAACTACTTATTATGTTCACTACGATTTCAGGCAGTATTTTGTTCACGTGGATGATTCTGTCCCTCAAAAGGTGAGCTATATTTTTCAACTTTTCTTTAGCCAGTGTTACTCGTGAAAAGGTCTCATTTATCTTTTTTTTTTTCCCTTGTTTGGGGAGAAGGGGCTTCACGGGACTGTACTTGCCTCACCACACTCTTCTTTCTTGATGATGCATGTTTATGTGGATGTAATCATGAATATGTGTTGATAAAAATCAGTGTATGAGCTATCCATGGTCTGAAATGGGCTAATGCAATGATAAGTCTACTGTCGAAGAAAGCAAAGATGACTCTAATACATTAATTTTGAAAAGAAAAAAAATGTTGAATTTTTTACTGGGCTGTCGCATTTGTAGAATGGATGCTGCGCGCAATGCATGTTTATTAGATATTGCAGGATGAATATGTTTTTCTTCATGTATATGAGACTAATTGATATTGCTTATCTATTAGTGTGAGGCTGTTGACTACTGTATGCAACTGTGCTCAATGTTTGATGAGGCTAGCCTATGAGTTAGTGTCTGGAGTACTCTACATTCTTTTAAGAATTTACGAATTCATATCTCATGCCACCATATATTTCAATTTGGATTCAGAAAAATTAGTAATAGTAATTCTACGCACCTTGTAAGGATTACAACCATTTTCAAAGGTGATTAATTCAGTTTGTTGGTCTTTTTGCGGATTGTTGTTCACAAGGACACTCCAAGAGGGGTACATTTTCGACGAGCAGGACCACGTCAAAAGGTATTTCCTCTTCTTCATAAGTCCAGGATATTCACCAGTATGCAATTTCATCGAACTGTTTCTGTAATGCACAGGTTTATTTTGCTTCAGATGAAGTGCAAGCTTGTATTGTAACATGTGGCAGTTTGTGTCCTGGGATAAATACAGTGATCAGGGAGATTGTACACAGCCTTGATTATATGTATGGTGTTAACGAAGTCCTCGGAATTAATGTAAGTTGGAGGTGCATTCACTTCGAAATTGATTAGTATTAGTATTATCATTTGAATTTATGTTGGCGCTTGGTACCAAAGACTAAGATTAAAACATTTGGTCTACTGTTACTCATGTCTTTCATCCTGCTTCCTAGAAGAATACATGAGCAAATATCTAATCCATGTTATAATATTAACTCATCATTCTGATTTTTTTGAAGTTCTTACTTCACTTCTATAGTAGCCGTATCTTTCTTTGTGTTTGATGAATATGCTTAAAGTTTTGTTCTCTAAGCAGAGTCTCAGAACACTTGATATCTGTTACCATCTTCAGTGCAATTGAAGTGACAAAGACAGTTTCTATTATTGTTTACATTCAATGAGTAATAGGTTTGACTTGTAGATTGCAATGCCCTCTGTCTGCACTCTCCCTAATACTTTTAAATAGAGTTAAGGTAACTAGAGCCATTAGCGTATTCCTAAAATTCTTCTTCTTACTACACACACAAGCAGAATCAATAAGTAGGTTATTTTATTGCATTTTCCTGGTGACTCACATTATGTTTTAAATATCAGTGTTTGGATTTTAGATTTTGCTCATAAATCACAATATCTCCAGAGATGGCTTAATGGATCAAATAAGCTGGATTCAGTGTCCATAGGTAGTGTTGTATGATGATCACAAGTGTGTTGTGCAAAACGTTGGCTTCTTAGCAAAGTGAGTTTCATTCTATAGTGCAAAAAAATTACGAATATAATTATTAGCTAAATGAGCAAATAAAATGAAATATATATATATTTTTAATACATATCCTACACATATATAATATATATCCTACACATATAAAGAAACTACCAAATAAAAGAGGCATGAATTTCTCTGTAAACCCTTCTCAATTCAAAATCAGTAGCAGCACCTAAGTTGTGCAATGGATGCATCGAGGGTTACCCAACTGAAACAATTCGTCGACCAGTGGAAGGCCGACCTATCTCTCCTCTTCGATCCCTCCCTCTCCTTCTTCCGTGAATACATCGAAAGGTATCTGTATTTGTATATATTTTTGTGTTCAGATAAGAAAATCATTGTTTTATTTTTTGTAAGTTGCAATGATGTATGTAGGGTTGAATTTGCGGGGTTTTCTTTTCTGGGCTTCTTATAATTTTTTATTTTTTATTTTCTATTTTTCAGTCTTGGAGGGAAGATTCCTACTTCTGCGAGCGAGGCCGGGAGTTACAAAGAGGTAATTTTATTTCTTTATAGAATTTAGTTTTAGTCTTTTCTATTTGTTCTCTTGTGTTCGATCTAAGAATAAGAAAAAAAATCAGCTTCATTGACTTCGTAATGCGCAGGGCCAAAGACTCCAAAAAGAGAAAATATGAAACTGTTTTTCTCTATTAATCATGAAATTGAGTTTTAAAGCTGTGATCGTTTCAATGATGTTGTTTTTTGAAGGTGGTAACGGATTAAATAGGTTTTTTTTTTAATATTTATTTTTCGTATGCTCGATTGTATTGACAAAAATAATCCCTATGAACTCATAGAAGATCCGTGAGGTGTAATCGTTTGCTTGGATATCTTTGTCATCTTCTTTATTTCATTATCAAGACGCAACCGACTTGTCTTACTATTTTCTAAATTGATCTCAAAATGTATGAACTGAAAACACTAGGTACAAATTTAGCTTTTCCAACAACATCCTCATCAACAATTGAAATCCAATTGGTTATGTCATTCAATACCAAAATCATGCTAGCAGCATAACAAAATTTATGGTTCTTAAGTTAAATAGGTTTTAGGATTGTTGAGCTGTAAGTAAGCTAATTTTCAAGAGGTTGGTTCAGTGGACTCGACTTTACTTTTATAATTGAGATGTTGCACCAAAAACCACTTCCTTTTATGTTAATTTTAGTCAATAATCCAGTGATATGTTTAGGGCTAGAGTCAATGATACTGTACAAGATAACTTACAAATTTATATTGTCTCTCTTCCTTTAACGACAGCATAATGCAAGTTCAAGGAGATTGATCCTGAATGTTTTTAGTTCTCTAGCTCCTTCAATTTAGAATAATTAGGTACATAAAATTTTTAATAATCTGAAAAGTATAAAAGCATTGAACAGAAAATCAAAATTATGTCAATAAATTAAAACTGAAAATAGACAGTTAATATTTTATTTAGAATGGACTGGAGTTGCTGTTAACGAAACTTTTAGAGAGCATAGTAATCTTATACACATCTGGATGATGGCTTGTGTGTTGTGGCTTTACCCTTCAGTATTGTTAGGTAGGTGACAACCTCAAAGAAATGGTGGTTGTGGCCATCCATACTGGCAAAATTTATTCTATTGTGTATGCAGTTGATAACACATCTGCTGAAAGCCCATTTGAAGCAGAAGATACCAATTTTCAGTCATATGCTGATTATTTCCACAAAAAGTAGGTTTTTACGTTATAAATATTTTTGTTTGCAAAATTTGCATTAATGATTTTGCTCCTGAATAGCTTCTGAAGCAAAGCCAGAACTCACACAATCTTCTTGTTGATTTCAGTAAGGAAGATTTGTTGGGTTGTGACAGCATTTTTAATGTCTTATCCATGTTGCCTCATGGTCATTCTATTATGCTCAAATTTGCATCATTCTAAGTGCAAAGTTTGTTTCGAAAACATGTAAGAAAATACTTTTTATTTTGACAAGAAACATAATATTAATAATCATAAAATCACCCCTCACAACCTACTTCCTATATCATTTTCTAATTTTTTTTTACTTTCAATACTAAACAAACATTTTTGTCTGCCATTAAAAAGTTTCCATTCTGCGTTGAAAATAGAAATCCAACTTTGACTATACTCATTCTAAATTTTCATCATTTTCATCCACTACCATGGTTAATCTCTCTCTCTCTCTCTCTCTTCAATCATTTTCACACGAAATCTCTATCTACCATCAACGTTTTGGATTAGCCAAAGGAAACACACTATCTTCTCTCAACTACAAAAAAAAATCCTATCTTGCTCTTTCTCAAAACTCTCCTCTCTCAACCATCGAAGAAACTCTGCCTCTCGTTCTTTCGCTATCGATCTTCGGAAGTTTCGGCAATCTTCCTCCAAGGTTATCTCCAATGTTTCTCCGAGCTTTGAATTGAAATTATTTCGTCAATTCCATCCAAAATGTTGTTCATTTCACATGAGTTCTTCTTCTCTCCACCTTTTCCTCGTATTTATCATCTTCCTTATCTATTCCCTCATGTGATTTTTACTCAGGTATTTGTTTTTTTTTTTTTATCTTTTCTATGTGTTCATATTTTGATTTAGATTGTGGAATATCTTGTGTTTACGTATAAAATAATTAGGTTTCTGGAAGGAATGAGTCGAATGCTGGAATCAAGGATCTAGGTAGACGAAGTAAAGATATCATATTCTTTGTATATTTCAAATTTTTCAAACTAGCTATTTCGGAGTAAAAATAAACTAGAACCATTACTGAAGAATATTGAAGATTGATGCCTTGATGGCTAATTAATATCTATGGATTTACTGTTAAAGTTTAATGACGTGTCTTTTTTTCTCTAAAGAATTTGTTGAATAGATTTTTGTAGACAAATTAAAAACAGGTATTGCAATAGATGAGATTGACATCGAGTTGAACTCTGGTTTTGGAGTATTTGATGGTTTCTTTACAAGTTTTTCCATGATTCTTATGACTGAAGCTAGTGAATGCATTTTTTTAGTATAGTATCCTGCGAAATTTTTCAAGTTGAGCACTGATCATAGTATGATGAGATATCACAGCCTTGGGTATTTAACTGTTTTGGCCCAACTTTAAATTATAGAGTACATACTTTGGCTTATAAAATCAATTTACTTTTAGGAAAAGAATAAAGTTTGTTGGGAGCTTTCATCAGTTATTCCTTGAATATTTGTGATGGTGGTTTTGCTTTTAGATTGAAGATGAGACTTTTATAATAGTTGCTCTCATGGCAATGCATCACCCCCGAGTCAATTGTTCTATTTGGTAGATTAAATGTGTTGTTTGCTATGACAGTAAGTTAATTTTTTTTTTCCTGAAATAAAGATTTTTCTTCATTCTAAGCTCCATTTCGCATATAATCCACTTGTTTAGTGAATGCTCTAATTTGCAGGACTTGGCAACTATGGTTCCAAATCTTGATGCAGCTGGTCTTAACCTCCTTGGAGTAAGTTCTTTTCCTATAAAAAAAATAGGGTAAAATATAACGCACACATTTTGAAAACCTGGATTTTTGTAGAAAGCCTTCTTTTCAAATTTTATGGTTTCTTAGAGCATATTGTAGATTCTATAAGCATCTATACTTTGCTTCAATGATATTGTTTGATTTCCCTTGAGCTTTCTTATTACACCTTCTGTTGCAATTTTCGAACTATAGAAGCTCTAGATTTGGTTCTTTGGAAGAAACCATCGAACAGGTTTACTCTTCTGCACATTGGTCTACAATATGGATATTGAGCGTTTGAATTAGTCTATTTTAACATTTTGTGTCATTTAACTGTACTTATGAAGTCGTTGGAAGGTTATTCTTTTTCCCAAACTTGGGCCAAATGGGGGAACTTTAGTGATGGATGGGTTAGAATATTGGAAAAGTTCCTATAAAATTCTTCGTCGAACCTAGATCAAAAGTATGATGTAATATTGCTAACCAAACATACAATTCCTTTGTTCAAAGCAATGAAAATACCTTCTATATATGTTTTTTACTACTGTCCTACTCAGATGATTGTTAATCCTTTGTTAAGGTACACATGCTATTATAGAATCACAAGCTATTTATATCTTTCTAAAAGTTGTTTATCTTATTTTGTGTAAAATAATGAAGAATTACCCACACTAATCCATAGCCAACTACACTAGAGCACGTGCCTTGCACGTGCCTTCCACTAGTAATCTATAAAGTGTCACAAAACTATAGGAGAGTTTAAGTGTAAATGAGAAGAAATTCATGTCATGCTATTTATAATCAAATTCTTGGAGGGAAGCAACTATGGTCATATAGTACACATCCACCAAATCACAACTTAAGTTATTGCTTGAGTGACAATTGGTGTAATGGTTTAAGGTCTATGTATACCTTCATCCCCTAAACTTTGTCCATAATTTATGAGAAATGTGAATATTAAATCATTAGTACCATTTTATCATAAAGTTTTATTTTTTAGTTGTTGTAATTAGCGATTATGAGTACTTTTTGATCTTAAATATAGCACTTACCTGAAGAACATATCATTTACTATTAGGGAACATTCAAGATGAAAGAACGTGATTTAAGTAGTTTTATTAATATTATTTCTTTGACTTATGATATGTGTACTAGATGTGGAAATAAATGTTACATATGTTAGAACAAGAAGATCAATCATCTTGAGGTATTTTGATATTTAAACTTCTCATAATTTGGATTCAATGAAACAGTCTAATTTTGTCATGTGCTAATCAAACAAACCAACAAATATGTCAAAGACAAAGATAAATCAATCCTCTAAAACAAATAAAATTACTTGATTGATCTCCTCGACAAAATCATACCAAATGGGGTAGAAACATAGTTTCTTTTGCTTATTCGTAAGTGCCAATTAATTAGAAAATCACATTAATAATCTTTGCTCTTGTCCTAGCTCGTCCCTAGGTTCGTATCTATATAAGTAAAAAATATATTTTAAAACTATAAATAAATAATTTTTTATTGACGAGTTTTATAAATAAATTATGTTATTTATTTGAACAATAAAACGAGAATTACTTTAGATCAAGTAAATGATTTTAGGACATGTTTAAAAATAAAAAAATGACTTCAAAATAATTATACATGTGGATATCACACTTATTTTTTGCTTAGTTAACAAGCATTTGTAGATTATTATATTCAATTCTCTATTTTTTTTAGAGTGAATTATTCAATTCTATTTTCTGTTGATTTGTGCAATATTTTAGTGTTTTCAGGCAACATTTGAATTTAGACAATTTTATGATATATTATGAAAGGAGGCGAAAAGAGGACTAGCTAAACTTTATTTGGTTTGGACGGGATGATGAAACTTAGCTTTTGATGATTTAACTGTCACATTTTGATAATGAAATTGAATATAAATTGAGTTTTATTTTGTTGATTACTATTGTGTTAAGGGGCGAAGGGAGGGGCAGCCTTGTAATTGCATTTCTTTGGGTTGTAATGCAATTTAACATGTTGAAACTTTCCTAATGATGTAGTCGTTTCACACTTTAAAGTAGGTTTAATTTTTCTCAAAAGAGAGCTCATCAAGTAAATTTGAGAAATCGATTGTCAGCATATGTGAAATTTGTCAAACTATGATAAGTTAGTATTAAAAAAATGTTTGAATCGATAGATTATGAGGATTGCCAATCTAATTGTGAAGTCTCGACACACTTATTCCTATCTCTAACATCCTTGTGCAAAAATGCAAGTGTAAAATTATAAAGTAAAATTAACTTTTGTATTTTACAAAAATTATAAATAAACTAAGTTATTAATTTTAACAATAAATAAGCACATGTAAAAGAAAAACAAATATAATGTTACGTATTTGAAAATATTTTTTTAATCGAAAGTTTAATCCACAACAAAATCATAGAAACACTGCGTATAAATGATCAATTAACACGCTCCATATATGGTGATTTTCAATGTGTATATCGTGAGTACATCTAGACATAAGATACCTTCATATTTATCATCATTTTAACGTATAAATTAAGCTCCGATATGGTGTAGCTAAAAAGTGATAAAAAAATTTAGTTAAAAAGTCAACGATTAATTTTAATCACACAATTTATAGGATCTACAATTTTTATCAATTTTTCTATCACACATTTATCAACTTTATCAAAATCTACTAAAAAATTAATTTTTAACTAAATCAAATGGGGGCCAATTCGTATGTAGTAATGTGCAATCCAACGCGAACACTAGAAGTCAATATATGAATTTTCAAAGCTATTACACCTTTGATTTTACCCAATACAAGGAATCTACTAAAAATTTTAAGCTAAACCAAACAGGAGCTAATTCGTATGTAATGCAATCCAACGCAATAACTAGAAGTCACTATATGAAATATATAAGGACTATACACCTTTGATTTCACCCAATACCAGAAGTAAGCATTCGTCCATGGCTAATAACAATTAAGCCGTTGTTTGAGCTACATTTTGGGAGAAAAATCTATTTTGGAGTAGTTTTTTTTTAGAAAATGTGTGGTTAAAAAATAAAAATAAAAATATTTTCGATTTACTTGTAAAATTATATTATTGAATAATGTGTGATTGAAAATAAATTTTGAAAAAAAAGAGTTTTTGATAAAATGGGGCTCAAACAAGTGTTAAGTGCTTTCACCATTGCATTGTGTCTACTTGCTTTTATATTAATCTATCCAACAAAGTAAGGCATTAGCTCAAGAAGACTTTTCTTAAGACAGTTTGAAATCTGAGATATAGCTAGCATAATATTATACGCCATTCTGATAAAATAAAGAAAAAAAAAAGAATTTTCTAGTCTCAAGAAGCCCATATCACAAGATTTCAAGTACTCCTCACCTCTTTGAGCTAGGAAGCGAACCAGCATTAAGCTCAACTACCAAAGTTCATTTTCATCCAAAGCTTTAAAAATGACCTTTGCCTTTGGTGAAGCACGCTCAAATTTGTTCGTCTTTATCAAAATCCCAAATCCTTTGTCAGCAAGTTTCTCTAATGGCCATTTCAGCCTGATCACCATCCTATCAAGCTTCGGCGATTTCTCTAATAAAAGCTTGATGAATGTCATCTCAGGGACTGTTGAAGAAATATATTCCAGCTTCACTTTTTGAAGTCGATTGAAGTATATATCCGAGTAGTCTTGCAGCTTCAAAAATTCTAGAGCAGGACGTGCTTCAGCAAGTGTGAGGTGCCTATGCAAAATCTACACAATATGACAAAAAGTCACTTATCTTAAACTTTTAGGTTAAATTAGAAAATAGAATATTGTGAACTGTATTAAATTAGAAAATAGAATATTGTGAACTGTATAGTCGTGTCCATTACTTGCCTGAAGTTTCAGTTTCTCAAGATTCGGGGAGCTTCTGAACAAGCAAAGAACATAAGAGAGATCCTCCACTGAGTCTAAACATAGATAAATCAAATTCAGAATTTTAAGCTGGACTAAAGTAGCTGGAAGCCTTGTTTGGACTTGACCTGCAGCCAAAATCTTGAAAGCGGATGGCAAAAGCATGATCAAATATAGTTAACTTGATGGTTTCAAGGAAATTATATTTATAATCAACCATACCTTCATCATCTGATAGTCTATGCACAGTTGCTGAAGTGCGGGCAGGGAATCAAAAAACTCAATGAAGTTATATTTTCTATGAATGATAGAATTGTAACATAGAGTAGTTAAGGAAGCAACTGAAACTATTGCAAGAAGTGGGGATTTCTTAAAATAAACATATGCACGGAAACATTTCAATTTAACGAGTTTTAGCTTAGGAGCATCAATTGTTAAGTGGTGAAATCCAGCTGGGACATGCAACGCCAGTTGCTCCAGTTCAGGTGAGCTAGATATCAAACTTCCTAATACTTCAGTATCAATGACGACATCAAGCAATTCCAGTGTAATCAGCCTATTAAAACCTTTGAAGCTTGGTGGAGGACTGATCGAACAAGAAGAAAGTTTCAAATGTTTCAATAGTGAACACATAAATAGTGAAGAAGGCAATTTGTACAGTTCACCCCCCTTCATTTTCAAAGTGAATTCTTCAACACCTTTCTTCCATGAGATATATATCAAGTGGTCAATTTCAGAACCACCTCCGAGTTTTGGAATAATGAGGCTCGACTTAGTTATGGATCCTTGGTGAAGTAAAAGAATCGGGTAAAGGATCCCAACAAACTTCATTCTAGCCAATTCTTGGTTTCTCTCTGATTCTTGCCATAACGTATCATCAAATATCAGTTGTGGCAGTTTGACCCATTTATATCATCGTATAGCGATGTCGTTTACCCAATCTCTAGTAGAATCACTTCCCATTTCTTCATGATTCTTTCACTTGGCCTCTAAATGTTGATGACGAACGTAGGTTTTACTTCGATTACCAACCTTATAATATCTAAAAACAAAGAGAAAAAAATTGAAAAAAAATAATTCATTGGCTAGTGAACAACCTTAGATATTATGAATTTCTACAGCACTGCTTTCACTAACGTGATGTAGAGATTTTTTTAGATTTTAATAAATATTTATTAATAAAATAGGAGTTGATTATAAAATGTTGGTAGATGTTTTGGAATTTTGGAGCTAAGACTTAGTAAGACACTTCGAACATAATTGTAAACTACTATTCATTTGACTAAAATGTATAATTACCAATCATGATATCTTCGCTAGCGAAATTTGATACTGTGTTGAATTGAAGAAAAGAGTTTGATATCTTTTCGCATATACGTCCAGTAATTTTTTCTACCTCTGTTGCGATTGTGAAAGACAATTCGATTTCATTGTTCACATTTCGATTCTTTCCATTGACAGGTCTTATGTTTCTATTTCGTATAATGTAAGATTTTTCCTTTTCAATTACAACATCAAAATTTTCAAATGCATCGTTGAATAACATGACTTGAATTTTATATCCTTGTAAAGAAGTCAAATATTATGTTACTTCTAATATATAAGGTAATTACAAAGTCATTGTAATAGACGTATTACCTCTTTGTCAATTGGGATGAGCCTCAAAATATCAAATTTTCTAGCATTGTTAAAATAAGATTCAACTAAACCATTTCGAACTAATGTCACTTTTATGGACTATTCATTTTCCTACGTCGATAAGTCTTTTATAGCCTTTGATTCCAAGTTGTGGGAGCAACACCAATTTGGCTAAAACTTATCTGTTGATGTGTTAGAAAGAAAAGCAAAATATTTGATGATTGAAATAAAATAACAACCAATTTGTGAAAATAATTTAAATAGTTGAGGAAATCAATTAGAATAGTCCTTTCATTTACCATTTTGATCTAAATGTGAAAGAAATGCAAGCTCCTGAAAATAAATATGTGTGTGTGTGTGTCACACATACAGAGACACGTTTATTTTATATTAGAATTACAATTAAATGCATAAATAAAGATGAAAGGCAAATTCGATAAATGAATTAACGTAAATGTTAATTAATTTAGAACTAATACCAGGGAATATATATACATGACAATGAATGTTAAATTATTTATATTAAATGAATATGATTTAATTTTCAATTAAGTGAAATTGGATGCTAATTAGCATACATGGAAGTGAATAATGAAATAACAGAAAACACATACATGAACAAAGATTTGTAGTATTTATTACAATCTGTTACCGGGTTTCATGTGGTGAAAGCACACAAGTGAAATGAATATGTCTAATGTACATTAATGATGATTAACTAGTTAGCAAAATAATTCATGATAATATTGTTCAAATGGTTAAATAAATTAAATACATATTGAAAGACGAAGAATAAGGTATTATTGAAATAATTGAAATGCAGTAGGACTATAATCGTCTAAAAAATGATTCTCACTTGATGTGATATTTATCTCCCGTTTGATCCACATTCTAATTTTCATTTTCATTCTTCTACTCATTTTCAGCCACACATTTTTCAATAAAATAATATTTTTCATCACACCAATAATTTTTTATTCTTTTTCAACCACATATTCACAATCACATCACCCAAAAAAATGTATTATTTTGATTTTAATGTACATCAAACAGGGGCTAATATATTATAAATTATAGGCCCCTCTACATTTTCAATTTTGAATCACTTCATATTCTTTAGGTCAATGTTGAGCAAACATTAAAACCCTACTAGGTTTCGGACACCACCATTCCATTCTCATGCAATCTCGTTTCTTGAAATTGGGCAAGATTGATGCCTCTATTTATTGCGCCGTTATAATAACTTCCTCTTTTATCCCATCATTACAAATGTTACATTCACTTTCACATGTTAGGATATGAATGTATTAATTTGATGTGGCATTAAGACTATCAATAGCGTGTAGAATTTTAAGTAGAAAACTTGAGTTCACTCAATATGCCAATATTAAACTGAAGTCCCATATAGACATTTTTAGCCCCTGTATGGTGCCCATTCTTTCAAGAAAAAAGAGTTTTGAATAGTATTTTTAGAAGAATGTTTAGTTAAAAAGTAAAAAAAAAAATTGAGTTTACGTGTAAAATATTTTATTGTGTGAATGCGTGGTTAAAAATGATCCAGTAGCAAAAACAATTTTAAAACAATGGCCACCAAATAGGGGTTGAATTTAACAAGAAACTTATTCCTCCAAGGTTAGGTATGTGACCAGTATTCTATTTGAGGATGTAGTTTAGCTATTTTTCGATTGATTTGTTGGCGCTTTTGTGTTGTAGTCTTTTGAACTCTTCCAGTTGTTTTGATTGATGCTTAATGCTTGAGTGTTATCCTTTATTTGATGCCCAAACTTGGACTAAATGCTGGAAGCAGTCACCGATCCTCCAGAGTTATGGACGAGAAATCCTTCGATTCTCTTCTAATTCCTGTTCTCATAATCTAGACTTTCAAAGTTTGTCAAAACTTATCAATTAACGTTTTCTAACATATGTACATGTAAATGGTATATTTATATGGAGTTAATGAAAGTTTTCGTAGAGTTATGTAGATTTTCATTCAGAGAATTCGTTTTACTTTTTCAAGACTTTCATTTAAAATACATTTCTTGGATGTAGAATACCAGTAGAATGTTTTCACATAAGATATGAAGGTTCAAACCCTACCATCCAATTTCTTTTTCCCATTTAATAAAAAAAAAAAAATTAAGTCACCTCAATTAGATAAATAGATAATCAAAAAGAAAAAAGAAAAAAAAGAAAAAAGCCATATATAACAGTTCAATACTGTTTGATGAGAAAAATAAAGATATCTCTAATGTTCAGTTGTATCAATATGTCAAATATTTAAAAGTAAACAATGAATCAATACATTTGAGATTTAATTATGAATTAGTCTTTTTTTTTTTTTTTAAATAAATTTAGAGCATCCCTAAAATACTCTCTATTTTTAAAGTGCATATTTGACCACTTAGATAACATCTATAAATTTAAAGAATAAAACTTTTTAATTACTCTAACAGATTCTTTATTTTTAATACTTAATTTTATTATTTCAAAAAAATATTTATTGTTTTTCCTATATTTTACTTTCACTCGATTCCCTCCAAATTATTATATTATTTTCCTCAATTCAAAGTTGAAATACTTTGAATGCATTTAATTATAAAGAGTGAGTTTGATCACTTTGCAAGTTTCAAGAACCAAACTCACTCTCTATTTTAAAATGCTAATTTGAAAAGTCTCTTGAAACATAATTTTAAGGGTTAACTCTTTAAAATAGAGATCATCTTATATTTAAAGAGATTTTTGGAGATACTTTTATAAAATTTAACTAGAATTATTTTTTTCATAAAAAAATTGGATGAAAAAGAGAGAAAAAAATATTATAAGAAATTTTTTTAATTAGAATTTGATTATATATTTTTCTAGAAAATAGGGAAAAACGATAAAAAAAATAGAACAAATATAATCGGTAGAAAAACTATTAATATTTTAATCATGACTCTAGAGTTTGTAGAAGGGAAATGAAAGAAAAATATTGAAAGGACAAATATGCATATTAATAGACATTTTTTTTCTGGAAGTCTCCAAAAATCTCTCGGATGAATGGGAGACAAATTGTGAGATTTCGATAAATTGGAAGAACAAAAATTCAGAAATTTTTGAAGGCCAATCCCTCAATCTTCACAGTCATGCAGATAAATTTGCAAGTTGTTTGATGATGACATTCATCGTGCTTTCAAAATGGATGGTATATTTCAACTCCAAAGAAAACAAACTAATCAAATACTTTTTCCTCCCATTATTAAAATCAACTTAATACAAATGGATGCTCCAAAGGAAATCCAACTTCAGCAGGAATCGGAGGTCTTATTAGGGATGGCCAAGGAAAATGGATGCTAGGTTTTATGGGGAGCATAGATGTAGTGGTTGACACATATTCAATTGACGTGATATTTTTGTTAAAAGAAGCTCAGATTACACAAAATTTCGAAAGAGCTCTACTTGAGGATTGTTGATTCCTACTTTCATTGTTCAATATTGAGATTTTGCACACTTTAAGACAATAGAATAGTTGTGCAGACCACCTTGCAAACATTGGAGAGATGTGAGACAAATTCTTGTTATTCTGAAAAATCCACCTTCTTTTATTAGTTTTCTTCTTTTGGTTTATTTGGCCGGAGTTGCTTTTACTAAGGCTTGCACGTAGTTGTTTTCCTATTTTATCGTTTCTTCTCATGTACAAAATAATAAATAAAATAAATGGATAGTATTTTCAAAGCCAACTGTATAATTTCTCTCTCAGTTTCTTAAGGGATTTTGTAGAAATGTGTGAGGAAGGGAGAGCTGGAGAAGAAGAGAAATTGGCGGGAAAAATTTATTGTATTGAAAAGAATTAATTCAGTAAGTTACAAGTACCGGTATTTATAGACAACTACCTGTAATAATACACTCAATATATGATATTTACGGAATTCGGTATGTACAATATATGCCCAATACCGGTAAGCTATTTTACACCTCAATATCCGGTATTGCACTTCATTATACGGTATGTATCTTCAATATCTGGTATTTGCGTAACTCCAATATCCGGTATGCAGCTTCAATATCCGGTATTTTGCTTAACTCCAATATTCGGTATTCTCAATACTCCCTCTCAAGATGAGATGTGTATATTCAAAACTCCCATCTTGGATATCAATTGTTTAAACCGAACTCTTCCTAACGGTTTTGTCAACATATCTGCTAACTGATTTTGAGAAGCAATATGCAGCATTTTCACGTCTCCAGCTTGAACCTTATCCCTCATAAGGTGGCAATCAATTTCTCTGTGTTTTGTTCTTTTATGAAAAATCGGGTTACTGGCAATATGAATTGCTGACTGACTGTCACAGAATAGCAAAGCTGATCGATCATGTTTGACACCAAGGTCTCCAAGTATCTTTCTCAGCCAACTTAGCTCACAAACAGTTGCAGCCATAGACCTGTATACTGCTTCTACCGATGATCTAGAGACAATATGTTGCTTCTTTGATCTCCATGATACCAACGAATTCCCTAGAAAGACACAATAGCCAGTGATCGATCTTCTAATGTCTAAACAGGCTACCCAATCAGCATCACAAAAACCTTTAAGAACCAAGTCTGATATGCTTTCAAAGAATAAGCCATGTGCTGGCGTACCCTTCAAATACCTTAGCACATGATGAGCAGCTTCCAAATGTGGCTGCCTTGGTGATTGAAGAATTTGACTAAGTATTTGCACAACATATGACAGATCCAGTCTGGTTATAGTCAAGTATAGGGTCTTTCCTATCAATATCCTGTATGCACTTGCATCCTCAATAGGTTCACCTTGATCCTTACTCAGTTTCAAATTCTGTGGCAAAGGATATTTCGCAGGCTTCGCTCCAAGATATCTTGCATCTGCCAACACATCTAATGCATATTTTCTTTGATTTACAGAAATTCCTCTTGATGTTCTGGCTACTTCAAGTCCCAGAAAATATTTCTAAACCCCCAAGTCTTTTAATCTAAACTGTTCGTTTAATTCTTTCTTAAATTGTTCAATGTATGATAAGTCATTTCCTCCTATGATAATATCATCCACATAAATGAGCAAAGCAGTGTAAGACCCTTTTTCTTGTCTGCTGAACAAAGAATAGTCAGATTTTGGCGGTTTAAAACCTTGTGAAAGAATGTATGATGTGAGTTTAGTGTTTCATTGCCTAGATGCTTGTTTGAGTCCATAAATGGACTTGTTTAATCTGTAGACCAGTTGTTCCCCACACTCCCCCTGCTGCTCATACCCTTTAGGTAACCACATGTAAACCTCCTCATCAAGTTCGCCATGAAGGAAAGCATTGTTGATGTCTAATTGATGAAGGTGCCAGCACTTATGAGCAGCAACAACTAACAAGGACTTCACAGTGACCAGCTTAGCAACAGGGGAGAACGTTTCTTCATAATCAAGGCCAGCTTGTTGTGTGAGACCCTTTGCAACAAGCTTGACTTTCTTTCTCTCCTCAGTCCCATCAAAGTTTAGTTTAACTTTGAAAACCCATATGCAAGCCACAGGCTTCCTATGTGAAGGAAGATGAGTAATAGTTCAAGTGTTGTTTGGAACCAATGCTTGATATTCAGTTTCCATTGCCTTACGCCAATCTGGGTACTTAGCAGCCTCTTTATATGAACTAGGCTCAAGCATAGTAGATAAGGCCAATGAGTACCTCTTGTGAGCAATGGATAAACGACCATAATTCAGAGACTCAGATATTAGCTTGCCAGCAATGGGACCTTTCACCATGGATTCTGATTGTAGAGTAGGCACTTGAGAGGCAAGACTGTAGTGATAATCATGAAGATAGGCTGAGGCTCTTTTAAGTCTGGTAGATTGTCTGATGGGTATGGTTGGAGTGAGAATAGGAGGTGAAATGGAGTCATGAGTATCTGTGTGAGAATCAGATGAATTTTGAAATGAATTGGCAGGATAGTCAACAACGGTAGGAATAGAGTTGTTACCAGGATTTGGAACAGACATATTAGAGGGTAAATCACGACCTTGGGCTAGAAAAAGAGATGAATCAATTGGCAAACAGAAATCAGATTTTGACAAAGAGACAAGAAAACATGGATGGTGAAATGGAAATATAGTCCCATGAAAAACAAGATCTCTATACGCAAAGACAATATTGTCAACCAGATTATACAATTTAAAAGTTTTCATCCCATAGGGGTAACCAATAAAGATGCATGATACAACTCTAGGATCAAATTTGGTACGATTTCTTTTGAGGCTGGAAGCATAACAAAGGCATCCAAAAACCTTGAGGTGTGAATATGATGGCATTATTTGATGAAGCATTTCGTATTGTGTTTTTTTCTCAAGAACAGAGTGGGGGTTCTGTTGATGAGATGTGTAGCAGTAAGAATGGCTCCCCCCAAAATTTATGACGCAAATGAGCTTGGAACTTGATGGCTCTAGCTATGTTTAGAAGGTGTTGGTGTTTTCTTTCCACTACCCCATTTTGTTGAGGTGTTTCAACACAGCTGAGCTGGTGAAGAATACCATTTGACTGGAAAAAATCATTCATATGGAATTCAGGTCCATTATCAGATCTGATGATTTTTATTTTGCAGTCAAAATAAGTAAGAACCATATGGTAAAAGGAGTAAATGATAGATTGAGTTTGAGATTTTTCTCTCATAAGATAAGTCCAAGTCATTCTAGTGTGATCATCAACAATGGTTAAAAAATATCTAGAGCCATCCAATGAAGGAACTGAATATGGTGCTCATATATCACAATGAATTATATCAAACCTTTTGAGGGCTCTAGATTCACTTCTAGGAAAAGATGGTTTGTGTTGCTTGGCCATTGGACAAACTATGCAATGTAAGTGTTTATTGAAAGTAATAGTTGGAATCAAATTATGTAAGACAGATAGTTTTGGAATAAGAAGGTGTCCCATACGACAATACCATAGATCTATATCAGTGTTCACATTGAAACTACTTATGGAATTACAAGCAAAACGTCTTGCTTTATTACATAATAAATTGAGGTCAGAATTACAACCAGAATTAGGAAAAATAGAAAGGCTGTTATTAGAGGTAGCAGTGTGTTGAGGATCAGAACGAAGTTGCTGAACAGAATTTTGGAAAGCATAGAGTCCATCTTCAAGTTTGCCCACTCCAATCGTCCTCCATGTTAAAAGATCCTAGACAAAACAATATTGACGCAAAATTATCAGGAAGTAATCATGTTTAAGGGTCAGCCTGCTAGCTGATATCAAATTAAAAGTGAAGCAAGGCACAACCAACACATTCGTTAAAACCAATGTATCAGATAATCTGGTTGTTCCAACATGTGTAGCTTCAACAGTGTCACCATTGGGCAACTTAATAGCTACCTTAATCTCATGAGACACAGTGGTCAAATACAAAATAGAACATACCATGTGTTCTGAAGCACCAGTATCCATAATCCATTTTGCTGCACCTATTTTTGTATTAGAAGAAGAATGATTACCTGAGAAAGCAAAGGCATCTAGTACAGAATAACCAGTAGATGATGTGTCCTGAGGATGTGACTGTGTCTGTGTTCGATAATTATTAGACACCTACTCCTTTAACTGAGGTACTAACATGGCCAAAACTTGCTTGCATTGATATGGAGTAATAGTGAGATTTGAAAGAGATTCCATAATAGCAGGTTGATGACAATCAGAAAATTGTACAACAGCATTTGCCATAGCAGTTTTGCCTCTAGCAAACCAATGCCCAGGGGGATATCCAACTAGCTTGTAACACTTTCCCTTAAGGTGTCCAAGTTCTCCACAGTAACTACAAATAGGCCTTTGCCTTCTCTAATTCTGAATGAATCGAACATTTCTCTGGTTTCCATTAGATCCTTGTACAACATTATTGGCAAAAGCAGATGTCTCAAAATGTTGTTACCTTTTGGTGATAACTCCTTTCTACCTTTCATCTTGAAAAATTAGCGCAAACTTTGTTGAGTGAAGGCAGAGGATCCATTAACAAGATCTGACTCCTGACCCAAAGTAGTGTTCATCAAGTCCCATTAGGAACTGCATGACTTGATCTACCTGCTTGTAATCAATTCCATTGATGTTTGGTCTATAGTTATCAAGCTCTTTCCATAATCCTTTAAATCGATTGAAATAGGAATTAACTGAGCTATTTTCCTGTGAAATAGTGGAGATCTGCTTTTTCAACTCGTAAATTCGAGGACCGTTACCTTGACTATAACGATCCTTTAATTCAATCCATGCCTCTCTAGCTGAATCCTTGAGCATTACACTTGGGTAAAGCTCCTTTGGAATGGAATTAATAATCCATGATGAGACCACGTGGTTACACCTTCTCCAAGCGCTATACATTGGATCATCAGGACTTGGCTCAGTTATGGCTCTATCAATGAATCCTTCTTTATTCTTCACACTGAGAGCCATAACAACAGCGCGACTCCACGTCACATAATTGTCCTCCGCAAGTACAACTGATATGAGTTGCATACCTGTATTATCACCATAATGAAGGTAATAGGGACTGCTTGGATCTGTAATCAAGCGATTTGCAGTTGGATTGGCATGTTCTCCAATTGCGTGATTAGTAACCGAATTATCTTCTTCCCCAATCAAATCTCCAATAGAGGATCCTTGTGACGACATCGTAGCAAAAGCTTCAATGCTCTGATACCATGTAGAAATGTCAGGTGAGGAAGGAAGAGCTGGAGAAGAAGAGAAATTGGCGGGAAAAATTTATTGTATTGAAAAGAATTAATTCAGTAAGTTACAAGTACCGGTATTTATAGACAACTACCGGTAATAATACACTCAATATACGATATTTACAGAATTCGATATGTACAATATATGCCCAATACCGGTAAGCTATTTTACACCTCAATATCCGGTATTGCACTTCATTATACAGATGTATCTTCAATATTCGGTATTTGCGTAACTCCAATATCCGGTATGCAGCTTCAATATCCGGTATTTTGCTTAACTCCAATATCCGGTATTCTCAATAGATTTTTTCCATTGAAGTTTTTTAGTATTTTTTTATTTTTTTATTTTTTATTTTTGTATCTGAAAGGGAGACAGTTTTTTCTTTTACAAAGATCAATTGTTTTTATCTTTTCCTCCAAAAGTTCAAAAGATCCCATTTTAGTCGTACAATGGTCTATTTATGGCAGTTTAAGAATGTTATTTTATTTTCGTGACTTAATATTTTTCATCATTTTTATTGAAATTCATGATTAAATTTCAATTTCCAAAGCTTATAGATTTCAGTATTTTTGTGACACTTTTACAGAATCTTCTGTTTGCCGCAAAAGCATGGTGCACAACATCAAAGTTGATTTGTCAAAATTCATACTAAGATCTCTCGTTCATGTCTAAGGCTATCCGGTTTCTCTAATCAAGTTAGAGTTTTGCCAATTTCTTTGTTAAGGGGAGTCTCGCAACCTATATGTTCTTTTGTTCAAACATGTATCAAACCAAGGCATAGATATCCATTCCACGACACGTGGGCATGCAATGGTCTCTCTTTTGGGATTGACGTGATATTCAAGTTGACAGATCAAAGGAAGGCAGCGTTGAAATTACCTCATTTTTGTCCCCCTCTAGAGAATCCAAGCAGTGACAAAAGTCCTCAACAGAATTGAGAGACAACCGTCCAACGGAAATGCGAACGTTTTCGAGCGAATCTGGCGACATTGTAGAAAGAAGTCCAATACTTCCCTCCCATATGTCTAAAGGAAAGCCACAATAAAGGTTGATTATAAAAAACGAACATGATTGAACGAAGACCACCCTTCTCTTGAGGGATTGTAGACTGGTGACAAACCTCTTTTTCTAAATTGCAATCCATATTTGGCTGTTGAGATGCTAACTCTTTGTTTGTTACGGATTAAAATTAAGATTTTAATTTAAGTGAAAGTCAACAATTAATATTAACCATATATTTCATTGGACATTCAACTTTTCAACCGTATATTTTATCAACTTTTTTTCAAAATCTACTATAAATCTGATTTTATTCTCCAACAAACATGGGCCAAATGTGTACAATAATATGTTTCAAGTTTTGAAAAATAATGCTTTACTGGGTAAAATCATTGATAAGGTAAAAGCATATCTATCCCTAAGGTCACATATTCTGTTGATATACCATGCTGGGGAAGTAATAAAAATGAAAGGTTTACTACTAGGAGTGCTTATGGCGATGTTACAGAATTTTTATACATGGACAACAACTAATACTGCTAATTTCCATAGATATACAATAGGAAACTTGTCATGTGCCAAATGTGGAGCTACAAGCAAGACCTGCAACATACCATGAAGAGCTATCCAAAAGCTAAAGAGATGGAAGATGTTTGATTTATCAAAGGGAATCTCATAGATTAAATGCTTTTCAATTTCAGGGAGAAATGAGATATCGTTATTAATAGCATTCATTAGAGTATGCTATTTCCTTTCATTATGTGGATTAAGTGGGAGAATAAAAAATAAAAATAAAAAACAGAAAGTTTGGAAGGCACAATCTCCTCTACCTTCACAATCATATAGGTAGATTTGGAAGTTGGTTAGTGACATTCATCAGGCTTTCTCAATGCACGGTGTATGTCTTTAATCTCCGAAGGAAGCAAACTAATCAATTGGCTTTTTACTTCCACAGGTAAAATAAACTCGATACAGATAGATGCTCTATAGAAAATCTAGTTTCATCATAAATTTGAGGCCATACCAGGGACGACCAAAGAAAATGAATTTTAGATTTTTATGGGGAGCATGTGACATATTGCGAGCCTAATAGCAGAATTGTGGGCTATTTTCAGAGGCCTATCGATCATTTGTACATGTAGAAGAAATGCACTGCTTGAGACATATTTGATAAAGATTAAAAAAAAAAAAAAAAAATTAACAGAATTCTACTTGAGGATTGTTAATTCCTGCTTCTACTCAGTATTAGACATTTGCACAGATAATCTTAATACAAACATTGGAGAAAGAATAAAACTGTCTAATATTTGTGGTATTATAACACTAGCTTAAGGGATATTTTGCCCTTCTTTAGTACCCATTATTTTCAAAATATATTTCTCTCTCTTATTTTCAATTATAAATTTTTCAATAAAATAATATTACACGCAAATCAAAAACCTTTCCTTATTTTTAACTACGCATTTTCCATCAAAATACTATTATACGCTTGGGTGTCAGGCCACAACACCTAGGCGCCGACAACGAAAATGGATGCAAGTGCAACAAGTCCCTCGGGCTTGAAGGCATTGACGGTGGCGTCGGGGTGCCAAATAGGTGGCCTCGACGAGAGAAAAAGAACTCCTATAGATGCACATACATATTAAGAGGGTGTTTAGGAGTATTTTTGGGGTAATAATTGATTTTTGAATAGTGATATGATGGGAAATGTGAGGTTGAAAAAGGAAGAAAAGTTATTGATGTGATGAAAAATATTATTTTATTGAAGAATGTGTGGTTGAAAATGAGAATTGATTCTCAAAATCAATACCAAACAGGCTCTAAGATAATTTCTTAATATCTAATGAGATTATGAGCGGTAAAAGATATTAATTCATAACCCCTTAATTTCCAGGTTTGAATCTATGTTCCCTTTCAAGTTTGAAGCATATTTTCCAAAAAATAATAATAATAATAATAATTTTAACTAAGGGATCATATTACAACCAGAACAAAATCAGAAATTATTGTTAATGGTTAATTTTACTTGTTCGATGGTGCATTAACCCTTGAAAAAGTGTATATTATCCCAAAACTGTTAACTTACCTGGAAATATATGTGAAAAAACCCTTAATACAGGGTACACCTGACTTGCAGTGATAATTTATTGTTACGTACTATAAGAATAAAGTAAAAAAAAAAAAAAAAAGAATAATTCTACTTTGCCAGAACTATTCATCTACAGAAGAAAAACAGAAAGTGTATTTTATATTCAAAAAGTAAAACCATCCACCCCATGCATGTGTTTGTCTGTACATTGTATGCATCTTTTTTTGTATGTGTAGTGGAATTAAAAAAAAAAAAACCAGTTTTTGTGCGTTAATCGGCACATCAGCTTAATAAAGAGGAAATCTACGTACCTGTGAGTTAAAAATATAGCTAGGGATTTATGCTTACGTTTATTTACACAAGTTATTTGTGAGAACTTATGGTTACTAGAGTGAATATGATTATGACTTATATGTCAATTTGATATTGTTCTAGTAGCTATGATTTTTCATTTATGTAATGACATTTACGATTTTTTTTACATAATATGTGCTAAGAAATATGAATTTAAGCATCAAACACATATAACTTCTTGTGAATATGCTTTTAAGCTGTAACCACCATTAATACATTGCTAGTTAAATTATGGAAGAAGCATGAACGTAAAAAATACATTTTGCATACTTCACGCATGAGATATGTATAAGCATTATGGGCAAAGGCGAAGCCAGCTATTTGAAGTTGAGGGGGTCTCAGAATTGAAGATATATATGTGAAGGGGTGGGGGGTCACGGGGCTGCCCCCGATTTTTTCTTTTTAAAAAAAAAATACACTATTAACAAAAGAACCAATAAAAGTATAAAAGAAAGTACTTCTTAAATACCAATCTTTAATTTAGCACAATCATACCTTATTACAAGTGTTCCTTTCGAATTCTCATACCTTATTAAATAGAATCATTAACATCGTCAATCACTCTCGACCAAGTCACGCTTAATTTTAAGCCTACTTTTCTTAGACAACTAATCAAAGTCAAAGTTGGTGGTGATTATAAACTTTTCAATTCTCGACATTAGGAAAAAGTAACAGTATAAATACCATATAAAACACTTATAAATCATCAAATCAAAGTCTCGAGAGCCAGAAATATGTTTTTCCACTAATTGCTGAAAATCTCAAGTCCTCTATTTACGTCGGTAAGTTTATCTTAATTTCTTGTTTAATCTATCTCTCAATTTTAATAAATAAATGAAAAAGTCAAAAAATGGAGGAGGGGGGGGGGGGACCTAGAGGTGTCAATCCGGGTGGTTCGGACCGGGTTGGCCCGCCAACATGTGAGCCTGATAACGGCCCACGTGAAAAAAAGCCTGCCCGCTGCGGGTTCCGGGCCGGTTTCGGGTCAGCCCACAATTTTTTTCACGGGCCAACGGGTTAATCGCAGCCCGTAAAGGTGCAATCCGCAAAGTCTGCGGGTTACACCTCCTTGACCCGTGAACGGCCCGCTCGAGTCACGGGTCGGCCCGCGATCCCGGGTCGATCCGGGCCGATTTTCACGGATCTGATCGGCCCGCCCGTCTTGACACCTCTAGGGATACCCCCTCTGCCTGTGATTATGGGTATATTAGCTAGATGATTTAAGAGAAGAAAGAGAGTTTACGTGGCCACGTGTACCACTCACAGGCTTTATGCATGTATTTAGCATTGTAAATTGGCTTGGTACGCATATTTACATGAGCTATTGTTCTGTTTTTGTCTTTTTGAACTATGTTGGCTTTGTAAATTGGGTTGGTACAACCGTGTATTGTCATAGGGAGTCGAAGGATTGATTGGAAAGAAAAAGAGAGAATAATATTGTTGAGAAACCGGGCATAATAATTAAAGAAGGAGAAAAAGAGCATTATGAATAATATTGAATCACACAACACAAGATTTATATGAAAGAAGATGAAAATTTCATATACCAAGAAACTAAAATTGTGTTTACAAGATTTGATACTCTCAATCTAAATCTAAACAATTTTCTTAAGTATCTAATATATACAACAATAATTTAATTGTTATGTTGAGCCTATGAAGAGCGTACACATCGTGGTGTATATATAGGATCCAAATCCTAGAGTTATGGACGAAGTAGAACAAAAAAAATGCGGCCAAAATAACTAGGAATTCTTTTTCTCTCATCTAGGTGGCATCGCGGGCCACCTATTTGGCACCCCAGCACCTCCGTCGATGCCTCTGAGCCCGAGGGCCTTGTTGCATCCATTTGTGTTGCTCAATGAAATGTGAAAATGTCACATTAGTGTTACAAGAATGATGCTTCAAGTACATTATTCTTGACATTATATTTGACACTCCACTCACATACAAAAGGTGGGGTCCATGATTAAAATAATCGCGGGCCTCACGATTGTGAGTAGAGTGTCAAATATAATGTCAAGCATAGAATGTACACAAAGCTTTATTCGTGTTACATAGATTGAATTTTATTTATTTATTTATATTTTATTTTAACACTAGTTGTATTAAATACCATTACTTTTGAAAAAAATGCAAGACAAATTAGTTGTCTTCTTTTGATGGATTTGGGAGGGATCTCCTTCACAATGACTTGTATTAGTTGTCAAACGTGTTACACATCTAGGCTCAAATTCATATATGGCGGTTACTACTTACTACACATAAATTGAGCTATTATCTACTAGAAAATTGGGCTGCACTTGCTTTCATGCTCATGAATGTTTTTCTAACCATTAAATGTTCATATGATTCCTAATCTAATTATCTGATCATTTCAGGGACTTCTTTTGCAACTGTTTTCTATTGCAAGAACGTCTACTGCTTGTTTGTGGAACAAGGAAAAATGTTTGGCCTTATTGTCACTTGTGAGTACGGTGGTTCATCCAAATAATTCTTATTTGATATTGATGAAAACGGAAAAATTATAATGACTAGCGAATGTATTGATTCTCTTAAATGAATTAAAGAACCTTAGTGCTACAACTTGACTCGTGGTCATGGTTTGTGATATTCAATTTACACATGGCCCTGACCTATGTACCCAAGTCAAAGTGATGCAGTAGACATCTCGTACTATCGAGATTTTCTTACGAGTGCCTTTGCAAATTAAACCTTGTATGTGGTATCTGTTTTGCAGGTGCTACACCATTATTATACTTCTCTGCCTATTTTATTTGTTCACTATCCGGAATTCTATTTGGCCAGATCAGGTCACCGGAGTATGATTGGCTATCTAGCATGATTTTGTATGCAGCGATGATCTCACACCGTAGGAAGGCAGGCAAAATAAAGAAAAAGATAATAGATCTCGAAATTTAACTTCATTTACATATATGGTTATTCATTATACAGCTAAATTAGTCTCTAAACTAAGGACCGACGAGTCTTTTCCTTGTGTTGGCTATTGGTTGACTGGGCATTGTATTTAGAGGGTAATTGTTCATGTTCATTGCTTCTAACAGGCTATTCTCTAAGACATTAATATAGGGTATAATATTCAAATGTTGTGAACTATAACTCCCTCAAAGAAACCCAAATGTCGAGTTGTTTAATGGCTTGTTTGGTTGGACTTTTGAAAAGTCAAACCCGTTTATTAGATTATCAATCTTTTTGGATAATTTTTTGGAAATGATTTGTCTGGTTTGATGAGCTTTTTTAAAGGAAATTGATAACTTTTTTACAAGAAGTCTTGTCAAACAGGTCCTAAGTATAAGCTCTGTTAATTGAGTTGACCGAGGATTAGTTTGTTCTACTCAATGTACTTTTTACAATAAAAATGAACTAAAGTAGATCAAGATAAATTGGTCTATAAACAGCTTCTCTAACCTTCAAAAAATCGAGTCATTTTTGCATTGACGTTCAATGCTTGTTTGGGAAAGTTGAAAAGTTGATTTTGTTAAAAAAAAAAATGAAGTGGAACGTCTTTTGAAATGAGTGGTGGAAAAACAACTAATACTTGTGGATTTTATGTAATGTATGATTAATAATAAATGCGATTATATTATCATCACAATAAGCGTTTGGTACAATACAAATTTTTTCTTTATTAAAAAAAATCGCAAGTAAAATGACACAAGTATTATATCTTTTATTCACCGATATATTTATTCATTTGAGAACTATCATCCGTACACCACAAAAAATATATAACTTCTATTTAAAGGTACAAATGCGAAGATCAAAAGATCCTAGATTGAACAAAAGAAAAAGAAATTTTGGGATGTAGTATAGGCATTTTAGAATATTTAATATATTATTCGAAAAATTCGCTATAGTCTTATGGGAAACTGGTCATTATTGTGAAATATGACATTACACAACCTGCAAGAGGCATTGGAGTTGGAGGCTAAAGGACAGTATTTAGAAACAGACTATTGCATTTGCAGGGATCGTGATATCCCATTTGCCGAAGAGTGGAAGAAAGTTAGGCCATGTTTAATAATTAATCTTTTCCATGGAAAGTCAAAAAAGAATTCCATTTTCACCTTTTTTTATATTTGACAGGATAAATTTTCTTGGCAACTTGTTTTCTTCCTTTCAGTGGGCCCCACTACAGATTCCATCCAATTGATGAAAGGCCTTTCCAGTGTTTATTTATTATTTTTTTTTGTGGCAATTGGAATAAATTCTAGCCTCAATTGTAAAAAAATCTATCATTTTAATTAATAATTTTCATGAAAAAAAAGTCAAACGAATGGTATTCGATTTTTTTTTTTTTTTTTTTTTGAACAAATTCTATCCCCAATTTTAGCAACTTCTATCCCTTTAATGGATAATTTTCATGAAAAGTAAAGCCAAACGAATACCAAAAGATTCAAAATTTCAAAATTTTTCGAATGAAAAATTATACCAATCAAACACAATTAATCGACAATTCCTGGTAAAACAAGTTCTAAACAATTTAATTCCCTATAATTAATTTTCATTCCACCTAAATTTCATCTTTACAATCAAACAAACCCTTAGAGATGTTTGTAAACTTGTCCAAAATGTATAGGATGTTGCTGATGTTCTTTTCGAGACAAACCATGCTAGTACTGGCATCCATGTTCATAATCTTCAAGAATTATGATAAGTGTGCGTTTACACACTTATTAAGCATTTATTGGATTATATTTATTGATGAAATTGAGCATATTCTATGCATAATTATGTATTATTTAATTTTATAGGCCAAAACCCTGAATTGGAATGAAATGGAGGCAAAACGAGTGAAAAAGGACTTCAAGTGCACAAAAATGTGAAGTTGAAGACTGAAATGTACTTGACCAAAAGATGGAGGGCTTTGACTGCAATTTGGTAGGGGCTTAAATGAAAGAAAGTTCAAAATATGAGGACCAAATTGTATTAATTCAAAGATGAGGGATGAAATCGCGCAAGGATAGAACGTTCAAGGATCTGAGCTGCAAATATGGAAAAATCCATGCGACCGCATGGCTTGTCCAGAGACGTCGTTTTTATTTCTTGGCTCTTCCATGCGGCCGCATGGAATTCTACCATTCGGCCGCATAGAGTTAAAATACTAAGGCGGTCTATTTTCTTTCCCCGCGTTTTTGGTCAACTTTGACAATATTTTGGGACTTGTTTAATGGAGATATTTTGGGATATTTTGTGGTGTCTCACATGGCATTGCATATGTCCCATCTCTCTCTCATTTGCATGTAGTTAGTTTTAGTTTGAATTAGTTTAGCTTGGGTTTTAGATAGTTTTCTCTCTAGTTTCCTTTCCTTTTCTTTGTTTTCTTTCATTTTCTTTTTTTAGTTAGTTGTTTCTTTGTAATTCTTGGTTCATCTTGGGTATGCAAAGTGAATAGCAAGGAGACTACAACAAAGAACTTGGTGGAAAAATTGGAGAATTCAAGCCATACTACAAGGGTTTTATATTTATCTTTGTTTTCTCTTATTTATTTTGCCAAGATTGATATGTATTGTATAAAAGAATCTCTTTGTTATTATTTATATATGATGAGCTAACTTTTGTGTTGGAATTTATGTTGAATCTTAACTTTAATTTCATTAATATTGATATATGTTGTTAGAAATGCATTTGTTATTAAAATAATGGTGTATTGATTATTAGTTTACAATTACTTCATTTATCTGATCAATAGATGTTGTAGTTAGGTATTTTGTGCTATTATTGAAAAATAGTTGCACTCATTAGACCGAAATAATTAATACCATAGGTTTGTATGGTTCCGACTATACGCGTTTAGATGATCTAGAAATAGACATCTACCCTATGTGACCCATTGAGTATTTTCACAGCAATTTAATGCAATTGGTTAATTTTGTATCGACATAGAAATATGTGGTATAATTTAATTAATTATGGTTAATATCGCTCGAAAGAGGATATTAATTTAAAATTGGAGAATCGGGTTTAACTATGTATTTTGGTAATTTGCATGTACGTTATTGAATTGATGTTAATGAAATAAAGGTTAAGTGAAATCATAAATTCCAACCACTTTTAAATCAAAGATTCAACTATCTTTTTAGTTTGTTAGTTTAGTTTTATAGTTATTAGTTTATAATTTAATTTCAATATTAATTGTGTGTGTGTGTAAGTTTTTGTTAGAACTAAAATCGATTAGAGTACGTAACTTCAAAGTAACATTCCTCGTGGGATCGATATTCGGACTCAAAAAGTCCACTATATTACTTGTTCACGATCCGTGCACTTGCGGTACATTTTTCAGCGAACAAATTACAAGCAAGTTTGATAAAAGATTCCATAAATTCAGATAAATTTGTTAGAATCATAGCTCAGAGGATGCTAGAGAAGTTTGAGTACTGGAAGAACATGTTCCTTGTTACAGTTTTGGATCCTGAATATAAAATGAAGTATGTTGAATTTTCTTCCTTGAAGTATGATACTAGTTCCAGTTTCTCAGAAGTGACAGCCATTTCAAAGTCCATTCACTGACCTTATGATGATTATGTTACTAGCAAAACCAAAGATGAATACACCATGAGTGCTTCGAATTCTGAGTTTGAAGAAGAGCTTCCTACAAACATCAAAGAAAGATGCCTACACCCAAAATTTGGTTTTAATTGTTTAGATAAGTATAACCAGTTCATCCAATTTGATAGTCGATCTCGACCCCCAGGTAAGAGCTTGAATGCTACTTGAAAGAACCTGTCGTGCCTTGGAGCAAAAATTTCAGTGTGCCACCTTGGTGGCAATCTGCAAGCCTCAAATATCCTACCTTGTCCAAAATGTCTCGTGGATCTCTGCACATAAAATGTTGATATTTCATGTCGAAAAGAACAAAAGATCCAAAGATTATTGAGCCAATGGATGGAGGAAATGTTGATATTCCATGTCCAAAAACAAAAGATCAAAAAATTATTGAGCCAATGGATGGAGGAAGTTGATGACGAAGAATGGATGGGGAAATTTTGGGATGGAGAGTACATTATTATTATTATTATTATTTCATTTTCACTTTTTATTGCGTCAAGATTATAATTATAAATTTGTTATGGTATTTTTATTAGAAACATGTTGTTATAATGTGTGTAGCAAGTAAAATTTGTGGTGGCGATATAATTGCCATAAAATTAATTGTTACTTTTGGTCCCAACTTTTTAATCTTTTTCATTCAAGCATTTGCTCAATTTTTTGAATAACTAGACAAATAGTCAAGTTGAACATGGTCTTTACAATTAAAAAAAATGTAAATGAATAATAATTATTTTTTATAAGATTAAATTCTCCAACTCGTAAAAGGATGGCAATACGACATGCGATTTTCCTTGTCTTTTGTCACATTGGATTTTCTTGGGAAGAGGGTAGGAAATTAGGAATAGGGAATTCGTTACTCTATTTACTCAATTTTCTAATATTTTAAAAAAAAATACAATTTAAGTTTAAAAACATATATATATACATATAAAAATAAGAGTATGAAAGAGTATGAAATGAGTAACATGTTCTCAGTTCCCATATCGATTTTCTATTCGATGGGACGAAACAAAACATTTCCTATCTTTGTCTATAAAGCATTTTGTATTCTAAAAAAAGGTCATCTCCACATTGACATTTAAAAGTAAATAATACTATTTATAGTTGCTTACTATCAGTAATCGCTCTATGTGATTGAAAACTGTTATTTAAATAAATTATTGATTTTAATTTTCATAAAAATATAAATTTTAATTTCTATCAATTGAAATTGTGCTATGTTTACAAAATTGGATTACAAAAATATTGTCAAAAGAATTAAGGAATAAGTTATTTGTACATTCTTCACTTGCTCTTTTTCTTATCCGACCCTACCTGCCCCCTCACATGAGGGGCGAAAATATTAAATTTAATGGAGTGGACCCGACCTTCATGTGAATGCTTGGATGAGATGTGTCAACTAAAGGATAAATTAAAGTGTACACGTAGCATGATTGAAGAATTAATGGCCCCGTTGGAGGGAATAGAATAATTCATATGAGCTGTACAGCACACTCTCTCCTCAATAATTAGTAATTACTAGTCTTCTTTCTTCATCTGTTTACATTTCCTGCCCTTTTCTGGGTTTTCATTCGATTTTCTGGCTTCAAAGCTATAAGCTTATCTAAATTTTCTGTTTTTGCTTCAGTGGTAGCGTCTATTATGCTTTAAACAAAAATTTAGAGGGCAGACAACATTCACTTTCATTATCTTTCTTTTTCCCTGCAATTCGACCATCCTTTCCCTTCCTTGCAATGGATATCTCACTCACTGATCCGTTTACTAGTCATACAGATCTCCTTCAAATTGTGATCGAGCATATGTCATATGTCTCATCCTCACATGGACATAGAATTGATATGTTACGTCGGCTTCAATCTTTAGAAAACAGCGGAGACTTTGGAGATATTGATGAAATCAGAAACATTTTTCAAGAATCTGTGTCACTTTGGCAAGAGCTTAAGGTGTTCTTTACAGTCCCTGACCAGCAAATCTTGTCCAATTTAACTCCTCTCAATTCTTATGAAGTTGTTGCGGCCTTCATAAACTTTCTCCTCTTAATGGTAGAAGTCATCCTACATTTTGAGGAAGATTCGATTGCTCGTGTAAAGGGTTCGTTCCAAAATCTCCGAACAGAGCTTGACTTTCTTATCAGTTTTCTTGGGGATACAGTAATGCATTTGCAGCCCACCAAGACTATATTGATAGATATTGAAGATGTGGTCAATGAGGTAGGAAGTTTCTTGTATTCCTTCTTTTTGACCATTTTTGTATTCCTTCTGATCAAAAAAGTGAAAAACGCTCAGCCACCAAGACCCAGGGCAGGGCAGGTGGTGGCCTCACTAATGAAGCGTAATCCAAAAAAAAAAAAAAAAAAAAAAAAAAAAAAAAAAAAAAAAAAAAAAATAGGTTAAAAAATTCTATACTAGAATGCCGGATTTGGAAGTTGTGGTTAATGAGGTACGAAGTCTCTTTCGTTCCGACTTTATCCACTTTCTTGAGGATATATCATTGCTAAACACTAATTTGAAAGCAAAGATAGATATTAAAGCTCTGCTCCATGAGATAGGAAGTTTATTAGATTTCTTCATTTTCACCAAGAATGATACAGGAATCTTGGATCTTGCTCTTTCTGATTTGTTAGCAAAGTTTGAGACCTTGGAGACAAAGATCAAGGAGCACTGCATCACAGTCTCAAAGATGCCAAGTGATATGGCTCCAAAGACTGGTGTCGTTTCACTCTTCATTATTGATTCCGTCCTCGATGATCTCGTGGATCTAATAAATAACAAGTCTGACTCGATTGTTGTTGTGAATAATCAAATTGTAACGCTCCACGAGGAGCTAATGTCGTTGGGATCATCCATCACAGATATAGCATCGCAGCACGAAGCAGAGCATGAAGAACTTGTGATACGGAGCAGAGACATAGCATATGAAGTTGAATATGTTATCAACTCATTTCCTCATGTTTGGTATCTTACTCTACGGCTCCCTCAACTCATTGACAAGATTCGGCTTATTATGATGGCTGTCAAAGAAATGAAGAACAATATTGATGCAGCTAGAATGTCAAATGTTTCAGAACATCCACATGAACAAGTAGATTCAGAGTCTGAAGGACCTCCCATTTTGGAAGACGTTATTGTGGGATTTGACAATGTAACACTTGAAATTACAGAACAACTTGTTGGAGGAACGGGCCAGCTGCAAATTATTTCCATCTTTGGGATGCCTGGACTTGGTAAGACGACCTTGGCAAATAAATTATATAATCATCCCTCCGTTTTATACCATTTTTACAAGCTTGCCTGGTGTGCCGTTTCTCAAATATATAATAAGAAAAATGTGTTGATTGAAATTTTGAGCTCAATGAGTAACAGTAAGAGGGATACATACATGAATATGGAGGAAGAAAGCTTGGTTGAAAATCTTTACAAAAACTTAAAAGGAAGGCGATACCTCATCGTGATAGATGATATATGGGATATCAATGTGTGGATTGATTTGAAAAGATGCTTTCCAGATGACGGAATTGGAAGCAGAATCTTATTCACTACTCGAAATAAAGAAGTGGGTTTGAAAGCTTCACCTCGTAGTGTCATAAAGGAACTTCCTTTTCTGTCGGAAGTTGAATGTTGGGAAATATTACAAGAGAAAGTGTTCCATGATAAAAAATGTCCTCAAGAATTGCTAGACATTGGCAAGCAAATTGCAAAAAACTGTCGTGGCCTACCACTTGCAGTGGTTGTGATAGCTGGAGTTCTTGCAAACATGGAGAAGAAAAAAGACTTGTGGGAAAAAGTTGCAAGAAATTTAAGTTCACATCTATCCGAAATACCAGAGAAGTGCATCCAAATATTGCAACTTAGCTACAACCATTTACCAATGCATTTGAAACCATGTTTTCTTTACTTCGGAGCATTCAAAGAAGACATGGAGATCCCTGTATGGAAGCTGATATCTCTCTGGGTTGCCGAAGGATTTATAAAGAAGGAAGAACAGAAGAACATAGAGGATGTGGCACTAGAATATCTAATGAAACTGATTGATAGGAGCTTAGTACTTGTTGCTGGAAGAACATATGATGGAGGAGTCAAAACATGCAAGATTCATGATCTATTGCGTGAAATGTGCTTGAGAATAGCCGAGGAAAATAACTTTCTGAAGTTGATTAAAGAGTAAGTTCAATGTTTCTCTTCTTTTTCCTTTCCTTTCCTTTCCATCCATTTTTTTTTTTAAATTTTAGCTTACTAAGATGTTTATTATATTTGATGATCGTAACAATGATGTGATTATGTTATTTTGTTACCAGTAATGTTGATGATGAACAACGGTTCTTCAGTCAAGTATCAACGTATCAGCAGCGCCATTGTTTGAGTATCAGCTGTGCGAAATATCGTAATAGGTCACTACCTTTTGGCCTACACGTACGCTCTCTTCTATTTGAATCTGAATATGTGGGTTTTATCCCATTAATCTCATGCAGCAACAAAGTTCTTAGGGTCTTTAGCGGAATGTTACTATGTGATCGTCTAAAAGGATTTGAACATCTGGTTCACTTGAGGTACTTGGAAATTTCATCTAAACTGCCACCATTGGAAAGGTTCCACAAACTAGAATTTCTTGTTGTGAACAATTTTTTTGAAGTTGAAATACCTGAGATCCTTCTTAATATGGCGAGTTTGAGACACATGCAGTTCAGGGGCGGTGCATACTTCAGTAAATCTAGCCGTCAGATGGCAACTAACAATAAGAGCTTTCAAATAAATAACCTACAAAGTATTTCTGTAGTCTCAATTCACGATGAAATGGATGAGAAAATTTTGAGATGTTCGCCCAATCTTCGCAGACTGAGTGCCAAGGTTAGAAATTCACCGAATCATTCTTTCGACTTCCTTGATCAGCTCGAATCGCTGAAGCTATATAATCCATTGCATTGTTCTTCCAGTTGGATCAGTTTGCCCTTAAATTTGAAAAAATTGAGACTGGATTTGGGAGACTTGTCTCGAAAACAAATGGAGATAATTGGAAGATTGCCTTACCTCGAGGTTCTCAAATTAGTATCGGTTGCCTTTGAGGGAGAACAATGGGACACAAGTGAAGGTGAATTCCCACAACTTAAATACTTGAAACTTGAAGATGTAATCATTGCAGAATGGAATGCCTCAAGTGATCATTTCCCGAAACTTCAACGAATAGTATTGGAATTTTGTGCGTATCTAAAGATGATCCCTTCCAGTTTAGGTGATATTCCAACGTTACAGGAGATTCGGGTAATTGATTGTGTACGAACTATCAACGAATCTGCTAAGAAAATTGAGGAAGAACAAAAAGAGATGGGCAATGAAGAGCTTGAAGTCATAATCTCTAGCGGATTCGATGAAGAGATGGGCGATGAAGAGCTGAAGGCAATTGAAGAGATTCAGGTATTTGAGTGTGCACAAACTATCAACGAATCCACTAAGAAAATTGAGAAAGAACAAAAAGAGATGGGCAATGAAGAGCTTGAAGTCATAATCTCTAGCGGATTCGATGAAGAGATGGGCGATGAAGAGCTGAAGGCAATTGAAGAGATTCAGGTATTTGAGTGTGCACAAACTATCAACGAATCCGCTAAGAAAATTGAGAAAGAACAAAAAGAGATGGGCAATGAAGAGCTTGAAGTCATAATCTCTAGCGGATTCGATGAAGAGATGGGCGATGAAGAGCTGAAGGCAATTGAAGAGCTGAAGTTACTTGAAGATATAGTTCAGCAGTATCGATTAAGCTTGGACAGATTGAAATTGCAGAACGACTTAAAACTGAAAAATGAATATGGAGCTACACCCTTATATCATGCTGCGATCTGTGGTGCAGAGAAACTGGCCAAGGAAATGGTAAAGAGGAACAAAAATGGACGACGAAGAGATGGAGCGATGATGAAGAAATGGACGATGAAGTCATGAAGAGCTTGACAGTGAGGAAATTTAGAAGGTAATAGTGAGATCGATTTTCTTCTTTAAATCTCTTTCACGTTCTCACGGTATTTTATGTTATACTAAAATGAAACATCAAAAATAAATTCTACTGGAATTTTGGCTTGTGTTGAAATTAAGTCCCTGTTTGGTTAGAATTAAAATAAGATTTTTAGTTGATTTTTATAAATGTCAATGAAATGTGTGATTGAAAAATTAATAAAAGTTGTGGATCTCATAAAATATGTAGTTGAAAATGAGTTAAGGGGAAAAATGAATTTTAAAAATTTGGGACCAAACAGGGGCTAAGTTGGCTCTATTTTATGAGCTTCTTGATGTTATTCTAGGAATTACTAATCCACAAGGTTCTATGTTTGGACATTGATCTCTATTATTTCTGCCTTCCACATTTTTTTACCATAAAATCGTGTTCACATTCCCAACAGTTACAATTTCACCTCTTGTTCGATTTTAGTCCTCCGAATAATTTGATTGTTTAGCCCAAGTCCTCCGTTAGTTGCATGGGAGATCCTTCAACTTCCAAACTTGATATCTTGGTCCCTGATTCCAGATTCCACCCAACTTCCATCCTTGATCAAATATCGTCCCTTTTTAGTTTCTTGTTCAATACTGGTTTTTCTCCTAAAATAATCAACAAATACACAAAATTAAGTATTTAGCTCATAAATGTATTCCCAAACTCCTACTTTTTATGGCCAGGATAAGTATAAAATAATACTTGTCAATCGTCAAGATATGCAACTTCAAGAGTCGAATGATCTTTTTTCGAGGTAAATAGTTACTCATTCATATGTATTTCATGTTTGTGTTCGTATATTTCACTTTCTATTTTCGATAAGGACAAGTGAATTCAATTGTGTGAGAAATATCTCAAAGATTTTAGACCAGTAGAGATATTGGGATTGATGAGCAAATTTAGATATATATTATTGATATGTACACTCATGAGATTTTAATAGTATTCGGAGATCTTAATGATCTTGCGGAAAATTTTGTTCCGACTTAAAAAGGTGAACTCATTACTTTACAGGCTTCTAACATTGGTGTTAGTTATTTCAAATTCTAGAGATGGTACGTTCTTGGCGATCAAGATGATCAAGAATCGATTACGTAATTGGAAAGGAGATCAATGGTTGAATGACACTTTGGTAGTGTTTATTAGAACGATGTATTTGACGATATTGATAACGATGTAATTATACGATATTTTCAAAATATGAAAATGTGTAAGCTATAATTTTAGTAATACATTGACTCATTTTCATTAATACGTTGTTTTAGAAAAACATGTATCTTCATTTTTAATACTACAATGAAAAATGTGTGGCTTCGCAATGATATTAGGCTTGATAAAAACAATTATCTTCAGTGGGAAAACCAATGTCTGAATGTCATCATGGCTAGGGGATTAGAAGTTCGTATTGATGGTACGTTTACATTTCCATCAAAGTTTGTTGTACAACTGCTCGTTGGGTCCAAATTTTTATTAACTTTTCAGTATTAGGACTTCAAGCTTTTCATTTCCCATCTCTTGTTGTTCTTCCTGAATTTGCTTGTCAGATTCTTAAATTGCTTGCTCAGACCCTCTGCGAGAGATGTTTTCCAATCAAGAAAATCAAAGAAAGATGGTAGATTTTCATGTATATCAAATTGAAACAACAAACACTACATTATAGATGTTAGTACGCCTTTCCAAAGCGTTACAATTAGTCAAATCTATTAATGATTACAATTATGTATTCAACAATACCGAATGAAAAGATTCAAGCTTCCCTTCTTAATTTCTGTACAACTTTTTAAATTTGCTATATTGGATTATGCTACTTGTACATAATGGTGTACACATGTTTTTACATCCCCCCTCACATGAAGGGGGATCCACATATAATAAAATATGTGATGGCCGTTCGCATTGAAGGGGGTGTAAACACGTGTAAGGACCCCTCTTGTCCTAGCTCGTCCCTAGGTTCGTATCTATATACGTAAAAAATATATTTTAAAACTATAAATATATAATTTTTTATTGATGAGTTTTATAAATAAATTATGTTATTTATTTGAACAATAAAACGAGAATTACTTTAGATCATGTAAATGATTTTAGGACATGTTTAAAAATAAAAAAAATGACTTCAAAATAATTGTACATGTGAATATCACACTCATTTTTTGCTTAGTTAATAAGCATTTTTTGATTATTATATTCAATTCTCTATTTTTTTTTTTAGAGTGAATTATTCAATTCTATTCTCTGTTGATTTGTGCAATAATCTCGTGTTCTCATACAACATTTGAATTTAGACAATTATATATGATATATTGTGAAAGGAGACGAAAAGAGGACTAACTAAACTTTATTTGGTGAAACTTAGCTTTTGATGATTTAACTGTCACATTTTGATATTGAAATTGAATATAAATTGAGTTTTATTTTGTTGATAACTATTGCGTTAAGGGGCGAAGGGGAGGGTCAGCCTTGGGCTCCCATTAAATTTTCATTACTTGAGAGAGAGAGAGAGAGAGAGAGAGAGAGAGAGAGTTATTTTCATATTTTTGTCAACTTCTGAATGGTTTGTGAGAAATTAGACCTATGTATAGGCTTTAAGTAATTTGAGAAATTTGTGAAACTGTGATAAATTAATATTAAAAAAATGTTTGAATCGGTAGATTATGAGGATAGTCATTCTAATTGGGAAGTCTCGGCACACTTATTCCTATCTCTAACATCCTTATGCAAAAAAATGTAAGTGTAAAATTATAAAGTAAATAACTTTTTTATTTTACGAGAATTATAAATAAAATAAGTTATTAATTTTAACAATAAATAAGCACATGTAAAAGAAAAACAAATATAATGTTACGTATTGAAAATATTTTTTTAATCGAAAGTTTAATCCACGACAAAATCATAAAAACACTGCGTGTAAATGATCAAGCATGTCCATTAACACGCTCCATATATGGTGATTTTCAATGTGTATATCGTGAGTACGTCTAAACATAAGATATATTCATATATATCATCATTTAACGTATAAATTAAGCTCCCATTTGGTGTAACTGAAAAGTTGATAAAAATTTAAGTTAAAAAATCAACGATTAATTTTAATCGCACATTTCATAAAATCTACAATTTTTATTAACTTTTCTATCACACATTTATCAACTTTATCAAAATCTACTAAAAAATTAATTTTTAACTAAATCAAATGGGGGCTAATTCATATGTAGTAACATGAAATCCAACGCGAACACTACAAGTCAATATATGAATTTTCAAAGCTATTACACCTTTGATTTTACCCGATACAAGGAATCTACTAAAAATCTTAAGGTAAACCAAACAGGAGTTCATTCGTATGTAATAGCATGCAATCCAACGCAAACACTAAAAGTCACTATATGAAATTTAAGAACTACACACCTTTGATTTTACCCAATGCCAAAAGTAAACATTCGTCCATGGCTAGTAACAATTAAGTTGTCGTTTGAGTCACATTGGGGGAAAAATCTATTTAGGAATAGTTTTTTTTCCTTTTTCTTTTTAGAAAATGTGTGGTAAAAAAAAAAAAATTTAAAAATGTTTTCGATTTATATGTAAAATTATTTTATTAAATAATGTGTGATCAAAAATAAATTTTGAAAAAACAAGTTTTTGATAAAACAGGGCTCAAACAAGGGCAAAGTGCTTTCACCATTGCATTGTGTCTACTTGCTTTCACATTAATCTATCCAACAAAATAAGGCATTAGCTCAAGAAGACTTTTCTTAAGACAGTTTGAAATCTGAGATATACCTAGCACAATATTATACGCCATTCTGATAAAATAAAGGAAAGAAAAATGAATTTTCTAGTCTCAAGAAGCCCACATCACAAGATTTCAAGTACTCCTGACCTCTTTGAGCTAGGAAGCGAACCAACATTAAGCTCAACTAACAAAGTTCATTTCCTTCCAAAGCTTTAAAAACGACCTTTGCATTTGGTGAAGCACGCTCAAATTTGTTTGTCTTTATCAAAATCCCAAATCCTTTGTCAGCAAGTTTCTCTAATGGCCATTTCAGCCTGATCACCATCCTATCAAGCTTCGGCGATTTCTCTAATAAAAGCTTGATGAGTGTCATCTCAGGGACAGATGAAGAAACATATGCCAGCTTCACTTTTTGAAGTCGATTGAAGTATATACCCGAGTAGTCTTGCAACTTCAAAAAGTCTAGAGTAGGACGTGCTTCAGCAAGTGGGAGGTGCCTACGCAAAATCTACACAATACGATAAAAAGTCACTTATCTTAAACTTTTAGGTTAAATTAGAAAAAAAGAATATTGTGAACTGTATAGTCGTGTCCATTACTTGCCTGGAGTTTCAGTTTCTCAAGATTCGGGGAGCTTCTGAACAAGCAAAGAACATAAGAGAGATCCTCCACTGAGTCTAAACATATATAAATCAAATTCAGAATTTTAAGCTGGACTAAAGTAGCTGGAAGCCTTGTTTGGACTTGACCTGCAGCCAAAATCTTGAAAGTGGATGGCAAAAGCATGATCAAATATAGTTAACTCGATGATTTCAAGGAAATTATATTTATAATCGACCATACCTTCATCATCTGATAGTCTATGCGCAGTTGCTGAAGTGCAGGCAGGGAATAAAAAAACTCAATGAAGTTATATTTTCTATGAATGATAGAAGTGTAACATAGAGTAGTTGAAGCAAGTGAAACCATTGCAAGAAGTGGGGATTTCTTAAAATAAACATATGCACGGAAACATATCAATTTAACGAGTTTTAGCTTAGGAGCATCAATTGTTAAGTGGTGAAATCCAGCTGGGACACGCAACACCAGTTGCTCCAGTTCTGGTGAGCTAGATATCAAACTTCCTAATACTTCAGTACCAATGATGACATCAAGCAATTCCAGTGTAATCAGCCTATTAAAACCTTTGAAGCTTGGTGGAGGACTGATCGAACAAGAAGAAAGTTTCAAATGTTTCAATAGTGAACACATAAATAGTGAAGAAGGCAATTTGTACACTTCACCCCACTTCATTTTCAAAGTGAATTCTTCAACACCTTTCTTCCATGAGATATATATCAAGTGGTCAATTTCAGAACCACCTCTGAGTCTTGGAATAACGAGGCTCGACTTCGTTATGGATCCTTGGTGAAGTAAGAGAATCTGGTAAAGGATCCCTACAAATTTCATTCTAGCCAATTCTTGGTTTCTCTCTGATTCTTGCCATAACGTATCATCAAATATCAGTTGTGGCAGTTTGACCCATTTATACCTCCATTGCTTTGACAAGACACTAGTCTTTGCAGCATCACGTATTGTCAAACACATTAATATGATCTCTATGACATTATCAGGAAGGTCACTTATCATATCAACAGGTTGGAATTGGGCAATCTTCATTCTGCTATGTAATTGGCGAACAAAATTCTGTAATAACTCACAATTAATAAAAATATCAAATTGCCTTAAACTAACTTGCATGCATGTAGAAGATACATACAAATTCAACATGAAGTTCACACAATTTTGTTCGCTTTATTTTAACTTTTTTACACCAATATTTTAATAGTTATCGAATTGGTCATATCACTAAGAAAGTAGAGATAATATTCACAGTTGATATTTACATTTGCATATGCTTGAAATATACTTTTGAACAGAATTGCAATAACAAAATATTCATTTAGCCCGTACAAACTTATTCACACCAATCTTTAGTTTATCGTTGTCCTAGAAGCTCAAAATCTACCATGAACAATATGGATTGACAGTGTTGTGATGCCAACCTCTTACACTTCAATGGTTTAGTTAGCTGTGATTCATTGAATCCTAATGATGAAACTTTGTATGCTAAGGCATAGTTTGTAGTGTGCTCTAAGAAAATTCATTTTTAGTTCAATGGATAAGTAGTATTTCTCTCAAAGCTTAGTGATTATTTACTGATTTAATCCAAGAATGGTCTTAGACAAAGGCTTAGGTAGGGACTTAATCAATCATTATTCATGCTGAAGGATTTTTTGATTGGTCAGTCTGTCGAGCTTAAATTGGTTTCTCGTGTTATTCTTAGTGGTGGACAGGGGTGGTCAATTGCTCAAGTGCATTCATCATTCTGAAAACTATCCCTGACTCCATCTGAATACACCTGCATCACTCAAGTGGATAAACCAACTCTTTTTTAACCCAAATTGAAATTCAATGAACAAAAAGCATAACAACAACGTATACACCATTCTCAAATAAATTCGTTCAATTCTTTCACATCATCAGTATTTTAGAGCTAAACCAACCTCCTAAACCCCCCTCAGCCCTACAATCTATTGAGAATTAGAAATCATAATTCTATTCTCCCCGAGAGCAACCAATAAACATAAAGAAATAACGATATACAAGCTGAGTGTGAAACTACGTCATCTTCTTGTTGCAGTAATTCACTATGATGAAAATAAATTTATAAAAGAAAATCATAAACATGTCTTCTTTAGCATCTCTTTCGCTCTTTCATTGTAGTAATTAAAAGCATAATGACAGCTCTCTATTTATAAGAAAAATTAGGGCAAAATCAAGATTTACAAGAACTCAAATTCCTAAAACAAAAATTACAAAAAATCACATTCCTAAATTACCCTTAATGAAATTTTCGTCCGAGGGGTGGAGGGGGCTTCTTGGCCCCCCTTCCAACCCCTCGGAGACCTCATCCGCGAACTAGCTCCACGAAACAGTAATAATTAGGCTCCACAACTAAAGAAAATTCTTCATGTGGGCAACCAACACATAAAGAAAACTAAAAATACAAGACATGGAAAAGGGAATAATATAGGCTATGCTATCATCTGTTAATTGTAGTAAAATGAAGAAAATCCTTCTTCTATATGGATTGGACTAGCTCCATGAAACAGTAATAATTAGGCTCCACAACTGAAGACATCATGTAGGCAACCAACACATAAAGAAAAATAAAAATACAAGACATGGAAAAGGGAATAATATAGGCTATGCTTATTGTAGTAAAATGAAGAAAATCCTTCTTCTATATAGAGCCAATCCACAAAATTTACTTCGTTTTCAATTAAAATAAATAAAAATTCTTTTAGAACAGGTAAAAGAAAACATCAATTCATCATATGCAAAACCTAATATCACAAGAAAGTTTCTCGATTAGTACAATTCACCTCAAACTATTCCTTACTTTCGTTAAAACTTCTCTTTACCCTTTAAGTTTTCGTATTCTAATACATAAGAGAAAAGTAGACATGAATTGTACCGTAAAATCAAGTGGGTAGCGCCACCACGGAGGAGAAGCTTTTGGGCTGCATTCTTGCAGGAAAATGAGCAAAGCAGAGTTAACTCATGTGTTACCCAGTTATTCAAAAAAATCCTTTTTTTTTTTTTTTTTTTTTTTTACAAAACTCATTTCTGATTGCCGCCCTGTTTGATATATGATATAGATTATAATTCTCATTCTCATTCTTTTATACATTTCTATTCATATGTTTTTTAATAAATTATTACGTTAATAATTTTTCCTTCTTTCTCAATTACATATTTATTATCACATCAATACAAAAATAAATTCTTTCCAAAATAATATACATCAAACATGACAAATTCTAATTAAAATTTTACGCGTAAATTCAAAACTTTTCAATACTTTATCTCCATCCATTTTTTGACAAAATTTAACAAAATATATTTTTGTCAAAAAATGGACTCAAATATGGGCTTAAAATCGTCAATCCGTAGGGCAAATCCTTTCAGACTTTATAAGTTTTAAAATGAACAAGTTGAAAATAAAATAATATAAATCGTAGTGCTTTTCTGGATTCCACTTCGATTTGTAGAATGCACTTACTTATCACATCAGCCATGGTCCACCCTTTGAAAGGCCACGGTAAGTAATTAATTGCTTTTGTGTTTTCTTTCCATTTATACCCCCACGTCTACGGCCGGATTTATGGTCTTAAATGAAGAGAAGGGCAAATTTGGCAAAGTGATATCAAAACCAATTAATGGTACAGGTATATCATATCATATATGTCACTTTATGTCAGGTGAAATGAATACAGAAAAAGTATAGCAACGATCATTTTTCTTTTAATATCAAAATAATTGTTTTCAGACAATCGATAAGTCTCTAACATTTCCTTATGAATAAAGCTATTCATACCTGCTTCTTTACCTATTGGTTTATCTGTTGACGTGTAAAGGGCCATTATTTTATTTTTTTTATTCAATCAAAAAATAACAGAGCTTCCCAATTCGATTATTGGACCGGATTTTTTCTATTTTCATTCAATAATCAATATGGAAAGGAATGTTGAAGCTAAAATTTTAACTCATTGTAATTCATTGAAAACTTTTAACCAAAAGACAGAGTTTAATGATTCAGAAAATAATTCCAAATTATCTATTAGGATATAGTACACAAATGTATATATCAGCTACAATCACAATACATAAATCAACTTTAGCCAAAAAAAACTTCTTCAAATTTAATAAAAATTCCCGACAATTCCCAACCTACGTTAATTAAACTCCAAACAGCAGGGAAAACAACTTTTCTCTCAGCCCACCAATTATGATAATAATTGTTGGATTCCTCTGTAGTAACGATGATTCTTTTTCAGCCATTTTACCATTCTTCCACCTGGAATTATCATTCTCACAGGAAATCCATGATCTAGAGCCAATGTTTCGCCGTTCTACATGTAAGCCAGAATAATATCTCTTGACGGACCCATGGCGAATTCCATCTTAATGCTCGTGCGGTATTTGGCTCCACCGCCTCCGAGCAAATCCTCCGCCCCTTCAAAGTCAACATTCAGACCACCTCTTTTCCGGCTGAAAATACCGCACCGCTTCAAAATGGTATGCGATGGCACTCCACGCAGGCGGAGGTGGAGCTTCTGTCTTGCGAGTAAAAAAATAAAAATAATAATAACAACCGTGCGGATTAACCTAAGGTGGGAAACCCAAACATGGAGACGATTGCTAAGTAACCACCGGCTTCTTATTTCGGTCGAGATGAAGGAGTGCTGGACTGAGACTGACTTCGTACGAATGTTTCGCCTCCAAGGGTTCTCTGATTTGGGGGTAACTGGGAAGTGAAAATGAAAGGATTACTTTCTAATTGGGCCGGTTCAAGTTTTGACCCATCTTCGTTGTTTTAAATACTTTAATTTTTTGAATAATTATTCACTTGACACGTCATCGTGTCAACCTCCAGGTAAAGCAGCAGGTACGAGTAGCGCGATCGTTTCCTTATCTACTAAACAGGATTAATAAATATTTAATTTTAAGATCAACTAGACTTGCAATCGGAGGATGTTTGGCTAAGGTAAATTAGTTTTCTTATGAGTAAGAGTGTGTTTGATAGAGATTATTTGGGAAAAATGAATTTTGAAATAGTGATATGATGGGAAATGTGTGGTTGAAAAAGAAGAAAAAGTTATTGATGTGATAGAAAATATTATTTTATTGAAGAATATGTGGTTGAAAATGAGTAGAAAAATGAGAATGAAAATGAAAATGGGAATCAAACAGGGCATAAATATGTAAATTTTAAAATATAAACTCTTTCAATGGTAGAAGTTAAAAATAAGTAATTTTTTATTTAAAAGCAAAAAGAAATAAGTTAATAATAATAGGAAAGTAATGATTCAACGTGTAATCCTTGCATGTTTTACTTATGAAAAAAGAAAAAGAAGAATTTGCACCCCCATGTCAATTTTTAGCTTTGTATTTTTAAAGATGTCACATTTTAAAAATCTTTGCAAAAATATCACTTTTAGACATTTTTGTCACTCAAGAAAATTTAAACACCCTATACGTTCTTAATTAAATGAGATTTAATTATATGAAAAAAAATTGTACAAAAAAGCGAAAAAAAAATATCACATCGAATTAACTCAAACATCTCATGAAACCCACCCAACCCAGACCCCGCCACCCCCTCTTTCTAAAACTAACCCAAAAAAACAATAAAATTCAAATTTCAAAGTAATTTTGAAAAAATGGGGATTTTTAATAGATATCACTATATTTGAAAATACACTAAAATTTGTCAATTTTACTAATGGTGCTAAAAATGTCACTTTTGGTGTGAAATGTCCAAATTACCCTTAGCTATACCTTTTTGGAAGCATTTAATGTTTGATTTGAATGTTCATTAATGCTATGATGTGATGATTTAATTTGTGTACTATAAATATTGGATATATGTATATTATATTGAGTAATATGAATTTTTGAATAAATATATTTTTTTTTTTGAAAAGTGAGCGCAAACCGATTTCTTCTACCATTAACAAACCCTATCTTTGTTACCATCTTCTACATTTCTTCATCAAGAATCAATTACTATTAAATTTATCTTCCATTTTGAAAGGTTAGCATGTTAGAAATTGTTTATATTTTTATCCTATAACTTACTACTTTTGAAATGTTAAATACAATATGGTCATATTTATTTGAAATTTTTGAAATTATTATTCATTGATTTGTTCAATTTTCAAATCTTTTGAAATAAAGATATCAATATCTTCTACAAAATGTTGTGGAGGATTCCATATTTAATAAATCATTGAATTATTTATTTGAGAATATATTGTCATGCTATAGTTGAAAATTGATGATCACCATTAATATTTTGAATGATTTCTTCAAATCAAACCCAAAAATTATTTTGAAGGATTGCATTTTTTAATGATTCATCGCGTAAATTATTTGGAAATAAAATTTTGTTATTTGGTAGTATAATATTGATGACCATATTTAATGTTATGAATAATTTGTTTCAATTATACACACATAAAATACTTCCCGTCAATTTCGACAATTCAACTGTTGAATTCGACATTTTGAAACTGTGAGGATAGACATTTCAACTGTCCATTTCACCCATTTGCTATTTATGGATTTAAATATTCAAATGTGTCACTTTTATATTATTAAATATCGACATATTGATTGTGTAGAATTTTTACCATTGCAATATCAACTTTTTAGGCACGACTAAACATTTAAGATTTATTGTGTCACATAGGAGAATGTTTGTTCATGTAGATAACGAATGAAAGTGGAGTGTGGACAAAACAATTTCAAACGTAGTCTCGATAAGTATCGCCCTAGTCGGACTTATATTACGATTTAAGGACAAACTTGGTATTCTTGATCCCCATACTCAAATTGAATTGGAGTTCAAAGTCCCGAACATGAATTATCTTTGGTCGAAATACGTGAAGATGAATACTTAAATTGATACATATCAGTTCATAAGAAAATTGCTATATGCGTTACTATTTTGAAAATCGAGCATCCAATTGTTGACATGGGGAAGGATACATATTTCGACAATCCTTCGTTTATCGTGATGAAAGTTCACCGAAATGTACAACATGATGAGGTCAATCAAATACAAAGTACCTCAAACGATAATGCACTCGAAACATTAATTTATGATATTGGGCTGCACCATTAGATGAGAACTTGGATAACCCGCTACATGGTACAAAGTTTGCAAATATTATTGACGGTGAAGAGCAAATGTCATCACATTCCAAGAGTTCAGATAGATACGAATGGATTAAAATTGTGAATACGCCTGATCTTACTAAAAGGTGAATATTCTTGAGCAAGAAAGAGTGAAAATGAGTACTTTTTATCATTATCGTTTGCAGACATTAGTAGTGTTTAAATTCACAAGTAAAATACTTACATAGACGAAATATTTCATAACATCCCGATAATTAAACTGTTGGTCCCGACAGAAGGTTCCCGTCATTCTCGATAGTTGGTTGCAAAGTAGAAAATTTGACTACAAATAAGAAGCATAACGGATATATTGTTGCACAATATTTGGTACAGACGTTACCATATTTATCTGTTAAAAAACTAAAATACATAATTATAGCCGATGAAGTAAGAATTTATTGCCCACTTCAATCGTCATCGAATTTGAACGTTCCCCCACTATCTTCATCAGAATCGTCCAAGCTTACGACAATAAGCTCGGGAGGTAGAACGTTTTCCAAAAACTCATCGTTGTCGGATTCATCTTAATATGGAACCATGAACTCGAACACATCATCGAGTACATTGTTCGGTGATTGCGATTGTTCACTTGAAATTTCGTCCAGCTTACCATTTAGAAGGTGACTTCCTCATCATTCGATTCGATTATGATGGGAAAAAATGGGGAGTAATCGAATATTAGCAAAGATTCATTCAAGTTGAATGGCTCGTTGCTTTCCATGGACGAACCCATTATCTCGATATGGTTGTATTGAGTATAAGTAATTGTATATGTTTAATCTATAAAGTGTCGCAAAACTATAGGAGAGTTTAAGTGTAAATGAGAAGAAATTCATGTCATGCTATTTATAATCAAATTCTTGGAGGGAAGCAACTATGGTCATATAGTACACATCCACCAAATCACAACTTAAGTTATTGCTTGAGTGACAATTTGTGTAATGGTTTAAGGTCTATGTATACCTTCATCCCCTAAACTTTGTCCATAATTTATGAGAAATGTGAATATTAAATCATTAGTACCATTTTATCATAAAGTTTTATTTTTTAGTTGTTGTAATCAGCGATTATGAGTACTTTTTGATCTTAAATATAACACTTACCTGAAGAACATATCATTTACTATTAGGGAACATTCAAGATGAAAGAACGTGATTTAAGTAGTTTTATTAATATTATTTCTTTGACTTATGATATGTGTACTAGATGTGGAAATAAATGTTACATATGTTAGAACAAGAAGATCAATCATCTTGAGGTATTTTGATATTTAAACTTCTCATAATTTGGATTCAATGAAAAAGTCTAATTTTGTCATGTGCTAATCAAACAAACCAACAAATATGTCAAAGACAAAGATAAATCAACCCTCTAAAACAAATAAAATTACTTGATTGATCTCCTCAACAAAATCATACCAAATGGGGTAGAAACATAGTTTCTTTTGATTATTCGTAAGTGCCAATTAGTTAGAAAATCACATTAATAATCTCTGCTCTTGTCCTAGCTCGTCCCTAGGTTCGTATCTATATAAGTAAAAAATATATTTTAAAACTATAAATAAATAATTTTTTATTGACGAGTTTTATAAATAAATTATGTTATTTATTTGAACAATAGAACGAGAATTACTTTAGATCAAGTAAATGATTTTAGGACATGTTTAAAAATAAAAAAATGTCTTCAAAATAATTATACATGTGGATATCACACTTATTTTTTGCTTAGTTAACAAGCATTTGTAGATTATTATATTCAATTCTCTATTTTTTTTAGAGTGAATTATTCAATTCTATTTTCTGTTGATTTGTGCAATATTTTAGTGTTTTCAGGCAACATTTGAATTTAGACAATTTTATGATATATTGTGAAAGGAGGCGAAAAGAGGACTAGCTAAACTTTATTTGGTTTGGACGGGATGATGAAACTTAGCTTTTGATGATTTAACTGTCACATTTTGATATTCAAATTGAATATAAATTGAGTTTTATTTTGTTGATTACTATTGTGTTAAGGGGCGAAGGGAGGGGCAGCCTTGTAATTGCATTTCTTTGGATCGTAATGCAATTTAACATGCTGAAACTTTCCTAGTGATGTAGTTGTTTCACACTTTAAAGTAGGTTTAATTTTTCTAAAAAGAGAGCTCATCAAGTAAATTTGAGAAATTCGACTGTCAGCATATGTGAAATTTGTCAAACTATGATAAGTTAGTATTAAAAAAATGTTTGAATCGATAGATTATGAGGATTGCCAATCTAATTGTGAAGTCTCGACACACTTATTCCTATCTCTAGCATCCTTGTGCAAAAATGTCAGTGTAAAATTATAAAGTAAAATTAACTTTTTTATTTTACAAAAATTATAAATAAACTAAGTTATTAATTTTAACAATAAATAAGCACATGTAAAAGAAAAACAAATATAATGTTACGTATTTGAAAATATTTTTTTAATCGAAAGTTTAATCCACAACAAAATCATAGAAACACTGCGTATAAATGATCAATTAACACGCTCCATATATGGTGATTTTCAATGTGTATATCGTGAGTACATCTAGACATAAGATACCTTCATATATATCATCATTTTAACGTATAAATTAAGCTCCGGTATGGTATAGCTAAAAAGTGAAAAATTTAGTTAAAAAGACAACAATTAATTTTAATCACACATTTTATAGGATCCACAATTTTTATCAATTTTTCTATCACACATTTATCAACTTTATCAAAATCTACTAAAAAATTAATTTTTAGCTAAATCAAATGGGAGCCAATTCGTATGTAGTAACGTACAATCCAACGCGAACACTAGAAGTCAATATATGAATTTTCGAAGCTATTACACCTTTGATTTTACCCAATACAAGGAATCTACTAAAACTTTTAAGCTAAACCAAACAGGAGCTAATTCGTATGTAATGCAATCCAACGCAATAACTAGAAGTCACTATATGAAATATATAAGAACTATACACCTTTGATTTCACCCAATACCAGAAGTAAGCATTCGTCCATGGCTAATAACAATTAAGCCGTTGTTTGAGCTACATTTTGGGAGAAAAATCCATTTTGGAATAGTTTTTAGAAAATATGTGGTTAAAAAATAAAAATAAAAATATTTTCGATTTACTTGTAAAATTATTTTATTGAATAATGTGTGATTGAAAATAAATTTTTAAAAAATGAGTTTTTGATAAAATGGGGCTCAAACAAGTGCTAAGTGCTTTCACCATTGCATTGTGTCTACTTGCTTTTATATTAATCTATCCAACAAAGTAAGGCATTAGTTCAAGAAGACTTTTCTTAAGACAGTTTGAAATCTGAGATATAGCTAGCATAATATTATACGCCATTCTGATAAAATAAAGAAAAAAAAAAGAATTTTCTAGTCTCAAGAAGCCCATATCACAAGATTTCAAGTACTCCTCACCTCTTTGAGCTAGGAAGCGAACCAGCATTAAGCTCAACTACCAAAGTTCATTTTCATCTAAAGCTTTAAAAATGACCTTTGCATTTGGTGAAGCACGCTCAAATTTGTTCGTCTTTATCAAAATCCCAAATCCTTTGTCAGCAAGTTTCTCTAATGGCCATTTCAGCTTGATCACCATCCTATCAAGCTTCGGTGATTTCTCTAATAAAAGCTTGATGAGTGTCATCTCAGGGACAGATGAAGAAATATATGCCAGCTTCACTTTTTGAAGTCGATTGAAGTATATATCCGAGTAGTCTTGCAACTTCAAAAAGTCTAGAGCAGGACGTGCTTTAACAAGTGTGATGCGCCTCTGCAAAATCTACACAATATGACAAAAAGTCACTTATCTTAAACTTTTAGGTTAAATTAGAAAATAGAATATTGTGAACTGTATAGTCGTGTCCATTACTTGCCTGAAGTTTCAGTTTCTCAAGATTCGGGGAGCTTCTGAACAAGCAAAGAACATAAGAGAGATCCTCCACGGAGTCTAAACATAGATAAATCAAATTCAGAATTTTAAGCTGGACTAAAGTAGCTGGAAGCCTTGTTTGGACTTGACCTCCAGCCAAGATCTTGAAAGCGGATGGCAAAAGCATGATCAAATATAGTTAACTTGATGATTTCAAGGAAATTATATTTATAATCAACCATACCTTCATCATCTGATAGTCTATGCACAGTTGCTGAAGTGCGGGCAGGGAATCAAAAAACTCAATGAAGTTATATTTTCTATGAATGATAGAATTGTAACATAGAGTAGTTAAGGAAGCAACTGAAACTATTGAAAGAAGTGGGGATTTCTTAAAATAAACATATGCACGGAAACATTTCAATTTAACAAGTTTTAGCTTAGGAGCATCATGTTAGGACGTTGTGGTACGGGACACACAATTACAACTGAAGTAGAAATGAGAAAAATGAAAAACCACGAGCAAATTGTAGAAAGATTAAACTATTGCAAAAGGATTACAATAATTTCTCTTAAAATAAGGAGAGCACAATTGACAATACCCTCTCTTATAATAGGAGAAAATACTCTCTTACTAATAAAACAATATTTAGGAGAAACCTCACTTTTTTTTCTCTCTAAAATTTTTTCTCTTTTACTTCTCTAAATTGGGATTCTTTCTCTCCAAAATTGTGATAATTTATGAAAGCCAAAACCATGTATATATAGTGGAGAGAGGCGGCATAAATGGCGGTCACAAGCTGTAAATAATAGATAATTACAGCTTGTTTTGTCTATCTTTTTCTAGCAAAATTCCCACTGTGTTTGACTATTAAAAGGCTTAACATGGAAGGAATTTTGTAGATAAACTTTGACTATTCAAGCCTTAGCCAAGAAGCAATTTCCTTTAAGCCAAAAAGTGGCTTTACCGCTACACATCTCCCACTTAAAGTCACTTTTATAATCCTCTTATCCTTTCTACACTTATCGTCTTCATGCTGCTTACATTTCTGCTAGGCCAATAGAGGATCGACACCAAATAAATTTGTCACTGTTGATTGGCTTTGTTAACATATCAGCTAGGTTGTCTTTAGTATGGATTTTCTGTATATCCACACTTCCTTCTTCCACCTTCTCATGAACAAAGTGATACTGAACTCGAATGTGCTTTGTCTTCGAATGAAATGCTGGATTCTTTGCCAGATGCAAAGCGCTCTGACTATCACAAAATAAAGAAATTTTCTCTTGTTTGTGTCCGAGCTCCTCCAGTAGCATTTGCAACCATATTGCCTCTTTGCTAGCTTGTGTAGCTGATACATATTCTGCCTCCGTCGTAGAAGTAGCCACGATGGACTGCAATTTTGAAACCCAGCTTACAGCTCCTCCAGCAAGAGTAAACACATAGCCTGAGGTGGACTTGCTCTTGTCAAGATCACCTGCATAATCTGAATCAACATAGCCTCTAACAGTAAAGTCTGATCCTCCATAAAATAATGCAACATTTGAGGTACCCTTGACATATCTTAGGATCCTCTTAACAGTACTCCAATGCTCTTTCCCAGGATTCGCCATGTATCGACTAACCACTCCCACTTGTGCAATGTCTGGTCTTGTGCAAACCATAGCGAACATTAAGCTACCCACTGTTGATGCATACGGTACTCGAGACATCTCCATCCTCTCTGCTTCGTTGCTAGGACTCATACTCGAGGATAACTTGAAATTAATAGGAAGAGGGGTAGAAATTGACTTACAATCTTGCATGTTGAAACGCCGCAAGATTTTCTTCAAATAATTTTTCTGAGAAAGCCATATCTTCCTATTATCTCTGTCTCGGTATATTTGCATCCCTAGAATCTTGTTTGCCGGTCCCAAGTCCTTCATTTCAAATTCCCTAGCCAATTGTGCCTTCAAGTCTTTAATACGATCTTTGTTGGGGCCTGCTACCAACATGTCGTCAACATATAACAACAGAATAATAAAATTACCATCACCAAATCTCTTGTAGTAAACACAAGGATCTGAACTATGTCTGTTGTATCCAAGGCTCATGATGAAGGAATCAAATCTCTTATACCAACATCTCGGCGCCTGTTTGAGACCATATAGAGATTTGTTCAACCTGCAAACCAAGTTCTCTTTTTCTTTTTCTTCAAAACCTTCTGGTTGGAGCATGTATATTTCTTCTTCAAGTTCTCCATGAAGAAATGCAGTTTTCACGTCTAACTGCTCTAAGTACAAGTCAAATATAGCACACATAGCCAAGACTACTCGAACCATTGTGAGTCAAACAACAGGAGAGAATATTTCGTTGAAGTCTATGCCTTCTTTCTGAGCAAAACCTTTCACCACCAGTCTTGCACGATACCGCTCTACTTGGTCATTGCCATCTCGTTTGATCTTGTAGACCCATTTATTCCCAATGGCCTTCCTTCCTTGTGGTAGTGGAACAAGATCCCATGTTTTGTTCTTATGGAGAGCTTCAATTTCTTCTTGCATTGCTGTCGCCCACAGAGAAACTTCTTGGCTATTTATAGCCTCATGGAAATTTGATGGCTCTCCATCTTCTGTTAGTAAGCAGTATGCAACATTGCCCTCCATAATGTACTCTGAGAGCCAAGCTGGTTCTCTCCTCTCCCGTATTGATCGTCAAACTTCTGGAGCACTAGACTCTATTTGTTCTTCGTGCTCTAGTGTTGTATCAGAAGTATCTATAACTTCTTGTTCCTCTCCAACTTCAACTGTAGTAGTTTCTGATTTTTCTTTTGTAGTACTATCATTTTCATTTTCCTGTACCTTGCCTTCTGCAAATATCACGTCTTTGCTGATTATCACCTTGCGGGCAGTGGGATCCCACAGGCGGTACCCCTTAACTCCATCAGCATACCCTAAGAAAATACATTTTCTGGATTTTGGATCCAGCTTTGATTTTTCTTGGGCGTTATACATAACGTAAACAGGACTTCCAAATGTATGTAAGTGAGAATAATCAGATGGCTTACCAGTCCATATCTCTATCGGCGTTTTTAGATCAATTGCGGTTGATGGTGACCGATTGATCACATAACAGGCGGTCTTGACTGCTTCTGCCCAAAATGACTTGGCCATCCCCGCAGTTCTTAACATCGCTCTTGTTCGTTCTAACAAGGTTCTGTTCATCCGCTCTGCTACTCTATTTTATTGTGGAGTGTATGCCACTGTGAACTGCCTTTTAATACCTTCTTGTTGACAAAATTTATCGAATTCATCACCAGTATATTTTCCTCCATTGTCAGTCCTTAGACACTTGATCTTCTTTTCAGATTCAAGCTCAACTCGCGCTTTGAATATTTTGAAGACTGCGAACACATCTGACTTCATTTTGATTGGATACACCCAACATCTCCTGGAGTAATCATCAATAAAAGATACAAAGTATCTTGCACCTCCTAGGGATATAACCGGTGCTTGCCAAACATCAGAATGAACCAGATCTAGAATAGCTTTACTTCTAGCAGTGGATCTGCTGAATTTCAATATATGCTGCTTACTAGTAACACAATGTTCACAAAATGGTAATGTTACCTTTTTTAGCCCTGGAAGAAGCTTTTGTTCTGAGAGAATTTTCAAACCACGTTCCGACATGTGGCCAAGTTTACGGTGCCACATCATCGTTAATTCTTCTGCTGAACTTGTCGATGCGACAGATGCTTCTCCTTCTTGTAGTATCTCACCTTTAAGCATGTATAAATTTGCAGCTATCTTTTCCGCTTTCATCACCACAAGCGCGCCTTTGATTATTTTCATGACCCCATCTTGTACATGGGTCTTGCAGCCAATACCATCTAATTGTCCTAAAGACAATAGATTTTTCTTCAAGCCTTTTACGTGTCGTACCTCCTGGATAGTGCGAATTGTACCATCATACATTTTCAATTTGATGGTACCAATACCAGCGATCTCCAAGGCATGACCATTTCCCATGAACACAGATCCTCCTGAGATAGATTCATATTGATGGAACCATTCCCTCCTTGTTGTCATGTGCCATGTAGCTCCTGAGTCCATAAGCCAGACATCAGAAAATTGCTTTCTGCCTTCAACAACAGTTGCTGCCTCGCTGTATAAAATTTCACCATCATCTGAGGTGCTTGCTACACAACCCTGAGCTTTTGATGTCTCAAGACCTTTTCTGTTAGCTTCTTCATTTCTTTTGAGATTCCAACAATCCCTTTTTAAGTGCCCTTTCTTGCCACAGTAATGACACTTGACATTCTTCTTACTCCTGGATTTTGATCTACTCTGATTTTGACTCCCACTGGGGCCACGTTCCGTTGATCTCCCTCTCATCATTGTCAAAGCTTCGGCTTGCTGTGAGCCTCCTGGTCTATCTTCTTTGCTCTTGCGCCGACTTTCTTCTTCAAGAACTGCAGCTGCAATAGCATCGAAGACTAGAATTTCAAGGTTGTTGGTTAAGTTGATAATGAGTTGATCATACGAATCAGGTAGACTTTGAAGTAGAATTTCAGCACGTTCCCCCGTCTCTATGTTATGCCCCATTCCTGTGAGCTGTTAAAATAAAGTGTTGAGGGTGTTGATGTGGTCAGTCACCGTAGTTGACTCCATCATCTGAAGGGTGTAAAGCTTTCTCTTCAAGAAGATTTTGTTGTGTAGCGATTTGGCCTCGTACAATTTTGTCAGAGTCTCCCATATTTCTTTTGCTGTCCTTTTCTCGGCCACACTTGACAATACTCCATCGGCAAGTGCTAGGTGCAGATTAGCAATAGCATTGCCATCCATCTCGTTCCACTTGCCGTCGTCAGTGATCTCGTCGGGCCTTTCTCCAATTGCCGCCAAGCAGTTATCTTTTCTCAAAACTGCTTTTATTCTCATTTTCCACAATGAGAAATTATTCCCATTGAACTTTTCTATTTCGTACTTCGTCGCCATTATTGAAGATGCCTCCTTTCCACTAACTCGATCTGACCGTAGCACAAAAAATCAGCTATAAACCTGGCGTTCTGATACCACTGTTAGGACGTTGTGGTACGGGACACACAATTACAACTGAAGTAGAAATGAGAAAAATGAAAAACCACGAGCAAATTGTAGAAAGATTAAACTATTGCAAAAAGATTACAATAATTTCTCTTAAAATAAGGAGAGCACAATTGACAATACCCTCTCTTATAATAGGAGAAAATACTCTCTTACTAATAAAACAATATTTAGGAGAAACCTCACTTTTTTTTCTCTCTAAATTTTTTTCTCTTTTACTTCTCTAAATTGGGATTCTTTCTCTCCAAAATTATGATAATTTATGAAAGCCAAAACCATGTATATATAGTGGAGAGAGGCTGATGAGAACCACGTAGCAACGAACACTACGCAACCCCGCAACTAGATTGAAACCCCAAGAAAGCCCAAAGATAATTCCGGTTTAGAGATTCAACCAAGAATGTTGAATCAAGCAACCCAACAAGAACGACGCTTGATAGACCTCTTGATTACAAAACCCGTGATCTGCACTCGATGTTGAACGTCACAAGAAGATCTTGATAAGTTCGCGGTGTTCTAAGAAGAACAAGATGAAAAGCAATAATCTCACTTAATTGATAAATTGTCAAAAGGTCCTTACAATAATGATAAATAAACTATTTATACTAATGCTAAAAACCCTATGAAATTCGTGCATAATCCCCAAACATGGTAAAACATCAATTAAAAATAGAATTTGAATTAAACTAGGATTCTCGCCAAAAATAGAAAAGTCGCTGAATTTTATAACCAAGCGATCGCTTGGTTATATTCCAAGCGGTCGCTTGGAAGACCCTTTTGACGTCCTGTGCCTTTCGGTTGGTAGCTGAGCGGTCGCTTGATTTTTACTCTAAGCGGTCGCTTAGGCAATCCGGTTGAGCTTCTTCTTCGGTCACTTGTATCTTGTTGATCCAATTGGTTTTCGACCTCGACCCCAACATGAAACTTGTCTCTTTTTGCGTGTAGATCATGGCGTCGTCCATTGTTACTTGCACAAGTAGTCCCAATGCTTGATTTACCCTTTTTGCCCTTGATCGCGTCATCGGACCTCCTTCGATAAGCAACGGGTCTCGGTCGGGGCTCGACTTCCTTGGACTCGTTGCTTGGATCACATCATCCCCTCCCTCTTCAAAAGGATTCGACCTCGAATCTGTACCTACATCGTAAAGAGAGAGATCAGACACATTAAAAGTTGCCGAAATATTATACTCACCTGGAAGATCCAGTTTATATGCGTTGTCGTTGACTCTCTCCAAGACCTGAAATGGACCATCCCCTCGAGGCTGCAACTTTGATTTCCTCTGCTCCGGGAATCGTTCCTTTCTGAAATGTACCCAGACCCAATCATCAGGTTCAAATATCACGCTTCTTCGACCCCTGTTTGCCTGAGAAGCATAGTGTTTGTTTTTCTTCTCAATTTGCAATCTTACCCTTTCATGAAGGGACTTTACCAACTCGGCCTTTCTTGTACCATCTAAGCTACCTCGTTCATTCACAGGTAAAGGTATTAAATCCAAAGGCGTTAGTGGGTTAAAACCATAAACAACTTCAAAGGGTGAAAGTGAAGTAGTAGAATGCGTGACCCTATTATATGCAAATTCTATGAAAGGTAAACACTCCTCCCAACTCTTCAAGTTCTTATGAACCATAGTGCGCAAAAGTTGAGTCATGGTCCTATTCACTACCTCGGTTTGGCCATCGGTCTGTGGGTGACAAGTTGTGGAATACATGAGCTTGGTGCCTAACTTACCCCATAGAACCCGCCAAAAATGACCGAGGAACTTAACATCCCGGTCTGACACTATAGTCCTAGGTACCCCATGTAAACGCACAGCCTCCTTAAAGAATAAGTCCGCTATGTTAGTGGCATCATCGATTTTATGACATGCAATGAAGTGTGCCATTTTACTAAACCTATCTACCACCACAAAAATGGAATCACGACCCTTTTTTGTCCTAGGCAAACCCAACACAAAATCCATGGAAATATCAACCCAAGGTTCGCTAGGTGTAGGCAATGGTGTGTATAACCCTTGAGGTAAAACCTTAGATTTAGCCTGCTTACAAGTTATGCAACGACTACATATCCTTTCAACATCACTTTTCATCCTAGGCCAATAAAAATGTTCCCCTACCATATCTAAAGTTTTTGTTACTCCAAAATGACCCATCAATCCACCACTATGTGCTTCTCTAACTAACACTTCACGCATCGAACAATTAGGGACACATAATCTATTTTCCCGAAATAAATATCCATCCTGCTTAAAAAATTTATCTATAGCTCCTTTACTACATGATGAATAAATGTCTGAAAAATCTAAATCACTAGCATACAAGTCCTTCATATGTTCGAAACCAAGTAACTTAGAACCGAGAGAAGTTAATAGCGCATACCTTCGAGACAATGCATCTGCCACCACGTTTTCCTTACCTTGCTTGTACCGGATGACATAAGGGAATGTCTCCACAAACTCCATCCATCTCGCGTGCCTTTTATTCAACTTACCTTGACCCCGCAAGTGCTTCAAGGATTCATGGTCCGTGTGTATCACGAACTCCTTAGGCCACAAGTAGTGCTGCCAAATCTCCAAGGCTCGAACAAGTGAGTACAGCTCCTTGTCATATGTAGGGTAATTGAGCGCTGCTCCACTTAGCTTTTCACTGAAGTAAGCTATAGGCCTCTTATCCTGCATTAAGACTGCTCCAATACCTATTCCTGATGCATCACACTCAATCTCGAAAGCTGTATCAAAATTAGGGAGTGCCAAAACTGGTGCCTTACACAATCTATCCTTAATTGTGTTGAATGCATGCTCTTGTTCATCACTCCAATGAAAACCCACACTCTTTTTAACAATCTCAGTGAGTGGTGTGGTGATTGTGCTAAAATCTTTTACAAAACGCCTATAGAAGCTAGCCAAACCATGGAAACTCCTAACTTTAGTTATGCTTTTAGGTGTTGGCCATTCTTTAATAGCCTTTATTTTCTCCTCATCTACCTCAACCCCATTAGCACCCACCACAAATCCTAGAAAAACAACCTTTTCCATGCAAAATGTACACTTTTTAAAATTACCATAAAGTTGTTCCTTCTTTAGGACCACAAGTACACTCCTAAGATGTTCTACATGCTCATTTAGGTCCTTGCTATAGATCAGGATGTCATCAAAATACACAACAACAAATTTACCTATAAAAGCGCGTAAAACATGATTCATCAATCGCATAAAGGTGCTCGATGCATTAGTGAGTCCAAAGGGCATTACTAATCACTCATACAAGCCATATTTAGTTTTAAATGCAGTTTTCCACTCATCACCTTCCCTCATTCGAATTTGGTGGTATCCACTTTTAAGATCAATTTTACTAAACATGCAAGCACCATATAATTCATCCAACATGTCATCTAACCTAGGGATAGGGTGACGATACTTTACCGTTATGTTGTTGATGGCTCTGCAGTCCACACACATCCTCCATGTTCCATCCTTCTTCGGCACAAGTAGCACTGGAACAGCACAGGGGCTCATACTCTCCCGCACATACCCTTTACTCATCAACTCCTCCACTTGCTTTTGCAACTCCTTTGTCTCCTCAGGATTACTTCTATAAGCGGGTCGGTTTGGAATCACAGCTCCAGGAACAAAGTCAATCTGGTGCTCAATGCCTCGAATGGGTGGTAGCTCACTGGGCATGTCCTCCGGGAAAACATCGTTAAATTCCTGCAATAAAGATGTAGCTAGACTGGGGAGGGGTGGGTTAGACTCCTCAAGATTGAGGCAGGCCTCCTTATAGACTATCAAAATTACTTGCCTTTTATCCTCTACCGCTCTTCTCAACTCACTCCCTTTTGCAAAGAAGTTAGCTTTCGGCTTTTCTCTCCTCTCAGACACCTCCATTTCTTTTCTCTCATATGACTCCACTCCCTTTTTCCCACTACTAGCCACCTCACTATCTTCTCTCACCTTCTCCAACTTTTTCACTCTCTCGTCTTCCGCATTTTTCAATATAATTTGGTCTTCATACACTTGTGCCGGTGTTAATGGTGCAAGGGTAATGGACCTCCCGTCCTTGCTAAAACTATACCGATTCTTGTACCCATCATGACTAACTTTCCTATCATATTGCCATGGCCTACCCAATAAAATATGCCCCGCATGCATAGGTACCACATCACACATAATTTCATCCCGATAGCTACCAATTGAAAAATTAATCAACACCCTCTTATTCACCTTAATATCCCCACAATCATTTAACCATTGTAACCTATAGGGTCTAGGGTGTCTTAATAGTGTCAATCCCAATTTTTCCACAAGGGTGGTGCTAGTTACGTTAGTACAACTACCTCCATCAATTATTACACTACATACCTTATTGTTGACGTGACATCGTGTATGAAAAATATTTTCTCGTTGTTGTTCCAAGTCATCTGTTTTGATTTGAGTGTTGAGGGCTCGTCTTGTAATTAGTAGTTCTCCTCCAACCCCAAACTCCACCTTGTCTCCATGATCACTAACGTCGTCCAATTCAGGCATGTCTTCAAACTCATCTTGGCCTTCAGTCTCCACCTCTCCATTGCGCAAAATCATCGTCCGTTTGTTTGGGCACTGAGAAGAGATGTGCCCTTTTCCCAAGCACTTGAAGCACTGAATATCCCGATTTCTGGCTGGCCGTGAATCTAATTTTGGTACGGCCCTACTAGCACTCTCATCTTTCCCGTTCGACACAGCACCATCTCCTCTGTTATCCCACCTCGGTTTCCAATTTGGATTAGAACCCGAAGTGCCCAACGGTTGTCTAGTTGTTCCTTTCCTTTTCAACTGTTTTTCCACCTTCATGGCTACATGTAACATATCCTCAATCTCCACATAATGCTGCAATTTCACAGTGTTAGCAATTTCCCTATTCATTCCATTCAAGAAACGAGCCATGGTGGCTTCCCGATCCTCCTCCACATTCGCCCTAATCATCAAAATTTCCATCTCTTTATGATAATCCTCAACACTTTTCGACCCCTGATACAGTCCTTGCAATCGTTGATGCAACTCCCTATAATAGTGGCTAGGCACGAACCTCTTCCGCATGATAAGTTTCAACTCATCCCAAGTGTTAACCATTTGCTCCCGATTCCTCCGCCTAGATGTAATCACTTGGTCCTACCATGTTATGGCATAGTCAACAAACTCAAGAATTGCCATTTTCACCTTCTTTTCCTCCGAATAATTGTGGCACTCAAATATCAATTCTACCTTTTTCTCCCACTCTAAATAAGCCTCCGGATCACTCCTTCCCTTAAACGGTGGGATTGACATCCTAGTGCTACTCATGTTCCCATCAACATCATCTCCAAAGTTGTTTCTACCCCTTCGTTCAAACCTACCTCCTTTGTTTCTCACTCTACCCATTTCACCTGCTAAAGACGCATCCTCTTCCCAATCACTACCATATTCATAGTCATCATGCCACTCCCTCCTAGACTCTCTCCTACCCGGTCTCTTTGCATTTGAGTGTCCCCTATGACTATTCGATCCCGACGCTTCTAGACTACCAAGCCTGTCAGTCACATCCCCAAGCACCCTCTCAAACCTTCTTATTGCATCATCTCCCATGTAATTCTGATTCGGCTGTTTGATGGAATTCGAGCCTTCTCTATCTGACATCCTAATACTTAAGAGTTGTAACGTCACAAAATGTCACTCGTGTATCACTCAAATTTGGCTTTTACCCTCTATTAATCTCACCACTCTTGCCTTTTACCACTCAATGCTTTCGCTCAAGGATCTTCAAAGAACAAGGTGAACTCAAACAGATGTATCCCGTGTATCCAATCGAGTGTGATCGTGAATTTGATAGAAAAAAAAGAAAAAGATGAAGAAAGATTCAACAAAGACCAATTATATGAATTTGGAACAAGAAACTCAAGAAGTAACAAGTGTACGATTCGAAGTGAAGTTTGTTTATATATATATATATATATTTTTTTTTTTTTTTTTTGACTCAAAAAGTTAAATTCAAGGATACTGGAAATTCCCGTAACAATAATAAATATTTTTTTTTTTTTTGTAATTTTCGGATTTTTTTTTACTCCTGGGAATTTGAGTAGAAAACCAGCAAAACAAACGAGACTTAATTCGGACCTGTAAATAGTCCAGAAACAACTTTTGAATTTTTGTTTTGGTTTTTTTGGGATCAAAGACTCAAGAACTTTTACTGGACACAAGAACACGAAGAACAAAGAGAGAAAAGAAATACAAGACTCAAGCAATAAAAGATATAACCTTAATTATTTTGAAGCCTTGCTCTGATACCAACTGATGAGAACCACGTAGCAACGAACACTACGCAACCCCGCAACTAGATTGAAACCCCAAGAAAGTCCAAAGATAATTTCGGTTTAGAGATTCAACCAAGAATGTTGAATCAAGCAACCCAACAAAAACGACGCTTGATAGACCTCTTGATTACAAAACCCGTGATCTGCACTCGATGTTGAACGTCACAAGAAGATCTTGATAAGTTCGCGGTGTTCTAAGAAGAACAAGATGAAAAGCAATAATCTCACTTAATTGATAAATTGTCAAAAGGTCCTTACAATAATGATAAATAAGCTATTTATACTAATGCTAAAAATCCTATGAAGTTCGTGCATAATCCCCAAACATGGTAAAACATCAATTAAAAATAGAATTTGAATTAAACTAGGATTCTCGCCAAAAATAGAAAAGTCGCTGAATTTTATAACCAAGCGATCGCTTGGTTATATTCCAAGCGGTCGCTTGGAAGACCCTTTTGACGCCCTGTGCCTTTCGGTTGGTAGCTGAGCGGCCGCTTGGTTTTTACTCTAAGCGGTCGCTTAGGCAATTCGGTTGAGCACCTTCTTTGGTCACTTGTATCTTGTTGATCCAATTGGTTTTCGACCTCGACCCCAACATGAAACTTGTCTCTTTTTGCGTGTAGATCATGGCGTCGTCCATTGTTACTTGCACAAGTAGTCCCAATGCTTGATTTACCCTTTTTGCCCTTGATCGCGTCATCGGACCTCCTTCGATAAGCAACGGGTCTCGGTCGGGGCTCGGCTTCCTTGGACTCGTTGCTTGGATCACATCAGAGGCGGCATAAATGGCGGTCACAAGCTGTAAATAATAGATAATTACAGCTTGTTTTGTCTATCTTTTTCCAGCAAAATTCCCACTGTGTTTGACTATTAAAAGGCTTAACATGGAAGGAATTTTGTAGATAAACTTTGACTATTCAAGCCTTAGCCAAGAAGCAATTTCCTTTAAGCCAAAAAGTGGCTTTACCGCCACACATCAATTGTTAAGCGGTGAAATCCAGCTGGGACATGCAACGCCAGTTGCTCCAGTTCTGGTGAGCTAGATATCAAACTTCCTAATACTTCAGTATCAATGACGACATCAAGCAATTCCAGTGTAATCAGCCTATTAAAACCTTTGAAGCTTGGTGGAGGACTGATCGAACAAGAAGAAAGTTTCAAATGTTTCAATAGTGAACACATAAATAGTGAAGAAGGCAATTTGTACAGTTCACCCCACTTCATTTTCAAAGTGAATTCTTCAACACCTTTCTTCCATGAGATATATATCAAGTGGTCAATTTCAGAACCACCTCTGAGTTTTGGAATAATGAGGCTCGACTTAGTTATGGATCCTTGGTGAAGTAAAAGAATCTGGTAAAGGATCCCTACAAACTTCATTCTAGCCAATTCTTGGTTTCTCTCTGATTCTTGTCATAACGTATCATCAAATATCAGTTGTGGCAGTTTGACCCATTTATACCTCCATTGCTTTGACAAGACACTAGTCTTTGCAGCATCACGTATTGTCAAACACATTAATATGATCTCTATGACATTATCAGGAAGGTCACTTATCATATCAACAGGTTGGAATTGGGCAATCTTCATTCTGCTATGTAATTGGCGAACAAAATTCTGTAATAACTCACAATTAATAAAAATATCAAATTGCCTTAAACTAACTTGCATGCATGTAGAAGATATAAACAAATTCAACACGTTCACACAATTTTGTTCGCTTTATTTTAATTTTTCCACCAATATTTTAATAGTTATCGAATTGGTCATATCACTAAGAAAGTAGAGATAATATTCACAGTTGATAGTTACATTTGCATATGCTTGAAATATACTTTTGAACAGAATTGCAATAACAAAATATTCATTTAGCCCGTACAAACTTATTCACGCCAATCTTTAGTTTCTTGTTGTCCTAGAAGCTCAAAATCTACCATAAACAATATGGATTGACAGTGTTGTGGTGCCAACCTCTTACACTTCAATGGTTTAGTTAGCTGTGATTCATTGAATCCTAATGATGAAACTTTGTATGCTAAGGCATAGTTTGTAGATTCATTTTTAGGTCAATGGATAAGTAGTATTTCTCTCAAAGCTTAGTGAGCATTTACTGATTTAATCCAAGAATGGTCTTAGACGAAGGCTTAGGTAGGGACTTAATCAATCATTATTCATGCTGAAGGATTCTTTGATTGGTCAGTCTGTCGAGCTTAAATTGGTTTCTCGTGTTATTCTTAGTGGTAGACGAGGGTGGTCAACTGCTCAAGTGCATTCATCATTCTGAAAACTATTCCTCATTCCATCTGAATACACCTGCATCGCTCAAGTGGATAAACCAACTCTTTTTTAACCCAAATTGAAATTCAATGAACAAAAAGCATAACAACAACGAATACACCATTCTCAAATAAATTTGTTCAATTGTTTCACATCATCAGTATTTTAGAGCTAAACCAACCTCCTAAACCCCCCTCAGCCCTGCAATTTGTTGAGAATTAGAAATCCTAATTCTATTCTCCCCAAGAGCAACCAATAAACATAAAGAAATAAAGATATACAAGCTCAGTGTGAAACTATGTCATCTTCTTGTTGCTGTAATTCAATATGATGAAAAGAAGTTTATAAGAGAAAATCATAAACATATCTTCTTTAGCCTCTCTTTCGCTCTTTCATTGTAGTAATGAAAAGCTTAATGAAAGCTCTCTATTTATAAGAAAAATTAAGGCAAAATCAAAATTTACAAGAACTCAAATTCCTAAAACGAAATTTACAAAAAATTCACAATCCTAAATTACCCTTAATGAAATTTTCATCCGAGGGGTGGAGGAGGCTTCTTAGCCCCCTCCCAACCCCTCGGAGACCTCATCCGCGAACTAGCTCCAAGAATCTAATAATTAGGCTACACAACTTAACACAATTCTTTACGTGGGCAACCAACACATAAAGAAGACTAAAAATACAAGACAAGGAAAAGGGAATAATATAGGCTATGCTATCATCTGTTATTGTAATAAAATGAAGAAAATCCTTCTTCTATATAAAGCCAATCTACAAAATTTGCTTCGTTTTCAATTAAAATAAATAAAAATTCTTTTAAAACAGGTAAAAGAGATCATCAATTCATCATATGCAAAAGCTAATATCACAAGAAAGTTTCTCGATTAGTACAATTCACCTAAAATTATTCCTTTAAAATTTCTCTTTACCCTTTTAAGTTTTCGTATTCTAATACATAAGAGAAAAGTAGACATGAATTGTACTGTAAAATCAAGTGGGTGGCGCCACCACGGAGGAGAAGCTTTTGGGCTGCCTTTAGATAATGAAACTGATACAAAAATCCAACAGATTCAAAATGGTTGTGATGTAACTTCCATGGAATAGAAAAATTTACATCATAGAATAATTAACATAAACAAATAATTTTGATTTTATATATCTAAAAAGAAAAGACAGTCTTACAAATTAGTCGAGAACAAGGAATGTTAAAATTGAAATAACACTACATCAAATTCAAGTAGAATAAATATCGTCAAAATCACTTGGTAATTTCAAAGAAAATGATACTTATTATTGTCAAAACAAGTAAAAAAGTACTTAAACCACTGTTTGGTATAAATTAAAATCTAGATTTTAATATAAGTCGAACTGAATAATTAATTTTAACCACATTTTATAGGATCTACAACTTTTCAACCACAGATTTCATCAACTTTAATTTATTAAATCTACTAAAAATCTTATTTTAATTCTCACCAAACAGAGACTAAATTTAACGAAAAGGAGAAAACAAATAATATTTGAAATAACATCCCATGTAATGCACTAAATCAGAAGCATCAAATTTTTATACCTCTTTCGGCCGCTTATTTCTATTCAAAATCACAGCTACATTGTGAAGAGAAACGCAGAGGTACTTTAGCCTCTTGGCTGGAAACCAGTTTATCGAAATAACATGCTCTACTAAAGAGACACTCTCCTACAATCAGAAATGAGAAATATACTAGCCGTTACACCCCCCACAATGTCAATTTAAAAGTATACTAATAATACTTGTAATAATAACTATCTTAAGATATTTAATAAGATCAAACGAGAACCTTGGTATTATAGCCATTTTTTAATGAAAGCACAAGAGAAGCCACAACTACAGAAAATATCAGTTGCTATCATCATCAGATGTGTCGATCTTCCTTTCAGTTTCACTGCATCTATATAGAAACATAAACCATACAGCTGCTCACCTGTTAATCTCGTTAACTTCTGACTGGGATAAACTCAAAGGGTTATGTGCAAATGCAACTAGATACATTTTGAGAGAGAGAGAGAGAGAGAGAGAGAGAGAAGGGTCAAAACGTAGTGGAGCATAAAAATGCAATACCTTTGATAAGTAAGAAAGATATAGCATAATTGTTGAAATGCATCCTGAATACTTCCTAGGTTGGTCCAGTAGGATGCACCCTCTGTCTCGGCAAAAATCTCTGTTCTTTCAGAATGGATGCATTCAGCAATTGGCTGACACAAAAAATTGAGAGCATCATAATAAGAAGATAAATATGGCACTCTTTCATGAAAGCTGTTCTCTTTGCCACCAATATTGAATTGGCCCTTTGCTAAATCAAGTAAACCACTGAGTTGCAGAAGCATGTCCCCTTTGTTAGAATATTTTATATTGTGTTAGGGTAGTTTAGTCTTTTTAGTCATTTGCTTGTTAGACTATTTAAGCTCCTTGTTTTCTTGTATAACCTAACTATTGAATACAATGTAGAACCCTAGCCTCCAAAATCGGTTTCTTCTCGGTTTCCTTCTTGTTCCTCTTTTTACTTATTCTTCTCCTTTGTTTGATTTGCATTATGGATTATACGTTTAACATGGTATCAGAGCTAAAGGTCTTGGTAGTTTTGTTTCTTGGCCAGCGATTTGGTCCTTGGTAGTGTCGGCCTAAACCGAGGCAGTCGGTAGATTCGTTGGCAGCTTGGTGGGCAGTTTGGTGGTTGGTTTGTTGGAGTTTGGTTCGGCCATAGCAGTTGCAGTCATCTTCTTCCAGGTTTTGGTCATCTTCTTTCAGCTTTGTCTTCTCCGGTGGACATTCTTGGTAGTCCAGATACGGCATATCATTGTGCAGTTTCTGGTTTTGTTGCTTTCTTCTTGGTTTAAGGCTGTAAGTATCATGTATGTATATGTGGCGACTTCATTCAAAATTTCAGATATGAATTTGCATTGTGCCATACTATGGTTCACGTGAGGTTTAGTCTACTGAATTTTCTGCAGCTGTTTAAAAAAAAAAAAAAAAAAAAAATTGGGAAAATCCTTATCTGCCTGGACTTGTTTGTGAAAGGAGTATTTTTGGCTTCCGCTAATTCTTGTTCGACTTTGTTTTGATTTTGCATCGGGGTATTTTGTATTTCTCATATTGGTAGTTATTTGAATATTTTGGTGTGGCTGCTGGGATGTTTGGAGAAAAGTTTGTGAGATGGGTGGTGGATATGATGGGGACAATGGCGTCAGTATGCTTAATGGTGATTGGGGGGTGCTCTCAAGGTGTTTGATATTGTGTAGCAAAGAGGATATGCTAACAGTTGTGGTTTGAAGTTGTTTTGGGCCATGAGATTTGTTTTTGGGCTGAGATATTTGGTATTTGTTTGGGGGGTTTGTTAATTGAATTGTTACTGTGTGGGTAGTGGGTCCAGTTGGACAGAATTGTGGGATGTTGGGTTATGGCTTATCTGGGTTGTTTGTTAATGGTTGGGTCATATGGTGTTCTTGGCCAATTAGTTGAATTAAAAAAAAGAAAAAAAAGAAAAAAAAAGTGGGATTGGACTAATGTGTTGGGCTGTTGGCTGTTGGTGGTTGGTTGAAAATTTGAAATTTTGGAGAAAATCTTGGGCGTGAGTTTGTTGGCTGCTGACTGTTTGTTGGTGGGCTATTGTTTGTGCTGTAGCATTTGAATTTTCTTTGAGCTGCAGATTGTTGAGTCCGTTGGTTGCTCGAGTGATGAACTTGAGTTTTCGATTCTCGTAAGAGGATCATTTGGTTGTTTCGGTATTGGCCCAGTTCATGGGATTGATAATTTGCATTGGCTTGCAGCCGATTTCCTCCCTCTTCCTCCCCGTTCCCCTTTCTTCTTCTTCTTCTGGCTTCTTGCTGTTTCTTCTTCTGGCTTCTTCTTCTTCTTCTTGCTTCTTTCTCCTTCTGGAATTTGGTTTGGTTTTGGTTGTTTGCCCAGTTGATGGGATTGGAAATTATCAGAGCAGGGACTCCCAAGGATGGGTAGAGTGCGTGTCCCTTGCCTCCACGTGGCAGGTGCTGCCGAGTGAGCACGTTGGGCGTGAGGGAGGGTGTGAAGCGAAGTCCCACATCGTTTGGGAGTAGAAGTAATTTGCAATAATGGATTGGGAAATTTGTTTGGTATTGGTTCGGTCTATCTGGAATTTGAAATTTGCATCCAGATACGAATTTGCATTTGTTTGGTTTAGTTGGTATTTGGAGTATTCTTTTTGGGTTGGTTGAATATTCGATTCTCTTTGGTAATAACTCAGCCTTTCGGTGCTTTGGGAACAATTTGTTAGCGTTGTCAGTTTGTGATCGTCATCATCTGCAGCTTGCCGACTCCTTCACGAAGTCACATTTGGTTCATTGTTTTTGTTTCCTTCTTGGCAAACTCTCGCTGCCTCTTACTGTAGCATTGTGAGTTTGAGGGGGGATGTTAGAATATTTTATATTGTGTTAGGGTAGTTTAGTCTTTTTTAGTCATTTGCTTGTTAGACTATTTAAGTTCCTTGTTTTCTTGTATAACCTAACTATTGAATACAATGTAGAACCCTAGCCTCCAAAATCGGTTTCTTCTCGGTTTCCTTCTTGTTCCTCTTTTTAGTTATTCTTCTCCTTTGTTTGATTTTCATTATGGATTATATGTTTAACACCCTTTATTCCGCATGAATTGAAGGGCAGATCTATCCTTAATATTGCTTGAATTCGCAACTTTTCCCCCTTTGACCGACAAATGAATGGAATCATTAACAATCCAGTCGCGTGAAGCCTCATAATCAAATTAATGGACGAAAAAGCCTTCATGCAAAACAAAAAGAATTTGTCAGACAGTGCACTTTGCTCAATTCATGTAGGCCATATGTTGAAAAGCGCATCACTAGAACATGCAAAAGAGAGATACCTCATGAAAGTGGCCTCCTAATTCATTCAAATATACTGCAACAGCATCATAAATATTCAAAGTTGTAGCTCGACATTTAGTTCCAAAAATTGTTTTCTACATTCCAACCTGCCAAGTAAAGATTAAGCCTATTAGATATTTTCTAAAGAGAGAGAGTATTGAACAGCTTAACTTAGAGGAAGCATTAATTACAATAATCTATCCCGTAAATTGTTTAACAAATTTCCATGCAGGACATATAGAAATATTAAAAACAAAATGCTTTTTCTCTTTCCGGTTTTCATCTCCATCTGTGTTGACACATTACAAGTTTTTCATTATTCACCCCCAATAATTTAACTGCAACATGTATGGCTTAGGTATACTGCCCATTTACACCCAATAATTAGTTTCCATGATTTTTTTTTCCCAAGACTTCTCTGATTTTTTAATGCATTGACTTCAAATATAGCAGGTTTGGAATAGAATGGAGTAAATATACTTCATGAGGAGTTTGACTTGTCAACACCTACGAAAACCACAACTTTCTCTCCAATTTTCTCCGATTAAGTGTAAACATACCCAAGAATTCGTCTTTCCTAATTTTAATGACGTGTTGGTGTTTTTCAACTTTCTTTAATTTTTTATTTATTTATTATTTCTTTCGGCTTGTGGTTGGATCTTTAGTAACTACTTCTAGCAAATGCATTACGGTGCAGTGGTGCCTCTGCGTCGGAAGCGTAGGCCGCATAGGAAAGTGGGGGATCCTTAATTTATCCTAATTAATTCTCAATTCATGAAACAACCAGATTAAGAAACAAAAATAAAAAATAAAAATAAAAATCCGTGGAATAAGACCATATAGTATAAATACATATACAGTGAGGAAAAGAAAATTATCTTTGCAACCGTGGAAGAAAGCAAAAGTCACCATCGATAGAAAAGCTATGCGCAATTAGATGTTAAAAAAAAAAAAGGAGAAAAAAATTAAGATTTTATTTGTGGTGGAAAAATAATTTTCTTTAGGCTAATTATATATTAAACTCTAATTATGTAATTTTACTTAAGGCTATTTAAGTAAATAAGAAAAATACGAAAAATTGTGGTGTAGTAATTAAAATTTGTAGTGGTAATATAATTATCATTTATCCAATTTGAGTGTTAAGATTGTATAAAAAGACAAATTTACCTTTCTTTTTAATTAAATAAAAAAAAGAATTAAATACACAGAAAGAAAAGACAGTGAAAAAGAACAACTATAAAGGTTTTAGGACTAAACTTTCTCTCTCTCCTCAATAATTGCTTGTCTTCTTTTTTCTTTCCGTTTACATTTCTTTCCCTTTTCTGGTTTTTAATTTTATTTTCTGTGCTACTTACTACACATGAATTGAGCTATTATCTACTAGAGATCTGGGCTGCAAGCGCTTTCATGCTCATGACTGCATTTCTAACCATTAAATGTTCATATGATTCCTAATCTAAATATTTGATCATTTCAGGGACTTCTTTTGCAACTGTTCGCTATTGCAAGAAACCTATTGCTTGTTTGTGGAACAATGTAAAATGTTTGGCCTTATTGTCACTTGTTAGTACCTGTGGTTCATCCAAATAATTCTTATTTGATATTGATGAAACGGAAAAATTATAATGACTTGCAAGTGTACCAATTCTTTTAAATGAATTGAAGAACCTTAGTGCTACAACTTGACTCGTGGTCAGTGTTCTAAATAGCGCATCAAAGCACGCCTTGACACGTAGCGTGCCCCTGGCGTCAAGCAAAGTCGCTTGGCGCGTAATATGGTGATCAACGTGAGGCGTTAATCGATAATGCGCGCCTAGGCGTGCATTATTTACTTATTTATTTATTACAATTATTTATTTATTTTTTATTATTAGATGATTTTTTGATTGATTAAAAATTAAAATAATATTAAAATAAGAAAACGCATTTTTACGCATTACCATCGCCTAAACACGTCTAGTCCTTAACTTGGCCTCCACGTATCGTCACGCATTGCGCTATTTAGAACCTTGCTCGTGGTTGACGTTTGTCGTATTCAATTTACTTATGTGCACCTAACCCTTGTACCCAAGTCGAAGTAATGAAGTAGACACCTCGTACTATCATAATTTTCTCACGAGCGCCATTGCAAATTAAACCTTGTATGTAGTATCTTTTTTGCAGGTGCTACACCATTATTATACTTCTCTGCCAATTTTATTTGTTCATTATCTGGAATTCTATTTGGCCAAATCAGGTCACCGGAGTATGATTGGCTATTGGTTGACTAGGCATTGTATTTAGAGGGTAATTATTCATGTTCATTGCATCTAACAGGCTCTTCTCTTAGACATTAATATAGGGTATAATATTGAAATGTTGTGAACTATAAGTCCCTCAAAGAAATCCAAATGTCAAGTTGTTTAATGGCTTGTTTGGTTGGACTTTTGAAATTTAAACCTGTTTATGAGATTATCGATCTTTTTGAATAATTTTTTGAAAACGATTTGTCCGGTTTGATGACTTTTTTTTAAAAGAAATTGATAACTTTTTTTACAAGAAGTAGAAGTCTTGTCAAACAGGTCCCAAGCATAAGTTCTGTTAATTGAGTTGAGTGAGGGTTAGATTGTTCTAATCAATGTGCTTTTTGCAATAAAAAATGAACTAAAGTAGATCAAGATAAATTGATCTACTTCTCTAACCTTAAAAAAATCGAGTCATTTTTATATTGACATTCAGTGCTTGTTTGGAAAAGTTAAAAAGTTGATTTTGTAAAAAAGAAGTGGAAGGTCTTTCGAAACGAGTGGTGGAAAAGCAAGTACTACTTGTGGATTTTATGTAATGTATGATTAATATTAAGGGCGATTATATTATCATAACAATAAGTGTTTGGTAAACTGCAATTTTCTTATCTATTCAAAAAAATCGTGAGTAACATGACACAAATATCATATCTTTTATTCATTGATATATTTATTCATTCGAGAACTATCATCCGTACACCACAAAAAATATATATAAATCCTATTTAAAGACACAAATGCGAAGATCAAAAGATCCTAGATAGAACAAAAGAAAAACAAAATTGGGATGTGGTAATAGGCATTTTAGAATTAAAAATATTATTCAAAAGACTATCTATAGTCGGCTAAAGGACAGTATTTAGAAATGGATCATTGCAGGGATTTTGATATCCCATTTGCTGAAGAGTGAAAGAAAGTTAGAGATGTTTGTAAACTTGTCCAAAATGTATACGATGTTGCCGAAGTTCTTTTCGAGACATAACATGCTAGTGCTCATAATCTTCAAGAATTACGAGCAAGTTTGATAAAAAGAATCCAAAAATTCGGAGAAATTTTTCTGAAAAAAAGCTCGGTGAATGCTAAAGAAGTTTGAGAAGTACTAGAAGAACATGTTCCTTGTACATGCTGTTGTTACAGTTTTGGATCTTCAATATAAAATGATGTATATTGAATATTCTTTCTTGAAGTATGATATGATAACCCAAGATTAACTAACCAAGAGGGGGTGAATTGGTTTTTGAAACTTTTTCGACAATTAGTCTCAAAACAATTAAATGCACGAGATATATAATTATAAGAAGTACAAGTTGAAGTAAATATGTAAATTCGATAACTTAATTCAAGTATTGTCACTTAAGAAACTATAACACAATATAAATAGTAATTTAAAGTAAAGTGCGATAATGTAAAAGTGACAAGCAAATTTAATGGGGTTCGATACACAATGCGTTCTACGTTCCCGTTACCAAACTCTCCGTCATGAGCAATGCCAAATTTACTATAATGGTAACTTACAAACAAGAAGTACCAATCCTTAAATGACTTACAACAATGATCACTTATCCTTAAGTAACTTACAACAAAGAGCACTTATCCTTAGGTGACTTACAACAAGGAGCACTTATCCTTAGGTGACTTACAACAAGGAGCACCTATCCTTAACAACAATCGAGTTTTCACAAGATTCTCGAAACCACCACAATATAAATGATAAGTTTACAATTGAAAGAACTCTCTTAACAAATGATATAATCAAGTCAAGTATTTAGGGAGTTAGGATAACACTTAAATAGATAGCCAATGATAAAGCTCAAGTGTTTATGTTGCAAAACTTTGATGAATAATGAATGATGAAATATGTTAGGATCTTTGTATCAAAGTTTTCAACCAAATGATCTCCCTTAACAAATAATACAAGTTAAGTATGAAGAGAGATTTACACTTCAATATAAGTGTTGGTAAAAAAAAATCTTCTTCAAGAATAGAAAATAGATGAGATTGAAGTTTTCTTGTAAAAAGAAATTCTTGATGAAATAGATGAAAACCAAGTTTGGATCAACTAAGAAATTCTTTGAAATAAATGAAATAGAATTTAGACTCAAGTAATCTCAATGATTTTCAATAAATAAGCTCTCAAAAATTCTCTCGTAAGTTGGTGAAATTGAATGCAAATGAGAGGGCTATTTATAGATCATGATTTCGAAAATCAGTCATTTTCGGTTGATTGGAAGGCATTATAGCCGTTGAACAAATTCAAAAACTTGAAAATTGGTCAAAGACATTTCGGTCGACCGGTTGAAGATTCAGTTGACCGGAGAAGCTTGAAATACGATATGTATCAAAATCGGTAATTAAAAATCCGGTATTTCACTTTTGGTCAACCGGTATTCTGTGAAATCCGGTATTTCCCAAAAATCCGTAATTTGAAATCCAGTAAGTGTTAAACTGGTATTTAAGCTAAATTTGGGCTTTTTCATTTTTACATCAAAATGTTCGTTTTTCCAAAACCTATTTCGTATCAAAATATTTTTATGCAAGTGATGAGTTATGAAAAATAGTTTGAGCTTTATATTCTTGCTAAAAATTGATGAGTTATACCTTTACATATTTGAAGTTTCGATAACCAACTTCTAAAAACTCTAATATTCAAAGTTCTTGATTTCTTCGAGTTTCTCTTGATTGTTTGTTCTTCAATGGATGACGATTTTAGCCTTTGAATGCTCAAGAGGATTTTATGAAATGTCACGAAACAAAAGCTTGTTAGAAACATAAGTGTATTGTTTGTTATAATCAAAACAAGTGGAGTTATATTGAATCATAGGTCAAAATGATACCAGTTCTAGTATCTCAGAAGTGACAGCCATTTCAAAGTCCATTCACAATCTTTATGATGATTATGTTACTCGCAAAAACCAAAGAAGAATACACCATTAGAGATTCGAATTCTGAGTTTCAAGAAGAGCTTCCTACAAACATCAAAGAAGCTATTTGAATTGATTTTACTTTATGCATCCTAAACACAAGAAGATTAACACATCTAAAATGTCATAACTCAAATATATTAAATGACATAAAAGATTACATTTCTTTTACATAAAAGACTCCTAAACATTTCAGAAATGCACAACATGACACTATAGTCAGGAACGACCTCTCTTTATAAAAAAAAGTGAAGTAATTTATGACCCTAATATATTCCTCTCTAATATTTAAGAGAGACAATAAAATTATAAAATTAGTGAAATCAGTAATATTTAATAATTTTCTTAGTTTTTAAAGCAGCTCACTAACAACTTTGTAGTTGCTAAAGTTCTGAACAAGTGAGGGGCTTGGTGTACAATCCTTGTATGCAGACCCCTCAGATAAGAGGGGACCCGCAAATATTTTAATCACCGTGAGCCCCCCTCTTATGTGAGGGGGCTATGTACAAGGCCGTACACACAATATTTTTCTCTGAACAACATGCACATAAATAATTTTATCTCAAAAATTAGAAGTCCATTTTGAACAAAACTTTGCAGGAATATGATAGATGCATATTAGGTCAAGGTTAATTACCCCAATAGTCACTGAACTTTACTTAAAGTTTTCACGAGGTCATTGAACTTTAAAAATCACCTAAGTTATCACTGAATTTTACAAAAGGTTTCCACAAGATCACTGAACTTTAAAAATCACTCCATTCATCACTGGACTTTGCAAAAGGTTTCTACGGGGTCACTGGACTTTGCAAAATGTTTCTTAGGAGATCACCGATTCAGTAGTTATCTCCCAGGAAATCTTTTGCAAAATTTAGTGATGAATGTGGTGATTTTTAAAGTTCAGTGACCTCATGAAAACCTTTTGCAAAGTTCAGTGATGATTTGCGTGATTTTTAGAGCTCAGTGATCATTTATGTTATTGTCCTGAAAGTTCAGTGCCTATTGGAGTAATTAACATTATTAGGTCTTGTACAATGTTTTAAAAGCCCGAAATCGACATTTGATTCATATTTTCTATTTTATAATTTATGTATTCTGATATCATTAACACTATCAAAGTAGAGTACACTTGGAAAATACTTATAAATTAGTTTCTTTAATAGGGCTTTCATAAAAATGTTATGATCATTCCAAACTTATAGATGAACAATTATTACAAAAAATTAGAAAATTATAAGGTCATTAGAATATATTAAAATTTGTAAGAACTAAGGGTCCGTTTGATACGAGAAATTTGCCATGGAACTAGGAACTAGTTCCTATTTTTGACTGTTTGATTAGCCAAATTTGTCATGGAAAATGTTTGCCACCAACTTCTAATGTATAATGCCTTGAAGCACAAAAGTAGGAAAATATTTTCTTATGATTTTGGTGAGAATTTATTTTCCACCTTATTGGGTGTTTTTTTTTCCTTTTTTTTTTTTTTTTTTAAACTTTTTGGCAATGGAAACATATTCTAAATACAATGGTGAAAAAATTTATCGATTTAATTGACAATTTGCATGAAAAATGAAGCCAAACGAACACCAAAAATTCATAAAAATATTATTTTTATTTTTATTTTTTACTTTTTGGCAATCCCAACAAATTTTAATACAGATTGTAAAAAAATTTATCCAAAAAGTAACCATTTGCATGAAAAACAAAGCCAAACGGATTAGATGTAAAATTATACCAATCAAACACCATTAATTACAATTCTCTATAAAACAAATTTTAGGCAAATTACTTCCGTGCCAAACATTTTATTTGTCATCCATTTTCCATTTTTCTATCAAACGGACCCTAAGACTTTCAAGCAACAATCAAATTTTCGCTCAAGGAATATGATTTCGTATAGATTCTATATAAAATCAAACACGGGTTTAATAAATATGAATTTTATAGAAATCAAGCTTAGTGTGTGTTTGATGTTGATTTTAATGAGAATAGAATTTTTGGAATAGTGATTAATGGAAGAATGTGTGGTGAAAAAATGATGAACAGTTTTAGATTTGTGTGTAATATTATTTTATTTGAAAAATGTGTAATTGAAATGAAGAAAGAGAAAAAAAATGAAAATGAAAATGAAAATGGAATGGAGGCCAAACGGGTCCTTAATACATATATACAAATCTTTTCAACATAATGCCATCCCAAATTTTTATTTTTGGACAATTCTAAAATTCTTTGAATTCAAAGAATAAAGCAACAACAGGAATTAAACAACAATGAATTTTAAAGAATCAAGACCAAGTTACAACTTATATACACAACCTATGATAACATGTTTATGCATATAAATACTTTTATCCTAAAAATAATATCATAAAAAAAAAACTAATAGAAGTTTACCTCAATATTAATGAAAATAAGAATTACTTTGCATCTTCCTTCACTATTAATTCTCTTCAAGGTTCTTTCGGCTTGCTTTTCAAATGGGGCATAAGATGATTGTTTTCGTTATGGAAAAACTTCATAAAAAATTGAAGAAAACGGGATGAAGTATTGGTTTTCATAGGAATAAGAGGTACAAAATTAGGGAACTTTTTACATTTAGCCACCGTTTGGTATAAATTAAAATTAAATTTTTAGTAGATTTTGATAAAAATTGATGAAATGTGTGGTTGAAAGTTGTGGACCCCATGAAATGTGTGATTAAAATTAATTATTGACTTTAACTTCAGATTAAAATTAGATTTTCATCTGAACCAAACATGTGCTTAATCTCATGGTATCTAATTAGGAATAACTCATGCTAATTAAACCTCTAACTTATTTAGTCCCAATTTGATTCTATTTACAACTAATTAACTTACATAGATTTAATTTAGAAAAGAAAAATGGCAAATTCTAAGAACTTACATAGTTTCTATGTATAAATGACAGGTTAATAGATTATTAGCAAACAATTGTACGCACATTACAATTAACATTAATTGGCATGCCAATCATTTAGAACGTTCAAGATATAATTCACTACAACATATTATTAATCACAATGATGATAAATTAATAATAAGCGTTAAACACATCATTAGGCAATATCATATTTGCAAAAATTAGGAAAAGAGAAACGTGACGTTATAGGTTAGAATTAAATTTTTAGTAAACTTTAATAAAATTGATACAATATGAGATTAAAAAGTTATGAATGTCATAAAATACATGATTTAAATGAATTATTTATTTTGACTTTTATAAAAAAAAAAAAATAAATAAATTTCAATTCCCATCCAACATACCTAAATACAATCATGCTACATGTACAATTGTTGTCAATTATAATTTAATATCATCACATTCATCCATTTCAAAAAATTTCAAAAATTGTTTTTTTAAGTCAATTGTCCAAATTTTATTACATCAAACATTATCAACAAATCTGATCAACCATTGTACGTGGTACAGTTTACTAGTTAGGAGATATGTATGATTACAGTGAATATATTATTGTGATGTCTTGGGAATAAATACAACGATCACACTTTAATAATACAATTTCAAAAATATCAAAGTCGTAGATTTCTTTAAAAAAAAATCAGGTAATAAATTAATATTATCATTCCTAAAATTATATACATGTGGATTTACATAAAAATAAAAAAAGATTTTGCTATGTGTACATAACATTGTCCATAGAGGTTGAAATAATGTGAGTGGGGTGAGGTGGCTACAATATCGCAGGTCCCACCCCACTCACATTATGTTAACCTCTATAGACAATGTATATACACATAACATTTTCCAAATATGAAATGGGTTAGGGATTTGATCAAACTACAGCCCGGTCCAATCCCCTTTGCACTCGTTAGTGCTTGGCTATTCATCGGTTGGAGACACTAATGTTAGCCTGAATTCACACATAGAAAACAATTTTATAGATAGAAAGAATGAAGGATAATGGAAACTGATGGGACCAAAATGATATAATGCTACTTGGTGTGAAAGTGTTTAAATAAATAATTATTTGGCCCACCCATCCCACTTTAGAAAAGAGATCAAATGACTTTTGTCCACGTTCAATTTGGGCTTGTATTTTTTAGGTTTTGGAGTGTTGTTGTCTTCACCTTATATGAGCTGTACAAAACTCACTCCTCAATGATTACTTTACTAGTCTTCTTTCCTCAATGATTACAATTACTAGTCTTCATTCTTCATCCGTTTACATTTCCTTACCTTTCCTGGGTTTTCATTCGATTTTCGGAGCTACAACCTCAATTTCCATGGCTTCAAAGCTATAAGCTAATCTAAATTTTCTGTTTTTGCTTCAGTGGTAGCGTCTATTATGCTTTAAACAAAAATTTAGAGGGTAGACAACGTTCACTTTTACTATCTTTCTTTTTTCTTGCAACTCGACCATCCTTTCCTTTCTTGCAATGGATATCTCACTCACAAATCCTACAGATCTCCTTCAAATTGTGATCGAGCATATATCACGTGTCTCCTCCTCACATGAACATATAATTTATATGTTATTTGAGCTTCAATATTCAGTAGAAAATAATGACATTGGAGATATTGAAGAAATCAGAAACTTTTTCCTAGAATTATTGTTATATGGGCAAGAGCTTAAGGTGTTCTTTACAGTCCCTAACCAGCAAATCTTGTCCAATTTAACTCCTACTCTAAACTCTAATGAAGTTGTTGCGGTCTTCATCAACTTTCTCATCCTAATGGAAGGTTACTATATGATCGTCTGATAGGATTTGAACATCTGGTTCACTTGAGGTACTTGGCAATTTCATGTGCACTACCACCAATGGAAAGCTTCCACAAATTAGAATTTCTTGTTGTGGACAATGTTGATGAAGTTGAAATACCTGAGATCTTTCTTAATATGGTGAGTTTGAGACACATGGAGTTCAAGGGCGGTGCATACTTCAGTGAATCTAGCTATCATCTAGCAACTAACAGTGAGAGCTTCCAAATAACTAATAACCTACAAAGTATTTCTAAACTTCTATTTTAAGATGAAATGGAAGAGAGAATTTTGAGATGTTTTCCCAATCTTCGCAGAGTGAAAGGCAGCGTTGAGAATTCATTAAATCCCTTCTTCGACTTCCTTAATAAGCTCGAAACGCTGACGCTATTTTCTCCAATTAGTCGGTCTTGCGGTTTGATCAGTTTGCCCTTAAATCTGAAAAAATTGAGACTAGATCGTGTAGAAGCGTCTCAAAAACAAATGGAGATAATTGGTAGATTGCCTAACCTCGAGGTTCTCAAATTAGTAGGTGTTTGCTTTGAGGGAGAACAATGGGATGCAAGTGAAGGTAAATTCCCACAACTTAAATGCTTGAAACTTTGGCTTGTGGAAATTGCAGAATGGAATGCCTCAAGTGATAATTTCCCAAGACTTCAACGAATTGGATTGGAATATTGCGAGAATCTAAAGATCCCTTCTAGTTTAGGTGATATTCCAACGTTACAGAAGATTCAGTTATATGAGTGTGATCAAACTGCCAACGAATCAGCTAAGAAAATTGAGGAAGAACAAAAAGAGATGGGGAATGAAGAGCTTGTAGTCATAATCTCTTCCACAATCGGTGATACTGCAGCATTTGTGACAAGGCATTTGAGGGCGAATCTTTTCTTGGAATCTGTCACCTTTTTCCATCCTAGAGGTTTAGAGGATTTTATTGACTTTTCCATCAAAGTTTGTTATACTAATGCTCATCCCAACCTCCCCAAAAAAAAAGCTGTAAGCCTTGTACAAATGATCATCATGTAGACTCTAAGGATATTAGATACATGAGTAATTGGATCTAGTGCAAATAGGAGTTTGTAAGTGTTACTCTCTAGATTCAATCAACTTTGAATATAAACACTTTTAATAAATAATTGATGTATATTTATGGCAAGATCTATTATTTATTTGAATTAATGTTATAATAAACTAAATAATAGAATTTGTAGATTCAAGTATTAATGATTTATTAATCACGAGTTGTGATTGTGAGATAAAAATTACATATTACTGAATTTTAAATTATCTGTGGCCGTAAGTAATAACAAAATATAGATATCTTTATTACGAATAGATCATCACGTGTAACATTTCTTACTTCTAAAGTAAGTAGCTGATCTCACAAGCTAAAGTGTGATGATACTGAAATGAACACGTAAATATTTTGTTATAGCACGAAATATTGGAGAATCGATGGGGAGATTTCACATGGATATAGGGATGGCAAGGGGTTGGTTCGACCAAAACCATAATCGCACCACCAAATTTTTGGTCATACCATAATCGCACCATAACCATGAAAGTCGGTTCGATTCGGTTCGGTTCGGCTCGGTTCGGCTCGGTTCGTATCTTAGTTCGGTTCGATTAATAACCACAAAAAACAATTATAAGTCCAACCGTCAAATTGAAAAAAAAAAATTATGAAAAAATAGTCAATAAAAATAAAAACACAATACTAAGTCAATTTAGCAAATAATATCTCAAATGAAAATGCAAACAATATCCCAACTTTCAAATGTAAAATTCGAATTTAACAAAAAATATTATCAACATAGATCGAGACTCTTACTAGCATAAGTCAATCTTCATTCTTTCCCACAACTCTTACTAGCATAGGTCAAGAGTCAATACTCAAAGTTGATTCCTATATAGTAAATAAGAAATGTAAGTAGAGTAATAATACAACCATACTACCTAATAAAAAAAAATTTAACTGAAGATTTAAACAAAAAAATGTACCTCCTCCTCCTCACTAAACTTTGCACAAGCTCCAGAGTATGATGAAGGAGCATAATTTTCTACACACAATAAAGAAAAAATTAGCAATAACAGAAAGTGTATGAATAACAAATATAAAACAATAAATCATACTATGAATATCAGTCTAAAGTCAATCTCGAGCACACAGTAAAGCTTCTAAAGTCTTCGGGTGAAGTCTATTTCTATGTGGACTCACAAATCTACCACTTGTACTAAACGCTAACTCAGATGCCACAGTAGATATTGGAATGACAAATAAATCTCTAGCAACTTTCTGTAAAATCGGATATTTTATTGAACTTGCTTTCCATCATATCAATAAATCAAAACCATCCACCCTTGGCAATACTGGCTCGTCTAGAAAAACATCAAACTCTGTTTTTACATGATCAGCAATAACAGAATGACTAACAAATGAGTGCTTGGATTTGTGAAGTTAATTTGTGAATGTATAAAGTTAATTATACCAATTAAAGTTTTGTAGGGTAAAGTTTGTGGTCGTTAAACTAAAACTGCCCACCTATACATGTCCTAGAAAGGTCATGTCTGGTGGACAGTGTTGAACAAGAAAAATAAGTTAAAATTTTGTTCATCGTCGTATATCTAGTATTGCCCACCAAACATGCCTTGTAAAACAGACGAACTCCACATTTCAATGAATGTCGCAAGAGTTTACAAAAGGCCTTGCTTTAATGTCCAACTGATATCTGTTAGGCCATAAATAGCGATTTCAATTGCTTCCAATACGTATAAATAACACACTCCAGCACTTTCTTCTACAATGAATGAAGCTATTACCAAACTGTAGTTGCAAATATTTACTGGTTTTAATTCATTTTGCCACCAAATTTCTTGGAATTTTTACATTTTCTGCCCTCTCCTTTAATACAATGTGATTTAGTTAAGTTTTATACTCTTTTTTTTTTTTTTTATCAGTAATCAATTCTGAATAAATTTATGTGTTTCTGTCTCACAATATATTGCTATATATATATTGTTCTTGAAGGCATGGAACACAACAGCAAACACTTTGTCCAGAAAGAGAGATTCAGTATTTTCTGCCAAAATTTAAGGAATTTTAGATGAAAAAGTTGCCTACTTGTAATCCTGTGTTCTTCATCACCTTTTTTCATTTTTCCTTCTTTTCTTGTTTGATCAACTGTTCCATCGATGAGTACATGTTTGGCTAAGCTTAAAAGTATGAAGTTAACTTTTTGTTTATGAACAGGTTTGTGAAGTTAATTAACAAAGTGAATCAAGTACAGGTTAATTAACAAAGTAAATCAAGAATGTATAAAGTTAATTGGTGGGAAAACATAATGGAAGGTCCAATTGTTCAATTAATTTTTTTTTTTACGGGTAATCGGTTCGGGACGGGGCACCGTTGCTAAATACCATACCCGCCCGCCATCCACCCTAGCAACTCCAGGTTGTGATCCTTGGTCCCTCCATCATTTCAAACCTTTCCAGGAGTGAGATAATTAGTTTCGAGACAAGCCGGGAGTTCACATGGTTCCCTCTTAGGTCGCTGCATCAATCATCCGGCACATCAATATATAGAATTTTTCAAAAAAACAGTTTTAGGTTAGCAGTGAATCATAGTGATGGGAAATTGTACGCTAAGAGCAAACATTACAGGCTGTCATAAGAAAATTCTCTATGATGTCTTATCAGTTAGGCACCACTATTTAGAGGTAGAGGCAACATACATGGAAGGGGTGTTTCTCATTTTTCAAACATGATTGGAGGATTTCCATCAAATTATTACACTAGTCAATTCCTTTTTCTAGATGAATTGTAGCAATGAACATGGGTGGACAACTAAAGAAGCGGAGTCCCATTACGTAAGTAGTTTTACTTGTTATAAATCTTTAATAAATATTTCAAAAATCTAATATTTTATTTATAATTTACATGAATCCACAGAACCAAATGGTCGACCTTTTAAGAGAACAGAATTCTCAAGATGATCCGAATGAACATTCTATGCTTTTAAAAGAATCTGAAGTATGTGAGCAAGTTTTGGATAAGAGATTTAGCTACGTTGATCAACAGAAAAATTCAAAGAAGACAAGGTTGAAAAATTGTGGTACTTGTGCACATAATGATGCTTTACAAAATGAGGTTCAAGATCTTCGTTCTAAATTGAAATCTGTGCAGACACTCTTAAGTCGCATTCCTGAAGAGTTTCTTCGGCCTATTCAATCTGAAGTGTCTTCATCCAATGGTTTAAGTGGTGATAATTAATATGTTTTTTACTTTATTCTTGGTAACGTGGTAATAGTCATATATTTTTATTTAATCGAGGCAACAGTCTCTAACTTTATATCTACTAGTTTTTTATGTTGAGAACACTAATGATATATTTGATAAAATTAACATCTAGTTGTAGTTGATGTTGAGATATTTTAATTGATTGAAGGTCCAAGAAAATTTTACTTCTTATTAATGTTCTTTATGCTTGCTTTCATTTATTTCTTATAACTGTTTATAGTTGTGAGTATGGTTTATTTGTAGTATGATGTGAATGTGTTAAAGTTATAGAATCATGAATATTACAGTTGACAATCATATCTCTCGTTATTGTAATATTTTGATTGTTAATATAAACGTTATACAACCACTTCTTTCGTTGTTGAAAAGAAAGACAACTAAATTTTAGTTGCGTCAACGTTATTTTATCGACCAAAAGAATTAATACAACAACAAATCAAATGGTTGTTGAAACAAAATTAATTGGTTGTCCATACTAATTTTTAACAACTATTTCTTTCGTTGTTGAAATAAAAGACAACTAAAATTTGGTTACCTTTATTTTATTTTAACAACAAAAATAGCTATTAAATAACCAAACAATTGGTTGTTGAAAAAAGAATCGGTTGTCAATACAAACCTTTTACAACTAGTTATTTGGTTGCTAAAATAATACATTTAACGACCAACTGATTTTGGTCGTGGAATGTTATCAACGACCAAAAATATACATATTACGACCATTTATACAGTTGTTGAAGGTGATATTTTTTGTGGTGATTCTTCAAATATTCCAATTGGTTTTGCAATCGCCATAATCGACTTTCATCCCATCTCATCCACTTTAGACTTAGTGTATATCATCCTTGTAATTGTATAAGGATTTTCTATCTTTTCTCCTTCATAAATATCTTTCTATGATTTTTTTTTTATACTATAGAATAAAAGTCTTAAATTACATAAATTTTTGCCAAGCTATACCAAGAGCATCAACCAATAAATAAGAAGATAAATCATCGGCGGGGAACTAAAGATATGTAACCCTAAGCTTAAATGGTCGAAATGAGTGACCATCCAATCCGCACAGTGGGTTGCCTCTCTATGAACATGTCTTATAGAGTAGACCCAATTTCACTGTTGAAGGTCTTTAATCACAGCGATCAAGTGTAAATGAGAATCTGTCTGAATCGTAAGATTATTGATCTTTTGAATCGCAACTAGAGAATTTGACTCCAGCTCAACCATTCTACAGCCCTGTTCCCAACAAAGTAGAAGACCATGATAAATCGCCCAAAGCTCGGCTCAAGATATTCCAACTCTAAAAGTAAAGTCATTAATCCATGAACCACCATCATCCCTTAAGACACCTCCAGTAGTTGCTTGATCCGGTTGACCTCTTGCACTTCCATCCACATTAACTTTCACAAAATGTACACGAGGTCTAGTCCAACCAATAAAAGCTTCAAACCTGAGTCTTGTTTGAAATTTCCCAATCACATCCCATGCTTCCTTAGCCTTTCCCATTATATTTTTTGTCGGGCTAGTGGCCACTGAAAGTTGTCCTCATGAATATCACGATTGTGCCAATTCCATAATAGCAAGATGGTCAACATAAATATAATAGACCAAGGAACACCATTGAAATCTGCACTGCTTGTGATATTTACCATTAGCCAAGCATTCAAAGGCAATAAGAAAAATTACCTATGTTGCTAGGTAATAATCCGCACCAAATATCCTTCAATTGTTGGCAATCTCTCAAAGCATGCAGGATATCTTCTCTGCCTCTAGAGCATCTATGGCAAGTTTCAGTAGCTGATAAGTGTCGAGCAACTAAGAATGATTTTGTAGGAATTGTTTCATGCATGACTTTCCAAAGGAACAGCTTCAACTTAGTTGGACACTTTAAGGACCAAATCTTGCCCCATCCTTATTAGAAGAAGGATTTGCAATCTGCAATTCATAGGCAGACTTTACAGAAAATTGACCATCAAGAGTTCTCGACCAGAAAATTGAATCATCAATGGTGCTGTGAGGCTGAATCCATGTAGTCGCTAACATGAAAATAATTTCCTCTGGTAAAACATTGGATAGAGTAGTAAAGTCCCAACTACCATCCTCCAAACAATAGTATGCAATAGATAGTTCTACTTCAACATCTGTAATGGTCTGTAAAGCATGGACTAGCAGGATACCACAAGGAAGCCAATGATCCAACCAAAACTTTGTATTTCTCCTAGTAGACACATTCATTCCCAAACCCTTTTTGAGAACATCTCTACCCTTCAAGATACTTCTCCAAGTGTAGGATGAAACTCTTCTCAAACCAACCAAAAGAAAGTCCGTTTGTTTCATATATTTAGCTTTCAAAACTTCAACCCAAAGACCATCAGAGTTATTCATAATAAACCATCCTAGTTTTGCCAAATAGGCAAGATTGGTTTTCCTAGTATCCTTCACATTCAGACCTCCATTCTCCTTAGGCAAGCAAATCTTTTCCCAGTTCACTGTATGTAGCTTTCTAACCCTGTCCATCTCTCCCCAAACGAATTTGCGAATTAGCTTGTCTATTTCATCGACAACATGGTCCGGCAGATAAGTTGTTTGCATCAAATAACTTGGCATTGTAGAAATTACCGACTTCACCAGGGTAAGTCTATGATTTAGAAAATATATTTCTATGATTTAAAAAAATATAGGGAAATGTAACTTTTGAACTAAGTTACCTCCACAATTCCTCAATTAGGAATACATATGCAATCTAGTAATGTTGCATCCTCAAGTCTTGAACTTTTCATAAAAGTTCACAAACATTAATATTAACCCCCACTTTTAGGGTTATATTTGAACTTAGACTTCATCAACTCTTTCATAGTTCAATTCACTTATCACTTGGATAATATCTGTGAAAGTCTAAGTACTTTTTGATAGTAGTCGTTAAGTTATAATATGCTTCAATCCAACTATCTTTAATTTTGATCACACGCAGTTTGATCAAGGTGGTCTTATAGACCAATAATGCTTTTCCAAGCATATGCCAACTTAATTGGTCTTACGATTAAATTCAAAGTCAACAATAAAGAAGACTAAGCATTTTGATTCACAAGAATTGCATTTCTCCAAACATATGCAACTTATCACATTTGTAACATTTCACAATATAGCATCATACCATGTCAAATAATAGGGTACATGTTCACCATATTCATGGCAATTGAATTAAGACAAATCACATTTTGTCATACTCATATGTAAATAAAATTTTGCGTAATTCATCTCATTTAATTTCATTGAATTAATCGAGACTATCAAACAAGATATGAAAATTAACCAACTCATTTACCATGTCATTTTCATATTCCAACGAAATGAATAGTCATGAAAGTTCATATTCTATCAACAAATAGTTGGCATTCTTCCAACATTATATCACATGCGTATGAACCATTTCCAATTGTCACAATAAATGAGAGTAATCAATTTATTTCATTTCCACATACAGTAACATTTCATCAAAATAAAATAACTATACTTTAGAAAGTCACTTTTCTTCATCCAAATTGATCCTAGAATATTTCATAATATTCTACACAATTTCTCCAATTCCATCACATGCACAAAGGTGGGTTTCCAATTTGTTAAACTTTCTTTCATCATTTAATGGATTTTGAATTGAAAAGATACAATTCTCTAGCCCAGAGAAACCGACAACCAAAAAGGGATGTAAACAAAGACTTTTGCATGCCAATCAATTTACTTATATAAATAGGCACTACTTCATGGATTTCGAATGGGAGTATCTGCCTTAATCTTGGCTTTAATCAATACTTGGCGGTGGGTCATTACCACCAATTGTGACTTGCACATAAACACACCAAGTTTATGTTAAGCCCATTTGAATTTCTTTCATGAATATATCAAGAAATTTACTGTTAATCATGAAGATAACTACGGAAGAAACAAACATGCACATATGCAGCCAATTTTTCCAAAACCGTGTTTCAGAGATTATCCCTTCAAAATACCGTGTCAAAAACACATATATTTGCATGAAACCAGAATCTTTTAATTAAGCATGCTCAAGTTAAAAGGATCGCACCTTTTACAGAAACTGCCTTAAATGTGGAAATACTCATCATATAATAAACATATGAATGGAATAGTCACACACATCCAGACAAATTATATCAACCAACTTTCTGTAAGTGACTAATGAAAAGGCACGAAAAGATTCAAACCAAAATAAAAAACTGGCCGTTATTTGACCGTAAATTGGTTTCCGTCCTCTTTTTTCTTCCTTTTCTATATTTTCCATTCCCTTTAATAAATTTAACGTGAAATTCTCATGAACACATGCAATTATTTTGCACAATCAAAGTTCTTCTTAAGATTGTCGGAGATGTTATACAGATAATGTGCATAATATATATTCACAAAACATACCTTTTGTATGCATGAAGATCGAACACATGATGACGGATTCAATCCTTTTATTATTCAACATTTCTTTCCAAAGCGTTCTCTCCTACGCCGTTAGAAAAACATCAATTTGTACTTGCCTTCTCATGAACAAAATCTCGATCTATCATCTTGATTTTCGCCATTATGGTTTCACTCTCCATTGTAGTAAAATATCGTTTGAAATTGTTGGGAAATTATCCACATCAAGTGGGAAGAAACCAAAGGAAAAAGAATCACAAGAAGATGAAAAACGAACATAAAGGCTCAAACGTATGATCCCTGTCCTCAAACGATATTTGCCCCCTCTCGAATGAATAATGGTGCTTAAAGGGTCTCCGGCAAATGGTTCGAAGGATTGATCAAGCCTTGTAAAGAATTCAACACTTAAGTACTTGTGAAATTCTCCAAAACTTAAGAACACAAGGAGGAAATCATATGAATATGGAAGAAATGAGATTTGATCCTTTTGTGGAATGAATTAATGTTTCTCAATTGTTTGTGATAATGTATTGATCATCTCATCACCTATTTATAGGCCTTGATCAATATCCCACGAATTGGTGCCAAAACCTGATGAAGAGTTGCAAAAAACCCTTCAAAAGCCGCCAAAAAACCAATTAGAAAACGGCCATAACAGCTATTTTCCCTTCTGTACGGTCGCATAGAGTAATTCTATACGACCGCATAGGTTACTCACACACAGGGCCTTTATACGCCATGCGACCGCATGGCTCTGTGGCTTGCGGTTGCATAGGCCACAATTTTGACCTTTACATTTCATCTTCATTCCATACACTTGTTTATTGATTTGAACAACATTTTTCCATCAAGACAGCCCTTTATTGAATAAAAAAGGAGGATTCGTTAAAACCATTTGTAGCCAGAAGAATCCTTTCTCTGATGCTACATAAGAGGGTGGCTCTTCAAAACCTGCACCAAAAAAGCCCATCCACAACACTTTCCATTATAAAGGCCCATCCCACCATTACTCCACATATACCACTAACATCCAACCAAACAACAACAATAATTTTCGAAGACCACACACCTTAGCCCAATTACGACAATCCAGCCCAACTCAATTTACTGACCCACTACAATCAATATAATTAAAGGAAGAACACATAAATCGTACATATAAAAATCATATTTCAAAACTAACAAACTTTATAACAAATTTCAAAAATCAGGTGATAAATCAATTTATTAAATATTTAATTATAATATAATATAATTAATCTATTTACCCCACCTCACTTCTAACCCACCCAGTCACCCATCACACAAAAATTTAAATTCAAACCCTTCTCTTTCTCTCTCCACCCCACCCACCTCCGACGATTGCTCCGGCGATGCCACCCACCTCCGACAACCGTTCTGACGAATATTTCGACAACCCTCAACGACTGTTCCTGCGACGGCTCCAGCAAACTGCTCCGACCACTATTCCGGTGACTACTCCGGCTCCGCCAATATAAAAATCTCCAAAAAATGTGGTGGTCGTAGTGGTGCATAGTAGACCAGATTTGTAACTGTGTTATCTGTGACCATACCTGTGTTATATGTGACCAATTCACTGACTTTGTTATCTGCAACCAACTTTGTCTTCAGTGTGACTAACTGTGACCAAATTTGTATTCAATGTGACTGTCTGTGACTAGACGCCCGATGACTATTCTAGCGACGGCTCCAAGTAACCGCTCCAGTAAACTGCTTCAACGACTATTCTGGTGACTACTCTGGCTCCGCCAATAGAAAAATCTCCAAAAAAATGTGGGGGTTGTAGTGATGCATAGTAGATCAAATTTGTAACTTTGTTATCTGTGACCATATCTGTGTTATATGTGACCAATTCACCAACTTTGTTATCTGCAACCAACTTTGTTTTCGATGTGACTAACTGTGACCAAATTTGTATTGAGTGTGACTGTCTGTGACTAAGTCAATCTCAAGTCACAACAAGTCACAATCAACACAAAATTGGTCACAAGCATTCACAACACATACTTGGCCGCATAAGGTCACCATAAACAAATCTGCATATACCGTGAATCCGTGATTAACTGAGACCAACTTTGTCTTCGGTGTGACTAACTGTGACCAAATTTGTATGCAGTGTGTCTGTCTGTGACCAGGTCAATCTTAAGTCACAACCGATCACAATCAACACAAAATTGGTCACAAATAATCACAACAAATACATATTTGATCACATAAGGTCACCACAAACAAATCTGCACACACTGCAGACAAGTATCGCAATCCACCACCACCATTACCTCTAATGCACTACCACTAACACCTTTAACTCAAATCGACGTTCATAAATACTACCTTCACCTCAAATCCACAACAATCATCATTACCATAACTTCCACCGACACATTCAAAAACACCAACTAGCACCACCACACTACCAAATGTAGATCAAGTGTCGACCACCATTCAGGCCTGCCATTGTACCTCATCTGAAGCCTCCGAACGCCTACCAATATTCAGGCATACCACTGCACAGTATCATATTCCTCCTGAAAAGAAGTTAGATTAATCAGCTGTCACAACAAAATTAATCAAAATATTTATCCAAAGAATGCCAGTTGAAGTGATAATATGTGTGACATAACAGCGAACTTCTGGTAATAAGGACAAAATAGAAACACTATTTGTTAAAGCAAAAACCCAAATAGAATATGGCTAACCATCATAATCACAGAACGAAACACATCTACACCTGCCTGCTCCTAATATACAACAATAAGTAATCAAAATAGATGTGAAAACCTATCGGCCTTCCATCTTCCCTGGTCCTCCATCACTCTCATTCCCCTTTCCCAACAAATAGAACTCAATCGCGAGATCATCAAGGCTGATCTCCGTGCAATCCCCCGAATGTAGATCAAATGATTTAATGGTGTGGTCAAATGTGAATGGTCATGAGATTTAATGGTTGGGATTGTACCTCCCGAAATCGCAGAGCTTTGAGGACATGTTCTTGCAAAACGACGACGCACTACAGAGATATGGCTTCGTCAGAATTCTACTGTCGTCAGCGACCATCGTCTCGAGTGGAACCCCCTTCTGATTCCAGTGTAAGTTTGGGCTAGCGCGGACTAAAAGGCTCAAGCAAAAGGCAAGACTCGAAACATTCCTACAGTGTCCCAAAAACCCTCCACTACGTCGCATCGCCGGCGTCCTTCGCTGATCATCAAAGAGATTCGGACGTTTTGCTTGATGAAAATGCAAGATGTGCTCAACGGAAGACCTGACGGAATCGAGACCGGGAAATGTCGCCTGTGAGGTATTTCGATGAGGACGAGCAATGCCATGGAGGATCACGTGGCTACTCATCGGAGTCTTCTCAAGGTGGGAGCAAATGCCTCGAAAGATGCCAGCGATGTAGTATGAGAGAGAGATATTTGAGATCGAGGAACGTCGCCCGTGAGGTATTCTAATGAGGACAAGAATTGCCATGGAGGATCGAGTGGCTATTCATCGGAGTCTTCTCAAGGTGGAAGCAAATGCTGCAAAAGATGCCGACGATTTGATATGAGAGAGAGCGATATAAGAGAGAGTGAGAGAGAAGAAACTGGGGGTGATTGAAATTTGGGATGGGTGAGTTTGTTATAATAAATCTATAATTATTAAATTAATAATTCTTAATTAGCACCTGATTTATGAAATTAAAACTAATATTTATTATTTATGAAAAATAGTCTTTAAATCTAGGTTTGTAGGTAATTTTTCCTATAATTAACAACATTACCCATACCAATCGATCCCAACAAAACATACATAAGCCCATTTCACATAAATTCACACAGCTCACTTCATTACATCGAGCCCAAAGTCACCATCTGCCTTGCAATTATCGTTTCCTCATGATCCTACCCAGTTCACACCACCAGCCAGTGAATCTTCTGCAGGTATCGACTCTTCTCCATTTGCCTTGCATTCCAAACAATCAAACCAATCACTCCCGCTACTACTGTAAACACAAATCAAACATGTAGCGTTCGAGACAACCACTTCCAGTTGAGCCTACTCTTGTTCATTGCCTTTTTGAACTCATCGGCCGCCATGTGGAGATCTTCTTCACTCGACTTCACCTTGACAGTCGTCGGTCACCCTAGCTTCTTCTCCAAACGTCTTTATCCGCCAGCGCCACCAATTCTCCCATTGTGCATGTCTCTCCACGTCGCTTGCTGCAGGCCGTCGTCGATTCGTACCCGACCAGCCATCGGTTCATTGCATAGCACTTGCAATCTCTTCATCTACTACACTGCATATTAGTGTCCCACTATCTGCAATCTATTTCCAGCCTCTGTGCCCCGACATCAAAACCATCAAATCCATAGCAACAGAATCAAGTCCAGTCATTGCTTCCCTCCGCAATCTCCGCCATCTAGATCCACCTCTCGTTGTAGTATCATCGTGTCAGACTGTCGCTGTCTCCATTAGACACCTCAATCCAGCAGCTCTTGTGTCATTGGTAAAGATTTATGCATGCTTTTTTATACTAAACTTCTATTTAAGTGCGTCTAGTTTTACTTAAGTTGATTTAATTTTAGCTTCAGTTTAACAAACAAACAAAAAAGGGAGGAATTAGAACACCACTTTTAACATTCATCATCGACGTCACCTCATAACACATTCTAAACATATCATAGCATAATGAATCTTAAAGACCTAAACCAATCTCTGATGCCCTATCACAACAAGTCACAAATCTTTCATCTGATATGTCACTAGTGAAATTAAATCTCATTGAGCTTAAAGGTCTTATCCAAACACTTATTGAACAAACTAGGCAGTCTACTAGAAACCCGGGTAAACGTCCTATGGATGATTTATCTGATTCTTCCACCGCGGTCAAAACATCCATGAACCACTCATCCGCACTCCAGACGACATACTACCTAATCCACACAATCTTTGTCCTAGATAACATCCCCTATCCAGACCTTCGTGATCCACATTATGGCCAGCATAGGGATTCCATTGATGATTTCACTAGGAAAGTTAAGGTAGACGCTCTTGAATTTGATGGTCACCTTGACCTTGAAGCCTTTCTTGATTGGCTCGATGCCATCAAAGAATACTTCGATTGGTACCAGATGCCTACTACCAACGTATTTGTTTTGCAAAAATGAAACTTGTCAAAACTGCTAAACGCTATTGGTAGGCAGTGACACGATCCCTACACCGTTTGGGTCAGCCTATTATATTGTGGAGCGAAATGAAATTAAAGCTCGCTGAGTAGTACATTTCATCTTATCAAAATTCCTTGAATGTGTCTAACTACAGAACACGTTTGGATGAGCTACTGTATCGCTCCGGCCTTGCTGAACCTAAGGATGTCACTATCACTAGGTTTTTTAATGGTTTGAGACCTGACCTTAAACATCAAGTCCTTGTACTCAACTCTGACTCGTTAGAAGATGCTTTTCACAAAGTACTAGAACACGAACAATACTCTCGTTTTTCCTATTCGCGATGTGGCCCTCCCACCTTACTGACCCTCATCTATCTTGATCCCCTCTAACCGACGCTCCTACTAGTGGCCCTACTTCAGCCCAGACTTGCTCGACTGTTGGATCGTCCTCCACTCCTATTCTTCGCGGCATCTCTAAAGGTCTACCTGCTTTTCGTACCACCTCGCAGGGACCTACATCTCAAATTGTATGTCATAGCTATCATGCTCAAAGTCATATAGTTTCTCAATCTCCCAATCGTTCCCTCATCCTTGCATAAGAACTTGATGAGAATCCGAATAGCTTAGAACTACCAAACCCACGTCGTTTGTTGAAGAACACAAGAAAATCCAATTAAACCTTGGTTTGTAGATTTGATTCAAAATATGAATCGAAAACAACTAAAGATCCGAAAGAAACGCTGACCCCTTTTGAATCCAATATTAAGAACTTCACCCAATGGATTGAACGCCACAAGATCGATTCTTGATAAGTTCAGAGATTGCCCAATTAAGAACAAAGGAATTGAAGCCAATTAATTCTCTCAATAATAGTGTGTAAAATAATAATGTCAATAATGATAAGTATTTATACTTATCCCAAAAACCTAGCAAAAGCATAAAATCTCGCCATAATATGGAAAGAAAATAAATTCTAGTCAAAATATGGAAAATCCTGAAATTGTTCTAAAAAACAACTATGCGGCCGCATAGTTGTATTATACGCGGCCGCATAGTTCATGTAGTCACCTCTTCTGGGGTCTCTGACCATTGGATGCGGCCGCACCCTGGTTACTTCTATGCGGCCGCATAGAAGTAATTTTCACCTTCGTCTTCGGCTGCTTCCAACACGTTGATCTACGTTAATTCGAACTTCGACCCCAGCATAAAACTTGCCTCTTTTTGCGTGTAGCTCATGACGTCGTCCACCGTTGCTTGTGCAAGTAATCCCATAGCTTGTTTTATTCAATTTTTCCTCAATCGTGTCATTGGTCCATCCTCAACAATCAACGGATCCTTCCACTGACTTGCTCTTGTTGTATTGGCATCTTGGATCACATCATCCCCTCTCTCTTCAGAAGGATTCGACCTCGAATCTGAACCTGCATCAAACGAAGATAGATCAGAAACATTAAATGTTGCTGAAACTTGAAACTCACCAGGTAGATCGATCTTATATGCATTGTCATGGATCTTTTCAACCACTTGAAACGGTCCATCACCCCGCGGTTGCAACTTTGATTTCCTCAACTCTGGGAATCGCTCCTTTCGCAAGTGTACCCAAACCCAATCACCGGGTGCAAACGTAACACTTTTCCTGCCCTTGTTCGCCTGTGCTGCATAATGCTTGTTTTTGCTTTCTATTTGCAATTTTACCTTCTCGTGGAGTGCCTTTATCAAGTCAGCCTTCTTTTTTCATCTAAACCACCTCGTTCATTCACAGGTAAATGAATTAAATCCAGTGGGGTTAGTGGATTAAAACCATAAACAATCTCAAATGGTGAATGTGAGTAGTGGAGTGGACAACTCTATTGCATGAAAATTCGATGAAAGGTAAACACTCCTCCCAACTTTTCAAGTTTTTATTAACAGTAGTGCGCAACAACTGTATCATGGTCCTATTAACTACTTCGGTCTGCCCATCAGTTTGTGGATGACAAGTAGTAGAAAACAACAATTTTGTGCCCAACTTTCCCCACAAAACTCGCCAAAAGTGACTAAGAAATTTAACGTCCCTATCCGACACTATACTCTTAGATACCCCGTGTTAACGCACTATCTCTTTGAAAAATAGATCAGCAATATTAGTGGCATCATCGGTTTTGTGACATGGAATGAAGTGTGCCATTTTAGAAAACCTATCTACCACTACAAAGATAGAATCCCACCCCTTTTTAGTCCTAGGAAAACCTAATACAAAATCCATAGATATGTCAACCCAAGGTTCACTAGGTTAGGGTAAAGGTATATACAACCCATGAGGTAAGACCTTAGACTTAGCCTGTTTACAAGTTAAGCATCTTTCACAAGTTTTTCCAACATCAACTTTCATTTTAGACCAATAAAAATGTTCTCCTAACATCCCTAAAGTCTTAGCAACCCCAAAGTGTCCCATTAATCCCCCACTATGTGCTTCCTTAACTAGCAAATCACGCATAGAACAATTAGGCACACACAATTTATTTTCCCTAAACAAATACCCTTCATGTTTAAAGAACTTATCCACCGCTCCCTTATCATATGATGCATATATGCTGGAAAAATCTAAATCATTCTCATACATGCCCATAATAAACTCAAAACCAAGCAACTTCGCACTTAAGGAAGTTAGAAGCACATACCTTCGAGAGAACCCATCCGCAACCACATTTTCTTTACCTTGTTTGTACTATATGACATAGGAAAATGTCTCTATGAATTCCACCCATCGAGCATGCCTCTTGTTCAACTTACCTTGACCTCTCAAATGCTTCAATGATTCATGATCGGTGTGAATCACGAACTCCCTTGGCCATAGGTAGTGCTGCCATGTTTCCAATGCTCGAACCAATGAATAGAGCTCCTTGTCATATGTAGGGTAGTTAAGCGCCGCTCCACTAAGCTTTTCACTGAAATATGCAATCGGCCTTTTATCCTGCATTAAGACTGCTCCAGTGCCTATACCTGAAGCATCACACTCAATCTCGAAAGCTTTGTCAAAGTTAGGTAATGCCAAAACTGGCGCTTCACATAACCTATCTTTAATAGTGTTGAATGCATGCTCTTGTTCATGTTCCCATTTAAACCCAACACTTTTCTTAACAATTTCCGTGAGTGGTGTGGTAATAGTGCTAAAATCCCTAACAAATCGCCTATAAAAGCTAGCCAATCCATGAAAACTCCTCACTTCGGTTATAGTAGTAGGCGTTGGCCATTCTTTAATAGCTTTTACCTTTTCTTCATCTACTTCCACCCCGTTAGCACTAACGACAAATCCTAAGAACACAACTCTATCTATGCAAAAAGTACATTTCTTTAAGTTAGCATAAAGTTGTTCTTTTCTTAGCACCACAAGCACACATCTCAAATGTTCCATATGTTCATTGAGGTCTTTACTATAGATTAAGATATCAGCAAAGTATACCACAACAAACTTACCAATAAAAGCACGTAAAATATGATTCATTAAACGTATAAACGTGCTTGGTGCATTCGTGAGTCCAAACAGCATAACTAACCATTCATACAAGCCATACTTAGTTTTAAATGCAGTTTTCCACTCATCTCCTTCTCTCATGCGAATTTGATGATAACCACTCTTAAGATCTATCTTACTAAATAGGCATGCACCAAATAGTTCATCTAACATATCATCTAACCTAGGACTAGGATGACGATACTTTACCGTTATATTATTGATGGCCCTACAATCCACGCACATCCGTCAAGATCCATCTTTCTTTGGCACAAGTAATACGGGCACGACACATGGACTCATGCTTTCCCGCACGTGTCCCTTGCTCAACAACTCCTCAACTTGCCTTTGAAGCTCCTTCGTTTCCTCAGGGTTATTCCGATAAGCCGGTCGGTTTGGAATGACTGCACCGGGCACAAAGTCAATTTGATGCTCAATGCCTCGAATGAGTGGCAACCCACTAGGCGCGTCCTCGGGAAAGACATCGTTGAATTCCCGCAATAAAGAGATAGCCAAACTAGGGAGGGATGTGTTAATTTCCTCAAAGTTGAGGAATGACTCTTTGTAAACCAAGAGAATTATTTGTTTCTTCTCCACAATTTCCTTTTTCAATTCACTCCCTCTCGCAAAGAAATTCGCCTTCGGCTTTTCTCTCCTCTCAGAAGACCCCTCTTCTTTTCTCTCATGTTGCCCCTCTCCTTTTTTCTCAGTTTAGCCACCTCACTATTTTCTCTCATGCTCTCGTGTCTCATCTTTTCTCTCTTCTCTCTTAGCACTCTCTTTCTTTTCTCTTCCTCATTTTTCAATTTAAGCTGATTCTCATACACCTGTGCAGGTGTCAATGGTGCTAATGTAATAGGTTCCCCCCCTTGATCAAGCTGTACCTATTTTTATACCCATCATGTACTACCTTTCTATCATATTGCCATGGCCTTCCCAATAAAATATGACCCGCATGCATGGGTACTACATCACACATCACTTCATCACTATAACTCCCAATTGAAAAATTCAACATCACCCTCTTATTCACCTTAACTTCCCCACATTCATTTAACCATTGCAATTTATAGGGTTTAGGGTGTCTAAGCATTATTAATCCTAATTTTTCAACCAAACTAGTGCTAGCTACATTAGTACAACTTCCACCGTCAATGATTAAGCTACATACCGTATTATTGATGTGACACCGCGTATGGAAAATATTTTCTCTTTGCAATTCCAAGTCATCAGCCTTGATTTGAGTGTTGAGAGCTCGCCTCGTGACTAACAACTCACCCACAGCATATTCCACTCGGTCTTCATCACTAATGTCTTCCAATTCTGGCATGCCTTCATAATCACTTTCACTTGCACTCTCCACTTCTCCACCATCCCGCAAAATCATAGTTCTTTTATTTGGACATTGAGAAGCAATGTGTCCAGTTCTCAAACACCTAAAACATTTGGTGTCTCGGTTCCTCGATGGCTGTAACTCCACCTTCTTGCTAGCACTTTCTTCCTTCCCCCGTGGCAACTCCTTTTTGACCTTAGGAGCAGCCCCATCCACTTTGTTGTCGTCCCACCTCGATTTCAAAGTAGTGTTAGAACCCGAAGTACCCGATGAATGCCTTGATGTTCCTTTCCTCTTCAATTGTCTCTCTACCTTCATAGCCATGTGTAACATGTCCTCTAACTCCACATAATGTTGCATCTCGACCACATTAGTTATCTCCCTGTTTAAACCATTCAAAAATCGGGCCATAGTGGCCTTCCTATCCTCATGTACGTCCGCCCTAATCATCAACAATTCCATCTCCTTATGATAATTCTCCACACTCTTTGTCCCTTGGTAGAGGCTTTGTAGTTTTTGATAAAGCTCTCGATAATAGTGATTAGGCACAAGCCTTTTCCTCATGATGGCCTTCAAATCTTCCCATGTTCCAATTAGTCTCTCCCTATTTCTCCTTCTAAATGTCACCACTTGATCCCACCAATTGATAGCATAGTCAGTAAATTCAAGGACTGTTATTTTCACCTTCTTCGCCTCCAAATAATTTTGATAGTCAAAGATCATCTCAACATTTTTCTCCCACTCCAAATAAGCCTCCGGATCACTCCTTCCCTTAAATGGTGGAATGGACATTTTGATGTTGTCCATGTCACCATCTAACCCGTCTCTAACCAAGTTTCTACCCCTTATGTCAAGCCTAGCTCCTTTATTCCTCAACCTACCAATTTCAGCATCCATAATCGCCTCCTCATCCACCTCACTCTCATATTCAATTTCTTCTCTAATCTCCTTCCTATGTTCCCATCGACCCTGCCTCATCGCATTTGGAACTCTCCTACGTAAATAAGCAAGTTTTGTATCCTGCCTATCCAACCTATCCCGTACATCCTCAAACAAACGTTCAAACCTACGAATCACCTCCTCAGACATGTTGATTTGATTGTTGCTGTTGTTTCGTGCTGGCGTCCATGTTTTCTTGTCAGACATCCTAAAAAAAAAAATAACTAATTTTTTGCTTCACAAATTTATCTCTCGTGTATCACTCAATTTAGGCTTTTTCCCTATATTAATCTCACCACTCTGCATTTTTCCACTCAAAGCTTCCACCCAAGTGCTTCAAAGAGAAAAAATAGAACTCAATCAAGGAATTAGTCTAGTAGAATTCAACCAAAAATTGAGTGAATCCTTTTTGAAGTTTTAAGGATTCAAGACACAAGAATTGAATTGGATATGTGAGAAGAGTTTTAAATTCAAGAAAGTGGTTCTTGAATTTTGATACAAGAAACAAGGAATTTGCCAGGAATTGTTTTGAGTTAACAATAAATTTTTATTTTTTTAATTGACGTGAACAGTACGGTTTTTTTTACTCGAGAATTCAACTACGAATTCGGCAAAACAAACGAAAACTGCTTTGGATGAAAATTCAGCCCAAAAATACCTTTTGAAATTTTGGCAGAAGAAGAACGGATCAAAGACTCTTTAATTTTACTGGACGCAAGAACACGAAAAACGTTGAAATTAATTAAAACAAGACTCAAACAAAAATTAGAAAGGGTATAACATTGATTCGTTGGAACCTGTGCTCTGATACCAAATGATGAAAATCCGGATAGCTTAGAACTACCAAACCCACGTCGTTTGTTGAAGAACGCAAGAAATCCCAATTAAACCTTAGTTTGTAGATTTGATTCAAAATATGAATCGAAAACAACCAACGATCCGAAAAAAACGTTGACCCCTTTTGAATCCAATATTAAGAATTTCAACCAATGGATTGAACAAAGGAATTGAAGCCAATTAATTCTCTCAATAATAGTGTGTAAAATAAACATGTCAATAATGATAAGTATTTATACTTATCCCAAAAACCTAGCAAAAAACGTGCAAAAGCATAAAATCTCGCCATAATATTGAAAGGAAATAAATTCTAGTTAAAATATGAAAAATCCCGAAATTGTCCAAAAAAACAACTATGCGGCCGCATAGTCGTATTATATGCGGCCGCATAGTTCATGCAGTCGCCTCTTCTGAGGTCTCTGACCATTGGATGCGGCCGCACCCTGGTTACTTCTATGCGGCTGCATAGAAGTAATTTTCACCTTCGTCTTCGGCTGCTTCCAACACGTTGATCCACGTTAATTCGAATTTCGACCCCATCATGAAACTTGTCTCTTTTTGCGTGTAGCTCATAACGTCGTCTACCATTGCTTGTGCAAGTAATCCCATAGCTTGTTTTATTCAATTTTTCCTCAATCATGTCATTGGTCCATCTTCAACAATCAACGGATCCTTCCACTGACTTGCTCTTGTTGTATTGGCATCCTGGATCACATCAGAACCTCTACTTTCGACCCTAGAAAATGAGAGTTTCATGATCGACCTTATTTACCATTTTGATGAGCATCTTGACCAATTTGGTGTTATGAGGAAAATGCGACTGTTGTCTGACTTATGGAAACGAACTTCTATTTTCCGTACATTCATTCCTTGCAATTCTCATTCATGCAAGTTAGTTATTGACGAAGGTAGCACTATGAATGTCGTATCCAAGTCCGCTATTTCCAAGTTCGACTTCATAACCGAACCACACCTTCGTGCTTTTGAAGTAGCGTGGGTTGACCAAACCTCATTACCCGTTACTCATCGTTGTCTAGTGCCCCTTACTTTAGGTCTTTTTTTTTGGAAGATATTTACTGTGATGTCTTACCTATGGACATCCCTCTTGTACTTTTAGGTCGCCCCTTGGCTTTATGATCATGATGTCAAGCATTTCGGGCGTGACAACACGTATGAATTTCTCTACAACGACAAAGCTATTCATCTCTTACCAGCCAAACCCTCAAACATTCCAAAGAAAACAACACCTATCTCTGCACCCAATGGTGTTACAGACGCCTGTATTCAACTGTTGTCTCTTAAGGATTTTGATCTTGAAGGTAAAGATGTCGGGCTTGTGTTTGCCTTGGTTGCTAGAGCTTGTTCATAACCCCATTGTGATTCTCACATCGACTTTCCACCCGAGTTAACTCCTTTACTCGATGCGTTTAGTGATATTATGCCTGTTGACCTATCGGATGAGCTTTCTCTTATGCGGGATATTTAAGATGCTATCAACCTTGTCTCTGGTTCCCAGTTGCTAAATCGTCCCCATTATAGAATGAACTCTGCTAAGCGAGCTGAACTCAATAGGCAAATTGATGTTTTACTCGATAAAGGTTTTATTCGCCCTAGCTTTAGCCCTAGTGCAGTTCCAGTTTTACTCATCCCTAAGAAGGATGGTTCATGATGCATGTGTGTTGATAGTCCTGCCATCAACAAAATCACCATTAAGTACCGATTTCCTATTCTACGACTTGAGGATATGTTGGACGAGCTGACAGGATCTTAGTAGTTCTCCAAAATTGATCTACGGAGTGGTTATCATCAAATAAGGATTATACTAGGTAATGAATGCAAAACTGCATTCAAGACTTAAGATGGTTTACACGAGTGGCTGGTTATGCCTTTTGGGTTGACTAATGCACCTAGCACTTTCATGCAGGTCATGACCTATGTCTTGCGGCCTTTTATTGGGAAGTTCCTTGTAGTCCATTTTGCAGATATTTTGATTGATAGTCGGTCGCAAAAGGCACACTTAGATCACCTTCGACTAGGAATGCCAAAATAGCTAGCCGACTCGGCAGCTCAGCTCAAAAAAATCTTGAGTCTGCCTGGCTCGTGGCTTGGTGGCGGTCGAGCCCCATTTTGGGGCTTCGGCTAGAGGCGGGCCGGCCCATGAGCCAAAAAAAGTTGTCTACCACTTTTTTTTTTTTTCTTTTAATTTTAGCTGTAATTTTTTATAAGTTAATATTTAATTATTATTTATAATACGTATAAATTGCATAAATTTTAAGTTCTTTAAAAAATTTAGATTTGTCATGAATTTAAAAAAAATCGAGCCAGCTCGGGTCGAACCTAAATTTTTTGGCCGAGCAGGGCTAAAAAAAGCTTTAAGCATTTTTACTCGAGCCAAGCCCGAGCAAAAATTTTCGGCTTGCGACTCAACTCATTGACACCCCTACCTTTGACAGGTCTTCCTTACTCTACGTTCTGCGTAGTTACATGCAAACCTTAAAAATTGTTCATTCCTTTGGTCCCCGTACCTCTTCTTAGGGTTCATCATTTTCGCCCAGGGTAATTCTGCTAATCCAGCTAAAATCTATATTATTCACGATTGGCCTAAACCTTTTACATTAACTGAGGTCCGTAGTTTTCATAGGCTAGCATCATTCTATAGGAGATTCATTGAAGGTTTTAGCTCTATCACTGCTCCCATCACTAAGTGCATGGAAAATGGTGATTTTTGTTGGACCCCTTCGGCCCAGATAGCCTTCTTAGCTGTCACACAAAAGTTGATCGAGGGTCTCGTTTTACGACACTCGGATCTTTTTAAGGTTTTTGAGGTTGCCTGTCATGCTTCCGGTGTGGGTATAGGGGTGTTTTAAGTCAGGACGGTCACCCCGTCGCTAGCAAAAAATTAAACTAGGCTCGACAGAAGTATTTTACCTATGATAAAGAATTTTATGCCATTGTCCAATCGCTTCGTCACTGGCGATATTACTTATTGCCTCTAGAGTTTGTCATGTATTCTGACCATCAGGCTCTCCGCTACCTTAACTCCTAGCATCATTTATGAAAAAGACATGTTAAGTGGGTTGAATTTCTTCAGGAGTATACTTTTGTTCTCCATCATCGGGGCCGGGTCGAAAATAAAGCGGCTGGCGCTCTTAGTCATATCACTACGGTACTTCGTTCCATATATACTACTGTGGTAGGATTTGAGCGTTTGAAGGACGATTATCCTAGTTGTCCTGACTTTGACATCATCTTTCAGGACCTTGTAGACAATTCTTCTCGCAAGCATGTTTTTTTCTTACTAAAAAATGGTTATGTTTTCAAGGGTACCAAGTTTTGTATTCCCCGTAACTTTGTGATTTCTTAGTATGGGAACTACATGCCGAGGGTCTCGCTGATCATTTCGGTCAAGATAAAACAATCGCCTTAGCTGAGGATCATTTTTATTAGTCATCCCTTAAGAAAGACGTTACTCGCATTGTCTCTCAGTATCGTATGTGTCAATTGAAAAAGACACAACATCAAAATATTGGGATGTATACTCATTTTCTTGTTCCTCATACTCTTTGGCATTACCTTAGCGTGGACTTCGTTCTCGGGTTACCTAAAATAGCTCGAGGTCATGACTCTATTTTTTGTGGTGGTTGATAGGTTCTCTAAGATGGCACACTTCATTCCATGTTCCAAGTCTTCTATTGCGTCTTATATCGCTAAGTTATTCTTCAAAGAGGTTGTCTGTCTCCATGGGCTTCCGGTCACTATTGTGTCTGACCGTGATGTTAAGTTCGTTAGTTACTTCTAGAAGACACTCTAGAAACTAGTTGGGACATTGCTTAAGTTCTCTTCTGCATTTCACCCCGAAACTGATGATCAAATTGAAGTTGTGAACTGTAGCCTAGGTAATCTAGTTCGTTGTTTGGTTGGGAATAAACTAGGGAATTGGGATCTCGTGTTACCCACTACTAAGTTTGCTTACAATAATTCTGTTAATAGGTCTACCAGTTATAGCCCCTTCAAGGTCGTTCATGGTTTCTCTCCACGTCAGCCTCTTGATCTACTTCCTTTGCCCACTGATGTTCGTCATGCTGCCTCTGGCCCAACTTTTGCTGATCATATTCGTAACTTGCATGATGAGATTAAACGTAAAATTTCTGTAAGCAATGATCATTATAAATTATCAGCTGATTCCCACAGTAGGCATAAAGAATTTAATGTGGACAATTATGTCATGGTCTGACTTGCACTTGAACGATTCCCTAAACTTGCTGCCAAGAAACTTTGTGCTAGATCACTAGTCTTTTCCCCATAATTAAACGGCTTGGAACTAATGCTTTTCTACTTGAGTTGCCAACGCACTTAAATATTAGTCCTGTTTTTCAATATAGCAGATTTATATCCTTATCGAGACACATTCGAGCCTCCGGTATTGTCGTCTAATATTTCTGTAGGCCAGTTTTCTCGGCCGCCTCCTCGAGCTCCTGTTACCAGATTTTCTCTGCAGGATATCATTGATGAGGTACTTGATGATCAGTTTGTTGCTTCACAGGATGGTGGATTTCGTACGTTTCTAGTGCGTTGGAAGGGTCGTCCGCCTAGTGATGCTACTTGGATTAGATTAATGAAGATGAGTTTCATCAATTGGATACTACGCTTTTGGACGCCTATTTGGATTATATCTCGTCGAAGTTGAGTTCTTTTCAACTGGGGAGGAATGATGCAAATTGGAAAGTATATTCAAGACGTAAACGAAATTAACATCAATTACAATAGAATTTTCCATTATTTCATTTTACTCATTTTTGGTAAATTGATTTTGTAAAAGGAAGATCATAATGTTCCTTAGTAGTCGTGATTTACTTATTAGTCCTGTTTTTAGCCTATATAAAGAGGTCCATTGATTGTAATAGAGCACACTTAAATATTGAATAAAAACTACAATATTTCCCTCATTTCTATCCTTCTACTTTCTTCTCCTTCTTATTGTTCTTGTTGTTGCAATTGACATCACTACCTGTTATACTTCATGGTTAAATTAGTTGTGATTTGTGAATCCCGATGACAGAAATAGTGTGTGCAAGGAGCATAGTATTGAGTGTTCTATGAAAATTCTCTCTTGTATATGAGTTAGGCACCACTTTTATAGGGTAGAGACACTTACGCAGATGGTGTGTTTCTTCATTTTAGTAAACCCGTTTCTCATGTTTTCTCGAAGTTGAGTCTAACCAAGGCCGGTCCTGTGATTTTTGGGGCCTGAGGCGAACTCCATAAAGTAGGCCCCCTAAAATCTATCGGCGAACACGGGGATTCAGGGGCAGCGCCCCCGAAATTTTTTTTTGAGATACCTTATTAACTTCTAACCAAAAATTTGAAAGAAAGAAACAAAGAACGACAACACGAAAAAATCTGGAAGAATACACAAAATGGCAGAAATTAGAATGTGACCTAATAGGGCATCTAATGTCATTATTTATATGTTTTATCTCCAGCCATTGATCTTATTCTTGATCCAACGGTTCAGGACTTCTCAAAAATTAAGGAAAATAAATTTTAACTTGCTTTATGCAACATATTGCTAACTCCAAAATCAACGTAAATGCAAAATCCAACAGTGTTTTATGCAACATATTGCTAACTTTAAATTTAACAGTAAAACAACAAACATAGTATACAAAAAATTAATATTATAAAATAACAAAACTAACAACGTTTCAAACAATCACTTAAATACTATTCGCCTTGCTGTTTTAGAAGCAAAGATATTAATCAAATCTGAATAACAGACAATTACAAAATATCACAATCATTTCACAATTAAATTTTTCAATATAGTTACTTTGTGCGTCTGTGCAATTGATTCTACAAGTACTAATCATATAAGCCGATAAGGTTTCAAACATTTCTAATATATTTAATGATAAATTAGGGCAAGCCATTGCTTACTTGAGTGCAATCAATGTTGATGAAAATTATAGAATCACACCTTTGAGAATTTCACCGTGGCAACTCAGCCTGAAATAAAAATTTAACATCAAATTAAAAATTTTACAATGATTAAAGATGACTATACTGAAATCACTATAGGACTTGCTAATTCAAGACTTTGTTGTCCAATTTTCATTGATACAATAGCCAATGATGACCTCATACAATTAAGCACAGTGTTATTATTTCAAAAATAAAAATGTCGGATTTTTTTTTCATTTTAAATCACTTCCCCTGATTCACTTTCAAAGCTTAATATTATTCTGATCATCTAGAAAGATTTCTATTTTGCGCATCAACTTCAAATTTATTTACTATAAATCAACTTAACCAATATATATCAATTTGACAATTTGACTATATTGCTCATTTATGCTATTATATTTAGGCAAAAGCTGCAATTCAAGCAGGAGCAAGAAAAAGGAAATGTTAAGGAAAGGTCTATGTTGGGCAAAGTCAATAAAGACCTGCAGGTGAACATCTGATCATAAATAAAGACCTGCAGGTGAACATGTGACCTCATTTGACATGCTGCCACTAAAGTTCCATTTGGATTAGATCAACATCTGACCATAAATAATTCTTGTAAAATGTTTTTTATGTACTGGTGAAACATGGAACCTCAACCCAGACAAAATCCTTAGTTTACTTCAACAAAACATTATTTTTTTCCGTTGTTGCCATCATATTACCCACTACAGGCAGATCATGCTCTGTCAACAGGAAGAGGCCTAGCGTTTCAAGAATTTGAGCTTTGAAGTATCCCCTTATACCTAGGATTCGCATGATTGTTTCTGGCAGCAGATTGTGTATGAAAAATTGCCAAAATATTGATCTGTCTGCTCTCATTTAAGCAATGATTGTCAGGATTGTCTGGTGGATTTTGGTGCTCCACACACCACTCCTAAGGTTTCAGCAAAGGTGTCTTTCAACCCTCCAAGTCCTGTTCAAACCTCCGTCCACTAGATTAGCATCGTTCCCCATCTCTCAAGTGACAAGGTTCAGTTCCAACAGCCTCAGGCTCTCAGGTTCAAGCCCCGCTGCTCCTGCTACTCATTTGTTTTCTTTTGCTATGGTTCCAGTACTTCTTAATCACTATGTGGTGAGTACATTCTCTACCTCTTGTTAGCCTGGGAGCCACCTGTTGCTTCTTATCAACATTGCCTCCCTTGGAAAAGATTTTGTGACGACTCTTTGCTCCTAATCATATTCAAGCCAAAATCCTTGGAATCAAATACTTCGATTGTATAATACTTGGAATCTAATCCTATTGATGTCTTTTAAAAGTCTTTATTTTGCTTTCTGATCTCATCCCTTTTGATTTCTCGTATACTCTACTATATCTTAAAGTATTTACTCTACTTATAAGCAAAGAATTAAGAGATTCATATGCGCACATATAATTCTTATAGAATTTTATAAAATAGAAAGAAAATAAAATACATACAAACAAGCACCAAATACAATTATTTTACCTTTCTCTCCCTTCCAAGTTCCAAATTCAAATTGATTTGAACCCTCAATTTCCATACGGCCAAACCCTCTGTCACCAACTCTTCTCTCTTCACAGAATCACATTCCACAGGACCATCCTCGTCTAACTTTCATGAAAAAAAGGTCGCAGGGAAATTTGATTGTTGTTAGTGTAATATAAAATATAAATAAAAAGTACAAAAACTGAATTAGAGAATCAGTGAATCACCTTCTGGTTCTGGTCCTTCTAAAGACTTTGAAAGAGGAATTTTCGGCGTGAAGTGAAGTCTAGCCTTGAATGTGATGCGGAGGCTGGGGGCTGGCAGATCAAAGAGGATAGATGGAAGTGAAATAAGTTTTGTGGAAGGAAGAATCTCAAGCTGTTTGGGAAAGACCGAAAGAGTGGGCGATGGTGGAGGGCCCTCCTGGAGGCCGTGGAGGCGGAGCGACGGAGGAGGATGGCTAGAATTCAATTGGGAAGGGGTGAAAATTATTTTCTTTCTCTCCAAGCAGTGAGGACCAGCAGATTGCAGAAGACAATATATTTACAGTTTCTTGGAGTTGGAGGAGGAGCTCGCAAGTCGCGGGTCGCCAATCGCCGGTGGAAACTGGAAAGGAGAGATGGGAGAGTCGACTGTCGACTTCGAGGTCGCCGGTCGCTGTTCGCAGTTCGTGGGTGGAGAGGAAGAAGCCCTTGTGTAGTTGTGTTGTGTTCTTTTTACGGGTTTTAAAAAAAAAAAAAAAAAAAAAAAAAAAAAAAATTTGGCCCCCGAATTTTTGGGCCTGAGGCGGGCGCCTCTCCTGCCTCATGGCAGGACCGGCCCTGAGTCTAACGTGAAAGAGGTGATTAAATGGATTGACTCAGTCAGAGAATTGATTTAGATAACGAAAGAGTGGTCGAATATATATGTCCAGTCTGAGCATGAGGGGTTTACTCAATCATGCTTAAGGTCCTCTTAGTCAGTCCAGGATATCCAGCTTGATTTGGTCGCTCAAGTCGGGCAAGGGTAGCCATTTAATCAGGTAACTTGCATATGACCTTTCCTACATGTCTTGTTAGTCATTGATGCATTCCGCATAGGTCAGAAACAAAAAGAAAATCGAAATACCATCTATAGATAACACAGGCAACACGAGCAACAAAATTTATAACTGCTCAGAAAAATCTATTGTTCGAAAATTAGAAAAGCAAAATATCAAGGAAAGTTAAACTTAAGGGTGCGTTTGATTGCAAGGGTGAAATTTGGGTGGAAAGAAAAAGAATTGTAGGGAATTGAATTGCCTAGAATTTGTTTTAGAAGGAATTGTAATTAATGGTGTTTGATTAGTATAATTTTTCACCTAATCCGTTTTGCTTTGTTTTTCATGCAAATTGTTACTTTTTTTTTTTACAATCTGTATTAAAATTTGTTTGGATTGCCAAAAGTTAAAAAATAAATAAATAAAATATTTTCATAAATTTTTGGTGTTCGTTTGGCTTCGTTTTTCATATAAATTGTCAATTAAATGGATAAATTTTTTTACCATTGTATTTAAAATATGTTTCCATTACCAAAATGCAGTGTTCTAAAAAACATAAAGCGTGACTAGACGTGGAGGCCAAACTTTAAGCTTTACGAGCCTAGGCGATGCTTAAGCGTAAAAAAACGTTTTTTTATTTAAAATTTTTAATCATTATAAAAAACATTCAATAATTCATATAATATATATCAAACATCTAAAATTATAAAATAGTGTATGTACTTAATAATTCCTACAAAAGAGATAAGTTTCAAAATCATAATTACATAACATAGATAGCCCGCAGCTTAAATTTTATCTAACTATTTATCGGACTCCAATTTAATATATTCTTCTTCATCTAAAAAAAACAAAAAAAAAAATGTACATTTAATGAAGATGAAAAGTTAAAAAAAAAATAAAAAAATAAAAATTAAGCGGCCAATGAGAATGTTGACCGCTTAATTCTCGCTTCGGTTCAAGGCGAAGTGTCTTAGTCAAGCTTCGCGTCTAGACGCGTTTTTTAGAACACTGACAAAAAATTTTTTAAAAAAAAAAAGGAAAAAAAAAAAAAACCAACAAGGTGTAAAACAAATTTCCACCAAAATCATAAGAAAATAAATTCTTACTTTTGTGTTTCAAGGGGTTGTACCTAGAAGTTGATGGCGAACATTTTCCATAACAAAAAATGCCAATCAAACATTGCTAAAGGGTGGAAATGGAAAACACAATTTCCATCCAATTTTCCAACCTATCAAACAGGCCTTAATAAACTGACTAATAGCTATTTTTATTTACAGTAGCCTACAGAGCTGAGGGTCAATTTTAGGATTTTTCTTCCATCCTCTTCATCACCAAAGTAGTCAATCTTTATATAATGTAAATGTATGTATCAATTGACTATGCATTTTACATTCCACCGCACCCCACCCCATTAAAAGAAAGAAGTCATTTTTTGGTAGTATATACTACTTCTGAATCCTCTTTTATCCTGTAATACTATTATTTTCTGCAAATTCCCCAATGAATGTCGCAAAAAAAAAAAAAAGTGAACCTACAGAAAAGACTGCTACTAAAGATTTCATTCATAAATAAAACACTACATATTTCTACAAATATTTCATACAAAAAGTTAAAGGGACCGTACCAAAACTGTTTCAATTTAAGAAAATAGAATCGCACCGGTAATCGAGAGAGTGATGGCACCGCAGCGGAAAGGGTTTTGGGTTGCAATCTCAAAGGAAATTAACGGGCAAAGTGGAGCTGAAACTTTAATGGTGGACGAAAACTCTTGGGCCTGACTAAAAGTAAGTCGCTAACATTTTTAGCTAACTAGGGGTGACATTCGGGCTTGTGGGGCTCGACTCAATCCATGAACAATTAGAATAATGCTTCTTGTACATTTTATGAATGACATGAAATTTGACTTTTTTGCAAATTCAAAATATTGTTGACGGGAAAGTGTGTTGAATTCAAAAATTGACCAATCATGTGTCAACTCGTGGTACAATGTCAAATATAATGTACAAGTAGCATGATTTGAACAATTAAGCTTGTTGTAAAATGAGCCATGAGTCGAGCTAGTTCATGAGTCCGTTTATTTTGAGTTCATGGGTCATGCAAATTTGTTGTATTAAATTTTTTTTTCCAAAAAAGATTAAAAAGAAAAGAGTCGGATCATGGATTCGTGGACCGCCCAACTCAATCCATGAAGTCCACGGATTAAAGAGTCGAATGTAGACTAATTTGCAGACACAAGCCGAGATCGTGTTCATTGATCAAGTAGACTCGACTTGACTTGGCCCATTGCCACCCTTGAGCTAAAGTAAAAATTAATTTTAAGCTTTAAATAACTTCATTTTGAAATATGACTAAATAATTAATTACTTTTCTCTTACATAAAAGCACTTAACCCTTGTTTTGTGGAAATTAAAATCAATTGTTTAGTAAATTTTGATAAAAATTGATGAGATGTATGGTTGAAAAGTTGTGAATCAATAAAATATGTTATTAAAATTAATTATTGACTTTAATTTACATTTAAATCTGAATTTCAATTTGTATCAAATAAGGATTTGGTATAAAAGTAATTTTTTATTTTACCATAAAAAATAACATGTTTGCAGTAGAAATGAAAATAAAAATGAATAACATGTTTGGCTAAGTTCAGAAGGACATACAAGTATTTAAGATTTACAAAACATGTCATATTATTGATTTTGTATCTTCTTTTATTCATTTCCTCAATTTTTTTTCAAATTCATTATAGACTAACATGAAAACAGTATTTACTTGATTGAATTCCTCGACAAAATCATACCAGATAGGTGTAGAATCATAGCTTCTTTTGATTATTCGTACACGCCAATTAGTTGGAAAATCACATTGATAATCTCTACTTTTGTCCTAGCTTGTCCAAGAGCTAGATTTGCAGGGATGGCAACCCGACAAACCTGATAGCCGCGAGGGACTGCCCCCGAATGTGGCGGGGAATCCCACTTAATCTAGTATTCAGGTCGAGGACGGGGCGTAGAATTTTGCCCCCAGGTGGGGACGGGTAACGGGCGCCCCACCCCATTTAATTTTTTTAGAATTCAATATTTTAAATGAAAAATTTCACGAAATTTCATTAGTTCTAATAGAAAATGACAACTAAAATTATCTAAAAATTATAACAAACAATAAAAGCCTTAGTTTACCAAATATATTTGAATTTAAAATAAGTAAAGATTAAAAAATATATTATTGTATCAGTCTAATGAATGGAGGCAATAAAATGAATTATAAAAAACTTGAAAAAAATAATTAAAAAAAAAGGGATAGTAAACGGGGCAATGGCCTCGTCCCGTCGCCTTAAACGGGACGGGGCAGAGGAGGTTGTCCTGATTTCGCCATCCCTATAGATTTGTATCTATATAAGTTATTAAAAAAAATACAGACAAAAAAGTGATCGTTGCATAATCCATAATGTGAGAAGGAAGTCAACTATGGTGGCTTGTGGGGCCCATTAACGTGTGATTTTTTTTATTTTTTTTCCTAAAAATGAGGGCATATAATGCGCCTCAAACAGGGGCATATTTTTTAAAATTATTTTGTTATTTATGTGAAAAATAGAACGAGAATTACTTTTAAATCAACTAAATGATTTTAGGACATGATCAAAATTCAAAAATGACTTATACACGTGAATATCACCCTCATTTTTGCTTAATTAACAAGCTTTTGTTGATTATTAATTAACAAGCTTTTGTCGATTATATTCAATTCTCTATTCTTTGTTGATTTATGCAATATTTTCGTAATCGCAATCAACATTTAAATTTAGATTGAGTTTTATGATATTGTGAAAGGAGGCGAAAAGAGGACTAACTAAACTTTATTTGGTTAGGACGAGATCATGAAATCTAGCTTTTAATAGTTTAAATTGAACTTTCACAATTTGACATTGAAATTGAATATAAATTGAGTTTTTATTGTTGATTACTATTGTGTTCAGGGGCCGAGGGAGGGATGGCCTTGGGCTCCCATTAAATTTTCACTATTTAAAAAAAAAAATTATTTTTTTTCTTTGTATTAGTTTAATATAATAAAAAATTGTTGTCCCCCTGACCATGCCCCCTATTATATTCCTATTTTTGTCAACTAATGAATGTTTTGTTGGCTAGCTCCCAGATTTGTCAGTATTTATATTAAACACCATAAAGTCAGTAGATGGTAATGATATGCTTTTAATATTTGTGTGGGTCTTGTAATAGCTTCACGCTGTAAAGAAGGTTTAATTCTCTTCTAAAGAGAGATCTTCAAGTAAATTTGAGAAATCCGACTGTCAACATAAGTAAAATTTTGTCAAAGTGTGATAAGTTAATATTAAAAAATGTCTGAATCGGTAAATGATGAGGATGGCCAACATAATTGTGAAGTCTCGATCCTCTTATTCCTGTCTCTAGGTAAAGGGACTAGTTTGAATTTTCTTATTTAATCAAATTTATTTAAGCAGATGTGCCCTTTAATCTAGCAAACATAACTTCGCCCTCAGAGTGTTAGCGTTAACCTGTGGCAGTTTAGTTTGATTGTCAATAGATGAAATTTTGCTTGGCGCTATGTATGCCGGTTTTCAACAAATTTACCAGCGTTTGAGGGACTTGGCACGTTCTGAGTCCGCCCTTTCGAGGGGATTTTCCAAAGAGGCAGTTGCTGCAGCAAACAGCATTGGTGCTTTTCCTGATGAGCTTCAGGCAATCATTAGTCAATTTGCGTTTAATATTCATGGTGTCTATCAGTCTATGTTCTGAAATCATCTCCAGATCATCCACAATATAATCCATTCAGGTTACACCTGCCTTCATTTATCTTGGTTCTAGAACATTGATATTTTTCTTTTATCAAGTTCACTTTATAAGAAAGGATCACAATTTTATATTGTTCATTATTTATTTGTGGTTCTTTCCCTTCCAGGAAGGTTGTCATTGATCTTATTGCTGAAGGACCAAACGCAAAACTCAAAAAGGCTCCCATAGTTGAGGCTGCTAAGATGGAACTTAAAAGAAATATACCTAAGATTGAATTTCAGAAGGTCAGAGTCAAGCTTACAAATTAATCATGACGAAATTGTAATTAGGTGTTGAGATCAAACACTCTCTCACCTTGACACCATCTAGGCTGTTGGAATTTTGGTTCGAAGAGGAGTGAAGATTTTGAATTTAACGGATTCAGTTTAAACTTACAGGATTTGAGTAAATTAAACTTACCGTATTTGCTTGGCTCTTACGGATTTTGTGTGTTTACCGGATATATGAATAGCGAATATTCCTCCATTTACCGTATTTCACTCAAAGTTAATACCGGGTTTCGAAATACCGGATTTCAGGTAACTTGCATACCGGATTTCAATAGCACTTACCGTATATCAGCTTACTGGATTCCACTTAAGCTAAAATACGATATTTAGCTTAAATATCCCGTATGAATCAGAAAACTCGAAATTTACAGAGATTTTTGAACAAGCAAGAAGAGAAGAAACTTGATTAATTTCATTCTAATTTCATGGACTTACAATGATGTATAAATAGCCAAAAATTACATACAAAAAAGTGCTTTAACAACTTAATCATAATGCCTACAATACTTGACACAAGTACTTAACATAAAGTAGATGAAAAAAGCTGTCTAACTTCTATCATAGCATAAGCTAGGCTAACCAAAAAAACATGTAACCAAATGATAAACAAAAACATTGGTTAAATGACAACAAAAGTGTCATAATTTGAACATTCCTCCTTGACACTTTTGTTGGAAACACAAAGACATCTTCTTAGTGTTTCAAATCTTTCATTTGGCAATGATTTTGTCAATATATCAGCATATTGATCAGTAGAACAGCAATGTATCAACTTCACTTCAGAGTGTTCTTGAGCTTCCTTGATTGCATGATACTTGATTTGTATGTGTTTTGTTCTACCATGAAACACCGAATTCTTAACCATAGCAACTGATGACTGATTATCACAATAAATCATAGTTGCATCAACTTGTTTATAGTTAAGATCCTCCAAAACTTTCCTTAACCAGATGGCCTGATATGTTGCTTTTGAGGCTGCAATGTACTTTGCCTCAGCAGTTGATTGAGCAACAATTTTTTTGCTTCATTGAATTTCAGCAGATAATATTTGGCCCCAAATAGAAAAAATAACCAGAAGTGTTTTTCATGTCATCATAAGAACCAGCCCAGTCACTTTCAGTATAGCCAACCAATTTCTGATTTTCTAACTTTTTTATACCAGATTCTCATTTCTGCATTTCCTTTGATGTATCTAAGACTCTCTTAGCAGCTTAAAAATGAAATTCACTTGGTTCTTGCCTGAATCTAGAAAGCAAATTTAAAGCATAGGTGATATCAGGTTTAGTGATGGTTAAATACAAAAGACTTCCCACCAAGCTTCTGTAAATCTTTTCATCTGTCTTTCTGCTTCCATCATCCTTCATTAGCTTCAAGTTTTTGACTAAGGGTGTGCTGACTTCCTTGCAATTTTCCATGCTAAATTTCTTTAGCATCTCCTTAACATATCTTCTTTGGCATACAAAGATTCATTCATGTGTCTGACTTATTTCCATGCTGACACGACCCATCCTAAATCACCCTAATGAACTCGACACGTGTCGTGCGCCGATGATAGATGCCAACTAGATGCCAGATCCATCATGAAGGCCAAATATGAGTCCCTATTAAAACATGTGCCAAAATTAAATGCTTACGAAAAATATAATGCGATGGGCCCAAAATAATAATTCCATGTTTTATCAAAATGAAATTTATCACACAATATGTCCTGTGCCTCTAACTCTGAAATCATCAGGCTCTTCAAACCATTAAAAACCATTTGCTACCTGTAGGAAATCATGGAAAAATATATGAGTTGATAACTCAGTGAGTGGATAAGTTCGAAAATAATTATACTTTTTCATTCATAAATCTTTATCGAAAATTGAGTTTAAATCATTTAACAGTCCAGAGTATAGTAACGTATAATAATAGTCAAGATGTGAAACATTCACATAATGTTGAAAAATATCATCTCATAATCACACTATAAACATCAGCTGATATCTATACTCTAATCTCATCACATCAAATATACTGGATAGTTCACCAGAAATGTATCCTCTGACTAAAATCTGTAATCCGTCCCTCGCGCTAAACACTTTCGACACGGGCCTCAAGCCCCCTCAATGAAAGGAAGCCGGTCTCAAAGACATCTCATAATCAATTCTAGAACACGACTAAGCCCCTCAGTGAACTATATCTACACGGTCAAGATCCCTCAGTGTAGTGTAGAACACGACCAAAGCCCCTCAATGAACTAGAAGAATATATAATTATGGATACTTTTCTGGTCGATCTCAATATCACGTCTCATTTCAATTCACATGTAATCCATGTATACCTTAATGATTTCACAAATATCATAATAAAGGAACATTTCATGATAATCATGTAATTGTACAATAAATTTTCATAATTGCACATAATTTAATAAATATCATTATTTATTTATCAATATTTAAAAATATATAAAAAATTTCACTCACAAATCTATGGATAGACATCTGGCTAAATTGACGAACATTTCCAAACTTTCACGTCAATACCTGAAATAACGGTATAATAATTCAAACTAAAACCTAACAAATAAACTAATGCAAATCCACCATGTAATTCCTCAACTTCTATATTTATTCTTGCATCTCTATTTCTCTAACATTTCCTCTCTTAATTATTTACTAATAAATCACCAAACATCATCAACTCCATTAAATTGCTATATTTCCTTAAAATCACAACTTTATACATACACAACTCCTTTACATGTTTTAATTCAATACCTAGACTCCAACATTTATCATTTAGTTTCATTCAAACTCATAAAATCTGAGAAAACAAAGGTTTGACAAAAACAGCACTAACATTCCAAAGTGTTGACATCTGGCACTAATCCCTGTATCTTGAAAACTGGTAGTGAAACCATGGACAGAAATAGCACTTTTCTGGGCAAAATTTTAAAAACAGCACCTATGTCCTATAATTTCACGAAAATAACTTTAAAATTCCTTAAAAATGGATAAATCAAACCTCAAATCCTTCAATTAAGTGTTAACACCGCAAAATCACAAGAAAATCAAAGAATATGTCTTTATCTCAGAAACCCATTTGAAAATTTTACTTTCTTCAACACCAATTTTCAATTATTTACTATGTTATTATTTAAAACCTTAAATACATGTCAATAACATTTACTTCTTGCTAAGCTTCAAATTTAAGCAAAATAATCATAAACCCTAAAAGATAATTCAATATTCTTAATACTTACTCTTCTCAATCAAAGTAAAAATTTAAGAAATTGAGAATCTAGGCTTGAAAAATTGGTACCTCTTCCTTCTTTTTCTTTCTCTTCTTTCTTCCTTTCTTTCTTCCTTTTCTCCTCTTTTCTTTCTTCTTCCATTTTTCTCTTCTCTCTCGATTCTTCTCTCTTCTTCTTTTTTTTATTTCCCAAAATGAATGGACCTCATTTCACTTAAGGAAATGGAAAACAATGTAATAATTAATATGAGTCCTTCAACTTTGGTATGATTTGTAAGTTAGACCTTTTTGTTTCCTTCTCATTTAAAACTAATCAATTTATTTCCTAATCATCAATTAGCCCCAACAAATACCATTTACTTATAATAGTCCTCATGAAATTATTTTACTTCAACTCTAGTCCTCTTTTGACTTTGATTTGGCCAATTATTTTCTTAACTTGGACCATAATATGTGGGATGTGACACATGTTGAGAAAATACTGCATTTTTCTCATATCAGTCATCTCAAAAGCCAGTTTCATTTCATCCTTCACTTGCTCAATTAGAGTTTCATTGCTGCCAGTTATCAGCAGATCGTCAACATACAAAGAAATGACAATCACTTCTTCCTCAAGATGCTTGATGTAAAGTGTTTGTTCATTAACACTTTTGCTGAAATCCAGACTGCTCAAATGATCATCAATTCTGCTGTACCAAGCCCTTGGAGTCCATTTCAAACCATACAAAGCCTTCTTCAACTGATAGACTTTATCCTCTACTCTAGGTATTATAAAACCATTAGGTTTTTCAACATATATTTCCTCATTTAAGTAGCCATTCAGAAAGGCTGACTTAACATCCAACTGATGAATTTTCCAACTTCCTTGAGCAGCAATAGCATACAATAATCTGATTGTTTCATATCTTGCTACTGGTGTGAAAGTATCTGTGAAGTCAATGTCAAATTGTTGTACATATCCCTTTATAACAAGCATTGCTTTAAACTTGTTGATTGAACCATCATGGGTCAATTTAGTTTTGTACACCCATTTGACACCTATCACATTTCTATTCTTTGGCCTGTCAACTAGCACCCATGTTTTGTTCTTCTCAATCATGCTTAGCTCCTCCTTCATAGCATCCTTCCATTCTTCATACACATCAGCCAGTGATCTGGTCCTTTGCACTTCATTTTCAGAATCTGAATCAGCATTAGATCTTTCTTCTTCTACTTCATTGACATCATTTTCAAATGCTGAAGGAATAACATTTGAAACTTCAGATTGATTGCTTGCTTGCTGATGAATCCCAATTCCATGAGCCTTCTTCATCAACTTTGATGTCTCTGCTAGCAATCACTTTCTTGCTAACAGGATTGAGTACCCTATATCCCTTGACATTACTGTAATAGCCAATTAGAACTCCCACTTCAGCCTTTTGATTTAATTTATCCCTCTTCACATCAGGTATATAAGTATAACAAAGGCTTCCAAACACCTTCAGATGTGAGATATCAGGTTTTGTTCCATACCAGGCCTCAAATGGTATCTTTTTGTCTAAAAATTTAGTAGGTAACCTATTGAGTAAATAGAGTGAAGTATCAATAGCTTCAACTCAGAACTCTTTAGGTACCTTTTTCTCCAACATAAGATACCTAGCCATTTTCATAACCGTTCTATTATTCCTTTCACAAACACCATTCTGTTGGGGAGAATAAGGAATTGTCCGTTGATGTTGAATTCTCATGTCTTAACAGAACTTATCAAACTGGCTACATCAATACTCTGTTCCATTGTTTGATCTTATGGCCTTAATTTTGCAATTGCTTTCATTTTCAACAAGGTTTTTAAACCTTTGAAATACACTAGCAACATCAGACTTAAACTTAAAAAAATACACCCAACACATTCTTATTAAATCATCAATAAATAGCACAAAATACTTGCTGTCATTTAAAGTAGGAGTTTTCATTGGACCACACACATCAGAATGAATAAGCTGTAGTTTATTTGAAGTTCTTGTAGACTGATTTTTAGGAAACAACAACCTAGCTTGCTTTCCCAATTGATAGACATCACATATACATTCATCAATACTATTGATTTCAGGCATACTTTCTACAAGTTCCAGTTCATGCATTTGTTTGAGTGATTTGTAGTTAGCATGTCTAAATCGCTTATGTAATAAAGAAGATTCAATCTCAGTGCATGCAAGTGCCTGATTATTCACATTTTTTCACTCTAAAAGAAAGGCTTCTATATCTCATTCCAACAATCATTACTTCCTGATTTTGTGAATCAAATATAGTGCATCATTTATCCTTAAAAATTAATGTATAATCCTTGTCAATCAATTGACCAACACTTATCAGATTTTGATCAATATTAGGCACATAAAGAACATCAAAAATATACTTAGTACCTGATGAAGTCTGCACTGAAATTTCACCAGCTCACTTCACTTCAACAAACTCTTCTTTTCCAACTTTGACTTTTGATCTGTAGCCTTCATCCAGATTGACAAAGATACTAGGATTGGATGTCATATGATGAGTGCATCCATTGTCCAGTAACCAAGTTTCATCACTGCTGTAAGTTATTGCATTCATGGCTGTGAACAGGTGTTTCTCCTGTTGATTTTATGTCATTTGAGCCAGCTGTGTGTCTTATTTTTCCTTCTAATTTTTGCATACTTTTTTAATGTGTCCAAACTGTTTACATGCTTTACATTGGACCTCTGGTCTGTACCAACACCACTTTGGTGAATGACCGATTTTCTTGCAATGAGGACATGGTGGAAAACCTTCATATTTGCTTGCATTTATGCTCCTTTCACCCTTCTTCTCATTCCATGGCTTCTTCCCTCCAAAACTTGTTTGACCTTTACACTTTCCCTTAGCAAATAGGGTTCCTTCAACTTGTTCTTCCTGTCTAAATAACCTCATTTGTCCAGTGACTTGCAAGGCATTTATGAGCTCAGACAGAGTTATTGTAGGCAAATCTCTGGAATCTTCAAGTAAAGAGATTTTAGCTTCAAATTTCTCAGGCATACTGATAAAGACTTTTTCTACCACACGTTTATCAGGTAGTTCATCTCCCAACAACGTTATTTTGTTCACCACTTTCATCAATCTATCTGAATGCTCTTTGACAGATTCAGCCTCCTTCATCTTCAAAGCTTCATACTCCCTTTTAAGGTTGAGAACTTACATTTGTCTTGTCCTTGCATTTTTCCTAAACTCCTCCTGCAATCTATCTCAAGCCTCCTTCGTTGTTTCACATGTGAGGATCCTAGTAAAGATTCCATCAAAGACGGCTGATTGAATGCAAGACAAAGCTTTGAACTTCTTTGCAACATCCTCACTGCGCTATTTGATCTGAGCAACAGTTGGCTTTGCTCTTAATGGTGGAGGTTCATCCCCTATTTTTGTAGTTTCCCACAAATCATAGGTTTTGAGATAAGCATTCATCTTTGCAGCCCAAAAATCATAGTTCTCGTCGGTAAACACTGAAGGAAGAGGTGCTGAAAAATTGGTTGAAGCCATGTTTAAGAAAGGTTTTTTTATGAAAGGTGTCTTACTTATTTTCTCTTAGAAAGTTCTATTTCTCTCAACGTTTTCTTCTTCCTCAAAGATAAGTTTTTAATGCTCTGATACCATGTTGGAATTTTAGTTCGAAGATGAGTGAAGATTTTGAATTTAACGGATTCAGTTTAAACTTACCGAATTTGAGTAAATTAAACTTACCGTATTTGCTTAGCTCTTACCAGATTTTGTGTGTTTACCAGATATATGAATACCGAATATTCTTCCACTTACTGTATTTCACTCAAAGTTAATATCGGGTTTCGAAATACCGAATTTCAATAGCACTTATCATATATCAGCTTACTGGATTCCACTTAAGTTTAAATACGATATTTAACTTAAATATCCGGTATGAATCAGAAAATTCGAAATTTACAGAGATTTTTGAACAACCAAGAAGAGAAGAAACTTGATTAGTTTCATTCTAATTTCATTGACTTACAAGGCTATATAAATAGCCAAAAATTACATACAGAAAGTGTTTTAACAACTTAATCATAATGCCTACAATACTAGACAATACTTGACACAAGTACTTAAAATAAAGTAGATGAAAAAAGTTGCCTAACTTCTATCATAGCATAAGCTAGGCTAACCAAAAAACATGTAAACAAATGATAAACAAAAACATTGGTTAAATGACAACAAAAGTGTCACAACTTCAATATAGGCGAACTTACTATTTCCTGAAATTTTTTAATTAGGTTTTGATTAATTTTTGAGGCCTTAGGAAAGCACAAACAAGATTGAGAATCTGAGATTGTCACTGGAGATATAGGGGATTACCACTCTCAGTGTGTGGGGATGTGTGGTTGGGAGGGAGGGAGGGAGCCCTAATTGCCTTGCCCTTAATCTAGCATCTATCTTACCTTCCTATCATGACAGCTTCCAGTGTTTTTCCTCCTTATGAAAGACTCTTAAGCGTTGCTCAACCTTTGCCACTCACTTCTTTTAAATGAGCAGTAAGGACTTAATCTAGCATTATGCTCATGAGAGGAAGCTAAGGTATGGAATTATAAAGCAGAGAAATGTGTAGTGAATAAACATCTTGAGGGCTGGTGATATGTGATGCGAGGAAAGATATATTATGCTCCTAGAAGTTTCCCCATGCATATACTCTTAGAATTCCCTCAATAATTTAGAATACTCTTAGTGACCACCCAGCTAATTTTCTGATTCTCGTGTGAATGTCTCAAGTCAGACCGCCTTGTGGGATAAATATATATACACGTGGTTTCCTAAGCACACAGTCTTATAGTTTCTTATAAGCTTTCTATGCAGAACCTTAGTAACTAGGATGAGAACGGGGATATTTTACTGGTCATGTCCCCTTCACTGTCAACCTTGGTATGTTCCAGCACTTCAAGATAAATATTAATTGGCCTACTGAGCCTCTTGTCCTCTTCCCTATTATCATTGATGGAAGCCTCAACGACTTGTGAATAAATTGCTTGCTAATTTAGGTTATGTATTCCCTTATGAACTGCAGGTTTTACAGGAACTATGTGTATCACAAGGTTCTGCATGGGTCCTTAAAAGTGGTGATGGAAATCCACAAAAGTAAAGTTCATGTAACCAAATTCTATGTTAGTCTACGAGGTAAGAATGAGTGTATTAATGAGCGTATTAACTATTTATTACGATAAGTAAGAAAGTAGACACATCTCACCACATGACTTAATGGAAAATTGCTAAATTGCATGAAATTCTTGAGCTTTGTGTTCAAGAAAGAAAATCTCTGCTTAATCTGTTTACATAGATCATTGTGATCTGTTGTGGTTTGTCTGAATTTACCCTAAAGTGCCTTGGGACTCGAGTTGATGTGATGTCTGAGTTGTGCATTTTGAAAATAGGTTTAACATCGTTCCTTGAAGTTATATCAGTGCATAACATCATTTTAAATCACCCTTGAATATTGCCTAATTGATCCATTGGAATTTGAAAAGTTAATAGGTCTGTTTAATGTAAACGCAGAAGTACATATAAACAGAATAAGGAATGTGTGTCTACATATACGTATGTGTATAAACAACTATTAAGATGGCTATGGTACAAAAGTCGTTTGTTGAAGATGGTAAGGAACCAGTTTCTTTGGAAGCAGCAAGGGATGTATTCTTGAGATCGTGAGTGGCTCTTTGAACATTCAACCTTCCAATGGAGCAATGGTGATTTAAATTATACAAAGGAAACTAAATAGACTGGGGATGAGTGTTCTGTAATTAGACACATTAATATATACCATCAGAAATAATATAAATTTATGTTTAATATATATGATTTCATGCTGCTACAATGCATCCATTTATCATTATTAATTTTTTTTTTCCTCTGGGGCAGTGACGGAACCAAGATATTAGAGCTGGTGGGTCCTAAAATGAAAGATATTGAGATGAAGGAGGGAGCACGGGCTGCCCCCGAAATTTTTTTTGAAGTTGAGGGTGCACAAACATTCATAATGATTAAAGAACCTGTACAATTAAAATGATAGAAATATGAAATACATATTATTTTTCATTCTTAAATTGCTGCAAAAATGAAAAAATTATTAATTCAGATGCGCTCATCCGACCAATTACAGCAATAGGCTGGCAAACTGAAATCAGAACTACTTTTTAATTATGCTAGGTTGCTCGAAATCAAATTCAAATATGTAGACAAGAATTTCGATCCAATTTCGAGGCCTCAACCCATGCTACCAAACAGTTTCTTCAACAATTAGACGGATCTACTACAAGAGATGAAAGTACTTCGTTGCTACTGACAATTAACAACCTCAAGAAGAATCAAATATACAACTAAACCAGCAAAACGGACAAAGGAACAACACCTTAATATCAAAACAAATCACAACCTTCAACAGCTCTATGAATTCAAATATTAATTAACTAAAATTCATTTCCAAAGCCAGATTTTCGATTTTCCATCTCAATCTGTACTTATATATAACATGTTATAATGAAAAATTACAGTATACTTTATAGATGTTATATCCCAAAATTTGTACTTATATCTAACATTTAACATGTTATATCCCAAAATTGTAAAGTATTTTAAATAAAAAATTGAAAACTAAAAAAAAAAAAAACTGAAAATTTGGTTGTTCGTTGTACCCATCAGGTCCACTGGTGGGTCCGCCATTGCTTTGGGTGTGGGGACTGGTCAACGTTAGCATAAGTCCACAAGATATGAGCAGTTTTCCTTCTCAAATTGGCCATATTATTTTGTGGATCAATTAAATACGTCATCCAACGGATTCTATTCTCTGCACTTCTAAAGTTGCATGTCAGATATGGCGGTTACTACTTCTACACATAAATTGAGCTATTATCTACTAGAAAAAGTGGGATGCACTCGCTTTCATGCTCATGAATGTTTTTTAACCATTAAATGTTCAGATGATTTCTAATCTAATTATCTGATCATTTCAGGGACTTCTTTTGCAACTGTTTTCTGTTGCAAGAACGTCTACTGCTTGTTTGTGGAACAAGGTAAAATGTTCGGCCTTATTGTCACTTGTCAGTACCGTGGTTCACCCAAATAATTCTTATTTGATATTGACGAAAACAGAAAAATTATAATGACTTGCGAAATGTATTGATTCTCTTAAATGAATTAAAAAAAAAACCTTAGTGCTACAAGCCTACTACTTAACTCGTGGTCGTGGTCGTGGTTGTGGTTTGCGGTATTCAATTTACACGTGCACCTACCGCTTGTACCCAAGTCGAAGTGATGCAGTAGACACCTCGTACTATCATTTTTTTCTTACGAGGGCCTTTGTATATTAAACCTTGTATGTGGTATATTTTTTGCAGGTGCTACACCATTACTATACTTCTTTGCCAATTTTCACTATTTGGAATTCTATTTGGTCCGGTTAGGTCACTAGAGTATGATTTGCTATCTAGCATGATTTTGTATGCAGTGATGATCTCACACCATAGGAAGGCAGGCAAAATAAAGAAAAAGACAATAGATCTCGAAATTTAACTTCGTTTACATATATGGTTATTCATTGTACAGCTAAATTAGTCTCTAAACCAAGGATCGACGAGCCTTTTTGTTACACCTCATTTCATACTAGTCAAATGTTAATATTATTTATTCAAAGTCAAAGGTTTGACTGGTCAAAGTCAAAGTCAAATAAGGACTAAAATGAAATAAATTATTTTATTGGGGCTCATTCTACAAATTGAAAATACTTAAGGGTTTAAGATGGATAAAAATTAATGTTTTGATTTATTTATCTAATTTTGAAAGTTAAGGATTTAGTGTGGTTTCATATGAAGATCGAGGGCCTCCTTTGCAAAATTTTGGCATTTAGTGGATGACAAATGGCAAATATATAACCATTTAACCATTTTGCAATTGAAATAAACATATACAAGGAGCTGGGAACGCAGAAAGGAAAGAAAAAAAACGGCAGAGAGGAAGAAAAGAGAAAGGAAAAGGAGGAAAAGAAGAAGAAAGGAAAGAAAGAAAGGAAAAATGAAAAAGAAAGGAAAAGAGGTAGGATTTGCTATTCCAATGTCATCTTCAATTTGTCTAATTTGCTTTTCAAGAGTGATGATATATTTTATGTTTAATTTTTATAAGGTAAGAAATACCAATTTTGGCAAACCCTAGAATTTTTAATTGGGATTTTGAATAAGTATAGATTGGGGAAATGATAGTGTGATTGTTGAAGTTATTGGTGACACTTTAGTTGTCAACCAAACAAGGTCCTAGCTTTTGTGTAATTGTCACATGTTTTTATAGTTTATATTGTATTTTATTATATAAGTCAAGTCCTACTACAAGTGGATGGTATAGTAGGTACTATAGTTGATAGAAAAGTTGATAGAAGTCTTGCAAATAGGCTCTATATATGCTGCCACTATGTATCTTGAAAATTAGGAGGAAACACATTAAAAATGTAGACATCAAATGCTTTCTTCTCCTCTGGTTTTCTCACCAGAAAACCAGAGTTTATGCCTTTATTTTTGCCAAGTAAAATCCTGTCTTCCTCCCCCTCGACATTCATGTTTTAGAGCTTTAATGACAAGCTTTTGTTCCTTATAATTCTAACAGTGGTATCAGAGCTTAAATGACCTTAGAGGGGCCTAGAAAAGGAAGAAAAAACAAGCTGAAAAATGAAAAAATGGGGCCACATCAGAGCTGAAAAAAGGAACCAGAAGGCAGCCAAAAATGATGAAGAAAAATCCGGTTTGATGAAGGTTTTTAGCAGCATCTCCGGGAGTCTAAGTTGATCCTTGTTGGTGTTGAAAAATGGCTGCAAAAGAAGGCAAAGGTGCTGTGAAAAATCAGAAAAATGGGTGCTGTAAAAAATGCCAGAAAGATGCTGAAGAAGAAGAGAAAATCCGGTATGATGGCTGAAAGCTAAAATACGGTATGCTCATGTTTTGATATCCGGTAAGTGTGAAAAAACTGATGAAATCCGGTATGCAAACCCAAGCTAAAAATGTGGTATTCTGGCATGATGAAATGGCTGTAAAGTTGCTGTAAAATGGGCTGTTGAAGGTGCTGAAAAAATGAAGAAAAATGCTGATGAAAGGGGCCTGGAAAAGTGCCAGAAAAATGAAGAAGAAAGGGGCTGTTGAAGTGCAAAAATCTGGTGATGAAAAAATGGTGGAAACTGGTATGATGAAAAAGCTAAATCCGGTTAGCGAAGTTGGAGTGCTGGTCGAATGACAGTAAGCTCGAAACCCGGCAGGCTCAAGTTATATACTGAGTGCAAAACAGCAACTGAAGGTGCTGTAGATACCAGAAAATCAGAAGAAGAAATGCTGATGAAAGTTGCTGAAAAATGGCTGCAAGATGCTATGGAAAAGGGCCTGAGAAAAGCCAGAAGGAGGAGCTGCAAATATGCTGAAAATGGCTGGAAGAAATGATGAAGATGCTGTCATTTTATAAGTGTTGTTTAATGGTTAAAAGGGGAGTGAACCTGGTAGAAGCCAGTAAGCTCAACCAAGCCAAAAACCAAGCAACTGCCCTGGGAGTCTAAGTTTATCTCAGTTGGTTAAGGAATGGCTAAAAGAAAGCCAAACCTGGTGAAAAATTCGACAGTAGCAGCAGCCCTTTGGAAATCTGCTGGTTGGAAATGGCTACAAAATGAGTGAGTCCGGTTAGATGTGGGAGTGAATTCGGCTAAGCATGAGGCGTAATCCGATAAGCTCGTAACCCGGTAAGCTTAAGTGAATGGCAGCTATGCTAAGCTCGAAAAATCAGCACCAAGAAATGCAAGAAGTTTCAGCAGCACAGATGCAAAAAAAACCAGCAGCAGACCTTTATAAAAAATACAGCAAACTGAGGAAAGATGCAAGTGGAAATGTTCTTTGGGTAAGGTTGATTCAAGGCTAAAGTGTTGATCAACTACGCAGAAGAAGTTGCAACCATGAGCTTGAATCAAATAAAAACAAAGGATTTCAAAGCCTGCAATCACCAAAACAGAAAACAAAAAGGCGGCCTGAGCATGATGAAAAAATTTCTGGTTTCCACCAAAAAGAAAGGTCCAAGAAGATGAAGAAATTTTTTGATGGTTTCCAACCAAAGTGTCATGGGGGAGTGTTGAAGTTATTTTTGACACTTTAGTTGTCAACCAAACAAGGTCCTAGCTTTTGTGTAATTGTCACATGTTTTTATAGTTTATATTGTATTTTATTATATAAGTCAAGTCCTACTACAAGTGGATGGTATAGTAGGTACTATAGTTGATAGAAAAGTTGATAGAAGTCTTGCAAATAGGCTCTATATATGCTGCCACTATGTATCTCGAAAATTAGGAGGAAACACATTAAAAATGTAGACATCAAATGCTTTCTTCTCCTCTGGTTTTCTCACCAGAAAACCAGAGTTTATGCATTTATTTTTGCCAAGTAAAATCCTGTCTTCCTCCCCCTCGACATTCATGTTTTAGAGCTTTAATGACAAGCTTTTGTTCCTTATAATTCTAACAGTGATGAAATACTTATTTGATAGAATGATTTTATGGAAAATGGAAAAAAAATTAAAGTGGTTGAATTATGGTTTTAGTTTCAATAGTTGGAAGAAAGAATTATTTTTATATTTGGAATGAAGATTATTTTGATGAATAAAATTTTAGTGAAGGGATTTGAAAGTAGAATTAGCTCCAAGTGTTTAAATGAAATTTGGGAAAATTATTCAACTCTCAAGAAATTGAGTTTTAGTATTCGATTATGAATATTTAGAGCTACTGCGTAGCGTGGTTGTTAAACTGGTAATCTGGTATCATATTTCAGGTAGTGACATGAAAACTCGGAAAGGCTCGTCAATTTAATCAGATTTTTGTCCATAAACCAGTGAGTGGATATCTATTTTTCAGAAATAAGCATTTATTTAAATTATATTAATTCTCAAGTTTATATAAAATAATTGTTTATTAGATTTCTTATAGTAAATCTTATAAGCTGTAAAAGTTATTTATTTTAGATGATTGATTTAGAAAACATGATTTTTCAGAATAAAGTGAATTTTATAGCAAGTTCTTTTTAAAATTAATTTTAATTCAGTTAAATCATTTCTTTAGCATGTTATATTTATATTACATGTTCAAGCATAGCTAAGGTTATTTTTAAAACCACTAGAAAATACCCAGGTGATTTTATCCTTATCCGCACTGGTGTGAATGTGTTTCCACGGTGTATGACCACATATGGTTATTTTACCGGCTCTGCACTTGTGTGAATGTGTTTCCACAGTGTATGACAGTTATGGTGATTTACCTACTCTACACTATTGTGAATGTGTTTCCATAGTGTATGACAGAATTTCAGAATTGAATAGTTTTGCCATGTATACGGGTACTAACTGATACATGAGTAATGTTATTCCGGGGTGCCTTTTTGGTGTGATTTTTCAGTATTTCTACAGCTTATCAGATTTCAGATTATAGAATTCAGTTTATCCAGTTTTCAGAATAAAGCTTTCAGATTATAATATTGAATAATAATACTATTTCAAATATTTTCATAGATATCATAGTATTTATATTCGTTATACTCTACAACTACTTATCTAGATTAAAGGTTAAAGAATTTTATGAAGCAATTATGTTGTAATTTGAAAAGTGTTACTAAATATGCATAAACATATGCATAAATCTAGAATAAAGGTTAAAGAATTTTTAGAAAATATGCATAAACAGGAAAAGTATACTTATTTTCAAACGATCCATTCACTGAGTTACAAGCTCAAGTTTTATTATCTTCTCTGAGCAGATAGTAACAGAGTTGAGCAGTCTCGGAGCCTATTGATCCACCAAATTGAGACACATACATTGCATTATTTGTATAACTCATTTGGTTAGTTTATTTAGTTCATATCTCTTTTGGAAACTTGTTTTATAAAGTATAGTAAATATTGATATGCCAACATTTTATTTTGAGTAATTTGTAGTTTGAGTGACTAGTGTGCCTTATTTTAAATTATATGAACTTGTTTGAGGAAAAATTGATTTTTATTCAGGTGGTTTTAGTCCCTATTTCAAAGAAAACTCTGTCAAAATTCTTTTAAAAATATGTCATAGTTGAAGAAGATCAAGTTGCCTTGGTGGTGGATCTAGTGTTTAGCTGGAATCTATCATCTACGCACAAGTGTCGGGTTCGTTAGGATAATTCGGGACGGGTTGTGTCACTTTTCCTTGTGTTGACTATTGGTTGACTGGGCGTTGCAAGAATCTTTCTAGAGTGTAATTGTTCATGTTCATTGCTGCTGATGGGCTCTTCTCAGAGACATTGATATAGGGTATAATATTGAAACGTTGAGAACTCTAAGTCTCTCAAAGAAACACAAATGTCAAGTTGTTTAATGGCTTGTTTGGTTGGACTTTTAAAAAGTCAAAGCTATTTATGAGATTATCGATATTTGTTCTACTCAAATGTGCTTTTTACAATATAAAATGAACTAAAGTAGATCAAGATCGAGTCATTATTTGGGAAAGTTAAACAGTTGATTTTGTTAGAAGAAGTAGATGGTCTTTTGAAATGAGTGGTAGAAAAGTGAGTAATACTAGTAGATTTTATGTATGTATGATTAATATAAAGGGTGATTATATTATCACCACAAAGTGTTTTGGTACACTACAATTTTTTTATTTATTTAAAAAAATTGCGAGTAAAATGACATAAGTATCCTATCTTTTATTCATTGATATATTTATTCATACGATCACTATCATACGTACACAAAAAATATATCACTCCTATTTAAAGATACAAATGCCAAGATCAAAAGATCCAAGATTGAACAAAAGAACAAGAAATTTTGGGATGTGGTATAGACATTTTAGAATATTGAATGTATTATTTGAAAAGTTTGCTATATTTTTCAGGGGAAACTCGTCATTATTGTGGAATATGCCATTACACAACTTGCAAGAGGCATTGGAGTTGGAGGCTAAGGGACAGTATTTAGAAACGGATCATTGCAGGGATCGTGATATCCCATTTGCTGAAGAGTGGAAGAAAGTTAGAGATATTTGTAAACTTGTCGATGTTGCTGAAGTTCTTTTCGAGACAAAGATGCTAGTTCAGGCATCTATGTTCATGATCTTCAAGAATTACAAGCAAGTTTGAAAAAAAAAATCCAGAAATCAATTACATTTGTTAGAATCATAGCTCAGAGGATGCTAAAGAAGTTTGAAAAGTACTGGAAGAACATGTTCCTTGTACTAACCGTTGTTACAGTTTTGGATCCTCAACATAAAATGAAGCATATTGAATTTTCTTTCTTGAAGTATGATACTAGTTCTAGTATCTCAGAAGTGACAGCCATTTCAAAGTCCATTCACTGGCCTTATTCATGTTGGGTGGCGCAAAACTCGTCCATTGCACCTCATAAGATGAAAGGCTATGGAGTCTCAACGCTCGTTGGAGACCCTCAACCACTGCGGGACACCTCTACGCTCATGAGGTACCGTCGACCTCTACACTCATGGAGAGCCTTCTATCACCACAAGGACTTCACAACACTTAGTCATGAGGTAGTCGACCCCGAGACGTCGACCCCACACTTGTCACATGAGGTAGTCGACCCCCATACCTACCACATGGAGGCGTTGACTCCCACACCTACCACATGAAGCCATCGACCCCACGTGGGTGCTCTACATTCATGCTAGACCGCCCGCCACTACGAGGTGCTCTACAACACTTGGTCATGAGAGATCACCAAGTAAGATAGAGGTCGTCTAGCGGTTATCACAAAGACAACCAACCATCGGACGGGTAGTGGCCACCTTCTCAAAAAGTGGGAAAAGTGAGAGTACAACGTGGGACACATGACATTGCAACCGCTCGGCAATTACGTGGCTCCAGCCGCCTATAAATACCCCAAGGTAGGTCAGGTATGTGACTAGTGAATTTTTACTATCCGAGCTCCCCTTACGCATTCGATTCCTAAATCTATATTTCTTAATCCGGTTCTAACTCTCACGCCGGAGGTACAACGGGGAGAAAACCTCGCCCCTCACTTTGCAGGAAAAACTTGACCATCTTTATCATCGGAGTTGCATAAGCGCCTCACGCCACCAGAAGGGCACAGAGGTTAGTTCATGAGTGATTCGAATTCTAAGTTTGAAGAAGAGCTTCCTACAAACATCAAAGAAAGATGCCAACACCCAAACTTTGGTTTTAATTGTTTAGATCTCGACCCCCAGGTAAGAGCTTGAATGCTACTTGGAAGAACCTGTCTTGCCTTGGAGCAAAAATTTCAGTGTGCCATCTTGGTGTGCGAGCCCCAAATATCCTACCTTGTCCAAAATGGCTCGTGGATCTCTGCACATAAAATGTTGACATTTCACGTCGAAAAGAGCAAAAGATCCAAAGATTATTGAGCCAATGGAAGGAGGAAGTTGATGAGGAAGAATGGGCGGGGAAAAATGAGGAGTAATTTTGGGATGGAGAGTACATTGTTATATATAACTTTTTATTGAGTTAAGACTATAATTATAAATTTGTTATGGTATTTTTATTAGAAACATGTTGTTATAATGTGTGTAGCAAGTAAAATTTGTGATGGCAATATAAATTGCCATAACATTAATTGTTACTTTTGGTCCCAACTTTTTAATCTTTTACAAATAAGCATTTGCTCAATTTTTTGAATAACTAGACAAATAGTCAAGTTGAACATGGTCTTTACAATTAAAAAAATGTAAATAAATAATAATTATTTTTTATAAGATTAAATTCTCCAACTCATAAAAGGATGCCAATACGAGAGGTGATTTTCCTTGTCTTTTGTCACGTTGGATTTTCTTGGATAGAGGGTAGGAAATTAGGAATAGGTAATTTGTTTACTCAATTTTCTAATATCATTCTTTAAAAATGCAATTTAAGTTTTGAAACATATATATATACACGTAAAAATACGAGTCTGAACGAATATGAAGTAACTTGTTCTCAGTTCCTACCTCCTACTTCCTACATCAATTTTCTATTCAGTGGGATGGAACAAGACATTTGCTCATTTATATTCTTGAAAAAGATCATTTACACATTGACATTTAAAAGTAAATAATACTATTTGCAATTGCTCACAATTAATTAATTTTCTATAATTTTATTTCTTAAAACCAACCGTTCATTCTTGAGTAGAGTTTTGTCCCTCTCCACCATTTCATTCAATTTGACAATAAGCTAATGTTTGGAGGGGTTAAAATTAAATTTTTAATAAATTTTGATAAAAATTGACGTTTGGAGCTCATTTTCATCTTATTTATAGACAATTTTTTTTTATCATTATTACACAGTACAAAACTCTTTCTTTATTCCTGATTTTTGACAACGATACGTCAAAGTGAACTTTGAAAAGTAAAATATGCATGGCTTTTGTTTGGAACAATACTTGTTCACATTTCAAAATAGTGGTAAAATTAAAAGTTGACCATATATATATATATATATATATATATATATATATATATATATGTATGTGTGCATAACATCATTTGGACTAGCTTTCACATGGCGCCATGTGATGCATAACATCATTTGGACTAGCTTTCACATGGGGGCCATGTGATGTGATAGAATGCATTTTTTTCCTGAATAATGGCGCCGAAACGATGATATAATATGTTATCAAAAAGTATAATTATCATAAAATACGTGATTTAAATTGATTATTTATTTCGACTTTCAGAAAAATATAAATTTTAATAGAACATTTGCTTTATATGAGCTGTGCAACGCATACACACACCCCTCAATCACTGCTAGTCTTCTTTCTTCGTCTGTTCACATTTCCTCCCCTTTTCTGGGTTTTCATTCGATTTCCACAGCTACAACATCCATTTCCGTGGCTTCAAAGCTATAAGCCAATCAGAATTTTCTGTTTTTGCTTCAGTGGTAGCGTCTATTATGCTTTAAACAAAAGTTTAGAGGGTAGACAACGTTCACTTTCACTATCTTTCTTTTTCCCTGCAATTCGACCATCCTTTCATTTCCTTGCAATGGATATCTCACTCACTGATCCGTTTACTGGTCCTGTAGGAGATCTCCTTCAAATTGTGGTCCGGCATATATCACATGTCTCCTCCCCACATGGACTTAGAATTGATATGTTACGTCGGTTTCTTCAATCTTTAGAAAAATGCAGAGACTTTGGAGATATTGAAGAAATCAAAAACTTTTTCCAAGAATTTATGTCACTTGGGCAAATCTTGATCAATTTAACTTTTCTCAATTCTAATGAAGTTGCTGCGGCCTTAAACAACTTTCCCCTCTTAATTGTAGGAGTTATCCTACATTTTGAGGAAGATTCGATTGCTCGTGTAAAGGGTTCGTTCCAAAATCTCCGAACAGAGCTTGACTTTCTTATCAGTTTTCTTGGGGATACAGCAATGCATTTGCAGCCCACCAAGACTATATTGATAGATATTAAAGATGTGGCCAATGAGGTAGGAAGTTTCTTGTATTCCTTCATTTTGGCCATTACTGTATTCATTCTGATCAATAAAGTGAAAAAAGCCTATACTAGAATGCCGGATTTGGAAGTTGTGGTTAATGAGGTACGAAGTCTCTTTCTTGAGGATATTCCATTGCAAACCACTAAGTTGAAAGCAACGATAGATATTAAAGATCTGCTCCCTAATATAGGAAGTTTATTATATTTCTTCATTTTCACCAAGAATGATCAAGTTGTGGAGACAGGAATCTTGGATCTTGCTCTTTCTGATTTGTTAGCAAAGTTTGAGACCTTGAAAACAAAGATCAAGGAGCACTGCATCACAGTCTCAAAGATGCCAAGTCATATGGCTCCAAAGACTGGTGTGGTTTCACTCTTCATTATTGATTCCGTCCTTGATGATCTCGTGGATCTAATAAATGACAAGTCTGACTCGATTGTTGTTGTGAATGATCAAATTGTAACGCTCCACGAAGAGCTAATGTCGTTGGGATCATCCATCACAGATATAGCATTGCAGCACGAAGCAGAGCATGAAGAACTTGTGATACGGAGCAGAGACATAGCATATGAAGTTGAATATGTTATCAACTCATTTCCTCATGTTTGGTATCTTTCTCTCCGGCTCCCTCAACTCATTGACAAGATTCGGCTTATTATGATGGCTGTCAAAGAAATGAAGAACAATATTGATGCAGCTAGAATGTCAAATGTTTCAAAACATCCACATGAACACGTAGAGTCACAGTCAAAAGAACCTCCCATTTTGGAAGACGATGTTGTGGGATTTGACAATGTAGCAATTGAAATTGCAGAACAACTTGTTGGAGGAACAGGCCAGCTACAAATTATTTCCATCTTTGGGATGCCTGGACTTGGTAAGACGACCTTGGCAAATAAATTATATAATCATCCCTCCGTTTTACACCATTTTGACGAGCGTGCCTGGTGTGCTGTTTCTCAAATGTATAATAAGAAAAATGTGTTGATTGAAATTTTGAGCTCAATGAGTAATAGTAAGAGGGATACATACATGAATATGGAGGAAGAAAGATTGGTTGAAAATCTTTACAGAAAGTTAAAAAGAAGGCGATACCTCATTGTGATAGATGATATATGGGATATCAATGTGTGGATTGATTTAAAAGTATGTTTCCAAGATGACGGAGCTGGAAGCAGAATCTTATTCACTACTCGTAATAAAGAAGTGGGTTTGGAAGCTTCACCTCGTAGTGTCATAAAGGAACTTCCTTTTCTGTCGGAAGTTGAATGTTGGGAAATATTACAAGAGAAAGTGTTCCATGATAAAAAATGTCCTCAAGAATTGCTAGACATTGGCAAGCAAATTGCAAAAAACTGTCGTGGCCTACCACTTTCAGTGGTCGTGATAGCTGGAGTTCTTGCAAACATGGAGAAGAAAAAATACTTGTGGGAAAAAGTTGCAAGAAATTTAAGTTCACATGTATCCGAAATACCAGAGAACTGCATCCAAATATTGCAACTTAGCTACAACCATTTACCAATGCATTTGAAACCATGTTTTCTTTACTTCGGAGCATTCAAAGAAGACATGGAGATCCCTGTACGGAAGTTGGTACCTCTCTGGGTTGCCGAAGGATTTATAAAGAAGGAAGAACAGAAGAACATAGAGGATGTGGCACTAGAATATCTAATGAAACTGATTGATAGGAGCTTAGTACTTGTTGCTGAAAGAAGATATGATGGAGGAGTCAAAACATGCAAGATTCATGATCTATTGCGGGAAATGTGCTTGAGAGTAGCAGAAGAAAATAACTTTTTGAAGTTGATCAAAGTGTAAGTTCAATGTTTATCTTCTTTTTCATTTCGTTTCCATCCATTTTTTTTTTTTTTAGCTTCTCTAAGAAGGTTATTATATTTGATAATCGTAACAATGATGTGATTATGTTGTTTTGTTACCAGTAATGATGATGATGAACAACGGTTCTACAGTCAAGTATCAGGGTATCCACAGCGCCTTTGTTCGAGTACCAACTGTTCGCATTCTAGTATTAATTTACTACCTTTTGGCCTTCACGTACGCTCTCTTCTATGTGAATATGATCTTGTGAGTTTTACCTCAATAATCTCATGCAGCTACAAAGTTCTTAGGGTCTTTAGCGGAGAGTTACGATATGATTGTCTAGAACGATTTGAACATCCGGTTCACTTGAGGTACTTGGCAACTTCAATTATATTGCCACCATTGGAAAGGTTCCACAAACTAGAATTTCTTGTTTTGAACAATCATGTTGAAGATGAAATACCTGAGATCCTTCTTAATATGGCGAGTTTGAGACACATGCAGTTCATGGGCGGTGCAGAGTTCAGTAACTCTAGCCGTCAGCTAGCAACTAACAGTAAGAGCTTTCAAATAAATAACCTAGAAAGTATTTCTGTACTCACAATTTACGATGAAATTGAGGAGAAAATTTTGAGCCGTTCACCCAACCTTCGCAAACTGGGAGTCAATGTTAGAAAATTAAATCACTCCTTCGACTTCCTTAATCAGCTCGAATCACTGAAGCTATGCAATTCATTATTAAAGTTATCCTATTTGATCAGTTTGCCCTCAAATTTGAAAAAATTGAGACTGCATTGTGGAGACATGTCTCGAAAACAAATGGAGATGATTGGAAGATTGCCTTACCTCGAGGTTCTCAAATTAGTAGGTGTTGCCTTTGAGGGAGAACAATGGGACACAAGTGAAGGTGAATTCCCACAACTTAAATACTTGAAACTTGAAGATGCATACATTGCAGAATGGAATGCCTCAAGTGATAATTTCCCGAGACTTCAACGAATAGTATTGAAATTTTGCTGGTGTCCAATGATGATCCCTTCCAGTTTAGGTGATATTCCAACGTTACAGAAGATTCAGATATATAGGTGCGCACGCAATATCAGAGAATCAGCCAGGAACATTGAGGAAGAACAAAAAGAGATGGGCAATGAAGAGCTTGAAGTCATAATCTCTCCCGCATTCGGTGATATTAAAGCATTTGACAGCAAGGAAATTTAGAAGGTAATAATGAGAGATCTTCTTCTTTAAATCTCTTTCACGTTCTCATCTTTGTCCGAGGTATTTTATGTTATACTAAAATGAAACATCAAAAATAAATTCTACTCTAATTTTGGCTTGTGTTAAAATTAAGCCCTGTTTTGTTTGAATTAAAATAAGATTTTTAGTTGATTTTTATAAAGGTCAATGAAATGTGTGATTGTAAATTTTGAAAATGAATTACGGGGAAAAATGAGTTTTAAAATTTTGGGACCAAACAGGGGCTAAGTTGGCTCTATTTTATGAGCTTCTTGATGTTATTCTAGGAATTACTAATCCATAAGGTTCTATGTTTGGACATTGATCTCTATTATTTTTGCCTTTCACATTTTTTTACCATAAAATCGTGTTTACATTCCCAACAGTTACAATTTCACTTCTAAACTGAACCTCCGAATAATTTAATTGTTTAGCCCAAGTCCTCTGTTAATTGCATGGGAGCTCCTTCAACTTCCAAACTTGATGTCTTGGTCCCAAATTCCAGATTCCATCCAACTTCCATGCTCGATCAAATATCGTCCCTTTTTTGTTTCTTGTTCAGTACTAGTTTTTCTCCTAAAATAATCAACAAAAACACAAAATTAAGTATCTAGCTCATAAAAGTATTCCCAAACGCCCACTTTTTATGGTCTGGATAAGTATAAAATCATACTTGTCAACCGCCATAAATATGCAACTTCAAGAATCGAGTGATCTTTTTTTGAGGTAAATAGTTACTCATTCATATGTATTGCATGTTTATGTTCGTATATTTCACTTTCTGCTTTCAATAAGGACAAGTGAATTCAATTGTGTGAGAAATATCCCAAAGATTTTAGACCAGTAGAGATATTGGCATTGATGAGCAAATTTAGATATATATGCACACTCATGAGATTTTAATAGGGTTCAGAGACCTTAATGATCTTGCATAAAAGTTTTTTTTGACTTAAAAATGTGAACCCATTACTTTACAGGCTTGTAACATTGGTGTTAGTTATTTCAGATTCTAGAGATGGTACGTTCTTGGTGATCAGGATGATCAAGAATCGATTGTGTAATTGGAAAGGAGATCAATGTTTGAATGACACTTTGGTAGCGAATATTAGAACGATGTATTTGACGATATTGATAACGAGGTAATTATACGATGTTTTCAAAATATGAAAATGTGTAAGCTATAATTTTAGTAATACATTGGCTTATTTTCATTAATACATTGTTTTAGAAAAAAATGTATCTTAATTTTTAATACTACAATGAAAAATGTATGGCTTTGCAATGATATTAGGCTTGTTAAAAACAATTATCTTCAGTGGGAAAACCAATTTCTGAATGTCATCATGGTCAGTGGATTAGAAGTTTGTATTGATGGTACATTTACTTTTCCATCGAAGTTTGGTGTACAACAGCTCATTGGGTCGAAGTTTTTACTAACTGTTCAGTATTATGACTTCCAGCTTTTCATTTCCCATCTCTTGTTCTTCTTCCTGAATTTGCTTATCAGATTCTTAAATTGCTTGCTCAGACCCTTTGCCAGAGGTGTTTCCCAATCAAGAATTTGCTCATAAGGGATTCCTTCAAATAAAATCAAAGAAGAAAGATGGTAGAAGTTAGTAAGCCTTTCCAAAGTGTTACAATAGTCAAATCTATTCATGATTACAATTATATATTCAACAATACTAAATGAAAAGATTCAAGCTTCCCTTCTTAATTTTTGTACAACTTTTTTAATTTGCTATATGCATATTTCCTGAAGCAGCTAAGTTGATACGAAACAAATAGAAAAAGAAGATTTTATTATTCGAAAATCAGAAGAACAGAAGAATTACAAAGTTACCAGTCCTTTATAAGATTATCTTCCACCTCATCTATACCCAAAGTTCAAAACAAGAGGGGGTGTTTCTCCTTTTTCAGTATTATTATTCATTGACTCTTCGTGTAAAGAGTTGATTGAACTGCTATGTCATCGATTTCCAAGTGACAGAATTTGATTAAGAAGGCAATGATTTTCTATTTATTTTTAAAGGTATAATCTATTAATATTGAATGCTAATTTTTTATGCGTGTAATTTTGATTATTATTTATTTAATTAAAAACTTAATTTTTTATTCTTTTTAAAATAACTTTTTATTAAATGGGGAGGGGAAGGAAATTGTGGGAATCACCAACTCGTATATAAGAATTTCACATTATTACACTAGATCCACGTAAATTCTACTTCACATGAAAGTCTTCAAAAGTCTTTTAAATTCTATAAAAGTTTTAAAATGAAAGTCTGCAAAAGTCTCTGAAATATTTTCACTAATTCCATACAAATCTAAAAAAAATTCACAAAATCCACGAAAGTCGTAGCTTAAAAAAAGTTCATCAAAGTTTTCAAAAGTTCCAATTAAATACTCACCCTTAGTAGATTTTAATAAAAGTTAACGATATGTTTGGTTGAAAAGTTGTGAATCCTTTAAAATGTATAGTTAAAATTAGTTATTGATTTTGATTTATATTAAAATTTTGAATTTAATTGTATAAAAAATGGGCTTACTATAAAGTAACTTTTTACTATAAAAATAACATGTTGGCCAATGAAAATGAAAAGAAAAAAGAAGCTAAGTTCAAAAAAATATATAAGTATCTAAGATTTACAAAACATGCCATATTATCAGCGTTTTAAAAATTGGAACTGGCCTAATCAATTCAATCGAAAAAATCAGGAACAGTACCATAACTGATCTAGTTAGGCTTATATAACGTCTAATCAAAAATTCGTCCCAAAACTCATTAAAATGGCAAGTTTTTGAAAAACCCATAAATCGGTTCAACATATGTAAATGTATATTTTTTTAAATTTTTAAATGTATATATTTTTTTATTTTTGTAAATTTATATTTTTTAATTTCTCAAAAATCACTAGTTTGATTCCGGTTCAACCCTGGTTCAACCTGTTGACCGTTGACTCTCTTTTTCGGGTCGATGGTCGATCGATTTTTAAAACATTGCATATTACAAATTTTGTATCTTTTTTATTCATTTTATTTCAGTTTTCAAATTCGCTATAGACTTATATGGAAATAGGATTTACTTGATTGATCTCCTCAACAAAATCATACCAAATGGGGGTAGAAACATAGCTTCTTTTGATTATTCGTAAGTGTCGGTTAGTTAGAAAATCACATTAATAATCTCTACTCTTGTCCTATCTCGTCCCTAGATTCGTATCTATATAAGTAAAAAATATATTTTAAAACTATAAATAAATAACTTTTTTTTGATGAGTTTTTGACGCAGGGAAGGTAGGGAAAATTGACCAGATATCGTTCTGATAGACGAATTGAGCTAAATATCGTTCTAGAAGAAAAAAGAAAGACAATTCCTTAAACTCAAATATTATTAATCATTCAATAATTCACCAAAAAAGCTAAAAGGCCTTTATATAGGCGCTACAAGAATCTCTAAAAACAGGAAATATAAAATCATACCAAAATTAGCGAAAAAATCAAAACGGAAAATACTAAAATAAATATTTGACGGCCTAAACAATGGAATGATGCTAAAATCACAAGATCTCAGGCTCTATCCTGAGTCCAACGTTTCGGGCCGTTTCCAAGCAACCAGCCAAATTTCAGCCCATTCCGACATCGTCACAACAAATGACCAAAATACCCTCCTGCTCGGCTGCGCTCGTCTCGTCCTACATCAGTTTTATAAATAAATTATTTTATTTGTTTGAACAATAAAACGAGAATTACTTTACATCGAGTAAATGATTTTAGGACATGTTTAAAAATAAAAAATGACTTCAAAATAATTATACATGTGAATATCACACTTATTTTTTGCTTAGTTAACAAGCATTTGTTGATTATTATATTCAATTCTTTATTTTTTTAGAGTGAATTATTCAATTCTATTTTCTGTTGATTTGTGCAATAATTTCGTGTTCTCATACAACATTTGAATTTAGACAATTTTATGATATATTGTGAAAGGAGACGAAATGAGGACCAACTAAACTTTATTTGGTTTGGATGGGATGATGAAACTTAGCTTTTGATGGCTTAAGTGTAACTGTCGTTTTGACATTGAAATTGGAAATAAATTGAGTTTTTTTTCGTTGATTACTATCGTGTTAAGGGGCGAAGGGAGGAGCAGCCTTGGGCTCCCATTAAATTTTCATTATTTGAGAGAGAGAGAGAGAGAGATTTTTTTTCTTCTGTGTGTTAGTTTTTTTGCCCCCTGGCTCTACCCTTTATTATATTCATATTTTTGTCAACTTATGAATGGTTTGTGAACTTGCTCTAAGATCGAGATAATTTGTAAATTTTCGTATTAAAAATCATAAATTTAGTAGATGGTAAAGACATGCTTTTAAATATTCAACTGTGTCATGTGTACACGGACGTTGACACGCTCCCTCACAGCAGGGGCCCGAGCATTTTTTATTGGGCGCGGGCCCTCCTCATGTCAACACCCGTGTATATATAGCAGATTTCTTAAATATTTGTGTGGGTCTTGTAATTGAATTTCTTTAAAGTAGGTTTATTTTTTTCTCAAAAGAGAGCTCATCAAGTAAATTTGAGAAATTCGATTGTCAACATATGTGAAATTTGTCAAACTGTGATAAGTTAATATTAAAAAAATGTTTGAATCGATAGATTATGAGGATAGCTAATCTAATTGGGAAGTCTCGCCTCACTTATTCCTACCTCTAACATCCTTGTGCAAAAATGTAAGTGTAAAATTATAAAGTAAATAACTTTTTTTATTTTACGAGAATTATAAATAAAATAAGTTATTAATTTTAACAATAAATAAGCACATATTTAAAAGAAAAACAAATATAACGTTTAATCAAAAGTTTAATCCACAACAAAATCATAAAAACACTGCGTGTAAATGATCAAGCATGTCCATTAACACGCTCTATATATGGTGAATTTCTATGTGTATATCTTGTGTATAAGATACCTTCACACACACACACACACACACACACACACACTGTTTGTGTGTGTGTGTGTGTGTGTGTGTCATCATTTAACATATAAATTAAGCTCATGTATGGTGTTGCTAAAACGTGATAAAAATTTAAGTTAAAAAGTTAACGATCAATTTTAATCACATTTCATAGGATCTACAATTTTTATCAACTACTAAAAATTTAATTTTTAGCTAAATCAAATGGGGACTAATTCATATGTAGTAACATGCAATCCAACGCGAACAGTAGAAGTCAATATATGAATTTTCAAAGCTATTACACCTTTGATCTTACCCAATACAAGGAATCTACTAAAAAATTTAAGTTAAACCAAACAGAAGCTAATTCGTATGTAATAGCACGCAATCCAACGCAAACACTAGAAGTCGCTATATGAAATATAAGAACTATACACCTTTGATTTCACCCAATACCAAAAGGAAGCATTCATCCATGGCTAGTAAAAATTAAGCCGTTGTCTAAGCCACATTTTGGGGGAACAATCTATTTTGGAATAATTTTTTTAGAAAAAATTTCTATTTACATGTAAAATTATTTTATTGAATAATGTGATTGAAAATAAAATTTGGAAAAACGAGTTTTTGAGAAAACGGGGGTCAAACAAGTGCTAAGTGCTTTCACCATTGCATTGTGTCTACTTGCTTTTATATTAATCTATCCAACAAAGTAAGGCATTAGCTCAAGAAGACTTTTCTTAAGACAGTTTGAAATCTGAGATATAGCTAGCATAATATTATACGCCATTCTAATAAAAAAAAGATAAAAAAAAAAGAATTTTCTATTCTCAAGAAGCCCACATCACAAGATTTCAAGTACTCCTGACCTCTTTGAGCTAGGAAGCGAACCAGCATTAAGCTCAACTACCAAAGTTCATTTTCATCTAAAGCTTTAAAAATAACCTTTGCATTTGGTGAAGCGCGCTCAAATTTGTTCGTCTTTATCAAAATCCCAAATCCTTTTGTGAGAATTAATCTCTTTTTCAATGTGGATTCCGGGCTCAGTTTCTCCTCCTATTGACACCACCAAGGAACCAACCCAAAAACTCAACTTCGACTCCCACTACGGTTGCTTCTTGATATTCCCACTAGAGAAACCATAAAGGAATCATTGTCACAAAGACACTAGCCACAAAGGTTGAAGAAAGGGAAGAAATCAAGATCACAGCAAGTCTCACAAAGAGAGAGAGGGGAGGCGACTCACGTAGTAGAATAGAGAGGGGCGGTCCAAGTGTAAATAGGGATAGGTCAAGTCCAATTAAAGTAAGTCAAGGTAGAATAGGGTTGGCCCAATTAACATAAGTAAGGTCTAATCACTAAGAATAAATGGGCCACTCAATATGGGTAATACAATTTAGCCATCCAAGTAAATGGGTTGGGCCACGAGCAACTCTAATAAATTAGGCTGCTTCGAGTGGACCAAACGGAAAGAAGTTGGGCCTTCCATTAATGGTGTCGATATACCGATCAGTCATTTGGCTAAAGCCGACTGAATATAAAATCGAGTTTACGTCATCGTCGGGGAATTTATTGGGTATCAAAACCCAACAAATTTTCACCTTGATGCCCAATAAACCTGCAAGTAATCAAAACACACAGTTCATACTTGCCTAATCAAAGCAAACGGTAAAATTGGGATCACAGACCTTACCTCGTGTTTCCAACCTGAAACATATACCATACCTGCTCCATATACTCACCAGGGCTAAGGTCAAGAACACCCAAGTAGAAGTAGATAATCACAGTGACAGTCAATAACAAATAAAACATGCGATGCTGATATACTATAGGATAACACATACATATTTTTTTTCAAATACGTTCACACAGAACAGATTAATACCAAGTTAATCAACACACGGTCAATACATATGCAACAAATGCATAAATGACCCCACGAAAAGATCTCTCCACACTTATCCTATCCCATTACGTGTTACTCCCACCTCGAAAACATATATCTCCTCTCATCGCTCCACCACGCTCACTGGACTAATCACTCAACTCATGTCTAAAAGGTAAGTCACAATAGATCCTAAGTTCTTGAGTTAATCATTTATCATCACATCACTTCTCCCAAACTATGTGGATAATGGGGCTCTACGTAACAGAAGTGATAGAAGTGTCCTCTCTCACACTCCACCTGATCAGGGTCTCTTTCTGATAAAGGATTCTAGACATTTGATCACATCTCCGCTCGTGATCCAAATGTCACACTACACATCCCCCGGTACAAACCACAATGTACCTTTAGGCATCTATACTCCACCTCACCAATAGACATCCAACACACACACACACACACACTGCTAATGCATTTTAACCAATGCATGCAAACACATACACCAAGTATTCGAGTCACATTGATTCATGCAATTATACACATCAAACACATTGAAAGCGTAACATACAAAACACAACAAAATCAAGCACTTACACACATGCAAAAAGGATTACACACAAATGCAATGCAGTAACTAGGTTTACACTCAATAAACCTCATTAGGGTCATCACTCGACCACATAGCCACATTCGCCTCATCTCTCATCCTACCCTTCTGCTTATCCTTATTCTTGGGACAATCTCTAATAAAGTGTCAAGTTCTACCACAACTATAACACCGTCTAACACTAGACTTGACCCACCCCTTACTCTTCTTCTTGCCACCATCATCACTCGAGTCACTACTTGAATCACTATTGTCTTGAGCTCTACCCAAATTCATTTGCTTAAATTTCATTATACTCCTCGTTACATGTAACTCATCATTCATCTAATCTTCTTTTTCAGCCTTAATTTCCAATTCTTTACTCTTAATGGAATCTATGACAATCTCTGGTGTTAAGGTGTCCCTACCATACTTAATGGCATTCTTAACCTCTCTATATGAATCAGACATAGAATTAAGTAGGATTATAACTTTATAAGTTTCAAACACCTTTTCATTACAGTTAACGATATCTTGAACAAGTTTGTTAAAAATATCCAAATTGTCATCAAGGTCCTTTGAAGGATCCATTTTAAAACTGAAAAAACATTCAAGTAGATATAACTTATTAGGAGTAGACTTAAACAAATATAAACTTTCCAACTTTTCCCAAAATTCTTTGGGGATTTTTAATTTACCAACTTTTCTTAAAACTGTATCAGACAAGTGTAAAATAATAGAAGTATATGCCAATTCGTCCAAATTCACTTTTTTTGCAGCAGTCAAGGTTTCAGAAAAAGAATCATCAATAGCTTTAGAAACCTTTTGTTGAACAAGAATACCTTTCATTTTTTGTTGCTAAATAGAAAAATCTCATTTACCATTAAAGATACCCAATTCAAAGTAATGTGTCGATATCTGACCAAAAAATGCACAGAACACAAACTCAAACTTGTAAAAGTCACAGGTCACACAAATTACACAAAGTAACAAGATTCCTATGGTTTCACAGTAATACTCTATTCTAGAACCCTAGGATTCTGTGAGAATCACATTCTCAGGTCAAGGGAAGAAACTAGAATAGGAGGCTTGGGTACAATTCTAAAATAATATAAGATAACGCAACAATATTCAACAATTAAGCTAATGACGATAAACAATTAATTTCACTTAAAAATTAAACAAATAATAGCAACAAACAATGGTTACCAAGCAATGGCAACCTCCAAACCTATGTGATCACCCTACACGATGATCTACTAGTGCGGTAATGTAAAGGTTTAAGCCAATTTACCAGAGCGGACCACTTCTGAGGTCCGTAAATCGGAGAGATGCGAATTTACTGCTTTAGGGCCGCAATTTTGGCCTAAAGTAATTCAGTAAATATTCAGAAGTTCCGACCGACGCTCCACCAAGGGCAAAATCGTCCAACTTTTTCTATAGTACCTGAAATCGAAAACTCGCTCTGATACCAATTGTGAGAATTAATCTCTTTTTCAATGTGGATTCCGGGCTCAGTTTCTCCCCCAATCGACACCACCAAGGAACCAACCCAAAAACTCAACTTCAACTCCCACTACGGTTGCTTCTTGATATTCCCACTAGAGAAACCACAAAGGAATCAATGTCACAAAGACACTAGCCACAAAGGTTGAAGAAATGGAAGAAATCAAGATCACAGCAAGTCTCACAAAGAGAGAGAGGGGAGGCGACTCACGTAGTAGAATAGAGAGGGGCGGTCCAAGTGTAAATAGGGATAGGTCAAGTCCAATTAAGGTAAGTCAATGTAGAATAGGATTGGCCCAATTAACATAGGTAAGGTCTAATCACTAAGAATAAATGAGCCACTCAATATGGATAACACAATTTAGCCATCCAAGTAAATGGGTTGGGCCACGAGCAACTTTAATAAATTAGGCTGTTTCGAGTGGTCGAAATGGAAAGAAGTTGGGTTGTTCCATTAATAGTGTCGATATACCGATCAGTCATTTGGCTAAAGCCGACTGAATATAAAATCGAGTTTATATCATCGCCCGGGGGATTTATTGGGTATCAAAGCCCAACACCTTTGTCAGCAAGTTTCTCTAATGGCCATTTCAGCTTGATCACTATCCTATCAAGCTTCGGCAATTTCTCTAATAAAAGCTTGATGAGTGTCATCTCAGGGACTGTTGAAGAAATATATTCCAGCTTCGCTTTTTGAAGTCGATTGAAGTATATATTTGAGAAGTCTTGCAACTTCAAAAAGTCTAGAGCAGGACGTGCCTCTGCAAAATCTACACAATATGACAAAAAGTCACTTATCTTAAACTTTTAGGTTAAATTAGAAAATAGAATATTGTGAACTGTATAGTCGTGTCCATTACTTGCCTGAAGTTTCAGTTTCTCAAGATTCGGGAAGCTTCTGAACAAGCAAAGAACATAAGAGAGATCCTCCACTGAGTCTAAACATAGATAAATCAAATTCAGAATTTTAAGCTGGACTAAAGTAGCTGGAAGCCTTGTTTGGACTTGACCTGCAACCAAAATCTTGAAAGCGGATGGAAAAAGCATGATCAAATATAGTTAACTTGATGATTTCAAGGAAATTATATTTATAATCAACCATACCTTCATCATCCGATAGTCTATGCACAGTTGCTGAAGTGCGGGTAGGGAATCAAAAAACTGATCAATGAAGTTATATTTTCTATGAATGATAGAATTGTAACATAGAGTAGTTAAGGAAGCAACTGAAACTATTGCAAGAAGTGGGGATCTCTTAAAATAAACATATGCACGGAAACATTTCTATTTAACGAGTTTTAGCTTAGAAGCATCAATTGTTAAGTGGTGAAATCGAGCTGGGACATGCAACACCAGTTGCTCCAGTTTTGGTGAGCTGGATATCAAACTTCCTAATACTTCAGTATCAATGACAACATCAAGCAATTCCAGAGTAATCAACCTTTTAAAACCTTTGAAGCTTGGTGGAGGACTGATCGAACAAGAAGAAAGTTTCAATTGTTTCAATAGTGAACACAAAAATAGTGAAGAAGGCAATTTGTACAGTTCACCCCACTTCATTTTCAAAGTGAATTCTTCAACACCTTTCTTCCACGAGATATAAATCAAGTGGTCAATTTCAGTATGGATCATTGGTGAAGTAAAAGAATCTGGTAAAGGATCCCTACAAACTTCATTCTAGCCAATTCTTGGTTTCTCTCTGATTCTTGCCATAACGTATCATCAAATATCAGTTGTGGCAGTTTGACCCATTTATAGCTCCATTGCTTTGACAAGACACTAGTCTTTGCAGCATCACGTATTGTCAAACACATTAATATGATCTCTATGACATTATCAGGAAGGTCACTTATCATATTGTTAAGGAATATAATCTCACATCGATTAAAGATATAAACATAGGCCAATTTATAAGGTCTTGGGCTATTTCTCTTAATAATGTTGACATTTTAAGATGGGCCCCCAAGTCTTTACATGGTATCAGAGCCCATTAAATTTCAACGAGCGATTCGATCCTTGTCAGACTCAAAAATATGAGCATATGGATTTCAAGATTGATCTGCTCAAACAAGCCACCATCTTGCGGGGGCATGTTAAGGGATATAATCCCACATCGATTAAAGATGTAAACATAGGCCAATTTATAAGTCCTTGAGCTACTCCTTTTAATAGGGTTGACCTTTTAAGATGGACCCCCAAGTCTTTACAATATCAATAGGTTGGAATTGGGCAATCTTCATTCTGTAATAACTCACAATTAATAAAAATATCAAATTACCTTAAACTAACTTGCATGCATGTAGAAGATATAAACAAATTCAACACGAAGTTCACACAATTTTGTTCGCTTTATTTTAATTGTTTCCACCAATATTTTAATAGTTATCGAATTGGTCATATCACTAAGTCTGACTTGATTGTTGTTGTGTATGATCAAATTGTAACTCTCCACGAGGAGCTAATGTTATTGGGATCATCCATCACTGATATAGCAATTCAGCCCGAAGCAAAACATGAAGAACTTGTGATACAGAGCAGAGACATAGCATATGAAGTTGAATATGTTATCAACTCGTTCCCTCATGTTTGGTACCTCACTCTCCGGCTCCCTCAACTCATTGAGAAGACTCAGCTTATTACGATGGCTGTCAAAAAAATGAAGAACAATATTGATGTAGCTAGAATGTCAAATGTTTCAAAACATCCACATGACCACATAGAGTCACGGTCAAAAGAACCTCCCATTTTGGAAGATATTGTTGTGGGATTTGACAATGTAGCAATTGAAATTGCAGAACAACTTGTTGGAGGAACAGACCAGCTGCAAATTATTTCCATCTTTGGGATGCCTGGACTTGGTAAGACGACCTTGGCAAATAAATTATATAATCATCCCTCCGTTTTATACCATCTTTACAAGCGTGCCTGGTGTGGTGTTTCTCAAATATATAATAAGAAAAATGTGTTGATTGAAATTTTGAGCTCAATGAGTAACAGTAAGAGGGATACATACATGAAAATGGAGGAAGAAAGCTTGGTTGAAAAACTTTACAAAATCTTAAAAGGAAGGCGATACCTCATTGTGATAGATGATATATGGGATATCAATGTGTGGATTGATTTGAAAAGATGTTTTCCAGATGACGGAATTGCAAGCAGAATCTTATTCACTGCTCGAAATAAAGAAGTGGGTTTGAAAGCTTCACCTCGTAGTGTCATAAATGAACTTCCTTTTATGTCGGAGTTGAATGTTGGGAAATATTACAAGAGAAAGTGTTCCAAGATAAAAAATGTCCTCAAGAATTGCTAGACATTGGCAAGCAAATTGCAAAAAACTGCCATGGCCTACCACTTGCAGTGGTCGTGATAGCTGGAGTTCTTGCAAACATGGAGAAGAAAAAATACTTGTGGGAAAAAGTTGCAAGAAATTTAAGTTCACATATATCCGAAATACCAGAGAACTGCATCCAAATATTGCAACTTAGCTACGACCATTTACCAATGCATTTGAAACCATGTTTTCTTTACTTAGGAGCATTCAAAGAAGACATGGAGATCCCTGTACGGAAGTTGGTATCTCTCTGGGTTGCCGAAGGATTTATAAAGAAGGAAGAACAGAAGAACACAGAGGATGTGGCACTAGAATATCTACTGAAACTGATTGATAGGAGCTTAGTACTTGTTGCTGAAAGAAGATCTGATGGAGGAGTCAAAACATGCAAGATTCATGATCTATTGCGGGAAATGTGCTTGAGAGTAGCAGAAGAAAATAACTTTTTGAAGTTCATCAAAAAGTAAGTTCAATGTTTGTCTTCTTTTTCCTTTCCTTTCCTTTCCTTTCCATCCATTTTTTATTTTAGCTTACTAAGAATGGTTATTATATTTGTTGGTCGAAACAATGATGTGATTATGTTGTTTTGTTACCAGTAGTGATGATGAACAACGGTTATTCAGTCAATTATCAACATATCAGAAGCACCATTATCTGAGTTTCAACAGTGAGGAATCTCCTAGTTCACTACCTTTTGGCCTACACGTACGCTCTCTTCTATGTGCTTTTGATTTTGTGAGTCATAACTCATTAATCTCATGCAGCTACAAAGTTCTTAGGGTCTTCAGCGGAAGGTTACTATATGATCGTCTGATAGGATTTGAACATCTGGTTCACTTGAGGTACTTGGCAATTTCATGTGCACTACCACCAATGGAAAGCTTCCACAAATTAGAATTTCTTGTTGTGGACAATGTTGATGAAGTTGAAATACCTGAGATCTTTCTTAATATGGTGAGTTTGAGACACATGGAGTTCAAGGGCGGTGCATACTTCAGTGAATCTAGCTATCATCTAGCAACTAACAGTGAGAGCTTCCAAATAAATAATAACCTACAAAGTATTTCTAAACTTCTATTTTACGATGAAATGGAAGAGAGAATTTTGAGATGTTTTCCCAATCTTCGCAGAGTGAAAGGCAGCGTTGAGAATTCATTAAATCCCTTCTTCGACTTCCTTAATAAGCTCGAAACGCTGACGCTATTTTCTCCAATTAGTCGGTCTTGCGGTTTGATCAGTTTGCCCTTAAATCTGAAAAAATTGAGACCAGATCGGGTAGAAGCGTCTCAAAAACAAATGGAGATAATTGGTAGATTGTCTAACCTCGAGGTTCTCAAATTAGTAGGTGTTTGCTTTGAGGGAGAACAATGGGATGCAAATGAAGGTAAATTCCCACAACTTAAATGCTTGGAACTTTGTCTTGTGGAAATTGCAGAATGGAATGCCTCAAGTGATAATTTCCCAAGACTTCAACGAATAGGATTGGAATATTGCGAGAATCTAAAGATCCCTTCTAGTTTAGGTGATATTCCATCGTTACAGAAGATTCAGTTATATGAGTGTGATCAAATTGCCAACGAATCAGCTAAGAAAATTGAGGAAGAACAAAAAGAGATGGGGAATGAAGAGCTTGTAGTCATAATCTCTTCCACAATCGGTGATACTACAGCATTTGTGACAAGGCATTTGAGGGCGAATCTTTTCTTGGAATCTTTGTCACCTTTTTCAATCCTAGAGGATTAGAGGGTTTTATTGACTTTTCCATCAAAGTTTGTTGTACTAATGCTCATCCCAACCCCCCCCCCCCCACCCCCCCCAAAGCTGTAAGCCTTGTACAAATGATCATCATGTAGACTCTAATGATATTAGATACATGAGTGATTGGATCTAGTGCAAATACGAGTTTGTAAGTGTTATTCTCTAGGTTCAATCAATTTTGAATATAAACAATTTTAATATGTAATTGATGTATATTTTTGGCAAGATTTATTATTTATTTGAATTAATGTTCTAATAAACTAAATAATAGAATTCGTAGATTCAAGTATTAATGATTTATTAATCACAAGGAGTTGTGATTGTGAGATAAAAATTACATATGACTGAATCTTAAATCATCTGTGGTCGTAAGTAATAACAAAATATAGATATATTTATTACGAATAGACCATCACGTGTAACATTTCTTACTTGTGAAGTAAGTAGCTGATCTCACAAGTAAAAATGTGATGATACTGAAATGAACACGTGAATATTTTGTTATAGCACAAAATATTGGAGAATCGATGGGGAGATTTCACATGGATATAGGGATGGCAACGGGTTGGTTTGGGGTCGGTTCGACCAAAACCATAATCGCACCACTAAATTTTGTGTCATACCATAATCGCACTATAATCACGAAAGTCGATTCAGTTCGGTTCGTTTTGATTCGTATCTTAGTTTAGTTCGATTAATAAACAAAAAAAAAAAAAAAAAAATTATAAGTCCAACCGTCAAATTGAAAAAAAAAATTATGAAAAAAAAGTCAATAAAAATAAAAACACAATACTAAGTCAATTTAGCAAACAATATCTCAACTTTCAAATGCAAAATTCGAATTTAACAAAAAATATTATCAACATAGATCAACACTCTTACTAGCATAGGTCAATCTTCATTCTTCCCCACAACTCTTACTAGCATAGGTTAAGAGTCAATACTCAAAGTTGATTCCTATATAGTAAATAAGAAATGTTAGTAGAGTAATAATACAACCATACTACCTAATAAAAAATGATCTTAACTGAAGATTTAAACAAAAAAATATACCTCATCCTCACTAAACCTTGCACAAGCTCCAGAGTATGATGAAGGAGCAGAATTTTTTGCACACAATAAAGAAAAAATTAGCAATAAAAGAAAGTGTATGGATAACAAATATAAAACAATAAATCATACCATGAATATCAGTCCAAAACCAATCTCGAGCACACATTAAAGCTTCTAAAGTCTTTGGGTGAAGCCTATTTCTATGTGGACTCAAAAATCTACCACTTGTACTAAACGCTGATTCAGATGTCACAGTAGATACTGGAATGACAAATAAATCTCTAGCAACTTTCTGTAAAGTCAGATATTTTATTGAACTTGCTTTCCATCATATCAATAAATCAAAACCATTCACCCTTGGCAATACTGGCTCGTCTAGAAAAACAACAAGCTCTGTTTTTACATGATCAGCAGTAACAGAATGACTAACAAATGTGTGCTTGGATTTGGGAAGTTAATTTGTGAATGTATAAAGTTAATTATACCAATTAAAGTTTTGTAGGGTAAAGTTTGTGGTCGTTAAACTAAAACTGCCCACCTATACATGTCCTACAAAGGTCATGTCTGGTAAACAGTGTTGAACAAGAAAAAGAAGTTAAAAATTTTGTTCATCATCGTATATCTAGTATTGCCCACCAAACGTGCCTTGTAAAACAGACGAACTCCAAATTTCAATGAATGTCGCAAGAGTTTACAAAAGGCCTTGCTTTAATGTCCAACTGATATCAGTTAGGCCATAAATAGCGATTTTAATTGCTCCCAATACGTATAAATAACACACACCAGCACTTTCTTCCACAAAGAATGAAGCTATTACCAAACTATAGTTCACTACAACAAAATCTACTTTTTAATGCACGCCGTCCGTAAAGGCTGCACGCCGTATAAAGCAATATTGTAAAAAATGGTCACTTTTCACGGCATGCAAGGAACACCGTTATTAATTATTTACGGCGTGCACGCCGTAAAAGGTCAATTCTTTAACGGCGTGTGCATGCATGCCGTAAAAGGTCAACTAAATTTCTTTTACGGTATGCATGTGCATGACGTAAATGAATGCCGTAAAAACCTGATTTTGTAGTCAACGTTGCAAATATTTACTGGTTTTAATTCATTTTGCCACCAAATTTCTTGGAATTTTTACATTTTCTGCCCTCTCCTTTAATACAATGTGATTTAGTTAAGTTTTATACTCTATTTTTTTTATCAGTAATCAATTCTGAATAAATTTATGTGTTTCTATCTCACAATATTGTTATATATATATTGTTCTTGAAGGCATGGAACACAACAGCAAACACTTTGTCCAGAAAGAGAGATTCAGTATTTTCTGCCAAAATTTAAGGAATTTTAGTTGAAAAAGTTGCCTACTTGTAATCCGGTGTTCTTCATCACCTTTTTTCATTTTTCCTTCTTTTCTTGTTTGATCAACTGTTCCATTGATCAGTACATGTTTGGCTAAGCTTAAAAGTATGAAGTTAACTTTTTGTTTATGAACAGGTTTGTGAAGTTAATTAACAAAGTGAATCAAGTACAGGTTAATTAACAAAGTAAATCAAGAATGTATAAAGTTAATTGGAGGGAAAACATAATGGAAGGTCCAATTGTTCAATTTTATTTATTATTATTATTTTTTTTACAGGTAATCGGTTCGGGACGGGGCACCGTCGCTAAATACCTTACCCGCCCCATTAGAATAGTCAAATCTATTCATGATTACAATTATATAACCGAATCCAAAATAAGAAGACTAGAAAAAGGCCGCCATCCACCCTAGCAACTCCGGGTTGTGATCCTTGGTCCCTCCATCATTTCAAACCTTTCCAGGATGTGAGTTAATTAGTTGAATAAAGCTGATTGTACAGCTTTTTTTTACCATTTGGTACACGGCCCCCTCACATGGGGTGGGGTGAGGCCCGAGCTGATTTAATATTATTTTAAGCTCGGGCCCCGCCCCATGTTGTGAGGGGGCTGTGAACCGAGCTGTGTACCAGAGTGTACATCAAGCTCGGTTCTAATTAGTTTCGAGACAAGCCAGGAGTTCACATGGTTCCCTCTTAGGTCGCTGCATCAATCATCCGGCACACCAATATATAGAATTTTTCAAAAAACAGTTTTAAGTTAGCAGTTAATCATAGTGATGGGAAATTGTACGCTAAGAGCAAACATTACGGGCTGTCCTAAGAAAATTCTCTATGATGTCTTATCAGTTAGGCACCACTATTTCGAGGTAGAGGCAACATACATGGAGGGGGCGTTTCTCATTTTTCAAACATGTTTGGAGGATTTCCACCAAATTATTACACTAGTCAATCCCTTTTTATAGTGGATTTCGCATATGGGTATTTAATTATTATCATTGAATCATTTCGATGATCTTTAATTTTATGAAGATTCTTCAAATATTCCAATTGGTTTTGCAATCGCCATAATCGACTTTCATCCCATCTCATCCACTTTAGACTTAGTGTATATCATCCTTATAATTGTATAAGGATTTTCTACCTTTTCTCCTTCATAGATATCTTCCTATGATTTTTTTTTATTTTTTATTTTTTATACTATGGAATAAAAGTTTTAAATTACATAAATTTTGGCCAAGCTATACCAAGAGCATCAGTCAGTAAATAAGAAGATAAATCATCGGCGGGGAACTAAAGATATGTAAGCCTAAGCTTAAATGGTCGAAATGAGTGACCATCCAATCCGCGCAGTGGTTTGCCTCTCTATGAACATGTCTTATAGAGCAGACCCAATTTCACTGTTGAAGGTCTTTAATCGTAGCGATTAAGTGTAAATGAGGATCTGACTGAATCGTAAGATTATTGATCTTTTGAATCGCAACTAGAGAATCTGACTCCTGCTCAACCATTCTATAGCCCTGTTCCCAACAAAGTAGAAGATCATGATAAATCGCCCAAAGCTCTGCTCACGATATTCCAACTCTAAAAGTAAAGTCATTAATCCATGAACCACCATCATCCCTTAAGACACCTCCAGCAGTTGCTTTACCCAGTTGACCTCTTGCACTTCCATCCACATTAACTTTCACAAAATGTACACGAGGTCTAGTCCAACCAATAAAAGCTTCAAACCTGAGTCTTGTTTGGAATTTCCCAATCACATCCCATGCTTCCTTAGCCTTTCCCATTATATTTTTTGTCGGGCTGAGCGGCCACTGAAAGTTTTCCTCATGAATATAACGATTATGCCAATTCCATAATAGCCAGATGGTAAACATAAATATAATAGACCAAGGAACACCATTGAAATCTGCACTGCTTGTGACATTTACCATTAGCCAAGCATTCAAAGGCAATAAGAAAAATTACCTATGTTGCTAGGTAATAATCCGCACCAAATATCCTTCAATTGTTGGCAATCTCTCAAAGCATGCAGGATATCTTCTCTGCCTCTAGAGCATCTATGGCAAGTTTCAGTAGCTGACAAGTGTCGAGCAGCTAAGAATGATTTTGTAGGAATTGTTTCATGCATGACTTTCCAAAGGAACAGCTTCAACTTACTTGGACACTTTAAGGACCAAATCTTGCCCCAGTCCTTATTAGAAGAAGGATTTGCATTCTGCAATTCATAGGCAGACTTTACAGAAAATTGACCATCAAGAGTTCTCGACCAGAAAATTGAATCATCAATGGTGCTGTGAGGGTGAATCCATGTAGCCGCTAACATGAAAATAATTTCCTCTGGTAAAACATTGGATAGAGTAGTAAAGTCCCAACTACCATCCTCCAAACAATAGTCTGCAACAGATAATTCTACTTCAACATCTGTAATGGTCTGTAAAGCATGGACTAGCAGGATACCACAAGGAAGCCAATGATCCAACCAAAACTTTGTATTTCTCCCAGTAGACACATTCATTCCCAAACCCTTTTTGAGAACATCTCTACCCTTCAAGATGCTTCTCCAAGTGTAGGATGAAACTCTTCTCAAACTAACCGAAAGAAAGTCCGTTTGTTTCATATATTTAGCTTTCAAAACTTCAACCCAAAAGAAGAAAATGTATAAGGATTTAACCTGCTTGTTTTATTGATCATCATAAACCGAATTACAGAGGTGCATTTATACTACACAGTAGGCGATATTAATGGTAAGGAAATAAGGCAAGAAATTCTGAATCTCAATCATATGATCTGATGGAAGATATTAATGCAAACAATCCATTAATATCTTCATGAAATATTCTTGTAATAAATTAGATCATCAATTGAGCTGGGATATAGACTTTCTTATTGCAATAGGATCTCTGCAGATTCTGATGTTGTTGCTGCCTTATCACCAGGTGGATGGTCATGTTGCTGTGCATTAGGTGCTGCCTTATCACCAGGTGAGTGGTCATGATGATGTGTGTTAATACCAAAGACTATCAGAGTTATTCATAATAAACCATCCTAGTTTTGCCAAATAGGCAAGATTGGTTTTCCTAGTATCCTTCACATTCAGACCTCCATTCTCCTTAGGCAAGCAAATCTTTTCCCAATTCACTGTATGTAGCTTTCTAACCCCGTCCATCTCTCCCCAAACGAATTTGCGAATTAGCTTGTCTATTTCATCAACAACATGGTCCGGCAGATAAGTTGTTTGCATCAAATAACTTGGCATTGTAGAAATTACCGACTGCACCAGGGTAAGTCTATGATTTAAAAAATATCTTACTATGATTTTAAAAAATATAGGGAAATGTAACTTTTGAACTAAGTTATCTCCACAATTCCTCAATTAGGAATACATATGCAATCTAGTAATGTTGCATCCACAAGTCTTGAACTTTTCATAAAAGTTCACAAACATTAATATTAACCCCCACATTTAGGGTTATATTTGAACTTAGACTTCATCAACTCTTTCGTAGTTCAATTCACTTATCACTTGGATAATATCCGTGAAAGTCTAAGTATTTTTTGAAAGTAGTCGTTAAGTTATAATATACTTCAATCCAACTCTCTTTAATTTTTTATCACACACAATTTGATCAATGTCATCTCATAGACCAATAATGTTTTTCGAAGCATATACCAACTTAATTTGTCTTACGATTAAAGTCAAAATCAACAATAAAGAAGACTAAGCATTTTGATTCACAGGAATTGCAACTTCTCCAAACATATGCAACTTATCACATTTGTAACATTTCACAATATAGCATCATACCATGTCAAATAATAGGGTACATGTTCACCATATTCATGGCAATTGAATTAAGACAAATCACATTTTGTCATACTCATATGTAAATTGAATTTTGCTTATTTCATCTCATTTAATTTCATTGAATTAATCGCGGCTATCAAACAAGATATGAAAATTAACCAACTCATTTACCATGTCATTTTCATATTCCAACGAAATGAATAGTCATGAAAGTTCATATTCTATCAACAAATAGTTGGCATTCTTCCAACATTATCATCACATGTGTATGAACCATTTCCAATTGTCACAATAAATGAGTAATCAATTTATTTCATTTCCACATACAGTAACATTTCATCGAAATAAAATAACTATACTTTAGAAAGTTAGTTTTCTTCATCCAAATTGATCCTAGAATATTTCATAATATTCTACATAATTTCTCCAATTCCATCACATTCACAAAGGTGGGTTTCCAATTTGTTAAACTTTCTTTCATCATTTAATGGATTTTGAATTGAAAAGATACAATTCTCTAGCCCAGAGAAACCGACAACCAAAAAGGGATGTAAACAGAGACTTTTGCATGCCAATCAATTTACTTATACAAATAGGCACTACTTCATGGATTTCGAATGGGAGCTTCTGCCTTAATCTGGGCTTTAATCAATACTTGGCGGTGGGTCATTACCACTAACCGTGACTTGCACATAAATACTCCAAGTTTATGTTAAGCCCATTTGAATTTCTTTCATGAATATATCAAGAAATTTACTGTTAATCATGAAGATAACTACGGAAGAAACAAACATGCACATATGCAGCCAATTTCTGCAAAACCGTGTTTCAGAGATTATCCCTTCAAAATACCGTGTCAAAACCACATATATTTGCATGAAACCAGAGTCTTTTAATTAAGCATGCTCAAGTTAAAAAAATCACACTTTTTACAGAAACTGCCTTAAATGTGGAAATACACATCATATAATAAACAAATGAATGGAATAGTCACACACATCCAGACAAATTATATCAACCAACTTTCTGTAAGTGACTAATGAAAAGGCACCAAAAGATTCAAACCAAAATAAAAAACTGGTCGTTATTTGACCGTAAATTGGTTTCCGTCCTCTTTTTTCTTCCTTTTCTATATTTTCCATTCCCTTTAATAAATTTAACGTGAAATTCTCATGAACACATGCAATTAATTTTCACAATCAAAGTTCTTCTTAAGATTGTCGGAGATGTTATACCGATAATGTGCATAATATATATTCACGAAACATACCTTTTGTATGCACGAAGATCAAACACATGATGACGGATTCAATCCTTTTATTATTCAACATTTCTTTCCAAAGCGTTCTCTTCAACACCGTTAGAAAAACATCAATTTGTACTTGCCTTCTCATGAACAAAATCTCGATCTATCATCTTGATTGTCGCCATTATGCTTTCACTCTCCATTGTAGTAAAATATCGTTTGAAATTATTGGGAAATTATCCACATCAAGTGGGAAGAAACCAAAGGAAAAAGAATCACAAGAAGATGAAAAACGAATATAAAGGCTCAAACGCATGATCTCTGTCCTCAAACGATATTTCCCCCTCTCGAATGAATAATGGTGCTTAAAAGGTCTCATGACAAATGGTTCAAAGGATTGATCAAGCCTTGTGAAGAATTCAACACTTAAGTACTTGTGGAATTCTCCAAAACATAAGAACACTAGGAAATCATATGAATATGGAAGAAATGAGATTTGATCCTTTTGTACAATGAATTAATGTTTCTCAATTGTTTGTGATAATGTATTGATCATCTCATCACCTATTTATAGGCCTTGATCAATACCCCACGAATTGATACCAAAACCTGATAAATAGTTGCAAAAAAACCCTTCAAAAGCCGCCAAAAAATCAATTAGAAAACGGCCATAACGGCTATTTTCCCTTCTATACGGTCGCATAGAATAATCCTATACGACCGCATAGGTTACTCACACACAGGGCCTAAAGGCCCTGTAATACGCCATGCGACCGCATGGCTCTATGGCCTGCGGTCGCATAGGCCACAATTTCGACCTTTACATTTCATCTTCATTCCATACACTTGTTTATTGATTTAAACAACATTTTTCCATCAAGACAACCCATTAGTGAATAAAAAAGGAGGATTCGTGAAAACCATTTGCAACCAAAAGAATCCTTTCTCTGTTGCTACATAAGAGGGTGGCTCTTCAAAACCTGCACTAAAAAAGCCCATCCACAACCTTCTCAGAATGTGGGAAAAGTGGTAGCACAATGTGGGACACGTGGCATTGCAACCGCTCGACAGTTATGTGGCTCCAGCCGCCTATAAATACCCCAAGGCGGGTCAGGTATGAGACTAGTGAATTTTTACTATCTGAGCTCCCCTTAGGCATTCGATTCCTAAATCCATATTTCTTAATCCGGTTCTAACTCTCACGCCGGAGGTACAATGGGGGAGAAAGCCCCGCCCCTCACTTTGCAGGAAAAACTTGACCATCTTAACCATCGAGTTGCATAAGCGCCTCACGCCACCAGAAGGGCACGGAGGTTAGTTCATGAGTGATTCGAATTCTAAGTTTGAAGAAGAGCTTCCTACAAACATCAAAGAAAGATGCCTACACCCGAACTTTGGTTTTAATTGTTTAGATCTCGACCCCCAGGTAAGAGCTTGAATGCTACTTGGAAGAACCTGTCTTGCCTTGGAGCAAAAATTTCAGTGTGCCATCTTGGTGGCAATTTGCGAGCCCCAAATATCCTACCTTGTCCAAAATGGCTCCTGGATCTCTGCACATAAAATGTTGACATTTCACGTCGAAAAGAACAAAAGATCCAAAGATTATTGAGCTAAAGGAAGGAGGAAGTTGATGAGGAAGAATGGGTGGGGAAAAATGAGGAGTAATTTTGGGATGGAGAGTACATTGTTATATATAACTTTTTATTGAGTTAAGACTATAATTATAAATTTGTTATGGTATTTTTATTAGAAACATGTTGTTATAATGTGTGTAGCAAGTAAAATTTGTAGTGGCAATATAATTACCATAACATTAATTGTTACTTTTGGTCCCAACTTTTTAATCTTTTTCAAAAAAGCATTTGCTCAATTTTTTGAATAACTAGACAAATAGTCAAGTTGAACATGGTCTTTACAATTAAAAAAATGTAAATAAATAATAATTATTTTTTATAAGATTAAATTCTCCAACTCATAAAAGGATGGCAATACGAGAGGCGGTTTTTCTTGTCTTTTGTCAATGTTGGATTTTCTTGGGTAGAGGGTAGGAAATTAGGAATAGGTAATTTGTTTACTCAATTTTCTAATATCATTTTTAAAAAATACAATTTAATTTTTAAAACATATATATACACGTAAAAATAAGAGTCTGAACGAATATGAAGTAACTTGTTCTCAGTTCCTACTTCCTATATCAATTTTCTATTCGGTGGGATGGAACAAGACATTGGCTCATTTATATTCTTAAAAAAGATCATTTCCACACACATTTAAAAGTAAATAATAATATTTGCAGTTGCTTACAATTAATTAATTTTCTATAATTTTATTTCTTAAAACCAACCATTCATTCTTTAGCAGAGTTTTGTCTCTCTCCACCATTTCATTAAATTTGACAATAAATGCATGGCTTTTGTTTGGAACAATACTTGGAGGGGTTAAAATTAATTTTTTAAAAAATTTTGATAAAAATTGACGTTTGGAGCTCATTTTCATCTTATTTATAAACAATTTTTTGATCATTACACACAGGGGCGAATTCAGAGCTCGAGTTCAGCTAGGGCGGACCGCGAACGTTGAATGCTTACTTTCAACGGTTAACGTTCGTGATAACGGTGTTGTTTATTAATATTTAATTAAATAATATTCAAAAAATCGCACTGACTAGAACTAAATACAGCACTAGAATCAGAATTAGGGACCAACTTTCATTTCGGATAAAAAAAATCGTTCTATGATTTTCAAAATGTCCTAATTTATTTTTCAATCAAACATGCAATATATTGACAAAACGTCAATATTCAGTTTACGATTAAAGTTAATTAAACAAGTATTATTATATTAACAAATTTGAAATTATTGAAATTAATGCACCCATTAATGATGACAATTATGTTTTAAAAAGAAAAGAAAAAGAAATTACATGAGAATTTAATGAAGACAGCGATTTTTTTAAAAAAAAAGAAACTGCAACACAATGATTTAAAAAAAAAAAAAAATACTGCAAGACAATGATTTTTAAAAGAAAAGAAAAAGAAATTGAAAAGAAAAGACAAAAAATCTGTAGCCTGCAGGTGGCTTTAATGATGATAATGATGTTTTATAAAAATGGAAAAAGAAACTGCAGGTGGTGTTTCGAACTTGGAACCTCCAATTTAAAAAGAAGAAGTGCCAACCAACTAAGCTATCAAGGATGTTTGTAATTAAAATGAATTATCAGATATTTAATATAAATATTTCATCTGCTGTCAACAAAAAAATTTATTCTGGGCGGATCCAGCACGCGCGGCCGCTGGGGCTCGCCGGGTGCTGGATCCGCCCCTGATTACACAGTACAAAACTCTTTCTTTATTCCTGATTTTTGATAACGATACGTCAAAATGAACTTTGAAAAGTAAAAAATGCATGGCTTTTGTTTGGAACAATACTTGTTCACATTTCAAAATAGTGGTAAAATTAAAAGTTGACCATATATATATATGCATAACATCATTTGGACTAGCTTTCACATGGGGGCCATGTGATGTGATAGAATGCATTTTTTTTTTCCAGAATAATGGCGCCGAAACGATGATATAATATGTTATCGAAAAGTATAATTATCATAAAATAAGTGATTTAAATTGATTATTTATTTCGACTTTCATAAAAATATAAATTTTAATAGAACATTTGCTTTTTATGAGCTGTGCAACGCATACACACACCCCTCAATCACTACTAGTCTTCTTTCTTCGTCTGTTCACATTGAGATATGCTACATGAACCCCCTATTTGACACCCTGATTGACACCACACTCACATGGGGAGAAATATTATTTTTTTCGCACACAGCCCACACACTCACATGGTGGTCACCCATGCGGTCAACCGGGGTGGTTGAGTAGCATTTTTCGTTCACATTTCCTCCTCTTTTCTGGGTTTTCATTCAATTTCCACAGCTACAACATCCATTTCCATGGCTTCAAAGCAATAAGCTATTCAGAATTTTCTGTTTTTGCTTCAGTGGTAGCGTCTATTATGCTTTAAACAAAAAATTTAGAGGGTAGACAACGTTCACTTTCACTATCTTTCTTTTTACCTGCAATTCGACCATCCTTTCTTTTCCTTGCAATGGATATCTCACTCGCTAAACCGTTTACTGGTCCTGTAGAAGATCTCCTTCAAATTGTGATCGAGCATATATCATATGTCTCCTCCCGACATGGACATAGAATTGATATGTTACGTCGGCTTCAATCTTTAGAAAAATGCAGAGACTTTGGAGATATTGAAGAAATCAGAAACTTTTTCCAAGAATTTGTGTCACTTGGGCAAGAGCTTAAGGTGTTCTTTACAGTCCCTGACCAGCAAATCTTGTCTAATTTAACTCCTCTCAATTCTAATGAAGTTGTTGCGGCCTTCATCAACTTTCCCCTCTAATGTTAGAAGTCATCCTACATTTTCGGGAAGATTCGATTGCTCGTGTAAAAAGTTCGTTCCAAAATCTCCGAACAGAGCTTGACTTTCTTATCAGTTTTCTTGGGGATACAGTAATGTATTTGCAGCCCACCAAGACTATATTGATAGATATTGAAGATGTGGTCAATGAGGTAGGAAGTTTCTTGTATTCCTTCTTTTTTACCATTGTTGTATTCCTTGTGATCAATAAAGTGAAAATCATCTCTACTAGAATGCGGGATTTGGAAGTTGTGGTTAATGAGGTACGAATTCTCTTTCTTGAGGATATACCATTGCTAACCACTAAGTTGAAAGCAACGATAGATATTAAAGATCTGCTCCATGAGATGGGAAGTATATTAGATTTCTTCATTTTCATCAAGAATGATCAAGTTGTGGAGACAGGAATCTTGGATCTTGCTCTTTCTGATTTGTTAGCAAAGTTTGAGACCTTGAAAACAAAGATCAAGGAGCACTGCATCACAGTCTCAAAGATGCCAAGTGATATGGCTCCAAAGACTGGTGTGGTTTCACTCTTCATTATTGATTCCGTCCTCGATGATCTCGTGGATCTAATAAATAACAAGTCTGACTCGATTGTTGTTGTGAATGATCAAATTGTAACGCTCCATGAAGAGCTAATGTCGTTGGGATCATCCATAACAGATATAGCATTGCAGCACAAAGCAGAGCATGAAGAACTTGTGATACGGAGCAGAGACATAGCATATGAAGTTGAATATGTTATCAACTCATTTCCTCATGTTTGGTATCTTTCTCTCCGGCTCCCTCAACTCATTGACAAGATTCGGCTTATTATAATGGCTGTCAAAGAAATGAAGAACAATATTGATGCAGCTAGAATGTCAAACGTTTCAGAACATCCACATGAAGAAGTAGATTCAGAGTCAGAAGAACCTCCCATTTTGGAAGACGTTGTTGTGGGATTTGACAATGTAACAATTGAAATTACAGAACAACTTGTTAGAGGAACAGAACAACGTTGCTGCAAATTATTTCCATCTTTGGGATGCCTGGACTTGGTAAGACGACCTTGGCAAATAAATTATATAATCATCCCTCCGTTTTATACCATTTTTACGAGCGTGCCTGGTATGCTGTTTCTCAAATATATAATAAGAAAAATGTGTTGATTGAAATTTTGAGCTCGATGAGTAACAGTAAGAGGGATACATACAAGAAAATGGAGGAAGAAAGCTTGGTTGAAAAGCTTTACAAAAACTTAAAAGGAAGGCGATATCTCATTGTGATAGATGATATATGGGATATCAATGTGTGGATTGATTTGAAAAGATGTTTTCCAGATGACGGAATTGGAAGCAGAATCTTATTCACTACTCGAAATACAGATGTTGGTTTGAAAGCTTCACCTCGTAGTGTCATAAATGAACTCCCTTTTCTGTCGGAAGTTGAATGTTGGGAAATAGTACGAGAGAAAGTGTTCCAAGATAAAAAATGTCCTCGAGTATTGCTAGACATTGGCAAGCAAATTGCAAAAAACTGTAATGGCCTACCACTTGCAGTGGTTGTGATAGCTGGAGTTCTTGCAAACATGGAGAAGAAAAAACACTTGTGGGAAAAAGCTGCAAGAAATTTAAGTTCACATATATCCGAAATACCTGAGATCTGCATCCAAATATTGCAACTTAGCTACAACCATTTACCAATGCATTTGAAACCATGTTTTCTTTACTTCGGAGCATTCGAAGAAGACATAGAGATCCCTGTACGGAAGTTGATATCTCTCTGGGTTTCCGAAGGATTTATAAAGAAGGAAGAACAGAAAAACATAGAGGACGTGGCCCTAGAATATCTATTGAAACTCATTGATAGGAGCTTAGTACTTGTTTCTGAAAGAAGATATGATGGCGGAGTCAAAACATGCAAGATTCATGATCTATTGCGTGAAATGTGCTTTAGAATAGCTGAAGAAAATAACTTATTGAAGTTTATCAAAAAGTAAGTTCAATGTTTATCTTCTTTTTCCTTTCATTTCTATCCATTTTTATTTTAACTTACTAAGAAGGTTATTATATTTGATAATCGTAACAATGGTGTGATTATGTTATTTTTTTACCAGTAATGATGATGATGAACAACGGTTCTTCAGTCAACTATCAATGGATCAGCAGCTACATTTTTTGAGTATCAACTATGCGAAATATCGTATTAGGTCACTACCTTTAGGCCTACACGTACGCTCTCTTCTATGTGAAACTGATTTTGTAGGTTCTAACACATTAATCTTATGCAGCTACAAAGTTGGTAGGGTCTTTAGCGGAAGGTTAGACTATGCTTATCTAAGAGGATTTGAACATCTGGTTCACATGAGGTACTTGGAAATTTCATCTAAACTGCCACCATTGGAAAGGTTCCACAAACTAGAATTTCTTCTTGTGAACAATTATGTTGGAGTTGAAATACCTGAGATCCTTCTTAATATGGCGAGTTTGAGACACATGCAGTTCAGGGGCGGTGCGTACTTCAGTAAATCTAGCCGTCAGATGGCAACTAACAATAAGAGCTTTCAAATAAATAACCTACAAAGTATTTCTGTAGTCTCAGTTTACGATGAAATGGATGAGAAAATTTTGAGATGTTCGCCCATTCTTCGCAGACTGAGTGCCAACGTTCAAAATTCACTAAATTATTCTTTCGAGTTCCTTGATCAGCTCGAATCGCTGAAGCTATATAATTCTATTTTATCGTTCTTCCCCTTTGATCAGTTTGCCCTTAAATTTGAAAAAATTGAGACTGTGTCGTGGAGACATGTCTCGAAAACAAATGGAGAGAATTGGAAGATTGCCTGACCTCGAGGATCTGAAATTAGTACGTGTTGCCTTTGAGGGAGAACAATGGGACATCAGTGAAGGTGAATTCCCACAACTTAAATACTTGAAACTTGAAGGTGTACGTATTCCAGAATGGAATGTCTCAAGTGATAATTTCCCGAGACTTCAACGAATGGTATTGAAATTTTGCTTGAAGCTAAAGATGATCCCATCCATTTTTGTTGATATTTCAACGTTACAGAAGATTCAGGTATATGCGTGTGTACAAACTGTCAACGAATCAGCTAAGAAAATTCAGGAAGAGCAAAAAGAGATGGGCAATGAAGAGCTTGAAGTCATAATCCCTGGCACATTCGGTGATACTGCAGTATTTTGACAGTGAGGAAATTTAGAAGGTAATAGTGAGAGAGATTTTCTTCTTTAAATCTCTTTCACGTTCTCATCTTGGTCCAAGGTATTTTATGTTATACTAAAATGAAACATCAAAAAGAAATTCTACTCTAATTTTGGCTTGCGTTGAAATTAAGCCCTTGTTTGGTTTGAATTAAAATAAGATTTTTAATTGATTTTTATAAAGGTCAATGAAATGTGTGATTGAAAAATTAATAAAAGTTGTGGGTCTCATAAAATATGTGATTGAAAATAAATTACGGGGAAAAATAAGTTTTAAAAATTTGGGACCAAACAGGGACTAAGTTGACTCTATTTTATGAGCATCTTGATGTTATTCTAAGAATTACTAATCCATAAGGTTCTATGTTTGGACATGGATCTCTATTATTTCTGCCTTCCACATTTTTTTTAACCATAAAATCATGTTTACATTCCCAACAGTTACAATTTCACCTCTTGTTCGATCCAGTCCTCCGAATAATTTGATTGTTTAACCCACGTCCTCCGTTAATTGCATGGGAGATCCTTCAACTTCCAAACTTGATATCTTGGTCCCTGATTCCAGATTCCACCCAACTTCCATCCTTGATCAAATATCGTCCCTTTTTAGTTTCTTGTTCAATACTGGTTTTTCTCCTAAAATAATCAACAAATACACAAAATTATGTATTTAGCTCATAAATGTATTCCCAAACACCTACTTTTTATGGCCTCGATAAGTATAAAATAATACTTGTCAACCGTCATAGATATGCAACTTCAAGAGTCGAATGATCTTTTTTCGAGGTAAATAGTTACTCATTCATATGCATTTCATGTTTGTTCGTATATTCTACTTTCTACTTTCAATAAGGACAAGTGAATTCAATTGTTTGAGAAATTTCTCAAAGATTTTAGACCAGTAGAGATATTGGCATTGATGAGCAAATTTAGATATATATTATTGATATGCACACTCGTGAGATTTTAATAGTGTTTGGAGACCTTAATGTAATTTGTCATAGTTGTAGATCAAAGGAGCATTTCTTCACCGACTGCCCATGTAAACGCCCGAGTATTTCTTCCTCAAAGAGGCTTGCGATGGACGAAATATCTGAACAAATGTCACACGTGCTCGAATCTCAAGTTTGCATCTCTGATGAAGAAGATCTACACATTACGGTGACTATGAAGGTCCGTAAGGAAAAACAATAGCGGAGGTGACTTCATAAGGGAGGTGGTCAACCTGAGTAGTACATATTGGCTTGATGTAGTAGTTATGACATAATTTTTTTTATGTGGTTGGAATATTAGTAGCGAAGATATGTGAATTACGTTTGTATTTTAATTAACAAAATCGGAGCATATTGTGTGCAATATTTGTAAGAGTAATCTCTCTCTGTTAGTTGTTCATGAATACACAACATATTCTACTTGTGCGCCGAAACATATGAAATCACACATCTCTTATATACTCGAAAAAACTTGTTCATATTCAGGGCTTTATTGTTAAGATGACTTTGTTTACCTTGATAACCAGAACACTAAGATTCAACATTTTTCTTTGGAGTTAACATAGATACAAATCACAGCAAATTCATTAACCATTCAAAAGCTCAATCTAAATTCAAAACATCTAACCATAAGAAAACTAAAGCACATTACACCATTGTACAGCAACTCAAAAGCTACAAATAAGCACCCACAAGGTAAGTAGTTGATTAACAAATATGTTACAAAAAATGTTACAATATTGCCACTTTTCACGCCAATTTTGAAGATGACATATTGTGGGATCTAGTTCAAGTGTTACAAATGTTACAAAAACTCATCCAAGTAGGTACATTTCCAAGAAACAACAGCTTCCAATGACATAGTAAGCAGCCTCTATTGTGATATCCGTCCCTGCCGCAGTTGCCATACCCACATCAGCAGCAGCCAAGGCGGGAGAGTCATTGATTCCACCACTTCTGCCCTAACATCTGTCATGCCAACCTGCATACCAACAACAGATCCATGTTCTACCTCATCAAACCTTTGCCACGGAAGTAGTGTTATAATTGTAGTAATGAATCATATGTGGGTCAAGAATGTTACTGGGATCCAGATTATGACACAAACAAATGACATGGCGAATAAGATAAATCCATTTGAAATAATTTGAGACTACAGGTGAGTTTCTAGTTCAAAAATTCAAGCAACCAACTCCCTAAATTTCAAGGGAAGAATACTGATAATTCATCAACATCAACACTCTTTACATTTAAAAGAAGTAAACGTGAAACTGTCAATTTTCTCCCATCTTGAGCAAGCAAGCTTCAAAGAAGGAAATTTAAGAGTGGGTGAGGATGTAAAAGAGTATTACTTCAACCTCAAATGGCTTATGATGCCTCTTGAGTCCCTGTGCGTGCACTACTGGAATTGAATTAAAATGCTCTGGCACTCTTATCTTTTCTTGTGTACTCGCCCTTCTTTTATCCACGTTTCGGTGAAATAAATATTCAATTAAGCTTCGTCGAATAGGGTATGGAGATGATAAGAATACCTTACTGTTGCAGGCAACGACGACACGCGGCCTGGCGGGCTTCGACTGCGACGACGAAACGCGAGTAAGGAGAGGCGGAGCCCACACAGTAAACACGCCGAATCGACTTCGGTATTCGACGCCAACACAATGACAAGGCAACACGAAATACCTATGTCTCTATTTGATAGGTTTGGCCGGAGTTCCGTACGTTGTCGGAGTTGGAGGAGGGAGATTTGGGGGAAATTTGCGTATAATGAGGTAGTCAACAGAAAGGTAGTCCACACGTGTGAAATGGTGCCCATTTGTTTCCATCCAACCCATTTCCCTCCACCTTCTTTATTTTATCAATTATGTTATACGTACATAATGCATCACCAAATGCATTACACCCCTCTCACATGGAGAATGGCCCATACATAATAAAATATTCGTGGGCCCCCCTCCATGTGAGAGGGGTGTAATGCATTTGATACACCATGAGGTGTACAAATAGCATTTTCCTTATTTTATTGGACACGTCACAGTTTTTAAATCCCTGTCAATATTCCTGTTAGTTAGCTCGGTTCGTGTAGACTAATTGTAAATTTAACTGCATATAATTTTTCTTTAACATAATGTTAATAACTTTACATGTTTGACAAGTTATTTAGTTATGAAATCAAGTTCCTGAAGGAGTATCAGAGTCTGATACATGTATACTTTTGTCCCCCCAAGTTCAGCCATTAAATGAAATATTGTGAATTTAATTTTACTCATTCACTTTGTTTTTTGGATTACGCATCATTACTTGCGCTCTCATCTGCCCTGCCTTGGACCTTGGTGAAGAAGGTAAATCGCAGATTATGCCTCCAATGGTATAGGGTGGAAGGTTATTTCTACACTTGCACTTACCCAAGAGCCAAATTCATATTTCAGGATTCGAATTCTTGATGCGACAAGCTCAAGCAAAACTGAATTTCTCCACCTTCCCTTTTTATGACTTGGAGATGTGCCCTGGGGGCTACTCATTCACTTTGTTATCATGTTGTTAGAATGTTGTGGTCATTTGTGTGTTTTAGGGGGATGTAAAAGAACCATCCATTGTTGCAAAATTTAATCAAATGATTTTATGATTACATGGATCAAATGATTTTATTGTGCTATTTCCGGTTTCAATTTTTTCCCCCCATAAAGCAACAGGCTTGAGGCAGAGATCTGTGAAATTGAACACCAATGCCTTTCATTCCTGCTAGTTTGACTTAACTATGGATTTTAAATAATAATTTTTCCCCCACTGTTTTCCCTTTCTTTGTAGGATTGGGTTCCTCTCAAATACCATAATGCAAGGAGTGACATTGCAGATAGATATCTACAAAAGATGGCGGCACAAGAAGGCTCGCCTATTAATTTTTCTCTGAGCTCGTATGCATTAAGATGCCGATACCTGCTATTTTCATCAATTTTCTACAAAGATTACGGAAGTTCCTTTGAATTTTCTGTGTTGGAATCTATGTGTTGGTGTCAATTTACTTGTTTTCTTTTATTCCAATTTGAAGGCGTGATTATCTGAATAGATTGTGTCTGTGTATTAATTAATCTCCTTTCTAATGTAGATTTCGGGCTTAGCAACTTTACCAAAACATTCAAGAATCGAGATCCAATACCTTCAACTATCCCTCACTTAGGTTGTTTCAATTGTACCCACTTAGAACACAAAAGTGACGGTGTTTTTCAGCCACAAAGGCTCAGTGAGAATGAGAAGAAGAAGGAAAAAGACACTGCAAGATGGAAGCACAAAGCACAGGAAGCAACCGGTTCTCTCTTCTCTCAAACACCAAGGCAAAAACTCACGTGAATGAAAGGAGTCAAAAGAGATAGCATATATAAGATAGGTTATGTCACAGTAATGGGCCAAACCCAACATCATATGGTAAGTGGGCCTAACATTGAGCTATCCAATAAGTGAGAATCAGGCCATGAGCAACTCTAATTAATTAGGCTACTTTCAATGGCCCGAAATAGTATTGAGTCGGGTCATCAATCTTGGGTTTTGATATAATTTATCCAACATCGATTTTACATCATCGTCCGGATGATTAGGTATCAAAAAATCCAACAATGTCCACCTTGATTCCCAATAAACCTGCAAGAAAACAAACCACAAAGTTTATACTTGTATAATCAAGGTAACCAATAAAATTGGTGTCACAGATCTTACCTCGTGTTTCTAACCTGAAACACATACCGTACTTGCTCCATGTACTCACCAGGGCTAAGGTCAAGAACACCCAAGTAGAAGCAAATATTCACAGTGAACAGTCAAGAGCAAATAACTTATGCGATGTCGATATAATATAGGATAGCACACAGATCTTTTCAAACATGTTCACACAGAACAACATATTGACACTAAGTTAATCAAACACACGGCCAACACATGCAACAAATGCATAAATGACCCCATGAAAAGATCTCACCACACTTATCCTATCTCATTCCGTGTTGCTCACAAAAATCGAGAACACATATTATCTCATTGTCTACAATGCTTTCTAGACTAATCACTCAACTTATATCTAACTGGTAAGTCTCAATAGATCCTAAGTTCTCGGGATAATCATTTATCACCACATCAATTTTCCCAAACTACGTGTATAATGGGGCTCCACCTAATAGAAGTGATAGAAGTGTCTTCTCTTACACTCCACCTGATCAGGGTCTCTTTCAGATAACGGATTCCAGACATTTGATCACATCTCCACTCATGATCCAAATGTCACACTCCACATCTCCCGATACAAACCACAATATACCCCTAGACATCTATACTCCACCTCACCAATAGACATCCAACACATTTACTGCTAATGCATCACAAACCCACTATGCATGTAATCACATACACCAAGTATTCGAGTCACTTTAATTCATGCAATTACACACATCAAACGCGTTGAAAGTGTAACATATAATCATGCAACAGAATCAAACACTCACACACATGCAAAATAAGATTACACACAAATGCAATGCAGTAACTAAGTTTACACTCAATAAACCTCACTAGGGTCATAACTCGACTCTATAGCCACATTCGCCTCATCTCTCACCTTACCCTTCTACTTATCCTTGTTTTTGGGACAATCCCTAATAAAATATCCAGACTTACCATAGCTGTAAAATCGTCTACCACTAGACTTGTCTCATCATTTGCCCTTCTTCTTACCACCCTCATCACTCGAGTTACTACTCTAATCACTACTGTCTTGAGGTCTACCCAAATTCATTTTCTTAAACTTCATTCTACTCCTCATCACATGTAACTCACCATTCCTATTATCTTCTTTTTCAGCTTTGATCTCCATCTCCTTACTTCTAAGAGAATCAATGACAATCTCGAGTGTTAAGGTGTTCCTACCGTACTTAATAGCATTCTTAACCTCTCTATATGATTTAGGCATAGAATTAAGCATGATTATAGGTTTATAGGTTTCAGACTCCTTTTCATCACTATTAACAATATCTTGCACAAGTTTGTTAAAGCCATGCAAATTGTCATGAAGATCCTTTGAAGGATCCATTTTAAAATTGAAAAACTTTTCAAGCAAGTACAACTTATTAGGAGTAGACTTAAACAAATATAAACTCTCCAACTTTTTCCAAAGTTCTTGACACGCAAAAATGTGTTCGACTTATAGTACCGCGAGTATACAGTTCGTTCAAGTAATAAAGTAAATTTTTAAATCCAAATATCGTTCCCACGGAGATTTAATAGTTTGACTGTATTTAATTCAACCTTAACTGAAACTAAAGACTTTGTTTGAGTTTTTGTAACTAAATTGTGATGAAACTAGTAATCTACTTATACAAAAGTGAATGAATTAACTAAATGAATGCAAAATTATCTACGTGCAATTGTAGTCTTAAATGCAAAGTTGAGATAATAATCAAATAAAAGGCGTACTAGGTTCGCGAATCCCCGTGTAACGATCTATTTCAACCATAATTCTACAATTTGACAACACGTTTGAATTATGACGAATCAATGTTCCTATTTTATTCAAAACTCTCTTTCAATTAAGCTTGAACCTATTTTCATATACGACACCGACTATATCTCTATGACGGGAGCAAATATACAAAAATGCATGGAGATCTATGAACACTTAGAGATTCACGTAAAACATAACGGTATATCTCTATCCCCTATTGGACCCTACGATGATTTATAACTTGTCTAATCTATTTCTCCTCTTTCGAATGGATGGAATAAACAACAACAATCACATAATCATTGCACATATAATTATGGATACTAGTTTTTCCCCTAAAATAATCAACAAATACACAATTAAGTATCTAACTCATAAAAGTATTCCCTAACACCCACTTTTTGTGGCCTAAATAAGTATAAAATCATACTTGTCAACCGTCATAGATATGTAACTTCAAGAGTTGAGTGATTTTTTTAAGGCAAATAGTGACTTACTCATTTGTATTGCATGTTTGTGTCGTATAATTCACTTTTTGCTTTCGATAAGGACGGGTGAATTCAATTGTGAGAGCAATATCCCAAAGATTTTAAACTAGTAGAGATATTGGTACTGATAAGCAAATTTAGACATATATTATTGATATGCACTCACGAGATTTTAATAGGGTTCGAAGACCTTAATGATCTTGAAGAAAAGTTTGTTCTGATGTAAAAAGGTCTACCCATTACTTTACAGATTTGTAACATTGGTGTTAGTTATTTCAGATTAGATGGTACACTCTTGGCAATGAAGATTGTCAAGAATCGATTGCGTAATTGGAAGGGAGATCAATGGTTGAATGACACTTTGGTGGTGTACATTAGAACAATGTATTTGATGATATTGATAATGAGGTAATTATACGATGTTTTCAAAATATAAAAACAAGTAAGCTATAATTTTAGTAATACATTGACTTATTTTCATTAATACATTGTTTTAGAAAAAATGTATCTTAATTTTTAATACTACAATGAAAAATGTGTGGCTTCCCAATGATATTAGGCTTGATAAAAACAATTATCTTCAGTGGGAAAACCAATTTTTAAATGTCATCTTGGCCAGTGGATTAGAAGTTTGTATTGATGGTACATTTACTTTTCCATCGAAGTTTGTTGTACAACTGCTCATTGGGTCAAACAATTTTCAATTCGTCTACATGAACAGCACTATTGACACTCTTATTTCTAAGCTGATGTGGCAGGACTAAAAGCTTTTTAAAAAAAAAAAAAAAAAACGCCCACAATGTTGACTATGTATGGAAAAGGCCGAAAGCAGTAAAAATGAAGGAAACACTCCATCTCCATTTGCTCCCAAATTGAAACTGAAGCACTTCTCCTCACCATCTCCGATCTCATCCACGACCACTCCCTCTCCCAAATTGAAATCAACACAGTACTCCTCACCATCTCCGACCTCTAGCCCATCGATTTTTTCGGCTGCAAACGATTTTTTTTTATCCAGACGATTCAGAATTTTTGACACACCATAGCTTACATTTTTTTAATGATGCTCAATGTCTTAGAAGTGGGTTATGTTCTCATTTGGGATGTTGATACTCAGCCCAGTTTTCACTCTGTTGTCAGTGCCACAGCGTATTGTTTAGATCTGGTATGTTATCGCATGAATTGGATAGGGAAAAATGCGATGAAGTTTTCTTTGTATTTTTTAGCCAAAAATTATCCGTTTTAGCACCTAAAATGCTTCATCTTTGCACGATAGGGTGTGGAACTATCTATAAGGCCAGACGTGTTGGAGTTTGTTTTGGGTTGGAATGCTTTGAGTAGCACTGTCGAAGGCAATTGAGGACTGTTAGGATGTATTGGTATTTTTGTTCTCTGCTTCACTTTGTGATGTTAGTCTTGACTGCTCTACTTTCTATTTACAGGGATGAGATTTGTTTCAATATTTTTTCCAACCGTCTGTGGGTAGATGTAGTTTACATGTTAATGGTATTGCATTTTGCCTTGTTTGAGCCTCATTTTGTTTTGAAAAATATTGAATTATTTATTTTGTCGTAATCTGTGGTTTATAGTCTTGGGGTGCTCTGCTTTCTATTTACAGGTGTGCAATTTGTTTCAATAATTTTTTCCAATCGTCTATGAATTTGAGTAGTTGACATGTTAACGGTATTGCAATTTGCAGCCCCATTTTGTTGAGAAAAATATTTAATCATTCGATTAGTCATAATCTGTAGTTTATTAATCTCGTAGAATGGGAAGAAAGAATTATGGAAGATGTCATAGTTGTAGAGCTAATGATCACTTCTTCGCCGAATGCCCAACATGGAAGCATGGATTCGGGAAGTGTTTTGTGGTGGAGAAGGAGACTAGCAATGATGCGAACCTGGTTAGCACGAACGCTATCGAACCTACAGGAGAATGAACCGGATCCTAAGAACGCCCAAATATGACCAAGGTTTAGGATTTAACCTCTAAACGTTGAACCAAGCAACCGAGGGTAAATTAAACCAACGACCTCTTGATCACAAAGCCTCGAAATCTCACATGGATTTGTTTTGGATTTTGAACCCAACAAGCTGAAACAAGAAACTCAAATAACAACGATGCAATGAACCCCTTGCTTACAATTTGAAGAATCCATGACCCGATATTTTGAACGCCACAAAGATTATTCATCTTTGATAAGTTCGATAAAATTGTTCATGGAAGAACGGGAGAAAGAAACTTTTCAATTTTTCATATAATAATCAACTTGTTTAACATAATGAATTAAAACAACTACTTATACTAAACCCTAGAATATGGTAAAAATGAAATATTAAGAGTTCTAGAATAAGAAAACTACCAAAAATAAAAAATTCTAGTCAAAATAATGAAAAAATGCGGAAACAGAAAAATTGCTGTCAATCCGGACGACCGGATTTACGCGTCCGACTGGACAGACCCGCCAGATAGCCTTTAGTATTTTGGTCATAACTTTCTCTATCAACGTCCGATTGAAGCCATTTAAAGTGTATTGGAAAGATTACTTAATGGGATAAAACTTTGATTCAGACATAATCCTCCAATTCGATCATTTATCAAGTCAAAAACAGGTTTCAATATGAGACTGAAAACAATTGCATAACTTTCGTGTTGATCCAATTGATTTTTTACCTTGACCCCAACATGAAACTTGTTCCTTGGAATGTGGTATTCAATATTATGGACTCCATTTCTTGAACATGTAAATGTATAGCTTTTATCAACTCTTTGAAGTCTCAGACTTTGTTCAAATCTCTCTCCATCATGCTTCAGATTCTTGATGGTTTCTCATATCATCCCCTATCTCTTCGAAAGGATCCATGCCTTGTGATTGCGTAGAGAATAACCAACATTCTACAAGTCTTATCACTGCACCACCTGGATCAAATGAAAAATTGTTCCTCGCATGACATATGATCAATACACGGCACCCATCCATTTTGCAGGTATGTATGTATTGTAGCACAATCTCAATCGACCATAAATGTTATGGCATGAACTCCCAGTAACCTTCACATAGATCAAAATGTGTTCGCCTTGACTGCTTGATCTTGCAAGTGTGGAGTGCTCCAATAACAGCTCCATTTGATGATTGTTCATGTATCCTCCTGGTTTTACTTAGCCCAAGCACATGACACAATTTCAAACAGCTCGACTATATCTTCTAGGCTCCTCTCTAAATCCTGAATCACGTCGATCTCTTCTGCAAAAATGATTAGGCGCATAACGTTTTCTCATAATATTCCTCAACTCACCCCGAGTTTCAATACGCCTCTCATCATTCTTTCGCCTAGATGTTGTCAACTAATCCCGCCAAGTAATTGCATAATCCACAAAAGTGTTAACAACTAACTTTAATTTTCTCTCTCCGGAATAATCATGGCACTCAAACCTCAATTCTACCTTTTCTTCCCATGCTACGTACGCCTCGGGATCATTCCTACCCTTAAATTCTGGAATTGTCATTTTTATACTCTTATCAACACCATATCCATAATAACTCATACATTGCCCTTCAAATATGTTGAATTGATTCCAGCTGGGATGTGATTCAAAGGAAATTGAACTGGACAATTTGTGATTGAATTGACAAAGTGAATTTTGACTCAAGGGAATAGTTGGATAATTTAGATGAGTGAATAATTTAATTTAAGAAAGTGGTTCTTGAATTTGGATTGGATTGAACACAAATGAATTTTGGAATTAAGATAGATGATAGGATATTGAATAATTTCCAAGAAATCAAGAAATTTAATTTTTTTAAATCTCGGACGTGAACAGTACCCCGTGAACAATACCTTTTTTCTTTTTTTACAAAACTCGAAAATTGACTATGATAACAATAAAACAGACGGAAGTTGATTTGGACTCAAATTGAGTATAAAAACAACTTTTGAAATTTTTTTGAGAATTTTCTGGATCAAAAACTCTAAAACTGTCACTGGACATGAGAACACGAAGAACAAAGAAGGAAAGAAAAAAATACAAGACTCAAAAGCAATAAAAGATATAACCTTGATCTTGGGTCCTAAGTTTTGATACCACTTAATGCAAACCCGGTTAGCATGAACGCTATCGAACCCACAGGAGAATGAACCGGATCCCATGAACGTCTAAATACGACCAAGGTTTAGGATTTAACCTCTAAACGTTGAACCAAACAACCGAGGGTATATTAAACCAACGACCTCTTGATCACAAAGCCTCGAAATCTCACCCGGATTTGTTTTGATTATGAAATTGATTTGAGATTGATTATTAAATTGACTTAATGGAGAATTTTCTCTTTTGAAACTTGGCTTCAAACAATCGAACTAATCAAATATGTTGGATATTTGTGGAGTTCAAACAACCGGATTGTGGATTCTTTTCGTCGTGTAATCTAGGGGTTCAATGTAACATTGTTCTCGTTGGGTTTTTAGCTTCATATCATTGGGTTCAGATCCAAAATCGATTTAATTGGCGTTCTTGGGTTCTGCATCAATTTGGGCGTGGGTTTCGTAGTCTAGCTGCTATGGGATTTCGCATCAAGCAATAAATGGCAGTTATTTCTTTGTTGCAGTGAGAATTGTGGATTTTGGGAATGGGTTGTTAAAGAAGAATTAAGCGGTCAATCCTCTCGAGGCAGCGCTTCGTCAAAGAGCATTGCGACGAACGAAATAGTTGAAGATATATCAAACATGTTCGAATCTTGATTTCGCTTCAACGATCAAGGTGAACTACATATTTTGATGAGAGTGATGACGTGGAAGGCAAGCGTCGAAGTAAAGGGGAGGGGGAGGGGGAGGGGGAGGGGGAAGGGTTCGACTTGATTAGTAGATAGTAATATAACGGGATAGGACCTGGAAATTCTCACCGTTTCCAAATTATTCGCATGAAGGCGATTTAGGCAGATAAATGTTATGTCCTATGTAGTTGTTTAATATCCATTTTGTAAAACAAGAAATTCAATCCAATGTAGTATTATTGCTATCAATGAAGGCTAATTTATGTTCATGCAACTGCTGACAACTAATGTAGAAGACATTTTGAGGAAGTGGTCTGGCCATAGTCAAGCTTATGGGACAACTAATGTAGAAAACATTTGAAGCTAAATGACACCCTTTTGTCAGCAATAAAAACAAATTTGAGGACAAAAATGAACGTCACTGCCCATATGCAAACTTTTATTATAAGTAGCTACCTTTACAAAAACAAATATATTTCCAATAACAATAAGCCATATTCATAGTTTTAAAAACATCATATAAAAATAAGCTATTTTGTATACAAATTCCCTTCCATCAATAACATCATATATTTTCACGAGTCTATTTGTCAATAACACAAATTTTGACATAACCAGTAGGTAAGAAGAAGAAAAAGAGAATGCTCCTTCACTTTATCCTTTTGGCTGGATAAAAACTAATAATAAAATGAAAAGAAAAAAATGAGATCAACAAGAAAGAACCAAACACCATTCACAAAAACTCCTAAATGAGTCCTAGAATATCAGTTAATTCCCATCCCACTGTAATATATTTGGCAAAATGCATTCATTGTGATCTATATCTTGACAGCATTCTCACAGAGATGAAAGTTCCTTTCTTTTTGAGTAGTATTTGCCCAAATTACGATTGTAAGTCCTTGTATTGTTCATAGTAGATCCTGTTTCATTTTCATCTCCCTTTGAAGCCCAGCCAGTTTTGAATCCTATGACTTCCATTTTACCAAAATCGACAGTTTACCAATATCAACTTCCGCTCCAGTTTCTACACATTCAAGTATATAAAAAAGGTATGAATTCAAAACTCAAATATGCTACAATTTTTTTTTTCAAAATAGCAGGCCACATAATAAGTATCACCTTCCATAAATCAGCACAAAAGAGACTAAAAAAAAAATTAAGGGGTCGAGCCATCGTGTTCCCGCGATTGCGGAAAGTAGTAATACATTTCGAGACCTACTATACAACAAGATAATTGATCGGACCAGCAGGCGAACCAACTACAACGTGTAAATATAAATATTTGTGTTATGTTTATACCTTGCTATCTATGTATAGCATTCGCCGATGACGGAGAAAACAAATTCGAAGACGGTAAGCCCCCTAGAAGAGATAATAGCGTCGCCATGGAATATAGTGGGTATGGTAACTGTGTCGGCATGAAAAGATGTAAATACGACAACATTTGCTCAGAATAATGTTGCTGCTGAGATTACTGATCATCCAAAACAACGTCCTGCGTATCAGTTCACCTTGTTGTTGGTCTCTTCCCCTTGCCTGACCTCGTACTTCCCTGCATGTACGTCAAATACTCAATTAACATTTTTATTTTCAAACAGGTTCGTAATGTAAGTTAAGATGTAATGATACCTTCTTGTTCTTGGAACTAGACACTAAGGGGCTTTTTCTTTTAAGTTTCTTAGGTACCCCCTTTCTTCGCGCAACTACTGGATCCTGTATGTTCACGCTGGCATTATTCTGCGACGGAGTACCCTGATTGGCCATGGAGATTGCACGGTGCGAGATAACATTACTTCCACTACCTGACCTCCTAACATCATGAGGCGTTGATATTGAAGTCTAATCCAGTCCATAACCACATGTGACTGCCCTTCATCATTTGCAGCAAGATCCGCAACCTAGGCAAATTCCTGACACATCTTGTCGTATCTCAACTGTGTCGAAGAACTGACCAATCTGTCATAGTTAATTGCGACCCTCGTATATGCTCTACTAACATCTCGCCTCTACCTCCGTAATATATAACGTTATGGAAGTACTATGATGTCACTATGAATTAAAATTGTGATGGCATGACGGCACAAGATGCCTTGAAACTCGAACAAATGGCAGCTGCAAACAATGTCACATTTTTCTTTCTCAAATGAAACGAAAAATGTTGTTTTCTTTCGCCGCCCATCGTACATAACATCCTCCCGTACCTCATACATGATCCCCAAGTTCCCTTCCGAGCTCGTCATGACATTGCAGTAAACATTCCCAGTGATCTCAGCCCGACATTCTTTGAATTTTGAATTGTTTAAATTGACTGCAATGGCTGCTCAATCTGATATTGTGGTGCACATAGTAACATCTGCGAAAATGACTTGAAATCAGCCTAAAACTCATTTTCAACCTTACTCCGAAGTGCTCTTTCATACTATTCAACAAATTGCTTTAAAGAGGTTTTTGAATGTAATCGAAGAATGCATTCATGCTCTCACTTCTTTGGGTTGTTGACATCACAACCCAGAAAGTGGTCTTCAAAAAACAAGGAACCCAACGTCCTCTATTCTCATACAGTCCAAACAACCAGGCATTGTCGTGTAACCCATACGTATCAATCATCGCAACCCAACCTTCTTCAAATTTTGGAACAACCGTACAAAAGTATGAAAGAGTACAAAAGTATAATTCCGTGCGGTGCTTTCCCATTTATACACTGAAGCCACGTTCGGAACAACCGTACAAAAGTATCCGTGTCTTCATTTGATACAAAATCACATCCAAACAATATCGATTGCCCGTGATGATTGACGTCGACAAATGGTACGAAAGACATGTCATACTTGTTTGTGAGGTAAGTGGTGTCAAATGTGACAACATCCCCGAACTCCTTGTATGTTTGCCTACAACGATTATCTGCCCAAAACAAAATTTTCAACCGCGATTCTTCGATCAAATCAATGCTAAAATAAAACCCCGAACACTGTGCTTGCATTTTTTAAAAATAATATTGTATTGCTATATCATCTTCTTCCCCAAGTCTTAATTGCTAAACTTGGTCAATATAATTCCGACAATCATTTTCCACCCAACTCATGTTCTCGTAACCCCCTGCTTCTACAACTATAGAATTATAACTTTTATGAAGTGAAATGCTTGCCAAATCATTAACTTCAAGCTTGCGTTTCACATGTGCACTAAGTTTTCTATTGCATCGATATAACCTGGATTTCGAATGACTAATGTCATGATTGTGCTCAAGGTGGACTGCGTCAATTTTTCAGTATCCATAAATATCTGCAGATGCAGAGATTCTGGCTTTACAACCCATCTGAATTGTTGGTTGTGGCTTCAAAGAAGAACTACTGTTATCGATTTTCCGACCTTCACGACTGCATGTCAGCGTCACGTACCTCAACTCTCCATTGTCCCCTCTTTTTGTATTCCCCTTTTCACCGAAAATCCAACAGTATAAGCATATTTTCCGAGAAGTCGAGCATATCTTTTAATTCCTTAAACTGCATACTGACAACAGGCTCAACGACACCATCTCTCGTTGAAGTTTCACCTTCAACTATGTTCACATAGTCTGAAACATTCTCCTTCGAAAATTCCGCCAAAACATCACCACGCACTTCGTCCATTAACACAAGTGGCTGTCAATAATAACAAGATGATTAATAGCTACAAATGTAACATCGAACTGAATTTTTACTCCAATAGATTCAATCGATTAGCCCATATTTCTCCAACAACATTTACCACATATGAAGAATTCCATTCAACCAATCATCCACACAATTATGTTCATACAAAAATGATATACTTTATTCATAAAACACAACCCCATGAAACACAAATAAAAGAGTGATGGAATAACGATCGCTATGCATCTGCCCATGTTCTACAAACAAGGTGATAATGCCTAAAATGTGAGTACATATTGGTGCATCAAGTTACGTGACACTAGGAAAAATCTAGAATTCTAGTTCAGCATAGACTAGGGAAAATCTGGAATTTGTTTGCAGGTGGAGGAAAATGTAAAAATCCATATGTAATGCACTTGCATAAATGTGGCAATACATTAAAAAAACAGAGAACAAGATGTACACTATTACCTGGAGATGAATGACCCTGGAAATGGAGCTCGAAGTCGGCGAAGACGTGTTCGAAAATCGACCGAAAAGTGGTCGGACGGGGCACCTCCTGTGGAAGAAGTTCACAGGATTCCCAGTAGCGTCGTTGAGGAAAAAAATGCAGAAGCTCCCAACGAATGTTGCTGGAATGGGATATGCCCGAATCATTTGCGAATGGATTTTTGGTTTCTATTTTGGAGACATTCGGTCACTTACGTTGGGTGAACAACGACGGAAACTCATTTGAATTTTCAGTCCCCATTTTGGCCATTTTCCTATTTCCGGTCACTAAAACTCAAAAGGAAGTGGGTTTCTATTTTGGGGGATTTTCGATCACTGAAACTCAATAGAAAGTGGGTTTCTATTTTGGGGGGATTTTCTCTCACCCTAAACGTGTGTAATTGCCCTCTTTCACTCATTTCCTCCCAAATAGACTACAGTAGTGCCACGTAAGCTTTTTTAAAAGCCTGGAAATAAGGCTGTCAATAGTTCTATTTGAGTAGAATTTGAAATTTTTTTATAAACTTTTCAGTATTAGGACTTCAAGCTTTTCATTTCCCATCTCTTCTTGTTCTTCCTGAATTTGCTTATCAGATTCTTAAATTGCTTGCTCAGAACCTTTGCCAGAGATGTTTCCCAATCAAGAATTTGCTCATAAGGGATTCCTTCAAATAAAATCAAAGAAGAAAGATTGTAGATGTTAGTACGCCTTTCCAAAGCGTTACAATAGTCAAATCTATTCATGATTACAATTATATATTCAACAATATTGAATGAAAAGATTCAAGCTTCCCTTCTTAATTTCTGTACAACTTTTTTAATTTTCCATATGCATATTTCCAGAAGCAGCTAAGTTGATACGAAACAAATAGAAAAAAAAGGATTTTATTATTCGAAAATCAGAAAAATAGAAGAACTACAAAGTTAGCGGTCCTTTTTAAGATTATCTTCCACCCTATCTATACCCAAAGTTCAAAACAGGAGGGGGGGTTTCTCCCTTTTCAGTATTATTATTCATTGACTCTTCGTGTAAATAGTTGAGTGAACTGATTGACTCATACAGATAATGTACTTGGAGGTGTCAACAATAAATACTGACATAAAATAAGTATAACTTGATTGAAATAAATAAAGGGCATTATTTTTTACTGCTATGTCACCAATCTTCAAGTGATAGAATTAGAATAAGAAGGCAATGTAAATTGTTCTCCGCTTTTGATTTTAAAGGTGAACTCTCAACACTGTTCTTCCATAAGATATGTATCACGTTGTCAATTTCTGAGCAACTTTTAAGTTTCGAAATAACGAGGCTCAATTTAGTTATGGGTCCTTGATGAAGCAATAGGGAGCGCCGCATAGGCACCTGTCACATGGGCCTGTCAAAGGCTCCTGTTCGTTTAGCATTTTTCAACAAGCCCTTGTTCGTTTAGCAATTTTCAATAACTTCATTCTAGTTGATTCTAGGTTTACCTATTCTTGCCATAGGGTCTCATGTAATCTTAGTTGGGGGTAGTTTGACCCATTTATCATACATCCACTGTTTTGACAAGATACTTGTGTTTGCAGCATCACGTAAAGTCAAATGCATTAGAATGCTATCTGTTACATTGTTAGAAAGGTTGCTTGTCCTATCAGAATTATTCTAGATATACATTCTAATTTACATTATGGATGAAATTATTTTTAAATAAATAAAATTTAACTGTTAAAACTTTTGCATAGGATTACCAAAATAATGCGAGACAATGGGGAAAACTTCATGTTGGATTTTATATCTACTGTGTGCATGCAAATTACTTCCAAGGTAATTTTTATATATTTATTACTTGTGAGGTGTCATTATATGGCTGTCTTTCCAAGGACCATACTATATGTCCCGGGATTAAATCTCGGAAACAGACCCCCCCAATAGGGGGCAAATTTAATCCTGCGACTAGAAGTTTTACCCGTCTTTTCAATAACACTACAAAACGGATATTGCCCAATTCCAACTTGTCGATAGGATCAAGCTTGCTACATGTATATTAACTTTGACATCCTTCTACGTGGCAACCATCGTAGTCTTTGATTTTTTTAACATACTTTCACATCATTGATCAGATTTTGACACATAAAAAGAATGTAATCCATAATGTAAACTAGAATGCACATCTAAAATAATTCATAATAATATGTATTTTCTTCAATATTTCTCTTTCGTTTTTCTTTATAGGAATATTAGAGTTATGATTAAAATTTAATTTTTCTATTGATTATATCTGTTTTTATCTCTCTCACATATTGTTTATCTCTATTTCTATGAAAAAAATATAAATTGAATTCTTATAACTTTTTTTTTCTTTTCTCATTCATTTTTTAGTAAAAATTATCTATTTTTTTTTGTTAAATTATAAAATTTCATATGGCAAATTTATAGTTAAATTTAAATATAATGGTTTTCTATTTATTTTTAAAGGTATATTATATTAATAATATTTAATATTAAATGTTTTTTTATCATATATATATATATATATATATATATATATATATATATATATATATATGTTTAATTTTGATTATTATTTATTTAATTAAAATCTTAATTATTTATTCTTTTTAAAATAAATTTTTATTATATGAGGAAGGGAAGGAAAATTCTGAAAATTATCAACTCATATATAAGAATTTCACATTATTACACTAGATCCACATAATTCTACTTCATATGAAAGTCTTTTAAATTCTACAAAAGTTAATAAAATTTTTAAAATGAAAGTCTAAGAAAATCTATGAAAGACTTCCACTAATTCCATACGAATCTACAAAAAATTTACAAAATTCACGGAAGTAATCACTTTTAAAAAGTCCATCAAAGTCTTCAAAACTTTCAATTCAATACGCCCCTCTTAGTTGATTTTAATCAAAGTTAACGAGATGTGTGGTTGAAAAGTTGTGGATCCTTAAAATATATGATTAAAATTTGTTATTAACTTTGATTTATATTAAAATCTGAATTTAATTTGTATAAAAAAATGGGCTTACTTTAAACGTAACTTTTTACTATAAAAATAACATGTTTGCCAGTGTGAAAAGAAAAAAGAATAACATGTTTGGCTAAGTTCAAAAAGATATAAAAGTATCTAAGATTTACAAAACATGTCATATTATCAGCATTTTAAAAATCAGAATTGGCCCAATCGATCCAATCGAAAAAATCAGGAACCAGGAACAAAACCAATCTTGTTAGGCTTATAAAACCTCTAATTAAAAATCCGTCCCAAAACTCGTTAAACCGGAAAGTTTTTGAAAAGCCCATGAACCGATTCAACCTATGTAAATGTATATTTTTTTATTTTTGTAAATTTATATTTTTTAATTTTTCAAAAATCATTGGTTCGATTCTAGTTCAACCTTGGTTCAACCTATTGACCCTTGACTCTCTTTTTTGGGTCGATGGTCGGTTGATTTTAAAACATTTCATATTACAGATTTTGTATCTTTTTTATTCATTTTATTTCATTTTTCAAACTCGCTATAGACTTGTATGAAAATAGGATTTACTTGATTGATCTCCTCAACAAAATCATACCAAATTGGGGTACAAACATAGCTTTTTATTATTATTCGTAAGTGCCAGTTAGTTAGAAAATCACATTAATAACCTCTACTCTTGTCCTAGCTCGTCCAAGAGCTATCTATATAAGTAAAAAATATATTTTCAAATTATAAGTAAATAATTTTTTATTGATGAATTTTATAAATAAATTATGTCATTTATTTGAACAATAAAATGAGAATTACTTTTAAATCAAGTAAATGATTTTAGGAGACGTTTAAAAAAAATGAATTCAAAATAATTATGCATGTGAATATTACACATATTTTTGCTTAGTTAACTAGCATTTGTTGATTATTTTATTCAATTCTCTATTTTGTTTTAGAGTGAATTATTCAATTCTATTTTCTGTTGATTTGTGCAATATTTTCGTGTTTTCAGGCAAATAGAGAATTTTCTGTTGATTTGTAGATCATATTAATGTGTTTGACAATACGTGATGCTCCAAAGACTGGTGCGGTTTTCAGGCAACATTTGAATTTAGACAATTTTATGATATATTGTGAAAAGACGCGAAAAGAGGACTAGCTAAACTTTATTTGGTTTGGACGAGATGATGAAACTTAACTTTTGATGATTTAAATATCACATTTTGATATTGAAATTGAATTTTATTTTGTTGATTACTATTGCGTTAAGGGGCGAAGGACAGCTTTGGGCTCCCATTAAATTTTCATTATTTAGAGAGAGAATCTTTTTTTTTTTTAGTTTAATACAAATAAAAATTTTGTCAACTTATGAATGGTTTGTGAGCTTGCTCTAAGATCGAGATCATTTGTCAATTTTCATATTATAAATCATCAATCCAGTAGATGGTAAAGATATGCTTTTAAATATTTGTGTGGGTCTTGTAATTGAATTTCTTTGGTACGTAATGCACTTGTTGAAACTTTCGTAGTGATGTAGTTGTTTCACACTTTAAAGTAGGTTTAATTTTTCTCAGAAGAGAGATCATCAAGTAAATTTGAGAAATTCGACTGTCAACATATGTGAAATTTGTCAAACTGTGATAAGTTAATATTAAAAAAATATTTGAAACAGTAGATTATGTGGATAGCCAATCTAATTGGGAAGTCTCGGCACACTTGTTCCCATCTCTAACATCCTTACGCAACAAATTTAAGTGTAAAATTATAAAGTAAATAAATTTTTTTATTTGACGAGAATTATAAATAAAATAAGTTATTAATTTTAACAATGAATAAGCACATGTAAAAGAAAAACAAATATAATGTTACATATTGAAAATATTTTTTTAATGGAAAGTTTAATCCAAAACAAAATCATAGAAACACTGCATGTAAATGATCAAGCATATCCATTAACACGCTCCATATATGGTGATTTTCAATGCGTATATCGTGAGTACATCTAGACATAAAATACTTTCATATATATCATCATTTAACGTATAAATTAAGCTCCCATTTGGTGTAACTGAAAAGTTGATAAAAAAATAAAAATTAAGTTAAAAGGTCAACGATTAATTTTAATCACACATTTCTTAGAATCTACAATTTTTATTAACTTTTCTATCACACATTTATCAACTTTATCAAAATCTACTAAAAAATTAATTTTTAACTAAATCAAATGAGGGCTAATTCATATGTAGTAACATGCAATCCAACGCGAACACTACAAGTCAATATATGAATTTTCAAAGCTATTACACCTTTGATTTTATCCAATACAAGGAATCTACTAAAAATCTTAAGGTAAACCAAATAGGAGTTAATTCGTATGTAATAGCTGGCAATCCAACGCAAACACTAAAAGTCACTATATGAAATTTAAGAACTATACACCTTTGATTTCACCCAATGCCAAAAGTAAGCATTCGTCCATAGCTAATAACAATTAAGTCGTCGTTTGAGCCACATTTTGGGAAAAATCTATTAAGGGCTAAGTGCTTTCACCATTGCATTGTGTCTACTTGCTTTCACATTAATCTATCCAACAAAATAAGGCATTAGCTCCAGAAGACTTTTCTTAAGACAGTTTGAAATCTGAGATATACCTAGCATAATATTATACGCCATTCTGATAAAATAAAGGAAAGAAAAATGAATTTTCTAGTCTCAAGAAGCCCACATCACAAGATTTCAAGTACTCCTGACCTCTTTGAGCTAGGAAGCGAACCAGCATTAAGCTCAACTAACAAAGTTCATTTCCTTCCAAAGCTTTAAAAACGACCTTTGCATTTGGTGAAGCACGCTCAAATTTGTTCATCTTTATCAAAATCCCAAATCCTTTGTCAGCAAGTTTCTCTAATGGCCATTTCAGCCTGATCACCATCCTATCAAGCTTCGGCGATTTCTCTAATAAAAGCTTGATGAGTGTCATCTCAGGGACAGATGAAGAAATATATGCCAGCTTCACTTTTTGAAGTCGATTGAAGTATATATCCGAGTAGTCTTGCAACTTCAAAAAGTCTAGAGCAGGACGTGCTTCAGCAAGTGGGAGGTGCCTACGCAAAATCGACACAATACGACAAAAAGTCAATTATCTTAAACTTTTAGGTTAAATTAGAAAAAAGAATATTGTGAAAGTCGTGTCCATTACTTGCCTGGAGTTTCAGTTTCTCAAGATTCAGGGAGCTTCTGAACAAGCAAGAACATAAGAGAGATCCTCCACTGAGTCTAAACATATATAAATCAAATTCAGAATTTTAAGCTGGACTAAAGTAGCTGGAAGCCTTGTTTGGACTTGACCTGCAGCCAAACTCTTGAAAGTGGATGGCTAAAGCATGATCAAATATAGTTAACTCGATGATTTCAAGGAAATTAAATTTATAATCGACCATACCTTCTTCATCTGATAGTCTATGCGCAGTTGCTGAAGTGCAGGCAGGGAATTAAAAAACTCAGTGAAGTTATATTTTCTATGAATGATAGAATTGTAACATAGAGTAGTTGAAGCAACTGAAACTATTGCAAGAAGTGGGGATTTCTTAAAATAAACATATGCACGGAAACATATCAATTTAACGAGTTTTAGCTTAGGAGCATCAATTGTTAAGTGGTGAAATCCAGCTGGGACATGCAACGCCAGTTGCTCCAGTTCTGGTGAGCTAGATATCAAACTTCCTAATACTTCAGTATCAATGATGACATCAAGCAGTTCCAGTGTAATCAGCCTATTAAAACCTTTGAAGCTTGGTGGAGGACTGATCGAACAAGAAAAAAGTTTCAAGTGTTTCAATAGTAATGGTAGGAGGTTCTGCTATGCCCATCAGTCTTACAAGATTTTCTGCAATTTGTACACATAAATAGTGAAGAAGGCAATTTGTACACTTCAAGCCACTTCATTTTCAAAGTGAATTCTTCAACGTCTTTCTTCCATGAGATATATATCAAGTGGTCAATTTCAGAACCACCTCTGAGTTTTGGAATAATGAGGCTTGACTTAGTTATGGATCCTTGGTGAAGTAAGAGAATCTGGTAAAGGATCCCTACAAACTTCATTCTAGCCAATTCTTGGTTTCTCTCTGATTCTTGCCATAACGTATCATCAAATATGAGTTGTGGCAGTTTGACCCATTTATACCTCCATTGCTTTGACAAGACGCTAGTCTTTGCAGCACGTATTGTCAAACACATTAATATGATCTCTATGACATTATCAGGAAGGTCACTTATCATATCAACAGGTTGGAATCGGGCAATCTTCATTCTGCTATGTAATTGGCAAACAAAATTCTGTAATAACTCACAATTAATAAAAATATCAAATTGCCTTAAACTAACTTGCATGCATGTAGAAGATATAAACAAATTCAACATGAAATTCACACAATTTTGTTTGCTTTATTTTAACTTTGTTACACCAATATTTTAATAGTTATCGAATTGGTCATATCACTAAGAAAGTAGAGATAATATTCACAGTTGATATTTACATTTGCATATGCTTGAAATATACTTTTGAACATAATTGCAATAACAAAATATTCATTTAGCCCGTACAAACTTATTCACGCAAATCTTTAGTTTATTGTTATCCTAGAAGCTCAAAATCTACCATAAACAATATGGATTGACAGTGTTATGGTGCCAACCTCTTACACTTCAATTGGTTTAGTTAGCTGTGATTCATTGAATCCTAAATATGAAACTTTGTATGCTAAGGCATAGTTTGTAGAGTGTGCTCTAAGAAAATTCATTTTTAGTTCAATGGATAAGTAGTATTTCTCTCAAAGCTTAGTGAGTATTTACTGATTTAATCCAAGAATGGTCTTAGACGATGGCTTAGTTAGGGACTTAATCAATCATTATTCATGCTGAAGGATTCTTTGATTGGTCAGTTTGTCAAGCTTAAATTGGTTTCTCGTGTTAGCGGACAAGGGTGGTCAACTGCTCAAGTGCATTCATCATTCTGAAAACTATTCCTCATTCCATCTGAATACATCTGCATCGCTCAAGTAGATAAACCAACTCCTTTTTAACCCAAATTGAAATTCAATGAACAAAAAGCTTAACAACAACGAAAACACCATTCTCAAATAAATTCATTCAATTCTTTCACATCATCAGTATTTTAGAGCTAAACCAACCTCCTAAACCCCCCTCAGCCCTGCAATCTGTTGAGAATTAGAAATCCTAATTCTATTCTCCCCGAGAGCAACCAATAAACATAAAGAAATAAAGATATACAAGCTCAGTGTAAAACTACGTCATCTTCTTGTTGCAGTAATTCACTATAATGAAAATAAGTTTTATAAGAGAAAATCATAAACATATCTTCTTTAGCCTCTCTTTCGCTCTTTCATTGTAGTAATTAAAAGCATAATGACAGCTCTCTATTGATAAGAAAAATTAGGGCAAAATCAAAATTTACAAGAACTCAAATTCCTAAAACGAAATTTACAAAAAATCACATTCCTAAATTACCCTTAATAAAATTTTCGTCCGAGGGGTGGAGGGGGCTTCTTGGCCCCCTTCCAACCCCTCGGAGACCTCATCCGCTAACTAGCTCCACGAAACAGTAATAATTAGGCTTCACAACTGAAGACAATTCTTCATGCGGGCAACCAACACATAAAGAAAACTAAAAATACAAGACATGGAAAAGGGAATAATATAGGCTATGCTATCATCTGTTATTGTAGTAAAATGAAGAAAATCCTTCTTCTATGTAGAGCCAATCCACAAAATTTACTTCGTTTTCAATTAAAAAAAATAAAAATTCATCTTCTTCCTAACCTCAACCTTTTGACTAGTTTTCCTCACTCCTCCCCCTTCCAACCCCTTGGAGACCTCATCCGCGAACTAGCTCCACAAAACAATAATAATTAGGCTCCACAACTGAAGACAATTCTTCATGTGGGCAACCAACACATAAAGAAAACTAAAAATACAAGACATGGAAAAGGGAATAATATAGGCTATGCTATCATCTGTTATTGTAGTAAAATGAAGAAAATCCTTCTTCTATGTAGAGCCAATCCACAAAATTTACTTCGTTTTCAATTAAAATAAATAAAAATTCTTTTAGAACAGGTAAAAGAAAACATCAATTCATCATATGCAAAACCTAATATCACAAGAAAGTTTCTCGATTAGTACAATTCACCTCAAACTATTCCTTACTTTCGTTAAAACTTCTCTTTACCCTTTAAGTTTTCGTATTCTAATACATAAGAGAAAAGTAGACATGAATTGTACCGCAAAATTAAGTGTGTGGCGCCACCACGGAGGAGAAGATTTTGGGCTGCCTTCTCGCAGTGAAATGAGCAAAGCAGAGTTAACTCATGTGTTACCCACTTTTTCAAAAAACTCTTCTTTTTTTTTTTTTTTGTTTCAAAAGTCATAATTTTCATTTACTTTCTTCTACTCATTTTCATCCACACATTTTTCAATAAATAATATTTTTCGTCACATCAATAACTTAGACTTTGACTTAAATTAAAATCAAATTTTAATCGGTAGAACATGTTCTTTGTAAGTTCTGAAATGAACAAGTTGAAAATAAAATAATATAAATCGTAGTGCTTTTCTGGAGGCCACTTCAATTTAGGGATGGCAACAGGTCGATTCGACTAAAATCATAACCGCATCACCAAATTTTTTGTCATACCATAACCGCACCATAACCATGAAAGTCGGTTCGTATCTCGATTCAGTTCGATTCGGTTCGGTTAATAACCATGAAAATAAATTATTTTTTATAAATTCAACCGTCAAATTGAAAAAAAAAAATTATGAATAAAAATCAAATAAAAATAAAAACGCAATACTAAGCCAATTTAGCAAACAATATCCGAAATGAAAATGCAAACAATTTAAAGGATCTTTCTTTGGCCTTTGAGAAGTTAAGATAAAACAACCCAAAATAAGAGGATTATAGATAGATTAAAAAGCTCTAATTTAATACCATACAGATAATTAACAACCAGTAGACATACCAAAACTATTAGCAATAAAATTAAAGTACTCAACCAAGTAAACATTGTATTAAGTAACATAAAGGAGAGATAGAATTAGGGAACCAAATAAATTAATGAGCTCAACTCTCGCGAATAGTAAAAGAAAGAGGGAATGATCATATTAAAAAAAAATTGCGTTTGCATTCGCTAACCAAGAAAATGTACGAGATTACTCGGGGAAAGAGAGCCTCATATAAAATAGGCTTGCCAAAACCAATTCAAGAAATATTTCCATTCCAATCATAGAAGACATTTTCAAATTTAAATCATAGTCATCCCACATATACTTCCATTACATAATACAATATAAGAAATATAGTCTATTTAAAATGTCATTTCAAAACTACAATAATAATAAAAATAACAGTGAACTAATCAAGATATAGATATCAGAATAAGATCTGAATGTCGCATACTATGGACGACACACAGCCTATACCTTTCGAATTCAGATCTGATTATAGCGCCAAATTTGGAGCGGCGGCACGGCAGAAGGCGAAGACGGTGTTGTTGATTACAATTTCGAATTTTCTTCCTCGCTGTTGCCCGTGGCTTTAATATTTCCTATTTTCTGTATATTTTCAGTGAGTGAGTGTGAGTAGGGTTAAGTTAAGGTAAAAAAACTGGGTTAGTGTGCCGATCATGTTAACGGATCAGTAAGGTAATGGGCCATAATTATACAAAGAAGTACAATTGTCCAATTAATTTTTTTTTTCAAACGGGTAATCAGTTCGGTTCGGGGCACCGTCGCTAAATACCATACACGCCCCACCACGAATCGGGTCATTAAAATCAAAATCATAACCAACCCATTGCACCATCGGTTCGAGTTTTTTCGCCCCATTCGATTCGGTTAACCGCAATTTTCGATTTTAACGATTCGAATTGCCATCCCTACTTCAATTGGTAGAATACATTTTCTTATCCCATTAGCCATGGCCCCGCCCTTTGAAGGCCACGGTAAGTAATTAATTAGTTTTGTGTTTTCTTTTCATTCATACCCTCACGTCTACAGCCGAATTTATGGTCTCTATTAGGGTTGTAAGCACAAATCGTCAAATCGAAATTATATTTTTGAAACCATCAGTTTGTTGCCACGTGAACCCATCAACGAGATTTGAGAAAATTTATTGCGGTTTAAAACCAAATCGAACAGGAGAAAAAATATATCAAAATTAAAAAAAAATGAAATTTTATAAATTTTAACTTGTAAGACTTTTGTGTTGGACTTTTTATTTATTTTTAAATGAGATTCATACATTCTATAGGCTCTTAAATTGAAAGTTTGAAACGATTCATCAAACAATCCCACATTGTATTCCGTATAAATTACTATCACCAAACAATCATTAACTTATATAAACTGCATAGTACTCTAATGATTAAACAAACTTTAATCAAAATCAAAATCCTACATTAAATTGGATATCCTTTAAAAAATTATTGCAACTTCTGGTTTTGTCGATTATAATTTGTAGAAATCTAGATGAAAAATTTTGATCGAATCAACAACTATGTAATCAAAGTGAAAATAAAATAAAAATGTTGGATCTTAGAAATGAAATAATATATTGTAAATAAATCTATTTAGTTATAGATTTACCCAATATTCTAATTTGGTTTGAGAATTAGTTAATTAAAGAATTATAAAAAGAGAGAATAAAAGAATAAAAGAGAAAAAGGAAAGTCTTGGGGTCTAAAATGAAGAAGGAATCCTATTATTTTTTTTTATAAAAGTGATTGGAGATTGAATCATATATTTTATCAAAAAAAAAAAAAAAAAAAAAATTCTATGAGAACCGTCCGGTTCCCATACTAAAACCGAGAACTGGACATGAATCGGTTGGTTCCTAGTAATTTGTCCTAAAATTAAATTAATTTTTAGAAGATCCGAAACAGAATCATTCGGTTCTAAATGGTTTCGGTCCGATTCCACCGGTTCTGGAAAAAAATGTTCATTCCTAAATTAATGGCATAACAGTCAAAAAAATATACGACGAAATCGGCAGTTTCAAACTGGACCAAACCGTTAGGTTTAGATTTGAGTTTTTTAAAACCTTTAAAAATAGTTTGGTTTAAATTTGAATTTTTTTCAAATCGGTGTAAATGGGTTAATTTGAAAATTTGTCAAAAAGCGATAAAATCGAATTGCTTACACCCTGGTCTCCAATGAAGAGAAGGGCAAATTTGGCAAAGTGATATCAAAACCAATTAATGGTACAAGTATATGTCACTTTATGTCAGGTGAAATGAATACAGAAAAAGTATAGCAACCATCATTTTTCTTCTAGAAGTATCAAAATGATTACTTTCAGACAATCGATAAGTCACTAGCATTTCCTTATGGGGAATTTTCAAAAATGTGTTTGTTTTTTTTAAATGCACTAAAAAAAATTATTGGCACTTAATTTGTTTAAAAATATCACTTTTTTGTTATAAATAGTCTAAATTATCCTTAGTCTCAACTTTTTAGGAGCATTTAATATTATTTATGCAAATGTAAACCTTTTCATATTTAATGAAGCACATTGACTTATTAATTGTTGGGAAGATGTTGTAGTTGAGAATTGATTATTGTCATTAATATTTCCATGAAATTTGTTCAAGGTCCCAAACAAACCCTTATGTTATCTCCGGCGAGTTCTGACAATTCAAATGCCGAACACGTGAACAAATTAATTGTTTTTATCAACAACAAACAATGTAAAAATCTATAAGGTACTGGGTCTTGGGTTATTGTTGAACCGGTGGGTCAATGGTCGAATTGGTGGATCGTCACATAAAAATCTATAAAAGAAACTAAAAGTATATATATAAAAAAAAAAAAAGAGGCAAGAATGCCTACTACTTGTTTGTGGAGCAAGGAAAAATGTTCGGCCTTATTGTCAGTATCGTGGTTCATCCAAATAATTCTTATTTGATATTAACGAAAACGGAAAAATTATAATGACTTGCGAATGTATTGATTCTCTTATATATGAATTAAAGAACCTGAGTGCTACAACTTGACTCATGGTCGTGGTTTGTGGTATTCAATTTACACATGCCCCTGACCCTTGTACCTAAGTCAAAGTGATGCATTAGACACATTGTACTATCGAGATTTTATTAAGAGTGCATTTGCAAATTAAACCTTGTACTTGTACGTAGAGGTGTCAAGATGGACGGGCCAAATCACGGGCCTAATATATTTTTACCGGGCCGGGTTTTGGAAAATGTCTTTTTTTTTTAAAAAAAAAAATTTATCATTTATTTTTTACGTGACAATTTTTGAAAAAAAAAGGCCGACCCATTCATGACCCCTCCCATGCGGGCTTGCGGTCCGGGCCGGGTTACTAGTTTTTCGATCCGAGTCGGGCCGGTACATGACGCGGGCTTTTTATAGCGGGCTGTGCACGGCTTTTTAGTGTGCGGGTCGGTCCGGCCCAACCCGTCCGTTTTGACATGTCTACTTGTACGTGGTATTTTTTGCAGGTTTTATACCATTATTACACTTCTCTGCCAATTTTATTTGTTCACTATTTGGAATTCTATTTCGCCGGATCAGGTCATCTGAGTATGACCGACTATCTAGCATTATTTTGTATGCATTGATGATCTCACACTGTAGGAAGGCATGCAAATTAAAGAAAAATATAATAGATCTCAAAATTTAACTTCATTTACATATATGGTTATTCATTGTATAGCTAAATTAGTCTCCAAAACAAGGACGGACGAGTCTTTTCCTTGTGTTGGCTATTGGTTGACTGGGCATTGTATTTAGAGGGTAATGGTTCATGTTCATTGCTCCTAACAGGCTATTCTCTAAGACATTAATATAGGGGTATACTATTGAAATGTTGTGAACTGTAAGTCCCTCAAAGAAACCCAAATGTCGAGTTGTTTAATGGCTTGTTTGGTTGGACTTTTGAAAAGTCAAACCTGTTTATTAGATTATCAATCTTTTTGGATAATTTTTTGGAAATGATTTGTCTAGTTTGATGAGCTTTTTTAAAGGAAATTGATAACTTTTTTACAAGAAGAAGAAGTATTGTCAAACAGGTCCTAAGTATAAGTTCTGTTAATTGAGTTGAGCGAGGATTAGTTTGTTCTAAGTATAAGTTCTGTTAATTGAGTTGAGCGAGGGTTAGCTTGTTCTACTCAATGTGCATTTTACAATAAAAAATGAACTAAAGTAGATCAAGAAAAATTGGTCTATAAACAGCTTTTCTAACTTTAAAAAAAATCGAGTCATTTTTACATTGACATTCAGTTCTTGTTTGGGAAAGTTAAAAAGTTGATTTTGTAAAAAAAGAAGTAGAAGGTCTTTCGAAATGAGTGGTGGACAAGCAAGTAGTACTTACCAATTTTATGTAATGTATAATTAATAATAAATGAATAAGTGTTTGGTACAATCTAATTTTCTTCTTTATTCAAAAAAATTGCGAGTAAAATGACACAAGTATTCTATCTTTTATTCACTGATATATTTATTCATTCGAGAACTATCATCCGTACACCACAAAAAATATATAACTCCTATTTAAAGATACAAATGGGAAGATCAAAAGATCCTACATTGAACAAAACAAAAAGAAATACTAGGATGTAGTATAGGCATTTTAGAATATTGAATATATTATTTGAAAAATTCGCTATAGTCTTCTAGGAAACTAGTTATTATTGTGAAATATGACATTACACAACCTGCAAGAGGCATTGGAGTTGGACGCTAAAGGACAGTATTTAGAAACAGACCATTGCAAGGATCGTGATATCCCATTTGCTGAATAGTGGAAGAAAGTTAGGCTCTATTTAATCAATCTTTTCCATGAAAAGTAGAAAAAAAAATTCAATTTCCACCTTTTTTGATATTTGATAGGATAAATATTCCTGGCAACTTGTTTTCTTTCTTTCAGTGAGCCCCCACTGCAAATTCTAGATTTTTTTTTTTTTGGCAATTGGAACAAATTCTAGGCCCAATTGTTAAAAAAAAAAATATATCACTTTAATAGACAATTTTCATGAAAAATAAAGTCAAACAAATAATATTCAATTTTTCTTTTTTTCTTGGGCAATTGGAACAAATTATTTCCCCAATTGTAACAACTTCTATCTCTTTAATGAACAATTTTCATGAATAATAAAGCCAAACGAATACCAAAAAGATTAAAAATTTCAAAATTTTTCGGGTGAAAAATTATACCAATCAAACACAATTAATTGACAATTCTTGATAAAATAAGGTCTAGGCAATTTAATTCCATGTAATTCATTTTTATTCCACCCAAATTTCATTCTTGCAATCAAACGTACCCTTAGAAATGTTTGTAAACTTGTCCAAAATGTATACGATGTTGCTGAAGTTCTTTTCAAGGCAAACCATGCTAGTGCAGGCATCTATGTTCATAATCTTCAAGAATTACAAGCAAGTTTGATAAAAGATTTCAGAAATTCAAATAAATTTGTTAGAATCATAGCTCAGAGGATGCTAAAGAAGTTTGAGTACTGGAAGAACATGTTCCTTTTTACAGTTTTGGATCCTGGATATAAAATGAAGCATATTAAATTTTCTTCCTTGAAGTATGATACTAGTTCCAGTATCTCAGAAGTGACAGCCATTTCAAAGTCCATTCACTGACCTTATGCTGATTATGTTACTAGCAAAACCAGAGATGAATACACCATGAGTGATTCGAATTCTGAGTTTGAAGAAGAGCTTCCTACAAGCATCAAAGAAAGATACCTACACCCAAATTTTGGTTATAACTGTTTAGATAAGTATAACTAATTCATCCAATCTGATAGTTGATCTCGACCCCCAGGTAAGAGCTTAAATGCAACTTGGAAGAACCTGTCGTGCCTTGGAGTAAAAATTTCAGTGTGCCATCTTGGTGGCAATCTGAGAGCCCCAAATATCCTACCTTGTCCAAAATGGCTCGTGGATCTCTGCACATAAAATGTTGATATTTCATGTCGAAAAGAACAAAAGATCCAAAGATTATTGAGCCAATGGATGGAGGAAGTTGATGAGGAAGAATGGATGGGGAAAATGAGGAGTAATTTTGGGATGGAGAGTACATTGTTATTATTATTATTTTCATTTTCATTTTTATTGGATTAATATTAAGATTATAAATTTGTTATGGTATTTTTATTAGAAACATGTTGTTATAATGTGCGTAGCAAGTAAAATTTGTGGTGACAATATAATTGCCATAAAATTAATTGTTACTTTTGGTCCCAACTTTTTAATCTTTTTCATTCAAGCATTTGCTCAATTTTTTGAATAACTAGACAAATAGTCAAGTTGAACATGGTCTTTACAATAAAAAAAATGTAAATAAATATTAATTATTTTTTATAAGATTAAATTTTCCAACTCATAAAAGGATGGCAATACGACACAGAGATAGCATTGCAGCACGAAGCAGAACATGAAGAACTTGTGATACGGAGCAGAGACGTAGCATATGAAGTTGAATATGTTATCAACTCATTTCCTCATGTTTGGTATCTTACTGTACGGCTCCCTCAACTCATTGACAAGATTCGGCTTGAATGTCAAATGTTTCAGAACATCCACATGAACAAGTAGATTCAGAGTCAGAAGAACCTCCCATTTTGGAAGACGTTATTGTGGGATTTGACAATGTAACACTTGAAATTACAGAACAACTTGTTGGAGGAACAGGCCAGCTGCAAATTATTTCCATCTTTGGGATGCCTGGACTTGGTAAGACGACCTTGGCAAATAAACTATATAATCATCCCTCCGTTTTATACCATTTTTACAAGCGTGCCTGGTGTGCCGTTTCTCAAATATATAATAAGAAAAATGTGTTGATTGAAATTTTGAGCTCAATGAGTAACAGTAAGAGGGATACATACATGAATATGGAGGAAGAAAGCTTGGTTGAAAATCTTTACAAAAACTTAAAAGGAAGGCGATACCTCATTGTGATAGATGATATATGGGATATCAATGTGTGGATTGATTCGAAAAGATGTTTTCCAGATGACGGAATTGGAAGCAGAATCTTATTCACTACACGAAATAAAGAAGTTGGTTTGAAAGCTTCACCTCGTAGTGTCATAAAGGAACTTCCTTTTCTGTCGGAAGATGAATGTTGGGAAATATTACAAGAGAAAGCGTTCCAAGATAAAAAATGTCCTCAAGAATTGCTAGACATTGGCAAGCAAATTGCAAAAAACTGTCATGGCCTACCACTTACAGTGGTCGTGATAGCTGGAGTTCTTGCAAACATGGAGAAGAAAAACCACTTGTGGGAAAAAGTTGCAAGAAATTTAAGTTCACATATATCCGAAATACCAGAGAAGTGCATCCAAATATTGCAACTTAGCTACAACCATTTGCCAATGCATTTGAAACCATGTTTTCTTTACTTCGGAGCATTCGAAGAAGACATGGAGATCCCTGTACAGAAGTTGATATCTCTCTGGGTTGCCGAAGGATTCATAAAGAAGGAGGAACAGAAGAACATAGAGGATGTGGCACTAGAATATCTACTGAAACTGATTGATAGGAGCTTAATACTTGTTGCTGGAAGAAGCTCTGATGGCGGAGTCAAAACGTGCAAGATTCATGATCTATTGCGTGAAATGTGCTTGAGAATAGCTGAAGAAAATAACTTTTTGAAGTTGATCAAAGAGTAAGCTCAATGTTTCTCTTCTTTTACCTTTCCTGTGCATCCATCCATTTTTTTATTTATTTTTATTTTAGCTTACTAAGAAGGTTATTATATTTGATAATCGTAACAATGATGTGATTATGTTATTTTGTTACCAGTAATGATGATGATGATGGACAACGGTTCTTCAGTCCAGTATTAACGTATCAGCAGCGCTATTGTTTCAGTAGCAACTGGACGAAATCTCCTAGGTCACTACTACCACCTTTTGGCCTCCACGTACGCTCTCTTCTATGTGAATTCGAGTATGTGAAGTTCACCACATTAATCTCACGCGGCTACAAAGTTCTTAGGGTCTTTATCGGAAATTTACAATATGGTTCTCTAATAGGATTTGAACATCTGGTTCACTTGAGGTACTTGGCAACTTCATTTATACTGCCACCATTGGAAAGGTTCCACAAACTAGAATTTCTTCTTGTGAACAATATATCAGAAGTCGAAATACCTGAGATCCTTCTTAATATGGCGAGTTTGAGACACGTCCAGTTCGAGCGCGGTGCATACTTCAGTGAATCTTGCCGTCAGCTAGCAACTAACAGTAAGAGCTTTCGAATAAATAACCTACAAAGTATTTCTGTACTCTCAATTTCCGATGAAATGGATGAAAAAATTTTGAGATGTTCACCCAACCTTCGCAGACTGGATGTTAGAGTTAAAAAATCATTAAATCTCTCCTATGACTTCTTTAATGAGCTCGAATCGCTTAAGATATGTAATCAACGTAGTTGGTCTTCCAGTTGGATCAGTTTGCCCTTAAATTTGAAAAAATTCAGACTGGTTTATGAAGAAGTGTCTCGAAAACAAATGGAGATAATTGGAAGATTGCCTTACCTCGAGGTTCTCAAATTAGTATCGGTTGCCTTTGAGGGAGAACAATGGGACACAAGTGAAGGTGAATTCCCGCAACTTAAATACTTGAAACTTGAAGATGTAATCATTGCAGAATGGAATGCCTCAAGTGATCATTTCCCGAAACTTCAACGAATAGTATTGGAATTTTGTGAGTATCTAAAGATGATCCCTCCCAGTTTAGGTGATATTCCAACGTTACAGGAGATTCGGGTAATTGAATGTGTACGAACTATCAACGAATCTGCTAAGAAAATTGAGGAAGAACAAAAAGAGATGGGCAATGAAGAGCTTGAAGTCATAATCTCTGGCCGATGGTGATGAAGAGATGGACGATGATGAGCTTGCAGTGAGGAAATTTAGAAGGTAATAGTAAGATAGATTTTCTTCTTTAAATCTCTTTCACGTTTCCGTGTTGGTCCTCGGTATTTTATGTTATTCTAAAATGAAACATCAAAAATAAATTCTACTGGAATTTGGGCTTGTGTTGAAATTAAGTCCCTGTTTGGTTTGAATTAAAATAAGATTTTTAGTTGATTTTTATAAATGTCAATGAAATGTGTGATTGAAAAATTAATAAAAGTTGTGGATCTCATAAAATATGTAGTTGAAAATGAGTTAAAGGGAAAAATGAGTTTTAAAAATTTGGGACCAAACAGGGGCTAAGTTTGGCTCTATTTTATGAGCTTCTTGATGTTATTCTAGGAATTACTAATCCATAAGGTTCTATGTTTGGACATTGATCTCTATTATTTCTGCCTTTCACATTTTTTTTACCATAAAATCGTGTTTACATTCCCAACAGTTACAATTTCACTTCTAAATTGAACCTCCGAATAATTTGATTGTTTTAGCCCAAGTCCTACGTTAATTGCATGGGAGGTCCTTCAACTTCCAAACTTGATATCCCTGATTCCAGATTCCATCCAACTTCCATCCTGGATCAAATAACGTCCCTTTTTAGTTTCTTGTTCAATACTGATTTTTCTCCTAAAATAATCAACAAATACACAAAATTAAGTATTTAGCTCATAAATGTATTCCCAAACACCAACTTTTTATGGCCTAGATAAGTATAAAATAATACTTTGTCGACCGTCATAGATATTCAACTTCAAAAGTCGAATGATCTTTTTTCGAGGTAAATAATTACTCATTCATATGTATTTCATGTTTGTGTTTGTATATGTCACTTTCTACTTTTGATAAGGACAAGTGAATTCAATTGTGTGAGAAATATCTCAAAGATTTTAGACCAGTAGAGATATTGGTATTGATGAGCAAATTTAGAGATATATATATATATATATATATATATATATATATATATATATTATTGATATGCACACTCATGAGATTTTAATAGTGTTCGGAGACCTTAATAATCTTGCAGAAAAGTTTGTTCTAACTTAAAAAGGTGAACTCATAACTTTACAGGCTTCTAACATTGGTGTTAGTTATTTCAAATTCTAGACATGGTATGTTCTTGGTGATCAAGATTATCAAGAATCGATTGCGTAATTGGAAATGAAATCAATGGTTGAATGACACTTTGGTAGTGTTTATTAGAACGATGTATTTGATGATATTAATAACGATGTAATTATACGATATTTTCAAAATATGAAAATGTGTAAGCTATAATTTTAGTAATACATTGACTTATTTTCATTAATACGTTGTTTTAGAAAAAAATGTATCTTCATTTTTAATACTACAATGAAAAATGTGTGGCTTCGCAATGATATTAGGCTTGATAAAAACAAGAGTTAAGCTTCAGATACAAGCCCTAGTTCACAGGGCCGTACCGACAGACACATAGGGGGGGGTGGGGTTATATTTGCCAATTTTTTAAACACATGGGTCCCACATCATGTGAGACATCTGTATTTCTTCTATGAACACCATTTCTGTACATTTGGCTTAATCCTAAAAACAATTATCTTCAGTGGGAAAACCAATTTCTGAATGTCATCATGGCTTGTGGATTAAAAGTTCGTATTGATGGTACGTTTACTTTTCCATCAAAGTTTGTTGTACAATTGCTTGTTGGGTTGAAAATTTTATTAACTTTTCAGTATTAGGACTTCAAGCTTTTCATTTCCCATCTCTTGCTGTTCTTCCTAAATTTGCTTATCAGATTCTTAAATTGCTTGCTCAGACCCTTTGCCAGAGATGTTTCCCAATCAAGAATTTGCTCATAAGGAGTTCCTTAAAATAAAATCAAAGAAGAAAGATGGTAGATTTTCATGTATATCAAATTGAAACAGCAATCTCTACATTAATGTTTGTACGCCTTTCCAAAGCGTTACAATAGTCAAATCTATTCATGATTACAATTATATATTCAACAATACTGAATGAAAAGATTCAAGCTACCTTTCCTAATTTCTATACAACTTTTTTAATTTGATATATGGGTGATGCTACTTGTACATAATGGTGTACACATGTGTTTACATCCCCCTCATATGAAGGGGGATCCACATACAATAAAATATGCGAGGGCAGCTTTCGCATTGAGGGGGGTGTAAACACATGTGTAAGGGCCCCTCTTGTTCTAACTCGTCCCTAGGTTCGTATCTATATAAGTAAAAAATATATTTTAAAACTATAAATATATAATTTTTTATTGATGAGTTTTATAAATAAATTATGTTATTTATTTGAACAATAAAATGGGAATTACTTTACGTCAAGTAAATTATTTTAGGACATGTTTAAAAATAAAAAAAATGACTTCAAAATAATTATACATGTGAATATCGCACTTATTTTTTGCTTAGTTAATAAACATTTGTTGATTATTATGTTCAATTCTCTATTTTTTTTTTTTAGAGTGAATTATTCAATTCTATTCTTGTTGATTTGTGCAATAATTTTGTGTTCTCATACAATATTTGAATTTAGACAATTTTATAATATATTGTGAAAGGAGATGAAAAGAGGACTAACTAAAGTTTATTTGGTGAAACTTAGCTTTTGATGATTTAACTGTCACATTTTGATATTGAAATTGAATATAAATTGAGTTTTATTTTGTTGATTACTATTGTGTTAAGGGGCGAAGGGGAGGGTCAGCCTTGGGCTCCCATTATATTTTCATTACTTGAGAGAGAGAGAGAGAGAGAGAGAGAGAGTTATTTTCATATTTTTGCCAACTTATGAATGGTTTGTGAGAAATTAGACCTATGTATAGGCTTTAAGTAATTTGAGAAATTTGTGAAAATGTGATAAGTTAATATTAAAAAAATGTTTGAATTGGTAGATTATGAGGATAGCCATTCTAATTGGGAAGTCTTGGCACACTTATTCCTATCTCTAACATCCTTATGCAAAAAATTTAAGTGTAAAATTATAAAGTAAATAACTTTTTTATTTTACGAGAATTATAAATAAAATAAGTTATTAATTTTAACAATAAATAAGCACATATTTAAAAGAAAAACAAATATAATGTTACGTATTTGAAAATATATATATTTTTTAATCGAAAGTTTAATCCATAACAAAATCATAAAAATATTGTGTAAATGATCAAGCATGTCCATTAACACGCTCCATATATGGTGATTTTCAATGTGTATATCGTAAGTATGTCTAGATATAAGATACCTTTATATATATCATCATTTAACGTATAAATTAAGCTCCCGTTTGGTGTAACTAAAAAGTTGATAAAAATTTAAGTTAAAAGTCAACAATTAATTTTAATCACACATTTCATAAAATCTACAATTTTTATTAACTTTTCTATCACACATTTATCAACTTTATTAAAATCTACTAAAAAATTATTTTTTAGCTAAATCAAATGTGGGCTAATTCGTATGTAGTAACGTGCAATCCAAAGCAAACTCTAGAAGTCAATATATGAATTTTCAAAGTTATTACAACTTCAGTATCAATGACGACATCAAGCAATTCCAGTGTAATCAGCCTATTAAAACCTTTGAAGCTTGGTGGAGGACTGATCGAACAAGAAGAGAGTTTCAAATGTTTCAATAGTGAACACATAAATAGTGAAGAAGGCAATTCGTACACTTCACCCCACTTCATTTTCAAAGTGAATTCTTCAACACCTTTCTTCCATGAGATATATATCAAGTGGTCAATTTCAGAACCACCTCCGAGTTTTGGAATAATGAGGCTCGACTTAGTTATGGATCCTTGGTGAAGTAAAAGAATCTGGTAAAGGATCCCTACAAACTTCATTCTAGCCAATTCTTGGTTTCTCTCTCATTCTTGCCGTAACGTATCATCAAATATCAGTTGTGGCAGTTTGACCCATTTATACCTCCATTGCTTTGACAAGACGCTAGTCTTTGCAGCATCACGTATTGTCAAACACATTAATATGATCTCTATGACATTATCAGGGAGGTCACTTATCATATCAACAGGTTGGAATTGGGCAATCTTCATTCTGCGATGTAATTGGCTAACAAAATTCTGTAATAACTCACAATTAATAAAAATATCAAATTACCTTAAACTAACTTGCATGCATGTAGAAGATATAAACAAATTCAACATGAAGTTCACACAATTTTGTTCGCTTTATTTTAATTGTTTCCACCAATATTTTAATAGTTATCGAATTGGTCATATCACTAAGAAAATAGAGATAACATTCAGAGTTGATATTTACATTTGCATATGCTTGAAATATACTTTTGAACAGAATTGCAATAACAAAATATTCATTTAGCCCGTACAAACTTATTCAAGCCAATCTTTAGTTTATTGTTGTCCTAGAAGCTCAAAATCTACCATAAACAATATGGATTGACAGTGTTGTGGTGCCAACCTCTTACACTTCAACGGTTTAGTTAGCTGTGATTCATTGAATCCTAATTATGAAACTTTGTATGCTAAGGCATAGTGTGCTCTAAGAAAATTCATTTTTAGTCCAATGGAAAAGTAGTATTTCTCTCAAAGCTTAGTGAGTATTTACTGATTTAATCCAAGAATAGTCTTAGACAAAGGCTTAGGTAGGGACTCAATCAATCCTTATTCATGCTGAAGGATTCTTTGATTGGTTAGTTTGTCGAGCTTAAATTGGTTTCTCATGTTATTCTTAGTGGCGAACAAGGGTGGTCAACTGCTCAAGTGCATTCATCATTCTGAAAACTATTCCTCATTCCATCTGAATTTTAACCCAAATTGAAATTCAATGAACAAAAAGCATAACAACAACGAATACACCATTCTCAAATAAATTCATTCAATTCTTTCACATCATCAGTATTTTAGAGCTAAACCAACCTCCTAAACCCCCCCCCCCCCCCTCAGCCCTGCAATTTGTTGAGAATTAGAAATCCTAATTCCATTCTCCCCAAGAGCAACCAATAAACATAAAGAAATAAAGATATACAAGCTCAGTGTGAAACTACATCATCTTCTTGTTGCAGTAATTCACTATGATGAAAAGAAATTTATAAGAGAAAATCTTAAACATATCTTCTTTAGCCTCTCTTTCGCTCTTTCATTGTAGTAATTAAAAGCCTAATGACAGCTCCTATTTATAAGAAAAATTAAGGCAAAATCAAAATTTACAAAAACTCAAATTCCTAAAACAAAATTTACAAAAAAATCACAATCCTAAATTACTCTTAATGAAATTTTCATCCGAGGGGTGGAGGAGGCTTCTTGGCCCCCTTCCAACCCCTCGGAGACCTCATCCGTGAACTAGCTCCAAGAATCTAATAATTAGGCTACACAACTTAACACAATTCTTTACGTGGGCAACCAACACATAAAGAAGACTAAAACTACAAGACAAGGAAAAGGGAATAATATAGGCTATGCTATCATCTGTTATTGTAATAAAATGAAGAAAATCCTTCTACTATATAGAGCAAATCCACAAAGTTTACTTCGTTTTCAATTAAAATAAATAAAAATTCTTTTAGAACAGGTAAAAGAGATCATCAATTCATCATATGCAAAACCTAATATCACAAGAAAGTTTCTCGATTAGTACAATTCACCTAAAATTATTCCTTTAAAATTTCTCTTTACCCTTTTAAGTTTTCTTATTCTAATACATAAGAGAAAAGTAGACATGAATTGTACCGTAAAATCAAGTGGGTGGCGCCACCACGGAGGAGAAGCTTTTGGGCTGCCTTTAGATAATGAAACTGATACAAAAATTCAACAGATTCAAAATGGTTGTGATGTAACTTCCATGGAATAGAAAAATTTACATCATAGAATAATTAACATAAACAAATAATTTTGATTTTATATATCTAAAAAGAAAAGGCAGTCTTACAAATTAGTCGAGAACAAGGAATGTTAAAATTGAAATAACACTACATCAAATTCAAGTAGAATAAATATCGTCAAAATCACTTGGTAATTTCAAAGAAAATGATACTTATTATTGTCAAAACAAGTAAAAAAGTACTTAAACCACTGTTTCGTATAAATTAAAATCTATAACTTTTATAGGATCTACACTTTTCAACCACAGATTTCATCAACTTTTATTAATTCTACTAAAAATCTTATTTTAATTCTCACCAAACATAGACTAAATCTAACGAAAAGGAGAAAACAAATAATATTTGAAATAACATCCCATGTAATGCACTAAATCAGAAGCATCAAATTTTTATACCTCTTTCGCCCACTTATTTCTATTCAAAATCACAGCTACATTGTGAAGAGAAACGCAGAGGTACTTTAGCCTCTTGGTTGGAAACCAGTTTATCGAAATAACATGCTCTACTAAAGAGACACTCTCCTACAATCAGAAATGAGAAATACACTAGCCGTTACACCCCCCACAATGTCAATTTAAAAGTATACTAATAATACTTGTAATAATAACTATCTCAAGATATTTAATAAGATTAAACGAGAACCTTGGTATTATAGCCATTTTTGAATAAAAACACAAGAGAAGCCACAGCTATAGAAAATATCAGTCTGCTATCATCATCAGATGTGTCGATCTTCCTTTCAGTTTCACTGCATCTATATAGAAACATAAACCATACAGCTGCTCACCGGTTAATCTCGTTAACTTCTGACTGGGATAAACTCAAAGGGTTATGTGCAAATGCAACTAGATACATTTTAAAAGAGAGAGAGAGAGAGAGAGAGAGAGAGAGAGAGAAGGGTCAAAATGTAGTGGAGCATAAAAATGCAATACTTTTGATAAGTAAGAAAGATATAGCATAAGCCCCCCCAGGGCATAGCTCAGTGGTGCAAATGACAGGAGTGAGGTAGTCTCAGCTGAGCTGACAGCTGCAGTGTGACGGTTCGATTTCTGCCTCTTACAAGGTATGAAAATTGGACTCTTTATAAGTATCAGTATGACAGCTCTTGTACCCTGGCCTGCTGATGCACATCCCGCGATTTACCTCCTCTACAATATTTTAGGGGTGGGGCAGTGGGGGGACCCTCAAGGTTAGAGTTCAACCTTTTTAAGAAAGTTATAGCATAATTGTTGAAATGCATCCTGAATACTTCCTAGGTTGGTCCAGTAGGATGCACCCTCTGTCTCGGCAAAAATCTCTGTTCTTTCAGAATGGATGCAACTTATTCCGCAAGAATTGAAGGGCAGATCTATCCTTAATATTGCTTGAATTTGCAACTTTTCCCCCCTTTGACCGACAAATGATGGACTCATTAACAATCCAATTGCGTGAATCCTCATAATCAAATTAATGGACGAAAAAGCCTTCAAGCAAAACAAAAAGAATTTGTCAGACAGTGCACTTTGCTCAATTAATGTAGACCATATATTGAAAAGCGCATCACTAGAACATGCAAAAAAGAGATACCTCATGAAAGTGGCCTCCTAATTTGACGCAGGGAAGATGGGAAAAGGGATCAGATATCGTTCTGATTGACGAATTGGTCTAGATATCGTTCTAGAAGACGAAAGAACAAACAATTTCTGAACTCAAATAATATTATTCATTAACTGAGAAACGGAAAACGCTAAAAAGCCTTTATGTAGGTATCCCTAAAAGTAGAAAATATCAAACGTTCCCAAAAATAGCGCACGGAAAATACTAAAAATATTAATTTGAAAGCTTAAATGAAGGAATTTGGTTAAAATCTCGAAATCTCGGGTTCTGCCCCGAGTCCAATTTTTCGGGCCGTTTCCAATCAACCTGCCAAATTTCAGCCCGTTCCGACACCGTCACGACAAATGACCAAAATACCCTCTAGCGCGGTTGGACTAGCCTCATCCTACATCATAATTCATTCAAATATACTGCAACAGCATCACAAATATTCAAAGTTTTAGCTCGACATTTATTTTCACAATAATAGACAAGTTCCAAAAATTCCAGTTCTGTTTTCTCCATTCCAACCTGCCAAGTAAAGATTAAACCTATTAAGTTACCACTCTGAAAAGATACTTTCTAAAGAGAGAGAGAGAGTATTGAACAGCTTAACTTAGAGGAAGCATTAATTACAGTTAATACAACTAATGTAGATCAAGGTACCTTGAGTAATCTATCCCGTAAATTGTTTAACAAATTTCCAAGCAGGACATATAGAAATATTAAAAACAAAATGCCTGAACGCTTTCTCTTAACCATACATAATGTTTTTCTCTTCCCGGTTTTCATCTCCATCTGTGTTGACACATTACAAGTTTTTCATTATTCACCCCCAATAATTTACCTGCAACATATATGGCTTAGGTATACTGCCCATTTACCCCCAATAATTAGTTTCCATAATTTTTTTTTCCCAAGACTTCTCTGAATTTTTAATTCATTGACTTCAAGTGTAGCAAGTTTGGAATAGAGTGGAGTAAATATACTTCATGAGGAGTTTGACTTGTCAACACCTACGGAAACCACAACTTTCTCCGAATAAGTGTAAACATACCCAAGAATTCGTCTTTACTAAATTTAATGAAGTGTTGGTGTTTTTCAACTTCTTTAATTTTTTTTTTTTTAATTTCTTTCGGCTTGTGGATGAATCTTTAGTAATTACTTCTAGCAAATACGTTACGGTGGTAGCGGTGCCTCTGCGCATATAGTATAAATACATTTACAGTGAAGAAAAGAAAATTATCTTCGCAGCCGCGGAAGAAAGCAAAAGTCGCCATCGATAGAAAAACTATGCGCAATTAGATGTTGAAAAAATAAAGGAGAAAAAAAATTAAGATTTTTATTTGTGGCGGAAAAATAATTTGTTTTGGGCTAATTATTATTAAACTCTAATTATGTAATTTTACTCAAGGCTATTTAAGTAAATAAGAAAAATACTAAAAATTGTGGTGTAGTAATTAAAATTTGTAGTGGTAATATAATTATCATTTATCCAATTTGAGTGTTAAGATTGTATAAAAAGAGAAATTTACCTTTCTTTTTAATTAAATAAAAAAAAGAATTAAATACACAGAAAGAAAAGACAGTGAAAAAGAACAACTATAAAGGTTTTAGGACTAAACTTTCTCTCTTTCTCCTCAATAATTACTAGTCTTCTTTTTTCTTTCCGTTTACATTTCTTTCCCTTCTCTGGTTTTTAATTTTATTTTCTGTGCTACTTACTACACATGAATTGAGCTATTATCTACTAGAGATCTGGGCTGCAAGCGCTTTCATGCTCATGACTGTATTTCTAACCATTAAATGTTCATATGATTCCTAATCTAAATATTTGATCATTTCAGGGACTTCTTTTGCAACTGTTCGCTATTGCAAGAAACCTATTGCTTGTTTGTGGAACAATGTAAAATGTTTGGCCTTATTGTCACTTGTTAGTACCTGTGGTTCATCCAAATAATTCTTATTTGATATTGATGAAACGGAAAAATTATAATGACTTGCAAGTGTACCAATTCTTTTAAATGAATTGAAGAACCTTAGTGCTACAACTTGACTCGTGGTCAGTGTTCTAAATAGCGCATCAAAGCACGCCTTGACACGTAGCGTGCCCCTGGCGTCAAGCAAAGTCGCTTGGCGCGTAATATGGTGATCAACGTGAGGCGTTAATCGATAAGGCGCGCCTAGGCGTGCATTATTTACTTATTTATTTATTACAATTATTTATTTATTTTTTATTATTAGATGATTTTTTGATTGATTAAAAATTAAAATAATATTAAAATAAGAAAACGCATTTTTACGCCTTTTTACGCATTACCATCGCCTAAACACGTCTAGTCCTTAACTTGGCCTCCACGTATCGTCACGCATTGCGCTATTTAGAACCTTGCTCGTGGTTGACGTTTGTCGTATTCAATTTACTTATGTGCACCTAACCCTTGTACCCAAGTCGAAGTAATGAAGTAGACACCTCGTACTATCATAATTTTCTCACGAGCGCCATTGCAAATTAAACCTTGTATGTAGTATCTTTTTTGCAGGTGCTACACCATTATTATACTTCTCTGCCAATTTTATTTGTTCATTATCTGGAATTCTATTTGGCCAAATCAGGTCACCGGAGTATGATTGGCTATTGGTTGACTAGGCATTGTATTTAGAGGGTAATTATTCATGTTCATTGCATCTAACAGGCTCTTCTCTTAGACATTAATATAGGGTATAATATTGAAATGTTGTGAACTATAAGTCCCTCAAAGAAATCCAAATGTCAAGTTGTTTAATGGCTTGTTTGGTTGGACTTTTGAAATTTAAACCTGTTTATGAGATTATCGATCTTTTTGAATAATTTTTTGAAAACGATTTGTCCGGTTTGATGACTTTTTTTAAAAGAAATTGATAACTTTTTTACAAGAAGTAGAAGTCTTGTCAAACAGGTCCCAAGTATAAGTTCTGTTAATTGAGTTGAGCAAGGGTTAGATTGTTCTAATCAATGTGCTTTTTGCAATAAAAAATGAACTAAAGTAGATCAAGATAAATTGATCTACTTCTCTAACCTTAAAAAAATCGAGTCATTTTTATATTGACATTCAGTGCTTGTTTGGAAAAGTTAAAAAGTTGATTTTGTAAAAAAGAAGTGGAAGGTCTTTCGAAACGAGTGGTGGAAAAGCAAGTACTACTTGTGGATTTTATGTAATGTATGATTAATATTAAGGGCGATTATATTATCATAACAATAAGTGTTTGGTAAACTGCAATTTTCTTATCTATTCAAAAAAATCGTGAGTAACATGACACAAATATCATATCTTTTATTCACTGATATATTTATTCATTCGAGAACTATCATCCGTACACCACAAAAAATATATATAAATCCTATTTAAAGACACAAATGCGAAGATCAAAAGATCCTAGATAGAACAAAAGAAAAACAAAATTGGGATGTGGTAATAGGCATTTTAGAATTAAAAATATTATTCAAAAGATTATCTATAGTAGGCTAAAGGACAGTATTTAGAAATGGATCATTGCAGGGATTTTGATATCCCATTTGCTGAAGAGTGGAAGAAAGTTAGAGATGTTTGTAAACTTGTCCAAAATGTATACGATGTTGCCGAAGTTCTTTTCGAGACATAACATGCTAGTGCTCATAATCTTCAAGAATTACGAGCAAGTTTGATAAAAAGAATCCAAAAATTCGGAGAAATTTTTCTGAAAAATAGTCAGTGAATGCTAAAGAAGTTTGAGAAGTACTAGAAGAACATGTTCCTTGTACATGCTGTTGTTACAGTTTTGGATCTTCAATATAAAATGATGTATATTGAATTTTCTTTCTTGAAGTATGATATGATAACCCAAGATTAACTAACCAAGAGGGGGTGAATTGGTTTTTGAAACTTTTTCGACAATTAGTCTCAAAACAATTAAATGCACGAGATATATAATTATAAGAAGTACAAGTTGAAGTAAATATGTAAATTCGATAACTTAATTCAAGTATTGTCACTTAAGAAACTATAACACAATATAAATAGTAATTTAAAGTAAAGTGCGATAATATAAAAGTGACAAGCAAATTTAATGGGGTTCGATACACAATGCGTTCTACGTTCCCGTTACCAAACTCTCCGTCATGAGCAATGCCAAATTTACTATAATGGTAACTTACAAACAAGAAGTACCAATCCTTAAATGACTTACAACAATGATCACTTATCCTTAAGTAACTTACAACAAAGAGCACTTATCCTTAGGTGACTTACAACAAGGAGCACTTATCCTTAGGTGACTTACAACAAGGAGCACCTATCCTTAACAACAATCGAGTTTTCACAAGATTCTCGAAACCACCACAATATAAATGATAAGTTTACAATTGAAAGAACTCTCTTAACAAATGATATAATCAAGTCAAGTATTTAGGGAGTTAGGATAACACTTAAATAGATAGCCAATGATAAAGCTCAAGTGTTTATGTTGCAAAACTTTGATGAATAATGAATGATGAAATATGTTAGGATCTTTGTATCAAAGTTTTCAACCAAATGATCTCCCTTAACAAATAATACAAGTTAAGTATGAAGAGAGATTTACACTTCAATATAAGTGTTGGTAAAAAAAAATCTTCTTCAAGAATAGAAAATAGATGAGATTGAAGTTTTCTTGTAAAAAGAAATTCTTGATGAAATAGATGAAAACCAAGTTTGGATCAACTAAGAAATTCTTTGAAATAAATGAAATAGAATTTAGACTCAAGTAATCTCAATGATTTTCAATAAATAAGCTCTCAAAAATTCTCTCGTAAGTTGGTGAAATTGAATGCAAATGAGAGGGCTATTTATAGATCATGATTTCGAAAATCAGTAATTTTCAGTTGATTGGAAGGCATTATAGCCGTTGAACAAATTCAAAAACTTGAAAATTGGTCAAAGACATTTCGGTCGACCGGTTGAAGATTCAGTTGACCGGAGAAGCTTGAAATACGATATGTATCAAAATCGGTAATTAAAAATCCGGTATTTCACTTTTGGTCAACCGGTATTCTGTGAAATCTGGTATTTCCCAAAAATCCGTAATTTGAAATCCAGTAAGTGTTAAACTGGTATTTAAGCTAAATTTGGGCTTTTTCATTTTTACATCAAAATGTTTGTTTTTCCAAAACCTATTTCGTATCAAAATATTTTTATGCAAGTGATGAGTTATGAAAAATAGTTTGAGCTTTATATTCTTGCTAAAAATTGATGAGTTATACCTTTACATATTTGAAGTTTCGATAACCAACTTCTAAAAACTCTAATATTCAAAGTTCTTGATTTCTTCGAGTTTCTCTTGATTGTTTGTTCTTCAATGGATGACGATTTTAGCCTTTGAATGCTCAAGAGGATTTTATGAAATGTCACGAAACAAAAGCTTGTTAGAAATATAAGTGTATTGTTTGTTATAATCAAAACAAGTGGAGTTATATTGAATCATAGGTCAAAATGATACCAGTTCTAGTATCTCAGAAGTGACAGCCATTTCAAAGTCCATTCACAATCTTTATGATGATTATGTTGTTGACCCCAAAATATGTTGTCAACAGGTGTCGGTGTCGGACTCGTGACACGTGGATTCCGGCGAATGTGACCGGAGTCGATGATCGTATGATATGTATGGATTTTCGAGTCGGAACACCAACGGAAGATTATTTGTGTCTGATGGATCAAGATTTTCTGTTCATTTTGTGTTTTTCATCATTTATAATATTGTAAAGAAACACAATAGTTATATATGAATCAAATGTTTTTCTCTACCTCTTTTTGTAAGGATTTGGGTTTCTATATCTTACTCTCTCCAATTCCGCCCGCCTCTTTCAATCAATGGAAACCTTATTTATAGACGAATCAGCTGAACCATAGGCCGTTGGATTAAACACACGTGGCATCGCCCCGTGGATTTAAGCGTCACATCATCCATTCAGGACATTAACTATGGTGATGATTGTCCTGCCATTACTCTGCCACCCCCTTACTTTTAACTGACATTCAGGTAAGGTGGCGTAAAGTGTGTTGTCACGTCAATCACATCTCAAGGATATCCTTCGGATTTGTTGCTTATTGGGACCTCGTTGAATACGATATTAGACAACTAAGGGACTTCGGATGGAGAAGTGCCATGCAAAAAGAAAGAACTTCGGACATAGAGTGCTTCTGCCACAGCCATCCACTTCATCTACTCTAGGGCTTCTGCTGATGACGTCTTCCTTTGAGGGACTTCGTCTCTTCTGCTGATGACGTCTTCCTTTGAGGGACTTCGTCTCTTCTGCTGATGACATCCTCCTTTGAGGGACTTCGTCTATTCAAGGACTTCTGCTGATGACGTCCTCCTTTGAGGGACTTCGTCTATTCAAGGACTTCTGTTGATGACATCCTCCTTTGAGGGACTTCGTCTATTCAAGGACTTTTGCTGATGACGTCCTCCTTTGAGGGACTTCGTCTATTCAAGGACTTCTGCTGATGACGTCCTCCTGTGAGGGACTTCGTCTATATCTATTCACGTCGTTTATGGATCTTCTGCCACGTGTCATCCATATGATGGCCCCATTTTAATGGAGTAAACATATGTTACTCGCAAAAACCAAAGAAGAATACACCATGAGCGATTCGAATTCTGAGTTTCAAGAAGAGCTTCCTACAAACATCAAAGAAGCTATTTGAATTGATTTTACTTTATGCATCCTAAACACAAGAAGATTAACACATCTAAAATGTCATAACTCAAATATATTAAATGACATAAAAGATTACATTTCTTTTACATAAAAGACTCCTAAACATTTCAGAAATGCACAGCATGACACTATAGTTAGGAACGACCTCTCTTTATAAAAAAAAGTGAAGTAATTTATGACCTTAATATATTCCTCTCTAATATTTAAGAGAGACAATAAAATTATAAAATTAGTGAAATCAGTAATATTTAATAATTTTCTTAGTTTTTAAAGCAGCTCACTAACAACTTTGTAGTTGCTAAAGTTCTGAACAAGTGAGGGGCTTGGTGTACAATCCTTGTATGCAGACCCCTCAGATAAGAGGGGACCCGCAAATATTTTAATCACCGTGAGCCCCCTCTTATGTGAGGGGGCTATGTACAAGGCCGTACACACAATATTTTTCTCTGAACAACATGCACATAAATAATTTTATCTCAAAAATTAGAAGTCCATTTTGAACAAAACTTTGCAGGAATATGATAGATGCATATTAGGTCAAGGTTAATTACCCCAATAGTCACTGAACTTTACTTAAAGTTTTCACGAGGTCATTGAACTTTAAAAATCACCTAAGTTATCACTGAATTTTACAAAAGGTTTCCACAAGATCACTGAACTTTAAAAATCACTCCATTCATCACTGGACTTTGCAAAAGGTTTCTACGGGGTCACTAGACTTTGCAAAATGTTTCTTAGGAGATCACTGATTCAGTAGTTATCTCTCAGGAAATCTTTTGCAAAATTTAGTGATGAATGTGGTGATTTTTAAAGTTCAGTGACCTCGTGAAAATTTTTTGCAAAGTTCAGTGATGATTTGCGTGATTTTTAGAGCTCAGTGATCATTTATGTTATTGTCCTGAAAGTTCAGTGACTATTGGAGTAATTAACATTATTAGGTCTTGTACAATGTTTTAAAACCCGAAATCGACATTTGATTCATATTTTCTATTTTATAATTTATGTATTCTGATATCATTAACACTATCAAAGTAGAGTACATTTGGAAAATACTTATAAATTAGTTTCTTTAATAGGGCTTTCATAAAAATGTTATGATCATTCCAAACTTATAGATGAACAATTATTACAAAAAATTAGAAAATTATAAGGTCATTAGAATATATTAAAATTTGTAAGAACTAAGGGTCCGTTTGATACGAGAAATTTGCCATGGAACTAGGAAAATATTTTCCTAGTTCCTACTTTTGACTGTTTGATTAGCCAAATTTGTCATGGAAAATGTTTGCCACCAACTTCTAATGTATAATGCCTTGAAGCACAAAAGTAGGAAAATATTTTCTTATGATTTGGGTGGGAATTTATTTTCCACCTTATTGGGTGTTTTTTTTTCCTTTTTTTTTGTTTTTTTTTAACTTTTTGGCAATGGAAACATATTCTAAATACAATGGTGAAAAAATTTATCGATTTAATTGACAATTTGCATGAAAAATGAAGCCAAACGAACACCAAAAATTCATAAAATTATTATTTTTATTTTTTTTTTTACTTTTTGGCAATCCCAACAAATTTTAATACAGATTGTAAAAAAATTTATCCAAAAAGTAACCATTTGCATGAAAAACAAAGCCAAACGGATTAGATGTAAAATTATACCAATCAAACACCATTAATTACAATTCCCTATAAAACAAATTTTAGGCAAATCACTTCCGTGCCAAACATTTTATTTGTCATCCATTTTCCATTTTTCTATCAAACGGACCCTAAGACTTTCAAGCAACAATCAAATTTTCGCTCAAGGAATATGATTTCGTATAGATTCTATATAAAATCAAACACGGGTTTAATAAATATGAATTTTATAGAAATCAAGCTTAGTGTGTGTTTGATGTTGATTTTAATGAGAATAGAATTTTTGGAATAGTGATTAATGGAAGAATGTGTGGTGAAAAAATGATGAACAGTTTTAGATTTGTGTGTAATATTATTTTATTTGAAAAATGTGTAATTGAAATGAAGAAAGAGAAAAAAAATGAAAATGAAAATGAAAATGAAAATGGAATGGAGGCCAAACGGGCCCTTAATACATATATACAAATCTTTTCAACATAATGCCATCCCAAATTTTTATTTTTGGACAATTCTAAAATTCTTTGAATTCAAAGAATAAAGCAACAACAATGAATTTTAAAGAATCAAGACCAAGTTACAACTTATATACACAACCTATGATAACATGTTTATGCATATAAATACTTTTATCCTAAAAATAATATCATAAAAAAAAACTAATAGAAGTTTACCTCAATATTAATGAAAATAAGAATTACTTTGCATCTTCCTTCACTATTAATTCTCTTCAAGGTTCTTTCGGCTTGCTTTTCAAATGGGGCATAAGATGATTGTTTTCGTTATGGAAAAACTTCATAAAAAATTGAAGAAAACGGGATGAAGTATTGGTTTTCATAGGAATAAGAGGTACAAAATTAGGGAACTTTTTACATTTAGCCACCGTTTGGTATAAATTAAAATTAAATTTTTAGTAGATTTTGATAAAAATTGATGAAATGTGTGGTTGAAAGTTGTGGACCCCATGAAATGTGTGATTAAAATTAATTATTGACTTTAACTTCAGATTAAAATTAGATTTTCATCTGAACCAAACATGTGCTTAATCTCATGGTATCTAATTAGGAATAACTCATGCTAATTAAACCTCTAACTTATTTAGTCCCAATTTGATTCTATTTACAACTAATTAACTTACATAGATTTAATTTAGAAAAGAAAAATGGCAAATTCTAAGAACTTACATAGTTTCTATGTACATATAAATGACAGGTTAATAGATTATTAGCAAACAATTGTACGCACATTACAATTAACATTAATTGGCATGCCAATCATTTAGAACGTTCAAGATATAATTCACTACAACATATTATTAATCACAATGATGATAAATTAATAATAAGCGTTAAACACATCATTAGGCAATATCATATTTGCAAAAATTAGGAAAAGAGAAACGTGACGTTATAGGTTAGAATTAAATTTTTAGTAAACTTTAATAAAATTGATACAATATGAGATTAAAAAGTTATGAATGTCATAAAATACATGATTTAAATGAATTATTTATTTTGACTTTTATAAAAAAAAAAAAAAAAAAAAAAAAAAAAAAAAAAAAATTTCAATTTCAATTCCCATCCAACATACCTAAATACAATCATGCTACATGTACAATTGTTGTCAATTATAATTTAATATCATCACATTCATCCATTTCAAAAAATTTCAAAAATTGTTTTTTTAAGTCAATTGTCCAAATTTTATTACATCAAACATTATCAACAAATCTGATCAACCATTGTACGTGGTACAGTTTACTAGTTAGGAGATATGTATGATTACAGTGAATATATTATTGTGATGTCTTGGGAATAAATACAACGATCACACTTTAATAATACAATTTCAAAAATATCAAAGTCGTAGATTTCTTTAAAAAAAAATCAGGTAATAAATTAATATTATCATTCCTAAAATTATATACATGTGGATTTACATAAAAATAAAAAAAGATTTTGCTATGTGTACATAACATTGTCCATAGAGGTTGAAATAATGTGAGTGGGATGAGGTGGCTACAATATCGCAGGTCCCACCCCACTCACATTATGTTAACCTCTATAGACAATGTATATACACATAACATTTTCCAAATATGAAATGGGTTAGGGATTTGATCAAACTACAGCCCGGTCCAATCCCCTTTGCACTCGTTAGTGCTTGGCTATTCATCGGTTGGAGACACTAATGTTAGCCTGAATTCACACATAGAAAACAATTTTATAGAAGTCGAAATATATTGACGTCAAAAAAGAAAGAAGTACAATAATTTTATACATAGAAAAGAATGAAGGATAATGGAAACTGATGGGACGAAAATGATATAATGCTACTTGGTGTGAAAGTGTTTAAATAAATAATTATTTGGCCCACCCATCCCACTTTAGAAAAGAGATCAAATGACTTTTGTCCACGTTCAATTTGGGCTTGTATTTTTTAGGTTTTGGAGTAGTGTTGTAGTCACCTTATATGAGCTGTACAAAACTCACTCCTCAATGATTACTTTACTAGTCTTCTTTCCTCAATGATTACAATTACTAGTCTTCATTCTTCATCCGTTTACATTTCCTTACCTTTCCTGGGTTTTCATTCGATTTTCGGAGCTACAACCTCAATTTCCAAGGCTTCAAAGCTATAAGCTAATCTAAATTTTCTGTTTTTGCTTCAGTGGTAGCGTCTATTATGCTTTAAACAAAAATTTAGAGGGTAGACAACGTTCACTTTTACTATCTTTCTTTTTTCTTGCAACTCGACCATCCTTTCCTTTCTTGCAATGGATATCTCACTCACTAATCCCACAGATCTCCTTCAAATTGTGATCGAGCATATATCACGTGTCTCCTCCTCACATGAACATATAATTTATATGTTATTTGGGCTTCAATATTCAGTAGAAAATAATGACATTGGAGATATTGAAGAAATCAGAAACTTTTTCCTAGAATTATTGTTATATGGGCAAGAGCTTAAGGTGTTCTTTACAGTCCCTAACCAGCAAATCTTGTCCAATTTAACTCCTACTCTAAATTCTAATGAAGTTGTTGCGGTCTTCATCAACTTTCTCATCCTAATGGTAGAAGTCATCCTACGTTTTGAGGAAGATTCGATTGCTCGTGTAAAGCGTTCGTTCCAAAATCTCCGGACAGAGCTTGGATTTCTGGTCAGTTTTCTTGGGGATACAGCAATGCATTTGCAGCCCACCAAGACTATATTGATAGATATTGAAGATGTGGTCAATGAGGTAGGAAGTTTCTTGTATTCCTTCCTTTTGGCAATTGTTGTATTCATTCTGATCTGTAAAGAGGAAGAAGCCTATACTAGAATGCAGGATTTGGAATTTGTGGTTAATGAAGTACAAAGTCTATTTCATTCCGACTTTATCCACTTACCATTGCCAACCACTACAGTGAAGAGAAGAAAGCGAAGGCAGGCAAGAAAAAATAGGAAAAAGAAGGCAATGATGGATATCAAAGCTCTGCTCCCAGCGATAGGAAGTTTATTAGATTTCTTCATTTTCATCAAGAATGATCAAGTCATGGAGACAGGAATCTTGAATCTTGCTCTTTCTGATTTGTTAGCAAAGTTTGAGACCTTGAAAACAAAGATCAAGGAGCACTGCATCACAGTCTTAAAGATGCCAAGTGATATGGCTCCAAAGATTGGTGTGGTTTCACTCTTCATTATTGATTCCATCCTGGACGATCTCATGGATCTAATAAATAACAAGTCTGACTTGATTGTTGTTGTGTATGATCAAATTGTAACTCTCCACGAGGAGCTAATGTTATTGGGATCATCCATCACTGATATAGCAATTCAGCCCGAAGCAAAACATGAAGAACTTGTGATACAGAGCAGAGACATAGCATATGAAGTTGAATATGTTATCAACTCGTTCCCTCATGTTTGGTACCTCACTCTCCGGCTCCCTCAACTCATTGAGAAGACTCAGCTTATTACGATGGCTGTCAAAAGAATGAAGAACAATATTGATGTAGCTAGAATGTCAAATGTTTCAAAACATCCACATGACCACATAGAGTCACGGTCAAAAGAACCTCCCATTTTGGAAGATACTGTTGTGGGATTTGACAATGTAGCAATTGAAATTGCAGAACAACTTGTTGGAGGAACAGACCAGCTGCAAATTATTTCCATCTTTGGGATGCCTGGACTTGGTAAGACGACCTTGGCAAATAAATTATATAATCATCCCCTCCGTTTTATACCATTTTTACAAGCGTGCCTGGTGTGGTGTTTCTCAAATATATAATAAGAAAAATGTGTTGATTGAAATTTTGAGCTCAATGAGTAACAGTAAGAGGGATACATACATGAAAATGGAGGAAGAAAGCTTGGTTGAAAAACTTTACAAAATCTTAAAAGGAAGGCGATACCTCATTGTGATAGATGATATATGGGATATCAATGTGTGGATTGATTTGAAAAGATGTTTTCCAGATGACGGAATTGCAAGCAGAATCTTATTCACTACTCGAAATAAAGAAGTGGATTTGAAAGCTTCACCTCGTAGTGTCATAAATGAACTTCCTTTTCTGTCGGAAGTTGAATGTTGGGAAATATTACAGGAGAAAGTGTTCCAAGATAAAAAAATGTCCTCAAGAATTGCTAGACATTGGCAAGCAAATTGCTAAAAACTGCCATGGCCTACCACTTGCAGTGGTCGTGATAGCTGGAGTTCTTGCAAACATGGAGAAGAAAAAATACTTGTGGGAAAAAGTTGCAAGAAATTTAAGTTCACATATATCCGAAATACCAGAGAACTGCATCCAAATATTGCAACTTAGCTACGACCATTTACCAATGCATTTGAAACCATGTTTTCTTTACTTCGGAGCATTCAAAGAAGACATGGAGATCCCTGTACGGAAGTTGGTATCTCTCTGGGTTGCCGAAGGATTTATAAAGAAGGAAGAACAGAAGAACACAGAGGATGTGGCACTAGAATATCTACTGAAACTGATTGATAGGAGCTTAGTACTTGTTGCTGAAAGAAGATCTGATGGAGGAGTCAAAACATGCAACATTCATGATCTATTGCGGGAAATGTGCTTGAGAGTAGCAGAAGAAAATAACTTTTTGAAGTTCATCAAAAAGTAAGTTCAATGTTTCTCTTCTTTTTCCTTTCCTTTCCATCCATTTTGTATTTTAGCTTACTAAGAATGGTTATTTTATTTGTTGGTCGAAACAATGATGTGATTATGTTGTTTTGTTACCAGTAGTGATGATGAACAACAGTTATTCAATCAATTATCAACATATCAGAAGCACCATTATCTGAGTTTCAACAGTGCGGGATCTCCTAGTTCAATACCTTTTGGCCTACACGTACGCTCTCTTCTATGTGATTCTGATTTTGTGAGTCATAACTCATTAATCTCATGCAGCTACAAAGTTCTTAGGGTCTTCAGTGGAAGGTTACTATATGATCGTCTGATAGGATTTGAACATCTGGTTCACTTGAGGTACTTGGCAATTTCATGTGCACTACCACCAATGGAAAGCTTCCACAAATTAGAATTTCTTGTTGTGGACAATGTTGATGAAGTTGAAATACCTGAGATCTTTCTTAATATGGTGAGTTTGAGACACAGGGAGTTCAAGGGCGGTGCATACTTCAGTGAATCTAGCTATCATCTAGCAACTAACAGTGAGAGCTTCCAAATAAATAATAACCTACAAAGTATTTCTAAACTTCTATTTTACGATGAAATGGAAGAGAGAATTTTGAGATGTTCTCCCAATCTTCGCAGAGTGAAAGGCAGCGTTGAGAATTCATTAAATCCCTTCTTCGACTTCCTTAATAAGCTCGAAACGCTGACGCTATTTTCTCCAATTAGTCGGTCTTGCGGTTTAATCAGTTTGCCCTTAAATCTGAAAAAATTGAGACTAGATCGGGTAGAAGCGTCTCAAAAACAAATGGAGATAATTGGTAGATTGCCTAACCTCGAGGTTCTCAAATTAGTAGGTGTTTGCTTTGAGGGAGAACAATGGGATGCAAGTGAAGGTAAATTCCCACAACTTAAATGCTTGGAACTTTGTCTTGTGGAAATTGCAGAATGGAATGCCTCAAGTGATAATTTCCCAAGACTTCAACGAATAGGATTGGAATATTGCGAGAATCTAAAGATCCCTTCTAGTTTAGGTGATATTCCATCGTTACAGAAGATTCAGTTATATGAGTGTGATCAAATTGCCAACGAATCAGCTAAGAAAATTGAGGAAGAACAAAAAGAGATGGGGAATGAAGAGCATGTAGTCATAATCTCTTCCACAATCGGTGATACTGCAGCATTTGTGACAAGGCATTTGAGGGCGAATCTTTTCTTGGAATCTTTGTTACCTTTTTCAATCCTAGAGGATTAGAGGGTTTTATTGACTTTTCCATCAAAGTTTGTTGTACTAATGCTCATCCCAACCGCCCTCCCCCCCCCCCCCCCTCTCCAAAGCTGTAAGCCTTGTACAAATGATCATCATGTAGACTCTAATGATATTAGATACATGAGTGATTGAATCTAGTGCAAATAGGAGTTTGTAAGTGTTATTCTCTAGGTTCAATCAATTTTGAATATAAACAATTTTAATATATAATTGATGTATATTTTTGGCAAGATTTATTATTTATTTGAATTAATGTTCTAATAAACTAAATAATAGAATTCGTAGATTCAAGTATTAATGATTTATTAATCACAAGGAGTTGTGATTGTGAGATAAAAATTACATATGACTGAATCTTAAATCATCTGTGGTCGTAAGTAATAACAAAATATAGATATCTTTATTACGATTAGACCATCACGTGTAACATTTCTTACTTGTGAAATAAGTAGCTGATCTCACAAGTTAAAATGTGATGATACTGAAATGAACACGTGAATATTTTGTTATAGCACAAAATATTGGAGAATCGATGGGGAGATTTCACATGGATATAGGGATGGCAACGGGTTGGTTTGGGGTCGGTACGACCAAAACCATAATCGCACCACTAAATTTTGTGTCATACCATAATCGCACCATAACCACGAAAGTCGATTCGGTTCGATTCGTTTTAATTCGTATCTTAGTTTAGTTCGATTAATAAACACAAAAAAAAAAAAAAAAAATTTATTTATTTATAAGTCCAACCGTTAAATTGAAAAAAAGAAATTATGAAAAAAAAGTCAATAAAAATAAAAACACAATACTAAGTCAATTTAGCAAACAATATCTCAACTTTCAAATGCAAAATTCGAATTTAACAAAAAATATTATCAACATAGATCAACACTCTTACTAGCATAGGTCAATCTTCATTCTTTCCCACAACTCTTACTAGCATAGGTTAAGAGTCAATACTCAAAGTTGATTCCTATATAGTAAATAAGAAATGTAAGTAGAGTAATAATACAATCATACTACCTAATAAAAAATGATCTTAACTGAAGATTTAAACAAAAAAAAATATACCTCATCCTCACTAAACCTTGCACAAGCTCCAGAGTATGATGAAGGAGCATAATTTTTTGCACACAATAAAGAAAAAATTAGCAATAAAAGAAAGTGCATGAATAACAAATATAAAACAATAAATCATACCATGAATATCAGTCCAAACCAATCTCGAGCACACATTAAAGCTTCTAAAGTCTTCGGGTGAAGCCTATTTGTATGTGAACTCAAAAATTTACCACTTGTACTAAACGCTGATTCAGATGTCACAGTAGATACTGGAATGACAAATAAATCTCTAGCAACCTTCTGTAAAGTCAGATATTTTATTGAACTTGCTTTCCATCATATCAATAAATCAAAACCATTCACCCTTGGCAATACTGGCTCGTCTAGAAAAACAACAAGCTCTGTTTTTACATGATCAGCAGTAACAGAATGACTAACAAATGTGTGCTCGGATTTGGGAAGTTAATTTGTGAATGTATAAAGTTAATTATACCAATTAAAGTTTTGTAGGGTAAAGTTTGTGGTCGTTAAACTAAAACTGCCCACCTATACATGTCCTACGAAGGTCATGTCTGGTAAACAATGTTGAACAAGAAAAATAAGTTAAAAATCTTGTTCATCATCGTATATCTAGTATTGCCCACCAAACGTGCCTTGTAAAATAGACGAACTCCAAATTTCAATGAATGCCGCAAGAGTTTACAAAAGGCCTTGCTTTAATGTCCAACTGATATCAGTTAGGCCATAAATAGCGATTTTAATTGCTCCCAATACGTATAAATAACACACACCAGTACTTTCTTCTACAATGAATGAAGCTATTACCAAACTATAGTTCACTACAACAAAATCTACTTTTTAATGCACGCCGTCCGTAAAAACCTCTTTACGGCGTGCAGCCGCACGCCGTATAAAGCAATATCGTAAAAAATGGTCACTTTTCACGGCATGCAAGGAACACCGTTATTAATTATTTACGGCGTGCATGCCGTAAAAGGTCAATTCTTTAACGGCGTGCGCATGCATGCCGTAAAAGGTCAACTAAATTTCTTTTACGGTATGCATGTGCATGCCGTAAATGAATGCCGTAAAAACCTGATTTTGTAGTCAACGTTGCAAATATTTACTGGTTTTAATTCATTTTGCCACCAAATTTCTTGGAATTTTTACATTTTCTGCCCTCTCCTTTAATACAATGTGATTTAGTTAAGTTTTATACTCTATTTTTTTATCAGTAATCAATTCTGAATAAATTTATGTGTTTCTATCTCACAATATATTGCTATATATATATTGTTCTTGAAGGCATGGAACACAACAGCAAACACTTTGTCCAGAAAGAGAGATTCAGTATTTTCTGCCAAAATTTAAGGAATTTTAGTTGAAAAAGTTGCCTACTTGTAATCCTGTGTTCTTCATCACCTTTTTTCATTTTTCCTTCTTTTCTTGTTTGATCAACTGTTCCATTGATCAGTACATGTTTGGCTAAGCTTAAAAGTATGAAGTTAACTTTTTGTTTATGAACAGGTTTGTGAAGTTAATTAACAAAGTGAATCAAGTACAGGTTAATTAACAAAGTAAATCAAGAATGTATAAAGTTAATTGGTGGGAAAACATAATGGAAGGTCCAATTGTTCAATTTTTTTTTTTTTTACGGGTAATCGGTTCGGGACGGGGCACCGTCGCTAAATACCTTACCCGCCCCATTACAATAGTCAAATCTATTCATGATTACAATTATATAACCGAATCCAAAATAAGAAGATTAGAAAAAGGCCGCCATCCACCCTAGCAACTCCGGGTTGTGATCCTTGGTCCCTCCATCATTTCAAACCTTTCCAGGATGTGAGTTAATTAGTTGAATAAAGATGATTGTACAGCTTTTTTTTACCATTTGGTACAAAGCCCTCTCACATGGGGTGGGGCCCGAGCTAATTTAATATTATTTTAAGCTCGGGCCCCACCCCATGTTGTGAGGGGGATGTGAACCGAGCTGTGTACTGGAGTGTACATCAAGCTCGATTCTAATTAGTTTCGAGACAAGCCAGGAGTTCACATGGTTCCCTCTTAGGCCGCTGCATCAATCATCCGGCACATCAATATATAGAATTTTTCAAAAAACAGTTTTAAGTTAGCAGTGAATCATAGTGATGGGAAATTGTACGCTAAGAGCAAACATTACGGGCTGTCCTAAGAAAATTCTCCATGATGTCTTATCAGTTAGGCACCACTATTTCGAGGTAGAGGCAACATACATGGAGGGGGCGTTCCTCATTTTTCAAACATGGTTGGAGGATTTCCACCAAGTTATTACACTAGTCAATCCCTTTTTATAGTGGATTTCGCATATGGGTATTTAATTATTTTCATTGAATCATTTCAATGATCTTTAATTTTATGAAGATTCTTCAAATATTCCAATTGGTTTTGCAATTGCCATAATCGACTTTCATCCCATCTCATCCACTTTAGATTTAGTGTATATCATCCTTATAATTGTATAAGGATTTTCTACCTTTTCTCCTTCATAGATATCTTTCTATGATTTTTTTTTTTTTTTTTAATTTTTTATACTATGGAATAAAAGTTTTAAATTACATAAATTTTGGCCAAGCTATACCAAGAGCATCAGTCAGTAAATAAGAAGATAAATCATCGGCGGGGAACTAAAGATATGTAAACCTAAGCTTAAATGGTCGAAATGAGTGACCATCCAATCCGCGCAGTGGTTTGCCTCTCTATGAACATGTCTTATAGAGCAGACCCAATTTCACTGTTGAAGGTCTTTAATTGCAGCGATTAAGTGTAAATGAGGATCTGATTGAATCGTAAGATTATTGATCTTTTGAATCGCAACTAGAGAATCTGACTCCTGCTCGACCATTCTATAGCCCTGTTCCCAACAAAGTAGAAGATCATGATAAATCGGCCAAAGCTCTTCTCACGATATTCCAACTCTAAAAGTAAAGTCATTAATCCATGAACCACCATCATCCCTTAAGACACCTCCAGCAGTTGCTTTACCCGGTTGACCTCTTGCACTTCCATCCACATTAACTTTCACAAAATGTACACGAGGTCTAGTCCAACCAATAAAAGCTTCAAACCTGAGTCTTGTTTGGAATTTCACAATCACATCCCATGCTTCCTTAGCCTTTCCCATTATATTTTTTGTCGGGCTGAGCGGCCACTGAAAGTTTTCCTCATGAATATAACGATTATGCCAATTCCATAATAGCCAGATGGTAAACATAAATATAATAGACCAAGGAACACCATTGAAATCTGCACTGCTTGTGACATTTACCATTAGCCAAGCATTCAAAGGCAATAAGAAAAATTACCTATGTTGCTAGGTAATAATCCGCACCAAATATCCTTCAATTGTTGGCAATCTCTCAAAGCATGCAGGATATCTTCTCTGCCTCTAGAGCATCTATGGCAAGTTTCAGTAGCTGACAAGTGTCGAGCAGCTAAGAATGATTTTGTAGGAATTGTTTCATGCATGACTTTCCAAAGGAATAGCTTCAACTTACTTGGACACTTTAACGACCAAATCTTGCCCCAGTCCTTATTAGAAGAAGGATTTGCAATCTGCAATTCATAGGCAGACTTTACAGAAAATTGACCATCAAGAGTTCTCGACCAGAAAATTGAATCATCAATGGTGCTGTGAGGGTGAATCCATGTAGCCGCTAACATGAAAATAATTTCCTCTGGTAAAACATTGGATAGAGTAGTAAAGTCCCAACTACCATCCTCCAAACAATAGTCTGCAACAGATAGTTCTACTTCAACATCTGTAATGGTCTGTAAAGCATGGACTAGCAGGATACCACAAGGAAGCCAATGATCCAACCAAAACTTTGTATTTCTCCCATTAGACACATTCATTCCCAAACCCTTTTTGAGAACATCTCTACCCTTCAAGATGCTTCTCCAAGTGTAGGATGAAACTCTTCTCAAACTAACCGAAAGAAAGTCCGTTTGTTTCATATATTTAGCTTTCAAAACTTCAACCCAAAAGAAGAAAATGTATAAGGATTTAACCTGCTTGTTTTATTGATCATCATAAACCGAATTACAGAGGTGCATTTATACTACACAGTAGGCGATATTAATGGTAAGGAAATAAGGCAAGAAATTCTGAATCTCAATCATATGATCTGATGGAAGATATTAATGCAAACAATCCATTAATATCTTCATGAAATATTCTTGTAATAAATTAGATCATCAATTGAGCTGGGATATAGACTTTCTTATTGCTATAGGATCTCTGCAGATTCTGATGTTGTTGCTGCCTTATCACCAGGTGGATGGTCATTTTGCTGTGCATTAGGTGCTGCCTTATCACCAGGTGAGTGGTCATGATGATGGGTGTTAATACCAAAGACTATCAGAGTCATTCATAATAAACCATCCTAGTTTTGCCAAATAGGCAAGATTGGTTTTCCTAGTATCCTTCACATTCAGACCTCCATTCTCCTTAGGCAAGCAAATCTTTTCCCAATTCACTCTATGTAGCTTTCTAACCCCGTCCATCTCTCCCCAAACGAATTTGTGAATTAGCTTGTCTATTTCATCAACAACATGGTCCGGCAGATAAGTTGTTTGCATCAAATAACTTGGCATTGTAGAAATTACCGACTGCACCAGGATAAGTCTATGATTTAAAAAATATCTTTCTATGATTTTAAAAAATATAGGGAAATGTAACTTTTGAACTAAGTTATCTCCACAATTCCTCAATTAGGAATACATATGCAATCTAGTAATGTTGCATCCACAAGTCTTGAACTTTTCATAAAAGTTCACAAACATTAATATTAACCCCCACATTTAGGGTTATATTTGAACTTAGACTTCATCAACTCTTTCATAGTTCAATTCACTTATCACTTGGATAATATCCGTGAAAGTCTAAGTATTTTTTGAAAGTAGTTGTTAAGTTATAATATACTTCAATCCAACTATCTTTAATTTTTGATCACACACAATTTGATCAATGTCATCTCATAGACCAATAATGTTTTTCCAAGCATATACCAACTTAATTTGTCTTACGATTAAAGTCAAAATCAACAATAAAGAAGACTAAGCATTTTGATTCACAGGAATTGCAACTTCTCCAAACATATGCAACTTATCACATTTGTAACATTTCACAATATAGCATCATACCATGTCAAATAATAGGGTACATGTTCACCATATTCATGGCAATTGAATTAAGACAAATCACATTTTGTCATACTCATATGTAAATAGAATTTTGCGTATTTCATCTCATTTAATTTCATTGAATTAATCGCGGCTATCAAACAAGATATGAAAATTAACCAACTCATTTACCATGTCATTTTCATATTCCAACGAAATGAATAGTCATGAAAGTTCATATTCTATCAACAAATAGTTGGCATTCTTCCAACATTATCATCACATGCGTATGAACCATTTCCAATTGTCACAATAAATGAGAGTAATCAATTTATTTCATTTCCACATATAGTAACATTTCATCAAAATAAAATAACTATACTTTAGAAAGTTACTTTTCTTCATCCAAATTGATCCTAGAATATTTCATAATATTCTACACAATTTCTCCAATTCCATCACATTCACAAAGGTGGGTTTCCAATTTGTTAAACTTTCTTTCATCATTTAATGGATTTTGAATTGAAAAGATACAATTCTCTAGCCCACAGAAACCGACAACCAAAAAGGGATGTAAACAGAGACTTTTGCATGCCAATCAATTTACTTATACAAATGGGCACTACTTCATGGATTTCGAATGGGAGCATCTGCCTTAATCTGGGCTTTAATCAATACTTGGCGGTGGGTCATTACCACTAACCGTGACTTGCACATAAATACACCAAGTTTATGTTAAGCCCATTTGAATTTCTTTCATGAATATATCAAGAAATTTACTGTTAATCATGAAGATAACTACGGAAGAAACAAACATGCACATATGCAGCCAATTTGTCCAAAACCGTGTTTCAGAGATTATCCCTTCAAAATACCGTGTCAAAACCACATATATTTGCATGAAACCAGAGTCTTTTAATTAAGCATGCTCAAGTTAAAAAATCACACTTTTTCCAGAAACTGCCTTAAATGTGGAAATACACATCATATAATAAACAAATGAATGGAATAGTCACACACATCCAGACAAATTATATCAACCAACTTTCTGTAAGTGACTAATGAAAAGGCACCAAAAGATTCAAACCAAAATAAAAAACTGGCCGTTATTTGACCGTAAATTGGTTTCCGTCCTCTTTTCTCTTCCTTTTCTATATTTTCCATTCCCTTTACTAAATTTAACGTGAAATTCTCATGAACACATGCAATTATTTTGCACAATCAAAGTTCTTCTTAAGATTGTTGGAGATGTTATACCGATAATGTGCATAATATATATTCACGAAACATACCTTTTGTATGCACGAAGATCGAACACATGATGACGGATTCAATCCTTTTATTATTCAACATTTCTTTCCAAAGCGTTCTCTTCAACGCCGTTAGAAAAACATCAATTTGTACTTGCCTTCTCATGAATAAAATCTCGATCTATCATCTTGATTGTCGCCATTATGCTTTCCCTCTCCATTGTAGTAAAATATCGTTTGAAATTATTAGGAAATGATCCACATCAAATGGGAAGAAACCAAAGGAAAAAGAATCACAAGAAGATGAAAAACGAATATAAAGGCTCAAACGCATGATCTCTGTCCTTAAACGATATTTCCCTCCTCTCGAATGAATAATGGTGCTTAAAAGGTCTCACGGCAAATGGTTCGAAGGATTGATCAAGCCTTGTAAAGAATTCAACACTTAAGTACTTGTGGAATTCTCCAAAACTTAAGAACACAAGGAGGAAATCATATGAATATGGAAGAAATGAGATTTGATCCTTTTGTAGAATGAATTAATGTTTCTCAATTGTTTGTGATAATGTATTGATCATCTCATCACCTATTTATAGGCATTGATCAATACCCCACAAATTGATACCAAAACCTGATGAAGAGTTGCAAAAAACCCTTCAAAAGCCGCCAAAAAACCAATTAGAAAACGGCCATAACGGCTATTTTCCCTTCTATACGGTCGCATAGAATAATCCTATATGACCGCATAGGTTACTCACACACAGGGCCTAAAGGCCCTGTAATACGCCATGCGACCGCATGGCTCTATGGCCTACGGTCGCATAGGCCACAATTTCGACCTTTACATTTCATCTTCATTCCATACACTTGTTTATTGATTTAAACAACATTTTCCCATCAAGACAGCCCTTTAGTGAATAAAAAAGGAGGATTCGTGAAAACCATTTGCAACCAGAAGAATCCTCTCTCTGTTGCTACATAAGAGGGTGGCTCTTCAAAACCTGCACTAAAAAAGCCCATCCACAACCTTCTCAGAACGTGAAAAAAGTGGGAGCACAACGTGGGACACGTGGTATTGCAACCGCTCGACAATTACGTGACTCCAGCCGCCTATAAATACCCCAAGGCGGGTCAAGTATGAGACTAGTGAATTTTTACTATCTGAGCTCCCCTTAGGCATTCGATTCCTAAATCCATATTTCTTAATCCGGTTCTAACTCTCATGTCGGAGGTACAATGGAGGAGAAAGCCCCACCCCTCACTTTGTAGGAAAAACTTGACCATCTTAACCATCGAGTTGCATAAGCGCCTCACGCCACCAGAAGGGCACGGAGGTTAGTTCATGAGTGATTCGAATTCTAAGTTTGAAGAAGAGCTTCCTACAAACATCAAAGAAAGATGTCTACACCCGAACTTTGGTTTTAATTGTTTAGATCTCGACCCCCAGGTAAGAGCTTGAATGCTACTTGGAAGAACCTGTCTTGCCTTGGAGCAAAAGTTTCAGTGTGCCATCTTAGTGGCAATTTGCGAGCCCCAAATATCCTACCTTGTCCAAAATGGCTCGTGGATCTCTGCACATAAAATGTTGACATTTCACGTAGAAAAGAACAAAAGATCCAAAGATTATTGAGCTAAAGGAAGGAGGAAGTTGATGAGGAAGAATGGGTGGGGAAAAATGAGGAGTAATTTTGGGATGGAGAGTACATTGTTATATATAACTTTTTATTGAGTTAAGACTATAATTATAAATTTGTTATGGTATTTTTATTAGAAACATGTTGTTATAATGTGCGTAGCAAGTAAAATTTGTAGTGGCAATATAATTGCCATAACATTAATTGTTACTTTTGGTCCCAACTTTTCAATCTTTTTCAAAAAAGCATTTGCTCAATTTTTTGAATAACTAGACAAATAGTCAAGTTGAACATGGTCTTTACAATTAAAAAAATGTAAATAAATAATAATTATTTTTTATAAGATTAAATTCTCCAACTCATAAAAGGATGGCAATACGAGAGGTGGTTTTCCTTGTCTTTTGTCACGTTGGATTTTCTTGGGTAGAGGGTAGGAAATTAGGAATAGGTAATTTGTTTACTCAATTTTCTAATATCATTTAAAAAAAAAATACAATTTAAGTTTTAAAACATATATACACGTAAAAATAAGAGTTTGAACGAATATGAAGTAACTTGTTCTCAGTTCCTACTTCCTATATCAATTTTCTATTCGGTGGGATGGAACAAGACATTGGCTCATTTATATTCTTAAAAAAGATCATTTCCACATTGACATTTAAAAGTAAATAATAATATTCGCAGTTGCTCACAATTAATTAATTTTCTATAATTTTATTTCTTAAAACCAACCATTCATTCTTTAGCAGAGTTTTGTCTCTCTCCACCATTTCATTAAATTTGACAATAAATGCTTGGAGGGGGTTAAAATTAAATTTTTAATAAATTTTGATAAAAATTAACGTTTGGAGCTCATTTTCATCTTATTTATAAACAATTTTTTGATCATTACACAGTACAAAACTCTTTCTTTATTCCTGATTTTTGATAACGATACGTCAAAGTGAACTTTGAAAAGTAAAAAATGCATGGCTTTTGTTTGGAACAATGCTTGTTCACATTTCAAAATAGTGGTAAAATTAAAAGTTGACCATATATATATGCATAACATCATTTGGACTAGCTTTCACATGGGGGCCATGTGATGTGATAGAATGCATTTTTTTTCCAGAAGAATGGCGCCGAAACGATGATATAATATGTTATCGAAAAGTATAATTATCATAAAATACGTGATTTAAATTGATTATTTATTTCGACTTTCATAAAAATATAAATTTTAATAGAACATTTGCTTTTTATGAGCTGTGCAACACATACACACACCCCTCAATCACTACTAGTCTTCTTTCTTCTGTTCACATTGAGATATGCTACATGAGTACCTTATTTGACATTATGGTTGACACTGCACTCACATGGAGAGAAATATTATTTTATTCGCACAGAGCCCACACACTCACATGGTGGTCACCCATGCGGTCAACCGGGGTGGTTGAGTAGCATTTTTCATTCAAATTTCCTCCCCTTTTCTGGGTTTTCATTCGATTTCCACAGCTACAACATCCATTTCCGTGGCTTCAAAGCTATAAGCTAATCAGAATTTTCTGTTTTTGCTTCAGTGGTAGCGTCTATTATGCTTTAAACAAAAAATTTAGAGGGTAGACAACGTTCACTTTCACTATCTTTCTTTTTACCTGCAATTCGACCATCCTTTCATTTCCTTGCAATGGATATCTCACTCGCTAAACCGTTTACGGGTCCTGTAGAAGATCTCCTTCAAATTGTGATCGAGCATATATCACATGTCTCCTCCCGACATGGACATAGAATTGATATGTTACGTCGGCTTCAATCTTAGAAAAATGCAGAGACTTTGGAGATATTGAAGAAATCAGAAACTTTTTCCAAGAATTTGTGTCACTTGGGCAAGAGCTTAAGGTGTTCTTTACAGTCCCTGACCAGCAAATCTTGTCTAATTTAACTCTTCTCAATTCTAATGAAGTTGTTGCGGCCTTCATCAACTTTCCCCTCTTAATGGTAGAAGTCATCCTACATTTTGGGGAAGATTCGATTGCTCGTGTAAAGGGTTCGTTCCAAAATCTCTGAACAGAGCTTGACTTTCTTATCAGTTTTCTGGGGGATACAGTAATGCATTTGCAGCCCACCAAGACTATATTGATAGATATTGAAGATGTGGTCAATGAGGTAGGAAGTTTCTTGTATTCCTTCTTTTTGACCATTGTTGTATTCCTTGTGATCAATAAAGTGAAACTCGTCTCTACTAGAGTGCCGGATTTGGAAGTTGTGGTTAATGAGGTGCGAATTCTTTTTCTTGAGGATATACCATTGCTAACCACTAAGTTGAAAGCAACGATAGATATTAAAGATCTGCTCCATGAGATAGGAAGTTTATTAGATTTCTTCATTTTCACCAAGAATGATCAAGTTGTGGAGACAGGAATCTTGGATCTTGCACTTTCTGATTTGTTAGCAAAGTTTGAGACCTTGAAAACAAAGATCAAGGAGCACTGCATCACAGTCTCAAAGATGCCAAGTGATATGGCTCCAAAGACTGGTGTGGTTTCACTCTTCATTATTGATTCCGCCCTCGATGATCTCGTGGATCTAATAAATAACAAGTCTGACTCGATTGTTTTTGTGAATGATCAAATTGTAATGCTCCACGAAGAGCTAATGTCGTTGGGATCATCCATCACAGATATAGCATTGCAGCACGAAGCAGAGCATGAAGAACTTGTGATACGGAGCAGAGACATAGCATATGAAGTTGAATATGTTATCAACTCATTTCCTCACGTTTGGTATCTTTCTCTCCGGCTCCCTCAACTCATTGACAAGATTCGGCTTATTATGATGGCTGTCAAAGAAATGAAGAACAATATTGATGCTGCTAGAATGTCAAATGTTTCAGAACATCCACAAGAAGTAGATTCAGAGTCAGAAGAACCTCCCATTTTGGAAGACGTTGTTGTGGGATTTGACAATGTAACAATTGAAATTACAGAACAACTTGTTAGAGGAACAGGCCAGCTGCAAATTATTTCCATCTTCGGGATGCCTGGACTTGGTAAGACGACCTTGGCAAATAAATTATATAATCATCCCTCCGTTTTATACCATTTTTACGAGCCTGCCTGGTGTGCTGTTTCTCAAATATATAATAAGAAAAATGTGTTGATTGAAATTTTGAGCTCAATGAGTAACAGTAAGAGAGATACATACAAGAAAATGGAGGAAGAAAGCTTGGTTGAAAAGCTTTACAAAAACTTAAAGGAAGGCGATACCTCATTGTGATAGATGATATATGGGATATCAATGTGTGGATTGATTTGAAAAGATGTTTTCCAGATGACAGAATTGGAAGCAGAATCTTATTCACTACTCGAAATAAAGATGTTGGTTTGAAAGCTTCACCTCGTAGTGTCATAAATGAACTCCCTTTTCTGTCGGAAGTTGAATGTTGGGAAATATTACGAGAGAAAGTGTTCCAAGATAAAAAAATGTCCTCAAGTATTGCTAGACATTGGCAAGCAAATTGCAAAAAACTGTCATGGCCTACCACTTGCAGTGGTTGTGATAGCTGGAGTTCTTGCAAACATGGAGAAGAAAAAACACTTGTGGGAAAAAGTTGCAAGAAATTTAAGTTCACATATATCCGAAGAACAGAAGAACATAGAGGATGTGGCACTAGAATATCTAATGAAAGTGATTGACAGGAGCTTAGTACTTGTTTCTGAAAGAAGATATGATGGAGGAGTCAAAACATGCAAGATTCATGATCAATTGCGCGAAATGTGCTTAAGAATAGCGGAAGAAAATAACTTTTTGAAGTTGATCAAAGAGTAAGTTCAATGTTTATCTTCTTTTTCATTTCGTTTCCATCGATTTTTTATTTGAACTTACTAAGAAGGTTTTTATATTTGATAATCGTAACAATGATGTGATTATGTTATTTTGTTACCAGTAATGATGATGATGAACAACGGTTCTTCAGTCAACTATCAACGGATCAGCAGTGCCATTGTTTGAGTATCAACTGTGTGAAATATCGTATTATGTCACTACCTTTTGGCCTACACGTACGCTCTCTTCTATGTGAATATGGTTATGTGAGTTTTACCACATTATCTCATGCAGCTACAAAGTTCTTAGGGTCTGTAGCGGAATGTTACATTTTGATTGTCTAATAGGTACATGGCAACTTCATCTATACTGCCACCATCGGAAAGGTTACACAAACTAGAATTTCTTGTTGTGAACAATTATGCTGAAGTTGAAATACCTGAGATCCTTCTTAATATGGCGAGTTCGAGACACATGCAGTTCAGGGGCAGTGCATACTTCAGTAAATTTAGCCGTCAGCTAGCAACTAACAATAAGAGCTTTCAAATAAATAACCTACAAAGTATTTCTGTACTCTCAAGTTACGATGAAATGGATGAGAAAATTTTGAGATGTTCGCCCATTCTTCGCAGACTGAGTGCCAAGGTTAAAACTTCACGAAATCATTCTTTCGACTTCCTTAATCAGCTCGAATCGCTGAAGCTATATGATCTATTTCATTGTTCTTTCAGTTTGCCCTTAAATTTGAAAAAATTGACACTGCATTCTGGAGACGTGTCTCGAAAACAAATGGAGATAATTGGAAGATTGCCTTACCTCGAGGTTCTCAAATTAGTGTATGTTGTCTTTAAGGGAGACCAATGGGACCCAAGTGAAGATGAATTCCCACAGCTTAAATACTTGAAACTTGAAGATGTGAGAATTGCAGAATGGAATGCCTCAAGTGATAATTTCCCGAGACTTCAACGAATAGTATTGATACGTTGCTGGTATCTAAAGATGATCCCTTCCAATTTAGGTGATATTCCAACGTTACAGAAGATTCAGCTATACGACTATGCACAATCTACCAACGAATCAGCTAAGAAAATTGAGGAAGAACAAAAAGAGATGGGCAATGAAGAGCTTGAAGTCATAATCTCTGCCACATTCGGTGAGGAAATTTGACAGTGAGGAAATTTAGAAGGTAATAATGAGATATTCTCTTCTTTAATCTTTCACCTTCTCATCTTGGTCCTAGGTATTTTATGTTATACTAAAATGAAACATCAAAAATAAATTCTACTCTAATTTTGGCTTGTGTTGAAATTAAGCCTTGTTTTGTTTGAATTAAAATAAGATTTTTATTTGATTTTTATAAAGGTTAATGAAATGTGTGATTGAAAAATTTGAAAATGAATTATGGGGAAAAATGAGTTTTAAAATTTTGGGACCAAACAGGGGCTAAGTTGGCTCTATTTTATGAGCTTCTTGATGTTATTCTAGGAATTACTAATCCATAAGGTTCTATGTTTGGACATTGATCTCTATTATTTCTCCCTTTCACATTTTTTACCATAAAATCGTGTTTACATAAAATCCCAATGGTCACAATTACACTTCTAGTTCGATTCAGTCCTCGAAATAATTTGATTGTTTAGCCCAAGTCCTCCATTTTTATTGCATGTTTGTGTTCGTATAATTCATTTTTTGCTTTCGATAAGGATAGGTGAATTCAATTGTGCGAGAAATATCCCATAGATTTTAAACCAGTAGAGATATTGGCACTGATAAGCAAATTTAGACATATATTATTGATATGCACTCACGAGATTTTAATAGGGTTAAGAGACCTTAATGATCTTGAAGAAAAGTTTGTTCTGATGTAAAAAGGTGAACTCATTACTTTACAAACTTGTAACATTGGTGTTAGTTATTTCAGATTCTAGAGATGGTACGTTCTTGGCAATGAAGATTGTCAAGAATCGATTGCGTAATTGGAAGGGAGATCAATGGTTGAATGACACTTTGGTAGCATATATTAAAACGATGTATTTGATTATATTGATAACATTGTAATTATACGATATTTTCAAAATATGAAAAAGTGTAAGATATAATTTTAGTAATACACTGACTTATTTTCATTAATAAGTTGTTTTAGAAAAATTGTATCTTAATTTTTAATACTACAATGAAAAATGTGTGGCTCCGCAATGATATTAGCCTTGATAAAAACAATTATCTTCAGTGGAAAAACCAATTTCTGAATGTCATCATGGCTAGTGGATTAGAAGGTTTTATTGATGGTACATTTACTTTTCCATCAAAGTTTGTTGTACAAACTCTTCATTTGGTCGAAATTTTTATTATTTGTTCAGTATTATGACTTCAAGCTTTTCATTTCCCATCTCTTGTTCTTCCTGAATTTGCTCATCACATTCTTAAATTGCTTGCTCAGACCCTTTGCTGGAGATGTTTCCCAATCAAGAATTTGCTCACAATGGATTCCTTCAAATAAAATCAAAGAAGAAAGATGGTAGATGTTAGTACGCCTTTCCAAAGTGTTACAATAGTCAAATCTATTCATAATAACAATTATATATTCAACAATACTGAATGAAAAGATTCAAGCTTCCCTTCTTAATTTCTGTACAACTTTTTTAATTTGCTATATGTATATTTCCAGAAGCAGCTAAGTTGATACGAAACAAATAGAAAAAAAAAGATTTTATTATTCGAAAATCAGAAAAATAGAAGAACTACAAAGTTAGCAGTCCTTTTTAAGATTATCTTCCACCCTAACTATACCCAAAGTTCAAAACAGGAGGGGGTGTTTCTCCCTTTTCAGTATTATTATTCATTGACTCTTCGTGTAAATAGTTAATTGAACTGATTGACTCATACAGATAATATACATGGAGGTGTCAACAATAAATACTGACATAAAATAAGTATAACTTTATTGAAATAAATAACGGGCATTATTTTTTACTGCTATGTCACCGATTTCCAAGTGACAGAATTAGAATAAGAAGGCAATGTAAATTGTTCTCCGCTCTTGATTTTAAAGGTGAACTCTCAACACTGTTCTTCCATAAGATATGTATCACGTTGTCAATTTCTGAACAACTTTTAAATTTCGAAATAATGAGGCTCAATTTAGTTATGGGTCCTTAATGAAGCAATAGGGGGAGCTGCATAGGCGCCTGTCGTTTAGCATTTTTCAACAAGCCCTTGTTTGTTTAGCAATTTTCAATAACTTCATTCTAGCTGATTCTAGGTTTACCTATTCTTGCCATAGGGTCTCATCTAATCTTAGTTGGGGATAGTTTGACCCATTTATCATACATCCACTGTTTTGACAAGATATTTGTCTTTGCAGCATCACGTAAAGTCAAATGCATTAGAATGCTATCTGTTACATTGTTAGGAAGGTTGCTTGTCCTATCAGAATTATTCTAGATATACATTCTAATATTTTACATTATGGATGACATTATTTTTAAATAAAGAAAATTTAACTGTTAAAACTTTTGCATAGGATTACTAAAATAATGCGAGACAACGGGGAAACCTTCATGTTGGATTTTAGATCTACTGTGTGCATGCAAATTACTTCTAAGGTAATTTTTATATATTTATTACTTGTTAGGTGTCATTAAATGGCTGTCTTTCCAAGGACCATACTATATGTCCCGGGATTAAATCTCGGAAACAGACCCCCCTCCAATAGGGGGCAAATTTAATCCTGTGACTAGAAGTTTTACCCGTCTTTTCAATAACACTACAAAACGGATATTGCCCAATTCTAACTTGTTGATAGGATCAAGCTTGCTACATGTATATTAACTTTGACATCCTTCTACGTGGCAACCATCGTAGTCTTTATTTTTTTAACACACTTTCACATCATTGATCAGATTTTGACCCATAAAAAGAATGTAATCCATAATGTAAACTAGAATGCACATCTAAAATAATTCATAATAATATGTATTTTCTTCAATATTTCTCTTTCGTTTTTCTTTATAGGAATATTAGAGTTATGATTAAAATTTATTTTTTCTATTGATTATATCTGTTTTTATCTCTCTCTCTCACATATTGTTTATCTCTATTTTCTATGAAAAAAATATAAATTGAATTCTTATAACTTTTTTTTTTTCTTTTCTCATTCATTTTTTAGTAAAAATTATCTATTTTTTTTTATTAAATTATAAAATTTCATATGGCAAATTTATAGTTAAATTTAAATATAATGGTTTTCTATTTATTTTTAAAGGTATATTATATTAATAATATTAAATATTAAATGTTTTTTTATCATATATATATGTTTAATTTTGATTATTATTTATTTAATTAAAATCTGAATTATTTGAGGAGGGGAAGGAAAATTCTGAAAATTATCAACTCATATATAAGAATTTCACATTATTACACTAGATCCACATAATTCTACTTCATATGAAAGTCTTCAAAAGTCTTTTAAATTCTACAAAAGTTTATAAATTTTTTAAAATGAAAGTCTAAGAAAATCTATGAAAGACTTCCACTAATTCCATACAATTCTACAAAAAAATTCACGGAAGTAATCACTTTAAAAAAGTCCATCAAAGTCTTCAAAACTTTCAATTCAATACGCCCCTCTTAGTTGATTTTAATCAAAGTTAACGAGATGTGTGGTTGAAAAGTTGTGGATCCTTAAAATGTATGATTAAAATTAGTTATTAGCTTTGATTTATATTAAAATCTGAATTTAATTTGTATAAAAAAATTGGCTTACTTTAAACGTAACTTTTTACTATAAAAATAACATGTTTGCCAGTGTGAAAAGAAAAAAAGAATAACATGTTTGGCTAAGTTCAAAAAGATATAAAAGTATCTAAGATTTACAAAACATGTCATATTATCAGCATTTTAAAAATCGGAATTGGCCCAATCGATCCAATCGAAAAAATCGGGAACCAGGAACAAAACCAATCTAGTTAGGCTTATAAAAGCTCAAATTAAAAATCCGTACCAAAACTCGTTAAACCGGAAAGATTTTGAAAAGCCCATGAACCGGTTCAACCTTGTAAATGTATATTTTTTTATTTTTGTAAATTTATATTTTTTTATTTTTCAAAAATCACTGGTTCGATTCTAGTTCAACCTTGGTTCAACCTGTTGACCCTTGACTCTCTTTTCTGGGTCGATGGTCGGTTGATTTTTAAAACATTTCATATTACAGATTTTATATCTTTTTTATTCATTTTATTTCATTTTTCAAATTCACTATAGACTTGTATGAAAATAGGATTTACTTGATTGATCTCCTCAACAAAATCATACCAAATTGGGGTACAAACATAGCTTTTTATTATTATTCGTAAGTGCCAGTTAGTTAGAAAATCACATTAATAACCTCTACTCTTGTCCTAGCTCGTCCAAGAGCTATCTATATAAGTAAAAAATATATTTTCAAACTATAAGTAAATAATTTTTTATTGATGAATTTTATAAATAAATTATGTCATTTATTTGAACAATAAAACGAGAATTACTTTTAAATCAAGTAAATGATTTTAGGAGACGTTTAAAAAAAATGACTTCAAAATAATTATGCATGTGAATATCACACATATTTTTGCTTAGTTAACTAGCATTTGTTGATTATTATATTCAATTCTCTATTTTTTTAGAGTGAATTATTCAATTCTATTTTCTGTTGATTTGTGCAATATTTTCGTGTTTCCAGGCAAATAGAGAATCTTCTGTTGATTTGTAGATCATATTAATGTGTTTATCATATTAATGTGTTTGACAATACGTGATGCTTCAAAGATTGGTGCGGTTTTCAGGCAACATTTGAATTTAGACAATTTTATGATATATTGTGAAAGGAGGTGAAAAGAGGACTAGCTAAACTTTATTTGGTTTGGACGAGATGATGAAACTTGACTTTTGATGATTTAAATATCACATTTTGACATTGAAATTGAATTTTATTTTGTTGATTACTATTGCGTTAAGGGCCGAAGGACAGCTTCGGGCTCCCATTAAATTTTCATTATTTGAAAAGAGAGAGAGAGAGAGAGTCTTTTTTTTTTTTGTTAGTTTAATACAAATAAAAATTTTGTCAACTTATGAATGGTTTGTGAGCTTGCTCTAAGATCGAGATAATTTGTCAATTTTCATATTAAAAATCATCAATCCAGTAGATGGTAAAGATATGCTTTCAAATATTTGTGTGGGTCTTGTAATTAAATTTCTTTGGTACGTAATGCACTTGTTGAAACTTTCGTAGTGATGTAGTTGTTTCACACTTTAAAGTAGGTTTAATTTTTCTCAAAAGAGAGATCATCAAGTAAATTTGAGAAATTCAACTGTCAACATATGTGAAATTTGTCAAACTGTGATAAGTTAATATTAAAAAAATGTTTGAAACGGTATATTAAGAGGATAGCCAATCTAATTGGGAAGTCTCGGCACACTTATTCTCATCTCTAACATCCTTATGCAAAAAATTTAAGTGTAAAATTATAAAGTAAATAACTTTTTTTTATTTTACGAGAATTATAAATAAAATAAGTTATTAATTTTAACAATGAATAAGCATATGTAAAAGAAAAACAAATATAATGTTACATATTGAAAATATTTTTTTAATCGAAAGTTTAATCCAAAACAAAATCATAGAAACACTGCGTGTAAATGATCAAGCATGTCCATTAACACGCTCCATATATGGTGATTTTCAATGTGTATATCGTGAGTACGTTAGACATAAAATACTTTTATATATATCATCATTTAACGTATAAATTAAGCTCCCATTTGGTGTAACTGAAAAGTTGATAAAAAAAATTTAAGTTAAAAAGTCAACGATTAATTTTAATCACACATTTCATAGAATCTACAATTTTTATTAACTTTTCTATCACACATTTATCAAAATCTACTAAAAAATTAATTTTTAACTAAATCAAATGAGGGCTAATTCATATGTAGTAACATGCAATCCAACGCGAACACTACAAGTCAATATATGAATTTTCAAAGCTATTACACCTTTGATTTTACCCAATACAAGGAATCTACTAAAAATCTTAAGGTAAACCAAATAGGAGTTAATTCGTATGTAATAGCAGGCAATCCAACGCAAACACTAAAAGTCACTATATGAAATTTAAGAACTATACACCTTTGATTTCACCCAATGCCAAAAGTAAGCATTCGTCCATGGCTAATAACAATTAAGTCATCGTTTGAGCCACATTTTGGGAAAAATCTATTTAGGAATAGTTTTTTTTTTTTTTTATTAAAGAAAATGTGTGGTTAAAAAAATTAAAAAAAAAAAATTTCGATTTATACGTAAAATTATTTTATTAAATAATGTGTGATCGAAAATAAATTTTGAAAAAACAAGTTTTTGATATCACGGGGCTCAAACAAGGGCTAAGTGCTTTCACCATTGCATTGTGTCTACTTGCTTTCACATTAATCTATCCAACAAAATAAGGCATTAGCTCCAGAAGACTTTTCTTAAGACAGTTTGAAATCTGAGATATACCTAGCATAATATTATACGCCATTCTGATAAAATAAAGGAAAGAAAAATGAATTTTCTAGTCTCAAGAAGCCCACATCACAAGATTTCAAGTACTCCTGACCTCTTTGAGCTAGGAAGCGAACCTGCATTAAGTTCAACTAACAAAGTTCATTTCCTTCCAAAGCTTTAAAAACGACCTTTGCATTTGGTGAAGCACGCTCAAATTTGTTCGTCTTTATCAAAATCCCAAATCCTTTGTCAGCAAGTTTCTCTAATGGCCATTTCAGCCTGATCACCATCCTATCAAGCTTCGGCGATTTCTCTAATAAAAGCTTGATGAGTGTCATCTCAGGGACTGTTGAAGAAATATATGCCAGCTTCACTTTTTGAAGTCGATTGAAGTATATATCCGAGTAGTCTTGCAACTTCAAAAAGTCTAGCGCAGGACGTGCTTCAGCAAGTGGGAGGTGCCTACCCAAAATCTACACAATACGACAAAAAGTCACTTATCTAAAACTTTTAGGTTAAATTAGAAAATAGAATATTGTGAACTGTATAGTCGTGTCCATTATTTGCCTGGAGTTTCAGTTTCTCAAGATTCGGGAAGCTTCTGAACAAGCAAGAACATAAGAGAGATCCTCCACTGAGTCTAAACATATATAAATCAAATTCAGAATTTTAAGCTGGACTAAAGTAGCTGGAAGCCTTGTTTGGACTTGACCTGCAGCCAAACTCTTGAAAGCGGATGGCTAAAGCATGATCAAATATAGTTAACTCGATGATTTCAAGGAAATTATATTTATAATCGACCATACCTTCTTCATCTGATAGTCTATGCGCAGTTGCTGAAGTGCAGGCAGGGAATCAAAAAACTCAATGAAGTTATATTTTCTATGAATGATAGAATTGTAACATAGAGTAGTTGAAGCAACTGAAACTATTGCAAGTAAGAGGGGATTTCTTAAAATAAACATATGCACGGAAACATATCAATTTAATGAGTTTTAGCTTAGGAGCATCAATTGTTAAGTGGTGAAATCCAGCTGGGACATGCAACGCCAGTTGCTCCAGTTCTGGTGAGCTAATATCAAACTTCCTAATACTTCAGTATCAATGATGACATCAAGCAATTCCAGTGTAATCAGCCTATTAAAACCTTTGAAGCTTGGTGGAGGACTGATCGAACAAGAAGAAAGTTTCAAGTGTTTCAATAGTGAACACATAAATAGTGAAGAAGGCAATTTGAACACTTCAAGCCACTTCATTTTCAAAGTGAATTCTTCAACGCCTTTCTTCCATGAGATATATATCAAGTGGTCAATTTCAGAACCACCTCTGAGTTTTGGAATAATGAGGCTTGACTTAGTTATCGATCCTTGGTGAAGTAAGAGAATCTGGTAAAGGATCCCTACAAACTTCATTCTAGCCAATTCTTGGTTTCTCTCTGATTCTTGCCATAACGTATCATCAAATATCAGTTGTGGCAGTTTGACCCATTTATACCTCCATTGCTTTGACAAGACGCTAGTCTTTGCAGCATCACGTATTGTCAAACACATTAATATGATCTCTATGACATTATCAGGAAGGTCACTTATCATATCAACAAGTTGGAATCGGGCAATCTTCATTCTGCTATGTAATTGGCGAACAAAATTCTGTAATAACTCACAATTAATAAAAACATCAAATTGCCTTAAACTAACTTGCATGCATGTAGAAGATATAAACAAATTCAACATGAAATTCACACAATTTTGTTCGCTTTATTTTAACTTTGTTACACCAATATTTTAATAGTTATTGAATTGGTCATTTCACTAAGAAAGTAGAGATAATATTCACAGTTGATATTTACATTTGCATATGCTTGAAATATACTTTTGAACATAATTGCAATAACAAAATATTCATTTAGCCCGTACAAACTTATTCACGCAAATCTTTAGTTTATTGTTATCCTAGAAGCTCAAAATCTACCATAAACAATATGGATTGACAGTGTTGTGGTGCCAACCTCTTACACTTCAATGGTTTAGTTAGCTGTGATTCATTGAATCCTAATTATGAAACTTTGTATGCTAAGGCATAGTTTGTAGAGTGTGCTCTAAGAAAATTCATTTTTAGTTCAATGGATAAGTAGTATTTCTCTCAAAGCTTAGTGAGTATTTACTGATCTAATCCAAGAATGGTCTTAGACGAAGGCTTAGTTAGGGACTTAATCAATCATTATTCATGCTGAAGGATTCTTTGATTGGTCAGTTTGTCAAGCTTAAATTGGTTTCTCGTGTTAGCGGACAAGGGTGGTCAACTGCTCAAGTGCATTCATCATTCTGAAAACTATTCCTCATTCCATCTGAATACATCTGCATCGCTCAAGTGGATAAGCCAACTCCTTTTTAACCCAAATTGAAATTCAATGAACAAAAAGCTTAACAACAACGAAAACACCATTCTCAAATAAATTCGTTCAATTCTTTCACATCATCAGTATTTTAGAGCTAAACCAACCTCCTAAACCCCCCTCAGCCCTGCAATCTGTTGAGAATTAGAAATCCTAATTCTATTCTCCCCGAGAGCAACCAATAAACATAAAGAAATAAAGACACAAAAGCTCAGTGGGAAACTACGTGATCTTCTTGTTGCAGTAATTCATTATGATGAAAATAAGTTTTATAAGAGAAAATTATAAACATATCTTCTTTACCCTCTCTTTCGCTCTTTCATTGTAGTAATTAAAAGCATAATGACAGCTCCCTATTTATAAGAAGAATTAGGACAAAATCAAAATTTACAAGAACTCAAATTCCTAAAATGAAATTTACAAAAAATCACATTCCTAAATTAACCTTAATGAAATTTTCGTCCGAGGGGTGGAGGGGGCTTCTTGGCCCCCTTCCAACCCCTCGGAGACCTCATCCGCGAACTAGCTCCACGAAACAGTGATAATTAGGCTTCACAACTGAAGACAATTCTTCATGCGGGCAACCAACACATAAAGAAAACTAAAAATACAAGACATGGAAAAGGGAATAATATAGGCTATGCTATCATCTGTTATTGTAGTAAAATGAAGAAAATCCTTCTTCTATATAGAGCCAATCCACAAAATTTACTTTTTCAACTAAAAAAAATAAAAATTCATTTTCTTCCTAACCTCAACCTTTTGACTAGTTTTCCTCACTCCTCCCCCTTCCAACCCCTCGGAGACCTCATCCGCGAACTAGCTCCACAAAACAGTAATAATTAGGCTCCACAACTGAAGACAATTCTTCATGTGGGCAACCAACACATAAAGAAAACTAAAAATACAAGACATGGAAAAGGGAATAATATAGGCTATGCTATCATCTGTTATTGTAGTAAAATGAATAAATCCTTCTTCTATATAGAGCCAATCCACAAAATTTACTTCGTTTTCAATTAAAATAAATAAAAATTCTTTTATAACAGGTAAAAGAAAACATCAATTCATCATATGCAAAACCTAATATCACAAGAAAGTTTCTCGATTAGTACAATTCACCTCAAACTATTCCTTACTTTCGTTAAAACTTCTCTTTACCCTTTAAGTTTTCGTATTCTAATACATAAGAGAAAAGTAGACATGAATTGTACCGTAAAATTAAGTGGGTGGCGCCACCACGGAGGAGAAGATTTTGGGCTGCCTTCTCGCAGTGAAATGAGCAAAGCAGAGTTAACTCCTGTGTTACCCACTTTTTCAAAAAACTCATTTTTTTTTTTGTTTCAAAAGTCATAATTTTCATTTACCTTCTTCTACTCATTTTCATCCACATATTTTTCAATAAATAATATTTTTCATCACATCAATAATTTTGACTTTGACTTAAACTAAAATCAAATTTTAATCGATAGAACATGCTCTTTGTAAGTTCTGACATGAACAAGTTGAAAATAAAATAATATAAATCGTAGTGCTTTTCTGACGGCCACTTCAATTTATGGATGGCAACGAGTCGGTTCGACTAAAATCACAATTGCACCACCAAATTTTTTGTCATACCATAACCGCACCATAACCATAAAAGTCAGTTCGTATCTCGATACGATTCAATTCGATTCGGTTAATAACCACGAAAATAAATTATTTTTTATAAGTCCAACCGTCAAATTGAAAAAAAAAAAATTATGAATAAAAATCAATAAAAATAAAAACGCAATACTAAGCCAATTTAGCAAATAATATCCGAAATGAAAATGCAAACAATTTAAAAGATATTTCTTTGGCCTTTGAGAAGTTAAGATAAAACAACCCAAAATAAGAGAATTATAGACAGATTAAAAAAAACACTAATTTAATACCATACAGATAATTAACAACCAGTAGACATACCAAAACTATTAGCAATAAAATTAAAGTACTCAACCAAGTAAACATTGTATTAAGTAACACAAATGAGAGATAGAATTAGGGAACCAAATAGATTAATGAGCTTAACTCTCGCGAATAGTAAAAGAAAGAGGGAATGATCATAATAAAAAAAATTGCGTTTGCATTCGCTAACCAAGAAAATGTACGGGATGACTCAGGGAAGGAGAGCCTTATATAAAATAGACTTGTCAAGACCAATTCAAGAAATATCTCCATCCCAATCACAAAAAACATTTTCAAATTTAAATCATAGTCATCCCACATATACTTTCATTACATAATACAATATAAGAAAATATAGTCTATTTAAAATGTCATTTCAAAACTACAATAATAAAAAAAATAACAGTGAACTAATCAAGATATAGATATTAGAATAACATCTGAATGTCGTACACTATGGACGACACACAGCCTATACCTTTCGAATTCAAATCTGATTATAGCGCCAAATCTAGAGCGGCGGCACAGCAGAAGGCGAAGACGGTGTTGTTGATTACAAATTCGAATTTTCTTCCTTGTTGTTGCCCGTTGCTTTAATATTTCCTATTTTCTGTGTATTTTCAGTGAGTGAGTGAGTGTGAGTAGGGTTAAGTAAAGGTAAAAAAATTGGGTTAGTGTTCATGTTAACGAGTCAGTAAGGTAATGAGCCATAATTATACAAAGAAGCACAATTGTCCAATTAATTTTTTTTTTCAAAGGGGTAATCGGTTCGATTCGGGGCACCATCGCTAAATATCATACCCACCCCATCACGAATCGGGTCATTAAAATCAAAATCATAACCAACCCATTGCACCATCGGTTCGGGTTTTTTCGCCCCATTCGGTTCGGTTAATCGCGATTTTCGATTTTAACGGTTCGAATTGCCATCCCTACTTCAATTGGTAGAATACATTTTCTTATCCCATCAGCCATGGCCCGCCCTTTGAAGGCCACGGTAAGTAATTAATTGCTTTTGTGTTTTCTTTCTATTTATACCCCCACGTCTACAATCAGATTTATGGTCTCCATTAGGGCTGTAAGCAAAAATCGTCAAATCGAAATTATATTTTTGAAACTATCGGTTTGTTGTCACGTGAACCCATCAACGAGATTTGAGAAAATTTATTGCGGTTTAAAACCAAATCGGATAGGCGAAAAAATATATAAAAATTAAAAAAAATGAAATTTTCTAAATTGTAACTTGTAAGACTTTTGTGTTGGATTTTTTTATTTATTTTGAAATGAGGCTCATACATTTTATATGCTCTTAAATTGAAAGTTTGAAACGATTCATCAAGCAATCCCACATTGTATTCCGTATAAATTACTATCACCAAACAATCATTAACTTATATAAATTGCATAGTACTCTAATGATTAAACAAACTTTAATCAAAATCAAAATCCTACATTGAATTGGATATCCTTTAAAAAATTATTGCAACTTCTGGTTCTGTCGATTATAATTTATAGAAATCTAGATGAAAAGTTTTGATCGGATCAACAACTATGTAATCAAAGTGAAAATAAAATAAAAACTTTGGATCTTAGAAATAAAATTATATATTGTAAATAAATTTATTTAGGTATAGATTTACCCAATATTTTAATTTGGTTTGAGAATTAGTTAATTATAAAATTATAAAAAGAGAGAATAAAAGAGAAAAATGAAAGTGTTGGAGTCTAAAATGAAGAAGGAATTCTATTATTTTTTTATAAAAGTGATCGGAGATTGAATCATGTATTTTACCAAAAAAATAAAATAAAAATCCTATGAGAACCGTCCGGTTCCCATACTAAAACCGAGAACTGGACAGGAATCGGTTGGTTCCTAGTAATTTGTCTTAAAATTAAATTAATTTTTAGAAGATCCGAAACAGAATCGTCCGATTCTAAATGGTTTCGATCCGATTCCACCGGTTCTGGAAAAAAATGTTCATTCCTAAATTAATGGCATAACAGTAAAAAAAAATATATGACGAAATCGACGGTTTCAAGCTGGATCAAGCCGTTAGGTTTAAATTTGAGTTTTTTTAAACCTTTAAAAATGGTTTGGTTTAGGTTTGAGTTTTTCTCAAATCGGTGTAAATGGGTTGATTTGAAAATCTATCAAAAAGTGATAAAATCGAATCGCTTACACCCTGGTCTCCATTGAAGAGAAGGGCAAATTTGGCAAAGTGATATCAAATCCAATTAATGGTACATGTATATGTCACTTTATGTCAGGTGAAATGAATACAGAAAAAGTATAGCAACCATCATTTTTCTTCTAAAAGTATCAAAATAATTACTTTGAGACAATCGATAAGTCACTAGCATTTCCTTATGGGGAATTTTCAAAAATGTGTTTGTTTTTTAAAATGCACTAAAAAAAATTATTGACACTTAATTTGTTCAAAAATATCACTTTTTTGTTATAAATAGTCTAAATTATCCTTAGTCTCAACCTTTTAGGAGTATTTAATATTATTTATGCAAATGTGAACCTTTTCATATTTAATGAAGCACATTGACTTATTAATTGTTGGGAAGATATTGTAGTTGAGAATTGATTATTGTCATTAATGTTTCCATGAAATTTGTTCAAGGTCCCAAACATACCCTTATGTTAACTCCGGCTAGTTCTGACAGTTCAAATGCCTAACACGTGAACAAATTAATTGTTTTTATCAACAACAAACAATGTAAAAATCTGTAAGGTATTGGGTCTTGGGTTATTGTTGAATCGGTGGGTCAATGGTCGGATTGGTGGATCGTCACATAAAAATCTATAAAAAAAACTAAAAGTATATATAAAAAAAAGGCAAGAATGCCTACTGCTTGTTTGTGGAAAAAGGAAAAATGTTCGGCCTTATTGTCACTATCGTGGTTCATCCAAATAATTCTTATTTGATATTAACGAAAACGGAAAAATTATAATGACTTGCGAATGTATTGATTCTCTTATATATGAATTAAAGAACCGTAGTGCTACAACTTGACTCATGGTCGTGGTTTGTGGTATTCAATTTACACATGCCCCTGACCCTTGTACCCAAGTCAAAGTGATGCAGTAGACACATTGTACTATCGAGATTTTATTAAGAGTGCATTTGCAAATTAAACCTTGTACTTGTACGTAGAGGTGTCAAGATAGACGGGCCGAATCACGGGCCTAATATATTTTTACATGGCCAGGTTTTGGAAAATGTCTTTTTTTTTTTTTTTTTTTTTTTAAAAAAATTATCATTTATTTTTTAAGTGACAATTTTTGAAAAAAAAAAAGGCCGACCCGTTCATGACCCGGCCCATGCGGGCTTGCGGTCTTGGCCGGGTTACTTAGTTTTTTCGATCTGGGCTGAACCGGCCCATAAACCCGCATGACACGGGCTTTTTATAGCGGGCTGTGCACGACTTTTTAGTGTACGGTCCGGTCCGGTCCGATTCGCCCATTTTGACATGTCTACTTGTACGTGGTATTTTTTGCAGGTTTTATACCATTATTATACTTCTCTGCCAATTTTATTTGTTCACTATTTGGAATTCTATTTCGCCGGATCAGGTCACCTGAGTATGACCGACTATCTAGCATTATTTTGTATGCATTGATGATCTCACACTGTTGGAAGGCATGCAAATTAAAGAAAATTATAATAGATCTCAAAATTTAACTTCATTTACATATATGGTTATTCATTGTATAGCTAAATTAGTCTCCAAAACAAGGACGGACGAGTCTTTTCCTTGTGTTGGCTATTGGTTGACTGGGCATTGTATTTAGAGGGTAATGGTTCGTGTTCATTGCTCCTAACAGGCTATTCTCTAAGACATTAATATAGGGGTATACTATTGAAATGTTGTGAACTATTAGTCCCTCAAAGAAACCCAAATGTCGAGTTGTTTAATGGCTTGTTTGGTTGGACTTTTGAAAAGTCAAACCTGTTTATTAGATTATCAATCTTTTTGGATAATTTTTTGGAAATGATTTGTCTAGTTTGATGAGCTTTTTTAAAGGAAATTGATAACTTTTTTACAAGAAGAAGAAGTATTGTCAAACAGGTCCTAAGTATAAGTTCTGTTAATTGAGTTGAGCGAGGATTAGTTTGTTCTACTCAATGTGCATTTTACAATAAAAAATGAACTAAAGTAGATCAAGAAAAATTGGTTTATAAACAGCTTCTCTAACCTTAAAAAAATCGAGTCATTTTTACATTGACATTCAGTTCTTGTTTGGGAAAGTTAAAAAGTTGATTTTGTAAAAAAAGAAGTAGAAGGTCTTTCGAAATGAGTGGTGGACAAGCAAGTAGTACTTATCGATTTTATGTAATGTATAATTAATAATAAATGAATAAGTGTTTGGTACAATATAATTTTCTTCTTTATTCAAAAAAATTGCGAGTAAAATGACACAAGTATTCTATCTTTTATTCACTGATATATTTATTCATTCGAGAACTATCATCCGTACACCACAAAAAATATAGAACTCCTATTTAAAGATACAAATGGGAAGATCAAAAGATCCTAGAGTGAACAAAAGAAAAAGAAATACTGGGATGTAGTATAGGCATTTTAGAATATTGAATATATTATTTGAAAAATTCGCTATAGTCTTCTAGGAAACTAATTATTATTGTGAAATATGACATTACACAACCTGCAAGAGGCATTGGAGTTGGAGGCTAAAGGACAGTATTTAGAAACAGATCATTGCAGAGATCGTGATATCCCATTGGCTGAAGAGTGGAAGAAAGTTAGAGATGTTTATAAACTTGTCCAAAATGTATACGATGTTGCTGAAATTCTTTTCGAGACAAAACATGCTAGTGCAGGCATCTATATTCATAATCTTCAAGAATCACAAGCAAGTTTGATATAAGATTCCAGAAATTCAGACAAATTTGTTAGAATCATAGCTCAGAGGATGCTAAAGAAGTTTGAGTACTGGAAGAACATGTTCCTTGTTACAGTTTTGGATCCTGGGTATAAAATGAAGCATATTAAATTTTCTTCCTTGAAGTATGATACTAGTTCCAGTATCTCAGAAGTGACAGCCATTTCAAAGTCCATTCACTGACCTTATGATGATTATGTTACTAGCAAAACCAGAGATGAATACACCATGAGTGATTCGAATTCTGAGTTTGAAGAAGAGCTTCCTACAAGCATCAAAGAAAGATACCTACACCCAAATTTTGGTTATAACTGTTTAGATAAGTATAACTAATTCAACCAATCTGATAGTCGATCTCGACCCTAGTGGTGTCAAGATGGGCGGGCCGCTCCAGGCCCGCCCGGCCCGCTCGCAGGCGACCCGGCCCGCGAACCGGCCCGTGAATCGAGCGGGCCGGTTCACGGGCCGAAATTTTTTTCCAGCGGTCCGGGCCGGGTTTGGAAAAACCGGCCCGCGGTTAATGCGGGCCTATAATTAAAAAATTTTTTTTTTACAATTTATTTTTTAAGTGATAATCTTTGAAAAAAATAAAAAAAAAAAAAAAAAAAAAAAGGTTTGCGGTCCGGGCCGGGTCGCTTGGTTTTTTTTTACGGTCCGGGCCGAACCGGCCCGGAAGCCCGGATAATGCGGGCTTTTTTCGTTCACGGGCCGGTTCGGGTCGAAAGGTTAGCGGGCCGGGCCGGGCCGGGCCGGCCCGCCCATTTTGCCACCTCTACTCGACCCCTAGGTAAGAACTTGAATGCAACGTGGAAGAACTTGTCGTGCCTTGGAGCAAAAATTTCAGTGTGCCATATTGGTGGCAATCTGCGAGCCCCAAATATCCTACCTTGTCCAAAATGGCTCGTTGATCTTTGCACATAAAATGTTGATATTTCATGTCGAAAAGAACAACAGATCCAAAGATTATTGAGCCAATGGATGGAGGAAGTTGATGAGGAAGAATGGATGGGGAAAATGAGGAGTAATTTTGGGATGGAGAGTACATTGTTATTATTATTATTTTCATTTTCATTTTTTATTGGATTAAGATTAAGATTATAAATTTGTTATGGTATTTTTATTAGAAACATGTCGTTATAATGTGCGTAGCAAGTAAAATTTGTGGTGACAATATAATTGCCATAAAATTAATTGTTACTTTTGGTCCCAACTTTTTAATCTTTTTCATTCAAGCATTTGCTCAATTTTTTGAATAACTAGACAAATAGTCAAGTTGAACATGGTCTTTACAATTAAAAAAAATGTAAATAAATATTAATTATTTTTCATAAGATTAAATTTTCCAACTCATAAAAGGATGGCAATACGACAGGCGGTTTTCCTTGTCTTTTGTCGTGTTGGATATTCTTGGGTAGAGGGTAGAAAATTAGGAATAGGGAATTCGTTACTCTATTTACTCAATTTTCTAATATTATTTTTTTATATACATTTTAAGTTTAAAAACATATAAATACATATAAAAATAAGAGTATGAACGAGTATGAAGTGAGTAACATGTTCTCAGTTCATATATTGATTTTCTGTTAGCTGGGAGTGGGACGAAACAAGACATTTCCTGTCTTTGTCCATGAAGAGCTTTATATTCTAAAATAAAGTCATTTCCACATTGACATTTAAAAGTAAATAATACTCTTTATAGTTGCTTACGATAATTAATCTCTCTACGTGATAGTTTGTTATTTGAGATATTAATTTTCTATAATTTTATTTCTTAAAACCAACCATTCACTCTTTAGCAGAGTTTTGTCACTCTCTCTCTCTCTCTCCCCGCCATTTCATTCAATTTGACAATAAGCTCAGACTTGGAGGAGATTAAGATTAAATTTTTAGTAAATTTTAGTAAAAATTGATGTTTGGAGGGTGGAGCTCATTTTCATCTTATCTATAGACTATAGACAATTTTTAACGGGAAAATTCTATTTGTACCTAATCTCTTACCTAATTTTTGACCGTAGTTGCATAGTACAAAACTGTTTCTTTATTCATGATTTCTAACGCGGAATTGACAAAAATCTGACAAAGTGAACTCAGAAAAGTAAAAAATGCTTGGCTTTTGTTGAACAATACGTGTTCACATTTCAAGATAGGGGTAAAATTGGAAGTTGAACTTTTATAATATATATGTATAACACCATTTGGACTAGCCTTCACATGATGGGCCATGTGATGTGATAAAAGAATGCATTTTTTTCCCCAAAATAATGACGTCTAAACGATGGCGTAACATGTAATTGAAAAGTAAGAATACATTTTTTCCAGAATATATGTGATTGAAAAGTAAGAATGCATTTTTTTTCATAATAATGGCGTAATATGTGATTGAAAAATAATAATGTATTTTTTCCACAATAATGACTTCCCAATGATGGTGTAATATGGAATTGAAAAATAAGAATACATTTTTTTATTCACGATAATGGCGTCCAAACAATGGTACAATACGTGATTGAAAACTGTTATTTAAATAAATTATTGATTTCGACTTTCATAAAAATATAAATTTTAATTCCTAACAATTGGAATTGGGCTATGTTTACAAAATTGGATTACAAAAGTATTGCCAAAAGAATTAGTGGCCCTGTTGGAGGGAATAAAATAAGTGGAAATTACACAAATTCCTATTTTAAGTATTGAGAGTTCTAAAATAAGATGGAAAGTTTAATCTTTCAAAAATCAGAAATTTTATTTAATATTTTTATTAAAATAAATATTAAAAATTATTTAATTCAACACAAAATTAAACCCAACCCTAGCCTATTTAATTCATCACTCTCTCCCGTCTCTCATTCTCTCCATCTCTCACTTCTCTCGCTGCAACGCCTCCTCCTTCTTCTCCGGCAACAAACCACAGCCGGCAGCAGGGGTTGTGTCACGGCATCGGAGGCACAATCGTGATTTTAAGCTGCTGCGCCGCCTTGTGACGTGGTGGATCTGCAGTAGCTTCGCTTCTAAAGCAGATCCACAAACACCATCGAACCAGATCCAAACGAAGGTGGATGGTGTGTGTGCGGTGGTAGATCTGGTGGTTGGTGAGGTGATTGTGGTTGCGTGGTGAGTCGTGCGGTTTTGGTGTGTTCGCGGCTGGTGTGTGTGCGTGCAGTGGTGGTTGTCGTGGGAATAGGTGCGGTTGTGGTGGTGTGGGTGGTGTTTTGTGCGGTGACGATTTTGTTGTGGTGTCTGTGGTGCTGTGTGGTGGTGGCGGTGTTGGGTGGGGTTTTGTGAGGTGGTGGTGGTGGCGATTTTCAAGTCCGGCTGGTGATTTTCATATTTGTGCTGGTGGCGTTGGTTGGGTGGGGTTGTGGTGGGGGCGACGGTGTTGGTGGCAGTGTTGTTGTGGTAGTGCTGGTGGTGTGAGTTGGTGGTGGTGGTGGGCTGGGTGGGGTTGGGGTGGTGTGGGTTGGTTGTTGTGGTGTGGGTTGGTTGTTGGTGCAGGGCTGGTGGTGTGGGTGTGGGTGGTGCTGGTGGTGTGGGTTGGTTGTGGTGGTAGTTTAGGCGGTAATGAGGTGGTGGTCACTAGCGGTGTTGGTCGTCACAAATATTTGGGTTAACTGTGACCATTAAGTCACATTAAATTGGTTAATATGTGACCAGTAAACAATACGTGATTAATGAAAAATATGAACTGTAACTAAAAAATAATGTGTGACTTAATCTGTGACCAGTAAATAATATGTGACTAATGAAGAATATGAACTGTGATTAAAAAATAACGTGTGATCTAAAAATTTGTTAATTTGTGACCGATTATAAGTTGTGACTATAAATTGTGACTTATAATGTTCATGATCCGTGACCGATAAAGAAATTGTGACTTATAAATTTTTCATATGTGATCAAGGAAAAAATTGTGACCTTTAAATTTTTTGAATTGTGACCGTAAAAAAATTTGTGATATTTAAAAATTTTGATTTGTGATCGAAAAATAATATGTGATTAATTAAATTGTGAATCTGTGATTGATGAATAAATTGTGACCTATAAATTTTTTGAATTATGACGTAAAATAATTTTTCACATTCAAAAATTCTGAGTTATGACCGAAAATAGTATGTGACTAACTAAATTATGAATCTGTGATCAAATTATATAGATCTGTGACCTTAATATATTTAATTAATTAATTAAATTATAAATAAAAATGAATAAAAATCTGATTTTAGATATTTGAAACTTATTTTCTTACTTTTGAAATGAGCCTTAGTTATATTATTAATTATGAAAATTTCCCATAAAATAATCCATATGAGCTGTACAGCACTCTCTCATCAATAATTACTAGTCTTCTTTCTTCATCTGTTTACATTTCCTTCCCTTTTCTGGGTTTTCATTCGATTTTCAGAGCTACAATCTCTGTTCCCATGGCTTCAAAGCTATAAGCTAATCTAAATTTTCTGTTTTTGCTTCAGTGGTAGCGTCTATTATGCTTTAAACAAAAATTTAGAGGGCATACGACATTCACTTTCATTATCTTTCTTTTTCCCTGCAATTCGACCATCCTTTCCTTTCCTTACTATGGATATCTCACTCACTGATCCGTTTACTAGTCATACATATCTCCTTGAAATTGTGATCGAGCATATATCATATGTCTCGTCCCCACATGGACATAGAATTGATATGTTACGTTGGCTTCAATCTTTAGAACACTGCGGAGACTTTGGAGACTTAGATGAGATCAGAAACATTTTCCAAAAATTTGTGTCACTTGGGCAAGAGCTTAAGGTGTTATTTACAGTCCCTAACCAGCAAATCTTGTCCAATTTAACTCCTCTCAATTCTAATGGAGTTGTTGCGGCCTTCATCAACTTTCTCCTCCAAATGGTAGAGGTCATCCCACATTTTGAGGAAGATTCGATTGCTCGTGTAAAGGGTTCGTTCCAAAATCTCCGGACAGAGCTTGGATTTCTTATCAGTTTTCTTGGGGATACAGCAATGCGTTTGCAGCCCACCAAGATTATATTGATAGATGTTGAAGATGCGGTCAATGAGGTAGGAAGTTTCTTGTATTCCTTCATTCTGGCCATTACTGTATTCATTCTGATCAATAAAGTGAAAGAAGGCTATACCATTGGCCCGATATTGAAGATGTGGTCAATGCCGGATTTGGAAGTTTTGGTTAATGAGGTACGAAGTCGCTGTCTTGAGGATATACCAATGCTAACCGATATACCATTGCTAACCACTAAGTTGAAAGTAATGACAGATATTAAAGCTCTGCTCCATGAGATAGGAAGTTTATTAGATTTCTTCATTTTCACCAAGAACGATCAAGTTATGGAGACAGGAATCTTGGATCTTGCTCTATCTGATTTGTTTGCAAAGTTTGAGACCTTGAAAACAAAGATCAAGGAGCACTGCATCACAGTCTCAAAGATGCCAAGTGATATGGCTCCAAAGACTGGTGTGGTTTCACTCTTCATTGTTGATTCCGTCCTCGATGATCTCGCGGATCTAATAAATAACAAGTCTGACTCGAATGTTGTTGTGAATGATCAAATTGTGACGCTCCACGAGGAGCTAATGTTATTGGGATCATCCATCACAGAGATAGCATTGCAGCACGAAGCAGAACATGAAGAACATGTGATACGGAGCAGAGACATAGCATATGAAGTTGAATATGTTATCAACTCATTTCCTCATGTTTGGTATCTTACTGTACGGCTCCCTCAACTCATTGACAAGATTCGGCTTATTATGATGGCTGTCAAAGAATTGAAAAACAATATTGATGCAGCTAGAATGTCATATGTTTCAGAACATCCACATGAACAAGTAGATTCAGAGTCAGAAGAACCTCCCATTTTGGAAGACGTTACTGTGGGATTTGACAATGTAACACTTGAAATTACAGAGCAACTTGTTGGAGGAACAGGCCAGCTGCAAATTATTTCCATCTTTGGGATGCCTGGACTTGGTAAGACGACCTTGGCAAATAAATTATATAATCATCCCTCCGTTTTATACCATTTTTACAAGCGTGCCTGGTGTGCCGTTTCTCAAATATATAATAAGAAAAATGTGTTGATTGAAATTTTGAGCTCAATGAGTAACAGTAAGAGGGATACATACATGAATATGGAGGAAGAAAGCTTGGTTGAAAATCTTTACAAAAACTTAAAAGGAAGGCGATACCTCATTGTGATAGATGATATATGGGATATCAATGTGTGGATTGATTTGAAAAGATGTTTTCCAGATGACGGGATTGGAAGTAGAATCTTATTCACTACTCGAAATAAAGAAGTGGGTTTGAAAGCTTCACCTCGTAGTGTCATAAAGGAACTTCCTTTTCTGTCGGAAGATGAATGTTGGGAAATATTACAAGAGAAAGCGTTCCAAGATAAAAAAATGTCCTCAAGAATTGCTAGACATTGGCAAGCAAATTGCAAAAAACTGTCATGGCCTACCACTTGCAGTGGTCGTGATAGCTGGAGTTCTTGCAAACATGGAGAAGAAAAACCACTTTTGGGAAAAAGTTGCAAGAAATTTAAGTTCACATATATCCGAAATATCAGAGAAGTGCATCCAAATATTGCAACTTAGCTACAACCATTTGCCAATGCATTTGAAACCATGTTTTCTTTACTTCGGAGCATTCGAAGAAGACATGGAGATCCCTGTACAGAAGTTGATATCTCTCTGGGTTGCCGAAGGATTTATAAAGAAGGAGGAACAGAAGAACATAGAGGATGTGGCATTAGAATATCTACTGAAACTGATTGATAGGAGCTTAGTACTTGTTGCTGGAAGAAGCTCTGATGGCGGAGTCAAATCGTGCAAGATTCATGATCTATTGCGTGAAATGTGCTTGAGAATAGCAGAAGAGAATAACTTTTTGAAGTTGATCAAAGAGTAAGTTCAATGTTTCTGTTCTTTTTCCTTTCCTTTCCATCCATCCATTTTTTTATTTATTTTTATTTTAGCTTACTAAGAAGGTTATTATATTTGATAATCGTAACAATGATGTGATTATGTTATTTTGTTACCAGTAATGGATGATGAACAACGGTTCTTCAGTCAAGTATCAACGTATCAGCAGCGCCATTGTTTGAGTAGCAACTGTGCGAAATCTCCTACGTCACTACTACCTTTTGGCCTCCACGTACGCTCTCTTCTATGTGAATTCAAGGATGTGGAGTTGACCACATTAATCTCACGCGGCTACAAAGTTCTTAGGGTCTTTAGCGGAAGGTTACAATATGATTCTCTAATAGGATTTGAACATTTGGTTCACTTGAGGTACTTGGCAACTTCATCTATACTGCCACCATTGGAAAGGTTATACAAACTAGAATTTCTTGTTGTGAACAATAACTCAGAAGTCGAAATACCTGAGATCCTTCTTAATATGGCGAGTTTGAGACACGTTCAGTTCAAGGGCGGTGCATACTTCAGTGAATCTTGCCGTCAGCTAGCAACTAACAGTAAGAGCTTTCAAAGTATTTCTGGACTCTCAATTGACGATAAAATGGATGAAAAAATTTTGAGATGTTCACCCAACCTTCGCAGACTGGATGTTGTATTTGAAAATTTATTAAATCTCTCATTCGACTTCTTTAATGAGCTCGAATCGCTGAAGATATGTAATCAATATGGTCGCTCTTCCCGTTGGATCAGTTTGCCCTTAAATTTGAAAAAATTGAGACTGGTTTTTGAAGACGTGTCTCGAAAACAAATGGAGATAATTGGAAGATTGCCTTACCTCGAGTGTCTCAAATTAGTAGATGTTGACTTTGAGGGAGAACAATGGGACACAAGTGAATTCCCACAACTTAAATACTTGAAACTTGAAGATGTAAACATTGCAGAATGGAATGCCTCAAGTGATAATTTCCCGAAACTTCAACGAATAGTATTGGAATCTTGTGAGTGTCTAAAGATGATCCCTTCCAGTTTAGGTGATATTCCAACGTTACAGGAGATTCAGGTAATTGATTGTGTACGAACTATCAACGAATCCGCTAAGAAAATTGAGGAAGAACAAAAAGAGATGGGCAATGAAGAGCTTGAAGTCATAGTCTCTGGCGGATTCGATGAAGAGACGAGCGATGAAGAGCTTGACAGTGAGGAAATTGAGAAGGTAATAGTGAGATAGATTTTCTTCTTTAAATCTCTTTCACGTTCTCATGTTGGTCCTCGGTATTTTATGCTATACTAAAATGAAACATCAAAAATAAATTCTACTGGAATTTTGGCTTGTGTTGAAATTAAGTCCCTGTTTGGTTTGAATTACAATAAGATTTTTAGTTGATTTTTATGAATGTCAATAAAATGTGTGATTGAAAAATTAATGAAAATTGTGGATCTCATAAAATATGTGGTTGAAAATGAGTTAAAGGGAAAATGAGTTTTAAAAATTTGGGACCAAACAAGGGCTAAGTTGGCTCTATTTTATGAGCCTCTTGATGTTATTCTAGGAATTACTAATCCATAAGGTTCTATGTTTGGACATTGATCTATATTATTTCTGCCTTCCACATTTTTTTACCATAAAATCGTGTTTACATTCCCAACAGCTACAATTTCACCTCTCGTTCGATTTAGTCCTCCGAATAATTTGATTGTTTAGCCCAAGTCCTCCGTTAGTTGCATGGGAGATCCTTCAACTTCCAAACTTGATATCTTGGTCCCTAATTCTAGATTCCACCCAACTTCCATCCTTGATCAAATATCGTCCCTTTTTAGTTTCTTGTTCAATACTGGGTTTTCTCCTAAAATAATCAACAAATTCACAAAATTAAGTATTTAGCTCATAAATGTATTCCCAAACACCTACTTTTTATGGCCTGAATAAGTATAAAATAATACTTGTCAACCGTCATAGATATGCAACTTCAAGAGTCGAATGATCTTTTTTCGAGGTAAATAGTTACTCATTCATATGTATTTCATGTTTGTGTTCGTATATTTCACTTTCTACTTTCGATGAGGACAAGTGAATTCAATTGTGTGAGAAATATCTCAAAGATTTTAGACCAGTAGAGATATTGGCATTGATGAGCAAATTTAGATATATATTATTGATATGCACACTCGTGAGATTTTAATAGTGTTCGGAGACCTTAATGATCTTGCAGAAAAGTTTGTTCCGACTTAAAAAGGTGAACTCATTACTTTACAGGCTTCTAACATTGGTGTTAGTTATTTCAGATTCTAGAGATGGTATGTTCTTGGCGATCAAGATGATCAAGAATCGATTACGTAATTGGAAAGGAGATCAATGGTTGAATGACACTTTGGCAGTGTTTATTAGAACGATGTATTTGACGATATTGATAACAATGTAATTATACGATATTTTCAAAATATGAAAATGTGTAAGCTATAATTTTAGTAATAGATTGACTTATTTTCATTAATACATTGCTTTATAAAAAAAAAATGTATCTTCATTTTTAATACTACAATGAAAAATGTGTGGCTTCGCAATGATATTAGGCTTGATAAAAACAATTGTCTTCAATGGGAAAACCAATTTCTGAATGTCATCATGTCTAGCGGATTAGAAGTTCGTATTGATGGTACATTCACTTTTCCATCAAAGTTTGTTGTACAACTTCTCATTGGGTCAAATTTTTTATAAAATTTTCAGTATTAGAACTTCAAGCTTTTCATTTCCCATGTCTTGTTGTTCTTCCTGAATTTGCTTATCAGATTCTTAAATTGCCTGCTCAGACCCTCTGCCAGAGATGTTTCTCAATCAAGAATTTGCTCATAAGGGATTCCTTCAAATAAAATGGAAGAAGAAAGATGGTAGATTTTCATGTATATCAAATTGAAACAGCAATCTCTACATATAGATGTTAGTATGCCTTTCCAAAGCGTTACAATAGTCAAATACATTCATGATTACAATTATATATTCAACAATACTGAATGAAAAGATTCAAGCTTCCCTTCTTAATTTTTGTGCAACTTTTTTAATTTACTATATGGGTGATGCTACTTGTATATAATGGTGTCCACGTGTGTTTACACCCCACTCACATGGAGGGGGAACCACATACAATAAAATATGCGAGGGCCCCTTTTCGCATTGAGGGGGTGGTAAACACGTGTAAGGTCCCCTCTTGTCCTAGCTCGTCCTTAGGTTCGTATCTATATAAGTAAAAAATATATTTTAAAACTATAAATAAATAATTTTTTATTGATGAGTTTTATAAATAAATTATGTTATTTATTTGAACAATAAAACGAGAATTACTTTAGATCAAGTAAATGATTTTAGGACATGTTTAAAAATAAAAAATGACTTCAAAATAATTATACATGTGAATATCACACTTATTTTTTTGCTTAGTTAACAAGCATTTGTAGATTATTATATTCAATTCTCTATTTTTTAAGAGTGAATTATTCAATTCTATTTTCTGTTGATTTGTGCAATATTTTAGTGTTTTCAGGCAACATTTGAATTTAGAAAATTTTATGATATATTGTGAAAGGAGGCGAAAAGAGGACTAGCTAAACTTTATTGGTTTGGATGGGATGATGAAACCTAGCTTTTGATGGCTTAAGTTTAACTGTCGTTTTGACATTGAAATTGGATATAAATTGACTTTTTTTTCGTTGATTACTACCGTGTTAAGGGGCGAGGGGAGGGGCAGTCTTGGACTCCCGTTAAATTTTCATTATTTGAAAAAAAAAAAAAAAAAAAAAAGAAGAGAGAGAGAGAGAGAGAGATATGTTAGTTTAATACAATAAAAAAATCAATTAAGCTAAATGGCCACCCCCCTTGACAGAGGGGGTGACCGAAATTTGTCTCCTACGTATACCCCTTATTTTATTCATATTTTTGTCAACTTATGAATGGTTTGTGAGCTTGCTCTAAGATCGAGATAATTTGTCAATTTTCATATTAAAAATCATAAATTCAATAGATGGTAAAGATATGCTTTTAATATTTGTGTGGGTCTTGTAATTGAATTTCTTTGGGTCGTAATGTACTTGTTGAAACTTTCCTAGTGATGTAGTCATTTCACACTTTAAAGTAGGTTTAATTTTTCTCAAAAGAGAGCTCATCAAGTAAATTTGAGAAATTCGACTGTTATTCATTTTATTTCATTTTTCAAATTCGCTATAGACTTGTATGAAAATAGGATTTACTTGATTGATCTCCTCAACAAAACCATACCAAATGGGAGTACAAACATAGTTTTTTTATTTTTTTTATTTGTAAGTGTCAGTTAGCTAGAAAATCACATTAATAACCTCTACTCTCGTCCTTGCTCGTCCAAGAGCTAGATTCGTATCTATATAAGTAAAAAATATATTTTCAAACTATAAATAAATAATTTTTTATTGATGAATTTTATAAATAAATTATGTCATTTATTTGAACAATAAAACGAGAATGACTTTTAAATCAAGTAAATGATTTTAGGACATGTTTAAAAATAAAAAAGTGACTTCAAAATAATTATACATGTGAATATCACACTTATTTTTTGCTTAGTTAACAAGCATTTGTAGATTATTATATTCGATTCTCTATTTTTTATGAGTGAATTATTCAATTCTATTTTCTGTTTATTTGTGCAATATTTTCGTGTTTTCAGGACAATCTTATGATATATTGTGAAAGGAGGCAAAAAGAGGACTAGCTAAACTTTATTGGTTTGGACGGGAATGATGAAACCTAGCTTTTGATGGCTTAAGTTTAACTGTCACATTTTGATATTGAAATTGAATATAAATTGAGTTTTTTTTTTTTTTTTTTTTTTTTTTTTTTTTTTTTTTTATTACTATTGTGTTAAGGGGGGCGAAGGGAGGGACAGCCTTGGGCTCCCATTAAATTTTCATTATTTGAAAAAAAAAAAAAAAATGACTGAGTTTTTTTTTTTTTTTGGTTAGTTTAATACAAATAAATTTTTTGTCAACTTGTGAATGGTTTGTGAGCTTGCTCTAAGATCGAGATAATTTTTCAATTTTCGTATCAAAAATTATAAATTCAGTGGATCGTAAAGATATGCTTTTAAATATTTGCGTGGGTCTTGTAATTGAATTTCTTTGGGTCGTAATGCACTTGTTGAAACTTTCCTAGTGATGTAGTCGTTTCACACTTTAAAGTAGGTTTAATTTTCTTTGAAAGAGAGATCATCAAGTAAATTTGAGAAATTCGACCGTCAACATATGTGAAATTTGTCAAACTGTGATAAGTTAATATTAAAAAAATGTTTGAAACGGTAGATTATGAGGATAGCCAATCTAATTGGGAAGTCTTGACACACTTATTCCTATCTCTAACATCCTTACGCAAAAAATGTAAGTGTAAAATTATAAAGTAAATAACATTTTTATTTTACGAGAATTATAAATAAAATAAGTTATTAATTTTAACAATGAATAAGCACATGTAAAAGAAAAATAAATATAATGCTACGTATTGAAAATATTTTTTTCATCGAAAGTTTAATCTACAACAAAATCATAGAAACGCTGCGTGTAAATGATCAAGCATGTCAATTAACACGCTCCATATATGGTGATTTTCAATGTGTATATCGTGAGTACGTCTAGACATAAAATACCTTCATATATATCATCATTTAACGCATAAATTAAGTTCCCGTTTGGTGTGACTGAAAAGTTGATAAAAAATTAAGTTAAAAAGTCAACGATTAATTTAATCACACATTTCTTAGAATCTACAATTTTATTAACTTTTCTATCACACATTTATTAACTTTATCAAAATCTACTAAAAATTTAAATTTTAACTAAATCAAATGGGGGCTAATTCATATGTAGTAACATGCAATCCAATGCGAACACTACAAGTCAATATATGAAATTTCAAAGCTATTACACCTTTTATTTTACCCAATACAAGGAATCTACAAAAATTTTTAAGGTAAACCAAACAGGAGTTAATTCGTATGTAATAGCATGCAATCCAACGCAAACACTAAAAGTCACTATATGAAATTTAAGAATTATACACCTTCGATTTCACCCAATGCCAAAAGTAAGGATTCGTCCATGGCTAGTAACAATTAAGTCATTGTTTGAGCCACATTTTGGGCGGGGGGAATCTATTTAGGAATAAAATGTGTGGTTAAATTTAAAAAAAAAAAAAAAATGTTTTCGATTTATATGTAAAATTATTTTATTAAATAATGTGTGATCGAAAATAAATTTTGAAAAAACAAGTTTTTGATAAAACGGGGCTCAAACAAGGGCTAAGTGCTTTCACCATTGCACTGTGTCTACTTGCTTTCACATTAATCTATCCTTCCAAAGCTTTAAAAACAACCTCTGCATTTGGTGAAGTACGCTCAAATTTGTTCGTTTTCATCAAAATCCCAAATCCTTTGTCAGCAAGTTTCCCTAATGGCCATTTCAGCTTGATCACCATCCTATCAAGCTTCGGCGATTTCTCTAATAAAAGCTTGATGAGTGTCATCTCAGGGACAGATGAAGAAATATATGCCAGCTTCACTTTTTGAAGTCGATTGAAGTATATATCAGAGTAGTCTTGCAACTTCAAAAAGTCTAGAGCAGGACGTGCTTCAGCAAGTGGGAGGTGCCTACGCAAAATCTCCACAATACGACAAAAAGTCACTTATCTTAAACTTTTAGGTTAAATTAGAAAATAGAATATTGTGAACTGTATAGTCGTGTCCATTACTTGCCTGGAGTTTCAGTTTCTCAAGATTCGGGGAGCTTCTGAACAAGCAAAAAACATAAGAGAGATCCTCCACTGAGTCTAAACATATATAAATCAAATTCAGTATTTTAAGCTGGAGTAAAGTAGCTGGAAGCCTTGTTTGGACTTGACCTGCAGCCAAAATCTTGAAAGCGGATGGCAAAAGCATGATCAAATATAGTTAACTCGATGATTTCAAGGAAATTATATTTATAATCAACCATACCTTCATCATCTGATAGTCTGTGCGCAGTTGCTGAAGTGCGGGCAGGGAATCAAAAAACTCAATGAAGTTATATTTTCTATGAATGATAGAATTGTAACATAGAGTAGTTAAGGAAGCAACTGAAACTATTGCAAGAAGTGGGGATTTCTTAAAATAAACATATGCACGAAAACATTTCAATTTAACGAGTTTTAGCTTAGGAGCATCAATTGTTAAGTGGTGAAATCCAGCTGGGACATGCAACTCCAGTTGCTCCAGTTCTGGTGAGCTAATATCAAACTTCCTAATACTTCAGTATCAATGACGACATCAAGCAATTCCAGTGTAATCAGCCTATTAAAACCTTTGAAGCTTGGTGGAGGACTGATCGAACAAGAAGAAAGTTTCAAATGTTTCAATAGTGAACACATAAATAGTGAAGAAGGCAATTTGTACGGTTCACCCCACTTCATTTTCAAAGTGAATTCTTCAACACCTTTCTTCCATGAGATATATATCAAGTGGTCAATTTCAGAACCACCTCTGAGTTTTGGAATAAGGAGGCTTGACTTAGTTATGGATCCTTGGTGAAGTAAGAGAATCTGGTAAAGGATCCCTACAAACTTCATTCTAGCCAATTCTTGGTTTCTCTCTGATTCTTGCCATAACGTATCATCAAATATCAGTTGTGGCAGTTTGACTCATTTATACAGTTATACCTCCATTGCTTTGACAAGACGCTAGTCTTTGCAGCATCACGTATTGTCAAACACATTAATATGATCTCTATGACATTATAAGGAAGGCCACTTATCATATCAACAGGTTGGAATTGGGCAATCTTCATTCTGCTATATGTAATTGGCGAACAAAATTCTGTAATAACTCACAATTAATAAAAATATCAAATTGCCTTAAACTAACTTGCATGCATGTAGAAGATATAAACAAATTCAACATGAAGTTCACACAATTTTGTTCGCTTTATTTTAATTTTTTACACCAATATTTTATTAGTTATCGAATTGGTCATATCACTAAGAAAGTAGAGATAATATTTACAGTTGATATTTACACTTACATATGCTTGAAATATACTTTTGAACAGAATTGCAATAACAAAATATTCATGTAGCCCATCCAAACTTATTCACACCAATCTTTAGTTTGTTGTTGTCCTAAAAGCTCAAAATCTACCATAACACAATATAAATTGACAGTGTTGTGGAGCCTAAGGCATAGTTTGTAGAGTGTGCTCTAAGAAAATTCATTTTAGTTCAATGGATATGTAGTATTTCTCTCAAAGTTTAGCGAGTATTTACTGATTTAATCCAAGAATGGTCTTAGACTAAGGCTTGGGTAGGGACTTAATCAATCATTATTCATGCTGAAGGATTCTTTGATTGGTCAGTTTGTCGAGCTTAAATTGGTTTCTCGTGTTATTCTCAGTGGTGGACAGGGGTGGTCAACTGCTCAAGTGCATTCATCATTCGGAAAACTATCCCTAACTCCATCTGAATACACCTGCGTCGCTCAAGTGGATCAACCAACTATGCTTTTAATCCAAATTGAAATTCAATGAACAAAAAGCATAACAACAACAAATACTCCATTCTCAAACAAATTCGTTCAATTATTTCTTATCATCAATATTTATAGAGCTAAACCAACCTCCTAAAACTTTTGAGAATTAGAAATCCTAATTTTATTCTCCCCAAGAGAAATCAATAAACATAAAGAAATAAAAATATACACGCACAATGTGAAACTATGTCCTCTTCCATTGGTGTAGTATTTCACTGTGATGAAAAAAGTTTATAAGAGAAAATCATATACATATCTTCTTTAACCTCTCTTTCGCTCTTTCATCGTGGTAATTAAAAGCTTAATGATAGAAAAATTAGGGCAAAATCAAAACAATAATTCAAATTTCTAAAACGAAATTTACAAGAAAATACATTCCTAAATTACCCTTAATGAAATTTTGGTCCAAGGGGGCAGAGGGAGCTTCCTGGACGCTTTCCAACCCCTTGGAGGTATCACCGCGAAGGTCTCTCCGCGAACTAGTTCCGCGAAACAGTAATAATTAGGCACCACAATTTAACACAATTCTTTATATGGGTGGCCAACACATAAAGAAAACTAAAAATGCAAGACGTGGAAATGGGAATAATATAGGCTATGCTATCGTCTGTCATTGTAATCAAATGAAGAAAATCCCTCTTCTATATAGAGCTAATTCACAAAATTTACTTCGTTTTAAAAATAAATAAAAATTCTTTTAGAACAGGTAAAAGAGATCATCAATTCATCATATGCAAAACCTAATATCACAAGAAAGTTTTGTTGGAAAAACTAAGTTTATGGGCTGACTTTGGCATGAGTTTTGAGTGGGACCCGGTTGTTCAATTTGGAAGATGAAAGTTGATTTGTGTTCTCCTCCGTGAGTACATCGAAATCATATACTTACTTGCCAAAGTGGATACTCGGGTGAATGAGAAATTGAGGCTCAAAGTGTGTCACTCAAAAGGGAGTTTATGTGAGAAAAATGCATTTGTCCAACATAGGAAAAAGATGAAGAAACTCCAAAGGTCATTACCATTAATGGTAGCCTAGCCTATAAATAGTGACTCATTTTCCTCATTCCAACACACAAAAGCAAAAGCTTTCAAGTTTAGAGTACATAAGAAATTCATTTGCATAGAGTTCTGTCTTTTCTGCATTTCGGTCTTGGTGGTGGTGTAGTTCAGGCACTAGTTCAGTTCGTTGGAGTGGTTCCCATGGTGCTCGGAAACTACTGGTTCTACCGTTGTATCCTGGAAAACGGACGCTCGTTGTAAACCTCAAGCACGAACGGTGAGGGGACGAATCTGTTTTAAGGAAACTGTGTGCAACACAGGCTTCGGGTTAAAAGTTTTCGATTCTATTACTCGTTCTGCAATTTCTCTTTGTTCATGTTTACATTCTGTACGTGTATAGTATTAAGCATGATATATGTATGTTGAATTTGCGTTCATCGTAGTTATTATATTGCTAAACTGCATACCTAATTTCGCGTATACCGGATTTCTGTGCAACTTATCGAATTTCTGGAGTACCAACAGCATATACGGTATTTAATCTGTTAATACCGGATTTCAACCTATTCCGGTCAACCGAAACTCTATTTCGGTTGATCGAACCATAATTTTCGGTTGATCACCACTCAGTCGGAACTTGCCTGAATTTTGCTTGATTGGTATAACAAACTTAAAACAGATTTGTTTTTTTAAAGATAAGTTGATATTTAGTTTATTGGAAACTAATTTTTTTGTGTTTCATTTCAAAAATGACAACCGAACCAACCAACATGAATGTGTCCCAAGTTTCCCAAACTGTGGGTATGGGTGCAGCTATGGCTGTAGGGCCTAGCTCTGTTGTGGCTCAGGTGCCAAGTCGTGTTGTGAGCCAACATGTGGCTAATGTTTCGGTTAACCATGGGGAAAAATCAAAAAAATTCAATGGCTTGAATTTCAAGAGGTGGCAGCAGAAAATGTTGTTTTACCTGACCACCTTGAATCTTACAAGATTCTTGACTGAAACTGCTCTAATACTTAATGAGGGTGAAGGAGATATTCAAGTGATCAATGCGGTTGATGCTTGGATACATTCAGACTTTCTGTGCCGAAACTATATATTGAACAGCTTAGCAGACTCGCTATACATTGTGTATAGTAGTATGAAAACTGCTAAGGAGCTGTGGGAGTCGTTGGACCGAAAATATAAGACAGAGGATGCCGGGGCAAAAAAAGTTTATTGTCGGCAGATTCTTGGATTATAAGATGGTGGATTCCAAACCAGTAATCAGTCAAGTGCAAGAACTCCAAGTGATTCTTCACGAAATTCATGCCGAATGGATGGTTGTGAGTGAAACTTTCAAAGTGGCAGCAATTATTGAGAAATTGCCCCCCGCGTGGAAAGATTTCAAGAACTATCTGAAACACAAACGAAAGGAAATGAACGTCGAAGAACTGATTGTTAGACTTCGAATTGAAGAAGACAACAAGGGTTCGGAGAAGAAGTGGTTTAGTCCTGATGTTGCTAAAGCCAATGTGGTAGAGCATGGTCAAAGCAGTAAGACCTACAAAAGTAAGGCTGGGTCATCCAGTGGCAAAGGGACCAAGCAAGGACTAAAAGGTGAAATTTCTAAAAAGAAATTTCAAGGAAAATGCTTCAACTGTGACAAAGTAGGTCACAAGTCTTCGGAGTGCAGAATACCAAAGAAGAAGAATGAAGCAAATGTGGTTGATTACATGGTAAATAATGTGTCGGAGATGAATCTCGCAGTCGTCATTTCTGAAGTAAACATGGTGGGTTCTAACCTGAAAGAGTGGTGGATTGACACTGGTGCTACAAGGCATGTGTGCTCTGATAAAGAGATGTTTAATGCTTTCGAAGCAATTGACAATGGAGAGAAGTTGTTCATGGGAAATTCAACAACTTCTGAAATCAAAGGATATGGGAAGGTGGTTCTGAAGATGACTTCAGGGAAAGAGTTGACTCTTAACAACGTGTTATATGTGCCGGAAATCCTCAAGAACCTAGTGTCCGGGTCGCTTTTGAATAAGCACGGGTTTCGTATTGTATTTGAGTCAAACAAAGTTATTTTGTCCAAAAGTGGAATGTTTTTCGGAAAAGGGTATGTTTCCGATGGCATGTTCAAACTAAATGTAATGGTTGTTAAGCCAAAAATGAATAAAGTGAACTCTTCTGCTTATTTGCTTGAGTCTTTCAATGTGTGTCATGGTAGACTAGGACATGTTAACTATGATTCTTTACGTAGACTAGTTAACTTGAATTGCATACCCGCGTTCCATGTTGATTCGAAACATAAGTGTGAAACTTGTGTTCAAGCAAAATTGACAAGGTCGTCATTCAAATCAATTGAACGGAATACTGAACCACTTGATTTAATTCACAGTAACTTATGTGATTTAAAATTTGTACAAACAAGAGGTGGCAACAAGTATTTCATTACTTTTATCAACGATAGCACAAAATACTGCTATGTGTACTTGCTAAAAAGCAAGGATGAAGCGATAGAGAAATTCATTCTCTATAAGACGGAAGTTGGAAATCAACTTAGCAAGAAAATTAAGGTGTTGAAAAGCAATCGAGGTGGTGAGTATGAAGCACCGTTTGTTGAATTCTGTGCACAACACGGAATCATACATGAAACCACCGCACCTTATTCACCGCAACAAAATGACATTGCTGAAAGAAAAAATCGCACCTTAAAAGAAATGATGAATGCAATGCTAGTAAGTTCTGGGTTACCTCAGAACATGTAGGGGGAGGCTGTGTTGTCAGCAAATTACCTTTTAAATAAGGTGCCCCGAAAGAAAATGAAAAAGACCCCGTATGAGTTATGGAAAGGAAGAAAGTCTTCCTATAAATACTTACGAGTGTGGGGGTGTCTCGTTAAAGTGGCTGTCCCAACACCAAAGAAGGTGAAGATAGGCCCGAAAACTGTAGATTGCATCTTCATTGGATATGCTCATAAGTGTAGTGCTTATCGGTTTCTTGTGTATGAATCGAAAATCTCAGATATACACAAAAACACTATAATGGAATAGAGAAATGCTTCGTTCTTTGAACATGTATTTCCGTATAAGTCCAAAGAAGAGGCAAACTCTTCTAAACGGAGTCAGGACCAAGAACTAGAAGAGGAGGTTGATGTTAAACCAAGACGTAGCAAAAGAGAAAGGACAGAAAAATCTTATGGTCCAGATTTTCTGACCTATATGCTAGAAAGTGAACCTCGAAGCTATCAAGAAGCTGTAAACTCCTCAGAAGGACCTCAATGGAAATAACCATTAAAAGTGAAATAGATTCCATCTTACAAAATCATACATGGGAGCTAGTGGATCTTCCTCCAGGAAGTAAACCACTAGGCTACAAATGGATTTTCAAACGAAAAATGAAAACAGATGGAACTATTGAAAAGTACAAGGCCAGGTTAGTAATAAAAGGTTACCGACAACGGGAAGGCTTTGATTACTTTGATACATATTCTCCAGTAATAAGAATAACATCTATTAGGATAATACTTGCGATTGCTGCTTTGCGAAATCTTGAAGTACATCAAATGGATGTTAAGACTGCCTTCTTGAATGGAGATTTAGATGAAGAAATCTATATGGAACAACACGAGGGGTTTTCATCTCCAAGGTAGGAAAAGAAAGTCTGCAAATTGGTGAAATCATTATATGGCTTAAAACAAGCACCAAAACAATGGCATGAGAAGTTTGATAGTGTCATGATGGAGTGTGGATTTAAAATCAATGAGTGTGATAAATGTATTTACGTCAAAGACACGGAAAATGGCTATGTCATTTTATGTCTTTACGTTGACGATATGCTTATTGTTGGTAGCAACGATAAGATGATCAAATCCACCAAAAATATGTTAAATTCAAGATTTGACATGAAAGATATGGGCTTGGCTGATGTTATACTTGGAATCAAAATTTCAAGAACATCAGATGGACTCGTTCTAAGCCAGTCACATTATGTGGACAAAATTCTAGAAAAGTTCAGTAATAATGATACTGGCATGGCTAGAATACCGATAGATACGAGTCAACACCTATCCAAGAATAAAAGTGAAAGTGTTTCTCAAGTAGAATACTTGAGAATCATTGGAAGTCTGATGTACTTAATGAGCCGTACAAGACCAGACATAGCCTACACAGTTAGTAAACTAAGTAGGTATACGAGTAATCCAGGAGTTGATCATTGGAAAGGAATAGTAAGAGTACTAAGGTACTTAAGATTGACTTGTAATTATGGGTTGCATTATGCCAAATATCCAGCGGTCATTGAAGGATATAGTGATGCTAATTGGATATCTGATATGAAAGACTCAAAATTCACGAGTGGATTTGTGTTCACATTGGCAGGTGCAGCTGTTTCTTGGAAATCCTCTAAACAAATAGTAATAGCTCGATCCACTATGGAATCTGAGTTTATAGCTCTAGATAAAAGTGGTGAAGAGGCTGAATGGTTACGCAACTTCTTAGAGGATATTCCAAGATGGTCAAAACCTATGCCAGCAATTTGCATACATTGTGATAGTCAATTAGCAATTGAAAGGGCACAGAGTAACATGTATAATGGTAAGTCTAGACATATACGTCGTAGACACAATACCATAAGGCAATTATTCTCAACTGGAGTTATCACTATTGACTATGTAAAGTCAAAGGATAACGTTGTGGATCCGCTAACCAAAGGGTTAAATCGAGAGTTAGTTGAGAAATCATCGAGAGGAATGGGACTTAAGCCCTTGAATGGATAAGTCAATACAAAGGAAAACCCAACCTAGTTGACTGGAGATCCCAAGATCTAGGTTCAAAGGGACAACCTAATTGTAAAGACTTGATGTAATCACTGTGGGGGATATTACCTCATGTCCATTCCTGTGATGCGACAGTGATGCTCGTGAAGTTGGAGAATAAGCAATTGGCTTTTAATGATTCTTATGCGTCGGAAATCGAGCCAAGTAATGCGGGTTACTTGTAATAAGAAATCACCTATGTGAAAGAGAAGTGGGGCCGCTTCTAAGGGAATTGTGTGGGACGCAATTCTAGTGATCTCTCATAGAACCAGGCGTTTGTTCATGACCAAAAAGAACATAATAATGAGAGCTGAAATGTGTTAGGAAGAATCCTGTGTGAAGTGTATCATCGTTTACATAAATGACAGAACAGTTCAAGGACATCGCGTCTACTGTTCAGTCAGTAAAGTAAATATGCTTTCACAATGGAAAGTTCAAAGGGTAACACCTACCTATCCTATGCAAGTTTCAACTGTTGAACTATATCACTAAGTCGTCATGTGTCATATGCATGAGTCGCTCCCAATTTTCATTCATGTGGGGGATTGTTGGAAAAACTAAGTTTATGGGCTGACTTTGGCATGAGTTTTGAGTGGGACCCGGTTGTTCAATTTGGAAGATGAAAGTTGATTTGTGTTCTCCTCCGTGAGTACATCGAAATCATATACTTACTTGTCAAAGTTGATGCTCGGGTGAATGAGAAATTGAGGCTCAAAGTGTGCCACTCAAAAGGGAGTTTCTGTGATAAAAATGCATTTGTCCCACATAGGAAAAAGATGAAGAAACTCCAAAGGTCATTGCCATTAATGGTAGCCTAGCCTATAAATAGTGACTCATTTTCCTCATTCCAACACACAAAAGCAAAAGCTTTCAAGTTAAGAATACATAAGAAATTCATTTGCATAGAATTCTGTCTTTTCTGCATTTCGGTCTTTGTGGTAGTGTAGTTCAGGCACTAGTTCAGTTTACCGGAGTGGTTCCCATGGTGCTCGGAAGCTACTGGTTCTACCGTTGTATCCTGGGAAATGGACGCTCGTTGTAAACCTCAAGCACGAACGGTGAGGGGTCGAATCTGTTTTAAGGAAACTGTGTGCAACACAGGCCTCGGGTTAAAAGTTTTCGATTCTATTACTCGTTCTGCGATTTCTCTTTGTTCATGTTTACATTTTGTACGTGCATAGTATTAAGCATGATATATGTATGTTGAATTTGCGTTCATCGTAGTTATTATATTGCTAAATTGCATACCTAATTTCGCGTATACCGGATTTCTGTGCAACTTACCGGATTTCTGGAGTACCAACAGCATATACGGTATTTAATCTGTTAATACCGGATTTCAGCCTATTCCGGTCGATCGGAACTCTAGTTCGGTTGATCGAACCATAATTTTCGATCGATCACCGCTCAGTCGGAACTTGCCTGAATTTTGCTTGATTGGTATAACAAGTTTCTTGATTAGTACAATTCGCCTCAAACTATTCCTTACTTTCGTTAAAATTTCTCTTTACCCTTTAAGTTTTCGTATTCTAATACATAAGAGAAAAGTAGACATGAATTGTACTGTAAAATCAAGTGGGTGGCGCCACCATGGAGGAGAGACTTTGGGGCTGCATTCTCGCAGGGAAATGAGCAGAGCAGAGTTAACTTATGTGTTGCCCATTTTTTTCAAAGACTTTTTTTCAAAACTCATTTTTCAACGTACAAATTTCCCAGTAAATTCTAAACTTTTCAATATTTTTCAAACACATATTTTTCAACGAAATACTATTCAAAAATATATTTCTGCCAAAAAAATGGGACTCAAATATGGGCTGAGAACGGGGGCGGATCTAGGAATTCGACTCAGCTAGGGTGGCTATTGATCGCTGATCATCGACAGCTACCGATCGTATAGCGATGTCGTTTACCCAATGTTTAGGAGAATCACTTCCCGTTGCTTCATGATTCTTTCATTTGGCTTCTAAACGTTGATGACGAACGTAGGTTTTTCTTTGATTACCAACCTATAATATCTAAAAACAAAGACAAAAAAATTGAAAAAAAATAATTCATTGGCAAGTGAACAACCTTAGATATTATGAATTTCTACAGCATTGCTTTCACTAACGTGATGTGGAGATTTTTTAGATTTCAATAAATATTTATTAATAAAATAGGAGCCGATTATAAAATGTAGGTAGAGGTTTTGGAATTTTGGAGCAAAGACTTAGTAAGACTCTTCGAACATAATTGTAAACTATACATTTGACTGAAATGTATATTTATCAATCATGATATCTCTGCTATCGACATTTGGTACTATGATGAATTGAATAAAATAGTATGAGATCTTTTCGCATATACATTCAATAATCTTTTCTACCTCCGTTGCGATTGTGAAAGACAATTCAATTTCATTATTCACATTTCGATACACTCCATTGACAGGTCTTATGTTTCTATTTCGTATAACATAAGATTTAACCTTTTCAATTACAACATCAAAATTTTCAATTGCATCTTTAAATAACATGACTTGAATTTTATATCCCTGTAAAGAAGTCAAATACTATGTTACTTCTAATATATAAGGTAATTACAAAATAAATAGTAATTGTAATAGACGTATTACCTCTTTGTCAATTAGGATTAGCCTCAAAATATCAAATTTTTCTAGCATTATTAAAATAAGATTCGACTAAACCATTTCGAATTAATGTCATTTTTATGGACTATTCATTTTCACACGTCGATAAGTCTCATATAGCCTTTGATTCCATGATGTGGGAGCAACACCAATTTGGCTAAAACTTCTCTATTGATGTGTTAGAAAGAAAAGCAAAATATTTGATGATTGAAATAACATAACAACCAATTTGTGAAAATAATTTAAATAGTTGGGGAATTCAATTAGAATAGTCCTTCCATTTACCATTTTGATCTAAGGGTCCGTTTGATTGCAAGGGTAGAAAATGGGTAGAAAGGAATTGAATTGCAGAGAATTGAATTGTTTGGAATTGTTTTACCGGAAATTGAATTAAAGGTGTTTGATTGGCATAATTTTCTACTTTTCTATTATAATACGTTTGACTTTATTTTTCAAGCAAATTGTCAATTAAATGGATAAATTTTTTTACCATTGGGGACAAAATATGTTTAGATTGTCAAAAAAAATTAAAAAAAATAAAAAAATAATTTTTTATTTTTTATTTTTACGTTTGGCTTTGTTTTGTATGGAATTTGTCAATTAAAGGGATAAATTTTTTTTACACTTTATCTTAGAATTTGTTTCTATTGCTTAAAAAAAAGGTGGAAACCAATTCCCACCAATATAGCAAGTCATTGAATTCCACGGAATCACGCTTCAAGTGGTTGTACCTTGAAATTGAGTGGAAACAAATTCCATGGAAAAAAAAAACGCTATCAAACAGCGCAAAAGTGGAAGTTGGAATTCGATTCCAACTTTCTGGGAAAATAAAACCCTATCAAACACACCCTAAATGTGAGAAATGCAAGCTCCTGAAAATAAATGTGTGTGTGTGTGTGTGTCACACACAAAGAGTCACACATTTATTTTATATTAGAATTACAACTAAATGCATAAATGAAGATGAATGACAAATACGATAAATGACTTAACGTAAATGTTAATTAATATAGAATTAATACCGGGGAATATATATGTGACAATGAATGTTAAATCATTTATATTAAATGAATATGATTTAATTTTCAATTAAGTGAAATTGGATGCTAATTAGCATACATGGAAGTGAATAATGAAATAACAGAAAATACATGAACAAAGATTTGTAGTATTTATTGCAGTCTGTCATCGGGTTTCATGTGGTGAAAGTACGCAAGTGAAATAAATGTCTAATGTACATTAATGGTGATTAAATAGTGAGCAAAATAATTCATGATAATATTTTTCAAATGGTTAAATAAATTAAATACATATTGAAAAACGAAGAATAAGGTATTATTGAAATAATTGAAATGTAGTAGGACTATAATCATCTAAAAAATGATTATCACTTGATGTGATATTTAATATATTATAGATTATAAGCCCCCTCTACATTTCCAATTTTGAATCACTTCATACTCTTTAGGTCAATGTTGAGCGAACATTAAAACCCTGATAGGTTTTGGACACCACCATTCCATTCTCATGCAATCTCGTTTCTTGAAATTGGGCAAGATTGATGCCTCTATTTATTGCGCCGTTATGATAACTTCCTCTTTTATCCCATCATTACTAATTTTATATTCACTTTCACATGTTATGATATGAATGTATTAACTGGATGTGGCCTTAAGACTATCAATAGCGTGTAGAATTTAAAGTAGAAAACTCGAGTCGATATGCCAATATTAAACTGAAGTCCCATATAGACATTTTTAGCCCCTGTTTGGTGCCCATTATTTCAAGAAAAAAAGAGTTTTGAATAGTATTTTTAGAAGAATGTGTGGTTAAAAAGTAAGAAAAAAATTTGGACTTACGTGTAAAATATTTTATTGTGTGAATGCGTGGTTAAAAATGATCCAGTAGCAAAAACAATTTTAAAACAATGGCCACCAAATAGGGGTTGAATTTAACAAGAAACTTATTCCTCCAAGGTTAGGTATGTGACCAGTATTCTATTTGAGGATGTAGTTTAGCTATTTTTCGATTGATTTGTTGGCGCTTTTGTGTTGTAGTCTTTTGAACTCTTCCAGTTGTTTTGATTGATGCTTAGTGCTTGAGTGTTATCCTTTATTTGATGCCCAAACTTGGACTAAATGCTGTTCTCATAATCTAGACTTTCAAAGTTTGTCAAAACTTATCAATTAACGTTTTCTAACATATGTACATGTAAATGGTATATTCAATCTAGACTTTTATTAAGTGATGGAGTTTTAAAAAATTTTTGTGAATTTTTATGGATTTATATATATTTATATGGAGTTAATGAAATTTTTTGTAGAGTTATGTAGATTTTCATTTAGAGAATTCGTTTTACTTTTTCAAGACTTTCATTTAAAATACATTTCTTGGACGTAGAATACCAGTAGAACGTTTCACATAAGATATGACGGTTCGAACCCTACCATCCAATTTCTTTTTCCCATTTAATAAAAAAAAAATTTAAGTCACCTCAATTACATAAATAGATAATCAAAACACAAAAAAAAAAAAAAAAAAAGCCATATATAACAGTTCAATACTGTTTGATGAGAAAAAATAAAGATATCTCTAATGTTCAGTTGTATCAATATGTCAAATATTTAAAGTGGTAATTACATCAAACCCTAGTATTAAAATCAAGCCTTCTAAAATCAGGTAGATACTTTCACCTTTCAAAAATCAGAAATTCAAATGTTATTTTAATTAATTTTTTTATAAAATATTTAAAAACCCTAATGTAAATAGAAAATTCATTTCAGAGAATTCTCGTCTCCCTCTCCCTCTCCCTCTCCCTCTCCCTCTGCCTCTCCCTCTCCCTCTCCCTCTCCCTCTCTCTTCACATCTTCCCTATTTTCCCCACCCCGGCGCTGCACCCCGGCCCACCCCGAAAAAGGAGCTGCTCTGGCCAACACCACACCACAAGCGATCGTTGCCACTGGAGACGAGCACTGCTGCTTCATGGTAGTCGTAGATCCGTGTGTCTGACATAAAGGGTGTGAATCTATAGTGGTGCGGTGGTCTATGGTGATGTTTGTGGTGGTGTTTGCGGTGGTTTGTGCAGTGATGATGATAGTGGTGGTGGTGCAGTTGGTGGAGGTGGGGTGCAGCGACAATGATTTTGGGGTTTTAGGTTGGTTTCTTTCTCCAATCTGCTTCTTCGAAGCTGGAGAAGTGCTCAGTCGATTTTTTGTGTGGTGTAACCCTAGATGAGGAAACCGATAGTGGTGGAGGAAGATTGGTGGTTTTCCTGGTTTTGAGAAAGAGTTGTGTGGTGCTGTGCGGTGCGGTGAGTTGTGTGGTGCTGTGCACGGTGGTGGTATGGTGCTGTGCGCAGTGGTAGTGTTGTGGTGCGGTGGCGAGAACGAAGGTGTGGTGGGTGCGATGGTAATGTGCTACTTTGACGCGGTGGTGGTGCGATTGTGTGGTGTTGATTTTCAGATCCAGACTTTGTGAGGTGGTGGTGGGGGGCGGTGGCGATGGTGTCCAGATCCAATTTGTGAGGTGGTGGCGGGGCAGCAATGGTTGTCGGGCAGTGGTCACAGATTATTTGGTTAATTATGACCACTAAATTGGTTAATTTGTGATCAATAACAAATCTGTGACCAATTGTGACTATAAAATTTCAATCTGTGACCTCAAAAATAATCTGTGACCTAATAAATTATGATTTGTGACCTTGAAAATAAATTGTGACTTATTAAAATTTCGATCCGTGACTTCGAAAATAATCTATGACCTAATAAATTTCGTTCTGTGACCTAATAAATTTCAATTCGTGATCTCGAAAAAAAAATTGTGACCTAATAAATTTTGATATGTGACCAAACTGTGAATTTGTGACAAAATTGTGTAAATCTGTGACCTTAATTTGTTTAATTAATAAAATATATAATTAATTGAATAAATTATAAATATTTTTTAAATGAATATCTGATTTTGGAAATTTGAAACTGAATTTTTGATTTTGAAAATACATTATTCTTAAAGTAGGATTTAGGAAATTTTCCCTTAAAAAATGTAAATAAATAATTATTATTTTCCTAAGATTAAATTCTCCAACTCATAAAAGTAATGGCAATACGACAGGCGATTTTTCTTGTCTTTTGTCACGTTGGATTTTCTTGGGTAGAGGGTAGAAAATTAAGAATAGGGAATTCGTGACTCTATTTACTCAATTTTCTAATATTATTTTTTAAATACAATTTAAGTTTAAAAACATATATATATATATATATATATATATATATATATATATATATATATATATATATACACACATAAAAATAAAAGTATGAACGAGTATGAAGCGAGTAACATGTTCTCAGTTCCTATATCGATTTTCTATTCAGTGGGATGAAACAAAACATTTCCTGTCTTTGTCCATAAAGAGCTTTGTATTCTAAAAAAAGGTTATTTTCACATTGACATTTAAAAGTAAATAATACTATTTGTAGTTGTTTATCGCTCAATGTGATAATTTGTTATTTGAGACATTAATTTTCTATAATTTTATTTCTTAAAACCAACCATTCATTCTTTAGTAGAGTTTTGCCTCTCTCCACCATTTCATTCAATTTGACAATAAGCTCATACTTGGAGGGGATTAATTTAATTTTTTTAGTAAATTTTAGTAAAAATTGATGTTTTGATCTCATCTATAGACAATTTTTAACTGTTGCATCCCTTTCTTTATTCATGATTTCTAACACCGAATCGCCAAAAATCTGTCAAAGTGAACTCGGAAAAGTAAAAAATGCTTGGCTTTTTGTTTGAAACAATACGTTTTCACATTTCAAGATAGGGGTAAAATTGGAAGTTGACCATGTATATGTATAACACCATTTGGACTAGCCTTCACATGGTGGGCCATGTGATGTGATAAAAGAATGCATTTTTTTTCCACTTGATAATGGCGTCCAAACGATGGTACAACATGTGATTGAAAACTGTTATTTAAATAAATTATTGATTTTGACTTTCATAAAAATATAAATTTTAATTTGAAATTGTGCTTACAAAATTGGTTTACAAATTCTAAGGTGGCAGCTCCTGTTGGAGGGAATAGAATAAGGAAAAAACTATTTGTACAAAGTTAGGTTATAAAAATTGGATTATAAAGTGTGTTGGTAAAATTCAAGTCATTGATTTCAAATTATTTAAAAATTTGTTTTTGAAATGATTGATGTAGATGTTATTTTATCAACCAACTTTGTAAATTAACTTTGTACATGTAACATAACTCATACAATAATCCATATGAGCTGTACAGCACCCACTCTCCTCAATAATTACTAGTCTAGTTTCTTCATCTGTTTACATTTCCTTCCCTTTTCTGGGTTTTCATTCGATTTTCAGAGCTACAACCTCAATTTCCAAGGCTTCAAAGCAATAAGCTAATCTAAATTTTCTGTTTTTGCTTCAGTGGTAGTGTCTATTATGCTTTAAACAAAATTTAGAGGGCAGACAACATTCACTTTCATTATCTTTCTTTTTCCCTGCAATTCAACCATCCTTTCCTTTCCTTGCAATGGATATCTCACTCACTGATCCGTTTACTAGTCATACAGATCTCCTTCAAATTGTGATCGAGCATATATCACGTGTCTCCTCCCCATATGGACATAGAATTGATATGTTACGTCGGCTTCAATCTTTAGAAAGCAGCGGAGACTTTGGAGATATTGATGAAATCAGAAACATTTTCCAAGAATTTGTGTCACTTGGGCAAGAGCTTGAGGAGTTCTTTACAGTCCCAGACCAGCAAATCTTGTCCAATTTAACTCCTCTCAATTCTAATGAAGTTGTAGCGACCTTCATCAACTTTCTCCTCTTAATGGTAGAAGTCATCCTACATTTTGAGGAAGATTCGATTGCTCGTGTAAAGGGTTCGTTCAAAAATCTCCGAACAGAGCTTGGCTTTCTTATCAGTTTTCTTGGAGATAGAGTAATGCATTTGCAGCCCACCAAGACTATATTGATAGATATTGAAGATGTGGTCAATAAAGTAGGAAGTTTCTTGTATTCCTTCTTTTTGACCATTTTGGTATTCCTTCTGATCAATAAAGTGAAAAAAGCCTATACTAGAATGCCGGATTTGGAAGTTGTGGTTAATGAGGTACGAAGTCTCTTTCGTTCCGACTTTATCCACTTTTTTGAGGATATACCATTGCTAAACACTAAGTTGAAACCAACGATAGATATTAAAGCTCTGCTCCATGAGATAGGAAGTTTATTAGATTTCTTCATTTTCACCAAGAATGAGACAGGAATCTTGGATCTTGCTCTTTCTGATTTGTTAGCAAAGTTTGAGACCTTGGAAACAAAGATCAAGGAGCACTGCATCACAGTCTCAAAGATGCCAAGTGATATGGCTCCAAAGACTGGTGTGATTTCACTCTTCATTATTGATTCCGTCCTCGATGATCTCATGGATCTAATAAATAACAAGTCTGACTCGATTGTTGTTGTGAATGATCAAATTGTAACGCTCCACGAGGAGCTAATGTTATTGGGATCATCCATCACAGATATAGCATTGCAGTGCGAAGCAGAACACGAAGAACTTGTGATACGGAGCAGAGACATAGCATATGAAGTTGAATATGTTATCAACTCAATTCATCATGTTTGGTATCTTACTCTCCGGCTCCCTCAACTCATTAACAATATTCGGCTTATTATGATGGCTGTCAAAGAAATGAAGAACAATATTGATGCAGCTAGAATGTCAAATGTTTCAAAACATCCACATGAACACGTAGAGTCACAGTCAAAAGAAACTCCCATTTTGGAAGACATTGTTGTGGGATTTGACAATGTAGCAATTGAAATTGCTGAACAACTTGTTGGAGGAACAGACCAGCTGCAAATTATTTCCATCTTTGGGATGCCAGGACTTGGTAAGACAACCTTGGCAAATAAATTATATAATCATCCCTCCATTTTATACCATTTTTACAAGCGTGCCTGGTGTGCCGTTTCTCAAATGTATAATAAGAAAAATGTGTTGATTGAAATTTTGAGCTCAATGAGTAACAGTAAGAGGGATACATACATGAATATGGAGGAAGAAAGCTTGGTTGAAAATCTTTACAGAAACTTAAAAGGAATGCGATACCTCATTGTGATAGATGATATATGGGATATCAATGTGTGGATTGATTTGAAAAGATGTTTTCCAGATGACGGAATAGGAAGCAGAATCTTATTCACTACTCGAAATAAAGAAGTGGGTTTGAAAGCTTCACCTCGTAGTGTCATAAAGGAACTTCCTTTTCTGTCGGAAGATGAATGTTGGGAAATATTACAAGAGAAAGCGTTCCAAGATAAAAAATGTCCTCAAGAATTGCTAGACATTGGCAAGCAAATTGCAAAAAACTGTCATGGCCTACCACTTGCAGTGGTCGTGATAGCTGGAGTTCTTGCAAACATGGAGAAGAAAAACCACTTGTGGGAAAAAGTTGCAAGAAATTTAAGTTCACATATATCCGAAATACCAGAGAAGTGCATCCAAATATTGCAACTTAGCTACAACCATTTGCCAATGCATTTGAAACCATGTTTTCTTTACTTCGGAGCATTCGAAGAAGACATGGAGATCCCTGTACAGAAGTTGATATCTCTCTGGGTTGCCGAAGGATTTATAAAGAAGGAGGAACAGAAGAACATAGAGGATGTGGCACTAGAATATCTACTGAAACTGATTGATAGGAGCTTAGTACTTGTTGCTGGAAGAAGCTCTGATGGCAGAGTCAAAACGTGCAAGATTCATGATCTATTGCGTGAAATGTGCTTGAGAATAGCTGAAGAAAATAACTTTTTGAAGTTGATCAAAGAGTAAGTTCAATGTTTCTCTTCTTTTTCCTTTCCTGTCCATCCATCCATTTTTTTATTTATTTTTATTTTAGCTTACTAAGAAGGTTATTATATTTGATAATCGTAACAATGATGTGATTATGTTATTTTGTTACTAGTAATGATGATGATGAACAACGGTTCTTCAGTCCAGTATCAACGTATCAGCAGCGCTATTGTTTGAGTAGCAACTGGACGAAATCTCCTAGGTCACTACTACCTTTTGGCCTCCACGTACGCTCTCTTCTATGTGAATTCAAGTATGTGAAGTTGACCACATTAATCTCACGCGGCTACAAAGTTCTTAGGGTCTTTATCGGAAGGTTACAATATGATTCTCTAATAGGATTTGAACATCTGGTTCACTTGAGGTACTTGGCAACTTCATCTATACTGCCACCATTGGAAAGGTTCCACAAACTAGAATTTCTTGTTGTGAACAATATATCAAAAGTCGAAATACCTGAGATCCTTCTTAATATGGCGAGTTTGAGACACGTTCAGTTCAAGGGCGGTGCATACTTCAGTGAATCTTGCCGTCAGCTAGCAACTAACAGTAAGAGCTTTCAAATAAATAACCTACAAAGTATTTCTGTACTCTCAATTGACGATCGAATGGATGAAGAAATTTTGAGATGTTCACCCAATCTTCGCAGACTGGATGTTAATGTTAAAATTTTATTAGGTCTCTCCTTCGACTTCTTTAATGAGCTCGAATCGCTGAAGATACGTAATCAAATTGGTTTTTTTTCCGGTTGGATCAGTTTGCCCTTAAATTTGAAAAAATTGAGATTGGTTTTTGGATACGTGTCTCAAAAAGAAATGGAGATAATTGGAAGATTGCCTTACCTCGAGTTTCTCAAATTAGTACGTGTTGACTTTAAGGATCAACAATGGGACACAAGTGAAGGTGAATTCCCACAACTTAAATACTTGAAACTTGAAGATGTAAACATTGCAGAATGGAATGCCTCAAGTGATAATTTCCCGAAACTTCAACGAATAGTATTGGAATATTGTCAGTATCTAAAGATGATCCCTTCCAGTTTAGGTGATATTCCAACGTTACAGGAGATTCAGGTATTTGATTGTGCACGAACTATCAAGGAATCCGCTAAGAAAATTGTGGAAGAACAAAAAGAGATGGGCAATGAAGAGCTTGAAGTCATAATCTCTGGCGGATTCAATGAAGAGACGAGCGATGAAGAGCTTGACAGTGAGGAAATTTAGAAGGTAATAGTGAGATAGATTTTCTTCTTTAAATCTCTTTCACGTTCTCGTGTTGGTCCTCGGTATTTTATGTTATTCTAAAATGAAGCATCAAAAATAAATTCTACTGGAATTTTGGCTTGTGTTGAAATTAAGGGCGTTTTCGATAGAGATTAAAATCAGATTAAAATTGAAAAACTAGCCGTTATTGTTTATTTTTATTAGACGAGTGGGACTTAATAACGACCATATTTTCAATTTTAATTGGATTTTAATTTCTACCAAACGGAGCCTAAGTCGCTGTTTGGTTTGAATTAAAATAAGATTTTTAATTGATTTTTATAAATGTCAATGAAATGTGTGATTGAAAAATTAATAAAAATTGTGGATCTCATAAAATATGTAGTTGAAAATGAGTTAAGGGGAAAAATCAGTTTTAAAAATTTGGGACCAAACAGGGGCTAAGTTGGCTCTATTTTATGAGCTTCTTGATGTTATTCTAGGAATTACTAATCAACAAGGTTCTATGTTTGGACATTGATCTCTATTATTTCTGCCTTTCACATTTTTTTACCATGTTTACATTCCCAACAGTTGCAATTTCACTTCTAAATTGAACCTCCGAATAATTTGATTGTTTAGCCCAAGTCCTACGTTAATTGCATGGGAGGTCCTTCAACTTCCAAACTTGATATCCCTGATTCCAGATTCCATCCAACTTCCATCCTTGATCAAATAACGTCCCTTTTTAGTTTCTTGTTCAATACTGGTTTTTCTCCTAAAATAATCAACAAATACACAAAATTAAGTATTTGGCTCATAAATGTATTCCCAAACACCTACTTTTTATGGCCTAGATAAGTATAAAATAATACTTGTCAACCGTCATAAATATTCAACTTCAAGAGTCGAATGATCTTTTTTCGAGGTAAATAGTTGCTCATTCATATGTATTTCATGTTTGTGTTTGTATATTTCACTTTCTACTTTCGATAAGGACAAGTGAATTCAATTGTGTGAGAAATATCTCAAAGATTTTAAACCAGTAGAGATATTGGCATTGATGAGCAAATTTAGATATATATATATATATATATATATATATATATATATATATTATTGATATGCACACTCATGAGATTTTAATAGTGTTCGGAGACCTTAACGATCTTGCAAAAAAGTTTGTTCTAACTTAAAAAGGTAAACCCATTACTTTACAGGCTTCTAACATTGGTGTTAGTTATTTCAAATTCTAGAGATGGTACATTCTTGGTGATCAAGATTATCAAGAATCGATTGCGTAATTGGAAAGGAGATCAATGGTTGAATGACACTTTGGTAGTGTTTATTAGAACGATGTATTTGACGATATTGATAACGATGTAATTATACGATATTTTCAAAATATGAAAATGTGTAAGCTATAATTTTAGTAATACATTGACTTATTTTCATTAATATGTTGTTTTAGAAAAAAAAATGTATCTTCATTTTTAATACTACAATGAAAAATGTGTGGCTTCGCAATGATATTAGGCTTGATAAAAAACAAGAGTTAAGCTTCAGGTACAGGCTCTGGTTCACAGGGCCGTATCGACAGACACATAGGGGGGGTGGGTGGGGTTATTTTTGCCAATTTTTTAAATACATGGGTTCCACATCATGTGAGACATCTGTATTTCTTCCGTGAACACCATTTCTGTACATTTGGCTTAAACCTAAAAACAATTATCTTCAGTGGGAAAACCAATTTCTGAATGTCATCATGGCTAGTGGATTAGAAGTTCGTATTGATGGTACGTTTACTTTTCCATCAAAGTTTGTTGTACAATTGCTCGTTGGGTCGAAATTTTATTAACTTTTCAGTATTAGGACTTCAAGCTTTTCATTTCCCATCTCTTGCTGTTCTTCCTAAATTTGCTTATCAGATTCTTAAATTGCTTGCTCAGACCCTTTGCCAGAGATGTTTCCCAATCAAGAATTTGCTCATAAGGGATTCCTTAAAATAAAATCAAAGAAGAAAGATGGTAGATTTTCATGTATATCAAATTGAAACAGCAATCTCTACATTAATGTTTGTACGCCTTTCCAAAGCGTTACAATAGTCAAATCTAGTCATGATTACAATTATATATTCAACAATACTGAATGAAAAGATTCAAGCTTCCTTTCTTAATTTCTGTACAACTTTTTTAATTTGCTATATGGGTGATGCTACTTGTACATAATGGTGTACACATGTGTTTACATCCCCCTCACATGAAGGGGGATCCACATATAATAAAATATGTGAGGGCCGCTTTCGCATTGAGGAGGGTGTAAACATGTGTAAGGGCCCCTCTTGTCCTAGCTCGTTCCTCGGTTCGTATCTATACAAGTAAAAAATATATTTTAAAACTATAAATATATAATTTTTTATTGATGAGTTTTATAAATAAATTATGTTATTTATTTGAACAATAAAATGAGAATTACTTTACGTCAAGTAAATGATTTTAGGACATGTTTAAAAATAAAAAAATGACTTCAAAATAATTATACATGTGAATATCACACTTATTTTTTGCTTAGTTAATAAGCATTTGTTGATTATTATATTCAATTTTCTATTTTATTTTTTTTAAGAGTGAATTATTCAATTCTATTCTCTGTTGATTTGTGCAATAATTTCGTGTTCTCATACAACATTTGACTTTAGACAATTTCATGATATATTGTGAAAGGAGACGAAAAGAGGACTAACTAAACTTTATTTGGTGAAACTTAGCTTTTGATGATTTAACTGTCACATTTTGATATTGAAATTGAATATAAATTGAGTTTTATTTTGTTGATAACTATTGTGTTAAGGGGCGAAGGGGACGGCCAGCCTTGGGCTCCCATTAAATTTTCATTACTTGAGAGAGAGAGAGAGAGAGAGAGAGAGAGAGAGTTATTTTCATATTTTTGTCAACTTCTGAATGGTTTGTGAGAAATTAGACCTATGTATAGGCTTTAAGTAATTTGAGAAATTTGTGAAACTGTGATAAGTTAATATTAAAAAAATATTTGAATCGGTAGATTATGAGGATAGTCATTCTAATCGGCACACTTATTCCTATCTCTAACATCCTTATGCAAAAAAATGTAAGTGTAAAATTATGAAGTAAATAACTTTTTTATTTTACGAGAATTATAAATAAAATAAGTTATTAATTTTAACAATAAATAAGCACATGTAAAAGAAAAACAAATATAATTTTACGTATTGAAATTATTTTTTTAATCGAAAGTTTAATCCACAACAAAATCATAGAAACACTGCGTGTAAATGATCAAGCATGTCCATTAACACGCTCCATATATGGTGATTTTCAATGTGTATATCGTGAGTACGTCTAAACATAAGATATATTCATATATATCATCATTTAACGTATAAATTAAGCTCCCGTTTGGTGTAACTGAAAAGTTGATAAAAAATTTTAAGTTAAAAAGTCAACGATTAATTTTAATCACACATTTCATAAAATCTACAATTTTTATTAACTTTTCTATCACACATTTATCAACTTTATCAAAATCTACTAAAAAATTAATTTTTAACTAAATCAAATGGGGGCTAATTCATATGTAGTAACATGAAATCCAACGCGAACACTACAAGTCAATATATGAATTTTCAAAGCTATTACACCTTTGATTTTAGCCGATACAAGAGTGGCTAGTAACAATTAAGTTGTCGTTTGAGCCACATTTTGGGGGAAATCTATTTAGGAATAGTTTTTTTTTTCTTTTTAGAAAATGTGTGGTAAAAAAAAAAAAATTTAAAAACGTTTTCGATTTATATGTAAAATTATTTTATTAAATAATGTGTGATCAAAAATAAATTTTGAAAAAACAAGTTTTTGATAAAAACAGGGCTCAAACAAGGGCTAAGTGCTTTCACCATTGCATTGTGTCTACTTTCTTTCACATTAATCTATCCAACAAAATAAGGCATTAGCTCAAGAAGACTTTTCTTAAGACAGTTTGAAATCTGAGATATACCTAGCACAATATCATACGCCATTCTGATAAAATAAAGGAAAGAAAAATGAATTTTCTAGTCTCAAGAAGCCCACATCACAAGATTTCAAGTACTCCTGACCTCTTTGAGCTAGGAAGCGAACCAACATTAAGCTCAACTAACAAAGTTCATTTCCTTCCAAAGCTTTAAAAACGACCTTTGCATTTGGTGAAGCACGCTCAAATTCGTTCGTCTTTATCAAAATCCCAAATCCTTTGTCAGCAAGTTTCTCTAATGGCCATTTCATCCTGATCACCATCCTATCAAGCTTCGGCGATTTCTCTAATAAAAGCTTGATGAGTGTCATCTCAGGGACAGATGAAGAAATATATGCCAGCTTCACTTTTTGAAGTCGATTGAAGTATATATCTGAGTAGTCTTGCGACTTCAAAAAGTCTAGAGTAGGACATGCTTCAGCCAGTGGGAGGTGCCTACGCAAAATCTACACAATACGATAAAAAGTCACTTATCTTAAACTTTTAGGTTAAATTAGAAAAAAGAATATTGTGAACTGTATAGTCGTGTCCATTACTTGCCTGGAGTTTCAGTTTCTCAAGATTCGGGGAGCTTCTGAACAAGCAAAGAACATAAGAGAGATCCTCCACTGAGTCTAAACATATATAAATTAAATTCAGAATTTTAAGCTGGACTAAAGTAGCTGGAAGCCTTGTTTGGACTTGACCTGCAGCCAAAATCTTGAAAGTGGATGGCAAAAGCATGATCAAATATAGTTAACTCGTTGATTTCAAGGATTATATTTATAATCGACCATACCTTCATCATCTGATAGTCTATGTGCAGTTGCTGAAGTGCAGGCAGGGAATCAAAAAACTCAATGAAGTTATATTTTGATGTGATCCGGGATAGACAATCACTTGGCCGAGCTTTGGAGTCCAAAGGGTCGAAATCACAAGCCAAAGACCAAGTTTGGTGAAGGGGTCGAGGGTCGAAAGCAATTGGATCGACACAAAATGGAGGGGGAAGACATAACTATGCGACCGCATAGTTATCACGGATGCGACCGCATCCAAATGGGCAGAGACATGGCCGGAGGCGGAGTTTAGTTTTATGCGACCGCATAGAGTATTTTCGAGTTCAGTTCTATATTTTTGCGCGAATTTCCAGATTTCATTATATTTCTTATTTTGGCAAGTTTTATTATTTTTGGACTCTTGATATTTCATGCTTTTAGGGTTTTCCATAGTTTTCATATAAATAGGAATTCTATTTCATTGTAAGTTAAGTTTTGAATGATAATAAAAGTTGAGTTTTCTCTCCAATGGATCTTCCATAAAATATGAACTTATCAAATATTTTGTGTTAATATTTGTGGCGTTCAAATCAGAACTTATCAAAGGATTGGACAACCTTTGTGGCGTTCGCAAATCGGGGTTCTAGTTTCTGCACTTCAACGGGTTTAAGGTTAATACACCTTAAGTTCTTGAGTCGTGAGACTCGGGTCAAGATCCTATCGTCTACAAACCTGAATTTGGACTTTCCCGGCGTTTTCGAATTTATTCCGCGAGTTCCATGCGATTCCCCCAACCGGGATCTCATCATATTTTCTATGAATGATAGAATTGTAACATAGAGTAGTTGAAGCAAGTGAAACCATTGCAAGAAGTGGGGATTTCTTAAAATAAACATATGCATGGAAACATATCAATTTAACGAGTTTTAGCTTAGGAGCATCAATTGTTAAGTGGTGAAATCCAGCTGGGACACGCAAAACCAGTTGCTCCAGTTCTGGTGAGCTAGATATCAAACTTCCTAATACTTCAGTATCAATGATGACATCAACCAATTCCAGTGTAATCAGCCTATTAAAACCTTTGAAGCTTGGTGGAGGACTGATCGAACAAGAAGAAAGTTTCAAATGTTTCAATAGTGAACACATAAATAGTGAAGAAGGCAATTTGTACACTTCACCCCACTTCATTTTCAAAGTGAATTCTTCAACACCTTTCTTCCATGAGATATATATCAAGTGGTCAATTTCAGAACCACCTCTGAGTTTTGGAATAAGGAGGCTTGACTTAGTTATGGATCCTTGGTGAAGTAAGAGAATCTGGTAAAGGATCCCTACAAACTTCATTCTAGCCAATTCTTGGTTTCTCTCTGATTCTTGCCATAACGTATCATCAAATATCAGTTGTGGCAGTTTGACTCATTTATACGGTTATACCTCCATTGCTTTGACAAGACGCAAGTCTTTGCAGCATCACGTATTGTCAAACACATTAATATGATCTCTATGACATTATCAGGAAGGTCACTTATCATATCAACAGGTTGGAATCGGGCAATCTTCATTCTGCTATGTAATTGGTGAACAAAATTCTGTAATAACTCACAATTAATAAAAATATCAAATTGCCTTAAACTAACTTGCATGCATGTAGAAGATACAAACAAATTCAACATGAAGTTCACACAATTTTGTTCACTTTTTTTTAACTTTTTTACACCAATATTTTAATAGTTATCGAATTGGTCATATCACTAAGAAAGTAGAGATAATATTCACAGTTGATATTTACATTTGCATATGCTTGAAATATACTTTTGAACAGAATTGCAATAACAAAATATTCATTTAGCCCGTACAAACTTATTCACACCAATCTTTAGTTTATCGTTGTCCTAGAAGCTCAAAATCTACCATAAACAATATGGATTGACAGTGTTGTGATGCCAACCTCTTACACTTCAATGGTTTAGTTAGCTGTGATTCATTGAATCCTAATGATGAAACTTTGTATGCTAAGGCATAGTTTGTAGTGTGCTCTAAGAAAATTCATTTTTAGTTCAATGGATAAGTAGTATTTCTCTCAAAGCTTAGTGAGTATTTACTGATTTAATCCAAGAATGGTCTTAGACAAAGGCTTAGGTAGGGACTTAATCAATCATTATTCATGCTGAAGGATTTTTTGATTGGTCAGTCTGTCGAGCTTAAATTGGTTTCTCGTGTTATTCTTAGTGGTGGACAGGGGTGGTCAATTGCTCAAGTGCATTCATCATTCTGAAAACTATCCCTGACTCCATCTGAATACACCTGCATCGCTCAAGTGGATAAACCAACTCTTTTTTAACCCAAATTGAAATTCAATGAACAAAAAGCATAACAACAACGTAGACACCATTCTCAAATAAATTCATTCAATTCTTTCACATCATCAGTATTTTAGAGCTAAACCAACCTCCTAAACCCCCCTCAGCCCTACAATCTATTGAGAATTAGAAATCATAATTCTATTCTCCCCGAGAGCAACCAATAAACATAAAGAAATAACGATATACAAGCTGAGTGTGAAACTGCGTCATCTTCTTGTTGCAGTAATTCACTATGATGAAAAGAAATTTTTAAAAGAAAATCATAAACATGTCTTCTTTAGCATCTCTTTCGCTCTTTCATTGTAGTAATTAAAAGCATAATGACAGCTCTCTATTTATAAGAAAAATTAGGGCAAAATCAAGATTCACAAGAACTCAAATTCCTAAAACAAAAATTACAAAAAATCACATTCCTAAATTACCCTTAATGAAATTTTCGTCCGAGGGGTGGAGGGGGCTTATTGGCCCCTTCCAACCCCTCGGAGACCTCATCCGCGAACTAGCTCCACGAAACAGTAATAATTAGGCTCCACAACCGAAGACAATTCTTCTTGTGGGCAACCAACACATAAAGAGAACTAAAAATACAAGACATGGAAAAGGGAATAATATAGGCTATGCTATCATCTGTTATTGTAGTAAAATGAAGAAAATCCTTCTTCTATATAGAGCTAATCCACAAAATTTACTTCGCTTTCAATTAAAAAAAAAAAATTCATCTTCTTCCTAACCTCAACCTTTTGACTAGTTTTCCTCACTCCTCCCCCTTCCAACCCCTCGGAGATCTCATCCGCGAACTAGCTCCACGAAACAGTAATAATTAGACTCCACAACTGAAAACAATTCTTCACGTGGACAACCAACACATAAAGAAAACTAAAAATACAAGACATGGAAAAGGGAATAATATAGGCTATGCTATCATCTGTTAATTGTAGTAAAATGAAGAAAATCCTTCTTCTATATGGATTGGACTAGCTCCACGAAACAGTAATAATTAGGCTCCACAACTGAAGACAATTCTTCATGTGGGCAACCAACACATAAAGAAAAATAAAAATACAAGACATGGAAAAGGGAATAATATAGGCTATGCTATCATCTGTTATTGTAGTAAAATGAAGAAAATCCTTCTTCTATATAGAGCCAATCCACAAAATTTACTTCGTTTTCAATCAAAAAAAATAAAAATTCATCTTCTTCCTAACCTCAACCTTTTGACTAGTTTTCCTCACTCCTCCCCCTTCCAACCCCTCGGAGACCTCATCCGCGAACTAGCTCCACGAAACAGTAATAATTAGGCTCCACAACTAAAGACAATTCTTCATGTGGGCAACCAACACATAAAGAAAAATAAAGATACAAGACATGGAAAAGGGAATAATATAGGCTATGCTATCATCTGTTATTGTAGTAAAATGAAGAAAATCCTTCTTCTATTTAGAGCCAATCCACAAAATTTACTTCGTTTTCAATTAAAAAAAATAAAAATTCATCTTCTTCCTAACCTCAACCTTTTGACTAGTTTTCCTCACTCCTCCCCCTTCCAACCCCTCGGAGACCTCATCCGCGAACTAGCTCCACGAAACAGTAATAATTAGACTCCACAACTGAAAACAATTCTTCACGTGGACAACCAACACATAAAGAAAACTAAAAATACAAGACATGGAAAAGGGAATAATATAGGCTATGCTATCATCTGTTAATTGTAGTAAAATGAAGAAAATCCTTCTTCTATATGGACTGGACTAGCTCCACAAAACAGTAATAATTAGGCTCCACAACTAAAGACAATTCTTCATGTAGGCAACCAACACATAAAGAAAAATAAAAATACAAGACATGGAAAAGGGAATAATATAGGCTATGCTATCATCTGTTTATTGTAGTAAAATGAAGAAAATCCTTCTTCTATATAGAGCCAATCCACAAAATTTACTTCGTTTTCAATTAAAATAAATAAAAATTCTTTTAGAACAGGTAAAAGAAAACATCAATTCATCATATGCAAAACCTAATATCACAAGAAAGTTTCTCGATTAGTACAATTCACCTCAAACTATTCCTTACTTTCGTTAAAACTTCTCTTTACCCTTTAAGTTTTCGTATTCTAATACATAAGAGAAAAGTAGACATGAATTGTACCGTAAAATCAAGTGGGTAGCGCCACCACGGAGGAGAAGCTTTTGGGCTGTATTCTTGCAGGAAAATGAGCAAAGCAGAGTTAACTCATGTGTTACCCAGTTTTTTTTTTTTTTTTTTTTACAAAACTCATTTCTGATTGCGCCCCTGTTTGATATATGATATAGATTATAATTTTCATTCTCATTCTTCTAATCATTTCTATCCATATGTTTTTTAATAAATTATCACGTTAATAATTTTTCCTTCTTTCTCAATTACATATTCATCATCACATCAATACAAAAATAAATTCTTTCCAAAATAATATACATCAAACATGACAAATTCAAACTAAAATTTTACGCGTAAATTCAAAACTTTTCAATACTTTATCACCATCCATTTTTTGACAAAATTTAACAAAATATATTTTTGTCAAAAAATGGACTCAAATATGGGCTTAAAATCGTAGGGCAAATCCTTCAGACTTTATAAGTTTTAAAATGAATAAGTTGAAAATAAAATAATATAAATCGTAGTGCTTTTCTGGACGCCACTTCGATTTGTAGAATACACTTACTTATCACATCAGCCATGGCCCACCCTTTGAAAGGCCACGGTAAGTAATTAATTGCTTTTGTGTTTTCTTTTCATTTATACCCCCACGTCTACGGCCGGATTTATGGTCTCAAATGAAGAGAAGGGCAAATTTGGCAAAGTGATATCAAAACCAATTAATGGTACAGGTATATCATATATGTCACTTTATGTCAGGTGAAATGAAAACAGAAAAAGTATAGCAACGGTCATTTTTCTTCTAATATCAAAATAATTGTTTTCAGACAATTGATAAGTCTCTAGCATTTCCTTATCTACTAAACAGGATTAATAAATATTTAATTTTAAGATCAACTAGACTTGCAATCTGTGCATGTTTGGCTAAGGTAAATTAGTTTTCTTATGAGTAAATATGTAAATTTTAAAATATAAACTCTTTCAATGGTAGAAGTTAAAAATAAGTAATTTTTTATTTAAAAGTAAAAAGAAATAAGTTAATAATAATAGGAAAGTAACTATCCAACGTGTAATCCTTGCATGTTTTACTTATGAAAAAAGAAAAAGAAGAATTTGCACCCCCATGTCAATTTTTAGCTTTGCATTTTTAAAGATGTCACATTTTAAAATCTTTGCAAAAATATCACTTTTAGACATTTTTGCCACTCAAGAAAATTTAAACACCCTATACGTTCTTAATTAAATGAGATTTAATTATATGAAAAAATTGTACAAAAAAGCAAAAAAAAATATCACATCGAATTAACTCAAACATCTCATGAAACCCACCCAACCCACACCCCGCCACCCCCTCTTTCTAAAACTAACCCAAAAAAAGAATTTCAAATTTCAAAGTAATTTTGAAAAAATGGGGATTTTTAATAGATATCACTATATTTGAAAATACACTAAAATTTGTCAATTTTACTAATGGTGCTAAAAATGTCACTTTTGGTGTGAAATGTCCAAATTACCCTTAGCTATACCTTTTTGGAAGCATTTAATGTTTGATTTGAATGTTCATTAATGCTATGATGTGATGATTTAATTTGTGTACTATAAATATTGGATATATGTATATTATATTGAGTAATATGAATTTTTGAATAAATTTTTTTTTTTTTTTTGAAAAGTAAGCACAAACCGATTTCTTCTACCATTAACAAACCCTATCTTTGTTACCATCTTCTACATTTCTTCATCAAGAATCAATTACTATTAAATTTATCTTCCATTTTGAAAGGTTAGCATGTTAGAAATTGTTTATATTTTTATCCTATAACTTACTACTTTTGAAATATTAAATACAATATGGTCATATTTATTTGAAATTTTTGAAATTATTATTCATTGATTTGTTCAATTTTCAAATCTTTTGAAATAAAGATATCAATATCTGCTACAAAATGTTGTGGAGGATTCCATATTTAATAAATCATTGAATTATTTATTTGAGAATATATTGTCATGCTATAGTTGAAAATTGATGATCACCATTAATATTTTGAATGATTTCTTCAAATCAAACCCAAAAATTATTTTGAAGGATTGCATTTTTAATGATTCATCGCGTAAATTATTTGGAAATAAAATTTTGTTATTTGGTAGTATAATATTGATGACCATATTTAATGTTACGAATAATTTGTTTCAATTATACACACATAAAATACTTCCCGTCAATTTCGACAATTCAACTGTTAAATTCGACATTTTGAAAATGATGATAGACATTTCAACTGTCCATTTCACCCATTTGCTATTTATGGATTTAAATATTCAAATGTGTCACTTTTATACTATTAAATATCGACATATTGATTGTGTAGAATTTTTACCATTGCAATATCAACTTTTTAGGCACGACTAAACATTTAAGATTTATTGTGTCACATAGGAGAATGTTTGTTCATGTAGATAACGAATGAAAGTGGAATGTGGACAAAACAATTTCAAACGTAGTCTCGATAAGTATCGCCCTAGTCGGACTTATATTACGATTTAAGGACAAACTTAGTATTCTTGATCCCCATACTCAAATTGAATTGAAGTTCAAAGTCCCGAACATGAATTATCTTTGGTCGAAATACGCGAAGATGAATACTTAAATTGATACATATCAGTTCATAAGAAAATTGTTATATGCGTTACTATTTTGAAAATCGAGCATCCAATTGTTGACATGGGGAAGGATGCATATTTCGACAATCCTTCGTTTATCATGATGAAAGTTCACCGAAATGTACAACATGATGAGGTCAATCAAATACAAAGTATCTCAAACGATAATGCACTCGAAACATTAATTTATGATATTGGGCTGCACCATTAGATGAGAACTTGGATAACCCTTTACATGGTACAAAGTTTGCTAATATTATTGACGGTGAAGAGCAAATGTCATCACATTCCAAGAGTTCAAATAGATACGAATGGATTAAAATTGTGAATACGCCTGATCTTACTAAAAGGTGAATATTCTTGAGCAAGAAATAGTGAAAATGAGTACTTTTTATCATTATCGTTTGCAGACATTAGTAGTGTTTAAATTCACAAGTAAAATACTTTCATAGACGAAATATTTCATAACATCCTGACAATTAAACTGTTGGTCCGACAGAAGGTTCCCGTCATTCTCGATAGTTGGTTGCAAAGTAGAAAATTTGACTACAAATAAGAAGCATAACGGATATATTGTTGCACAATATTTGGTACAAACGTTACCATATTTATCTGTGACAAAACTAAAATACATAATTATAGCCGATGAAGTAAGAATTTATTGCCCACTTCAATCGTCATCGAATTTGAACGTTCCCCCACTATCTTCATCAGAATCGTCCGAGCTTATGACAATAAGCTCGGGAGGTAGAACGTTTGCCAAAAACTCATCGTTGTCGGATTCATCTTAATATGGAACCATGAACTCGAACACATCATCGAGTATATTGTTCGGTGATTGCGATTGTTCACTTGAAATTTCGTCCAGCTTGGCAAAATGAAAAGGAGAAATGGCTTTCCCACCATTTAGAAGGTGACTTCCTCATCATTCGATTCGATTATGATGGGAAAAAATGGGGAGTAATCAGATATTAGCGAAGATTCATTCAAGTTGAATGGCTCGTTGCTTTCCATGGACGAACCCATTATCTCGATATGGTTGTATTGAGTATAAGTAATTGTATATGTTTAATCTATAAAGTGTCACAAAACTATAGGAGAGTTTAAGTGTAAATGAGAAGAAATTCATGTCATGCTATTTATAATCAAATTCTTGGAGGGAAGCAACTATGGTCATATAGTACACATCCACCAAATCACAACTTAAGTTATTGCTTGAGTGACAATTGGTGTAATGGTTTAAGGTCTATGTATACCTTCATCCCCTAAACTTTGTCCATAATTTATGAGAAATGTGAATATTAAATCATTAGTACCATTTTATCATAAAGTTTTATTTTTTAGTTGTTGTAATCAGCGATTATGAGTACTTTTTGATCTTAAATATAGCACTTACCTGAAGAATATATCATTTACTATTAGGGAACATTCAAGATGAAAGAACGTGATTTAAGTAGTTTTATTAATATTATTTCTTTGACTTATGATATGTGTACTAGATGTGGAAATAAATGTTACATATGTTAGAACAAGAAGATCAATCATCTTGAGGTATTTTGATATTTAAACTTCTCATAATTTGGATTCAATGAAACAGTCTAATTTTGTCATGTGCTAATCAAACAAACCAACAAATATGTCAAAGACAAAGATAAATCAATCCTCTAAAACAAATAAAATTACTTGATTGATCTCCTCGACAAAATCATACCAAATGGGGTAGAAACATAGTTTCTTTTGCTTATTCGTAAGTGCCAATTAGTTAGAAAATCACATTAATAATCTCTGCTCTTGTCCTAGCTCGTCCCTAGGTTCGTATCTATATAAGTAAAAAATATATTTTAAAACTATAAATAAATAATTTTTTATTGACGAGTTTTATAAATAAATTATGTTATTTATTTGAACAATAAAACGAGAATTACTTTAGATCAAGTAAATGATTTTAGGACATGTTTAAAAATAAAAAATGACTTCAAAATAATTATACATGTGGATATCACACTTATTTTTTGCTTAGTTAACAAGCATTTGTAGATTATTATATTCAATTCTCTATTTTTTTTAGAGTGAATTATTCAATTCTATTTTCTGTTGATTTGTGCAATATTTTAGTGTTTTCAGGCAACATTTGAATTTAGACAATTTTATGATATATTGTGAAAGGAGGCGAAAAGAGGACTAGCTAAACTTTATTTGGTTTGGACGGGATGATGAAACTTAGCTTTTGATGATTTAACTGTCACATTTTGATATTGAAATTGAATGTAAATTGAGTTTTATTTTGTTGATTACTATTGTGTTAAGGGGCGAAGGGAGGGGCAGCCTTGTAATTGCATTTCTTTGGGTCGTAATGCAATTTAACATGTTGAAACTTTCCTAGTGATGTAGTCGTTTCACACTTTAATGTAGGTTTAATTTTTCTCAAAAGAGAGCTCATCAAGTAAATTTGAGAAATCGATTGTCAGCATATGTGAAATTTGTCAAACTATGATAAGTTAGTATTAAAAAAATGTTTGAATCGATAGATTATGAGGATTGCCAATCTAATTGTGAAGTCTCGACACACTTATTCCTATCTCTAACATCCTTGTGCAAAAATGTAAGTGTAAAATTATAAAGTAAAATTAACTTTTTTATTTTACAAAAATTATAAATAAACTAAGTTATTAATTTTAACAATAAATAAGCACATGTAAAAGAAAAACAAATATAATGTTACGTATTTGAAAATAATTTTTTTAATCGAAAGTTTAATCCACAACAAAATCATAGAAACACTGCGTGTAAATGATCAAGCATGTCCATTAACACGCTCCATATATGGTGATTTTCAATGTGTATATCGTTAGTACATCTAGACATAAGATACCTTCATATATATCATCATTTTAACGTATAAATTAAGCTCTGATATGGTGTAGCTAAAAAGTGATAAAAAAATTTAGTTAAAAAGTCAACGATTAATTTTAATCACACAATTTATAGGATCTACAATTTTTATCAATTTTTCTATCACACATTTATCAACTTTATCAAAATCTACTAAAAATTAATTTTTAGCTAAATCAAATGGGGGCCAATTCGTATGTAGTAATGTGCAATCCAACGCGAACACTAGAAGTCAATATATGAATTTTCAAAGCTATTACACCTTTGATTTTACCCAATACAAGAAATCTACTAAAAAATTTAAGCTAAACCAAACAGGAGCTAATTCGTATGTAATGCAATCCAACGCAATAACTAGAAGTCACTATATGAAATATATAAGAACTATACACCTTTGATTTCACCCAATACCAGAAGTAAGCATTCGTCCATGGCTAATAACAATTAAGCCGTTGTTTGAGCTACATTTTGGGAGAAAAATCTATTTTGGAGTAGTTTTTTTTAGAAAATGTGTGGTTAAAAAATAAAAATAAAAATATTTTCGATTTACTTGTAAAATTATATTATTGAATAATGTGTGATTGAAAATAAATTTTGAAAAAAAGGAGTTTTTGATAAAATGGGGCTCAAACAAGTGTTAAGTGCTTTCACCATTGCATTGTGTCTACTTGCTTTTATATTAATCTATCCAACAAAGTAAGGCATTAGCTCAAGAAGACTTTTCTTAAGACAGTTTGAAATCTGAGATATAGCTAGCATAATATTACACGCCATTCTGATAAAATAAAGAAAAAAAAAAAAGAATTTTCTAGTCTCAAGAAGCCCATATCACAAGATTTCAAGTACTCCTCACCTCTTTGAGCTAGGAAGCGAACCAGCATTAAGCTCAACTACCAAAGTTCATTTTCATCTAAAGCTTTAAAAATGACCTTTGCATTTGGTGAAGCACGCTCAAATTTGTTCGTCTTTATCAAAATCCCAAATCCTTTGTCAGCAAGTTTCTCTAATGGCCATTTCAGCTTGATCACCATCCTATCAAGCTTTGGCGATTTCTCTAATAAAAGCTTGATGAGTGTCATCTCAGGGACTGTTGAAGAAATATATTCCAGCTTCACATTTTGAAGTCGATTGAAGTATATATCCGAGTAGTCTTGCAACTTCAAAAAGTCTAGAGCAGGACGTGCTTCAGCAAGTGTGACGTGCCTCTGCAAAATCTACACAATATGACAAAAAGTCACTTATCTTAAACTTTTAGGTTAAATTAGAAAATAGAATATTGTGAACTGTATAGTCGTGTCCATTACTTGCCTGAAAATAGAATATTGTGAACAAAACAACTTCAAACGTAGTTTTGGTAAGTATAACTTTAGCCGAACTTGTATTATGATTTAAGGACAAACTTTGTATTCTTAATACCCACACTCAAATTAAATTGAAGTTCAAAGTCCCGAACATGAATTTTCTCCAGTCGAAATACGCGGAGATGAAGATTTAAATTGGTACATATCAGCTCATAAGAAAATTGTTATATGCGTTACTATTTTGAAAATCGAACTTTCAATAGTTGACAGGGGGAAGGATACATATTTCCAAAACCCTTCGTTTATCACAATGGAAGTTCACCGAAATGTACAACATGATGAGGTCGATCAAATACTAAGTGTCTCAAACGATAATGCACCCGAAACATTAAATTTACATATTGGGATGCACCATTAGATGAGAACTTGGATAACCCATTACATGGTATAGAGGCTGCTAATATTGTTGACGGTTACGAGCAAATGTATAACATTCCAAGAGTTCATATAGATACGAATGGATTATAATTGTTAATACTTCTAATCTTACTGAAAGGCAAATATTCTTGAGCAAGAAAGAGTGAAAATGAGTACATTTTTATCATTATCGTTTGTAGACATTAGTCGTGTTTAAGTTCACAAGCAAAATACTTATATAGACAAAATATTTCATAACATCCCGACAATTAAACTGTCGGTCCCGACAGAAGGTTTCTGTTATTCTCGATAGTTGATTGCAAAGTAGAAAATTTGACTACAAATAAGATGCATAACGGATATACTGTTGCACAACATTTGGCACAGACGTTACCATATTTATCTCTGACAAAACTAAAATACATAATTATAGCCGATGAAGTACACAATTATTGCCCACTTTAATCGTTATCGAATTTGAACGTTCTCCCACTATCTTCATTAGAATCGTCCGAGTTTATGACAATAATTTCGGGAGGTAGAACGTTTGCCAACGACTCATCGTCGTCGGATTCATCTTCATATGGAATCATGAACTCGAACGCATCATTGACTACATTGTTTGGTGGCTACGATCGTTCACTTCAAATTTCATCCAGGTCAGGAAAAGAAACAGGAGAAAGGGATTTCCTACAAATTAGAGGGGTGACTTCCTCATCATTCGATTCGATTCGATTGTGATGGGAAAAAATGGGGACTAATTGGGTATTAGCGAATACTCATTCAAGTTGAATGGTTCGTTGCTTCCCGTGGATGAACCCATTATCTCGATATGATTGTATTGAGTATAAGTAATTGTGTATATTTAATCTATAAAGTGTCACAAAACTAGAGGAGTGTTTAAGTGTAAATGAAAAGAAAACCATGTCATGCTATTTATAATCAAATTCTTGGAGGGAATCAACTATGGTCATATAGTACACAGTCGCCAAATCACAACTTAAGTTATTACTTGAGTGACAATTAGTGTGATGATTTAAGGTCTATGTGTACCTTTATCTCCTAAACTTTGTTCATAATTTATGGGAAATGTGAATATTAAATCATGAGTATCATTTTATCATAAAGTTTCATTTTTTAGTTGTTGGTAATCAATGATCATGAGTACTTTATGATCTTAAATGTAGCACTTGCCTGAAGAACATATCCTTTACTATTAGAGAACATTCAAGATGAAAGAACGTGATTTAAGTAGTTTTATTAATATTATTTATTTGACTTATGATATGTGTACCAGATGTGGAAATAAATGTTACATATGTTAGAACAAAAAAAAAATCAATCATCTTGAGGTATTTTGATATTTAAACTTCTCATAATCAGAATTCAATGAAGTAGTCTAATTTTGTCGTGCTAATCAAATAAACCAACAAATATGTCAAAGACAAAGATAAATCAATCCTCTAAAACAAATAAAATTCATGCTATAAAAGTAATGGCCAAGAATTTTCACAAGCTACATATTGCAAAAGAGTTTTTACTTAATTAATTTCTAAATAGATAATGGAATAAGCATTCTTCTTCTTTTTTCGGGACTATCTATCTTGCTTTATAATTTTCAAGCATAAAAGCACTAACATTGTAATAAATACCAAAATAAGAGCAAGCCTCAAATTCTACAATGTAAAGAAACGACAGAAAAAATGAGAAATGATAAAATGACAAGTTCTCATATCACAAAGATGGCAACATTCACCCTACATCCAGCAAACAAAGCATATGCGAAACGATAATTCTCGAATATGCATAAGCATTGATATGTACAAGTACAACCACAAAAATCATGTTTATAATCAAATTCTTGGAGGGAAACAACTATGATCATTTCGTATACAACCACCAAATCGTATTGAACATAGTATTAACAAACTTCCTCGCACTATTTCTTGACTCTATTTCTCTTCCTCTTGGTGAATGAAGTCCAGGTAGATGTTGCAGAAAATCGAACGTATATCAATCGCAGTCTCTTTGTGTTAACAACATCGCGCCTTCAACAGGTATGGTGGCCGCCATCAGTATGTCAGTGTCATCGCCTACGCAAAAGCAGTATGAGTTGTATTAGTTATCCAAAATGCCAAAAATAACAAATATAGTCTTTCAACATCTAATTATCCACTCGAATACCTAAAATCAATATTAACAATCCTTATTTGGGAACTTACCTTCATACATGACCATGATATTACAAGTCGAAAGCATACTTTTCTCTGTGGAGTTATCCAACGGTGTTGTACCAATTGCATTTAAATCATGAGAAGCAATTGAAAATTAATTTTGAACTCAACATGCTTATGGTATATCATGAAAATTAAATACTCATTCAACAATTAAAGCAAGATCGATCTTGTATCAATCAGCTCGGGGCGTTGACGATCGGAGAAAAGCATTGTCTAGTTGGACATGTGAAATCTTGTCCATGGATTTGAATTATTTGTCATTTAATCCCACTTTTCCCCATGATTTTAGTAAACTCATCACCTTTCAGGACGAGCCTGCATTTTTAATCTCGTCACCATCACATACTCTTGTAGTCTGAACCTTGTCAGGTGCCCTTATACATTGAACGACAACTCTTTTGCCTTATTAGTTCTAATCGATTGTTGGATCAATTGGGACGACAAATGTATGTCAGGTAACTCGGCCAAGAACCCAAGGCATGAGTTGCAAAATTCTTCTTGTTATCGATCATCAAAATTGTCCAATACAATTTTCATGAAGTGAAATTGTTCGTTTGAGAAATGTGGGTGCGCAAGCGCACATTTTTTTGAATTAGGAATTTAAAATTCATCTGCAAGAATAAGGTATAACAAAAAAGCAAAAAAGTCCAGATTACAATAATTCATACATGTTAATGCAAAACACACATATAATGTTCAGTGAACCAAAGTTTGATATGTCGACAGATGACTACAAAACTGATGTGTCGAGAAGTAATCATCTGTCGAAAAATATTGAATTTAACTATCGAGAACGACGGTTCATATCGATAGATGACTTAACTGATTTGTCGAGATTTAATCATCTGTTGATAATAACTAAAACTAACTGTCAAGAATGAGTCATCCGTCGAAAATTCATAACATATATATTCTGATTTTCTCGACATTTCGCAGTTAGTGAATAATAAACTAGACAAATTCTTCAAATTTAATAATTAACTGGACACACAATTAACATGATGTTTGTAATCAAAATAAAAGACACATAATAGTCATAACAGTTTGAAAATCGAAATTTAACCCAAGCAGTGTTGATTTCAATATACCTACACAAACTATATATATGTCAAGTTCATTAGACTTCAATGAAAATCTCACACATAATTTATCTCATTTTCGGATTGCCTAGGTAAACAATTTTTCATTGAAAGATGAAATCTTACAGCACAAGCCTCATTTACAATTTCAAATTAACTCAATCATATACTTAAAAGAAATGGGAATAAATTAGCTGGAATAAATGCGTATACATATATATGGACTAGATACTAGATGAAGTCGACAATAGATGTACAATGCTATCCAAACTAAGCCCCTGTTTGTTCACCATTTTGGCCAAAAATGTAGTAAATTTTCGTCCGTTATACAGTAATGGTCAGAAAGTAGTTGCCGCAATTTTTGACCAAAATGCTGTAAAATTACCGATGAGCCCCTATATATTAAATTCAATATGTGGAATAAGATGGCAATTTTGGTAATTGACATATGTGTGCAGTCAACAAATGCGGCAATGACGGGTCCCACATACCATTCAACGGCCAAAAAATGCATTAAACGTAGGCCAAAATGGTGGACAAACCGGGGCTAAATAACAAAATATGAATGCAAGTGCATCACAACCATCAAAAGGAATGTGTGTGTGCAACCAATTCTCTTCCGACAAAAGGAAATCAAAATTCATATGCAAAAAAAAAAAAAAAAAAAAAAACATGAAATAACAAAGTTAAGACGGTTATATATCGTACATTTAATATGCAACACGTGTAGAAGAGCAGCTGGACCAAATGAGGCATATGAACAAAACTGTTAAAAATGGTAAGCAACGTCGAGAATTCCATAACTTAACTGTCAAAAGCAACAGTTAATCTCGATGGATGGACTTCATAACTGTAAATATTGACGGTTTATCACAACCTATGAGTTCCATAACAAATAATGGAAAGTCTCTATAGTATTAACAGAGCATCACCAAAATAGGATAACCAAACTCTTTCAATAATTAATAAAAATAAATAACACCTACAACATGTAAATGGAATCTCAAATACAAACTTTCTATGGCAGCAAGTGCAATTAAAACCAAGCTTATTATTTCATTTCTACAACCCTAATAGCAAAAAGTATTCTTTTTCGAATACCAAACAAATTAATGATTAAAGAAAATACCAAACAAATATTTTTAGCACAAATTAACAAGTAATCCATGAGTACTGCAAAATATGTTATAAAAATATTGCAGAATAAGAGAATACATTACACTACTTGCAAAACATGAGAAATATTGCAAACTCTATGCCTACCAAGCACATAGCAGATATATTTAGCACAAAATATTGCAAAATACAGGAAATACGCTGACTACAGTTATACTTCGTTACCAACTTCGCTGATGGGAAATAAAATCTGAAGCTTTATGGCCAAGAGTTGCGTGAAAGAAGAAATTGGCCTTCTTGGGTTTGGAAAGAAGATAATCAATGTTCTAATTACGGATTTACGGTCTCAGTACATTGGGCTTTCTTTTGAAATGGGGAAATTTTTCGGAAATGATTTTGTGAAGAAGAAAATCGTGGGCCGAAAAAATCTCCGGATCTATTTTTTGAGAAGAAGAAAATGAAAGTGGGAAACATTATGGGTTAAGGTTTGAGTTCTTGGGGTTGGGGTTGGGTTTAGAAATTGAAGGGTTGAGGTGGGTTTGGTATGATGTCCATCTACTTTTTTGTACTACCTTTTCATCTAGTCAAATTACAATATTTAAAGACATTCAAAGTATTTAAATTTTTTAGAAGGGCAAAAAAGTCCAAAAATGACATATTTGTCAAAATTGTAAAAATGTGACATTTTCGTAAATTATAATCCAAAAAGTGTTAGTGAGTGCAATTTTCTCTTGAAAAAATTTGGACGAAGAACAATTCCTTGTGTGAAGAAGAATAAACATTCTCATTCGTCTTTCTCAACCTTCTCATTTGTCTTTCTCTCTCAATATTCATGCCGAAAATGTAAACAACGATACCTTCATCGGTAAATCTCGCTAGCCGCCACCTTTATCTACTATTTCCATCGAAGATTTCAAAATAATTGAAAGAAAACCCTACGCGTTCGTCTCTCTCTCAAGTCACAATCAGACACGCTCAGGCTCACTCTCACTCTAGATTAGTTTCCTGCTTCTGGTGGTTCTTCCACTTCTGCTGTTCATTAGAATTTTCCCTCTATATATAAGGTAAAAATTGATCTTTTGACACGCATATGTGGATAGGATGTAGTAGATTTGCGGTTTGCGGTATGATTAATATTGTAGTAATTTTTAATTTTGGATTTATATTGGTGTTTGCGTTTTCAATTTTAAGAAATGGGTATTTTTTTAATACACACGTTTTTGTGTATGTATTGGGCACATCTCATTTTCGGAAATGTAGAACTTTTGAAAATATGAACACTTTCTATCAACAAGAAAAAAATTGCTCTTTAGGACATATGTACACATAAGAGAATAGCATATCAATGTTTTCCAAGGCACGCTAATTTTTTTGCAATAAAAAAAAATGAAAAAAAAGGGAATTTTTTTATGTATATTGTCGTTGCCTTTAGTATTTAATTTGAAATATACATATTTGTTGGAATTGGAATTTTGGAACTAAAATTTTGTTAATATACATATTTGTTGCGTCAATTGGGTATTTTTATTAAATTGAGAAGATTGTGTTAAGTAGCAACGGGTTGCTAGTAGTTCTAGGTATAATTTTTCACACATCTGTGCATACGAGTCTTATTCATGTGAAGGTATAGAATGCTTAAACAAGTTCTAATTGATTGGTTAGTATACTTAAGTTGTTATTAGATTTTAATGTGAATTTCACAATAATGAAGTTTGTCAAAACCTGATCCTTTATGTTTTGGAAAACCAATATGAATATGATATGTAAATATCAATTTCGACATTTATGGAACCATCTGTAAAGACAATGTATGATAACATTGATATTGGGTACTAGAGTGGATTATTAAATATTGGTATAATATTTTATGTTCTTCAATGAAAAATCTCTAACTAATATGAATCATACCACTTTTGCATAGTACACACTAAAAATGATGTGCCCTTGGAGACCCGATACCCATTGAATATGACAAAGCCAAAGAGGCGACGATCGACATGTGTTCGACTGTCGACAGCATCGACTAGGAATCCATTCACGAGGGAGAACAGAAAGAGAGTAAAAAAAACATTAAACAATTGGAACTTAAACATTACAAGACGTCGATCTTTCGTTTTATAAAGGAGTAGTACTAAAATGCTTTAAGATTCACATTTTCAAAGAAATCTGCATATTTAGGGGATAAAGATACCCCTAGAACCTTTAAACATCACACCAAATATCACTCAAGTAATAACTTAAGTTGTGTATTGGATGTTGAGCACTAAATGACCAAAGTTGCTTCACTCCAATGGTTTGCTTATAAATAGCATTTCATGGCTTGTTTGGAATTCCAATGAAAGACTCATCCATCTTTGTGACATTGTAGAGGTCAAGTAGATACAATTTCTTCCACCTCAAGAAGTTATCTTCGAGTACATGGGTTTATCTACCAGAAGCAATGGGCCATTGGACCTCAATATCCTTCCATACTCGGATCTTTCCCTTTGTTTCCCATCCTCATCAAATCTAATGATGAGGATGTTGTGTTACATGATCGCCATCAAAGGGGCGTCAAAAATAATTCCTTACTCGACTCAAAATAAATGTCGTTCGAATAGTATAATGCAAGCAAGGATCATTACCCGTAGAGAATTGGTTTAATTATGTTAATTGCGCTAAAGAAAATCAATGGCAAAAGCATATAAATTGGGGGGGGGGGGGGGGTTGATTCAATCGCTTATCTAAAGAACACAACAAATTAAAATGGAAATGGCGCTAAACGTGAAATGCAATAAAATTAAATAACAAACGCGAAAAGTCAACAAAAGAGATAGTGTGATCGGGGTATAATTCTTTACCGCGAGAATGATTTTTCAATTCAATTTTCACAAAAGATTTTCATTCAATCGATTAACAACAATTCGAGAATAATCACAAGTTCGACCACCTCAAACTTTCCTTAGATTTTAGTTGAATAAAATAAACTCTTTACCCAACCCTAATCATCAAATAACTTAGGATAAGATCGTTAGAATTAATTTAACAAAAGCATTCACACGAGAGAGTCGAATTGAATTAAGTACAAACACACAAGCTCGGTTTGTTGACTTAAGTGATAATTCACCTACATTTTATAGAAAATTCTTCATAATCCATCAAAATATAATTGCTACTAGGGTTTGGTCAAATTAGCAATTACAGACTAAAAATCTCAAATTAGCAAATATCGAAATAACTCAATCATCTAGTAGTGCTCCTAAACAATCGAGAAGAACAATATAAATAATAAACTCAATGGATTCATCACATTAATTAAAAGAGCTATAAAGCACAAAACTATTGGAATCTCATTTCTCGGGTAAAAAATTACCCCCAATCACATCTAAGTTTAGTTATTCATAATATACTTATAAATAACCATTGAAATCTTACAATACATGGAAATCATATAGATTAAAGAGGATAGAAAGCTTATTGAAGGAAAGAACAAAAGATGGAGTTTTCAATGTCAAAGGGTCTTCCTCGTCTTCTTCTCCAAAGCTCCAAAATCACAACCCTTCAAACCAGATTTTTCTTCCCCCTCTTTGGTCGATTTTTCCCTCAAGACCTGACTTAGAAATGGTATCCAAAGTGTATTTTATAGTGTAGAGAGGTATGGAGACGGGTCGGGTTGAAATGGGTCGAGAAATTTTAAACTTAGATTTCGTGTGTTTTTTCCCAGCATCTGCTCCAGATTTATACTATGCGTACGCATAGCTTTTTATGTGCGTACGCATAATGAATTCAAATTACTTTCAGTCTCTGGCTTTGGCGAGTGTGCGTATGCACGGTCTGCAGGCTTGTGCGTATGTACAACACAATTCTGTGCTGTCTTCATTTCTTCCTGGTTTTTCACTTGACTTCAACCCGCAATCCACATTTCTTCATTGGAACACTAATGGTTTTGCTCGCCGAACTTAGACATTCTTGCATCACAATTCTTTTGCCTCTTTTCTAGCTCAAATCCTTCACATTAATACTCGACTCGGGTTTTCGCCTAAAAACTACAATTAACTAAATTAAGCGACGGAATATAATTGAAAACCAAACAAATATCGAAGGTTAAAAGATAAAATAAGTGCGAAACTCGCACTTATCACACCCCCAAACTTGAATTTTTGTTAGTCCTCGAACAAAGCAAAACAAACAAGCACACAAACACACAAATTCAAACCAAACAATAATATAATAATAACAAATACTCACAAGAAAAATAGCTTGCCAATTTACTTCAAACATCACATCAAACAAAACTTATGAAATGTTTACAAAAATGTTATCGCATAATATTTTGAAACTCGAATCATGCTAGACTCGTGTGTGTGTGTGTGTTGTCAACCAATTCATCGCCATGCACAAGTTGGTGGAATTCCGACACTCAAAATGTCAAATTTTCTTTTTTCACTCGTGGGAAGCACACTCCCCCAAACTTGTTATTTTCTCTCTAACCCAAGGTGCCAAACTCAAGGTTGTTCTCAAATCACTCGATTTTTTCTTTTTTCTTTTTTCCTCTCAAGTTGGGTTGGATCGAACATGCAAATTAACCATTTAGTCATACATTAAATCCCCAAAATTTAGAATGCTCAAACCAAACAAAATTTCATCAAACACCAATCTTTCAACAACCCCGGATGCTTCTTCCTTTTCTTTTTTCTTTATTTTTTCAACAGTTCACGCTCTAGTCCCTAAGGGTAGCCTTCTTCATTGGTAGATCGTCTCTTACACATTGTGATGCATAGGGCCAGATTACTCAATATTGACTCACACTCCTTAAAACGGCAACTCTTTCCTACAGATTTTTTTTTCTCGCACAAATCACACAACATCCAAAGAGGTTCGAAAGCACTCCAATAGATCCATCATAAGAGCAAGAAATTAACACACTTTTAAATGATCTCCTTCACCAATTCAACCACCCCCAAACTTATACTTAAATAGGTAGTGATTGAGGAATTTTCTTCATCAACATGGTCATTTAAGTTCAAATCAACCTCAAGTGCCACCCACAAGTGCATACAATGAATATCATGACAAAAGTGCTCAATAAAGAGTCCAACATGGAATAAGTGAATGATAAGTAACAAATAGCATTCATGTTCACATTTCATAAATCTGTGTAATGAAATAACTCGACACCAACTAGCAAAGCTATCAAACTTCACAAACAAGTATAAAAACACAAATATATAACCCGAAAATTGAGTATTGACGAAAAAAATTTAGCGAGCTCCAATGTAGCACAAGCACAATGCACAAACACGACACCACACCCCCAAACTTACTATACATTGTCATCAATGTAAAAGTAAGAAATATACAGAGCAAGAGGTACAAGTACTCCCTTAAGGTCGATTTTCAAGACGATGGTTGTGCAAATGGTTGTGGCCCTTTTGCGTTCATTAATACTCCAAGTTATGGTTCGGTACTTAAGAATTTGTTACATGGAGAAAACAAAAAATAATGAATGTCCAAAAAAAATGTGATCACAAAAGAATGTCAAAAAGAATGATAATGGGTTGCCTCCCATCCAGCGCTTCTTCATAGTCTTAAGCTGGACTTTTTATCTTCAAGGTTTTTCAATTGGATCTTCTAGTTGCATTTCCTCCACGTCTTGCGGTATAAATGGCTCAAAATATGGCTTCAATTGATGTCCATTCACCTTAAATTCTTTCTCAGTTTGGAGGCTTTTGATTTCAACTACGTCATGAGAAAATATATTAGTAACAACAAAGGGACCAACCCATCTAGAATGTAGTTTACCTGGAAAAAGCTTAAGGCGTGAGTGGAAGAGAAGAACTTTTTGCCCAACAATAAAGTTTTTCCTTGAGATCGTTTTATCATGGTATGCCTTAATCTTTTCCTTGTAAATCCTCGAACTCTCATAAGCATCGTTCCGGATTCCTCGAGTTCATTAAGTTGAAGTTTTCGTTGATCCCCCGCGCCTCCAAGATCCATGTTAACTTGCTTGATTGCCCAAAATGCCTTGTGCTCAAGTTCAACCGGTAGATGGCAAGGCTTTCCATAAACCAACCGAAAAGGAGACATGTCGATCGGAGTTTTGTATACCGTTCTATAAGCCCACAATGCATCGTTGAGGCGAAAATTCCAATTTTTTCTATTTGGATTCACGGTTTTTTCGAGAATGGATTTGATCTCCCTATTTGATACTTCAACTTGCCCACTTGTTTGCGGATGGTAGGGCGTGGATACCTTTTGCGTGATGTTGTATTTCTTAAGCAGAGCCCAAAAAGAGCGGTTGCAGAAGTGAAGCCCTCCATCACTAATAATAGCTCGAGGTGTTCCAAACCTTGCAAAAATGTTAGACTTGACAAAATCTACAACCACTTTAGAATCGCTAGTTCGAGTGGCCATTGCTTCCACCCATTTCGACACATAATCGATAGCAAGAATAATGAAAAGATTACCATATGATGAAAGGAAAGGTCCCATAAAATCAATGCCCCAAATATCAAAATTTTCAACAACAAGTATAGGGATTTGTGGCATTTGATTTCGGGCACCCAACGTACCAACCCTTTGACACTTATTGCATGTTTTAAAAAAAATGAATGCATCCTTAAAAATGGTGGGCCAATAGAACCCACTCTCAAGCACCTTGAGGGCCGTCCTTTTGGCACCAAAATGTCCGCCACATGCATAGGAATGACAAAATGAAAGAATAGAATGAAATTCATTTTCAGGTACACACTTTCTTATCAATTGATCCGGACAATGCTTCCACAAATATGGCTCGTCCTACACAAAGTGCTTGTCATTTTTCTTGAGCTTTTGCCTTTGAGCATCGTTCAAGTCACTTGGGATTTTCTTGGTGACCAAGTAATTAACGATGTCTGCAAACCAAGGATGTGTGTTTGAGACTTGGAGCAATTGTTCATTAAGGAAGCTTTCTTGCAATGGGAGGGTCTCTTTCTCATGAATAAGGCGACTGAGATAGTCGGCTATAGAATTTTCACTCCCATCCTTGTCTTTGATTTCAAGGTCGAACTCTTGCAAGAGGAGTATCCTTCGAATGAGCCTCGACTTTACATCTTTCTTGGTGAGCAAGTACCTAAGAGCTGCATGATCAGAAAAAACAGTTACTTTAATGCCAATAAGATATAAGCGAAATTTTTCTAAGGCAAAAATAACTGCTAAAAGCTCTTTTTCGGTGGTAGAGTAATTGAGTTGGGCGCCATTCAAAGTTCTCGATGCATGATAGACAACATGTGGTGTCCTCCCATCTCGTTGTCCTAAAACCGCCCCCAATGCAAAATCACTTGTGTTGCACATCAACTCGAATGGCTTGCTCCAATTTGATGGTTGGATGATAGGTGCCGATGTTAAGAGTTCCTTTAGATTTTCAAATGCCTTCTTGCAATCTTCATCAAAGTGAAATGACACCTCTTTTTGCAATAGTTTGCACGATGGTCTAGCACACTTTGAGAAGTCCTTGATAAACTTTCGATAAAACCCTGCATGACCAAGAAATGATCGAATCTCCCTCACACTAGTTGGAGGGGTTAGAGAACGGATTAAATCAGTTTTTGATTTATCTACTTCTATCCCCGTAGATGAAATGACATGACCTAGTACTATCCCTTGATCGACCATGAAATGAAATTTTTCCCAGTTAAGTACTAGGTTAGTGTCTATACATCTCTTGAGTACAAGTGTGAGATTTTGCAAGCAATTATCAATAATGGCGATGTAATCAAAGAATATACTTATCATGCATAAGCACTTCAATAATGCTTTCGATGTAATCAGAGAATATACTTATCATGCATTGTTGAAATGTCGCCGGAGCATTGCAAAGACTGAAAGACATGTGTCGATAGGCGAATGTACCAAATGGGCAAGTAAATGTTGCTTTCTCTTGGTCCTCCGGAGCAATCACAATCTGGTTATACCCTAAATAACCATCAAGAAAATAATAATGAGAATGACCCACCAACCTTTCCAACATTTGATCAATAAAGGGTAAGGGGAAGTGATCTTTTCGGGTTGCACAATTAAGTTTTTTATAGTCAATACAAACCCTCTAACCCGTTTGGACCTGGGTCGGTACAAGCTCATTCTCCTCGTTAGCTACCACGGTGATTCCAGATTTCTTTGGGACAACTTGAACCAGACTTACCCACTTGCTATCGGAGATGAGAAAAATTATACCAACATCTAGCAATTTCAAGATTTCTTTCTTTACCACTTCCATCATAGGGGGATTCAAGCGGCGTTGAGGTTCCCTTGATGTCTTTGTTCCATCCTCTAGCAATATTCGATGCATGCACATGGATGGGTTTATCCCATTGATGTCGGCTATTGTCCAACCGATAGCCAACTTATGCTCTTTGAGTATCCGGATGAGTTTTTCTTCTTGGAGTATTGTTAGGTTCTTCGCAATGATTACCAACAAGGTCTCCCTTTCTCCCAAGTGGACATACTTTAAATGCTCGGGGAGAGGCTTGAGCTCCAAAGTAGGGGTCTGCATCACCGAAGGTAGAATTTTTTTTTTCAGAAATCAGAAGAGTAATATAAGAAAGATCATATCTCGGTGGGACACTTGGAAGTGTTTCAAGTGATGTCACCATCTCAACAATGTTCTCACAAACTTGTACATTCTTACTCAATTTAGTGAGATCATCAACATCAATGCTTTTAATCAAAGTGGTATTCAATGCATCTTCACTTGATAAGTCAAAAAAATTTGCACTAAGGAATCCACAATATCAATTGAAAAGCAAGAATGAACATCACTAGGATACATCATCACTTCAAAGATATTGAAGCGGATAATCTCACCATCAAACTCCATTGTTAAATTACCGTCATGTACATCAATCTTTGTCATCGCTATTCTCATAAATGGTCTTCTCAAAAGCAAAGGCGACAATAATGATGTAGATTCATCTTGCATGTCAAGCACATAGAAATCCGTCGGAAAAATCAATTGATTTACCTGCACCAAAACATCTTCCAAAACACCCTTTGGAAACGCATTAGATCTATCCACAAGTTGAATTATAACACCGATTTCCTTAAGTGTTCCTAGATTTAGTGAAGCATAAATAGAGTATGGCATGACATTAATAGATGCTCCTAAATCTAGCATAGCTTTTTCAACCTTAGTGTTACCAATTATGCATGAGACGGTAAAACTTCCCGGGTCTTTACATTTCGATGGGAGTTTTCTTTGCAAAACGGCCTAGACATTTTCTCCTACACCTACCACTTCATTACCTTTTAACTTGCGTTTATTAGTGCACAATTCTTTGAGAAATTTAGCATAACATGGCACTTAATAAATGGCATCTAATAGTGGTACGTTTACTTGCACTTTGCGAAAAGTCTCTAGAATTTCTTTCTCATGTTCCTCTTTTTTAGACTTAGCAAATCTATTAGGAAATGGAGGGGTAGGAACATAAGTAGAAATGGGGTGTTTAGGAGTTACCTTGGATTCCGAGGTTGGGGGAGCATTTTCCACTTTCTCACTTGGTGAGTCCTCCTTTTGCTTTGGCTCCTCAACGTGAACATTCATTTCCTTTGGTGCCTCCTCTAAAATTTTTCCACTTCTAAGTATTATGGCATTGGCATTTTCTCTCGGGTTGATAGCTTGAAAAGGAAGCTTTCCCGATCCTTGAGCTTCCAACTTACCCACGGTGTTGGCCAATTGGCTCATTTGTGTCTCCAAGCTTTTGATCGAGGTTTTCGTCTCTTGTTGAAATTGCATTGTGCTTGAGACAAGAGACTTAACCATGTTTTCGAGAGACATACTTGAACTTGGAGGCGGTGCTTATTGGCGAGGTTGAAATTGATGTGGCCTTTGTTGATTGAATCTCGGGGGAGGATTGAATTGAGCTTGCGGAGCTATGAAGTGATTTCCTCCATAACTAAGATTAGGATGATCTCTCAACCCGGGATTATATGTGTTTGAATAGGGATCATATATTTGCCTTTGTTGCATTGGGAATCCCCCAATGGCATTTGCTTGTTCCGCTGTCCCTTCTTGTAGTGTCGGGCATGTATCGGTGTGGTGATCCGAACTAGAACAAATTCCGCACATATTAACTTGTTGTATTGACCCGCGTGCTATTTGTTGTACAAGGGATATAAGATCGGATAATTGCCTTTCAATTTGAGAAGTAGTACCCTCTTCATTCACTTGTTTAACCGGCACATTCATTTTACTCCCGAATTGTAGAGAGTTAGCGGTCATGTTGGCTATCAACTCTCTAGCAACCGTCGACGTTTTATCCATTAAAGCTCCACCACTTGCCGCATCAATCATACATCTTTCCATTGGAAGCAATCCTTCGTAGAAGTATTGTAAAAGAAGTTGCTCACTTATTTGGTGGTTTGGGCAACTAGCACATAGTCTTTTGAACATTTCCCAAAACTCATAGAGATTCTCCCCTTGCGATTGTCGAATGCTACATATTTCCTTTCTAATGTTTGTAGCCTTTAAAGCCAGGAAGTATCTTTTTAAGAAGAGCTTTTGCATCTCATTCCATGTGGTGATGACTCCGGAAAGTAGATAATAGAGTCATTCCTTAGCGGTGTCCGCGAGAGAAAAAGAGAATGCTCGCAATTTAACTTGATCTTTCGATATTCCCGTTGATTTCATGCTTGAGCAAACCACATGGAATTCTTTTAAGTATTTGTTGGGATCTTCGCTGGCAAATCCATGAAAGGTGGGGAGAAGATGGATCATCCCAGATTTAAGCTCAAATCTCCCATCTATTGGAGGATATTGAATGCATAGTGGTTGTTGGACAAAGGTTGGAGCGGCAAGTTCATTTAGTGCTCGGTTAGCATCCGCCATTTCGGGCTCAATTTGTTCGGACTCACTCAAAGAATCAATACCCAAGCTCCTTAGAAGTTCGGTTGGAGAATCCTCTTCCTCATTTCCCGACGTGTCAACCTCTTTTCTTGATCTTAAATTGTAGTGTAATGTTTATTTTTTGCTCATTCACAACCTAAGAGATCAAGGAAAGAAAAAATAAAATAAAAGCAATTAACTAATTGATAAAAAATCCCCGGCAACATGGCGCCAAAATTTGATCACAGCCAAAGGGGCGTCAAAAATAATTCCTTACTCGGCTCAAAATAAATGTCGTTCGAATAGTATAATGCAAGCAAGCCATTACTCACAGAGGATTGGTTCAATTATGTTAATTGCGCAAAAGAAAATCAACGGCAAAAGCATGTAAATAGGGGGGTTTTGATTCAATCGCTTATCTAAAGAACACAACAAATTCAAATGGAAGTGGCGCTAAACGTGAAATGCAATAAAATTAAATAATGAAGGCGAAAAGTCAACAAAAGATATAGTGTGATTGGGATATAATTCTTTACCGCGAGAATGATTTTCCAATTCAATTTTCACAAAAGATTTTCATTCAATCGATTAACAACAATTTGAGAATAATCACATGTTCGATCACCTCAAACTCTACTTAGATTTTAGTTGAATAAAGTAAGCTCTTTACCCAACCCTAATCATCAAATAATTTAGGATAAGATCGTTAGAATTAATTTAACAAAAGCATTCACACGATAGAGTCGAATTGAATTAAGCACAAACACAGAAACTCGATTTGTTGACTTAAGTGATAATCCACCTACATTTTATAGAAAATTTCTCATAATCCATCAAAATATAGTTGCTACTAGGGTTTGATCAAATTAACAATTACGGACTAAAAATCTCAAATTAGCAAATATCGAAACAACTCAATCGTCTAGTAGCGCTCCTAAACAATCGAGAAGAATAATATAAACAATAAACTCAATGGATTCATCATATTAATCAAAATAACTATTAAGTACAAAACTATTGGAATATGATTTCTTGGGTCAAAAATTACCCCCAATCATATCTAGGTTTAGTTATCCATAATATACTTACAAATAACCATTGAAATCTTACAATACATGGAAATCATATAGATTAAAGAGGATAGAAAGCTTATTGAAGGAAAGAACAAAAGATGGAGTCTTCAATGTCAAATGGCTTTCCTCTTCTTCTTCTCCAAATCTCCAAAATCGCAATCCTTCAAACCAGATTTTTCTTCCCCCTCTTTGGTCGATTTTTCCCTCAAGACCTGACTTAGAAGTGGTCTCCAAGGTGTATTTTATAGTGTAGAGAGGTATGGAGACGGGTCGGGTTGAAATGGGTCGAGAAATTTTAAACTTAGACTTTGTGTTTTTTTCCCGGGTGTATGTCCATAAACTCCTCTAAGCCATTTTGTGTATGGACATGCGCAACCGAATGTTCAATAGTAATCTCAATTGACATACAATAATCATTGAATGTTTGTGATCTGAATTCACCAATATTGTCAAGACGAATAGTCTTGATTGAGTAATCGGGGAATTGTGCTCGTAATTTTATGATTTGAGCAAGTAATCTAGCAAATGTTATATTCCTAGTGGAAAGTAGACAAACATGTGACCATCTAGTAGAAGAATCAATTAATACCATAAAATAACGAAATGGTCCACATGGTGGGTGTATTGGCCCACATATATCTTCATGAATTCTTTCCAAAAAAGTTGGAGATTCAATATTGACATTTGTCATCAATGGTCTAATGACTAATTTGTCTTGCGAACAAACTACACATGGGTAATCATTAGGTAAAAGAATCTTCTGGTTCTTTAAAGGATATCCATGTGAGTTTTTTATTATTCGACACATCATTATAGCTCCTGGATGTTCGAGTTGATCATGCCAAAGTATAAAACTTTTTGAGTCAACGAACTTCTGGCTCGTGACATTATTTGATTCAACCATTTGTATAAATGTATAATACATGCCAGATGGGAGTGCATAAATTTTTTTTTTATCTGCTTATTGCCAAATACAAAAGAAGTTATGCAAAGATATTCGACCCTATTTTCTTGCATCGTCTCAATATGATATCCATTGCAACGAATATCTTTAAAACTAAGCAAATTTCTTCTAGATTTGCTAGAGTAAAGTGCATCGTTAATATATAATTTATATTATTTGGTAAAATAATACAAGCTCTTCTACAGCTTTCAACGATATTCGATAAACCAGATATCATATTAACATTATTTTCTGCTAATGTTAAGTCCAAAAAATATTTTTTTGTTTTGAAAAATTGTATGTGTAGTTGCACTATCAATCAAACAAATATCTTTGCAATCTATCATCAATCTATAAATACAACAAAATACATATGTTTTAATAGAAACTTGAATTTAAATTTAAAGAAGTAAACATGATTCAATAATATGAAATTGACGATACATAATAAAGTTTTTTTTTTTTTTGTGAAAAGTAAAAACATATTTCTAACTAAATTTCTAAAATAAAGTGAAAAACTGGAAGCATAGAAATTAAATTAATCTACATCTTCCATCACACCACCGCAATTAAGTGGTCAATATTTTCATTTGGATCGGCAAAGAAATCGAAGACATCCAAATGAGTCACATCAATCAGACCCTCATAATTAACGAAATTTGTCTCAACTTTTCCTTTTCGCTTGATTGATTTTTGATAAAGATCCACAAGGTATTTTGTCGTACGACAGGTACGTGTCCAATGCCCTTTCATTCCACATTTAAAACAATTTTCTTCATGCACCTTTTCGGATGTGCTACTTTCGTTTGCTTTGTGCCTTTTGAAATTGTTGTCTTGCTAATGATAACTTTGTTGATTATTTCGTCCATAATTTATTCCACGTGCACCTCCACGTCCTTGTCTTGATATTACATTTGTTTTAGGAAATGCAGTACCATTTGATTCAGGCAATGATACAAAATCAGTTGGACGTAATCTATGATTTTTCATTAGAAGTCATTATTTTGTTCAGCAATAAGCAAGCAAGATATAAGTTCTGAGTATTTTTTGAAACCACGCTCACGATAGTGCTGTTGCAGGAGCACATTGAGGCGTGAAAGGTAGAAAAAAATTTCTTCAACATATTTTCATCGATGATTTTTTCTCCACACAAGATCAATTTTGAAGATATTCTAAAAAGTTCTGAATTGTACTCACAGTTTTGAAGTCTTGCAAACGAAGGTGCATCCACTCATAGTGGGCTTTGGAAAGGACTATAGTCCTCTGATGATTAAATCTTTCAATCATTTTTTTTTCCAAAGAGCATGTGGATCTTTCTCAATGAGGTATTCAATTTTCAATCCATTGTGAAGATGACGACGAAGAAAGATGAGTGTTTTTGCACGATCATGCAGGGATTCTTTGTTTCCTTCTTTTATTGTCTCTCCCAAACCTTTTGAGACAAGATGAATATCAGCATCAAGGACCCATGATAGATAGTTTTTGCCAGATATGTCAAGTGCAGCAAACTCAAATTTTGTGATATTTGTCATTTGATTAACTACACAATAAAATAAGTAAAAATACAATTAGTTTCGAAGAATGCATAATAGTTAATTAAGTAATATCAACATAAGTTACGTGTTTTTCTTCAAGGAATAAACACTAATTTAAAATAATATGTTCTTCGAAACATGTGTTACTTCGGGAACACATTGTATTTTAATATTATTTCTTCAAGATCGATATATCAATATTCTTCTGAAATATTAGAAATTATAATTTATGCTCGTCAAGAGCAAGTGATATTCTTCAAGAATATTAATTCTAATATTGTGCTACTTCGGGAGCAACAACATGATATATTATCAATTTAAAATTTATAGATGAATATTTAAAAAATTAATTAAGTTAAAAACACAAAGAGTATCTAATAATCATTACAAACGTATATGTTTAAAAAATAAAGCGAAGAGTAGGTGAACTAAAGCATGAATTAAATAATAATTCGAGAACAGTCAACCATGAATAATATGTGTATAGGTATGAATTAAAGCATCAATTAATATGTTTATGCATCATATTTTAGACCATTAATCGCAATATAAATTTTGAACAAGTGGACGTTAATTAAAACGGATGAAGAAGCAGTAGCCTAACAATATAGAAGTCAATATGAAAATTATTACATACAATTAACCAACAATACACCTAATTATACAACCAAAGTGCACGTATTCCAAGAAATCTTTATGCAGCACATGGACAAAGAAATCTTTATGCGGCACATGAATTAACTAAAAAAAATGACCAATGCAAATAAATCTCTATGCAGTAGCCTGATAATGTGTTGTATGTATATAAAATCGGTAAAGCTCCTTGACTCATTCATAGAGATAGGGTTCTTGTGGCGGCTAATGTAACAAGATTTTTGTGCAAGATTTTACATTTTGAATTCAATCGTATGTAAAAAAAAATTCACGTGTCACCAAATTAATTTTGGTTCACGTGAGAGATGATTGTGCTTAAAAAAAAAATTACTACATTCACTAAACTTTGAAGAATTAAGCTTTTATGCTGATAACGTGTTATAAAAGAGAGAAAAATTAGAAGAGAGAGTTAAGTCAATAGATTTGTGTGTATTTTATTAATGATTAAAGCCATGGATATTTTGAGTTGTCTATTAAAAACCATTGAATATATATAATCCAATGGGTAATATAATTATTAACAAAAATAATAAAATGAGCTTTAAGTGCAAACATAAATGAGCATTAAATGCTCTCAAAAATGAAATATCCAAGAGTGATTTAAACATTTTACACTCACAAAGTAACTTTTTGAACACTATTTGTAAAAATGACAACTTTTGGTGCATTTTCTAATTTTATGACATTTATGAAAATCCCTTTTAAAAAAAAAAGTCATTTAGCCCTTATTTGATTCTCATTTTTTCTCAAAATTCATGTGTTTTCTTTCTTTATTCAACAACACATTTTTCAATAAAATAATATTACACAAACTCAAAATTTTTCCTTAATTTTTAACCACACATTTCTCATCAATTAACTATTCAAAATGCATTATTTTCTTTAAAATGGGAATCAAACATGGCCTTAGTATCCTTACGTATTCAACTTTGAATTGCTATTTAAGGAATTGAATCTTAAATATGAAGAATATATAAATATTTATTAGTTATAGAAATTAAAACATTGGACCAATAAATTAATAGTCTTCACTTAATTAAAAAAAAAAACATTTCTAAAACCTGTTTTAGTAAGTTTGGTCCCACTCATTCATAGATAAATAATGCAAAAATAATAATAATAATAAAATAAAATAAATCATAGAATTGGATTTTGAATATATATTTTTCTTGATCATTCATGTTACGATTTCCGATGTTTTATGTTGTTTTATATCATTTTTGACTTTCACTCCATTCAAGTGTTCACTTCAAGATTATTCAATCAAAGTGGAACGAGACAAAAAGATCAACAGAGTTTTTAAAATAAGTGTTAGTGTTTGAATTATGACATTTTAGTTGTCACAAAATTATTGTTATTTTCGTTTTTAATTTTAGTTATATATTTGGTTGAAAGCTAACTATAAAATGATAAAAGTTCGGCCTATTATGTATGCTATTTTAGTAGAGTATGCTGTCATTGTATTATCTAGTACGGTCATAGACAAGTAGATAGCATAATAGTGGGTAGATTAGTTGATAGAAATCTAGCAACTTGCTCTATATATTGGAGTCTTAGTTGTACTCAAAATTTAAGAAGTTAATATATCAAAATGTAGTCTTATAACCTTCTCTTCTCCTCTGATTTTCTACCAGAAAACCATAGTATATATGTAAGTTTATATCCTGTTTTTGGTATGTAAAATCTATGTTTTTTACCTCATCCATCGACTATGAATATCACAAATGTTTTAGAGCTAAATGTAGAGTTTTTGTTCAATGAAATTCCAACACGGTCTTCTCTTCTTGCTTGTTTAAAACTCTCTGTAAGATTTCTGGAGTTTTCTGATTCATACCGGTAAGTTTGAGCCAAATACCGTATTTCAGTGACTCTGAGTGAAATACGGTAAGCGACATTCAAATCCAGTAAGCTACTTAAGTGAAATCCGGTAAGCGAAATGAATATTCGGTAAGCACACCAAAATCCGGTAAGAGCCAAAAAAATCCAGTAAGTTCAATAACTCCAAATCCGGTAAGTTGAAATTAAATCCGGTAAACTCAAATCTTTCACTCCTCTTTGATTCAAAAACCCAACAGTTAGCAGTGGCTTCAATGCGGCAAAAGAGAGTCACATATTTGGAATCGCATTCTTGCTTCTCGAAGGATTCAGACTACGTCTTCTTATCTATTGAGCTGAGAAAGGTAGCCAATGACTATGTGTGGAAATCGGAAATAAAAAGTCCCCATTATACTTCTAATGGACCTATGCCTCTGGAGGCCAAAAAATTCTTCAAGTAACATTAGGCACACATCATGCCAGGTAAGGAAAGAAAATAATTCAAATGAATGCATATTTACTTTACTGGCTGATCAGTAGACGCGATGTCCTTGAACTGTTCTGCTGTTTATGTAAACGGTAATACACTTCACACAGGATTCTTCCTAACACATTTCAGTTCTCATTATTATGTTCGTTTTGGCCATGAACATACGCCTGGTTCTGTGAGAGATCACTAGAATTGCACCCCACACAATTCCCTTAGAAGCGGCCCCACTTCTCTCTCACATAGGTGATTTCTTATTACAAGTAACCCGCATTACTTAGCTCGATTTCCGACGCATAAGAATCATTAAAAGCCAATTGCTTATCCTCCAACTTCACGAGCATCACTGTCGCATCACAGGAATGGACATGAGGTAATATCCCCCACAGTGATTACATCAAGTCTTTACAATTAGGTTGTCCCTTTGAACCTAGATCTTGGGATCTCCAGTCAACTAGGTAGGGTTTTCCTTTGTATTGACTTATCCATTCAAGGGCTTAAGTCCCAGTACTCTTACTATTCCTTTCCAATGATCAGCTCCTGGATTACTCGTATACCTACTTAGTTTACTAACTGTGTAGGCTATGTCTGGTCTTGTACAGCTCATTAAGTACATCAGACTTCCAATGATTTTCGAGTATTCTACTTGAGAAACACTTTCACTTTTATTCTTGAATAGGTGTTGACTCGTATCTATCGGTGTTCTAGCCATGCCAGTATCATCATTACTGAACTTTTCCAAAATTTTGTCCACATAATGTGACTAGCTTAGAACGAGTCCATCTGATGTTCTTGAAATTTTGATTCCAAGTATAACATCAGCCAAGCCCATATCTTTCATGTCAAATCTTGAATTTAACATATTCTTGGTGGATTTGATCATCTTATCGTTGCTACCAACAATAAGCATATCGTCAACGTAAAGACATAAAATGACATAGCCATTTTTCGTGTCTTTGACGTAAACACATTTATCACACTCATTGATTTTAAATCCACACTCCATCATGACACTATCGAATTTCTCATGCCATTGTTTTGGTGCTTATTTTAAACCATGTAATGACTTCACCAATTTGCAGACTTTCTTTTTCTGCCCTGGAGATGAAAACCCCTCGGGTTGTTCCATATAGATTTCTTCATCTAAATCTCCATTCAAGAAGGCAGTCTTAACATCCATTTGATGTACTTCAAGATTTCGTAAAGCAGGAATCGCAAGTATCATCCTAATAGATGTTATTCTTGTTACTGGAGAATATGTATCAAAGTAATCAAAGTCTTCCCGTTGTCGTTAACCTTTTATTACTAACCTGGCTTTGTACTTTTCAATAGTTCCATCTGTTTTCATTTTTCGTTTGAAAATTCATTTGTAGCCTAGTGGTTTACTTCCTGGAGGAAGATCCACTAGCTCCCATGTATGATTTTGCAAGATGGAATCTATTTCTCTTTTAATGGCCTCTTTCCATTGAGGTCCTTCTGAGGAGTTTACAGCTTCTTGATAGTTTCGAGGTTCACTTTCTAGCATATAGGTCAGAAAATCTGGACCATAAGATTTTTCTGTTCTTTCTTTTTTGCTACGTCTTGGTTCAACCTCAACCCCCTCTTCTAATTCTTGGTCCTGACTATCTTCAATCATAGTCTCATACGTCCGTTTAGAAGAGCTTGCCTCTTTTTTGGACTTATACGGAAATACATGTTCAAAGAACGAAGCATTTCTCGATTCCATTATCGTGTTTTTATGTATTTATGAGATTTTCGATTCATACACAAGAAACCGATAAGCACTACTGTTATGAGCATATCCAATGAAGATGCAATCTACAGTTTTCGGGCCTATCTTCACCTTCTTTGGTGTTGGGATAGCCACTTTAGCGAGACACCCCCACACTCGTAAGTATTTATAGGAAGACTTTCTTCCTTTCCATAACTCATACGAGGTCTTTTCCATTTTCTTTCGGGGCACCTTATTTAAAATGTAATTTGCTGACAACACAGCCTCCCCCCACATGTTCTGAGGTAACCCAGAACTTACTAGCATTGCATTCATAATTTCTTTTAAGGTGCGATTTTTCCTTTCAACAATGCCATTTTGTTGCGGTGAATAAGGTGCGGTGGTTTCATGTATGATTCCGTGTTGTGCAAAAAATTTAGCAAACGGTGCTTCATACTCACCACCTCGATCGCTTCTCAACACCTTAATTTTCTTGCTAAGTTGATTTTCAACTTCCGTCTTATAGAGAATGAATTTCTCTATCGCTTCATCCTTGCTTTTTAGCAAGTACACATAGCAGTATTTTGTGTTATCGTCGATAAAAGTAATGAAATACTTGTTGCCACCTCTCGTTTGTACAAATTTTAAATCACATAAGTCACTGTGAATTAAATCAAGTGGTTCAGTATTCCGTTCAATTGATTTGAATGACGACCTTGTCAATTTTGCTTCAACACAAGTTTCACACTTATGTTTCGAATCAACATGGAACACAGGTATGCAATTCAAGTTAACTAGTCTACGTAAAGAATCATAGTTAACATATCCTAGTCTACCATGCCACACATTGGAAGACTCAAGCAAATAAGTAGAAGAGTTCACTTATTTCATTTTTGGCTTAACAACCATTACATTTAGTTTGAACATGTCATCGGAAACATACCCTTTTCCGACAAACATTCCACTTTTGGACAAAATAACTTTGTCTGACTCAAATATAATAGGAAACCCATGCTTATTCAAAAGCTACCTGGACACTAGGTTCTTGCGGATTTTCGGCACATATAGCATGTTGTTAAGAGTCAACTCTTTCCCTGAAGTCATCTTCAGAACCACCTTCCCTTGTCCTTTGATTTTAGAAGTTGCTGAATTTCCCATGAACAACTTCTCTCCATTGTCAATTGCTTCGAAAGCATTAAACATCTCTTTATCAGAGCACACATGCCTTGTAGCACCAGTGTCAATCGACCACTCTTTCGGGTTAGAACCCACCATGTTTACTTCAGAAATGACGGTTGCGAGATTCATCTCCGACACGTCATTTGCCATGTAATCAACCACATTTGCTTCCTTCTTCTTCTTTGGCCTTCTGCACTCCGAAAACTTGTGACCTACTTTGTCACAGTTGAAGCATTTTCCTTGAAATTTCTTTTTAGAAATTCCACCTTTTAGTCCTTGCTTGGTCCCTTTGCCACCGGATGACCCAGCCTTACTGCTTTGACCATGCTCTACCACATTGGCTTTAGCAACATCAGGACTGAACCACTTCTTCTCCGAACCCTTGTTATCTTCTTCAATTCGAAGTCTAACAATCAATTCTTCGACGTTCATTTCCTTCCGTTTGTGCTTCAGATAGTTCTTGAAATCTTTCCACGCGGGGGACAATTTCCCAATAATTGCTGCCACTTGGAAAGTTTCACTTACAACCATCCCTTCGGCATGAATTTCGTGAAGAATCACTTGGAGTTCTTGCACTTGACTGATTACTGGTTTGGAATCCACCATCTTATAATTCAAGAATCTACCGACAATAAACTTTTTTGCCCCGGCATCCTCAGTCTTATATTTTCGGTCCAACGACTCCCACAGCTCTTTAGCAGTTTTCATACTACTATACACGATGTATAGCGAGTCTGCTAAGCTGTTCAATATATAGTTTCGGCACAGAAAGTCTGAATGTTTCCAAGCATCAATCGCATTGATCACTTGAATATCTCCTCCACCCTCATTGAGTATTGGAGCAGTTTCAGTCAAGAATCTCGCAAGATTCAAGGTGGTCAGGTAAAATAATATTTTCTGCTGCCACCTCTTGAAATTCAAGACATTGAATTTTTTCGATTTTTCCCCATGATTAACCGGAACATTAGTCACATGTTGGCTCACAACACGACTTGGCACCTGAGCCACAGTCTGAGCCACAACAGAGTTAGGCCCTGCACCCATAGCTGCACCCATACCCACAGTTTGGGAAACTTGGGACACGTCCATGTTAGTTGGTTCGTTTGTCATTTCTGAAATAAAACACACAAAAATTAGTTTCCAATAAACTAAATATCAACTTGTCTTTAAAAAAAAAAAAAACAAATCTGTTTTAAGCTTGTTATCTAATTAGGCAAAATTTAGGCAAGTTCCGACTGAGCGGTGATCGATCGAAAATTAAGGTTCGATCAACGGAACTAGAGTTCCAGTCGACCGGAATAGGCTTAAATCCGGTATTAACAGATTAAATACCGTATATGCTGTTGGTACTCCAGAAATTCGATAAATTGCACAGAAATCCGGTATACGCGAAATTTGGTATGCAGTTTAGCAATACAATAACTACGACGAACGCAAATTCAACATACATATATCATGCTTAAAACTATACACGTACAGAATGTAAACATGAACAAAGAGAAATCGCAGAACGAGTAATAGAATCGAAAACTTTTAACCCGATGTCTGTGTTACATACAGTTTCCTTAAAACAGATTCGCCCCCTCACCGTTCGTGCTTGAAGTTTACAACGAGCGTCCGTTTTCCAGGATACAACGGTAGAACCAGTAGCTTCCAAGCACCACGGGAACCACTCCAGCGAACTGAACTAGTGTCTGAACTACACCACCACCAAGACCGAAATGCAAAAAAAAAAAAAAAAAACCGAACTCTATGCAAATGAATTTCTCATGTATTCTAAACTTAAAAGCCTTTGTTTTTTTTTTTTTTTTTTGTGTTGGAATTAGGAAAATGAGCCACTATTTATAGGCTAGGCTACCATCAATGACAATGATCTTTGGAGTTTCTCATCTTTTTCCTATGTGGGACAAATTCATTTTTCCCACATAAACTCCCTTTTGAGTGGTACACTTTGAGCCTCAATTTCTCATTCACCCGAGCATCCTTTGGCAAGTAAGTATATGATTTCGATGTACTCACGGAGGAGAACACAAATCAACTTTCATCTTCCAAATTGAAAAACCGGGTCCCACTCAAAACTCGTGCCAAAGTCAACCCATAAACTCAGTTTTTCCAACAAAATTTACTCCCTGCTGAGGTAATTGTCCATTCTCTGCTTGTTTTTACTCGACCCTCGTTTTCTCTGCAAGTAATACAAAAAAATTATGCCGATTGTAATTCAGCAGATGGAAAAGAAGATTCTTCACTGATGAGAACAGGTGAAGAAAAGAGCAACAATAAGCAATAACGAACGATTATTTTGTAATATAAGAAGTTGTAGTCCTGTAGATAATACTGACTACTAGCACGATGAGTGAACGCTAAATCTCAGTCATGAAGCTGGAATTTATTGGCACCAGCCCAGTCATGAAGCTGGAATTTATTGACACCAGCCCACAATCAAAACTAGTGATTTTTCTATATGTACATCAAGTTTGGCAGCTTGGTTGACATCATTTGATGTGGCAAGCATAATGGCCATTGATTTTAACAATAGTCATTCAAATCAATGGCCACATTTTTTACACATGGGGGATGTCAAACTTGATGTACAAACTTGATCGGATTAGAAAAGTTTTGGTTTAAAGCCTTATAGTTATAAAAAAAAACATGACATGCAGTTCTTCAACAGTGGAGAGCAATGACAACGAATAGGCAAATAACTGGTGATCTTTGACTTCTTATCACTTAGGGTCCGTTTAATTGCAAGAATGGAAAATAGGTGGAAAGGAATTGAATTGCAGGGAATTAATTGCTTGGAATTGTTTTACCAGGAATTGAATTAAAGGTGTTTGATTGGTATAATTTTCCAATTTTCTATTATAATACGTTTGACTTTGTTTTTCATGCAAATTGTCAATTAAATGGATAAATTTGTTTACCATTGGGGACAAAATATGTTTAGATCGTCAAAAAAAATTAAATAAGAATTAAATAAATAAATTAATATTTTTTATTTTTACGTTTAGTTTTATTTTGCATGAAATTTGTCAATTAAAGGGATAAATTTGTTTACACTTTATCTTAGAATTTGTTTCTATTGCTAAAAAAAAAAGGTGGAAACCAATTCCCATCATATAGCAAGTCATTGAATTCCACGAAATCACGCTTCAAGTGGTTGTACTTTGAAATTTGGTGGAAACAAATTCCATGGGAAAAAAAAACGCTATCAAATAGCGTAAAAGTGGAAGTTGGAATTCGATTCCAACTTCCGAATTCTAACTTCTTGAAAAAAAATTCGCCTATCAAACAGGCCCTAGACTCCCGGTAATCACCCCATATATTTTCTATTTAGCTAGCTTGTACTTCTCAAAAGGCTCCACATTTTTATATATTAATAAGATAAGAAGTTGCTATGGGATTCTCTTTTGATCTTAAAAGCCATCAGAACCATCTGTTTCAATCACCAAGTTTCGTTATTAAGTGTGCTAACCTTAACAATCCTTGCACAATGACCTATTTACCTTCCTACTAAGGATAAAATATTATCAACTGCTCTGTCACCTCTAAAAGTCTTGAAGTGAGTATCTTTGTTGAATCATGTATTTGTCATCACCAAATCATAGTAATTGCAAAATCTATTATAGCATTACCTTCTTCATATTATTCATGAAGCCAAAATCATCATGAGCTCTTCACATCTTGAATACCTTCCTTACATGGAGATGCTCATATCCCAATCATGAATCTAAGTCTTATTCCTAACAAACTTGGAGTCACCTCGATGTATCCTTCTCTCATATTGGATCAATTTATCGCTATATCTATTAAAAAATAAGATATAAAATCTTTTGCAATCACATTTAAGCACATTAATTTTGATCTCCTCTTCCATTTTCTAACTTGATGTCCTACAACCATATTACTATTAATGTTTTTAACAGGAGCTTTCTTAGGGCTACATAATACATACCCTAAACAGCTGAGTTATCTTTCTCTTAAATACTTAGGGCCGTTTGATAGCCTTGTATTTCCATGAAAAATGGAAATCATTTTCCATCTTCACTCATTTGTACTTGTTTGATAACAAAAATTTTGCATGGAAAACATTCCCCTCCCCTCCCCCGCCCCCGCCCCGGCACCCCCACGTGCCTCTTTTCTTTCTTTTTGGTGGGAAAAACAATTTCAGCTTTTTTTATGGCAATTGGAACAAATTCTAAACCCAATGATAAAAAAATTTATCCCTTTACTAGATAATTTTCATGGAAAACAAAGTCAAACGAATGGTATTCGGTATACAAATTTTATTTTTTATTTTTCATTTTTTTGACAATTGGAACAAATTCAAAAGTCAATCGTAAAAAAAAAAATTATCTCTTTAGTGAACAATTTCCATGAAAAATAAAACTAAATGAATATCAAAATATCCAAAATTACTTTTGTTTTGGGTGAAAAATTATACTAATCAAATACAATTAATCGATAATTCCCGATAAAACAAGTTCTAGGCAATTCAATTCTCTGAATTCATTTTTTTTCCATCCAAATTTCATCTTTAGAATCAAACGGAAGTACAAATATTTTAATAATCATTATATAAAACTATAGGTGTGTGTTTCCTTGATTGGTTAAGCATAAAACATTAGTTATTAAAAGTAAACGAGTAAATTTTAATTAGTTATTGTTTGTCAAAGTTGAAAATAAATATGTTATTTATTTTGATTGTAAGTCATTGCTTATTGTCGGAATAAGTAATTATATTTTACTTAGAAGTAGGAAAAAACTGACATATAAACACGTTAAACATTCTAAACCCCTAAATCTATCTAAATAATGTATTATAAACATCATACATAACAATTTAATACACAAATTCACAAAACATGCAAAATTAAAAAAAAAAAAAAAAAAAAATCAATAGCTTAAACCAAAAAAAAAAAAAAAACTAACATTGTTGTGATCGAGTTTTGTGGTGGTCGGTGTTGGGTAGACTGTGAGGAGGTTGAGCTCGATTGGATCCCAATTGAAAACACTGTGTGAATTTTTATTTTTATTTTTTAATTTTTGCTTCTTCCTCTCCTCTTCTTTGTTTGAGGAAGATGAGGGTATTTCTGGGAAATTGCATATAAAATTCTATTTTAACTTTTATCTTTTTTTTTTTTTTAAATGGTCAAAGTCCATTACGGAAATATACCTGGGTTAAATGGCCATTTCCATGTATTTCCTCAAATTTTATAATAGTTCACTATTAATAACTAAAATTGGTTAGGTTTATATAAACTAACGACAAACTGATTCGGTTAAATTTATACTCCATGTCCATGAATATTTATGGATAACTATGTTGTGAACGAAATAAGTCTTGATGTGATCACAGGCTACAGACATACTAATGCGCCCACCAATCGTGGGCCTACTACTCACCTCCGACTAATTAAGCGTTACGGTCGGAGGGAATAGAACAAGAGATATGAAACCTCCCTCCATAGTTGAATGAATGGTTGGATAGCCGCTCAACTGTACAATAATTGGTTTAAATTGCCTGTCAACGCTCATTCCTTGTTTAACAAATCACTTCTTTAAATAAGATCTTCCTCCTCTGCCCATGAATCCCTTTCTCTCTCTTTCTATTCCAGGAGTCTCATGCGGTTTGGTCTGTCCATTAGTTCTTCTCTATGGTTTCTTTGATTTCGTATTAAGGCTTGGAAAAGCCATCTCATAGGTCGTCCCTCAGTACGAGAGAATCAAATGCGAATATAGGCCTTATTTTAATAGATCTGTGCATATAATCGATTTGAGTAAGGATTTTTCAAGACTCTAAGGGTCCGTTTGATTGTAAGGGTGGAAAATAGGTAGAAATAAAATGGAATCCAGGGAATTGAATTGCCTGGAATTGAATTAAAAGTGTTTGATTGGTATAATTTTCCACATTTCTATTATAATACGTTTGACTTTGTTTTTTATGCAAATTGTCAATTAAATTAATAAATTTGTTTACCATTGGAGACAAAATATGTTTAGATTGCCAAAAAAAATAAAAAATTATTTTTTATTTTTACGTTTGACTCTATTTTGCATGAAATTTGTCAATTAAATGAATAATTTTTTTTTTTTTACACTTTATCTTAGAATTTGTTTCTATTGCTATAAAAAAAAAAGGTGGAAACCAATTCCCATCATATAGCAAGGAATTGAATTCCACGGAATCATGCTTCAAGTGGTTGTACCTTGAAAAATGGGAGGAAACCAATTACATGGAAAAAAAAAACGCAATCAAACAGACAAAAGGTGGACCAAAGAAAATTTTGACGAATCAAACGGACCCTAAAGATTTTAAGTGAAGTTCTCAGATGCGCAAAGGACAAATAAATTCTTATATAAGATAATATTTACCAAGATCTATGAGCGCCGATTACTCAAGGTCTATTATAGCCAAAGCGAATCGGGGGAGGAGAAAAAAAATGGAATAGTTGTTCGAGAGAATGCTTTCTCTTGCTGTCAATTGGAATTCACGAAATCGAATTTTTGTGACTAATTAGATAAAAATTATAGAAGTCAGTGACTAATATCAACGTTTTAAAGTTCAAGGACCAAAGGAGAAATTATAAAATCAAGAAAAAGTCAACATTCAAACCCACTAAAAATCACTTGGTTAGTAAACAAGGCGGCAGCCATGGCGACCGAAATGCGGTGCCCGTACTGCTCCGCCGCTCAGGGACGTTGCGCCACCAGCACCAGCGGCCGTTACATAACTGAGTGCGCGTCGTGCGGCCGCGTAGTGGAGGAGCGCCAAACTCAAACCCACCATCTCTTCCACATCCGTGCACAAGACTCCCCCCTCTGTCTATCCACCTCCGACCTCCCCGCCCCAATCGTCTCTCACTCCGACGACCCCTTCGAGCCAACGGGGTTCATTACTGCCTTCTCCACCTGGTCGCTCGAGCCCTGCCCGATATTCGCGCATTCTTCTCTTTCGTTCGCCGGTCACTTAGCTGAACTTGAAAGGGTGCTCGAAACGACGTCGCCGAGTAATTCGAATTCGAACTCGGTGGTGGTGGATAATTTAAGGGCTTATTTGCAGATAATTGATGTAGCATCGATTTTGGGGCTTGATTATGATATTTCGGACCATGCGTTTCAGCTGTTTAGGGATTGTTCTTCGGCTACTTGTTTGAGGAATCGGAGCGTAGAAGCACTAGCCACTGCGGCTCTTGTGCAGGCCATTAGGGAAGCTCAAGAACCTAGAACCCTTCAGGTATTCGTATTGTGAATATAAGTTTGTTACTTTAGCGTCATTGTAATTGGGTATTTCGTTTGAAACTTGTAGGAACTCTGTACTTTTTCTGTGGAAATTGTAATGAATTACGTGAATTTGAGGTGCTGTGAAAGTTTTAGATGAACATTTCTATATAGGGTTGTAGAGCATTCAAAAGGATTTGTGAAAATGCTACCGCAAATGATTACCACGAATTACATCATTCAGAATTTGCTAATGTCAATATAAAAGCTTTGTAGTTTAGATATCTAGATAGTAGTTCTAACATTATTAAGAAAAGGAAAAAAAATCTAGATGGTACTACTTAAGAATTCAGAGAATTTTTTACATGTCCTGACTAAGAAATCCCCTGATTTCGCGTTGAAGGTTCTTAGATTCAGCTGCCTTGGTCAAATTTATTGCTTATTATTGAATCAGCAGTTCTTCATTTGGTAACACAAAGTGGGGTATCTGTTGGCATCATTTGAAATTTTTATGAGGATTATTCTGTCCCCGTGTGGAGGTATTTGTTATTTTTGGTTATTTGTACTAGATAAGGAAGAAAAAGGACACCAAATAATGATGTAGAGGTTGCAAAAGTAACATGTACTATAGAAACATCTTAAACTTTCCGTGCTAGGAAAACATCTCTAACACATTTTTTGCCCTTTATTTCCTTTTTGTTTTTGGAATGGCTGAACGATTTTTGAAATCAGTTAGTCTTGAATTGTCAAAATACATGTTGAATTTGCTATTTGTTTTTGAAGTTTCCGTTCATACTTTAATTATATTATGTCATAAGAATAATTAATCTCAACCTTTTATGCTAGCAGGAGACATTGTTTGGATCGGTGATTCAAGTAATACACTCAAATTATCATATGGTCTAATTTTACCATCCTATGCACATATGTTTGAAAAATCAACTTGATTGTTGGTTCAATAAGAATACAGAATTTGGTTCACATAATGAAGCTATAAAATGCAATGAGTTTTACGCAGGTCCTTGAATTCAAATTGGGTATGGGTAAACATTAGCTATTCGTTTTGAGATTGATCCATTTATAAGCATGCCATGTTGCTGTTCAGAAATTCCCACCCATTTAGAAAATGATCCCGTTTGTGTTGAGTCCAACTTACCAGCCACCTATTTAGACGACAGGATACTGCAAAACTTCCATCCATGCTTAGGCTCATGACCATTTACTGAACATCGCCACTACTCTCACTATATCTACTTATAATGATACTTTCAGTTCAAAAATATAAGTGAATGGAAAGTTGTTGCCACCACCATGAAACCTTCCAAAGCCATCATTTTCACAGCAGAATTTGTGCCCAACTTAGAAGGAAAATGTTCTATACACCATGGTATCGTCCCACTATCACTGAAAGACAATCCAGAGACCACCGTCCAAACTAAAAGTGCGAAAGTAGCCATCAAAAGCACCATGTAGTTCTCTAACCAAAGGCAGCTTCAAAATTTTGATTCTTCGTTGTTTGTCATTTTTTTCTCGTCTATGGGATACCGGAGATAGCTGTGATATAAGATATCTTCTGATGATTTCAGTCTTGGTTGTTAATTAGTTGAAATTTACAAGGGGCAGATGGTGGCGATGATCGTTGGTAGCTTTACTAGTTTGGGAAAAATGTTATCCACATTGGGAAAGTAGTCGGACATTCATTGTGAGACAGCCCAAAATAGAAAGGAAGTTTTGTCTTTCTATTTTGATTTGGTTAATTTTTCCCCTAGTAGTGATTCGAGAAGTGAATTTGCTTTCAATAGCCCTCTTTTTGTAGGTCACAATAGCAAATACATTGGAATTAGCAACAATTTTTTAGTTTTCTTTTTTTCTTGAGAGAGAGAAAAAGTGGGTCATTTCATCCGTCTTGTTCTATGTATGTCATTCTGTTGCTTTTTCAATACAGGAATGAGCAAAAAATTTCTTAAAAGATGCGCTAATATTTGAACCCTTCTGTTGTATCATGTAGGCTTCATCTCCATCATCTGTCCGCCATTAATAGATGTTGTTTCTAATAAAATTTTCTCTCTTTGTTTACTATTATCAGCTAAAAATTTAATAGGATATGTGACTACACTAACTAATTAAAGTTTTAGTTTAAAATCTTTGTATAAGATGCATTTTAAGTTTATTACACCTAAAATCCGTACTTACCTGTCTCATTACTCGGTTATTTGCTTTCACACTTTTTTTCTAAACTTTGACAGTGATGACAGCACAAGTTGGAGCATATGAACTCGTCCAACCATTCTTGAGTTATTCATACTTCTTGAATCTGTATAATGTTTAGAATCTCAAACTTGTATTTCTTTTGTGTACCAGGAAATATCAATTGCTGCCAATCTACCGCAAAAAGAGATTGGGAAATACATCAAGATACTTGGAGAAGCTCTACAACTAAGTCAGCCTCTTAATAGCAATTCAATATCAGTCCACATGCCAAGATTTTGTACGCTTCTCCAACTCAACAAATCTGCTCAGGTACTTCTTGATGCATTTTATATCTGATCATTGAGGGGTCATTTATTTGGGTTTCTAACCCTAAGGTAAGAGTTACGTTCGAGAGCTTGTTTGGATTTTATTATAATCTCTTTATAATTTGAAGTCAAAGTTAAATATTAATTTTAATCAAACGTTCACAACTACTACCCACTTATTATCCACACATTTCGTGGGACTCATTACTCCTATTCATTACTCATTATAATGGATCCAATCAAACGCTTGTAACTTGTTTTATTTAAAAGTAAGAAAAAAATAACTTATCCAAACATATATGGACCGTACTTATTTTTAAGCCTAGCCAAACATGTGCAATGAAGAAAATAGTGTGATGGAGAACTCTTACTGTTGCAAAAGAAAATTTCTTTGCTTCCTTTGTAATTTTTGAATGCTGGGGGGGTGGTGTTCTGCAATAATAAATAAACTGAGCAATTAGTTTGAACACGATGATCGTTTTCTTGCCTATCTTCAAGCTTTATTTCCTTGAGATCTCATTCTAACTGGCTCTTAAAACCTTCTCAGGAGTTGGCCACTCACATCGGTGAGGTTGTGATGAACAAGTGCTTTTGCACCCGTAGGAACCCTATTAGTATATCTGCAGCTGCCATTTATTTGGCCTGCCAATTGGAAGATAAACGTAAAACACAGGCTGAAATCTGCAAGGTGACAGGCCTAACCGAGGTCACTCTCCGAAAAGTTTACAAGGAGCTGTTGGAAAATTGGGACGATCTCCTTCCATCAAATTATAATCCAGTTGTTCCTCCAGAGAAGGCATTTCCGATGGCAACCATTCCTTCAGGTCGTTCCTTGACTTCTAGAAATGATCTAGTCGAGGGGCCTTCATCGGACAAGGACAAGCATTCTGAAGTGAAGTATACTAAAGCGGCTGATATCTTAGACTTATCCCGTCAAGCCAGAGGTAAAGACAATGCGATGCAAGTCCCACCATCTTCTTGGAGGCCCCAGGTTCCAGTCGGAGCTTCAACTACTCAAAAACGTCGTGAAAGGAATCAAATAACGACCCAAAACATGGAAATTGATTTACAGTACAAGACTTGAAAAGAGAAAAGAGTAGATACTGATGCAAGAGGTGCGTCTAGTTCTCCAAGCTCGGTTCATTTTCCTAATCCTCCGGCTTTAGCTGCAGGTGTCATCCTATGGCCGTGTCGGCCTCCAACTACATCGTCCCGTTCAACTTCTGTTCAGTTTGTGCAAGAAGCAAAAGGAGCTTCCAATAAAGGATCCTCGAAACAGATTGCGAATGAGAAGGTTATTTAATGAACTATTAAGTAATGTAATATACATAAAATTTTGAATAATTCTATATGTACATAAATAGTTTCACAGAAAGTTGCTGCCAAAATTTGTTTTTGGTAACAACCAGGGAGACTGAAATTATTCCGGTAAGTGTAGCATTGTTCTAAAATCATTTTCTAGACGTACTTTGTACTTGATTAGCACGTGATTTTACTTTCCAGACTTCTCCTAAACAAACGTATCATCCACCAACAGACAGCTCGGTTCATTCCACCTTGACTTCAAGGGATGATACGAGCTCGAATTTCGACCAAGCAATACAAGCCTAAATTTCAGCTAGGCGAGCTCAGCAAGCAGAGCCCATGACTCGCCAAATAGCCTGCCCTATCGTAGTTCTTTTATTTAATTACTAGTAGAGATCGTGCGTTGTACAATAATTGTTATAATTTTACAAGTGATATTGTTAAAAAATAAAAATAAAAAAGATAAATGATTTTGGCACATCAAAATATTTAACTATATAGATTATTAATGTATTTTATATTATTAACGATACGAAGGTATATTTTATTAAAGTCATCAATAGACAAATTCAAAGATATATTCATATGTACCTTTGAAAACAATTCTCCTACTCCATGTGAGCAAACATAAAGTTCAAAAAAGAGAAGTACGACAATCTTAAATAACTTCACCTCTTTGAGAAGAATAATAACTTCATTACAGAATAAGTCAATTGTAATTTCAATTATAAGTGCAATACTTTAATGCTTATCATAAGACGTAAAATACAATATAATAAGACAAAAAAATTAAAGAAAATGAGTTTAATGTAGTAAGATCCTTTCAAATCAAAGATCAATTTCAGGTTCTGCCTCTGACAATGGATGCAACCATATGATTAGCATGGTTAAAATGGGGCTCCGGCTAACCCTCTGAGAGGCTCACCTGTGGTAAATGCACTTGCAATTTCTAAAAATTAAATTTACTTGAAATCACCAAGAAGAAATTAATGCTAATCAGTAAATATAAAATATACTAAAAATTGGTAAAAAGAGACAAGTGAATAGGAAATTGAAAAGGGAAGTCTCTCAATGTATTTCTCTGAGAGAGACGTGAGAAATAGGAAGGAGATCAATGAAAAATCAAGAAAAAATGATGAAATCATAGAAGTGAATGGCATCTTTGAAAGACCAAACTATTGAAAACTCTTTACTTTTACAATAAAATAAATTAGAGGAGTATACCTTCCATGAGTTGGACGTCATCATAAATTTCAAATCATTCATAATAGAAAAAATGTGTATAGATCTCATAAGAGGAGTTAAATGTCCTGGAAACCTGCCATATAACTTCAACAAATTTATCTGCCTCACATTTTGCTATCTTGATAATCAATCAGTGCAGAATGAATAGAATCAAATCACAACTATAAAATAATAATAATAATAATAAATGAAAGATGAAACAAGAAAAAAAATTGAATATATAAATGTGAAAAATAAACGTAAAAATATAAAACATTTGTCTTTGCATTATCTCATTGGTTTGCAGTGCTAAACCAAACTTTGTCCGTAGAGAGCCTTTTGATATTTTGTGGAATTAAATTTGATACGTCTTGTTTGAGCCTCATTTTGATAAGAGGATGTATTTTGGATTAGTAGATTGATGGAGATTGTGTAATTAAAAATGAAGAAAAAAATTTGAATTTGCGTATAATATTATTTATTCTTAAATTTTCTAAAAAAAAAACTGAATCCACGAAATTCACACAAGTTAAAATTTTATTTTAAAAAAATTCTTTCATATCTGGACGATACAGTAAAAGAGAACCACCATACCTTCGATTCATAGCAAAAATCTATATTTACTTATCAAAAAACCTTGTTTCAAAATTTTTCAATTGATCTATGATGAAAATTCCAAACATCTGTAAAAAGAAAGCAAAAAAGAGGATTGGAACTTTTAGGTTGGTGAATACCAAAAAACTTTGGCAAAATTACACAGCATATAAATAAAATCTTGGGGAAAAAATAAAAGACAGAAGAAGAAAAGAAAAGAAAAGAAAAATCTTGCACAATATGGACCATTACGTGGAGAATGAAGAAAGTATGAGACGTTGCATGAAGAAATGGGAAAAGAGAAAAAAAAAAAACAAGAAATGAATAAAATAATACAATAATGCCGTGCCTGAGATAAAATAAAAAGGATAAAATTGATATTAAAATATGACATCGGCATGACATCATTGATGATGCGTTATGAATAGTAACCAACTTTCAACATAAAACCAAATAAAACTCTAACTATAGTAGGAGAAAGGGAAAATGAATGATGAAAAAAGGAAAAATGGACTGAAAGTGCACAAAAAGTTAACTTTGAAGACTGAAGTGTACAAGTGTCAAAAGTTAAAGGATCTAGGGTTACAATTTTTGAAGGACGTAATCGAAAGAAAAGTCAAAATTTGAAGATTAAAATGTTTCAGATGAAAGTTGAAATATTGGAAGCGCATTTACCGAGCATTTAATTGCAATATATAAAAAAGGAGGATTGTTTCCTAATATTGTATGACATCATCAATATGTCAGATATAGAATAGATATAGATGTAAAGATATAGATATAGATTTGCATTTGCATTTTACTACTTAATTTAGTTGTTTTCTATTTTGTAGGTGTCTAATGCCAAAAGATTAAATTGAAGGAGAAAACGGATGAAGAAAGAAAAAAGGACCAAAAGTGCACAAAAATTTAACTTGGGGATTGAAGTGTATAAATGTCAAAATTTAAAGGACCTAGGGTTGCAATTTTTTAAGGACGTGATCGAAAGAAAAGTCAAAATTCGAGTACTAAAATATTTGAGATGAAAGTTGAAGGACTGAAAGCGCAATTACCCCGAAAATTTAGCTGCAAGAAAAAAAAATGAAAAAAAAATGTTGTATGACATCATCAATAAATCATGATGATGCAAAATGAATATGAACAAACCTTCCTCTTTTATACATTGTATAGATTAAGATAAAATACTTATTTTTTCTTGTATAGTGTATATAATATTTTCTTCATTTTTCTTTAATTCTGTATAAACGAAATAAATAGAGTAACATTGTGAGTTAGGCCGAAGCGAGCATGGTCGAGTGGCCCGTTTGTCACCCCTAGCTATTTGGAGGAAATAGTGGCCAACAGCCCGTTGACCTGAACCATTTTCCAAAATGGTCGTTGACTATATTAAAAGAAATGGTTAAATATTTACAAAAGTTTTCATTCTCATTTATACTTTCGTATGTGAAAAGTCACTTGACCTTCCAGTCGACCCCGTCACCGTCGACTATTAACCGATTCAGACACTGTCAACGCCATCTCCATCTCCTAACTTGAAAAATGTGAGTTTTGAAACCATTAAATACATTTAATTTTCGGAATAAAGTGAGATTAAGGGATAGATTTCTTGATTATACTATGCTAAAATTGTTTGAATATGTGATGTAAAGTATTTGGGTTGTGAAAATGGGAAAAATTTGGAGCGGAGATTGCCATTTCACAGCCGCCTACCTTGTTGGCTGGATTCGTTGTCCAAATGGCAGATCCAGCCGCTGGGCCACCCGGATGGCCCAGCCACCTTTTTTCTAATTTTAAAAATAATATTTTATAATATTTTATATAATATTTCATTAAATGTTTATTTCTTTCATTTAATTAATTATATTAAGGACAATGCTACACTTACTCACACTTTTTTATTAACTTATTTACTTACTGCTCATAATAAAGGGTGGGGGCCACATTATCGGAATATTTTATTCACGCAGGACCTGCATGCCATGTTAGTTGTAAGTAACTCATTTTGTAGATGAGTTAATACATATAGTTTAATCCTTATATTAATTGTTTGTTTATATATTAATTACTGCAATTTAGTTATATTATGTTTAATTTAATTGTTTAGTTAAATATTTCATAAATTGTTGTAATGAAATATGTATATTATTTATTTAATATTTGATTTGATTTATTATTTTAATAAATATTTAAAATTTCATTAATTTCTTTAATTAAATATTTATATTATTTGTTTGTTTATTTTATTATTTATTCGTTTGTAAATTATTTAATGTAGTTATTTAATTTAATTGTGTATTTAAAAATTAGTTTCTTATTTTAATTACGTATTTAATATTTGATTTGATATTTTATTTTAATAAATATTTCATTAAATAATTAGTTTAACAAGTTATTTAGATCTGAATTACTTTTTTGAATCGTTTATTTAATATTTAGTCTAATCCTTTAGTTAAATATTTCATTAATTGCTTTAATTAAATATGCATATTATTTGTTTAATATTTAATTAATTATTTGTTTATTTATTTATTTGTGTATTTAATTATTTAATTTCTTATTTTAATTATGTATTTAATATTTTATTTGATATTTTATTTTAATAAATATTTCATTAAATAATTAGTTTAACCAGTTATTTAGATCTGAATTATTTTTTTGAATCGTTTATTTAATATTTAATCTAATCCTTTCGTTAAATATTTCATTAATTGCTTTAATTAAATATGCATATTATTTGTTTAATATTTAATTAATTATTTGTTTATTTATTTATTTGTGTATTTAATTATTTAATTTCTTATTTTAATTACATATTTCATATTTGAGTTGATATTTTATTTTAATAAATATTTCATTAAATAATTAGTTTAACCAGTTATTTAAATTTTAATTACTTGTTAATTGTTTATGTGCAGTATTTAATTTCTTATTTTAATTTTAATCGCATGTCTATCCATTAATTATCTGTTGATTCTTGTGTATAGTAGTTACATTTCAGTTGGTTTAATTTTTTTATATTATGATTCATCCATTATCTCTTGCACGATATTCTAACTGTTGAAATTTAAAAATTTTGTAGGATGAAATATCATTTGGACGACGGTGTTCGACAGGTTCCTGGCAAAGTTATGGCGAATTGTAATTTTGCTACCTTTGCGATGGTGGAGGATATGCTCGATGAGAGCATGTAAACATGTTGCGTCGGTCCTGCTTATGGTCTTTACGGACGTTGCGAGACTCACCGTTTTCTGGGCAGCTGCTCGATGCATTGTTATGTCGGCTACTTAAGCCAGTAGACGGAGATGTCCTTAGATTTGATATTGGGGGGTAAGGTAGCGACATTTTCTATTTTCGAGTTTGTACTCATTACTGGATTGAGATGGAGGGGGAGGTGTTCGAGGTTGAGAAGGGAGTACTCGAGGTAGAGGGGGAGATAGATGGGTTGGTTGTGGGGACACCAGAGGTAGTGGTGGAGGTTGAGAGAGAATTGGAGGTGGTGGAGATGGAGGGGAATGTGGCGGAGGCCGAGAGGATGCCAGACATGATGGAGGATGTAGTCCTCATGTCGGGGGTGACGGAGGTCATGAGGGCACAAAAGCGTGCTACTGACGTGCCAGAGCTAGTGGTGGGTAAGAGGCAGATATTGCTGTCACAGTATATCATTTCGCCCTTCGGCCGAGACGAAGAGAAGAACGTTCATGGACGGAACGTTTTTCAATCTTTTTCGCGAGGTCGACCCTGTTAGGCACAAAGCGTTCGATGAGTGGTTCAAATCCCTTAAACCCGAGTAAGTTTTTTATGATTTCTCTTAATTGTCGTCATGAAATTATCTATGATTTTTGTAATATTTCATATTTTTCTCGTCATTTTTTCAGAGATAGCTACACCATCGAGAAGAGGATGATATCGAACGCGAGATAGGTTTGAAGATGTAATAAGATCGAGAGCTTAGCTCGCAAACGATGTGTATTCTCGTTGTTATTTATTTTCGTTACGTAATTTGTTGTTTTGTTTAATTAAACATCCCCACTCTTATGTTTTTTGTGTTTTTACTGTAGCATTTTGACGTGGCCTTGAAAATGTTGCGCGATCGAGCTTAGAGATACCCGAGATCTTTTGACTTTCCTGGCCGAGTCATCCTCAACTCCAGATTTGCACGTATTGTTGATATTGAGCATAGCACGCTCCTATTACAGGAGAATGGATATGTGTTGTCTGAGTACATGTTGATTTGGGTCATTGGGCTGGAACCGACATATGAAAATTCGTGAGTGGATTGTACACATATATACATGCCCATAGTTGCGAACTCTCACTGTTTTGCAGTTGAGATTATTTTTGTTGATTCTACTATCTATTTGTACGATTCAGATCATAACTGTTTGACACAAGATCAACTGTAGCTAATACTAGAGCCGATGTGTGTGATCGTTCTCATGATGACTAGACATGCGATGATTAGAGTAAATGATAGACTAGTCATTGTGCGGGTCACGACGACGCCGAGACAAGGATTGTCGTAAGTATTTACAAGTTTTTAATTTGAAAAATTAATTTTTAGCTATATGTTATCGATCTAATATATTATTATTTATTTGCAGGGGCGATTACGGTATGTTCACAATAAAGTATATAGAATTTTTGAGTATTGGTCGTCAAGTTAATACAATAACTCAATCGTGGATAGATATGTGGATGCTGAAGTTAGCCTGCGATATGTATGAAAACAATTGTGATTCTTAGTGTATTGTGTAATATTTTATTTAACAATTGTAAATATTATTTTTTTTATTGTGACTCGTGTTCTAACTCAAACATATAAATATATGAAATAGTCAGTAAATATAAATAATTTAAATGACCAATAAATAACAAACACATTAATATATGAAAATAACATCGATTTCAAAACATCACTCTATATTTAAACATAAAACGTCAAATGTAATTACTTGTAAAACATAGTAAATATTAAATAATGGGCAGAATATGTAAACAGTACATAAAATTAAATTTTATTCAACATCCGTTGCATTGTTATGTAGAGGAATTTGATTTTGACAAAATCTTCGAGTATGCCCTGTTGCACCGCATCTACCACACTTATGAGATTGGAGAAATTCTCCAGTAAATGGTATTCTAGACGTACGTCTACGTTCAGGAGTACGTGCTCTGACGTCGGGTGACAACAAATTATTCAGTGGAAAAATGTAGTCGGGAACTTCCCACTCAATTTCATTTGGTACATGAAACATAGTTTCAGCATATGACACTCTTCAAAAATCAGTCATATAATAATGAGTGCATAAGCTGTGTGGTGGAATTCCTCTATACTTAGCCACTGCGACTGCATGAGCATATGAAAAATTCTCCAACTGAAACTGACTACATATACATGTGTTATCATTCAAACTCACGATGTATCCAATATTATGTCCGCATCTCACGGAGAAGCGAAATTGATCCAGCGGTTCCAAAGTTAGCTTTCTTGCCACTTTCAGAGTTTTGAAGAGTTTATCTTTTTGAGCCGGAGTCAACGAACTTATGCATTTCTGTGATTCCTCACGTCGGTCATGGAACTATAGCTACAACTTCATCCGAATATTCTCAAACATTGTGAGAATTGGTAACTCTCGATCCTTCTTGAATAATGCATTGAGCGACTCCGCATTGCTCGACGTCATCATGTTGTATCGACGTCCTCAAAAATATGACCATGCCCTAGTGGTGGCAATTGAGTCGAATAGCTCGTTGGCTCGTGGGCTCGACTCGTCTAAAACGAGCCACAAGCCACTCGGGCTTGTAAAAAACGAGTCCAAGCCACGAGCCAATAAAAAAAATTCAAACGAGCTGATGAAAACGAGCCACTCGTATTTGACGAGTCACGAGCTGAGCTGGATCTAAGTTGCCACTAGCACAAACGGACAACCAACATTTTGTTACATTTGTGAAAGAATGTCTTCAATCGAGATACATTGGGGTAAGTCGAAATACTCTTCGTTATGATGTAATAGAATATTTTGAAAATACAAAGAAAACATTAATTCCCGACTTAGAAATATATGGGGGTGTGATATCTTTAACTTCGAATTTATAGGAAAGATTAATAAAAGAGGTTATATGGCTGCAACTGCAAACTATATAGACCTACTTTGGATCATGTATAAAAAAATAATTGCTTTTAAAATTATTGAGTACCCGCACAATGCTCCTAATATATTTAGTGTTATTATGAACATTATTAGAGAATATAAACGCGACAGTAAAATTCGCTCTTTTACGTTCGACAATGCTTCTATAAATAAGTCTGTTATCGATAAATTGCATAGAGTACTTCAACCCGAATTCAGTGATTTTTTATTTCATATTCGATGTGTATGCCATATTTTAAATTTAATAGTACAAGACGGTTTAAAATATGTTAAGGATGAAATTCAACGAATTAGGAATGCACTAATGTATATCACTATTTCACCTAGTAGAAAAAAAACATTTGAGGAATTTTGTGCCTAAACTGGGGTGTCGCATTCAAAAACATTTATTAGTGACATAACGCATAGATGGAACTCCACATATTTATTATGAAAATCATGTGAAGGTTTCGAACATTTGATTACTGAATTTTATAACAGTAGGCATATTAGAGACGACGACGAAAATATTTTGAATGAGTCCGATTGGACTTTAGTTATTTAAAATTAATGCTTTTTTGAACTGTTTTTATGATTCTACGAATATTTTGTTTTGTGTTTATTATCCTACTAGTGTATGGTCTTTCAACGTCTTTATCTAATTTTTAGGACTTTTGATGGATATAAAGATGACCCCAATTTTAGTTCAGTTATAATTGTTATGGAATTAAAGTTTAGAAAATATTAGGAAGACTTGCCCATGTTATTTCCGTTAGTATGCGTCATGGACCCCCAATATAATTTATTGGGTACTAAATTTATAATTGACCGAATGTCAAAATCTTTAACTTTTAACGTACCTATTACCTATAGGAATTGGAAGCAATTTTTTTTCTGAAATAAATGTAATATTTGCTTTACGAATGGGTACACATGTTACTCGTGTACCCTTCGACTCTATAGGTACTCCTCCCACTAATTTAGGAGATGACGACGCTGAAATTTTAAATTTATTTGAAGGCATGAACTCGTATAGATATGGTCAAACTGGATATGCATATGGTTCATCCAGTAATAGTAGTTTGTCTTCCACTGCATGTACTCAAACATCGAGTAATAGTCTAAATGTGTTGCCTACTGAATTACTTGATTACTTTAATCATAATTGGCCTAGTAACAATGCACTAAGAAAAAATTCAGAAGAAGTAGTTGACTTTTGGCGAAATTATGAACGTCGATGGGCAATAGTTTCTGCAATGGCAGAAGATCTACTAACACCTCCTGTTAGCACTGTAGTTTCGGAATCTGCTTTTAGTACAGGGTCTAGAATTCTCTCTGAGGTTAGGAGTCGACTAAAAACAGATATTTTGGAAGTATTAATATGTGTGAAGGACTGGCAAGACGCTCATTTGCGACTGTAAGATAAATATGTCAAAATTTCATATAGTCAAGTAAGTGATATTTAGTTTAACCATATTTTATATTTACGACGAATTTTTATTTTAATACCTTTATAATTTTTTTTAAAAATTGAACACGTAACAAGTTGTTCGTATACAATTTTTAACTCCGTCTACTCGAAATTGAACTATTGAAGTAGTCGATCCCAAACTCGGATAAAGGATGAGGGTTTATATTTTATTATTTTAAAAAGAAAAAATATTTTGAAAAATCATTTGACAATTTCTCATTTTTTTTTAATTTTATCATTTATAATAATTATTTTCAATCAACGTGTTTTTTTCAAAACAAACTTGAAAATGAAAATATATTAATTAAAAATTATTTATAAGTAAAAAAATTAAATTATAATTACAAAAAACTTATAAGTAACTAAATAAGTATTATTTATAAGATAAAATCATAAAAAATGCACATTATAATTAAAATTACTTATAAATTATAAGTTACAAGTAAAAAATACTTTATCTAAATAAATTGTTTACAAAATAAAATTTTACCGAAAATGTATTTTTTAAAAATTATTTATAAAGAAAACGTTTAAAAAAAAAGAAAAAAAAAAGAGCCGAGCTCACTTTTTTTTCAACGAGCCCGAGCCCGACCACGACCACGAGCCGAGCTCGTAGGATAACGAACAGAGCCGACTCAGCTCAGCCCATTGCCACCACTACCATGCCCAATGTTCAACCTCATCTCTGTTAGATATTTCCATGCACCGTGTGATTTATGTTCTATTTCGACCAACTTATCGAACTCTTCAAAATTGTAAACTTTTGCAGCTTTCTGAACAATGCAACGAAGTCACTACCCCGATACTTAGTTTTCAGTTTACCCTATATATGGTACATAAACCAACCATGATGTGCGTCCGAAAAAACTTCAGCTATACCATTTATTATTGACTGCCTCGGTCAGTCACAAATGCAAGGTTCTTGACATCCCCAATAACTTCTCTCAACTTTGTGAAAAATCAACGCATCGCTATATTATTTTTTCCATCGACTATACCAAATGTAAGAGGGTAAATTTGGATATTGACATCTTGACATGTAGCAATAATCAACTTCCCTTCAATCTAGCTTTCAGGGTTGTACCATCAATTAGAATTAGGAGTCTCATAGCATTTTGAAATTCTCTAATGTATTGTCCGAGAGCCATAAACAAGTACTTGAAGCGATTCTGGTCATCTCTCTCAATAAAAAACGTCGAATCAAGAATAGTTTTCCCCATATTATAACAATACCTGGCCAATTTGGCATAACTCTCCTCGGTCGATCCTATTAAATCCTTCAATGCATATTTTTTAGCCTTTCAGACCTTTTGATAGCTCATTACCACCCCATACTCTCGACACATGTCGTTGATGATATCTGCAGGTCTGTAAATAATCGGTGGGTCCTGAAACTTATGCATTATCTGTCGCCTAATAAACCATGATCGAATTTGCCTGTGATCATTTTGACGAATACCCACTTCGTAAGTGTGTTCTCGCGCATACTTGTGAAATACAAAACACTCATTTGTTTCCATCTTAGTCGCTCTCAAACGCCAACTGCAATTATCATTCACACAAATAATTGTGTACGTAGACTTGTTTGATTTTTTTACTTTGAACTCAAAGTTATGTTTCATTGCAATTCGGTGCACAACTTTCTGCAAATCTCTTTTTGAATCGAACAGTTGATCCAAATACAAATTTTCATCTTTAGGAACCACACACAAACAATTAGAAGACCGTATACTCGGCCCAGCATGTGAACTCCCACCAAACTCATGTCTCTGTCTGGATACGACAAGCAAATCCTCATTCGTAAATTGTCTTTCAAACTCATTGTCTCGAACTTCATCGTGAATTTTGTGTGTAACAATGAGATTGTGATAAGCAGCAACTGTCTCGGGAATAACCACATCGTCCTCACAAGCAATCTCAACTGTATCCCAAAAATCATTTACATTACGATCCTTTCCATCGGAAACTTCGTGTTCACCCTCGGGAACATTCTTTCTCGATAAAGTTAGGCAAATAGGAGTTGACTTTCTGCCTTACTTCAATTTAATTAGATGTTTTATTTGCACTTCAAAAGTAACTTTCATAGGCGGAATCGAAATGGTTGAATGTTTCTGAAATAAAAATATAAATTTCATATCGTACTGAGATGGATCGATGTTAAGCATGTTCTGTATTTCTGGTATATTTTCGTAAATGATGTATTCCTTATTATCAATATTGTATTAATCCTATCTTCTTCACTCGTCCATTTTCATTTTCAGTGACCACTTTCATTCGTTCAAAATTCACCAAAGTAACAAACTGGGACACATGCTGATGTCATATCTGCATTACGAATTAAAATATCATAACATTAAATATAAGAAATTATATAAGGAGTGTCTTTTAAAAAAAATTGTGCGGATTCGCATACCGTATGGATCCAGTCGCTCTTTTGTGTAATTTTTTTAACGATTATAGATCTGTTTACTTAAAAAAATTATAGATACAGATTGTAAAACTTTATCTACCAACGTAAAAATAAAGAATCAATTTACTGATTCAACGAAAATGAAATTAAAAATACGTAAAATATGCTTATTGATTTCAATTGATGGCTCTAGAAACAGTATGTTTTGTTGAATGTTTGATAAATTTATGAATTTTCAAGTTTGAAACAGATGAAAAATGGAACAATTTTCAATTGTGTTAGAGTAAACAGATGAATAAAGTGATTTGGTCTTCAAAATTTACGTGAAAAGTGTTCGGGTGAGATTTTTTATAACTTAAATAAGGGTATTATTGTTTTTTAAATAATAACACAATCGTGTAATTGCATAATATATTTAAGGATAAAATAGTCTTTCACGAATTGAAAGGTCAACGTCATGAATGTTTCAATTGTTTTTAGAGGAAATTACATTGGGTGTCAATTTTCTTGTATGTAATTACAAAAATGTCATTTTTTTGGGCCATATCAAGAATGTCTCTTTTTGACATTTTTACCCTTGTAAAGAAATTAATTCCCTAGCAGGTACACCATTAAATGAGACTGACATGGACTTGAAAATTGTACAAAAGTGCTGTACGGATCAGACAAACTACTGTACGACTGTCAGAAAATGTCCGTTGCTACAGTAATTCTCGACAGATGGGTAAATCTCGACAGATGAAATGTCGTTCTCGACAGATAAAATGCCGTTCCCGACAGTTTACCTCAATAATTCTCGACAGATGAGTGCTTAGATAAAATTTGACTTGTCAATCAGATGGGTAGGGGTGTAAGCGGTCCGGTTTTACCGGTTTTTGACAGATTTTCAAACCAAACCGTTTACACCGGTTTGAGAAAAACTCAAACCTAAACCAAACCATTTTGAACGGTTTGAAAAAAACTCAAACCTAAACCTAACGGTTTGGTCCGGTTTTAAACCGCCGGTTTCGCCGTATATTTTTTTTTTGCCCGTCGTCCGATTTTAAACCACCGATTTCGCCGTATATTTTTTTGTCTATCTACTTTTATGCCATTTATTTAGGAGTGGACAATTTTTCAAGAACCGGTGGAATCAGACCGGAATCATTTAGAAAAATAATTTAATTTTGGGACAAATTATTAAGAACCAACCAGTTTCGGTCCAGTTCTCGGTTCTAGTATGGGAACTACTGGGAACCGGATGATTCTCATATGATTTTTTTTTTTTTTGGTAAAATATATGATTCAATCTCCAATCACTTTTATAAAAAAAATAATAAGATTCCTTTTTCATTTTAGACCTTAGCACTTTCCTTTTTCTCTTTGATTCTTTTCTTCTCTCTTCTTATAATTATTTGATTAATTGATTCTCAAACCAAATTAGAATATTGGGTAAATCTATACCTAAATAAATTTATTTACAATATATAATTTCATTTCTAAGATCCGAAATTTTTTATTTTGTTTTCACTTTGATTACATAGTTGTTGATCCGATCAAAACTTTTCATTTAGATTTTTACAAATTATAATCGACAGAACCAGAAGTTGCAATAATTTTTAAAAGGATATCCAATTCAATGTAGGATTTTAATTTTGATTTTGATTTTGATTGAAGTTTATTTAATCATTGGAGTACTATGCAGTTTATATAAGTTGATGATTGTTTATGTTAGTAATTTATATGGAATATAACATGGGATTGCTTGATGAATCGTTTCAGACTTTTAGTTTAAAAGTTTATGGAATATATGAACCTCATTTAAAAATAAATAAAAAGTCCAACACAAAAGTCTTACAAGTTACAATTAGAAAATTTCATTTCTTTTAATTTTTATATATTTTTTCACCGGTCCGGTTTGGTTTTAAACCGCCATAAAATTTCTCAAACCTAAACCAAACCGCTTTTGACCGGTTTGGTTTGGTTCAAAACCATTTCGTTGACGGGTCCACGTGGCACCAAACCGACGGTTTCCAAAATGCGGTTTCGGTTTGGTTTTTCGGTTTGGCGATTTTTGCTTACAGCCCTACAGATGGGTGCCTAAAATCAATCAACATTACAGTTAAATAATAATTTTAATTGTTTATGTATATTATTTGTTTATTTAAAAAGTAAAGAAACAATTAAATTAAATATGAAATAAGTAATTTAAATAAATAAATTAAATAACTAATTAAATATTAAGTATACATAAACAATTAAAATAATTGATGGCATATTTAAATAAAAACGAAATTAAATATTAGATAAATAATTAAAATAAGTAATTTAAAAAAATAATTAAATAAAGTAATGAAATATTAAGGAAATAATATACATAAACAATTAAAATAATTAATGAAAATTTTAAAGAAATTAAATTAAATATTGAATAAACAATTAAAATAAATAAATTAAAATAACTAGTTAAATGTGAAGTAAGTAATATACATAAATAATTAAAGTAATTAATGAAATATTTAATTAAAATTAAATTAAATATTACATAAACAATTAATTAATTAATTAAACAGTAAATAAATAATAGATGTAAACAATTAAATCAATTAATGATATATTTAAATAAACAAGTGAATTAAATAATAAATAAACAATTAAAATAAGTAATTAGTAGAGTTAACATTTCAACTTCTTTTATCTCTTTTTTTTTCTATTAACAAAATTCAAAATAGACAATAATATATATATATATATATATATATATATATATAATATAAAATACATTGAATGGAAATATAATATACATATATATTACAATAAAATATTGAAATTTAATAAAAATATCAAGATCATTAATGTCATTCAAATCATGTCATAAATGGTATCATATATGATTGCAAGGGTAATGAGGATATTTTATAATATAAAAGTGATATTTTTGAACAAATTATGTGCAAATGAAAAAAAATGGTGAATTTTCTCTTTTAGTCACATTTAAAAAATTCTCCTTGTTTTTATTAAAGTGGAACGATTGTCATTTGACTTGTCCAAGCTTAAAAGTATCCCAGCTTTGTCTAGTAAGGTCACAGTCGATGGGACTAACGTAATATACATCAATGTTCATGGTACACATGTCAATGCAGCCTCCAAAACAAACACACAACGCATCAATCTTTACCGTTCATCTCCTTCCATGACATCAATCCGGACCTCTCGAATCGAACGGCCCTCAATGGCTGTAACAACAAACACACATTACTCCGTATATAGTGCTGCCCTGCCAAACTTAACTCAACCCTAACTCGGACTCGACTCACCCGTCGCCTCCAGGCTCCATATTATCTACACAAAGCGCACAGAAAGTTCTAGAGAGATAAAACTCTAGAGAGAGAAAATTAATTCTAGTGTCATAACTTTTAAACTTTCCCCCAGAAAAATCCAAAAAGAAAAATTCTCACTTGTAAGTTATCCGTCGATATTTTTTTTTTCGTGTAAATTCAAAAGATAATTATAAGTACATATATGCATATATAGCAAAGGACTTGGTGGTTTAATGGATGAGATCTGGGAAAGAGCAGTGGAGACGGCATTAGACGGCGAAAATGACGTTGCATCTGTCCGGACGTTAACCCTTGATGGCGCAGCGAAGTGCGTTCACGGCCGGTTACCGCCGCCTTCAATTTTCGAGAAGTTTAGCAACCTCCAGCATCTGTCTATAGCGAATATTGGCCTTTCGTCTCTTGAGCAGTTTCCTCGGCTTCGGAATTTGCAGAAGTTGGTGCTATCTGATAATCGGATTTCTGGAGGCCTTGAATTCCTTGTTGAGGCGGGGTTAGAATTTCTGCTTGATCTTGATTTGTCGAATAACAGGATTTCGGATGTTAATGATTTGAGGCCCTTGGCGCGGCTGAGGTTGGTGTCACTGGATCTTTATGAGTGTCCGGTTACGCGGGTTAAGGACTATAGTTCGCGGGCTTTTGAGTTGATAGGTTCTTTGAAATACTTGGATAAGATGGATGCAGAGGGGAATGAGAGGCCTGAGTCGGATGATGAGGATGAGGACTCAGATGACGACGACGAAGATGATGCTGGGAGTGGGGAAATTGAAGGGGAGAATCGGCCGTTTAGCTTGAGTAATGAGTATCTAACTAGGAATGATGGGGTTATTGATGTTGATGAGGACGAGGAGAGTGATGCGGATGAGGAGGTAACAGAGACTTCTAGAGGGGTTAATGGATTAAGTGGTGCAAGCAATTCCCATCATCTTTCTAATGGGTTTTGGGTGGAGGATGAGGGTGATGAGAGTGAGGAAGATGATGACGAGTCGGTGAAAGAGATATATGAAGAAGATGAGGGTGAGGACGATGATGTGGTGGAGGTCCACGAGATAGATGACAGTAGTGACAAGGGGGATGGGGTGGAGGAAGATGAAGAAGATGATGAAGAGTTGGATAATGATGAGGGAGATTTTGAGGAGCCTGATAGTAACGCTAGGTTGATAGGCGTGGAAGGAGAGATTGATGGGCACGAGCAGGGTGAAGAGGATGATAACGGAGAGATGGGAGAGGAAGATCTGGACGATGAGGAGGATGGAGACTTTGAGGATGAAGATGAGGTGATAATCCATTTATCTTTGTGATTATATGGCCTTATTTGGTGATTTATTGGTTTGGGGTTGCTGGTTGGATAACATGCCCAAGCTTTTAGTTGTTACTGATTGAGCATCTGATTCCACATGCTTTTTTCCATATGCTAAAAACTGGGAATAATCATACTAGCTTTTTGATACACAAAAGTTATGGTAAATATTAGTTGGCCCATGCTAGTTTGCATGTAGCATTCTAAATTGTTGCATAAGCATTTGCAGTATCAATCTTCTGTTTTACATTGATGAACCTTGGTTTACAAAATATTTTAGGTAGTTTTTAGAGAAATGAAGACTGTTAACTCCTGAAATGATAAAATGCACGCACTGATGTTCTGCTGTGTGCATATTATTTTTGGTCGAATATTTCTCACAAGTTATGCGATATCAACGAACTTTGTCTTGTCACGTGTTCTGTTATTAGTATGTTGAAAATGTTTCTCTTGTTTGAATGGCCATAAATTTATCTGTTTCTGAGTGGGTTTCTATAATGTTAAGTGCATGATTTCTAGGAGAGTATCTCTTTGACCCCTTATTGTTTTGCATACGTTCCCTTGTTTAGGTTTTTTCTTTTCACATACTCTTTTAAGGAGTTGAATTGCTGGAATCTGCAGTCCGGTTAGATTTTGATTTGTTAGTATTTAAATTCCTGTGAAATTTCTGTGATCGTTCTTCAAGAAATCGCAGAAAGTTTAAAGATGTTAATTTCTTTTTGTTAAGCTATTGTATGTGATGTCTACTGCAAATTCTAGCTTCCTTCTGTTTTTCTTCAAAATTTCCTGGTTTTTTCAAATTGAAATGAGCTTCCTTTAATGGCAGGAAGAAGATTATGGCACAGGGTACCTTATTCAACCAGTTGGGCAAATACAGGTAGATGCCGATGATAGTCACTTGGACCAAGGAAATGAAGGTACTGATAAGGAAGAAGATATCAGCGATGAAGATGACCAAGATGGTGCAGTCCAGGAGCTCCCGACATCTTCTCGAAAGAGAAAGAGAGACGAAGATATTGATAATGAAGAGGATGAAGAGGAGGAGAAGAAGCACAAGTAACTATGGGTATGGTTGGTTTTGTTTATTCCCAAGTAAAATGGTGGGAACTTGAAATTTGCAGACTGGTGTTATAAACTGTTGGGTGTTTCCTTGACAATATTTGGAGGGAAACTGTGAATATGGACCTTATTGTACTATGTTAAATGTTCAAAAAGTAGTTTGTTTGGAGTAGCCGTTGGTTGCTTTGTGATAATTTATTCAAATGTGAGTTATGAGTGAGTTCAACTCGCTGTGTAACTCAGTTGCATTGAAAGGAAACGAAAGAAAAGCCCTGATTTCTTTTGTGCAATTCTTGTTATTTCTTTTCTCTTTTTGATTGGCTTGTGAAGCCGATTGTAGATAGATTGTGAAATCCGTGATGTACTCTATCATCAAAGTGCTAAATGGATTGTGGCAGCAACTACTTATATTACTTATAATTGGGCTTGGACTCGGCCGGTGCATTGAGAATTTGATGCTGCAGTTGGCATTTAAAATGTTAAGAGAAATTGACGTAAATGGCACTGAAATGCGTAATTTATAATTTGAGTACTTAATGTAAACTTCTATTTTCGCACCATCATTTTAAAAGGCTTTTAATGTTGTATAGGAAATAAAAAGATGTATATCCATCTTTACATACTCTTTATATGGTAGACTAAGGAATTAATAAAATCATTTCTGATAGATTTTTATTCATACTCGATTTAGACATTAATTTGATCAAGGTATCAATTTTTTATGGATTTTGCCACACACTAATGGCAATTATGGGTAACGTTTGGGTTCATTAGATGCTTTCTTGAGTTAAAGAGTCGAAAATTGAAAAGGCGGTTGTTTAGTGGTAGGCTACTTATTGTAAAGAAGGTGTCGTCTAATGATTGTGTGAGGTAGATAATAAGGTTAATAAAAATTTAAGTTAAAAATAATCTCATTTTAACCATAAATTTTATGGGTTAATTTCACAAACTATTACTGAAGTTACCTAAAAATTATAAAATGGTCACTGAAGGATAGTTATGATTTTAATTCAAACTTAAAGGATCAAAATACGTGAACATAAAACTTCGAGGAACTCAATACAAATTTCATCTAAAATCTTCCTCCAGAAACATTTTCAGCTGCCAATTTGGGACTAAATTCCACCACTTTTCGACCGCCAAAACCACCGGACCAACACACCAAATTGAAGCCCTTGTTGTCCTCTGCACAACACATCCAAGAATCTCACCTAACTATGACGGATTTGGCTAGAATTTCATCCCAAAGTGAGCCGCTCACACAATACAGGTTTTGATGGCCGGAAAGTGCCGAAATTTCGTCCCAAATTGGCAGCTCACAATTTTGTGTTGTACGAGCACCCAATTTGGGACGAAAGTTCGGCCAAATCCACCGAAGTTAGGGTGATTCTTGGGTGGGTTGTGTAGAGAGCGGCGAGGGCTTCAAGTTGGTGTGTTGGTGCGGCGGTTTTGGTGGCCGGAAAGTGGTGGAAATTACTCCCAAAGTGGCGGCTAGAAATGGTTTTGGAGGAAGGTTTTAGATGAAATTTGTACTAAGGTTCTCAAGGTTCTATGTTTACGTGTTTTTGTCCTTTAAGGTTGAATTAAAATTATAACTATCCTTCAAAGACTGTTTGTGAAAGTGCATGAAATTTCAATGACCATTTCTGCAAGTTTTAAACTTTATTGACCGTTTTGTAATTTTTAGATAATTTCAGTGATCGTTTGTGAAATTAACCCTTAAATTTAAATATAGAAATGACTAAAGATTTATTTATTTATAAGTATAGTCTGTCATATAACATTCCGTTCCTTGGTAGTTCGCTTGGCAAACTCTTTTTGGCATGCACTCGATTTATTAAAAAATTAATATTCTGAAAAAAGTGGTTTTAAATTTTTATTATCATCTATAATTCACAACCCTAGATTATTAATTCTAAGGGGACCTCTACGTGGAACCACTACACCAAAAAAGGCCTTTTGCAGCGGTCAAAAAACGCTGCAAAAGACCTTTTGCAGCGTTTTAGTGTCTGTTGCGGAGGTCGATGTTGTCATTGAGGGCAGACTTTTTGCAGCATTCAAAAAACGTTGCAAAAGGTCTTTTGCAGCGTTTTTTGAACGTTGCGAAAGGTTCTTTTGCAGCGTTTTTTGAACGTTACAAAAGGCCTTTTGCAACATCTTTTGAACGTTGCGAAAGGTTCTTTTGCAGCGTTTTTTGAATGTTGCAAAAGGACCTTTTGAAACGTTTTTTGAACGTTGCAAAAGGCCTTCTGCAATTTTTTTTAATGTTCTTTTGCAACGTTCAAAAAACACTGCAAAAGACTCATCCTTTATTTTTGGCAAACGTTGCCATTAGTCAATTTAATTTTTTAAAAAAAATTAATTCGTATTTTTAGTCCTAGTCTTTGATCAAATAATTCGAATAATAAACTAACAATTCGCATAATAAAGATATGAAAACATCAAAAATATAAGAAATCATATAATTAAAACTATATGAGTGCTATACATTGATTGTGTAATATTCAATGTAATTTCATTATACTTCAAGTTTACAATATCAACCTAGCGATCCAAAATGTGCAATAATTCATACTAGATTTTTTCCTAGTGCTCAGCAAGTTTGGATTGACATTCTATAGCACTAAAAAATGAGTAGCTCGTTGGTGCCGACATGAAATTAAGCCCATCTCTCATCGCCATCAACATGTGTACCTGCATCAAATGACTAAATTTAGTTATTACATATATTGGAATTGGACTAAGAAATCAAGAGGGAAAGTGTCTAAAGGCCCAATCTCTTCAAAATTCCCACAAATAGAAGATCAGCTTTTCTCAAATCTGACAATTTAATTATTTAAGTATTATTAAAATCTCGCAAGAAAAAATAATATATCTAGTCTTCTCAAATATTATTTAACTTCACCAGAAAACAAGGATGCAGATAAGACATACTAAAAGCACGTATTGAAGAAGCCAAATCATCTGCGTTCAAGAGTTTTAACAAGTTTGAAATATCTTGTAAAAGTCACTACAACAAAAACCACTTTTTACGGCGTGCATTGTAAAAATTCATACGATCTGACACGCAATTCACATGCTTCTCCATACCAGTATTGCCTCCTTTCACCTCATTGGCATCTCGAATTTCTAAAACTCTCACTAGTTGATGGCAGCCTGCTGAAAGTGTACATAATCTCATGCAAACTACCTTTACCTATATAAAAATTCAATGAAGCAGGAGACAGAGAAAGATAATGGTTCTGCTATCTATTATTGACTACAATGTGTATGTTTCACTATCAGATTTTCCTTCTCTCACTGCATAATAATCAATGATATGAAAAGAAAAAATCATAATTTATCTACTCGTTGCTTATCTTATTTATTCTTGCAGCAGATATGTTACCAGGTTAATCCACTCCAAAAAAAATCTACCACATTTCACAGCTAAGATTATCTAAAATCAACAAAAACATTTTTTCTAATTTAGTCACTGAAAGAATATTGTTCTTGCTACCAGTCCATATTTAAGGATGACAAAAATATGACTCATCAGATGAAAACATCATCCTAGACAATTATATAGAAACCAAATGTGACAATGATATAAAGAAGACCTACTAATTAGTCTACCATTGTAGTTGAATCCCAATGTATACACAGAGTGTACGAAAAACAACAACTCCGATAACTACTTAGTGAATGCAATCTTTGGGAATCTTGAACTCACGTCTTTTTCTTCTTAATTAATTTTAAAACATACATTCAATTCCAACCCACCAACTTGAACATGTTTGAATATAAAACCTTCTCAGAAATATTACATAACATAGCTTTCCAAAAATTAATGATATTGAATTAGCAATGCAAATTATAGTTGTCACATTTAACAAAAGATGTGTTCGAATGAGCGTGCAATCTGAATTCCAACCAATCACTTTCATCCTTATTCATAAGTAATAAACCTGACCATCCTTTTGATAAGAAGCATAGAATTAAAACCCAAAATCAGGCTTCCAAACATCAAGAATGAATTGCGTAGGTTGCTTACACAACAATGTCTATTAATTACCAGCCCAATTGATTGTAAGTTAACACAAATTACAGAATACAGATTCGTCCAGCTCAACGCGTCTATTAATTCTAGAAAATCAAGCAATATTATCAGATTACACAATTATAAAAGAAATCAAATGCTGCGAATGAGTGACTCACCTGAATCCGGTCCCCAAGAATCTACAGAAATTGTGGTGTGCAAGCACTCAATTAACGAAAAGCAGCAAATTTAGCACAAAAGGAACATCATCCAGAACAATTAAAAGATATTCTCAACCCCCACCCCTTTTTTAATTCTTTCAATATGGAGAAAGAATCTTTATAAGAAAACGGAAAAAGAAAACTTTTCCAAAAAAAAAAAATAATACCCAGAATCTTTCTTCCAATCGAAAAGAAAAATTGGAGAATCTGAAAAAGGGGAAATATAACTTCTCTAGAGAATAATCGTCGCCTAACCTCTATTATTAAAATCAGCGCACCAAAAAATCATGTGCGAAATCGATACACAGTATGAAAGCTGATAAAGACTTGAATTTATAGGCAAGATTTTTCAAAGTCAAATATTGGCAACGTTAATTTGGTTTAAATCAATTAAACCCCGAAAGGATTTGACCAAGAAATATCAAATCCAGGGGTGTATATATTTGGGACTAGGTATATATGTTTGCCGCGTCGAATAAAAGGAGAGAGAAGGAGAGAATGCAGATAGTGGCTGAGGCACCGGGCGAAGTCGTAGCGGAAAGGATGGTGACTGTGAATGGTGAGTGAAGGAGCAACCAGAGCGTTCTCATCAAGGAAATGGGAGAAAACGGTTTCAATTTAGGGCTGGGCTTCTAGGTTTTAATTGAGAACGCCGTAAATAATCCTCCCTATCACGGCCACCTCCTCCGCCATCGATCAATATAGTTCATGAGAGTGGGTGGTGAGAAGAGACGCGAGAGAGAGAATGAGTAGTGAGTGAAATTTTGCAAAGGGTTTTGAAATGAATGATGGGTGCATCGGTGTGTGGAGGATAGGGTTTGGATAAGGAGAATATGTAGATTATATTTAATTAAATTTTTATTAATTATAATTATTAAAATTTAATTATCACCTGATTTGAATAAAATTTAATCACCCTTATTTCTGAAAATTAATCTTTAAAAATAGGTTTCTGGATAATTTTCCATTTTTTTAAGTTGATGAACCCAGTATAGTAACCTACTAACCCATCTCATCTTTTACAGCGTTCAAAGAACGTTGCAAAAGATTCAGCCTTTTGCAGCGTTCAAAAAACGTTGTAAAAAGTTGAACATTTTGCATTTGAACGTTGCAAAAGGCTGAATCTTTTGCAACGTTCTTTGAACGCTGCAAAAGGTGTTTTTTTGCAACGTCCATTTACAAAACGTTGCTAAAGCTCAATTTTTCTAACCAATTGCAACACTCACTTATTAAAATGTTGCAATAGATCCCTTTCGCAACACTAAACTACCGAATGTTGCCGTTTATGTGTTGCAAAAGCTCATTTTTGGCGTAGATTTTTTTTAAATCCACAAAATCACATTTTGTTTCTAGCTAATCAACACGAATGATATGATTTGTATGCATATAGTATATGATTCCGAGTCATCCATTAATTCTATAGCAAATTTTGTCACCCCTGATTATTGGTGGAGAAACAACATAAGACAAAACAAAAACTGCTACCTATGTAAAATTATTGTCCAAAGCATAAGATTTGGGGAGAGAGAGAGAACAATAAAAGCCCTCCTTTGTAGGAGGCAAGTGTGTGGGAGAAAGACCTAACGTTTTGTAAGATAAAAAAAATTACAATATTGCAATGTCTTCTCTCTCAACTTTGCAGACCCTTTAAACAAATCTTCATTCAGGTACATTTCTCTCTCGAAACAATGCATCATAGGATTATATGTTGTTTGTGTTTAAGGATGTTTTGTTTGGGAATAAAGAAAGAGGCTTGAATGTTTATATGTGCATGTATATATTGTCAGATGCATGATTTGTTTTGTATAATCTGGGAATTTATGTATTCAGGTACATTTCTTGAATCATCTGTTTACAGAAATAAAGAAATTGTTTGTGATTTAAGATGTAATGTTATGTATGCATATACATATTTGTTTTGTATAATCTTGGATTACATGGATTTAGGTGCAGTGATTTGTCGTGGCGGAGCAGTTTCCTGGGAGAAAGTTCGAGTTTCCAGCCTATTTTTTGATCGGAAACTTTGCTGGAAAGCTGTATTGAAAAATGGCATCCTCTCCTGAGGCTGCTACACCACAAGATCCTAATAAAGATTCTCCACCACACCGCCGCCACCATCTTCAATGGATGATTTATCGCTACCTCCAAATTCATCTTCTCCGGCGCCAGCAGACAATTCTCTTCCCTCTCCTGATGATACGCCACCACCAAATAACGCTTCCCCACCACCACCACCACCACCACAACCACCTCCATCACCACCACCACCAAAAGAATCTCCCTCAGAACCAACCCCTTCAACACCTGAAAAACATAATTCACCACCACCCAAGGGATCGCCTTCTCCTCCAACATTATCGCCTACCACTCCCTCTCCTCCTGGATCTCCTCCGACATTTGCCTTATCTCCACCATCACATTACTCGCCATCGCACAAGTCGCCATCATCTGATTCCTCTACCTCCGATGATGGTGGTTCGCCGCCATCATCTGATTCATCTTCTTCAAGTGTACCAAGGATTACCGGGATTGTCATTGGGGGTGTATTCTTGTTTGCCTTACTCGCCATTTGCCTAGTATGTTCAAGAAGGAAGAAGAAACGGCCATACTATCCTGCATATCTAGGCACAGGTGCAATTTCTCATTTTATATTTCAACTCGGCTTTATTTCTGATACTACGTTGAACTAGACTCGTCTAAAAGTAGATTTCTTGTTTATTGTGTGACATTGACTTGGTTCTATGTGCATCGGTTTTTCCTTTCAGGTGGTGACAAATACTACAATGGCAACTCAGACTGGAATAGTCCTAAACCTATGGATCACATTGTTAAGCTTCATCCACCACCGGGTGTTATGGGGACACCAGGAGGTGGTGCTGGCGGATGGGGGGCGGTACCACCACCGGGAAATACCAGTAGTGAATTTAGCTCCGGGCAACACCATACACCTATACAATCTCCATCACCTAACATGGGCATTGGTGGCTTTTCCCAGAACCAGTTCACTTATGATGAACTCGCAGCAGCAACGGGGGGATTTTCTCAAGCCAATTTGTTAGGACAAGGTGGATTCGGGTATGTACACAAAGGTATTTTACAGGATGGAAGGGAAGTCGCAGTTAAGAGTCTCAAGGCGGGCAGTGGACAAGGAGAACGAGAATTCCAGGCCGAGGTTGAAATCATTAGCCGTGTCCATCATCGCCACCTCGTGTCCCTTGTTGGGTATTGCATTGCTGATGGACAGAGAATGCTGGTGTATGAATTTGTTCCCAATTCGACTTTGGAGTTCCACCTTTACGGTAAGTTCTATGCTACTATATCACCAAATCACGAAATTTTGTCGTGTTTCCTCTTTGTCCTTAAGATGGAATTTGAACTCTGTAAACGATATGTCAAGTTACAAGGCTCGTGTAACTCTTTCTGCTGTATAAACTTGTGTTTCACTTTTGAAATGCGTCGTTGCAGGGAAAGGTCAGCCGGTGATGGATTGGGCGAGTAGGCTTCGTATAGCAGTAGGATCAGCTAAGGGCCTTGCTTATTTGCATGAAGATTGTATAGAATTATGCTCATCTTCCCTTTATATTTATGAATACATAATTTGTTATGAATATTTCTTGATATGCCGTGCGATTTCAGGCCACCCTCGGATTATCCACCGCGACATCAAGGCAGCGAATATCCTTCTTGACAACAAGTTTGAGGCCATGGTAATATATATAAAGTACTATAGCATGTTTTTTATGCTACATGATGAAGAAAGAGCGAAGTTTAAATTTTGTCTGCTGTATTGCTTCTAATAGATTATTAATGAGCAAGTTAAATTGATTGGTCCAGGTGGCAGATTTTGGATTAGCTAAGCTCTCTTCAGATAATTTTACTCACGTTTCCACGCGGGTCATGGGAACTTTTGGGTATGATATACCTAGCCGATATCAAATTGTCTGAGTTGCACTCTGATATGATATTCTTCTGCTTTAGAAGCAAAAAAAAGTGCATTTCTAGTCTGAAAACGGTATGTTTGTTGGAATTCAGGTACCTAGCTCCCGAGTATGCATCAAGTGGAAAACTAAGTGAAAAATCTGATGTTTTCTCATTCGGGGTGATGCTCTTAGAGCTCATAACCGGGCGCCGACCTGTGGATCTTACTAATAGAATAATGGAAGATAGCTTAGTAGACTGGGTTTGTTCTTGATTCTGCTTTTAACAATTCTAATGAATTATTTTAAGAAAAAAGTATGTTTCTTAACGTTTTCCCCCTTTTTTTCATCTTGTTCGATCCTATTTATTTCGGCAATATGCAGGCTAGGCCACTTCTAGCTCAAGCTTTGGAAGATGGAAACTACGATGAGCTCATGGACCCACGCCTTGAAGGTAACTTTATTCCCCAGGAGATGGCTCGAATGGTAGGATGTGCTGCTGCTAGCATACGCCATTCAGCCAGAAGGCGACCACGGATGAGCCAGGTAAACTGTTCTGTTGGATTGAAGATCAAACCTTATTATAATTTAAACTTACCAAATATTCTTTTTAACCGCACATTTTGGAGGACCCACAACTACTATCAATTTATTATTTCATATTTCCTAGGACCCACAACTACTATGAATTTGTTATTTCATATTTCCTAGGACCCACAATTTATCAGTGCTTTAAATTACTACCAAACAAACACGAGGATAATAGACATATATATAATAAGCATGCCGTCTATCGATTACATGGCGTTCCCTTTTTTAACGTTGTTTGACGTTATGAAACCTATGCCAGATTGTACGTGCTTTGGAGGGAAACTCATCCCTCGAGGACTTAAGCGAAGGCGTGAAGTCCTCGGGCCAGAGTGCAGTCCATAAAAGTAGTGGAACAAGAAGTGATATGTACGACACTCGTGCATACAATGCAGACATGATGAAGTTCAGGAAGATGGTGATTTCAAACCCGGATAACGCAAGTAGCGAATATGGAGCAACAAGCGAGTACGGGCTCAATCCATCCTCATCAAGCAGCGACTCTAGAGAGCTCAACGAATCAGGTCCCCGCAAGCAAAAATCATAGAGCAATACACGAAGCTACCAAGCTCTAAGTGCATGTTTTGTACTGAATTTTAGCAATACACAGCACTACCAACCTTCAAGTGCATGGTCGATACTCAATATTAGATCGTACTGGATGGTACGATAGACAGACAAAACCTAGATGTAAATTGATATCGTTTTATAGCTAATCTTCGTTGGATTTACCTTTGTTCTATTGTAAAACTTTGGTGTAATATAGTTCAAAATGCTATGTGAAGTTTAAAGACTATAATTCATATCATTTTGTTATCATTAGCGTTATATGAAGGATAGGAGTAACAATTTTTTTAGCAATATCATATGGTGCATTTTTTAAAATATTGTGAAAATTTGTTCATTCTACGTGTGGAAGTGGTTTTTTTTACGTTAAACTTTAGAGTGGAATGCTAACTTAACTATCGCATGATTTGCAATTCTAAAGTAGGAAGTGATAGATAATTTGAACTACATCCCAGTTAACAATGTCAACAAAATTGAAATTTTCAACTTAACTGCATGATTCATTTATTTTAACACACAAAAGTAATATTAATATTTAATATACAAACCCACTGTATTTCTTTTTTCTTTTTTTTTGGTCTCTCATGGGATGGTCGAGTTGGTGGAGTAGGTGAGCACGAAAGTCTTTGGTCACGAATTTGGTTCCCCCTACTAGTATTTTCTCGATCGAGTCTGTTGCACCGGACTTGCCTAGTGTGGTTAACCTAGTTGGCGTGATTTGCAGGCTATTGCGTCAGTCAAAGGCTATAGCGACTGCGAGTTCCCCCGTAATCCAAAAAAAAAAGTATATATATATATATATATATACACGAACTCACAGTTGTCAAAAATGTAATTTGAGAATAACCTGAGCCAATTAAATCCATATTGTCTTCTTAAGACAAAATTACTGCCCCCCCCCCCCCCCCCACCCCCCCCCCCCCCCCCCCCCCCCCCCCCCCCCCCCCCCCCCCCCCCCCCCCCCCCCCCCCCCCCCCCCCCCCCCCCCCCCCCCCCCCCCCCCCCCCCCCGGCGCGCGCTAGTGCTCAAAGTTATGAAAAATTGTCCCCACCACTTCGTTCCTATGGATACCATACATAAATCATTTAAGAACCAGCAAACAAAACTTCTGCCTTTTCCACTGAACTTTGACACAAACTTTGAACAAATTTTTACACAAAGCAGAAACTTATTTTGTGACAAATAGAGGGAGTAATTCAACTCTTAAACATTGTTCACGATCGGCTATACATACGATTTTTTTTGGGTCAATGTTAACGATTCAATTCATCTAATGATAAACTTAATTTGAAGCATAGAGCTATGACATAATTAGACCCGAAGGAACAAAATGTTGAATGAGATTTCATTATCCCTGAGAGAATTTTCATTGGCATGTAAATGAATGTTGAAGACATGCCTTAACAATAGCAAATTTCTATATGGGTAATTGAGGAAAATACAAATTTATGTTGGGTAATTGCCATGCCATGTTTTAAAAATTAATTGTTGATACCTTTTCAGAACACTAAAATGCAGGAAGTTAAAGAACACTTATCGAACAATCAAGATTCGTGACAATACTATGTCTTATAGTGAAATTACCGGTCGTTAATTGTTGCGGCCTCTTTGGACAGCAATCCACTATACAACAATCAAATCACTAATTCAACAATAACAAGTAATTTTGAGAACTATCAAGTTTGATCAAGAACATTTCTCAATAAAATAACTCTAAAATCAATTTTAGGATCCACACAAGGAAAATCACCCATCATTTGTTGGTTATTAGCGGCATCTTGAAAACGTCAAGTTTTTTCTTCTCGAAAGAATGGATCAAGAAGTGGTGGTTATTAACTAGAATTGGTATTTGCATGTAGAAATTTGTTGTAGAAAACAATAAAGGCTCGAGAATTGCAAGTCTATTGATTAGAGATCAAGATCACGCAATGCTTTATGCTTCTAGACTTCTAGTGGGTTAAAAGTTTTGAAATTTTATCTGATTAAGGGAGAATATCAGTGTGGATGAGAGGTGGACTTGTGCCTTGGCCCTTGAGTTCTATAGATCCTACTGCTAAGAGTATTCTGAATTCAACATATAGCATCGCTAATCATGACATTTTGATATAAGACAAATCACAAAAGCATGCTGGAAGGAGAAATGACGCAATCTAGTTAGCAAATAAGCAGTAAAGTCCTGGTGGGGTAGTAGGAGGGGAACAAGAAAAAAGCTTGATCACGTAATAAACTAATCCAACACAGTAGTAGGAATAAATGAGGGTAGTTGTACAACATGAAATTGAAGCCACCGAGCTAGAAAAATAGTTCAATGATGATGATGAAGATGGAAAGAAGTGACTGAAGAAATTTGGGGTAGGAGTTCAATTGCATGAATGCACGTGGATGTGCTTTTTGGTGAACTTCAAGGCATTTGGCGGAATAGGTGGCGGATTTGGTTCCTCTAATGCTCTCGGTTCATCTTGGAAGTTTAACTCCGTGGGAGTTTTGAGTGTTGATGTTGGTTCACTTGTCATTCAATTTCCTTTCACTTCTTCGTTCAAAACTTTGAAGATTGATTTTAACGGACTTTTAAGGCCTCTTCATTGTAGTTGATCACTTAGAACGATTGGCTGAGGTTATTTTCTACAATCAGGTTCCCATCAGATGGAATTGGTTGCCAAAGAACGAACCTATAGAAGATAATAACTGTTATAGTGTGTTTGGCAGGGAGGATTGGACTGTATGAAGATAGAAAACGCAATAAAAAACTTGTTCATTATGCTGTCTAGTCTAGTAGTGTGTATGAAACATGCATTTAGTCTTTATGTCGCAATGATCTCCAACGATTATTGTTCATAACACCCCCAATCCAGCAGCAGAACTCCCTTCACTTGATGGCTGCATCATTATGCCATTCCTATTTTATATTAATAAAATGTTCAATTCTCATCTCTTTGCTGATGCTGATAATCCTCTACATTGATGATGACTTTTTTGATTAACAGATTGTGCAAAAAGGATTTCACCTAGTTGGGTGTCGATTAGTGTGCCATTTCTTGCTCCAAGGTGTGTTCATTCTCAGACTGTTTCAGATTTCTTATCCATTTGGTAGAATATCACAATCTAAGAGAGTTGATCCTTGACGAACAACCAGACACCAATGTATACAGACACATCTGACACCCCCAACTCCATTTTGCCAGATTGAGAGTTACTGTTGTTTGCTATAATTTATTCAGAGCAGAAGTTTCTCATTTAATGAATAAAAACTCAAATTCTAGTATGTATTGTAGTTGAACTGTTAAACTTTTGTTATCAGTTAAACATATGTGGGCTATGCAATTTTTAGGGGATGAATATGATCTTTTAGACTGTACAGTGCAAAGCTCTTAAAATATGATGGTAACCGTAATATCTGCAAACATGCTAAGAATGTTTCATTTTGCCGCCTTCATTTTTGTTAACATCACAACCACTTCCCAATACTATTCTTGGTGTGTTTGGTACGCTATTCGGACAGTGCTAGACAGAATCAAGAAATGATGCACTTGTTTAGTTTAATTTTGTTGAGTTCAGTATAGTTCAATGTATCGGAGATAAATATCCAATGCGATCATTCACATGTTAACTTCCTGAATTTAATTTGATGTTGAACAAAAGCGATTATTGAACAAAGCTGTGGCCAAAATAAGTGCACTATAAAGCATAAACATGTGCTAATAAGTTGCTTTCATATGCAAGGTTTAGAATTCTTGTGGATTTCGAACTTTTATTTGGTTTTATTGTGTACTTTAATTTTCAACCAACGAGGAAATACCTATAAATGGCTCTTTTGAACAGCCATATTTCCACATTGGCCTTTGACCAAATAATATATTAAAAATGAAAATGAAAAAACAAAAAAAATAACAAAAGGGACGAAAATCCCAAAGTGCCCATCAGAAAATCGGCTGTTTACAGTCGATTTTTAGGCTGTTAACAGTCGGTTTGACCGACTGTTGAATTTAATTTTTTTTTTAATAACAATAAATAATTTAATTGTTATTCTGTATTTTCGTATATAAAAGAAAATTAATAAAATTTAATATTTTGATATAATAAAAGAAATAACTTTAAATTGATAATTACGAAAATGAAATAATATTATTTTTTTCATATAGTATCTTCCAAATGTAATTAAATAATATTTGTATTTTTTTCTTTAATAATTTCCTTTTGTTTTAATTTGCATATATAAAATAAAATAAATAACTTTTTTAATTTAATAATTTACTACCAAAAATCAAACGTAATTAAATAATATTTGTATTTTTTTTCACTTTAATAAATTTCTTTTGTTTTAATTTTTATATATAAAATTAACTAAATAATTAATTTTAAATTGATAATTACGAGAATAAATTATTATTTTGTAACAAATTAGCAAATTCTTATTTTTTTTTCATTTTAATATTTTAATTAATTTAAAATTCTTCAATTTAAAATTATTTGTAAATAAATATTTATTTTTTCAAAGTTAATTAAATAATAATAATAAAATTTCATTTAATTATATATATATATATATGAAATTTAAATTGATAATTACCAAAAATCAAATGTAATTAAATAATATTTGTATTATTTTTTACTTTAATAAATTTCATTTGTTTTAATTTTTATATATATAATTAAATAAATAAATAATTTTAAATTGATAATTACGAGAATGAAATATTTTTTTTTAAAATAGCAAATTCTTATTTTATTTTCATTTAAATAATTTAATTAATATAAAATTCTTTAATTAAATATTCTTTGTAAATAAATCTTTAATGTTTCAAATTTAATTAAATAAAATTTATATCTTTTACTTACTTTTAATATTTTTCATTTCTTTAAATTATTTATCTATATAATTAAATAAAGAAATTGAAATTGATAATTACCAAAAACGAAATTCAAACGGAAAATTTAAATTGATAATTCTTTTTTTCATTTTTTTACTTGTAATATTTTATTTAATTCTTTTTTCCGTATAATTGTTAGAATTCGGTTCACTTAATTTTTTGAGATTATGTTGTATTCCATTATCTAATGTTTCATGTGCTAATAATTTAAAATTTTACATCGTGGAGTACCATTTGGATGCAACATTGAGACAGATGTCATGTAAGGATACCTGGAACAGTAGCCTTAACAGTTACAGATTAGTATTGGATCTGTTGGATGCAGAGTATGAAGATATACTTCGTCAGTCCTTTTTGTGGCCCCTGTACGAGTAGAGACACCTGCAGTTCTCGAGGCAGATCATCGATACCCTACTGTGTTGATTGCTGAGTCCAGTCGACGGCGATACCCTTCACTTTCAAATTGTTTAATTAAATATTCTTTGTAAAGAATTTTCAATTTTGTTCAATTTTAATTAAATAATATTTATATTATTTATTTAATCTTTGTAATTTCTTTTTGTTTAATTTTTTAATATATATAATTAAATAAAGAATTTTCAATTGATAATTACCTTAATTAAGTATTCTATTAAACGAAATTAACAAAAAAAATTCGTTTAATTTTTTTCTACTTTAAAATAGTTTAATTAAATATTCTTTGTAAAAAATCTTCAATTTTGTTCAATTTTAATTAAATAATATTTATAGTCTTTATTAAATCTTTGTAATTTCTTTTTGTTTAATTTTTTAATATATATAATTAAATAAAAAATTTCAATTGATAATTACCTTAATTAAGTGCTCTATTCAACGAAATTAACAAAATCATTTTTTTATTTACTATTTTTATTTAAAAATGTTTAATTAAATATTCTTTGTAAAGAATCTTCAATTTTGTTCAAATTTAATTAAATAATATTTATATTCTTTATTCAATCTTTGTAATTTCTCTTTGTTTATTTTTCTAATATATATAATGAAATAAAGATTTTTCAATTGATAATTACCAAAATTAAATATTAAATAAATAATTATATAATTAAATGTTACGAAATTGAATAAAATTTATATAATTAAATAAATAATTTCAATTTGGTAATTATCAAAATTAAATATTTTATATTAGCAAATTAGCAAATTAAATTTATATAATTAAAGAAATAATTTTAATTTGATAATTACCAAAATTAAATATGAAATAAATAATTATATAATTAAATGTTAGGAAATTTAATAAAATTTATATAATTAAAGAAATCATTTTAATTTGGTAATTATCAAAATTAAATATTTTATATTAGCAAATTAGCAAATTAAATTTATATAATTAAATAATTAATTTTCATTTGATAATTATCAAAATTAAATATGAAATAAATAATTATATAATTAAATGTTACGAAATTGAGTAAAATTTATATAATTAAAGAAGTAATTTTAATTTCGTAATTATCAAAATTAAATATTTTATATTATCAAAATAGCAAATTAAATTTATATAATTAAAGAAATAATTTTAATTTTATAATTACCAAAATTAAATATGAAATAAATAATTATATAATTAAATGTTAGGAAATTTAATAAAATTTATATAATTAAAGAAATAATTGTAATTTGGTAATTATCAAAATTAAATATTTTATATTAGCAAGTTAAATTTATATAATTAAATAATTAATTTTAATTTGATAATTATCAAAATTAAATATGAAATAAATAATTATATAATTAAATGTTACGAAATTGAATAAAATTTATATAATTAAAGAAGTAATTTTAATTTGGTAATTATCATACCAAAATTAAATATGAAATAGATGATTATATAATTAAATTTTACGAAATTGAATAAAATTTATATAGAGTGTGTTTGATAGAGATTATTTGAGAAAAATGAATTTTGAAATAGTGATACGATGGGAAATGTGTGGTTGAAAAGAAGGAAATGTTATTGATGTGATGGAAAATATTATTTTATTGAAGAATATGTGGTTGAAAATGAGTAGAAGAATGAGAATGAAAATTAAAATGTGGGTCAAGCGAGCCCATAATTAACGAAGTAATTTTAATTTGGTAATTATCATACCAAAATTAAATATGAAATAAATAATTATGAAAGTGCAAATACTATGAACTTGTTTCTAAACTTATGACGAAGATTCGAGAGTGTTAGATGTCAATTGGATGATGAAATGAGTCAAAGTGATGAAATATAGCCAAAACATGATCACATATCAACTTTCAAGTTGAAAAGTTTTGTATCGCTTTTCAGCCTCATCTTGAAACCTTTTTTGACATAGCAGAAGATCGAATTAGAAGTTGACATCTAAATCAAAGTTGTATCCCTTTAATTTAGTTTTTCAACACATCTTGAATCATCTCAATCGGATATCGTAGAGAATGTTATGGCCAAAAGGAGTGAAAATAAATCAATTTTCAACCGTAGAATGATGTCCAAATTTTTAGTTGGATATTGAGATCCATTTTTGGCTAGTAAACGTTCGAATTGAGAAGGAGCTATTTCTAGCAAAGTTGTAGCCCTTTGAGTTATCTTTCCAACCCATTTTGAATCGCCTTAATATGATATCGGAAGAAAATGTTATGTTATGACAATAATAATGAAACAGACGCATAGCAAAACAGCCAAAACAGCCGAATTTTGGCTGTTAACAGCCGAAAATTCGTTTATTCATTTTAGGGTAATTTTGTCTTTAAACCTCCAATAGGCCAAAGTGGAAATATGAACTTATGAAAAAGTCAAAGTGGAATTAAGGCCTTTTAACTGTGCCATTTTTAAAAGAACCCCTCAACCCACAGCAAGTTGTTCCGTTATGTTACCATTTTTTAGTTTAAGTTGTACATAAAAGTGAAAAATAGTTTCCTTGTCTGAAATCAAATAGCTCGGAAAATCTATTATCTTTGTACGAAGGATGTGATGATGATAACGTATGCATTTTTTTAGATAGAACATAGAAATATGATAAAACATTTGAATTAGACGAGATGATTTTTTAACAACACTACCTCATTAATTTTTTTCATCAATCGATTAACATTAAACTACTAAAATTTATTGAATAATCAAATTTATTGAATAAAATATTATCAAAATTTATATGTTATTTTAATATTTGAAAAAATATTTCAAGATTCAAAAATATTTCAAATTTATATGTTATTTAATATTATATTAACATTAAACGATTAAAATTAATTGAATAATTAGATTTCTTGAATAAAATATTATCAAATTTTATATGTTAATTAGGAATATATGAAAAAATATTTCAAGGTTCAAAGATATTTCAAGTTTATATGTTATTTAATACTATATTAACATTAAACTATTAAAATTAATTGAATAATCAGATTTCTTGAATAAAATATTATCAAATAATATTCTAAAAAATTGCAAAGTAAACGCGTTTTCAGTTTTCTATTTTGAGAAACAGTTTTTCAAAATGACAAAAAGAACGCATTTTCAGTAATTTCAAAACAAACACTCAAAACACAAAACACAAAACGAATTTCAAAACTCAAAATACAAAACTGAAACACGAAAAGAACGCCACCTAATGTTTCGTCAATTTCTTAAGGTTTTTTATTTTTATTTTTCCAACATTATGTTAGGCTAAATAATTTTTGTGCTAGGATTTTCGATGAACCTTATATTTTGAACCTTTAAATCTTAATTTGATTTATTTTGACATTCAAACACGCTTTCAATTATCTAGTAATTGACATAAATTTAATTTTTTTCTACAATTATATGTGCAATAGTTGCACGAGTCTTGTGACTTATTTTACTTTTGAAAGATTGAAAATAAGTTAGACATAGTCTCAATTGTGGCAAGGTACGATAGGGAATAAAAATATACCTCTATATTTTACGCAATCTTTTAAGTATTCATGAATCTTTAATACATTTTTATATGTTTGCATCTGTTATGAAAATATAGTTGGGTCACATGTAAAATATATGTTTAATTGTACTCGAGAGAGATTATTATACACTTTAGGAATAATGATCTTCATAATTGAATCGTGTTGTCAAATTTATACAGTTTAAGGTTAAACGTGATTGATATAAGGGATTCGAGATCCTAATACGCTTTTCATTATCATATATTTATAAAATTTACATTTAATTTAAGTCTTACATTAATTTTAGTTAAATTAGGACTTGCATTAATAAGTAGGTTATTTCATTTATAGGAAAAATCACGAATTTCAATTTTTTGGTTAAGGCTAAATTAATTCGAATTTAAACTAGTACAATCCATGTGGAAACAATACTTGGATTAAAAAATCTATTTTACTACTTATTCACGAATCGTACACTTGTTGTAGTTTTAATTTGAAAAGTATTTTCATGAACAAGTTTTTTGGCGCCGTTGTCGGGAATGAATTGAGCTTACATTGATGTGATATGCATTCTTAAAGTTTTCACGTAGATTTCAATCTCCAAACCATTTTGAAATACTTATCTTTTCCTAACTATAGGATTTTTGTAGGAATGACGCTCTGTTAGATAGTCCTTCTAAAAGTTAGAAGATTAGAATTTTCTTGGTATGAATTCATTGTAAATATTTAAACCTTAACTGCTATCACTAATATTTATTTTAAATTCTTGGAACAATAAATTAAAATCTGGCAACAATGAAAGTTAGCGGTTGTCATGACGTCTACCAGTCGGACCAGTCCAATTTTTCGACTCATCTACATCTCCCTCTGGGGAGTTTATAATTCTTGCTCATTTACTTTGATTATTTTACTTTTACATTGGGGACAATGTAATATTTTTGTTTGGGGTGGGTAAGTATTATGATGCTTGGAATACATATTTATTTTTCAACTGCTGATTGGGTTTGTATATCTGCAACAAAAAAAAAAAATGTGTCTGGTTAGCGTTGAACGACTTGCCACCTATAATAATATTTTTTTGTTTAAATTGAGTACATATTTAGTTAGAGTTGGACAGCACCATAATTGTGTTTTTACTTAAAAACTTATCCATGTTAGATTTGATTATTTGAGCACATGACTATATTGACTTATTACTTATTTTGGAGCATGACTTAATCAAATGGATTTAACTTCTGATGTTTTTGATCTATATTTGAGTGAATTTCTAAATCCTTAGGATAGAAACCAAACTGCTAAAAATGCAGTTTGGGGTGAGAAGTTTAGTACTTGTTTTCATTGAAATTTGATGGTTTAGAGTTCTCGAATCCCAGTGTTAGTTGAAGGAGTTTGAGTTAATAAGTTTAAAACGGGCATTGACCATTTTTAAAATTCAAATCTCATATATCTTTTAGTAGCCTTTTTATGGCTCAAGTGATTAATTTTGCTATGGCTTTTAAAACACGGTGCTCTATAGTCATCTAATTTGGGAGTCATCGGTTTAAAACTCGCTATAGGGGTCATTTGGAAAGTTTAATGGAAAGAAGTTTTTGTTCATAAGATGTTAAAAGAATGAAAAATTAGATTCTCATATCAAAAGAAAAAGTGATACATCTTCTACATCTCTTTGTAGCATTTTTTACTCGAGTTATAATGTTTACAAGGGTATCTAAAAATTTGGTGCCCTATAGTCATCTAATTTGGAAGTTGTCGACTTAAAGTTTGCTACAAGAACCATTTAAAAAGTTTAATGGAGAGAAGTGTTGCACAGGAGATGTAAAAAAAAAAAAAGTTTTAGATTAAAAAAAATGAGATGTGCTCGGTAAAGACTTTGAGATTTGAATTCTAGAGATTAACGATGTGACTGTGAGAAATACTTACGATTTTCCATCTAGGTTTACAAGTATCTACTTCTAACCACTTGTACGGAAAAAATGCATTATAATAAATTTTAGAAAATTACATATGCTAGAAATACCTCGGGATTGGAGAGAAAAGCATAAAAAAAAATTAACACAAGAGAATTGAGATTGTGAATAAATCAACAACACTTGATTAGTTTTGTTCTAGTATGGGTATGAGTTCAATGTTGGCTAATCACACACACTAAGTCGAGGATTGTATAAGTAAAATTTTATTTTTGATGTTATTTAGATCTTTCTAAAGTGTTGCTTAGATTTTAATCTAAGGTATATGATAAGTAGTTCAATGTTGAGTCTGTTATTTGTGATTTGTTTTACGTAGTAACATGATTTATGTCTAACTTTTATTTTGTTTTGTTTGAGGATGAACAAAGGTTCCAAAGTGAAATTGTTCTTCGTTAACTTCTGCGACCTCTTTGAACAATTATTTCAGGTTACAACTATCGAACAGTTGTTCAACAATAATAAACTATTTCCAAAATCTCAAGTTTTATTCCAGAGCAATATCTCAAAAAATAATTCTAGAATCAATTTTTTTTTATAAAGTGCAGAAGATGAAAATGATTACCATGTTTTTTTCTCAAGAAAAATGGTATATGTGGCCCACGAATTATTATTTCAGGAATAATTCAGAATTAATAGAAAATGTGGGTTGTGTTATTCCACTAAATTAATTGCAGATACAATTTCAAAATAATAAAATACAGAAAGCTAGAACACTTATCAGACAATCAAGACTCTTGACAACATAATATCCAAAAGTTAATTGCTTTATGTTGACTTTCATGATATCATTGGACAATTGATTACTGTAGAATACAATAATCGAATCAATTGTTCAACAATAAAAAGCGATTTTCAGAACTCTAAAGTTTTATTGAAAACTAGTAGAGATCATGCATTTCACGATAATTGTTATAATTTTACAAGTGATTTTGTTAAAAAAAGATAAATGATTTTGAAACATCAAAATATTTAACTATTTAGACTATCAATGTATTTTATATTATTAACGATACTAAGGTATATTATATGAAAGTCATCAATAGACAAATTCAAAGATATATTCATATGTACTTTTGAAAACAATCCTCATGATTTATGTAAGCAAACATAGAGTTCAAAAAAGAGAAGTATGTCAATCTTAAACGACTTCACCTCTTTAAGAAAAATAATAACTTCATTACAGAATAACACCAATTCTAATTTCAATTACAATGACAATACTTCAATGCCTATCATAAGACGTAAAATACAATATGATAAGACAAAAAATTAAATAAAATGAGCTGGATGTAGTAAGATCCTATCAAATCAAAGATCAATTTCAGGTTCTGCCTCTGACAATAGATGCAACCATATGATTAGCATGGTTAAAATGGGGCTACGGCTAACCATCTAAGAGGTTCACATGTGGTAAATGCACTTGCAATTCCTCAAAATTAAATCTACTTGAAATCACCAAGAAGAAATTGATGTCAACCAGTAAAAATAAAATATACTAAAAACTGGTAAAAAGAGACAAGTGAATGAGAAGCTGAAAATGGAAGCCACTCAATGTATTTCTCTGAGAGAGACATGAGAGATAGGAAGGGGATTGATGAAAAATCAAGAAAGAATGATGAAATTATAGAAGTCAATGACATCTTTGAAAGACCAAACTATTGAAAACTCTTTATTTTTAGTGTAGAATAAATTAGAGAAGTATACCTTACATGAGTTGGACGCCATCATAAATTTCAAACCATTCATAATAGAAAGAATGTGTACAGATCTCATAAGAGGAGCTAAATGTCCCGGAAGCCTGTCATATAACTTCAACAAAATTATTTGCCTCACATTTTGATATCTTAATAATCAATATGTGTAAAATGAATAGAATCAAATCTCAACTATAGGAAAAAAAATGAAAGATGAATCAAGAAAAAAAAATTAAATATATAAATGTGAAAAATAAACATAAAAACATAAAGCATTTGTCTTTACATTATCTCATTGGTTTGCAGTGCTAAACCAAAATTTGTCCATAGAGAGTATTCTTATATTTTGTGGAATTAAATTTGATACGTCTTTATCATTTTCAAAATGAATATGAAACATATGATTGTCTCAAGACCTTTTAGTGTTAAAAACTGATGCTCAATAATATCGTGTCACGAAGCAATGATTGTTCGTAATATAAAATAATAGTTCCAAGTAAAGTCTCAATTAACAGCCTGGTAATGGATGATAAACCCTTGTTTGAGCCCCATTTAGATAAGAGAATGCATTTTGAATTAGTAGATTGATGGAGAATGTGTGATTAAAAATTAAGAAAAAAATTTGAATTTGCGTATAATATTATTTTATTCCTAAATTTTCTAAAAAAACTGAATCCACGAAATTCACACGAGTTACAATTTTATTTAAAAAAAATTCTTGCATATCTGGAACGATACAGTAAAAGAGAGCCACCATACCTTCGATTCATAGCAAAAATCTATATTTACTTACCAAAAAAATCTCGTTGTAATAATTCTTTCGATTGATCTATGATGAAAATTTCAAACATCTGTAAAAGAAGGCAAAAATAGAGGGCTAGAACTAACATATGTTGGTGAATACCAAAAAATTTTGGCAAAATTACACAGCTGAAAAGATAAAATCGTGGAAAAAAATAAAAGACAGAAGAAGAAAGGAAAAATCTTGCACAATATGGACCGTTACGTGGATAATTGAAGAAGTATGGGACGTTGCATGGAGAAATGGGAAAAGAGTAAGAGAAGAACAAGAAATGAATAAAATAATGCAAAAATGTTGTTTCCGAGATAAAATAAAAGGGATAAAATTGATATTAAAATATGACAATAACATTACATCATTGATAATGCGTTATGAATAGTAACCAACTTTCAACATAAAATCAAAGGAAACTCTAACTAAGTAGAAGAAAGGGGAAATGAATGATGAAGAAAGAAAAAAGGACCGAAAGTGCACAAAAAGTTAACTTTGGGGACTGAAGTGTATAAGTGTCAAAAGTTAAAGGACCTAAGTTGCAATTTTTGAAGGATGTAATCGAAAGAAAAGTTAAAATTTGAGAATTAAAATGTTCAAGATGAAACTTGAAGGACTGAAAGCGCATTTACCGAGAACTTAGTTGCAATATATAAAAGATGAGGTTTGTTTCCTAGTGCTGTATGATATCATCAACAGGTTAGATATATAATAGATATAGATGTATAGATATATATTTTCATTTGCATTTTACTACTTAATTTGGTTATTTTATATTTTGTAGGTGTCTAACGCCAAAATATCAAATTGGAGGAGAAAACAGATGAAGAAAAGAAAAATGACCAAAAGAGCACAAAAATTTAACTTGGGGACTAAAGTGTACAAGTGTCAAAAGTCAAAGGACCTAGAGTTGCAATTTTTGAAGGACGTGATCGAAAGAAAAGTCAAAATTCGAGGACTAAAATGTTCGAGATGAAAGTTGAAGGACTGAAAGCGCAATTACCCCGAGAACTTAGCTGCAAGAAAAAATGAAATGAAAAAAAAAAAGATATTGTATGATATCATCAATAGGTCATGATGATGCAATGTGAATATGAAGATAACTTCCTCTTTTATATATTGTATGGATAATATCTCTAGAAAATAATTCTAGATCAAATTTTTATTGAAAATATGCATGATTGAAAATAAATTTGATATGAAAAATGAATTTTAAAGAATTTGTACCAAACATGAGCTTATTCTCATGGACCTAATTGTCATGATATCCAAAATAACATTTTTACAAGACTTCAAAAGAATTTTATAATTAGGAATAATACACATTTGCATAGACTAGTGTATAAAAATGTTTAAATGACTTTCACGTTTTTTTTTTTATCACATTAAGTGGTTGTCTGATAAAGTTTTTGAATTTTTTTTTTTATCAAATTTTGAAAAACTTCGATGTATAAGGTTAAATATCAATAAAAATTATGCCAATGTATGATTACAAGTAATTGTTAAACTTTTTAACAACTTGTGTTTGAAAAAAATTCATAACTAAGAGGTTGAGTACCACTCATTTCAAAAATAAAAACAAAGTTTTTCAAATTTTAAAAATAAGATAATTATTAAAATTTATTTATGATTTAATGATTTATTTAAATATTTATTTAATTAAATATATTAAAATTACAAATCTATGCAATTTGGTCAAAAACAATGACGATTTAATTAGTCACGTATTATTTTACGGTCACAAATTAGAATTTTTATGTGTTACAATTTATACGTCATAATTTATTTATTGGTCACAAATCACAAATATTATAAGTCATAACTTATTAGACAGTCACAAATTATTAAATTATCGATCACAAATTAACAATTTTTTAGATCATATATTATTTTTTGGTCACAATTTATGTTTTTCATTAGTCACATATTATTTATTGGTCACAAATTAACCAATTTAATGGTCACAATCAACCAAATAATTTATAACCACCACCTACACTTGCAATCGCCACCTCACTACTATCTCCAGCGGCACTATCACCACCGTCTCCACCAGAACCACCACCACCACAACCTTAAACAAATCAACACATCACAAAAAATCACCACATCATCATGCCAGACCGACCACCACCATGACAGACCCATCACCACCAATATCTCACCATCACCACCGCAACCACTGTCATGACCACCACCACCAACCGTGCCTGCCACCGCCAAATTATGAAAGTTTCCACCACCACTCCAACAATTAAAACCAATGCCTCACCACCATCAACCACCTGTACCGCCACCGCACCGTAATCGCTAGATCCACCACCACCAAAAATTCAAATCCAAAATTGCCGCGGCCACACAAACACCACTGTCACTATCACAACTACCACCACCCAAAGACCACCAAAAACTCAATTCCAAAACAATGTTATAGCACAACCAAGTAGCAACCACCACCAACTTACTAGATTGCCAACATCACCACCACTTTGCCAAGACAACCAATATGTTACAACCACCGCAAACTACAAAGAGTGACCACCGTGCTTATCACTTCTTCGATCCCATATTCTACTAGATTCCTCCAAATCCACCATAACTCTCTCTCTCCCTCACACACCACAAGTCTAGTCGTCGACAACTCCTTCAAATGACAGTATCTCTCTCTGTAGCACCACCCGTTTGCACACCACATGCCACAAGTCTTGTCGCCCTTTTCTTCTCTCTTGAATTTCTTCCTCACATACAAAAATTGTTGTCGGGCTGATAGTAAGTTTACGACAGTAGCTGTTGCCTTGGCAGCAGCCATGGCTGCACCTGCGACTGTGGTCTTAGATCTGATGGTGAGAGAAGAGGATGGAGAGATGGTGAGAGAAGAGAGAGGCAACGAGTTTAGAGAGAAATAATGGAGAGATATATTGCCGTTGTTTGGTAGTTATTTTTGAAGAGAAAATGTATTTTTGAATAGTTGATTGATGGAGAATGTATGATTAAAAATTAAGGAAAAGTTTTGAGTTTGCGTGTAATATTATTTTATTGAAGAATGCGTGGTTGAAAAAAATAGAGAGAAAAATGTATTTTGGAAAAAATGACTATCAAATAGGGACATAATAAAGGTCTGTGATTAAAATTGTGTATGGTAAATTAATTAATTTTAAAATATTATTGTTAATATTAAAAGTTTGAATTAAGATCTGATTTTTGTATCTTATTTTCGAAATGTAATCTCTAAAATTCTGGCTACATGTAATTTCCTCTATAAACTTTTCCCAAACAATCACTAAGGGTGCGTTTGATTGTAATGGTGAAATTTGAGTAGAAAGAAAGCGAATTGTAGGGAATTGAATTGTTTAGAATTTGTTTTTAGAGGGAATTGTAATTAATGATATTTGATTGATATAATTTTTCACCTAATCCGTTTGACTTTATTTTTCATGCAAATTGTTACTTTTTGGGATAAATTTTTTTACAATTTGTATTAAAATTTGTTTGGATTGCCAAAAAGTAAAAAAAATTATAATAATTTTTGAATTTTTTTGTGTTCGTTTGGCTTTGTTTTTCATATAAATTGTCAATTAAATGGATAAATTTTTTTACCATTGGATTTAGAATATGTTTCCTTTACCAAAAAGTTAAAAATAAATAAATTGGAAAATCACTTTCCCACCAAAATCATGAAAAAATAAAAGGTGAAAAATGTGTTTTAAATGGTTGTACCTAGAATTTGGGTGAAAATGAATTCCATAGAATTGTTTGGCAATCAAAAACCAAAATTAAACATGAAATTAGAATTGATTTTTCTTTTCCACCAATTTTCTAAATTATCTAATATAGACATGTCAAAACCAGCTCGGCCCGCATACTAAAAAATCAGTGCACAGTCCGCTCTAAAAAATCGCGCAATTTGGGCTTTATGGGTCGGGTTGGCCCGGACCGCAAGCCCGCATGAGCCGGGTCATTGGGTCGGCTCATTTTTGGATTTTTTTTTTCAAAAATTGTCACTTAAAAATAAATGGTAAAAAATAAATTTTATAATTAGAGTGAAGATCGATAAAAGTTACATAAAAATAAATTTTTCATTGATTTATTTTTCGATAAATTTTACATCAATAACATAACAACTTGCAATTTTTCGAACAATATTTTGCCTAACTTGACAAATTAAATAGTTGTTAACTATTTATAAATTTATAGTCAAAGTACATCCCAACTAGGTTGGCACTAATTATAATTTCGTCATTACAAATAAGATTCTATTCATCTATGGTAAGATTTTTAAAGTCTTGAGCAATATCGTTAACAACTTTATTTTGCATTCTTCTATCTGCAAATAGCCAGTCTTTCACCTAAATGAGAGTTTCTAAAATATCTTTTTTAAGTCTTGATCTTTTTTCATCTAGCACCCTGTTACTTGCACTAAAAGCAGACTCCGATACCACTGTTGAGACTGAAACTGTTAGTAGATCTCGGGCCATTTTTGATAATATTGGATATGATCGTTTATTTAACTTCCACCATTTAAAATATCTAAGGTGTCAATCTCATCTTGTGGAATTAAACTGTAGTGATCAAATTGATAATATCTTCTAATTCAGCAGGTGTAACATTCTCATTTGAAAATGAACTAGTAGATGAAGTAAAAGACACATTGTGTTTCTTGGCTATTAGAGAAAAGAAAGAACTTTTACCTTTAGAAGTTGTAGCAGAACTCGTATTAGAAGGAACATTTTCATTATTACCATATCATAAAATAACTATTGTACATTTCATTAATAAAAAATTATATTTCCCGATTTGTAATAGTTATATTGAAATATAAAGTTTCAAAAAGTTGGTCCATAGCACACTGAACTTCAAAATATTGAATACGAGGATCCATTACAACTGCAATTGAAAAAATCATTGGCAAATATTCGTAATATTTTCGAAACTTGTCCTCCATTGTATAAGCAATATCATAGAAAAATGAATCGTCTTTATGACTTAAAAATTAATTAGCAATTTCTACAAATTGTAAAAGTACAAGATTAGTTGTTGGATAATAAACTCCAGAATTAATTTTTGTTGCCTTATAGAATGGTTTCAAAAAATTTATGACTTTAAATACAATTTTCCAATCAGAATCATCTATACGAAAGTGCTGTTGCTTTGAATTAACGAAAGCATTAATGACATCTGTATAACCAACACACAATTTAAACATAAGAAATATTGAATTCCACCTATTTGGAATATCATCAATAAATTTTCTTCTCCTCAATCCAAGATATTTACAAATTCTTATTGTTTAGAATCTGAACAAGAAATGTAGTTAATAACTTTTCTAATTTTATGTATTTGTGGTGTTATTAATTTTAAACCATCTTGCACTACTAAATTATATATATGACAAACACACCTCATATGAAATAATTTAGAGTCAAATGAGGGATTAAGTGTCCTTTTCAAAAGTTCAATATATGCAGTATTTGCACTAGTATTATCAAAACTAATGCTAAATAATTTGCTCAATACATTAAATTCATTAAAAACTTGTAATAAATTCTCACACAAATTTATAACCAGTGTGATTACGTCCAAACCAACAATCAGATGTAAAACACATAATTCCATCAAAGTTCTTAAATTCAGTTTTTTAAATTTTCAGCCTTTGTATGAAATAATTTCAAGATATCTGATCGAGTAGTATTTCTACTTACAGTTCGATAAGCAGGTTGAACATACTTTTGCATAAACTCCTCGAAGTATTGATCTTCCGCGAAAGTAAAATGCTTCTCCCTTGCTGCCAAAAATTTAGACATTCCTACTCTAATTCGATCTTGCGAATAATAAAAATTAGAAAAAGTAACTGATCCACTAGTATTAGTTAAATAAGTAATTTGAGCTTGTTTAGTATCTAAATGCCCTCTTTCATTCATGTGTCTATCTCTGTGTCTTCGCAATATGCCCGTACTTTGACATTTAACCCATGTATAAGTCTTTCTGCAAATAGTGCATGTTGCCTTTTTGTTTGGTTCATTTACTATAAAGATGTCCCAAACATCAGATGTCTACTTTTTATTCTTTCCCTGTTGAGAAGATCCAATATTTGGATCATTATTATCTTCTAAATTTATTGGAGAACAACTATTATGTAAATTAAAATTTATTGAAGAAAAATCGTGAGAATCCACAACACTTTAACAAATATTTTTGAAATAATAAGATGAAAAGAAAACACAAAATACTAAGGCCCTGTTTGATTACCATTTTCATTTTCATTCTCATTCTTCTACTCATTTTCAACCGCACATTCTTTAATAAAATAATATTTTTCATCACATCAATAACTTTTCCTTCTTTTTCAACCACACATTTTCCATCATATCACTATTTCAAAATTCATTTTTTCCAAATAATCTCTATCAAACACACTCTAAATATTAAAAATACTTGCTGAGAATGAGAAAATAGAGATTTCAAATTTGTAGATTGTAAGAGAGAATGAAAAATTTTGCACAAGAATCACAAGATGAAATGAAAGCAAAAAATACACAATTTATAAAATAAAAAAGTGACCGTTAGTATTTAAAAATAAAAAAATAAAAAAACTATTTTTTAATTTTTTTTAACCGTTGGCCCGGTTTTAAAAAATTGGCCCAGACCGGTTAAGAAAAGTTTAGGCCGATGATTCGGTCCACTCAGTTAACGGGCCGAATTGCGGGTAGATTCGCCTCCATGCAGGTTTGGGCGACCCGCCTATCTTGACATCACTAATCAAACTTAGCCTAAAACTAAAAAATATATTCTTAAAATTCCCAACCCCGGATTTACATGACAGCAAATAATCAAAGACAACAAATAATCAAAAGTCGGGCCTTCAGGGCACATCTCCAAGTGGTGGAAGGAGAGGATGAAAAAAATCTAGCATTGCTTACAACTGCTAGGTGAGAGTTCAAATTCTGAAATATGGATGAGATCCTTGTTAAGTGGGAGTTAAATAATAGTCTTTCACCCTACATCCTTAAAGGTATAACTTGTGATTTATTCATTCACCAAGATTCAGGGCAGATGGGACGCTAGTAATAGGAGGTAATCCAAAAAAAAAAAAAAAAAATCAAAAGTCGCAATCAGCGGAGCCACAAATAATGTCAAGCTTTTTGGGCAAATGTAAATCTACGTTTCCCGCCCAACGCCATAGTCATAACTTTAAATAATAATTTTTTATTATACGAAAAAATAAAATAAAACTAGTGCGCTTACACTTAACAGTAATAGCAACATTACTTTTCATTTTTCAGTCCACCAGTGCTCTCGTCTCTTTTGCTCTTCATTGATAAAAATTTACGAGCATTTTTCGAAGATTGGGTATGTATTTATGTTTTGAATTATTATTTTTAACCGTTTTTGTGGCGTTTGTGAAGTTGTGATTCGCTGATTGTTTTTTTTTTTTTTGTATATGTTGACAATGAAGATATCTGATTAGGGTTTTTTTTTGTTTTGTTTTTCTTTATTGTGGGTTTTGATTTTTCTGATTAGGGTTTGAGAAATGGTGGCTGAGAATGAAAAGAACGAGCCTCTGGTGGACTCTCCGACTTCTGTGCTTGAAGATGAGGTATAACTTTTTTTTTTTCTTTTAACACTTTTTTTCCTGTTGACTTTTTGCTTTCAGGATTTATTGGGTTAATGTTGATTTGGGGGAGTGTAGGCTTGCGTAGGTGTTACTGTTAAGCAGGAGAAAATTGAACGTTGTGTTTTTTTTTTTTTAGATTAAGAGTGAACGAAACTTTTTGTTAAAAGTAAAAAAGAAAAAAAAATGAGAGAATTTTCTTTGTGTGTTTGTGCTTCGTTTTTTTTTTTTTTTTTTTGTAGTACAGTATAAAAGAAAGGCACAAAATAAGAGGCATTTTCGAGAGATTTCCCAGTCTGAGAGCACAAGCAGTCACAGTTTTTAGCCCTATTTTTGATAAACTCATTACAAGATGTTTGCCCTCCTGTTTGACTTGAGTTACATTTTTTCTCCATCCAATAAACTTGATTGTTTTGACTTCTAATGCTCGAAGATCCAACCTTGTTTCATAAATCCTGTTATTGTATTTTTTAGATGAAGTTGCACCAAGGAATGCAATGTGCTATTATCAATTTATTACACCTAATCAATGCCTTCTTGTTGGCTTTTGTTTGTGCTAAAAAATCTATTTTTCTTTTGTCTGCTTCATGTAAATTTGGAGTTTGAGTTTTTGCAGACAATTGGAGCCTTTGTTTATGACTATTTCTTCCTCACTTTCCTAGGGAAGGGAAAATACATAACTTTTTTTTTTTTTAATTGTTACATCTGATTTGTGATTTTATTTTGATCTGTAGGATACCTGCAAAGAGGCAGTTGGAGATAAGCAAGAGGAAGAACTATTACACTATGCAGAAAATGCCGATTCTTCTATTATTTCAAAGAGCATGGCAGAAGTGGAAGAGAAGCTGATGGGAGAGCGGCTGAAGGAAGAAGAGGAAAAGATTAATGAGCCTAAGGAGGAACCTCACTTGAATGACCTCCAGTTCACTAAACTCGACGAGCTTCTAACACAAACACAACTTTACTCAGAGTTTCTGCTGGAGAAAATGGACACCATCACAACGGTTTCTTTACTTTCTGTAAATCCTTTGTGTTGTTTTGAACATGGATGACAATAATATTTATGCTGACAATTGGTGTTTGGATTTGTTAGAATGCCCTGGAAAATGACAACCAAACTGTTAAAGAAGGTAACAAGGGACGTGGTTCAAAAAGAAAGGCTGGCACAAGTTATAATACTGTAATCAATCCTTTCTTCCTTTACTGTTGAACTCAAGATTTTATTGTCTCTATTTATGACCTAAAGACCTGAGTTATAAAGTACATGCTAGATTGCCAGGGCAAATTACTGGATGAAATGAATAGACAAGACTGTTCAATATAATAGACTAATGTCTGGCACTATTGTTTCACTTGTACTTTACTTTAATAGTAACCTAATATTCCGTTCTATGTTTGAAAGCTCTGCACCTTTGTATCTGAGATTGCTATTTTCATCTAATCAACTTAATAACATCATGATAGCATTTCCATAATTCTCATTAGCATATCTTTCTGAAATCAGTATTGCAATTTGGCTCTTATAAACAATGCCGTATTTTTGATGATTATTATGGGGAATATAAAGCAAATTTGGACCTGTAATTTATGATAAACTGGTTTTCTTCTTATATATATTTTTAAATTTTTAAATTTTTGAGTTAGCTTTTTGGCATGGAAGAGTGAGGGGTTACTTAGATTTCACATTTACATACCTTTGTAGAGGAAGGCCAAGAGAGCTGTTGCAGCCATGCTCACAAGATCTAATAATGGTGTCTCTGCGGAAGATTCAACCCTCACAGAGGAAGAGAGAGTTGGTAAAGAGCAGTCTGAACTGGTACCTTTATTAACTGGTGGAAAGTTGAAGTCTTATCAAATCAAAGGTGTAAAGTGGATGATCTCATTGTGGCAAAATGGACTAAATGGGATCCTTGCAGATCAAATGGGGCTAGAAAAACAATCCAAACAATTGCTTTTCTTGCACATCTCAAAGGAAATGGGTTAGATGGACCTTATATGGTCATTGCTCCCCTTTCTACTCTTTCAAATTGGATTAATGAGATTGAAAGGTACTTTCCTGTTGTTTATTGTGGCACATGTTATGAAAGTGAAGTACTGAAAGGGGATCTACTTCTCTTATAGTTCAAGTTACACACTTTTGCACCATTTATGTTCTTCAATCAGACTTTTTTTTTTTTGCAATTTGCTTAGGTTTACACCTTCACTGTTTGCAATCATTTACCATGGTGATAAGAAGGCTAGGGATGAAATTAGAAGAAAGCACATGCCCAAAACAATAGGGCCCAAATTTCCTATTGTAATTACTTCTTATGAAATTGCACTGAGTGATGCGAGGAGATACTTGAGGCATTACAACTGGAAATATGTTGTTGTTGATGAGGTATATTGTAGTTATTATTATTATTATTATTTTTAAAATTGAATCTCATTGCTTGAAGTTCAATTAGAGTATTTGAACTCCTGCTATAATGAATTATATAATTATTCTTGAAGGGGCACAGGTTGAAGAACTCGAAATGCAAATTGGTGAAGGAACTGAAACAATTACCTATCGAGAATAAGCTTTTATTGACAGGCACACCTCTGCAAAACAACCTGGCTGAGCTTTGGTCATTGTTGAATTTCATTCTTCCCGATATATTCTCATCCCATGAGGAGTTTGAGTCATGGTAACTATTTTTGGTTGTTATGTCCTAGAAATATGTTATAATATTTGTGTTTGGTATCTTTTTTTTTTTTGTTTTTTTTTTGTTTTTTTAAGGGGGATTTCTTCTTGGGTAATATTACACGCATATGAAAATTTTTAAGCCAAGTGGACATCTATGAACTTCAATGTCTGATTTTATCTAGGCACCTATGCGAGACATGCGATATCCAAATTATTTTTCGATTTTGTACAGTTGGACATGTCGGCGACATATTGGAGTAAGACACCCACATGACACCGACATATTGGAAATGCCAAGTGGCATGCTCGAATTATTTTTTGATTTTGTGAAATTGAATTAGTTGCCGTTACATTGCCAACACATTGGGAGATAAACCGGTATGACACTGACAAGTTGTTGAACGTGGAAATCCAATGGCATGTCGGAATTGTTTTAGTTTTGTACGGTTGGGCACATTGTTGACATGCTGGGAGATATATTGTCTACATGCTGGACTTATGAAAAACAAATTCACTTTACAACATAAAAATGAAAAACAATAAAAATTAATATTAGTTCATCCAGTTTGTAATGTGTTGTGTTGTGTTGGTACTTTTTTAAACAATTGCATATGTATCGTGTCATGTCATGTTTGACACTTGTGTTGTGTCAGTGCTTCCTAGGATTTAATGGTCAGACCTTGGATTTGCTCTCCAATAGTCACCAGTTCGAGTCCCTTTAGGGCCACTGAGGTGATTATCTAGCCCTAAACTTTAGGGTCCCGTGGGATTAGTCGAGGTGCGCATAAGCTAGCCCGGACACTCACGGCCATAAAAAAAAAGGTTTGAACAATTGCATATGTACACGGTGGACAGTTAGCACTTTTCTGGACATTTTTCCTAATTACTTAAACTTCAAGTAATCTTCTGCCGAAGGGATTATGATATGATATGTTTTATCTCCTGCTTGTACTTTCTAAGGTTGTTCTTAGTTACTGTGAGCTTTATTTTATCTTTATACTAATTCTACATTTTCCCTTGAAAACATGGACGAAGTTGCTATTTTCTAGTTTGACTTTGTGGTTATGATCTTTACTGTTATCACAGCACGGAGAAATAGAAACTGACCTAACCCAGTGAAGGACCTGGAGATTAATGTGGTACTGTTAACAATGCTAGTAAATAGTTGGACTTCAATAAGGATCTCTAACATGATTTTCTGGATCTTTATGGTGTTTTTGTGGCGAGTATGGAGGATGAGTTTTGTGGATGAGAAGATTCAGCTAGTGTTTAGAAACTTGATATGATCCGGATTGCGTTACAAAATATTGAGAACTTGACAATTGTTGGAGGAAGTTTAAAGCCGGTATTGGATCTTCAAGGGGTTGTTAAAGGTTGCACACTTAATGGTTTGAGCAATGGAGCACAACATGTTGAAGAAAACACACCAAATACCAAGTTTTATGTTGGGGCTGAGGGCGGAATCGGATCAGACGAGCTTGATTTGAGCAATGGAAGACGGAGTGAAATTTCGGCCCAACAGGACGCGAAGTTGCCAACCGGACGAGTCCTACCGGATGTCTGGTAGAAATCTCTGTCTATCCGGACACGCTGTACCAGACGTCCGGAAAGTTGTCCGGTTGAACTTGTTTTTGCACGATTTCTTTCTATTTTACTAGGATTCGTTATTCTGGCAAGTTTTCTTAATTTTGGACTCTAAAATTCGATATTTTTACCATATTTCCTTAGTTTAGTATAAGTAGGATTTTATTTTTCATTGTCAACACCTTTGACATTATTTGAGAGAATTTCAATATTATTTGAAAGTTTTATTCCTCCATATTTTAGTGGCTTAAAGTTCTAACTTGAACTTATCAAAAGGAGATCACAATCCTTTTGTGGTGTTCCCACTTCACGGTTCTTGTTCCAGGTAATCAACGGGTCAGATTTCTTGCGTGAAATCTTGGTTCTTAGTACGGGTCGAACAAAGGGTCGGGTTGCTCTTTGTGCGGCGTGATTTCTAGCTTTCTTGGGTTTGTTTCATCTTGTTCGTGGGTTTTTAAGTTTGTTCTTGGTTGGGTTCACATCAAAACTGATACGTGGGGATATTCAAAAATATGATTAGACTTTGAGCGACAACTCGATTTGGATCAATGTTTACAATATGTGGAGTCTTTAAAATGCTGATTGCAGATTTGGATGTTGTTCAAGTTTATTATATTTAACCAATGGTAGCTATGTATTTTGAATAATGGTTAATTTCTCCTTGTCTGACTTATTTTCTGATGTTACTTGTATTCAGGTTTGATTTCTCAGGGAAGTGCAACAATGAAGCCCTCAAGGAAGAATTGGAAGAGAAACGAAGGGCACAGGTATAATTACTATATTATGCTTGCAAAGAAGATGGATTAATGTGCATCTCATTTATTAACGCTTGGCAATTTGGGAATGTGTAGGTGGTGGCCAAGCTTCATGCTATATTGCGTCCTTTTCTCCTACGTAGAATGAAATCAGACGTAGAACGAATGCTTCCTCGTAAAAAGGAAATTATATTATATGCCACATTGACTGCTTATCAGAAGAACTTCCAGGATCATCTCATTAATCAGACACTGGAAGATCACTTGCGAGAGACGGTGGATACTGGTAAGCAGTAGATTACTTTGTATGGTGATGAGACAGTTTTCCTGTGTTGTATTAGCGTGATGCTGGATGCTTTGCATATTTTAGCAAGTCCTATTGACGTGAATGTACATTTTGACTCGACTCAACATGGTGACATACGACATGCTGTTCCTGGAACAATTCTTCGTGCTTCCCACGTTCCCAGTCTTTTGGATTTAAATGAATTTGAAAACCATTTCATGCACGCTCAAACCTATATTCCTGACAATGGACAAGTCATCTTTCTTACAATGCTATTATTCTAATGAGGATCAATTAACACTGTAAACATGCAGGGTGTGGCATGAAAGGAAAGCTGAGTAATTTGATGATTCAACTTCGGAAGAACTGCAATCACCCTGACTTGTTGGAGTCTGCTTTTGATGGTTCTTGTATGTTATTTGCAGTTTATATCATTGATTTAATTTGATTAATTGATGAACCATAATAAAACTTATCATCTTATTTCCTGGCAGATTTTTACCCACCTGTTGAACAGATAGTGGGGCAATGTGGCAAATTTCAGTTGCTGGATAGATTGCTGGCCAAGCTGTTTGAGCGCAAGCACAAAGTAATTCTCCAGTTATATAGTTTGTGTTCCTCAATTGTGTGTTCTGACTATTAATTGGGTTTAGCCGGTCTTTATGTGGTGTGACAGGTTTTGATCTTCTCTCAATGGACAAAAATTTTGGACATAATGGAGTACTATTTTTCGGAAAAGGGGTTTGAAGTGTGTAGAATTGATGGCAGTGTGAAATTGGCAGAAAGAAAAAGACAGGTGATTGCTATATCATTTTCTCTTTCATATGGAACATCTGAGTATTTTTTGTTGTTGCAACCTTCTAGGTTTATATTAACAGTAGACTTGAAACAGAATTTTTTTTGCAGAAAGCTGAGAATAACCTTTTTAAATACAAGTTTATAATTTCTGAAAGCTGATCAAATACAAATTTTGTGCCCAGATACAGTAGCTGTAGCTTTGTTGTACTGCCCACTGCTACTTTAGTCCCCATTCAGTTCCCCCTATATTTATTGAGTTCGATGAGTTGTAATTAGTAGTAGATTAATGATCAAATATGTATATGCAGAAGTTGCGATATGGATATTGATGTAAGGCTAATATAGCATCTATAGCTTCTCAAAGCTTATGCTGGTATTATTGCATTCTCAGTTTTGCACTATTCCTTAGTGCTGATCTGTTAATTATCTGATGAACCCTAGTGAACAGCCGATAATATTCATACAATGGAATCCTTGTGTTTAAATCTAGAAATTATATGCAGCAAGTCATAATCATCACTCAAGGGCCTATCAATATTTGATGATTGAACTTATCTGCCAACTATTGCTGATGATTACATGATCTGACAACTGCTTTGAACTCTAAAAAACAGATTGAGGAGTTCAACGATGTTAACAGTGATCATAGGATCTTTCTCCTCAGCACCAGGGCTGGTGGTCTGGGTATTAATCTTACTTCTGCTGACACCTGCATTTTATATGACAGCGACTGGGTACCTCCTTCAATTTATGCATTCCCATCTATTATGGCCATCTGTATTCATTTTTGAGGTTTAAATATCTATACTTGTGCTTGCACTGCAGAACCCACAGATGGATTTGCAGGCGATGGATCGGTGTCACCGGATTGGGCAAACAAAACCTGTTCATGTTTACAGGCTAACTACTGCTCAGTCTGTTGAGGTGCTTCATAAGCAGCATTGATCTCTTCTCTCTCATATTTCAGCCCTTTTTGTATTTTTAATGAAGAAACCTTTAATGTAATTTTATCAGGGTCGAATTCTGAAAAGAGCTTTTAGCAAGTTGAAGCTCGAGCATGTGGTGATCGGGAAAGGACAGTTTAAGCAAGAAAGAACCAAGGCAGATGGAAGTGAAGTCATGACGGTTCGTGCACACTGCACGTTTACCATTTTGTTGCACATGTTTCATTCCTGTGCTTCTCACTGATCCAGTTTTGTTTTCTCAGGAAGAGGAACTGCTAGCACTTCTTCAAGATGAAGAAGACGGAGAGGATAAGTGGATACAAACGAGCATCAGCAACGAAAATCTGGAGAAAATTTTGGATCGCAGCGATCTGATTACGAGTTCTTCAGATGATGAAAACCATGAGGAAAAGCCTACCCCTATTCCTCTTAAAGGACCTGGTTGGGAAGTTGTTATCCCAACTGCAACTGGTGGAATGCTGTCGGCCCTCAACAGCTGATGCCTGTTTCGATTTATTGCCAAGTGATTATTGTTGATGCCATTTTTGTGCCCTTACTGTGATGCTGTAAGTTTTGGCAAGTTTCTCTCATTTTTTGTTAATATTCAGAGAGGAACACATTTTGTACAATGGATAGACAGTTTTCTAGACTGAAATATTGGAACCATGACAGGGCTAGGCATCATATTATTACTTTGAATGCTTGAATTGTATTGTTGACTTGAATCTTGATGGACCAAACCTATAATCTTCTGGTGTTGGTATGTAAATTTATATGGAGGGTGGCAATGGGTCCGAGCTGCTAGTTGGCTCGGGATCACATTTAAATGAGTCTGAGTTGAGCTTGGTTTTTAGCTTGGCAAGTCAAATTGGTTTTGGGGAAAATTACCTAGAAGTCTACAGTTAAAGATTAATTTTTAAAAAGAAGGGAGATTAATTTTCATTTCACAAATCAGGTGATAATTAGATTTTAATAATTATAATTAATAAAAAATTAATTAAACCTAATCTACGAACGCATCACCCACTCCACCCCTATTTCATTCCCAAATTAATTTCCCTCTTCATTCTCTCTATCCTCTCTTTATCATTGTATCTACTACCACCTACGCACACCTAACTATCTCCCTTTTCGGCGCGGCAAGGGAAGCAACACACTGGTCGAGATGAAGATGCTTGCGGCGCTGCTGCTTTGTCGGAAAATCATATGTTCTTGAATTTGCCGTTGTCTGGATTGTTTCTTAAATGGTTTCTTCTTCTAGCAATGGTTGTGCAGATGATAGAGATTTACTGGAATATTTTTTGGTACTTTTGGATTTGAAGATGAGAGAATTTGGAGTGGTTGAGCTGGTGGTGGTGCTAAAACAGCAACCTATTGGGATTGGAATGTGAAGCTTTGGTCCCATTCGAAGCTGTTGTAGTGGAGCACGATAATGATTTGTCGCCTCCAATGGTGGTCGTGACTGTGGCGTGTAGATCTGTAGAGAGTGTTAATCTGTAGTTATGTTGATCTGCATTTGGTAATGCGGTGGTGCTGATTGGTGTTTGTTGAAGATGTTGGTAAGTGACGATGATGATGAATGTTGTTGTGGATTTGATGTGAATGTAATATTTATGGTCGTGGATTTGAGTTGCAAGGGTGGTAGTGGTGGTACAATGGAGGTGATGGTGGTGGATTATGATGTTGGTCTGTGTGTACAGATTTATTTGTGGTGACCTATGTGACCAAATATGTGTTTATTGTAATTGGTCGTGACCAATTTTGTGTTAATTGTGATGTAGCGACCCGAATTTTCAAATATAAATTTCATAACTTAAATTGTGTCGCTACGACATTCCGTCAAATTTTAGAAATTATCTTGTGCCGTCGAATTGTCTAGCAAACAATTAATTTAAGATTTCAAAACGATTTTAATCGTAAAATTCAATATTTACTTATCGGGTTCAATCTCGAACAATTTTAAAAGTATCAAATCCTTATCGATTTAAATTCAATTTTTATGTCCGATATTCTATTTAAAATCCAATTTCATTAAACCCAAATTTGTCTTTTAATTCAATTTTATTTAAATCCTATTAGCCAAAGAATTACTGTTCAACCCAAACTCTATCCCCAATTTATTGCCTCGTTTTTCGTGCCTAATATACTGTTGATACTATTCAATCACCTTCACCACAGCACCTCTCGACCTCTCCAACTCCACACGGCCTCCCAACTCCAGGAATCAGGTAAGAAACTACCACCTTTCCCCTTCAAATTTTGATCAATAAGCCACTGAAAATTTACAGATTCATCATCACCACACACACAACTCCACAGTCAAACCACCAACGCCCATGAACCGCAGCCACGCACGAGTTGCAGCCGCCAACAGTTTCACATAAACCACCACCCATTCTCGAACCACTACCTACAACACGCACCCATTCAACCTCACCTACAGTCGAGCTACCACCAACAAGCCATTACCACCTCAAAGCCGCGCCTGTAACCACCCAAAACGGCAGCTCTGTCTCGCGAAATCGACCCCTCCACTTCACCAAGTTTCGCCCAAAATCCAACCACAAAACCAAGGAATAATAGAGCCCAACCACTTACCTCAACTTCACCCACGATTTGGCCGGACTTCTCGCCGAAAAACCCAAGAAATCGCCGCCTCCTAGCCTCGGTTTAGCCTCGATTTTGACTCCCAATCGACACCCAATCAACCCCTACCCGTCGGCGCTACCTCGCGACGGTGAAAGCTTCGCCTTCGACCGGAGTTCGCCCCACCTCTAGCACCACTTCCACCGTCGATTTTACTCTTCTCCCGGCCCTGTGTCGCGAATCGAGTGAGAGAGAAAGAGAGATAGTGTTGTATATATTTTGAGTTTTGAGAAATTACTCCTTATGCCCTCGCCTTTTAAAAGTCCTTCAATTTAGCCCAAGTTTTAAATGTTTGTTATTTTAAATTTCAAAGTTTTTCAAATTGTGTAATTCAGTTCCTATATTTTAATAACTTTTAAATCAGCCCATAGAATTCCAAAAGTCCATATTCAACCCTTCAAACTTTTAAATTCAGTTTTAATACTCTTTCAATTTAGTCCCTAAAGGTTTTAAAGTTTTAATTAAACTTAGTATCTTAAATTAAATTAATTTTGTTCTTCTTACTAGACGAGATCGCGGGCAAAGTGTGAAGCACGGTAACATTTCAATTGTTCAATTTCCCAGAAAAACTTTCAAGACTTCGAGGTGGGGTTTACTTTTAAGCAATTGTGGTTATTTGTCCATGTTAATTCTCGATGTGTGATTTTGATTGTGATGTAATGTTTATAATATGAAAAGGTTGCCAGGGACCGTAAATAGGTTCGGGATCGAAATCGGGTCCTTGGGAATGCCCACAGTGCTAAAATTTGCTAAGCTTATATCATGTTGTCAGGGACCGTAAATAGGTCCGGGATCGAAATTGGGTCCTTGGGAATGCCCACAGTACATATTCTATAGTATGTTGTATGGATATTATGTTCACCACGTGATTGCATATTTTGACTTAATTTGGACTGATTGCTGTAACTCCACTGAGTATAATTCGTTATGCTCACCCCACTATTTTTTCAACCTTTCAGGTTAAGGAGTTTGGCAGGGCAAGGCAACGAGCGGGGCAATTTTAATTTAATAATAGACCTTTTGAATTTCAAGTTTTGAAACAAGAAATTTTAAATAATTGATTTTCATTTTGACACTTAAGTATTGAATTTTGGTATTTTTGCAAATGTTGGTTTTGCCAATCATATTTGGTATTGACTCTTGAATGTGAGGAAAATTATTTTAGAAGTGTTGTTTCCGCGTTTTGTGTTAAATTGCTATGAATTTTTAAAGTATATGTTGCCTTCGTATTGTGGCGACTTTTGAAAATATTTATTTACAGGCTATTTTGATTTAAGTAGCGCTTCGAGTTATTAGTGAAATTTGGGGCGTTACAGTGTGGTATCAGAGCACATGTTTACCTTTCTGTAGACTTGTAAAAATTTTGCAAAAAAAAAAATAAAAAAATTGTTTAATATTTAATTTAAATGCTACCTGCTCTTGCCGCGCCACGCCTACTCCAAAAAGGTAAAAATGTTTAGCAAATTTTATTTGATGAAGTCTGAAAATTTTCATCTGCTGGATACCATGAATTTATTATATTACTGCATCTGAAATTGATTGTTACAATGAAAAGTTACATGAGAATGAAATTTTGCTATAGTTGATGCAGTTTGAAATGTTTGAAAGTTTGTATCCAGTACATGTTATAAAAATTTTCCATGAGCTATTATGTTTGGGAATTGAACTTGTGATGTGAAGTATTTAAAAAATATTTGAAAATTATAAATTTAGTCCTCGGAATTAGGTTAAAACATGAAGTAACCCATTTCAATTGAATTTACCTTCATAATTGATATGTCAAAAAGGACTGTATGAGATAGAGATGTGGGAAGAACTGTTTGTGAAAATTCAATAGGAGAACATATTTCGGATTATAGCTATTGGTTGCAATTTTATTATTTGTTTTCCTTGTGAAAAATTTGAGATAATAATAAATTTTTTTTTCAGCTCTACTGTGCTTATCTATGATTTTTCCTTTTAGATTTTCTTATTCCTAAACGGCCACTGTGAATCTCACAACTTAATGGATGCTGAGACAAATGTTGTTGTGATTTAGGAAAATGTCTCGTAGAACAAATCGAATTCCCGCGAATCGGACTGCTGCAAGACAAGCCACCCCAGGCCAGACTGCTACTGGCGATGCGGGAAATAATTCATTAAGGGATCTCGTGAATGCACTTCAGGGGCTCATTCAGCAACAAGCCCCAAGAGCTCCACGAAATGCCCATAATCCACCAACTAATGCAGATAACACTAGCATGGTTGTTGAACAATTTTGCCGATATAAGCCACCAACATTCAATGGTCGAACAGGACCCCTAGCTGCAGAGGAATGGCTAAGCGCATTAGAGAGGATCTTTAAACATATAGCCTGTTCGGACGCTCAGAAAGTGTCATGTGCTGTGTTCCAACTTGAAGAGGATGCAGATCATTGGTGGTAATCATATCAGCGCACCAGAACTGAGGCACAGCAACTTGAATTGACATGGAATGGATTCAAGGAATTGATAATATAGAGGTATTTTCCCCAGTCTTTTCGGGATCAGAAAGAAACAGAGTTCCTTGAACTTAGACAAGGAAATATGTCTGTGGTGGAATATGAAACGAAATTCAACCAGTTGTCTAGGTATGCTACCCATCTGGTTGACACGGATATCAAGAAGGCTAGGAGATTTGAAAGGGGCTTACGCCCAGAAATTGGAGGAATCATGGCAGGTTTGGGACTCACTACCTATGCCGAAGCAATTGAGCGAGCACAAGCTATATCCTCTCGCTTAAACCTGGAAAAGACTACTCAGAAACCCGTAGAGGTACCAGTGAAAAGGAAATGGGATAATCAGAATATGGGCAAAGGCAGATATCAGAACAAGAAGGGGAAATCATGGGGAAAAATGGAGGAGAAGGCTAGCACTGAGAAACCTGTATGCCCGAAGTGTGATAAGCGTCACCATGGAGAGTGCTTACTCGGGAAAGGGATGTGTTTCAGATGTAAGAAACCCGGTCACTTTGCTGGTGAATGTCCTGAATTCAAGGGTAAGGAAGATGCCAGGAAGGGAAAGGCTCGAGTTTTCGCTTTGACTCAGAAAGAGGCAGAGAAAGATCCAGACGTGATGACAGGTATTCTGTCAGTATTCAATATACCTGCTATTGTTTTGATTGATTCCGGTGCTACGAATTCTTTCATCTCTGCCAGTTTTCATGCTAAGATTGGGAATGTATGTGAAAGTGTGAATGATGCCTTAGAAGTTAGTATCCCTTCAGGTGAAACTATTATCACTAATCTGATGTCGAAAGCTGTTAAGTTTAAAATAGATGGGAAGAACTTAGAGGCTGACTTGTACTTAATAGACATGAGGAACTTTGATATCATTTTAGGCATGGACTGGCTTAGTTGAAATCACGCTACGATTAAGTGTCACGAGAGGGAGGAGCTCTTTCAGAAACCAGGAGAATGTGAATTTACTTTCTTCGGGACAAAAGTCAAAACTATGCCCCGTGTTATATCAGTGTTGAAAGCACAGAGGATGTTGAGAAAGAGTACAAATCAAGGATATCTAGTGAGCATCACTAGTGTTCAGGCAACTGAGGTAACTGTTACAAATGTACCAGTTGTGCGTGATTTTGTGGATGTATTTCCAGAAGACCTAGTTGGTATTCCACCGGATAGACAAGTGGAATTCATGATTGACTTGGTACCTGGAGCTACACCCATATCTAAAGCACCCTACAGGATGGCACCGAAGGAACTTCAGGAGTTGAAGGTACAACTACAAGAACTGTTGGATAAAGGATTTATTCGACCGAGTGTATCGCCTTGGGGAGCACCGGTTCTGTTTGTGAAAAAGAAAGATGGATCAATGAGGATGTGCATTGACTACAGGGAGTTAAATCGCCTCACAGTCAAGAATAAGTATCCTTTACCATGAATAGAAGATTTGTTCGATCAGTTAAAGGGTGCCGTTGTATTCTCCAAAATTGATTTGAGATCAGGTTATCATCAGTTGAAGGTTAAGGACAGTGATATACCAAAAACTGCATTTAGGACTCGATACGGACATTATGAATTCACTGTGATGCCGTTTGGGTTAACCAATGCACCAGCTGTCTTCATGGACTTAATGAACCGAGTATTTCATCAATACTTGGATCGGTTTGTAATTGTGTTTATCGATGACATTCTGATTTATTCAAGGGACAAGGAACAACATGAGGAGCATCTCAACATTGTATTACAGACACTTCGACGAGAAAAGTTGTATGCAAAATTCAAGAAGTGCGAATTCTGGCTTGACCGAATTGGTTTTCTTGGACATGTGGTTACCGCAGATGGTATTGAAGTTGATCCAGCCAAGGTTGATGCTGTCACTAATTGGAAGGCACCAACCAATATGAATGAAGTTCGTAGTTTCTTGGGATTGGCTGGCTATTATCGAAGGTTTATCGAAGGATTTTCAAAAATTGCTGGACCGATGACCCAGTTGACCAAGAAGGGAGTGAAATTTCAGTGGACAGAAAAGTGCGAGAAGAGTTTTCAAGAATTGAAACAGAAATTGGTATCTGCACCAATTTTGGCTATTCCAGAAGGGTCAGAAGGTTTTGGAATCTATAGTGATGCATCGAAACAAGGTTTAGGATGCGTTCTGATGCAGCATGGAAAAGTGATTGCATATGCATCTAGACAGTTGAAGCCACATGAGCAGAACTACCCTACACATGACTTGGAATTGGCTGCTGTAGTTCATGCTTTAAAAATATGGCGACACTATCTATATGGTAGTAAGTGCGAGATATACACAGACCATAAGAGTTTAAAGTATTTCTTCACTCAGAATGAATTGAATATGAGACAGAGAAGGTGGTTGGAGTTAGTTAAAGATTATGACTGTACTATCCACTACCACCCCGGCAAGGCCAATGTTGTTGCTGATGCACTTAGCCGGAAAGGTAAAGGGCAGTTAGCTGCCTTAACCAGTCAAGAACAATTGATTAAGGATTTTGCCAACATGAGACTCGAAGTTGTAGCTCCTCCACATCACACAACTGCAATTATAGCTACTATGATTGTTCAACCGACTCTCGGAGACAGAATTAAAGAAGCCCAGGGTAAGGATAAATTTTTGTGCAAGATTAAGGACCGAGTACTCACTGGCATTGTTAAAGGTTTTGAAGTATCAAATGATGACACTCTTCTGTTTAAGGAAAGACTGTGTGTACCGAAGGATGAAGCCTTAAGGAAGGAGATTTTAGAGGAAGCACACTTTTCACCTTATACTGCACACCCAGGAAGTACGAAGATGCACCAGGATTTGCGAATAATTTATTGGTGGAGAAACATGAAGAGGTCAATTGGCTTATTTGTTGAGAAGTGCTTGACTTGCCAACAAGTTAAAGCGGAACATCAACGTCCGTCCGGAATGTTGAACCCACTTGAAATCCCAGAATGAAAGTGGGAACACATAACAATGGATTTTGTTGTGGGACTTCCTAGATCAGTTAAAGGTCATCAAGGTATATGGGTCATAGTTGATCGTTTGACAAAATCTGCTCATTTTCTACCAGTGAAAATGACTTTCAGTTTAGACCAGTATGCTCAGTTGTACAACAGAGAAATTGTAAGGTTGCATGGTGTACCAGTTTCTATAGTGTCAGACAGGGATTCCAGATTTACATCCAAATTCTGGGAAAGTTTGCAAACAGCTATGGGAACTAGATTGAAATTTAGTACAGCTTATCATCCACAGACAGATGGACAATCAGAGAGAACTATACAGACTTTAGAGGATATGTTGAGAGCTTGCGCTTTAGACCTTGGTGGTAACTGGGAAATGCATTTACCCTTGGTTGAGTTTGCATATAACAATAGTTTCCAGTCTACCATTGGCATGGCATCGTATGAAGCTCTTTATGGCAGAAAGTGTAGATCACCCATCCATTGGGATGAAGTTGGTGAGAGGAAAGTTCTGGGTCCAGAAATAGTGGAACAGACTGTAAAGGCTGTGGAGAAGATCAGAGAAATGATTAAAACAGCACAAGACAGACAGAAGTCTTATGCTGACAAGCGACGAAAGGAACTACAGTTTGAAATTGGTGAAAAAGTATGTATTAAAGTGGCTCCCATGAGGGGAGTGGTAAGGTTTGGAAAGAAAGGGAAACTTAGACCAAGGTTTATTGGACCTTTTGAAATTTTGGAAAGAGTTGGAAACGTAGCCTATAGGTTGGCTTTACCGCAATAGTTAACAGCAGTACATAATGTTTTTCATATCTCAATGTTAAGGAAATATGTCCATGATCCGGACCACATTGTTAATTATGCATCATTGGATGTTAACAAGGATATGACATACGAGGAAACTCCTGCAGTTATACTTGAGAGGAAAGTTCATACCTTAAGGAACAAGGATATTCCTTTAGTTAAAGTCCAATGGAATAGACATAGTAGAGAAGAGGCAACTTGGGAAAGAGAAGATGAGATTTTAGCCAAATATCCAGAAATTTTCAAATCAAATAAGTTTAATTTCGAGGACGAAATTTATTTAAGTGGGGAAGGTTGTAGGGACTCGAATTTTCAAATACAAATTTCATAACTTAAATTGTGTCGCTACGACATTTCGTCAAATTTTAGAAATTATCTTGTGCCGTCGAATTGTCTAGCAAACAACTAATTTAAGATTTCAAAACGATTTTAATCGTAAAATTCAATATTTACTTAACGGGTTCAATCTCAAACAATTTTAAAAGTATCAAATCCTTATCGATTTAAATTTAATTTTTATGTCCGATATTCTATTTAAAATCCAATTTCATTAAACCCAAATTTGTCTTTTAATTCAATTTTATTTAAATCCTATTAGCCAAAGAATTACTGTTCAACCCAAACTCTATCCCCAATTTATTGCCTTGTTTTTCGTGCCTAATATACTGTTGATACTATTCAATCACCTTCACCACAGCACCTCTCGACCTCTCCAACTCCACACGGCCTCCCAACTCCAGGAATCAGGTAAGAAACTACCACCTTTCCCCTTCAAATTTTGATCAATAAGCCACTGAAAATTTACAGATTCATCATCACCACACACACAACTCCACAGTCAAACCACCAACGCCCATGAACCGCAGCCACGCACGAGTTGTAGCCGCCAACAGTTTCACGTAAACCACCACCCATTCTCGAACCACTGCCTACAACACGCACCCATTCAACCTCACCTACAGTCGAGCCACCACCAACAAGCCATTACCACCTCAAAGCCGCGCCTGTAACCACCCAAAACGGCAGCTCCGTCTCGCGAAATCGACCCCTCCACTTCACCAAGTTTCACCCAAAATCCAACCACAAAACCAAGGAATAATAGAGCCCAACCACTTACCTCAACTTCACCCACGATTTGGCCGGACTTCTCGCCGAAAAACCCAAGAAATCGCCGCCTCCTAGCCTCGGTTTAGCCTCGATTTTGACTCCCAATCGACACCCAATCAACCCCTACCCGTCGGCGCTACCTCGCGACGGTGAAAGCTTCGCCTTCGACCGGAGTTCGCCCCACCTCTAGCACCACTTCCACAGTCGATTTTACTCTTCTCCCGGCCCTGTGTCGCGAATCAAGTGAGAGAGAAAGAGAGATAGTGTTGTATATATTTTGAGTTTTGAGAAATTACTCCTTATGCCCTCGCCTTTTAAAAGTCCTTCAATTTAGCCCAAGTTTTAAATGTTTGTTATTTTAAATTTCAAAGTTTTTCAAATTGTGTAATTCAGTTCCTATGTTTTAATAACTTTTAAATCAGCCCATAGAATTCCAAAAGTCCATATTCAACCCTTCAAACTTTTAAATTCAGTTTTAATACTCTTTCAATTTAGTCCCTAAAGGTTTTAAAGTTTTAATTAAACTTAGTATCTTAAATTAAATTAATTTTGTTCTTGCTAGACGAGATCGCGGGCAAAGTGTGAAGCACGGTAACATTTCAATTGTTCAATTTCCCAGAAAAACTTTCAAGACTTCGAGGTGGGGTTTACTTTTAAGCAATTGTGGTTATTTGTCCATGTTAATTCTCGATGTGTGATTTTGATTGTGATGTAATGTTTATAATATGAAAAGGTTGCCAGGGACCGTAAATAGGTCCGGGATCGAAATCGGGTCCTTGGGAATGCCCACAGTGCTAAAATTTGCTAAGCTTATATCATGTTGTCAGGGACCGTAAATAGGTCCGGGATCGAAATTGGGTCCTTGGGAATGCCCACAGTACATATTCTATAGTATGTTGTATGGATATTATGTTCACCACGTGATTGCATATTTTGACTTAATTTGGACTGATTGCTGTAACTCCACTGAGTATAATTCGTTATGCTCATCCCACTATTTTTTCAACCTTTCAGGTTAAGGAGTTTGGCAGGGCAAGACAACGAGCGGGGCAATTTTAATTTAATAATAGACCTTTTGAATTTCAAGTTTTGAAACAAGAAATTTTAAATAGTTGATTTCCATTTTGACACTTAAGTATTGAATTTTGGTATTTTTGCAAATGTTGGTTTTGCCAATCATATTTGGTATTGACTCTTGAATGTGAGGAAAATTATTTTAGAAGTGATGTTTCCGCGTTTTGTGTTAAATTGCTATGGATTTTTAAAGTATATGTTGCCTTCGTATTGTGGCGACTTTTGAAAATATTTATTTACAGGCTATTTTGATTTAAGTAACGCCTCGAGTTATTAGTGAAATTTGGGGCGTTACATGTGACGATTGTGATTTGATTACATATCGTCACAGTTAAGATTGACCTGGTCACAGAGAATCATATTGAATACAAATTTGGTCATAGTTAGTTACATTAAAGATAAATTTGGTCACAATTAATCACAGATAACACATATTGTTGATTTGGTTACACACATTCACAAATTAGAAGATCACAAATAATCACACCGAAGACAAATTTAATTATAATTAGTCACATATAACACATGTATGATTACAAACAATAAATTTAGATAACACATTTGGTCATCTACAATTCACCACTACCGCTACCACAATTTCTAGAGATTTGTTTTTTACAGTGGTGGGTGGTGGTGGTGTGGGGTATAGAGAGAGATCATTTTGAATTTTTGGAGATTTTTCTACAGTGGGGATAGGGTGAGGTGTCATAGGGTGGTCACGTGGGGTGGGGTGTAACCTTCAGTTTTCAATTTCTGGAAATTTTTCGAGAAGGGGAAGGGGAAAGGGAAGGGGAAGGGGAAGGGTGATTCCATGGGGATGGGGTGGGGTGTAATTTTCTGTTTCAATTTCTGGAAAATATTGGGGGGGGGGGTGAATATGTAGATTAAATTAAATTTTATATTATTATTTACCACCTGAGTTATGAAATATTTTAGGGAGTTTGTTATTTGTGAAATATAATTTTTATATTTAGGAGTCATGTATTGTTCCCTTGATTATGAGGTATGGGCTTGTGGACTTGGTCCTGCCTGGGGGTGGGACTGTGGGCTTTCCCCATGAGTTCTATTATTTAAGTTAAGAAAATTAAGCACGTAACACAACATAAGTCATGTTTGACAGTTGTTTTGAAATTATAAGATGATCAAACTTCTTTTTACTCATATATTTTATTGGATTTTACAACTTCTCTCTCTTTTAATTAGAAGCACACAAGCAGTGTGCGTTGCATGATTCTACCGTGTTTTTTTGCACTTGACTGGGTGGATAGTTGATGAGAAGAGAACTTTGATTCGGCCGCTTATGAGATCCATATGTTTATAATCTTATTAAAATGCTTTGTCGAATAGGGGCTTGTTTTAGTCCATGTCCAATACCCTACACACAAACACTCGGCTGCCCAAAAAATCAAGGAAAGTAACATTATTTCATAGCTCAAAACTTGTGCGAATTTGATTTTTTTTCAAGACTGTACATTCTATATCTAAATGAGGTCACAATTAAGGATTTGAAAGTCACAATCCTTCTCGAAAATAACATTTAACATACAAGGTGAGGTTAACGTAGGACTGTCATTCAGTTTATAATTCTAATTAAGGTATTTCATATGGTAAAAAAGGGAATCAAGAACCAAAAATCTATACAAAATTATAGACAACTGTGTTATATGCTCGTGCTGATGTGGCCACAATTGGAGAGTTGATGGACATGTGATATTGTTTTGGAACTAAATCAATAAAAAAATTGCATTATGTTGTTTGAAGATGAGTAAAATTGGTTAAAGTATTGAAAATCAACATTAGAAAAGTGACTTTCGTGTCAATTTTGGACAAATATTCGGACTTGATCCGATGGTCAAATTACAAATATAAATAGACCAGCTTATTCTACTTGTCGAGTAGATTATTGTGGTATATTTGGTATCTCGAAACCAATTTCGGGTGAATGAGAAATTGCGGTCTAAAGTTGAAAGGAAATTTAGAGGAAGCCATCTTAACACTGTCGCTCGAGCGACGAGTATTTTTGCTCGAGCTAAGGCGTCGCTCGAGCGATATCGAGCGAAGGTCAAGGGACGAACTCTCTAAGAGTGTCGCTTGAGCGATATGGCAAGCGAGAAGTGGACGAAAATGGATTCCCACGTCTATTGAGTTTTGGCTCGCAACACGTCGCCCACAACCCTTCATCCTCTATAAGACGTCCTTTTTGCATCCCATACCATTTGTGCATCAAACATAACATAATTCTCTTGTCAAAACTCTCCCAAAATCATTTCTTTGTAAAGAGGAAAATCTGTTGAAGTTCGGCATCATCTTGTGGTTGAAGTGTTGCTACCACAAGATTGAATCCGTTGTATCTTGGGATATAAGTGCCGTCAACCGTGAGAATCATAGGGGGGCAATATTGTCTTAAGAAGAGACTGTCATCACTTCCCTCGAATTTTTGATTTTCATTCCAATTCTTCTTCTTATATTTTTGAATTTTGCCTCTGGTTTGTGTAAGTTTTATACTACACATTGGTTACTTTCTTCTCCGACATTGTTGTGTTTTAACTATGCTTCTGCAGGTTAAAATGTTGTTCGTTTAATTTAGTCTTGTTCTTGTTTTGTGTAGTATAATTTACTACATTTTGTCACCTTTTATATCCGATATTATTTTGGTTTAATCATGTTCCTGCGGGTTAAACCAAGTCCTTTTCATTTATTACATACAAAAAACCTTTTTCCGCTCATTTTACATCCCAGAGCCAACAATCCTAAGACAATATTCGTCTGTGGTTGTATGTTAATACAAAATCTGTTTTATCAGTTCATTTAGAATAAACTTTGTGTACTATTCTTCCCTTACATTGTTGCTGCGTTAAAATTTTGTTTGTGTAACAAAAATGAGTACTGTCGAGGCTACTTCAAGCCAAGATGGTATGAACAATGTGGTTCCTCCTATGGTAATACCACTACAATATACTATGATCCTGCATGGGGAGAAATCGGAGAAATTCAGAGGCGTAGACTTCAAGAGCTGACAACAAAAGATATTGTTCTATTTCACTACACTCAATCTGGCAAAGTGTCTAAAGGAAACAACACCAACCATACAAGAGGGAGAAAATAATCATGATTCAATTATCGCATTGGATGCATGGAAGCCTTCTGACTTTTTGTTTAAGAACTACAACCTTAATGGATTGGATAACACTCTTTATGGTGTGTATAGTTCGAAAGACTCGGTCAATGATCTTTGGGATTCATTGAAAAAGAAATACAAGATCGAGGATGTTGAAACAAAGAAATTCACTGTAAGCAAATTTCTGGACTATAAGATGGTGGATTCAAAATCGGTGATAAATCAAGTGCAAGAGATTCAAGTTCTCTTGCATGACATCCATGCCAAAAAGATAGAGTTAAGTGAATCTCTCCAAATTGCAGCCATCTGAAACTCCATCATATGTAGAGAGATTTCAAGAACTATCTCAAGCACAAATGCAAGGAGATGAACTTGGAAGAGTTGATAGTCCGATTAAGGATTGAAGAAGACAATAGGAAAATAGAAAGCATATTGTCAATTTTGGAGCAAACTTTGTTGAAATCGAACCGAAGGTTGTCAACAAGAAACAAAAGATCTCTGGTGATGCACCATGTAAAGACACCTCCAAGAAGGCCAAAAAGTTCAAAGGGAACTGCTACAACTATGGAAAGGCCAGACATCGTTCAAGCGAATATCAAAAACCAAAGAAGCATGCACAAGCCAACATGGTTGAAAAGGATACCCTTTCTGCAAGAAATGAGTTTATCTGCAGTTGTGTCCGAATGTAACATGATTGAAAACTCAAGGGAATGGTGGGTTGACACCGGCGCTACCCGTCGTGTTTGTCCCGACAAGGGAATGTTCTCGAACTATCAAGAACTGAATGGAGAACAACTTTACATGGGAAATTCTGCAAGTTCCAAAGTTGAAGGATAATGCAAGGTCACTTTGAAGATGACATCCGGAAAAGAGCTCGTCCTCAACAATGTCCTACACGTACCGAACATATGAAAGAATCTAGTATCCGAGTCTTCACTTAGTAAGAATGGTTTTAAACTTGTATTTGTATCCGATAAATTTGTATTTACTAAGAACGAAATGCATGTAGGAAAGGGATACACGTATGATGGAATGTTCAAAATGAATGTTCTAACTATTGTACCAAGATGACATGTTATGAATAAAACTTCAAATTCTGTTTACATGCTTGATTTATCTTGTTTATGGCATAGTCGATTAAGACATGTGAATTACAAGTCTTTGTGCAAACTTATGAATCAAAGTTTAATTTTGGCACTTAAGATTGATCCTAATCATAAATGAGAAGTATGTGTTGAAGAAAAATTGGCTAAAACACCGAAATAATTTTTAACATCATTGATGATTGCACAAGGTATTGCTATGTCTTTCTTTTAAGAAGTAAAGATGAAGCATTGATGCCTTTAAACATCATAAGGTTGAAGTTGAAACCCAGTTTGATAAACGAATAAAGAATATTCATAGTGACCGAGAAGGTAAATATGGGGTACCGTTTGAAGAGTTCTATTCCGAATATGAAATTATTCATCAAACAACGGCACCTTAACTCTCTTCAATCAAATGGCATTGCTGAACGCAAAAATCGAACTCTCAAAGAGATGATGAACACTATGTCGCTAATTCGAGTTTACTCTAGAACTTGTGGGGGAAGCTATTCTAATAGCAAATAGTCTACTTAATTGAATACCCCTCAAGAAAATGGAAGAGACTCCATATGAATTATGGAAATGTCGTCCTCTATCCTACCAACACTTAAAAGTGTGGAGGTGTCTGACAAAGGTTGAAGTGCCTAAGCCTAAACAAGTAAAGATTGGATCTAAGATGATTGATTGCATATTTATTGGATACGTCAATAATAATAGTGCATATCGTTTTCTTGAACAAAAGTCGAAAATTCAAGATGTACACGAGGGCATGGACGGATTCAGTGGGGGCCTGGCTGGGCTGCAGCCCTCCCACTCAGGCCCAAATGTTTTTCAAGTGTTATGTGGATTGAGAAGAATTTGGTTTTGTTGTTGGAGTTGTTTTTTGGTGTTCTTGTGGGATTTACGTTATCACGATCCCACTCTCCAACCCCAAGTCTACACTCTCCATTCACGAATCAATCACGATCTTTTTTTTTTTTTTTTTGAATGCTTTGGACGGACCTTAGGTCCTTTGTAGAATTGGAGTTTGGATATATAATTGGATTTGGAGTTTTGGACCAATTAAGTGGGCCTTTTTTTAATTCATAAATCATAAGCCCAAAGGCCTAAACACAATTAAAAAAGAAAAAGAAAAAGAAAAAGAGGAAATTACACCCAACCATATGTTTCAAGACTAGAAATCAAAAATCATGGACTAAGTTTTAAAATTCACAAATCAGGTATAAATATTAATTAATATTAATAATAAAATCAAAATGATCAAAACCCCAATCATCTCTCTTTCATTTTCGAACCGTCGCCTCCTCCTCCTCCTGTCTCTCTCCTTCCCACACACTCTCTCTACATTTCTTCCACCAACCCGTCTCCTCCATCCAACCATTCTATCTCTATCACCTGCTTATGGTGGTGGCGGATCTGCGGTTTCGGTGTGGTGGTGAGTATAGGTGGTCGTTGGCGAGGTGGTGGTGAGTACAGGTGGTCGTCAGTGAGGTGGTGGTTGCTAGAGATCTGATTGTGGTGGTGGTGGCTAGAGATCTGATTGTGATTTTGGGGGTGATTGGTGGCTCCAAGACTGGAGAAGCTCCGCCACTGCTTATTGTGATTTGAGGCGGTGTTATGGTTGTGGCGGATCTACGATTTTGGTGTGGTGGTGAGTACAAGTGGTCGTTGGCGAGGTGGTGGTGGTGAGTATAGGTGGTAGTCGACGAGGTGGTGGTTGCTAGAGATCTGATTGTGGTGGTGGTGGCTAGAGATCTGATTGTGATTTTGGGGATGATTGGTGGCTCCAAAACTGGAGAAGCTCCGCTACTACTTATTGTGATTTGAGGCAGTGTTATGGTGGTGGCGGTGGTGGTGATTTTGGCGGCGATCGTGGTGGTTTCTGGTGACAGAGGTGGTGGTTGGTGGCTGTGATTGTCTTGATTTTTGTTGACATTCGATTTGAATGGTGTTGGTGGTCTTTTTTTTTCGCGGTGGTCGTGGAGGTGTTGTGGCGGATTGTGACCAACTATTTGGCTACTCTGTGACCAAGTATTGGTGGTGGATTGTAATATGAAGTGAAGTGTTTGGTATATGTGACCAATAAATTGTTCTGTGACCTTAAAATTTGATAATCTGTGACTAAAAAGTAATCTGTGACTTAAAATTTGATAATCTGTGACTATAAATTTTTTGATTTGTGATCTCGAAATAATCTGTGACCTACAAAATTTTTGATCTGTGACCAATAAATTTGACTATATGTGATCAGTAAATAAATCTATAACTTATAATTATGAATCTGTGACTATTAATCACAAATTATGATTTTATTATTTTTATTTAATAAATATTTTTAATTAATTAAATACATAACTGATTTTAAAATTTTAAAATTATTTATCTTACTTTTGAATTGAGGTAAAGAATATATCAATATGAATTTTTCCCAAAGAAAAAAGGGTTGGCCCACACGTCTTCTTCTTCTTCTTCCCTGCCTCCCTCTCTTCCCAGTTCGACAGTTCCAAACTTCCAGTCTCGGCGGAGGTCAGTTCACAGCAGATTCTGACGGAGCCAGCACGCGTGGTCGCGCGAGCTGGCCGGGTGCTGGCTCCGCCCTTGATTATCTGATTCGTTCAATTAAACTGTGTTTTCTTTATTCTTTACGGATTAATGTGCAGATTTACTGAAATTTAATGGTTTTATTTTTTGATTAATTGTCGAAAAGAGGAATGTATTCTAACAAATCATTTTAGGTATGGGCCGCTGGCTTTACCGCTGCCCTGCTGAAGAATAGCAGCTCTGCTATGAATCCTTCAATTGAGGCCAGAGACGGGAATAAATTAGGAAGTGTGATAAATGGATCAAAGATACAAGAAAAGGAGCCTCTGTTAATTAAACATTGCTGTTATCTGCATTTGAAAAGCTCTTCACTTTCGTTCTTAACTTGCCTGATGTAAAGCAGTGAGTACTCAACGAATTCCCTTAACATTTCCAGTTTAACTTCTGATTGACCTGATATTAGGTGTTTCTGAGAAGAGGGTTAAGAAAGAACATTAAACTCAACTTATAGCAAGTTTTGTGCTAGTCACCAAATTTTATCTTGTTTCTAAGTGGTCACTGAAGTTCAATTTTTGCTTCAATATGGTCTCTCGGTTGAAATCCATTGGTTTTGTAGCGGAATGTCCAACGTGGATGATGACAGTCTGACATGGCATCAGCATGAAGATCATCGGATATTCAGTAAGAAAAACTAGAAGATTTTAACCGAGTGAACAAAATGAAGCAAAAAGCGAACTTCGATTTGGAACAAAATAAAGTTTGTACTTTGTTATAAGTCGAGGAACAATCTTGGTTAATGGTTGGTTTTCTTCAGCAGGAGGGTGAAGAAGATCATTTCTGCCCTTTCGACTCATCAGCCTATGTGATAAGTGCGTTTTACACACTTATTTAGGCCACAAAACATGGCTAATTGTGAACGTATATATTGAAATATGGTTTAATTCGGTATAATTTGTGTTTGTAGGACTACATTGATGGATGAAACGAAAAGTATGTGAAAATGAGCGAAAAAGACCAAAAGGGAAGAAAATGAAAGTTCAAGGACTATCGTGCAATTATTCAAAACTTGTGTCGAACCAAACAATGAAGATTTGAGAGTACTAGGAGTCAATTGGTTGAAAGAAGACTTCAAAGGGATGGAATATCGTCAAAGTATGATCACACATCAATTTCTAATCGAAAAGTTATGCACCGATTTTTAGCCTCACATTGAGACCAATGTTTGACAAGGTACAAGATCGAATTGGAAGATTATGTCTGAATTAAAGTTGTAGCTCTTTGAGTCATCTTTCCAATGCACTTTGAATCACTTCAATCGGACATCGGTATAGAAAGTTATGATCAAAATACTGAAAACTGTCCAGCGGAGAAAAAAGTGTTCCAAGCGGTCGCCCAAGTACATTCAGGGAATCCAGGGGGCAAATTTTACAAACCAAGCGGTCGCTTGGCTTATAACCAAGCGGTCGATTGGTTCATTTCTGACCCGAAAATTTCGGTTTCCTTTTTTAAGTTAAACTCTTATGGAAACCAATCTAGGACCCCTTTAAAACCCTAAACACAATCAGAAACGAGGGGGACGCCTCATTCTACCATTATTGACCTATTGAAGAGCAAGAAGAAGGTGAAAAACGAGAAGATTGATCCCAATATTCGAGAGTTCACTTCAAGATCCAATAGGGTGATGTCTTCTTCAATTTATTTTCTTTCTTCTCTTAGTTTTCTTAGTTTTATCATGCTAGGCTAGTTTTTAATGTGCTAGGTGAACGATGAACCATGTAATTTGATATTTTGATTCCTAGTTTTATATATTTGACGTTAAAACGCGTTTTGAATTGATGAATGGTTTATATACATTGAATTGAGTCTACAATTATTATGCATGTGATTGTGTGATTTGTTGTGGTTTATTTAATCCATTCGAAAGAGGATAAATAGATTAGACAAGGTATAAATCATCGCAGGGTCCGATAGGGGATAGAGATATACCACTATGCCTTACGTGAATCTCTAAGTATTCATAGAACTCCATGCATTTTTGTATATTTGCTCCCGTCATAGAGATATAGTCGGTGTCGTATATGAAAATAGGTTCAAGCTTAATCGAAAGAGAGTTTTGAATAAAATAGGAATATTGATTCGTCACAATTCAAACGTGTTGTCAAATTGTAGAACTAGGGTTGAAATAGATTATTACATGGGGATTCGCGAACCTAGTACGCTTTTTACTTGATTGTTAAGACATCTTGCATTCAGTCATATTATTGCACGTAGTGAAATTCGCATTTAATTAGATATTTCATTCTATTTTGCATAAGTAGCTTACTAGTTTAGTCACGATTTGATTACAAACATTCAAACAACATCTTTAATTTCGGTTAAGGTCGAATTATATAGAATTAAACTGTTAAATCTCTGAGGGAACGATACTTGGACTTCAGAATCCACTTTATTACTTGAAACGAACTGTACACTTGCGGTATTAGAAGTCGAACAACTTTTCGCGTGTCACTATGTCTCAGCTTTATCTGTATAGTACAGCAGACAAGGTGATTCCTTATCAATCAGTAGAATCATTTATTGAGGACCAGAAGAGGATCGGGAAACAAGTATACTCTTTAAACTTTGGCTCGTCTCCTCATGTCGATCATTACCAGACTTTCCCGGACGTTTACACTTCACATCTTGACAACTTTTTGAAGGAGAGTTTAGCTACTGTGGGAAAAATGTAGGAGCATGCAAATGCAGATATTATGGTTTTAATTTCCACACTACACCTTGCTCATATTTTGCAGATGCATCGAGTCTCAGAGAAAGATATTTAAATTAATTAAATATATTGGTCCTGTCTTTCGCTTTGGGAGCTCAGTATGGCAAAGTATTATGTACTAAATTTTACTTTTTATTTTATTTTGATTGTATGTTCAGAATCTTTAGTTTTTCTAGCAGAAGATAATCCTTCTATCAATTTTAATTATATGAAGATACTTGGATTTGCATGAATATATTTTGAGTGATTCCCAGAAACATCTCCTCGTGTTTCGGTATTCGAAATCAGAAAGTGATTTAACATTATTGACCAACATTGACTCATCTCGATCTTTGAAGAAGATATTGATTATTGGATTGTTTTACTCCATTTAAAAAATCTTTTCTCGTCGGATGATTTGTAGGAGGCCAATAATGAGCAATGGTTTGATATTAATAAGAGAAATTAGAGAGAAAAAACGGTGATCTATTACTAAATTAATTACTGCATTGTTAACTAAGCTAGAATAAGCATTTGCAAAACAAAATTTAAAGCTGTATAAGATGCTTATAGAGAGTTTTTTTTTGAAATTTTTTTGATCGATTCAATCGAAATAACTAAAAAATTGTAAAATTATATATAAAATTTAAAGAAAAAGAAAATGGTTGAAATCAAGTCAACTCATGCAAGAAACAATCTCGATTCAATTCGAATTCGAGTTTGAATTTAAATTATTCATTCGAATTCGAGTTTGAGTTTTAAATTATTCACCTTTTGTATAGAAGTCGTAAACTATGAATAATTTTCTCATTTTTAAAACACAGTTCAAATCGAAAAGTACCCCATAATCAAGAAAAATCCTATCTATTTATGGAGCATTTAGCTGCACCCTGCATCCGCCCACGAAAATCCAAACTATTTTACCGTACAATTCACCATTGTTTTCGGCCGTATCTCTCTCTCTCTCTCTCTCAAGTTAACCCATCTTCACCCATTTTTCACTTTTCGTTAAAACCCATAAATTAAATGGATATATTGAACGAAAAATCTTCACCAAATTCAACGATTTCTAATCCCAATTCGTATGGAGCGGTGGTTCTTGGTGGCACCTTTGATCGCTTACATGACGGCCATCACCAATTTCTCAAGGTGTATGTCTATTTCTCCATGCATATATATATGTATGTATGTGATTGTTGTGAATATCTATGCACGCGCCCACAATCGCTCCTGTGTAATGATGATGATGGGAGATTTGAAAGTGGTGGTTTGATTTGCAGGCGGCGGCGGAGGTGGCGCGGGACAGAATTGTGGTGGGTGTGTGCGATGGTCCTATGTTAACTAAGAAAAAGGTACGGAAGTGTTTTTGTTTTGATCATCTTAATACACAATGGTTTTTTGTTTGGTGCATAAAATAGTATGAATTTTTTTTTGAACCAAATTAATGCTCAAGTGAGCCTACAGCTAGATTTCTCGTTCTCTGAAAGTTTAGCTACAAAAAATACAGGTGGGTGAGGATTATTGTACATCATTTGGCTTAGTTTTGGAAATCATTTTTATGGAAAAATATCAAAGCTGTACTTGATGATGACGAGATCCTATGACCCTTCGAAAAGGGAACTGAACTTGTTCACGAGCTAAGTGTAGTCGGCAGTCCAGCACGTATTGGGTGGAAGATTGGGAGATTCGAAAATGAATCATTTTTATTGTTCATAATTGAGTTTTTGGTTTGTTGCTCAGCGGTTATTTGATGAAATGCTACAGAGGAAATAACTGTTCTGATCCCAGGATTATTTTGGTTTCTATGTAGTAGTTTAGTACATCAATGAAAACCATAAGGCTTTGTTTGGAACCCAAATTTCAATCAAAATGCTGAGGAAGTCTTCTGTTTGTGTATTGTCGCCTGGGAAAGCAGACTTATATATATGAATGTACCAAAAATGGGGAGAAGTTTAAATTTTACGTGTTCTTTTTGCGTGCCAGTTTAATCATATTTGAAAAAGAAAAGGTAGTTTATATTTATTTGGGTAGGAATAAAGTGGGAAAGAAACCAGCTTTTAAAATTCTTCTCTTTTTTCTCCAAAATCCAAAATCTAAAATGTAGCGACCGAGAATTTTTATTTAAGTTTCTTGAAAAACGTGTCGCAAAACCTTAAACCCCGAGTTTTGAATAAAAGCGCGTTCGTCTAGCCGTTATAAAATCAATCCAAATTCATTCAAATCGAGTTCGATCCCGAATATTTTTTTAGGTATCGAATTTCTTATCAATTTAATAATTTAAGCAATTTTTAAGGTCCAATTTCTTAATAGTCCAAGTTTTGAATTCTTTCGGCCCAATTCACTTAAGTCCAATTCAAAAAAATTCCTGCAGCCCAAGATTTTGGCCCATTTGCCACCTTGATTTCTGTGCCCTAAAAAAATTCTACTGTTCATTATATACCGCCTCATTTCTCCTCACCTCACTCACGCAGCCTCTAAGCAATTGGGTAAGAAATGTCACCTTCTCCAAATTTTCGCTCAACACAGTGAGTCACAGTCACCTTCCAAATTTGGGAAACTCACGTTGATGCTAGAACACCAATTTCTAGCACCAACAACATGGAGTTTCACACAGTGAACCAGTAGAAACCAGAAACCACCAGAACGCACGAACTCCATCCCTCACCCGGCTGAAATTCGTGTTGGAAGAACCTCCAACTCACAACTGATGCTAGAACGCTCATTTCTAGCATCAACAATGTTGGAGATTCACGTGTGATGCTAGAAAACCAATTTCTAGCATCAACACCATCACCTCCAACCCACAGGCTCCACCCCTGCGGCCACCACACATGCCACAGTCAGAACCACATCAATGCAACCCAAACCGCCTGCCAACTCCACCATTGCATCCATCCCACAACCCAGAACCACCACCACATCAACACCACCACCACCTCACTGCCACCCCAAAAACCATCTGCCGCTCCCTGCTTCGAACACCACCACACACGTACCAAATGGACAGCCCCCATTTCGCCCAAATCGAACCCCAAATCAAAACCAAAACCAAGAAATAAGCGAACCCACGTACTTACCTCATGCCTCGACTCATTACCCAGCCGGCTATCACCGGAAAATCCAAGAAATCCGAGCTTCAACTTCGGTTTCTCTTCGACCACACGCCAAAAATCACACCCCAATCCTCACCCCCACACCACCGGCGTCTCCACGCGACGCCGGCGCTGGCGTCGCCGGCCGGAAGCGACAGAAGGGGGCGAAGCCCGTCGCTTCGCCGTCGCCTCCGCCTCTCCTCCCTCTCTGCCCTCCTTACGCGAGAGAATGAGAAAGAGAGGAGTGATTTTTGTAAATTTTGTTTTTGGAAAATTACGATTTTAAGCCCCTAGTTTAGGCGTTAGTTCATTTTAGTCCCCCAAGTTTTAAAATGTTTTATTTCAGTCCCAAAGTTCGATTTTAAAGAAGGACAGCCCCAAAACTTATGTTTTAAAAATGAATCAGCCCACAGGTTCTGAAAAAGTCCATTTCAGTCCCTAAAATTTTTATTTTCAGTTTTAATAAATTTCCAATTTAGTCCCTATTTTAGAAAAGTTCAATTTTAGCCCTTAAACTTTTATTTTCAGTTTTAAATAAATTTTCAATTTAGTCCCTATTTTAGAAAAGTTCAATTTTAGCCCTTAAACTTTTATTTTCAGTTTTAATAAATTTCAATTAAGTCCCTAAACTTTATTTTTTATCGTTTTTAATCTTTAAAAATTTCGAAACACTAATTCAAGGTTTCTTTTCTATTTTTGGCTAGACGAAACGTAAGGACGATAGAGCTTGAGATTTCTTTCCGCTCAACTTTTTACGACTCGCGATAAATTGAGGTAGACTCGCCCCCATTAATTAGTTTAAATTGTAATTGCATGTATTATGTGATTTTATGTGATTTATATGCTTCAATGCATAAGATGAGAATCTCTTATGAGATAGATTATGTTGTTATGCTTGCCATAACTTATATGCTTAATTGCATGAGAAGAAAGAGAATCTCTTATGAGATAAGATGATGTTATGCATAACTTACGTGCTTAAATGCATGAGACAGACTACCCACACCCTATGTTTTTAAAGAGCCTATGATTTTTCAAAGAAAATTAGCCCATGAGAATATCACAGTATTGATTGCATAATTATGTGTTAAATTACTCTGTAAATTAATTACTGGCGATGAGTCTACTGAGTATTTCTTCGAAATGCTCATTCTATTATTTTTAACAATATTGCAGATTTTGGAGACGGCCGAGTCTGATGGGCAGTGGTGGAATAAATGTAGTTAATCGTTTTAAATTACTTTTGAAATTTCACTCATTCGAACATTATGAAATTTACCTTGTCGTTTCCGCTATTTTCAAACTTGAGTTAAATGTTTAATCAAATTTTCCTTAAGTCAATTCGAATGGCATTTGTTACCGTTAAAGGTCACAAATTTTAAATGTGATGTTTTCAAAAGTTAGTTATCCCGCCAAACTTTTCAGTTAAATTAGGGCAAAGAGAAGATGACGTAGCGTTCCGGGTCCGCGGAATTCGGGGCGTTACATAAAATCAAAGCCAATCCTAATTGCCAGTTGAGCATGTCCTGCAACGCAGCATTAAAAATAGAGAATTCTGATAATGTATATTATGATCTTATGGTAATTTTCTTTCTTCAACAAGCAAATGAGCATCGGGTAATATATTTTGAACTTGTTTTGCAGTATTCTAATCTTATAGAGCCTATTGAATGAAGAATGCAAAATGTTGAAGAATATATTAAGGTATTTGTTCCACATGTGATGATGCTTTAGTCTTGCATAATATATCAGTTGGCATGCTAGGTGATTGATCTTGAATCTTAGAATAAAGATCTTCCTCTCGGGTAATGTGGTACTAAGGTTTGTATTATATGATGTAACATAGTTGAGAAAGTGGGTTTTGGTGGTTTGCATTCTATTTTATTCACTTCACGTTTGATGACTAATTATCCCCTTAAGATCGAAGAGTGGCAATAGGATGAAACTTGTGAAGCTTTGTGTTTAACGAAGGCACTCTGCTGATAGATGCTTTAATGTTTGTGGATTCTAATAGGGACCATTATAACCCCCTATCTCACAGTATCTTCCTTTTTCTTTTCTAAGTGAAGAAAATTTTTGCTCGTGAATTGTTGTGAAGATAACACCTGCATTCTTTTCCTGCAAATTATCTTCAGTCTGTAAAGCCGGAGTTGGTTGTGCAAGTAGAACCCATCGTTGATCCCTATGGTCTATCAATAGTTGATGAGAATTTGGAGGCTATCGTCGTCAGGTTTTAATCTCTTCTAAGAATTGTGATTCTTTTTTCACTTCAATTTTTTCTTTCCATTCTTTTCTTTTTTGGCCCTTTATCCCTCTCTCTTTTGCGTTGCGATATGTGTAAACATGACGCTATCATCTATGAGTTTATTTCTAAAAATTCCAGTTTTCAATGAGGTGAATTATTAATAGAATAGTCCTGGGTGATTTCCTATTACAAATGCTCGCCTCAATATTCTTTATTTTTGGCTTTAGTCATCTATGAAAATACTAGAGATCCAAGATAAGTTATTTTGGTGTATGTTATGTGCTAAGCATATTAGTTGATGAAACTACAGGATGAAAAATCGTATTATCTTAGAAAAATTACTTGGGAATCTAAGGACTTTAAGTTAAATACTAAGACTAAGTATTATGATGCTGTCAATATCTTTGTTCCCAAAGAGTGTTTTGGTAAGGTATTCAAGTCTGAAAAATGAGAAATCCAGAGAGGATCTGATAAATATAATTAAAGTAGTCCAGATGAAATGGAGAAGTATTATGGGTATTTTGTGTGATGAGAAGACACATATAAAGTTAAAAGGAAAGTTCTATAGAATGACTGTTAGACTAGCTATGGTGTGGACGTAGAAATGAAGATGTTCTAATGAACGTGTGACCACAGTGAAATGTATAAGCTAAGAAATGAGTGTACAGTGTATACATCAACAAATAGAGATGACATTAATAGAGGAAAAAATAAAGTATGGAGATCTAGATGGTTGGACATGTCTTTAATTTATAGAATCTTTCATTTACAAGGCTAACAATGGAGATCAAATTTGACATGGCTTGAGACAAAATATTGATTTCCTTGAACCTTTCAGAATAGGTAACTCTTGACTAAATGGGTATTATTGGTATCTTGTGTGATGAGAAGACACCTATAAAGTTAAAAGGAAAATTCTATAGATTGCTAAAAAATTTGTGGACTTCCTCACTTGAAAAATACTAAAAATTGTGCAAATGACAAATTTAAGTTCACGGTCATAGACTTTAAAAGCCAATGAGCCAAAAGTTATTACCAAAATCAAAAATCTCCAAACATTGATGCAAACTTTGAAGAAGTTCAAACAAATTGACGGTATCCACTTTGGCAATTAATCAAGCCTGGTGAAATGACAAAATAGAAATAGGACATTTTTGGAGAATGACGAATGGCAGACAAAGATCACCAGTCCTTTTCTATATTGTTGATGCATCGGGTACTGGGTTTTTAACATAGTAGACAAGCACTGTGTACTAGATATTGCATAAAGAGTTCATAATACTTAAATTACCTACTGAAGAACCAAAAAATTGTCATAATTATGCATGTTCAGGCCAAGAACCTTAGGAGGAAATAAATATCATTCATATCTATACTATATAACGGCATGTGTGAATGACTTCAGTAAACTAAAGATCAGAGCAAGTATTGGGTGCAATCTCAAAAGCTATGCCCAAAATGCACTTTTCATACAAAAATACATTTGGAGCTAAATCCCGAAGGACAACTAAAATGTTTTGTCGATCTCGTTGAATTTAAAGAAAACTGAAGAGTATTTCTTGAGCAAATAAAAGTGAGAAGTACTCAAGATAGAGCCTTAATGTTATTGCTTAGATTGGTACATGGGGGCCTTGAAGATATTAGTTAGAAGAATGGAAATGAAGGTGATATTGTATCGTCCTGGTCAATTTCAATGAACAATTCATCATGAGTATGTTCACCAGATGCGAACAACATAATCAGTGCCTTCCGTTTTCTTATATCTCCTATCAATAATTTACTTCCAAATTGAACGATTTGGACAAATTTGTCTATTATCGTTATAATTGTCATTTGATAGCTAATTTTGTGCAAACAGCAAAGAGACATTGCCTGGAGGATTGTCAGTCAATAAGAAGAGGGCAGGGAGAGGTCTTCCGCAACTGAAGGTTTAGCGATACAAACTACATGAATTACTTGTTGTGATAGTAAAAGGGAAAACTGAAGCATTAGTCCCCCAACCTATTGCTTGAGTAGCAAGTTGGTCCTTAACTCATTCAAACGATAAAACCATCAAAAACTTTGTTTAAATCATCATGTGTCACTCACACCTCCAAAATGACGAAATTAGGTTTTGTTTTCCAACTTGGCCTGGTGCCTATTAATTTGAGGTTGGGCACGTCCATGAGGTCATGTGATATGATTTAACAAGGATTTGGAAGGTTTTTGTGGTTGAGGACTGATTGTGAAACTAAAATGGAAGGTTTACGACCAACTTGCTACTTGGACAATAATTTGGGTACAAATGTTGCAATTTTTCCTAGTAAAAATGTCCACCCCATGTAAGAGCTCAATATTTGATGACTCTTTTATGCAGATCAATGTTGTAGATTTAGTCCCTGAGGATTCTAGTGGAGAGAAAATGAGCTCGACGTCCATTGAGGAGGCTTGAAGCGGAGAAGCTGAGCAAGGTTCAGCTGGAAGGTCAGGTTTAATTTTGATTGGCAGAACTGTATATTGAAATTTACTTTTCTTAGATGTGCAGAGGAAATCTGTAATTTGACCTGATTGATTTTTACCCCTCCCTGTGTCATTAACCACGCCTTCTTCAAAGTCTTGGTGGATATATAGGCTTTTTATCCTTGTCGTATGTTGTATGCCATTGTTTTCTTCAAACAAGTAAATTGCATATATGTAATGTTTAAAGAATATAAGCTTGGTTCTTCGAGTTTTCTCTTTCTCTTTTCATTGTGTAGATTCAAGATTGTGTTCATGGATTGATATTATATTAGTAAGATTTACTGGATTTATTGTCAGGACTGTGTAAAATCTCATTGCTTGACTTCTTGTGTATGTATTATGTAAGGAAAAGTTTCATAGGAACCTTTTTTTTTTTTTTTTTCCAACAAGGGTTCTTGAAGAATTTATACTTCTCACTTTGAAGTTGAATGGTAGTGGGGAAGGTAGAAATTGAAAGATAATTCAATTAACATTCTTAGAGGATCTCCAGGAGACTCCATTTATGAAGAGCATCTTATGCGCAATAGAGATCATCTTTAAATTTAGAGAGTAAAATTTGTCATACACTGCAATACTCCTATCTATTTTGGCTCTTTATTATTATTATTATTATTATTATTATTATTATTTTTTCATCAATATACAATTATTGATTTCTATTATTTTAAACAAATTTATATGTCAATGATCAATTAATTCAAATATTATTTGAATAATTTAAAATTAGAGTATTAAAATTTGTAGATGACTCATTATAAAGTAAGAATTAAAGATCCACTCTCTATTCAAAGAGTATCTTGAAGATTATTTTTAGGTATTGACTCTCAAATAGAGAGTATTTTGTATTTAGAGAATTTTTCGGAGATGCTTTAAAGCTCTTGAAAGAAAGAAATATTTGGCTATGTATTTTTTGATGGATGGTGTTAAGACTCTATGAAGTTTTTTTTTTTTTTTAAGAGATTCATATATTTTGTAATAAAATAGAATTGGGGTGTTGATGATGGCTTACTCGGACATTAGTGTTGTGGAGTACCAGGACCTCGGGTTGGTGATTGTACCGCAGGGTAAAGAATCATTGAATGGATGCTGGGGCATTCAGAAGGGTGCTTTTGGAGGCAAAAGGCCAGGAGGAGATACTGTTTGTGATCCATGGATTTTCGATCGGAAAATCATATCCGAGCTTCATAACTAGTTTGAGCTCTTTTGACTTTCCTGACTTTAGTGATATGAAACATTTGAGTAGCTATAGGTAGTGAAGGAGAGATGTAGGGGCTAGGACACATCCAGGATCGGATTATAAGTCGAGCTTGTATGCAAAAAAAAAAAAAAAAAAAAAAAAGGTCCCCTAATTTTTGAGATAAATAATTTATATGATTTTTTTTTTTTTTTTTAATAAAAATTATTATATTTTGTGTTTGAAAAATTTTGCGCAGTTGCATTAGATCCCACTTTCCATCCTATGTGAGGTTGGTAATGAAAAGAGATTCTTAACAGCAACAATTTTACAAGAATTTAAGAAATCTGCATAGTTAAATGGAAAGAAATCCCGCAAAATTATGTTTAGCAGTAATAAATACGTTCCTTTAATTAAGTTAATATTGCAACTCATCAATCGAAAGCTATTTTACATTTCAGTAGTAAAAACAAGCACAAGAATGACACATAACCCGACGGTTGCTGAGTACTTGGATTATGCAACCTTTTGGCTTGGTGGGAGGTTGAATCGTCTATTTAACTAACCAACCCAGTAATTGGAAGTTCCAAGTGCTAAGAGCAAAGTTGGAGGTGAATTGTAATGCTACTGTGCAATAAAGTTGGATGAAATTTTACTCCAATATAGAGGACTCATTAAGCCCATTTTTGACAACAATTATTTCGTAATTCTTTTTTTTTTTTTTTTTTTTTTTATATGTTCATTTTCAACCTCACATTCAAGAACAAAATATTCAGCACGTAAATCCAATTTTTTTTCTACTTTTTAACCACATATTCTTTAAAAAATCACTATTCAAAACTCAATTTTATCCAAATAATTGTTGTCAAATAGGGGCTAAGTACTACAATATGGTATAATTCATTCTTAAAACCAACTTATTATGGGAGGGACTCAACTGGTTATAAACCCATAAGCTAAGCCTTAAGTTAGTGATGTGGAATACAATTTACCTTTTAACATACAGCCTATTCTTGTAGTCGGTAAAATTATCTAACGAAAATAACCCATTTCGAAAATCCCTAACGAATCATGTTCCAGTGATAGGATTACATTAGCATCCTATTCTTATTTAGGAAAACCTGGAATTTGCAGTGGCAAATAAAATTCCAAATGCGTACTTTTAAGAAGCATATAATATTAGATTGCTTGCATGTTGAACATTTGAACATGTCCAAAGTACAAAACTTGATTTCACACTCACAATTTTGTAAATATGGCTTGCTTTAATGTATGACCTTTATAAACAACTCATTCTCTCTTTCAGATATGCACAAAGATGCAGAAATGAAAAAAAAGTCGGAAAAAAAAAAAAAAACAAGAAAACTGAGCAATGTATTCTGAAAAATCGGGAACTTCACTTTAGATTGGAAAACAGACATGCACAAATATCTGAAGCTGACTACAAAATATTTGGAAGTTGAGAATCTAATCTCTGCTGCAACTCTTTGATCTTCATCGAGAGCTCGGCCTTTTGGTCCTTGTAGCTACTCAGCAGGTATTCTTTTCCTTCTATTACTTCCTTCAACTCGGTCACTTCCCTCTTCAGAATTTCAATCTTTTCCCTCTCTCCTTTACCAGTTTTCGGATACACTGAATTGTTTTCAACTTCAAGATACTCGTTTGCATGGCCATTCCTCCCTTCAGTTGACCATATGGGAACTGCAGGGGGTTTGTATCTAGAATCTATATGTTGCACACAATGATCCGCAATGACCTTTCTTAGTCTCTGTATTTCACTCTCTGAATCAAACAAATCCCTGTTTGCAGCATCTAGCAATGATTGCAGATGGGAAGAACATGAAAGCTGAGAGTTAAGTGAGTTCTGAAGTTCTGTAATTTGATCCTGCATTTCAAGAATCGTGTCATCTCTTCTCTTTAACTGTTGCCTCAGCTTTTGTATAACTTCTCGCTTGCTGAAAATATCAGATCCAGATTCGGAGACACATAGCGAGTCCGAGCTGTTTGATTGGTGGAATGGCTTCTGGGGCAGCTCAAGACGATCAGGAGAAGATGCCCATAAAACACCATTTTCTTTGCTAAACTCGGGAGCAGGTCGACTCACTAAAGGAGGAACCATTTCATGTTCAGGCACCATATGGCCATTGGCCTGCTGTTTTATTTCAACCACGTTCCTTGATCCTGTTTTACCAAAGCACCAAAATAATATTACTACATATTGATTGGTAAGCAAGAATCTAATAGTAACCACTCCCACTCCCACATGCACAAATATAATTTTGTTACACTTAACTACATCATCAATGATTCTAAAGCAATGATTTCCATGATAATTGGTAATGTTTAGCCAAATATGATTACTCTGTCAAAAATACTGAACCTTTAAATGAAATCCTCATTTGTATGCAAAAGCGTGAGATTTAAGCTCAATTTAGAACTCAAAAACAAAAAATATAAAGAACATTTGAAATCAACCCTCCAAACCACTTAAGTTTAGATTGGTGAAAGTCGGTGCCTGAATAACTATTATAGCAACCATCCACGTGGTCTGGAAAACAATAAGCACTTGGATGCAAATGGAAGCTCCTTGACTTATTTTCATCAGTAGATTTTCCATTCCCTGCATTATAAACAACATTTTTAAAGCATAAAGAAAGTACAAAAAAACTAAAAAATAACCTTCGTATTTTCATACCATTTAAATTATTATTACTATTTTCAGGCTTTTTAGTGTCAAGGGCCTGCTTCAGCTTATATCCCAAGCGAATTGCTAATGTACTCAACAGAGCACTGCCTGCAATAAGGACCCAGTTCGGGCCCTCCCCCTGCAAACCTCTGGACCTCCGAGAAACCTCATTAGTTCTTGGCTTCATTTTAAAATCCATTGAAGTGATGGATAGAAACCTTTAGGTGCATCCAGGGTAAGGCCTACATTCAAACTGCATCATAAGTAAAATGATAAAAGGCAAAAGGTACACTTGCTCTAAATACTAGTGAGAAGAAATGTTACAGATTAACTATTTCATGATCATCATAGTTAAAACCAGAAAAACCAACATCTCCAAGGACTTTGGTCTCAATTTTCAACAAACAGAGGAATACCAATCAGAGTGGTCACAAGGAACACCATAACGTCTGTCAACAAAGTTTTTTAGCATCATATTTACACCTCTCATATCTTAGTTGGGTTAGGAAGAAAGATGGGATAATGAACTTTATAGTGAATATAAGTAGAAATTTAAGTCATCAACTGCTTAACTGGTCAAAAAGAAGGTGAAAACTATGAGGCAAACAAAAGACTACAAAATTATAACTTTCATTAATAAGGCCGGTGAAATATCAAAATGCAGTGATATCTCTCTATGTGATTCTCAGGATGGGCTACATATGGTTATAAAAATTCTCACTAACTGGGATATTTCTAAATTATGAAAACAGAAAGAAATGCAACATGTTACATCTGCATTTTGCACCCCATAAAGAATTTTACTAGAAAAGTGAAACCACACGAATTTACTCAGTTTAAGACCAAATAAAGATGTGGAGTACCGTTATTGCAAATTGTTAACAGGCCAAGGATAAGCTAAGTTAATCTGCATATATACTTCACGAAATTCTCTTACAACATAGGTCTCTTTGAGTTGGCAGCCAGTTGCAAGTTGAAGTTCACTATAGACCATAGCATGATTAGTACTTGGCTCAAAATTACGAGACCCTCTGCTTTTAGTATGCATAACATCGAGTGCATGTTTAGCAAAGCTTATAATTGCTTAGAAGCTGGTCAACCTCTATTTTTATCACACACTGTAAGATCCATGACTTTTACTCACTTATTACTTGTTAGTCACACATTTCATATACCCACATCTAATAAAAGCTTAGCCGGGAACGTGCTCCGAATCTAGCAGTTAATATTTTCCTAAAAATCTGTCACCCAAAACAGAATCGAAAATGAAAATTCAAATCATATACTTCATATTCCTTCATTTAGCATCTTCTAAAATGTAATTAGGATTTTCATTCCTGTTTTCCAAAACAAATCTTAACTACAAAGTCAGCCCCTTATCTTGTTCACCACTCACGATTTAGACCAATACATTATGCTTCTGTCTATAAATCGACCTTTATCGGTATTTTATTTTTGTTCCATGTAAATAAAAAATACAAAACAACCACACCATATAAATGAAGCTTTGCATCAGCATTTCAAAAACCAGACACTACTAAAAGATACAAAGAAAAAATTGCAAATTAACTAATGCATTACTGATTAAAACAAAAAATTAAGTTCAAAAATAAAAACTATGTCCTAATTTTAATGAAAGTTCCATTTCTAATCGCTCTACCTAAGTTTTCCAATAACTGCAAGGCATTTAGGTAAACAAAGTTACTCTAACAGCTGCTTTTCTTTATGGTACTAATGGGTACATTCAATAAGGACATCTACAACAAACGCGGAGCATACACACAGACACAAAAACTCAAAATCATTACAGAGACGAAAAAAATTCAAAACGCAAATACGATATATACTGCAAAATTTTTAAAGTTGAACAACAATTACCGTAATTCAGAATACTGAATCCATTTAGGAGCTGATAACTAACAAGGAAGGTATTACGCTTTACGCTTTCATTATTTATATAATGGAAAAGTGAGAGAAAGTGTGTGTGTGTGTGTGTGTGTGTGAGAGAGAGAGAGAGAGAGAAGGTTAAAGGGGAATGTGGATTATTTAATCATTATGAAGTGAAAATAATAAAGCGAGAGGTCTAATCGTTGTTGCCGGCAAGAGTGGATAGAGTAATATTGTTCTGGAATTAAAATTGGGTAAATTTCATCAGCGGTCACTAAACTTTTAGTTAAATTTGAATTGAATCACTAACTTCAATTTGTGTCAATTGGACTATTAAGGACTTGTTTGACTGGACTTTTGCTTTTTGAAAAATAATTTTACGAGGATAATGTCTAAGACAATTTTCTCTAAAAATTCTTCTAGCTAGACAAGTCACATAATCAACTTTTATTTTTTCAAAAATCATGTTAAACAAATCTTTAATTAATGTTCTAAAAAGAATGTCCAAGCTTTGCCTAGGCACGAAGCTAGGCATTGCTATCTAACTACGTTTTACTCTTTTTTTTTTTTTTTTTTTTTTTTTTTTTTTTTTTAATTTATACATAAACAATGCTCGAGCTTCGCTTCAGCCCACATGGACTTATAAAAGATTAAAGCTTGACTTTATTAACTAACTACGTTTTATGCTTTTTAAAATACTGTTAAATATTGCTATGATATTGAAATTGGGTAATTTTCCATCATGGTTTTGAATTTGTGTTTTTGTTTTCTTTTGTTTTGTGTCTCTCCTTTTGTTTCCTTCATGTTTATTTACTCTCCATATGATAATTTATTTACTGTTTATTAGTCAAATATATGATTTTCGTATTGATTGCAGTTTTCTTCAAACATTCGAGAAAAGCATGAAAAATAATGTTTCAAATGGTATAATCCCTCTATCAACCCAAAATGAAAAGGGATGATCTCGTAATTTTTGGTACGTGAAGATGCATCGATAGGTTTTCTATTATGTTTTTTCATTGAATTCGAACCTTAACTTTTGCTCGAAAAATAATTGTTCACATACTTGTAAGAAATGTACAGATGCTCGAAAAACAGCAAACGATGATGATATCACACTTTTCTTGGGTTACTGACCTAAGGTGCGATCGTTACAAGATTTGACACGCATGAAAATTTCTCCAAATCAATTTCATTAGTCCACAAATGATTTTATTCCTCTACCCGCACAGTATACTGAAACTGTAATAGAGCTAATTTAGCTAAAGTGTATACTATCAATTACATGAGTACGACATTGTACTCTTTAAACCAAAAAGAGGAGATTTAAGAAGAAATAATATAGTTATAATAATTGTAAGTCTCTGTGGCAAGTTGGGACATACACTTTTTTTTTTTGGATAACGCTCCATCACGAGCGCTCTCACAATCTTTGCTCTAGGACCTTGTGGAGGAGGTAAATCGCGGGATGTGCAACACAGAGTTAGAAATCGAGCTTGTGACCATACGGAGCACCACCATCACTAAGACTGTCTTTTGTCACTGCGCCATGTGCCCCAGGAGCAGGGACATACAACTTTTTCCTTATATGTCGGGACATGCTAGACGTCCCGGGATTTAAATGGCACCCCCCTATTGGAGGGGAGGCGAGGGGTGGGGGGGGTGGGGGACTATGGGCGCCAACCTTTTTCTTATATGCTGGGACGTGCTAGACGTCCTGGGATTTAATCCCCGAACTTAACAGGGGCGTCATTTAATCCCGGGACATACAATTTTTTCCTTCTATATCTCATCCTTGGTTCATAAAATATTGATTAATGCAATTCCAAACTTTTATTTAAAAAAAAAAAATGAAAAATCCACATTGATACTAGCTGTCAAGGTACTATTATCACATTTGCAGTCTGTTCACTATCGCCCAAGAAAATTGACTAGTAAACATTGCTACATAAGGAGTTTTTACTACGGCGCATTACACAATACATCCCACCTGTGGAGGATGAAAGTGAATGTGAAACAAGTCCTTGGATGGTGGGGCGAGGAAAGGATATACATGACGAAAGTGACAGCATGCCCCTGTTTGATGTACATTATTTTAGAAAGATACATTTTTTAGGTTGATATGATAATGATGGTGAATATATGGTTGAGTTGAAAAGAAGGAAGAGTTATTGATGTGATGGAAAATACTATTTTATTGAAGAATGTGTAGTTGAAAATAAGTAGAAGAATGAGAATGAGAATGAAAATTATAATGTGTATTAAACAGGGTGGCATATAAGAGTCCAGTTCTGGTATTCCTATTTGCTGTCTCCTTTATCTACAAAAGACGATTTGCAATCTTTTCACTAACTCCCAAGAAAAATGACTAGGAAACATTGCTACATAAGGAGTTTTTACTACGGCGCATTACACAATACATCCCGTCTGTGGAGGATGAAAGTGAATGTGAAACAAGTCCTTGGAGGATGGGGCGTATGAAGAAGATAGTATTAGAAAGGATATACATTGAAGAAAGTGAAAACATACAAGAGTCTAGATCCACTGTCCCTATTTGCTGTCTCTTTCATCTACAAAAGATGGAAGATCTCACTTCCCCAAACTCATGCTCAACCTTGATTATGTTACAACCACATTGGGTATATTGTAGCCTGTAATTACATGCTGCTCATATCTTACAAGAATTACATGAACAAAGGTCATGAACAAAACAAGAAGTTAGACTTCAGAAAGAAATGAAGCATTTCACTAACTTAAAATTGGATGAAACGGATTTTGCCCCTCCTTTTCCTTCTGATGTAACTACATTGAAATATGCCTTTGAATGGAGGGTGGTTCAGACCAGTAAACAAATTCCATTTCACCATAGCAGTAAATTTTTCCGAGGCGATAATATATTTAATCAATCAATGGCCATGGGAGTAATACGCCTCTTTACTGTCTTACTTGGATTCGGGATTATTCTTGTACCTGGTGAAACTTGTTTCCCTTCTTTATTCTCGTCCTTCTCTTTTTCGGTGTCCTCTTCCTTCTCTTTTCCACTATCTGAAGTGCTGCCATTATCGGGAGCAACTTCCATAATACTGTCATCTAAAAGCATGTTCTTATTTTCACGGTTGACTTGCTTCTCTTCTGCTAGATAAAAGTTGTTAACCTTTGCAGCCCTATAAATTGATGGAAGTTGTAGAGCAAAACAAAAAATAAAAAGAATGCTAACCTCGCAGTGAAATGGGTGACCCAAGTTCCTGATTTTCAAATTCCAGGAGAGTGCAGTAACTGTCTTGAGAGGATAACGCCAAATATATACCACAAGGTGACCTGGATTCACATGTTCACGCACAAGGGTAAAAAGGATAACCAGTCAGATTGTGATTTTCAAAACTGTAAATGGTTAAAGCAGACAAAATTTTATACCATGAAATGCCTGTTAAGGCCGAATAATGAATTCCAGCTACAATTGCTATTGGTTGAACACTCTCAGTATCGTATATGTATAAGGAATTCAAAGTAGCCACTGCAAAAATGAGGCGATAGGGGAGCTTGAACGTTGAGGCTGCAAGCAAGATAGATTTGTTGTCAAAATGTGGTGAAGGTAATGTAAATCTTTCCAAAGAGTGAAAAAGGAAGAGTTAATACGTGTTTCTGATCCCCGCAAATTAAAATGTCATTTGGCAAAAGCGTACTGCCACAACAGGTTTGCTGGCACCAGGGAGCATGAGAGCTGGTCTGTGTTGAAACAGAGAGTAGATATTAATAGGGAGGGACATTCAATAAAGAATAAGGTTCCCAGTGTTAAACAGAAAAACTGTACTCTGATCACTGTTCTCATAAAAATCTACGCATCAGGATAGACAGCAAATTCTTGCCTTGAAAGATTTTTCCTTGAAAATACATAAGCAGTATTTACAGGTTCCGAAGCAGCTGTAGGTTTGTAAGAACCTGATTAATAAAAGCACATCGATACTAACAGCATTTTAAAGAAAATGAATACATGAGTTCTATATTTTCAACATGGCACACATGTATAACACGTTAGTAAAAATAAGATGGTTCAACACCTCGAAACTCTATTGTCTTTCCAAGTTTCTTGTTTTGTAGTGCTGGAACAAATTGCACAGTTAGCACATCAAAGTGAACAAAAGTTGCATATTAACATTACAGTTTCTTTTACAACAAGTTCTTTAAGTAAGAAAGCTGCAGGAACAAAATTTAGAGAAGAATGTCCACCTAGAATTTAAGGTTGGTAAGCACAAAATCTAGAGAACAATGTCCCCTACAATTTAAGGTTGGCAAGAATCCCTTCCAATCAATGTTGGAGATCAGAAGGCGATATTGTGAAAGGAAGTACAAACCTTAGCTCACTAAGATACCTAAAATACCACATGATTACGAGTAGTGCAAATTGAACACAGCTAAAACATTGTATCTAGTTTCATTTCTTGTATTGTCTACTTGTGCTAAGCCTGCTGTCAATATATTGTACATAATACTGAGTGCAATTGAACAATAGGATTAACGAAGAAAAAGAATTAAGAGATGCAAGTACTAAAAGTGGGAGTTATGCTGCACGAAAGATGGAAAGAAGTTTATGCCTCTGTTTAGTACATCTAATTTATTTTTTTGATTAAAATCTAAGACAAAACCATCAATTAATTTTAACCATACAATTCATAGAACTCAAAACTTTTCAATCACACATTCCATCAACTTTTATCCAAATTTATTAAAAATCTGATTGTAATCTCTACCAATAGCGGCTATATATTTTTCTCATTTTCTTTATTATTTTGTTCACTATTTCCTTAAAACACTAAGTAATGCTATTCATAGTGAAAACTACTGGTAATTGTCTTACGTCGCATACACAAGTCAATTTGTTATTTGATACATTAATATGACAGTTTTTTTTTATTACCTTATGCATCAAATAACAAATTGTCACATGTATGTCACGTAAGGTGACTGCTGATAGTCTTCACTATGAAAAACATTATTCTAAAACACTGTGTCCCATGATATTTGATCAGAAAAATTGGACATAATCCATCAACGAGATCCAATTACTATAAAAATTAAAGGTTGGAGATCATAATGTCAAGAAATGCTATTTTGAGTATAGAATGAAACATATAGGTATTAACTTACGTTATTGTCTTTGTACATAGTCTAGTACGTATCTCAAAGTGGCTAGCCCCGTGTCCAAGGTCCACCGCCCGAACCGCGGAAACAACTATATTTAATGAAGAGAGATGGTTGGGTTGATGTCGAAGACAGTGTGACAATCGTTGCACCTTTCCTACATATTAAGCTAAAAATAACTTGTTATATATTATGACTATAATGCATTGTTACGAGTATTTTTTAGCACTACATTGTCTTAACCCAGCCGGCCCCAACCTATTATAAATCTACGAGACGTGCTAGGTCTCTGGTGGTTTAGATTATCTTGTGTTCGATCTATAACTTGCTGGCATAGGACCACGGCCGACTAAACTCGTCTAACACTCTCCTTTCTACTTGATCTTCCATGTATAAAGGATCTCCATGTAAAATAGTTGAAAACACAAAAACAAAGAAAACCCCGAAAGCATCAATTATAAAACTATATCATATGGAATTCAAATTCGAAACAAAATCATAACATAAGCAAGCTTATAATCCCAAAGAGCTTATATTTATTGCAGGAGGAGTGGGAATAGGCATTGCACTGTTTGCTGGTTGCGTCTCCCCCCAATGATTCAACATGCCTCGCCAGTGGCAATTATGCGGAGGATCAATGCACTTGTCAATGCGTTCATCTTTTATTTCGATTCTCCAGTGCCCATCAGAATAGTTTGCCTTTTGAGCCTGCATTCTGTCCCATTCCAATTGAGCCTTTTGTTTCGATCGCAATAGACAAAATTGTTGGAGTGTTTCCGGCATGGAGTCGTGGAGTTTCCACCACTTCTTGTGTGCTACGTCGCTTGCGAATTCTTGTAGGATATCTGTGTTCCAGTTGCAGTCGTAGTCACGGAAGCACATCCATGGCTTGGTACCTGTTGAAAAGACAATACTCTGAGTCTTTCGATGAGTTGGTTCAACATGTTAGAATGATCGTGAATTCAAGTTTCGCTACTGTCTATTCATGAAAAATTATGCACGCGCCAAACTTATAGCTAATCTCATCTGGATGACTCTACTTTCGAGACAAAATAATCGAGATGGGATTTGACCACAATGTCACCATTTACATGAAATAAGGCTAGAACATTACCCAAATAGTGAAGAACGTAAAGAACCGATGGTTCTTCTGTGAAAAGCCGAATTTTCTTCTGCTTTACTTCTTCATCGTCCCCGGCCCAAAAATTCTTCAAGAAATTCATATGCCTCGGAAATCTATGCCACCATGTGAAAACCTCATTCAGGTATCCCTGATCTCCACCATTATATGATTCAATTTCATTTATATTATCCATCAAAAACTGGAATGTGCAATTCGATGGCTCAATCACCATTACTCCAGAATTGAAAAGTGTTCCATGGTTCCCCGTTGCAGAGATTTCCGGCATCGAAAACAAGAAATCGATGTTTTTGAGAATAAGCAGATCGGAATCGATGAAGATTATTTTGTCATAATCTGTGAGTTGCCATAACCTGAACTTGCTGTAGTTCCATTCGTTGTAGGCATCCTTTTCGGCTTTAGGATTTCTGATTCTTTGTATTATTCGGATTTTCCAGCCTGCTAATTCGAGTCCACTTTTGTGGTATTCGCTGATTGTGTCGTCGACAAGGATAATGAGATCCCGGGTGGATCCGGCCATGCGGATGCTCTGGGCTGCGGCTATGGCTCCACACACATAGACATTGGCGGAGTGCAGGACGGTAGCGTAAGCCTCTCGTTGCCTGTTTCTGGTGTAATCCTGTGCTGTTTACATGAGATTATGTGCCAAACAAATCTTTATACGATTAGTGAGTATTAAGTAACCTGCACTTCGTGATGCTATCAAAGAATCGAGTTTGGCGTTTGATGAAATCACATATTTGGTATCTTAGTGCGCGAAACTAGATAGAACTTACCTTTGGCTCCAAGGGGAAGTGCAAGTTCACACGATCCTATTGGGAGCTGAAGCTTTTTTCTAAGTGCATCCAAGTTTGGTTTATATAACCACACGTTACCAACAAGAACAACTCGATCCTTGCAGGTGAACAAATTTGGTATCGGTGGGCAGTTTGTAATTAAAAGAAGATGCACAGGGTATCTCCCTTTGCAAGAGGCAGCTAAACCAGCAGCTGATATCTGCAAGTGTAGTCGAGCAATATCTTTCGACCAATTTACTTTATTACGACAAGGGAGTTTGACAGAAACAAGATCAGGGCGCTGTCTTGGGACTTTAAGGTTGGATAGACGAGGGCAACTAGGAACTTCGTCGTCCTGTTCTTCATCAATCCATTCAGGATACAAGGAATCCCAAGTAATGTTTTTCTGAGCATAATCCAGGTGCAGAACTTCGTGATTAGCCGTGGGAATAAGCTGTTTCCATTGATAGATTTCGCTCTCATCAAAATTGAGAAGTCCGACTTGTCGAATCTTATTATCTTCAGGTAACTGCTCCAGTGCTCTTAAAATGTCATGCCAATTGATGTCTAAATCTGATACATACCGAGGATCCAACTCACCCCATATCCACCTGTTCACAAAATGTGGGCTTCAATTTATAAGCCATGCATTATTGATAATCGTCGATAATATAATTAATAATATTGTCGTTGTTCATTTGATTTACATATATATACTATATACTTTCATTGAAAAAGATATAGAAGATGAAAATTAACTTACACGTGGATAATATTCCAAATAAAAGAAATAAAAGTGAAAAAAATATTTATTTAATTTTTAAATAAAATATAAAAACTAAATTATACATCCATTTAATTTTGTAATTAATTATTTGGAATTCGTTTGTATATTTTTGAAAAATTTGGGATCACATTTGCAATTAATTCTTTATTTTTTCTTCTTTTCTTTTTGTCTTGTTTAAAGAGGAGGGTATATTCATCATCTCACAAGGCTCTATTGAGAAAATGGAAGAAAATGTTGTATTCCGCAAAGAAAATGTCATATAGGGGGATTTTCTGCAAAAATGAAAGCATAGGGGATATTTCACAGTAGAGCCAAAGGTTACACGTGTTAGTGTCAATTACCTTTCTTAAGGTCTACTTCTATTATGGTCTTCTCTATAAAAGTTTGCGAACGAGCTTTTTGAACAAAAGCACGGGGCTTCTATGTGTTCTATAAGTTCGAGGAAGTTCAAAGCCTGCAATGGAAGAATATCTGAGACTCGAATTCGAAGGGCCGTGGACTAACAATTTAAATGGGACATTATCCATTAAGACAGAATCAAAATAGAAGACTTGTACAAGCTCAATTAAGGTTATGCACATGAATCCTATAGCCTAAAGCCCCAACCACATAACGGAGAGTTGACAGACAGAATAAATCTCATCACATTCTATGATATGAATTCTAATGGATTGAAGGGACCAGCCGAAAAGGAGTCCTATAGTCGACCCTAAATTTATCTGAGAATAAGATTTAGTTTTTTGTTGTTGGTGCACAAGTGAAAAACGTCATTGAAAGTAGAATTTACCTGGAAACGTCGTGGAATATACTTATCTGTTGATAAACTGGTGGAGATGAAAGAATTGTTACAAGTGTCCCAAGAACAATGATAATCAGGAAAATTTTTGATGGGTGGAGCTTGATTCTTGTTCTCTTCCCTGCAATGGCAAACTGGAAAGGATTCTCAACACTTTTAAATTTAATTTTCTGCAACTTTTTCTTGTATGCATCATCTCTGTTAACAGGGCATGTAGACACATGTTAGTATAAACAAGATGAACCGAAATACACTAATCCATAATAAACAAATAAATAAGAACAGTAAGAACCAGTATCACTTGAATGTACATATATCTTTGCACGTTTATGGCGTGTTGAAAAATGCCACGTGAACAGACTTATTTTGGTTATGCCCATTTTCAATCGCGTCTGGTCTGACACAGGCCGTTGTGTTATTCTGTCACTTCATCATGTAAATTTTGAACTACATCCTGTGTTAAAACATCTTATCTAAAAGCTTAAGTCGTTAAAAGGGGATTGATATTGTTTATTTAAACTCATCTCTTTTATAAAATACCCCTCATAGGCAAATCATAGACACCTTTTTTATTTATTTATTTATTTTTTAAATTCCATCAGAGGCAGAGTGAATATTCACAAATTTACAGCAGGTGGGACTTGAACTGAGTTCTTTACTACATCTGATATGATACCATGTGAAACCTTCGCATTCATAATCTAATGAACAAAACCTTCCAAATTTTTTATCTTTCTCGTCGACAGGCATAGGCCTCTAATATGATGAAGTATCTTAAGTTCACAGAAACCGAATATGCTCTAAAAGTACTACATAAGATTGAATATTAAGACAATGGAGAAAGAGAATCCATGGATAAGAAACATAACCAATTCAAGAATGAACTCACATTCTTTGTCTAGTATCCATGAGACTTCTGAAATAATTTATCACTGCAATTTCAGTTTGAATTAGGAAATCATTTGATCTGCAATACAACATAGAATCCAGGTCATGACATCAAATGCCCACAAACTTTAGTATACAGTAACAGCATAGGGTCGTTTGAAAGAAAAATAGTGCACAAAGATTGTTTCGGAAACTTGAACATGTGATTCCTTCTCGAGAGCAATTCATACATCGGAAACGCTGTATACAACTCTCCAAATTTTACCTTTGAAAACGCCACGACAATTTCCATCCTGCAGAGGAGTGCTTAAGATGAAAAATGCGAGAGAAAAAAATTGTGACTGATGGAATATAGAGCAAGTAGAGAGTACAGCCAATTAATATGAACAATCATGGATTGAATTCATGTTTGGTAAGGTGATTATATAACATGACAATATCAAGAAAGAAATGAAACTAAAATCTTGCCTTTTAATATACTATTCCACATGATCTAATACCACGTAGAACACGTGCAATTATCTCTTTCCTTTAAAAGAATAAGAAATATCTCCCATTGTTAAAAGAAGATAGAAATCTTTCTAGTCTTGGAAATTTTGTAGGTCATTCTTGGAAAGTTTCATCTGCCTTAAGGTTTCTACTTATTTAGGAAAAACCCTCTCGTTTGATTCATGAAAAACTTTTATCCCACTTGTCAATTATTATTATTATTATTATTATTATCCCCTTTTCCCATGAATAATGCCACTCGACCTGTATGAATGATACCCCCGATGATCGCGCTCTCACATGGGATGCGTGGGTCTCATGCGAATAAAATAATCCCGGCCTCCCATGTGTGTATGCGCGATCATCCCAACTGTCATCTGCGCGGGTCGTGTAGAGTGGTTGTTTTCCCATTGGCTATGATAGGACACATTTCAAAAGGTCATAGCCCATCAATGGTCACTTCCATTGCTGTAATTTTAGAAGAAGTCACCGTTAAAATACGTGTAAATTTCATGTGTAGTCACTTAACGTTTGACAAAATCTCAATTGGATCATTAAAGCTTCAATTTATTTTCTAATTTCACCATTTCATCACATGCTTTCTCCAAATTAAAGAAGATCATTTAATTAGCAGCCATACCAGAAAGAATCTTCCATGTAATCAATGCATGGTATGTCAATTACGTGAAAGTGTTAAAATAAAATAAAAATATTTATACATTTTAATCTAAAGACATTGCTATAATCTTTGTTTTACCATTTTCATTTTATGGTATGATAGTCTTGACCCAGTTAAGTTAATATAAGCTTTATTGACCCAACTGAAATTGCGTAAAATTTAGTGGCCGCAGATGAAATTTATCCACAAAACAACTTATCCTTCAAGTGGATTTGAAATATGATTTCAAACTAGAAAAGAAATTGAAGCTTGAGCTCAAGATGTGCCAGTTGATATACCGTATGGTCACCACCTCAGATGGTGGGAAGGTGAGGCAGCATTATCGAGCTCCGCCACCTGTATTTCGCCATGATGTATGCATGATTCAAAACCTTTAATGTCGCAAAATCAATTCTACCATTTAGATCATATTCTATAAGTTAGGGGTCAATCCGTAGTGCAATAAAAAAGATTTACATTTTGTACTTCTTCAATACTGTCCATTGTTGTAGCGTTCACTATACCAAATTTGTCGTAAATATTTTCTTAATTGAGTAAAACAAATATCATGTTCTTCTTCCCTCTATGGCTATACAAAAACATTATAAAACAATGGGTGTATTAAATGTATAGAGTTAATAAAACATGTGCAATGTCTTACCAAATGGCAAAGTTGTAATAATCTTTTATACGTAATGAGTTAGAATATCTAATTTGTAACATTTTAAATTTTAAAATTCCACAAGGTCTTTCTATAATCTTTTTTTTTAATCAATGTTTTCAAAGTTTAAAATCACACTCGCTCGTAGGCAAACGTTATTCGCTTTTGCAAAGTACGATAAGCCTCATCGCAGCATACATATGATGATAGTTACGTCCCAATTCGAGTATTCTTCAAATTACGGTGTTGAGATTATTTGTGTTCTACGCTTTCTTATGGTCAACTGGTCACTTAGTCAACTACAAAAAACACTGTAGAATCACGCAATGCACGTTGCTGATCGATGTGCTTCCGACTCACAAGGAAAGTGTTAGAAAATGATGTCCAATCAATGCCTTGAATCAATGTTTGAAGCAACCACAAGATTTGACAATTCAAGAAAAATGAACAAAGAAGAAATTTGGGGAAGAAATGATTTCCAATATATGAAGAACAATGGTTTTGGATTACTTGTACAAGCCACAAGTTAATCCACAAGAAAGAAAAATAGCTTTGATTTATACCCAAGGAAGAACAACCTTCCTACCTTGTAAAATCTCTCTCAAGCCTCTCTATTTACTCTCTATTTTCGGACTCAAAGAATGGGGAGAAAACCGGGCTTATATAGGTGCCGGGGCGCCGCGGCGTCCCCCTTTCTTCTTCCCACAGAAAGTTTTTACATTTTATATAACAACTTTAACATATTTTAATTAAGCTTGCTGAATTAAAACATCAAAAGACAAGAAGCCAGTTTAAATTTAAATTGGAGAAAAACTGGATATATGCAGTACTCTTTGATTTATTGTACAAAACTATATATATATATGGTTGACTCTTTTAAATCGAAGTGATAAAATTTCTGGCAGCTTTTTGGAAATCAATAAAATCCTTCACTCAAATCCCAAAAAAAATATAGAAACTTTTGCAGCTGATATATTTCACCGAGCTAGTTTGTGGGTCAATTCATAATCGATGTTTTTAATACCATTTTGAAGTACTCACGCTGTATTTTGCAATGCATATTTCAATTTGCTAAACCGCTAATGATGATATGAAAATAGTGAGTTGGAAATCTAATTCATAACCGTCACCTCTTTTGCCTTATTTTTGGCCTATATTTCAATCTTCGGAAAAGGTTCTTGGTATCATTTTGAAAAACTCTCGAATAGCTATATATGCCCCAACATAAACCGTTAAGTTGCGGACTTAAATAAAATGATATTTGATGTCAATTATTATCAATTTTATAAATATGGCTAATTTTCTGGTCGCTACAAGTTGTGTGTGTGTGTGTGTTAATTGGATTTGTGAATTAATAATCTGATTTTATTCGTAGAATTTATATATTGTAGTTCTTGGTATTAATACAGAGTTAATAAGTGATCAATTTAATCTTTTGAGGAATTGCAAATAGCAACTTAGGGGGTATATTCAATTGAGACTTTTGAAGATTTCTATAGACTTTTTTTAAGTGATAATTTTTGTGGATTTCATAGTTTTTCTATAGATTTGTATGGAATTAATGAAAGTCATTCGTAAACTTTTATAAACTTTCATTTTAAATTTTTTATAGAATTTTATAGAATTAAAAAAACTTTTGAAGACTTTTATTTAAAATGAAATTCACGTGAGTCTAATGCAATAGTATGAAGTTTTCACTTCTCATATACAGGCCTGCGCGCGATTTGGTTTGGGTCGATTTCGACTCCAACCTGAAACCAAAATCAAATTAGTTGGTTTGAACGAATTTCAACCCAAACTAACCCACTCCAACTCTTAAACCGAAACAAACCATTCGGTTCGGTTATTTGATTTGGACTTTTAGTCCAAAATTGAATTTTTTTTAAAAAAAAGTCCGAATTTTGAGCCCACTTAGATTACACAAACTAAAATAATCAAATAATTTTATATTACAAGATTTACTGACAAATAAATAAAATTAGGTTAATAGAGACTTATCAGCATAAAACTTAAAAAGTTTGTTTTTTTTTGTGTATTATGTAGTCTGATTACCTGAGTGGGGAAAAATGATAAGTATAATATAATGAGCTCGTAAAAGGAAATTTCTAGTGTTATTATTTATTGGCAATATCATAGATTGGAGGGAATTGAGATATAGTTATGAGATATGACTTATCTTTTGTTTTTGATTTTTCTTAGATTAAAATATATATATAAACATGTAAGTGGGTTGAGTTGATTCAGTTAACCAACAATTTAAGACTTCAAACCATAACTGAACCGATCCACCATGGTTTTACTTAGAAGAAAATAAAACTAAACAAATTACTTGTGTCAAACCGACCCGAGTCGATTTTTTGATTTTTTTGCTTAGGCCTATTCACATCTTATCTGTGTTGTGGTTCATTGGTTCCCACAATTCTCTCCCCTCTTTATTTAATAAAAAAATATTTTTAAAATAACAAAAATTTGAGACACCTCAATTAAGTAAATAATAATAAAAATAAGTGAGTGCTTATAGAAAATCAATACATTTAAATTTAATTATAAAATTAGTATTTTTTTTTTATATAAAATCTTACAATTTAACTTTAATTACAATTTAATTTTCATAGAAATTAGAGATAAATAACAAAAGAGAAAAAAGAAAAAAGAAAATCAGAAACAATTTTTAAACGTAATATAAAAGTTTTTAAAAGTCATTGACAATTTAAATACTCCAATACTTATAGGGATTTCTAAAAAAATTTAATTGAATATATCGTGTTTTTTTTAAAGATTTTTTGAAAGTCTATAATAATCTATAAAAGTCTCGATTGAATACACAAATATTTTAGAGAGTATCAAAAAATCTACATTAAATACTTCTAAACTTTTCAAATTCCAAAAAGGCTTTAAAAGTCCCAATTAAATACACTCCATTTAGTAGTGTTTAAGGCACTAGTATTTCACGTTTTTGGTACGTTTTGTAATCTTTTCGTTTTCGTTTTCGTTTTCGTTTTTTAGTCTTTTAAGGTAATGTATTGCATTAAATACGCAAATTTAAAGGCTAGGTTCACCATGCCCTCATTGTAAGATATATAATCTGAAATTAACTTCTTATCCTGAGTTAAAAAATACTGCAACATGCGAAATAGAATTCATCAATGGCATGTGGCTATAAGGGAAATATTCCAGAAAGTCGAATTCATATGAAAAAACACCATGGATACACCAACATTTAAAATGACAGAAACCAAAATGAACTAAGAGCACATTTGGGACACCATATTCGATAATACTATGTGACAAGATTTTAATTTCTTTTCTTCCTCAGTAGTATCAAATACTATTTATTCCACCAAGCCGAGCATGGTCGGAACTTAGCAAAATAGAATTTCTTCTTAGGTTTATCAAATATCCCAGCTCCATAAGTCTGGATTGTCATCTCAATCAAGAGAGGGAACTGCAAGATGGAGAAAAGAGCTATCGGAATCGTTGAGAGGACGATGATAGGAATGGTAACCCAAGACAAGTTCCGATGCAGAATCAAATACAACGCAGAACCAAAGGATGTCATCATTGTAACAATCGAAAAGAACAGACACGTCAATCCAATTATTAATTTCATAGGTAAGGACTTGAGAAAATCTTCTTCTGCATAACGTGCCGTAAGAATTCCTAAGAACATCAACAACGACGTACTGGAACTGAACATCGACAAGGCATTTGAAATCATGAAAATCAAGAATGGAGTTCTTTGAGTTTCCAGCATTGTTGGCAATCCTGTTTCGTTTTTATTACCACCTGGTACTGTGAAAGCTGTTGTGAACATTACAGCAGCAATTAGAGTGCCTACTATCATGCTTGATCCTGCTGTGTTTTTCATCCAGCTCTCTGCATCTTTGGCTAATTTCTTGTGTTCATCACTGAATAACATTTCGGGTGTTTTGTTAATCGCATTTTTTTCCTCTCTGAGTTTGGGTTGTACCATGCTCTCGACTTCCTGTGTATTGGAAGAAACAACATAAGATGAGAATTCAAAAATTTAGATAAGATAGATCGATGTAGCATTAGAGTAGATAAAATGTCGTGAATTCAAGCGTCACTTGTGAATAGGGAAGAAAAAAATTACACTATATTATAAGTCACTTTGGACTACTTTTTTGGGACGAAATCATCTGCAAATTTTTTTCATAAATAGAGGATGACACAATTTGAACTCAAGTCCATTGCCTAAATAATACTATATCGAATCACCTCATATAAAGCTTTAACTTTTGGAAACAACACAAACTTATTTATATGAATTAAGTCTTCAATAATTGTCACCTATTTATGAAAATTATACTGTATAGCATAGAGGGAGCATAAAATTCAAATAAATAAGTATACGATATCTCAAATAACCACCACAATGGGAACATGCATGCTCACACTTGCATATTGCGCACACATACATTACCTTATACCATTGCAGTTCCCTTTGCATTTGTAGGGCTGCTCCAGATACCCTCTCAAGTTGAGAAGGAGGAGATAATTTTGCAGCAAGATGTAAATAATTGTTCTTAAAAATATCATGCCTCCTTGCCATTATACTCTTCTTTGTTCCTAAAGTAAATATAAGGCCAAAAATCTTCTCTTGCCGCAAAACAATTGCATGTGAAAAAATTGTTTTCCCTTTTTTATCTTTTCTCCATATAATTGCAGGTTTATACTTAATCATTTCTCCTATAAATTCAAAAATTCCATGCTTTATGGCATCATATATTATTGTATCCAAGTCCATTTTTTCCAGATCTAATTTGCTCAGATGTCGCATTTCTTTTAACACATGACTTAGGAGTTTCACGACTTCGACATGGACTAACTTCCTCTGGTATATGTAATTGACCTCAGGAACTGAAAAATAAAGAAAACTAATGTTAAATAGCCAATCATGTGTAATTAATTTTCAATTCATATGTAACAGAAATATTATATATATAGGAAGATGATACATACCAAGGAATTGCAATATCCCCCAACCGAATTTGCGCACCAACTCTAGAGCTGCACAACAGGAATTTACTTAGAGGTGTCAAAATGTACTTGGTTATCAAAGCCTAGGACCACATAACGCATGAAAGCACAGCCAGACCCATCACAGGCCATGGTGTGGTCAGCCCACATCTACAGTTGGCCAGGCTCAACTGTGAAGGACCATGGGTCCATGTGTTCAAAATAAATTTAGAAAATAGACTTAGGCATGGGATGGACTAGCCGAGCCGAGCCAGGGGTGGTCGATGAGTCATCATGGCCTGATTTATGCCCCTAAACTAAATTTAGTGTGCGTGAAGAAGACTTGAATAAGAAAGGGAGGAATGTAGTGCTATTTGATGTACCTCGAGAAGCAATAGTTAGGCCTCCATGTGCCATCCTTCCCGTCAGATCTTCGTCGCTTGATTCATCAATTTGAATGATGTGATGATGACTAGTATTTGATGTTTGCATTTCTACATGCTCTGTTTCATGAGACCCATGATGACTGTCCCAAGGTGTATGTACTCTGACGCCTTGTGTAAAAAGTTCAGATTACTTTCTAAATTCTAAATGATCAACATTCAACATTTGAATTTAAAGCATGTTTATATATTGCACTTGACAGTATGAAAAAGAAACTAAAATTTATCTAAATATACCCTCGTGGTAAATTGTTTGTGAATGAACTTAATAGGAGAGCAGTTATGTACTTACAATGGTAGATCCATCTTTCCCAAAATGCAAGCTTAGTCCCACTCAGAAATGCAGAAGGCTTGTGAGCCAATATTTTGAGAGTGTAATTGCCACTATGATCTGGGGTAACACCCAACTTTGGATACCTTTTCAAAAGCATAGAAGCGACATCTACAATAAGAAAACAGCGAGAATCAGGTATTATTATCATAGGGATCAAGCCCTAATCTCAATTGCGACTGCAACTTTTAGTAAATCGAAATCAAAAAACATATAGCCTGTGTCTGGAAAATTTATAAATCAATTTATAATGAGGTTCCACAAAATTTGTGGATAATAATGAGAAGTAGTTATGAATATGTGTTGAAATTAATGTTTGACTTCCGCTAAATTTATAAACCATTCATACAGAGATTTCTAGTGCTTTACGCTCAACGTGAGAACTATGTCCTTACTGCAGTGGAACAAAATGGCCACCTAAGATATACAGTATATATTAATGAATATTAGGTTTATCTGCAATTGTAGGAATTATTCAAGAGTATGATTAGACTCCACTCATTATACATTCACATACCATAAATTTCAGCAGTAATAAGGCAATTGAGTAGTGTGACTCCATTTTCACCCTTTTCGGGACTCAGCTCATCTTTTGGCGTCAGTTTGTATAAATAATGAACCATTTCCTTTTGTCCATATAATGCAGCCACAATGACAGGAAGATGCCCATCTTCATGATTTTCAGCTTCTATTGTAACTATTTTTTTGTTCTTCTTTACCATTTCCTTGGCCAGTTTCTTTGCACCACAAATCGCAGCAAGAGATAAGGGTGTAGCTCCATATTCATTTTTCAGTTCTAAGTCGTGCGACTCCATCCGTTTTACAAGTTTTTCTGCAATTTCAATCTGTCCAGACAAAATTGCGATGTGCAGAGCTGTATCTTTATGTGATGAAATTATTTCCCTAATGGCATCTCGATTCTGCTGAAGGATATCTTCTATAGAATGCCACTTACCTTCTTCAATTGCCTTGTATAAGTGCTCATAATCGAGGTACTTTCTCGACCCTGCAAACGATGAAGTCGACCTGTATGTGAGGAGCTTTTGTCGAATACAAAGTTCATTAAATAAAAGGGAAAATTGGTGCCACCACATTGACCTTGTGGAAGATTGTATGAGATTTAAATTTTATAGATAGCTACTGAAGTTTGCATGACATTTTAACAAAGATTTGAACGTTTTCGTCGATGAGAACCGATTGTGCAACTGTAATAAAAGGTTGATAACTAACTTGCTCATTTTTAACTAAATGACAACCAATAGTGTAATTTTGTGTTTCTTATAGCATGATAAGATTTTAGACGAGCTAGTTCATCACAAGTATTGATACATTACCAGCATCTTCGACATGACTTTCTTCATCGTGATCTGAGCTTGGCACTGGTTGTCGCACCCGTCCCCAGTCTCTCTCAGTCAAATGAGTCCATACATAGTGAGCAGAAATGTGTTCTTTAAACTTAGAGTATATTGCTGATCCACATGAAAGTTGAATTGCATGCAGAGCCAAAGCATTCTTTTTCTTCCATTCTTCACGCTCTTGTTTATTTGTCTTATCTGGTTTAGTCTCCTTAGAGACAACATCCCAAAGCCCATTACCAACGAAATAATTTTTCAAGCAATTTTTCCAAGTTTCAAAACTATCTTCAGTTAGCTCCTCCGGCACAATACCCAAACCCGCTAGATTAAGCTTTGCGTTATCTGTTCACCAATCAAAAATGAAAGTTCAGTGACAAACTTAAAGCAAACCAAAAGAAAGTTTGATAACTAAATGAAACGATGCTATAAGTTGGGTAACAAGCAATTTTTCAAACTGGTCAATAAAAGTAACCGTACCCAGCATTGTAAAGGACCACAAAAAGTACTATCTTCTTGGTTGCTTCACGAGTTTTATTCGAAGCATAGTTGAACTAGAGTCGAAAAAGGAAACTTGAGACAACAACCACAAACGAACAAAAAATAAAATAAAATCAGTGAGTAAGTTAAAGTATCTTACTTGACTCTAATTCTGTCATTTTCTCTCACGAGGAAGAACAATTGTAAATATGATACTATCATCAAGAAGGGCAAGCAGTCTTTATACATGCACTCTATAGTATTACCCTGTGCACAAGTAAGGTACATTATTATTTTTTTTTACTTTTACTTTTTGTCTTCTCACTTTTTGTATTCTTCTTTGCTGTCCACAGAACCGGTGTCTTCTTGAGCAATTATTCTCAACTTCTTGGATCCGACAACGTGCTTCACATTGTGCAGCAACAAAATTTACCAAAAAATTTAGAAAAAAAAACTTCCTAATTGAAATGTTATCAAATTAGTCATCTCAGTTGTTTATATGGCCCAGTCTACTACAGCTGCCATTTAGCTCAAATTTCACAAGATAATAGTTGGTTTAAAAAGATTCAGCCCCTGTTAGAGCCTCATTAATTTAAAAACTTAATTTTTTTTTTTCATAACTCATTTTTTACTATACATTATTTCAATAAAATAATTTTACAAATAAATTCAAAATTTTTCCTACTCTTCAACAACACAATCTCCAAAAAATCATTATTACAAAATTTATTTATCACAAAGAGCTCAAACAGAGCCTCAGCCCCTGTTGGCAGGACAGCATTGGAGCAAGGTCAACCTATGCTTTTTTACAATGTCAAAGCATACAATGATAAGGACAAATATATACTATAAATATCACCAGAAGGCATATATCATCTTGTCCTTGATCTTCAAATATGATTCATCATTCTAATCGACGTCAAGCCCCGCTTATTATATCTGATATGCCCTCTCTCCAATCCTTCAAATGCATCTGGTTACATCCTTTTAAAGAACCTCTCTTTATATTTTATAACCAACCTTTGCAGGGCCTGTTTGACCCGTTTATAGTATATGCTTCTTGTAAAAAATCTTCGTACAGGTTAGTTTCCTCTAAAACATTATAGTTAAATAAAGCATTTTCAGAAAAGAATTCTAAACAGGTTCAAAAGCAACTTCAATCTTTGAAAAGCCTTGTCACGGTCGACAATCTAGTCAGCAACACTGTTGTCTTTCCTCCATATGTGAGTAATTTTTACATCCATTTTCTATTTCTTTGTTGGATTAACATGTAAGCAATCTTCAGATCCACCTCTGCCCAAGTTCTAGAGTTTCCCCGTTGATAACGAATTTTAAGGCCTGTGGCAACAGCTTTTATCTCAGCTTCCAGAACAGAGCAAACCCCATAAAATTTGTGAAATCCCCAGAACACATCACCTGAGTTGTTACTTATCACACCCCCACCAGCCGCTTATAGATCATCCTTAAGGGTACCGTCAATATTTAATTTATCCCACCCTTTGTGAGGCTTCTTACTAATTTTTGTATTTTTTGAATGCACGATTTGTCTTGGTCGTGGCGAGACGATCCCAGGAGTTGTAACACTAGTCCACTGAATGTATCTCGAAGTGCATTAGATAGAACATCTAGAGAGAGTTTAAATCTATAGAATGATCGTGTGTAGAATTAAACTCTAAATAACTATTTTATAGATTATCTGAATTCGAAAAACCGGTAGTGTTCGCTATTTGTGAACTTTGGAATATTTGATGTGCCAATGAGTAAGATCTAATTATATGGTTAAACATCTCGATAAGTCGGAAACTGGAAATAGACGAAGTAGTGAACACATTCGTTTTTAGAATCAGCCCCTATGCAAATAGGCTAATGAACCAACTTAAGTATTTTCTTCAGTTTAGAACTCAGTATTTGGGAATGCCTGAATAATCCTGCAATGTGTTTGCAAATTATGAAACCGTAGAAGAAAATGACAGCTTAAGTGACATTATAATTTAAAGTAAAAAAAAAAGAAAAAGAATTTTATTATGAATATAACTCGGCTATTTAGTTCTATATACATAAATCTAATGGGCCGTAAAAGTACATACATGTACGATACAACTTCCACTACTCGAGAGAGTTCATGATATTTATAATATTTTCTTGTGAGTTCTTGAGGATTAGGAATTTGATAATTGGAAATCGTGATTATTGTTGCCACAAATCAAGTGCAACCAGGTTTTGGAGAAGATCAGAGAGAAGAGCTATGGTTTAAAAGCTTGTAGATCAAGGCAGAAACAATTATTGGATGGGATCTAGTTTGGAAGCTTGCAAATCAATCAACCTAAAGCAAGAAGATAAAGAAATTAATTGCTTGGTGTTGGATATGCAACCAAAGTGCCACATCGAATAAAAATGGGGAGGATCATGGGTTTATAAGTGTGGAAATATATCTCCATTGGTATGAGGCCTTTTGGATAAGTCCAAAAGCAAATCCATGAGGGTCTAGACCCAAAGTGGACAATATCATACCAATGTGGAGATATGTGTGAGTCCATGCTTATAACAAGTGAGATATGTGGTGGTACATATTCCTAATACTTGGAATAGGTGTAATTTCTATACACTTACGTGGCAATTAATTAGAAATGCAACACATGGTAAACTGGAAAAGATCTGGTCCATTAAACTTATTTTGAATTCTTTTTTTTCCCCTAATCCCAACAGGCCAGAGTGTAGGTTTAGAATTGTTTGTGATGAAATTCTAATTCTTGATTTATTGCAAGATTTTACAGTTGAGCGATTCCTAGGGTAGTTCTATGCGTTTATTTGAATGATTGGATTTATTTATGGATGAATGAATGAGTGTGTGTATGGTTGATGAATGAAATAATAATAATCAAAATTTTTTTTTTTCCCATTAAAACGAGGCACAGGGGAAAGAAGATTGTCAGATGTTGTTTGGTCTTTTTTCAAAGCTCCAATACTTGTTTGAAGGCGAGATAATTTAGAGATATATAAACTGAAATTAACTTCTTATTTCGCATTACAAAAGACTCCAACACGTGGTTCTATTTATACATACTAAGAATTTAAGATGATTCCTCAAACAATGGAATTCTGCAAGACACTTGACTAGTTTCAATATATGAATTATTCAAGTTTGGTTTATTCCGACAGAACAGGCACATAAGGTCTAATTTACTACTGGCAAAATAGAATTCGTCGATGGATTCATCAATGGCATATGGCTAAAAGAAAAATATTTCAGCAAGTTTAATTCATATAAAAAAAACACCATGGATACATCAACATTTAAAATGACAGAAACCAAAATGAACTAAGAGCACATTTGGGACACCATATTCAGTAGTACCTTATAGTATGAATGATAATATTATTTTTCTTCCTCAATAACATCAAATACTATTTTATTCAACCTTACCGAACACACTCCAAAACTTAGCACAACAGGATTTCTTCTTAGGTTTATCAAATATCCCGGCTCCATAAGTCCGATATGTCATCTCAATCAAGAGAGGGAACTGCAAGATGGAGAAAAGAACTATCGGAATCGTTGAAAGGACGATGATCGGAATGGTAACCCAAGACAAGTTCTCATGCAGAATCAAATACAATGCAGAACCAAAGGATGTCATCATGGTAACAATCGAAATGAACAGACACGTCAGTCCAATTATTAATTTCATAGGTAAGGACTTGAGAAAATCTTCTTCTGCATAACGCGCTGTAAGAATTCCTAAGAACATCAACAGCGACGTAGTGGAACTGAACATCGACAAGGCATTTGAAATCATGAAAATCAAGAATGGAGTCCTTTGAGTTTCCAGCATTGTTGGCAATCCTGTTTCGTTTTTATTACCACCTGGTACTGTGAAAGCTGTCGTGAACATCAAAGCAGCAATTAGTGTGCCTACTATTATGCTTGAAGTTGCTGTGTTTTTCATCCAGTTCTCTGCATCTTTGGCTAATTTCTTGTGTTCATCACTGAATAACATTTCGGGTGTTTTGTTGATCGCATTTTTTTTCCTCTTTGAGTTTGGGTTGTACTATGCTCTCGACTTCCTGTGTATTGGAAGAAACAACATAAGATGGACGACAATTAGGATACATTGACTCGAATAACTATCACAATGGGATACACACATACAGTACCTTAAACCATTGCAGTTCCCTTTGCATTTGTAGGGCTTCTCCAGAAACCCTCTCAAGTTGAGAAGGAGGAGATAATTTTGCAGCAAGATGTAAATAATTGTTCTTAAATATATCATGCTTCTTTGCAATTATACTCTGCTTTGCTCCTAAATCAAATATAAGGCTATAAATCTTCTCTTGACGCAAAACAATTGCGTGTGAAAAAATTGTTCTCCTCTTTTTATCTCTTCTCCATATAATTTCGGGTTTATATTTAATCATTTTTTCTATAAATTCATGAATTCCATGTTTTATGGCATCATATATTATTGTATCCATGTCCATTTTGTCGAGCTCTGCTTTGTTCAGATAATGCACTTGTTCAAACACGACAACTAGGAGTTTCTCGACTTCGCCATGGACTAACTTCCTCTGGTATATGTAATTGATCTCTGGAACTGAAAAATTAAGAAAATTTTCTATTCATGTGTAGTAGAGATTATATATATATATATATATATATATATATATATATATAGGAAGATGAAACTTACCAAGGAATTTCAATATCTGCCAACCTAATTTGCGCACCAACTCTAGAGCTGCACGACAAGAATTGACTTAGAGATATCAAAATGTACTTGGTAACCTTGGGCCACTTAACCCATGAAAGCACAGCCAGGCCCATCACAGTCCATGGCATGGTCAGCCCACATCTACATTTGGCCGAGCTCAACATTGAAGGAACATGGGTTCACATGTTCAAAATAAATTTAGAAAGACTTAGGCCTGAGATGGACTGGACGAGCTGAGCCAGGGGTGGTCCAGGAGTCAATCATGGCCAGATTTATACCTCTAAACTAAATTTAGGTGTGTGAAGAAGACTTGAACAAGAAGGGGATTTGATGTACCTCGAGTAGTCAAAGTTAGGCCTCCATGTGCATCTTCGTCGCTTGATTCAGAAATTTGAATGTTATGATCATGACTAGTACTTGATGTTTGCATTTCTACATGCTCTTTTTCATGAGATCCATGATGACTGTCCCAAGGCGTATGTACTCTTACACCTTGTGTAAAATGTTCAAAATAATTTTCAAAACGATCAACGTTCAACATGTGCTGATGTGCATTTATAGCATGTTTTTATATTTCACTAGACAGTAAGAAAAAGAAACTAAAATTTATCTAAATGTACCTTCGTGGTAAATTGTCTGCTAATGAAATTAATAGGAGAGCATTTATATACTTACAATGGTAGATCCATCTTTCCCAAAATGTAAGCTTAGTCCCACTAAGAAATGCAGAAGGCTTGTGAGCCAATATTTTGAGAATGCAATTGCCACTTTGATCTCGGGTAACACCCAACTTTGGATACTTTTTCAATAGCAAAGAAGCAACATCTACAATAAGAAAACAGTTAGAATTCGGTATCCATATCCTATGGATTAATTCTTAATCTCAATTGCGACTGCAACTGTCAGCAAACTGGAATAAAAAAATATATAGCTCATGTCTGGAAAATTTATAATCAATTTATAATGAGGAATAGTAGTAAATTCCACAAAATTTGTGGATAATAATGAGTAGTAGTTATGAATATATATTTGAAATTAATGATTGACTTTGAATGAATTTATAAACCAATTTATAAATTGTATTCAAACTGTGATTTCAAGTGCTTCACACTCAATGTGAGAACTGTCTTCAGTATAGTGAAACAAAATGGCCATCAAAAATATGAAGTTATTATGCATGAATATTAGGTTTATCTGCAATTGATGGAATTATTCAAGAGTATGATTAGACTTCACACATTATACGTTCACATACCAAAAATTTCAGCATTAATAAGGCAATTGAGTAGTGTGACTCCATTTTCACCCTTTTCGGGACTCAGCTCATCTTTTGGTGTTTCTTTGTATAAATAACGAACCATTTTTCTTTGTCCATACAATGCAGCCACAATCACAGGAAGACGCCCATCCTCATGCCCTGCAATTTCTATTGTAACTAATTTTTTGTTCTTACGTAACATTGCCTTGGCCAGTTTCATCGCACCACAGATTGCAGCGAGAGATAAGGCCGTAGCTCCATATTCATTTGTCAGTTCTAAGTCTTGTGGCTCCATCGATTTTACAAGTTCTTCTGCAATTTTAGTCTGTCCAGACGAAGTTGCAATGTGCAGAGCTGTCTCTTTGTGTGCTGAAACTCTTGCATTAAATGGCAGTTCGTTCTGCTGCAAGAAATCTTTAGTAGCATGCCACTTACCTTCTTCAATTGCCTTGTATAAGGGCCCGTAATCAAGGTGCTCGCTCGACCCTGCAAACAATGAAGTCGACCTGTACGTAAGGTGGTTGTATCGAATACAGATTTCATATAAATAAAAAGGAAAATTGGCACCACCACATTGTTCTTGTGAAGGAATATCTCACTTAAAATTTATAGATAGCTACCCCAAGTTTGGATAACAATTTAACGAAGATTTGAACGGTTTCTTTGAACTGATTGTGCAACTACAATAAAAGGTTGATAACTCACTTGCTCATTGTTAATGATTGAGAACCAATAGTGCAATTTCATGTTTCTTATAACATGATAAGATTTTAAACAAGCTATTTCATCACAAGGATTGATACATTACCATTGTCTTCGACAGGACTTTCTTCTTCATCATCCGAGATTTGCCTCTCTTGAGTCAAATGAGTCCATACAGAGTTAGCAGAAGTGTGTTTTTTAAACTCAGGGTACATTGCTGATCCACATGAAAGTTGAATTGCATGCAGAGCCAAAGCATTCTTTTTCTTCCATTCTTCATGCTCCTGTTTATTTTTCTTATCTGGTTTGGTCTCCTTATTAGAGACAACACCCCAAAGTCCATTCCCAACAAAATAATTTTTCAAGCAAATTTTCCAAGTTTCAAAATTCTCATCTGTTAGCTCCTCCTGTACAATTCCCAAGCCTGCTAGATTAAGCTTTACGTTATCTGTTCGCCAATCAAAAATGAAAGTTCAGTGACAAACTTAACGCAAAAGGAAATAAACAAAAAAAGTTTGATGACTAACTGAAACAATGCTACAAGTTGGGTGGCAAACAGTTTTTGTAAAAGCAACCTGGACATTGTACATACATACACCAACAATCAAGAAAAGTTGCAGCGCCCAGCATTGAAAAGGGACCACAAAAAGTAATATGTTCTTGGTTGCTTCACGAGTTTTATTCAAAGCTTAATATCAATAATGCTAGTTGAACTAGCAATTGCACAATAGAGCTCAAGACGATAAGGAAATTTGCGACAACGAGCACAAAAAAATTTAATAATAATAATAATAACAGCAACAACAACAACACAAATAAGTTGAAGCAGCTTACTTGACTCTATTTCTGTCATTTTCTCTAGCGAGGAAGTCAATTGTAAATGTGCTATGATCATCAAGAAGGGCAAGCACTATTTATAGATGAACAATATAGTGTTACTCTATGATTAAGTAAGGTACATCATTTTATACATTATTTTATTTTTGTACTTTAACTTTTTGTCTTCTCTCTGTCTCTCTTTTATTCTTCTTTGTTTCCACGGAACTGGTGTATTCCTAAGAAATTATTCTCAACTTCTTGGAGGGCCAACAATGTGCTACACATTTTGCAGACAAACAAAATTTACCAAAAAATAAAAATAAAAAAAACGAGAAGAAAAGAAAAGAAAAATTAAGTTCCTAATTGAAATGTTTTCAAATTTTCCTTCTTTTTTTTTTTTTTTTTTTTTTTTTTTCTTTTTAATTAAATAAACCATGACAAAGTAAAAGTATATATTTACTGAAAATAAAAATAAAATACAAATTTAGGAGGAAAACATGTAACCTAACTTCGGACTAATTAATTTTCCGATGGGTAAAATCTCAAATTCTTTAGATATGCAGATAATAATCAAAGTATAAGAGATTATGCTACACCTCTTAATAAGTTTTGTACGAGTGAAGTAAGAAAATTTATACAATAGCCTGGAAGAGTTCATGTAATTTTGGCGATGAGGGATAAGAAAGGAAAAGAAGCTTAAGATCCCATTGATGTTATTGCAGGTGCCGAATCTTCTGATGAACCCTCGGATGATGAAAGGGTGGTTATAGAAATAAATAAATAATTCAAAATGTTTTAATTGATAAAAAGATAAAATTGCCATTCATTTTTTTAATTCAAAACTACCCAATTTTCACTCATTTCATCTGTTTCTTCAGTAAAGAGTAAACCCTATTTCTCTGAATGTAAAAACTTTACAGCTTTTTTCTTCATCTTCTTCAACTAGAATTCCTCTCCTTACTACGACGACGATGAAATCGAACGCAAATCAAAGCTACGACTTGCTTCAACTGGAATTCTTCTCCTTACTATCTCAATGTGCTCTCCATGTGCTTCCAACCATAAAGTCTTGTTGTTCATTACTTCACCTATCTTCTCCAATATTTTGAGCATTTGAACAAGAGTTTTGGTTTCTATATTAATTACATTGAGGCTCTATTAAATTTGAAGAAAAAAGAAATGTATTTTTAGAAATATCATGTATATTAGTATTTTATTTTTGTTGAATATAGTACGAAATAATATGTTAGTTGATTTTATTTTCGTATTTGGTGTATTTTTCTTGCTATGCACAATTATTAGACGATAACAGCACTCCAGCCGTTATCAATAGCATAAAACGACACTACAGTCGTTATCTGTAGTGTAGACGACACTACAGTCATATCTTCCATGTAAAATGACAGTACAATCGTTATCTGTTATGGTCTGTCCGTTATTGATAATACAATGTGGTTACTTCGATAATTAAAAAATGATAACTATTTTCATATTACTTTGATATATACACGGCATATCTCTCAAATTTAAGTATAAAATGATTAAGTAATGAGCATATCTCTCAAATTTTATACATGACATGTTTATTTTACAACTTAAATAAGTTCAAATTATCGATTATCAGGGCTTGGACGGGTCGTGACTGCTCATAATCGTGTGTATAGACAGAACGACACAACAGTCGTTCTACGAACAATAACGACATTTGTGCCGTTCTTAAGAACAAGATTGTCTATTGTCATAACATCACTTATGCCGTTCTCTCAAATCTTTTCAATATCAGTAATGACACAAGTGTCATTATTAGTCATTGCAATTGTACATGTTTGCTTCATGTTAAATATTGTTTTGAAGCTCATATTATAGATTGCTTTAAATTCAGGAAACTCCTATAAGAATGACACTTGTGCCATTATGTATTTTATACAAGTTCATGAGAACGACACTAGTGCCGTTACTGATATTGAAAAATCTGAGAGAACGACACAAGTATCGTTATGAAAATAAACAGTTGTTTCTTCAGAACGACATAAGTGTCGTTACTGTAACCATAACGACACTTGTGTCGTTCTAACCATAAACACGTATATAAAAATCAATAAGAATGAAATATTGATATACGATAAAAATGAAAAAAGCCAATATCCGGTATGAGCACCTCAAAAATCGGTTAGAATGAAATGTTGATATACGGTAAGAATGAAAAAAGCTAATATCCGGTATGAGCACCTCAAATATTGGTAAGAATGAAATGTTGATATACGGTAAGAATGAAAAAGCCAATATCCGGTATGTGCACCTCAAATCCGGTATGCAATTGCTTAGGCTGAAATACGGTAAGTTCAGATTTTTCATATCCGGTATGTGTAAAAAAGATAAAATCCGGTATGAAGCTCTAAAACACGGTATGTGTTGATTAACCGGTAAGTTGAAATACGGTATGCAATTCAAATACGGTATGCAACAAAACAAAAATTCAGTTAGTGCAAAAAGCCAAATCCGATATTTTCAAATAACGTCATATACGGTATGTGCATCTAATATCCGGTAAGCCCTTTCCAAATCCGGTGAGATCAATACAACAATAAACAGTTTTTTTTTTCCAAAACAACACAAGTGCCGTTACTGTGACTATAATGACACTTCGTCGTTTTAAACATAAACAAGCATACGAGAGGCCACAACACTTCCGAACCCTGATAATCGATAATTCGAACTTATTTCCGTTGTAAGATGGACAGCGGTGCAGAAATTTTGAGAGCTACACGCTTTAATTATATTTTTCTAACGAGCTTAGATAACGACTTGTTATTTCACCAACAAGAAAACATATATTCTATCTCAATTCTATCATTATTTTTCACACGATCGACATTTTCGACTTCCTTAAGTCAGGGGGTACAATGCGTGAGCTCGTCACGGCGGAAAGGAATCAAAATAATGGAGATATCATCAAAACGGTACATGTGCAGTTACACGACACTTGAGTCGTTCTGTCAATAAACAAGTATCTATAACTGCTGATCGACATTTTCGACTTCCTTAAGTTAGGAAGTACAATTTTTGAAGTCGTCGCGACGGAATCGAATCAAAATATCGGAGAAATCATCATAACGAAAAATGTGCCGTTACACGACACTCGTGTCGTTCTGTCAATAAACAAGTATATATAACTGTTGATCGACATTTTCAACTTCTTCAAGTCAGGGAGTACAATGTTTGAGATCGTCGAGGCGGAAATGAATCAAAATATCGGAGAAAACATCAGAACGGTACGTGCCGTTACACGACACATGTGTCGTTCTGTCAATAAACACGAGTATGAGCGGCCACGACCCGTCCGAACCTCGATAATCGATAAGTCGAACTCATTTAAGTTGCAAAATGGACATGCCGTGGACAAAAATTGAGAGTTTCGCTCATTAATTATATTTTATAACGAACGTAGATAACGACTTGTGATTTCACCAACAAGATATCATATAATCTATATCAATTCTACCGTTATTTGTCACATGATCGACATTTATGATTTCCTTAAGTCAGGGGGTCCAATTCTTGAGGTCGTTAAGGTGGAAAAGAAGCAAAATATTGGAGAAATCATCAGAATGACACATCTGCTGTTAAACGACACTTATGTCGTTCTGTCAATAAACATGAATATAAAATAGTCGATCGACATTTATGACTTCCTTAAGTCAGGGAGTCCAATTCTTGAGGTCGTTAAGGCGAAAAGGAAGTAAAATATTTGAGAAATCATCAAAATGACACATGTGTCGCTCTGTCAATAAACACGAATCTAAAATGACTGATCGACATTTTTGACTTCCTTAAGTCAGGGGTACAATGCTTAAGGTCGTTAAGGCGAAAATGAAGCACAATATTTGAGAAATCATCAGAACGACACATGTGCCATTGCATGATACTTGTGTCATTTTTCAATAAACAGGAGTTTGAGCGGCCACGACCCCTCCGAACATTGATAATTGATAAGTCAAACTCATTTAAGTTGCAAGATAGACATGCCGTGCACAAAATTTGAGTGTTGCACTCATTAATTATATTTTCTAACTAACGTAGATAACGACTTGTGATTTCACCAACAAGATATCATATAATCTTTGTCAATTCTACCCTTATTTTACACATGGTCGACATTTATGACTTCCTTAAGTCAGGGGGTACAATGCTTGAGGTCGTTAAGGAGGAAATGAAGCCAAATATTGGACAAATCATCGGAACAGTACATGTGCCGTTTTACGACACAAGTGTCGTTCTGTCAATAAACACGAGTTTGAATGGCCACGAACCTTCCAAACCTCGATAATCGATAAGTCGAACTCATTTAAGTTGTAAGATAGACATGTCGTGCGTAAAATTTGAAAGATGCACTCATTAGTTATATTTTCTAACAAACATAAGATAATGACTTGTGATTTCACCAACAAGATATCACAAAATCTATGTCAATTCTATCCTTACTTTACACATGATCGACATTTCTGACTTCATTAAGTCAGGGGGTACAATGTTTGAGGTTGTTAAGGAGGAAAGGAAGCCAAATATTGAAGAAATCATCAGAACGGCACATGTGCCGTTTCACGACATAAGTGTCGTTCTATCGATAAACACGAATCTAAAGCGTCTGATCCATATTTCTGACTTCCTTAAGTCATGGGGTACAATGTTTGAGGTTGTAAAGGTGGTAATGAAGCCAAATATTGGAGAAATCATCGGAACGGCACATGTGTCGTTTCATGACACAAGTGTCGTTCTGTCGATAAACACGAGTTTGAATGGCCACGACCCCTCCAAACCTCGATAATCGATAAGTCAAACTCATTTAAGTTGTAAGATGGACATTTCGTGCACAAAATTTGAGAGATGCTTTCATTAGTTATATTTTCTAACGAACATAGATAATGACTTGTGATTTCTACCAACAAGATATTACATAATCTATGTCAATTCTACCCTTACTTTACACATGATCGACATTTCTGACTTCCTTAAATCAGGGGGTACAATTCTTGAGGTCGTTAAGGAGGAAAGGAAGCCAAATATTGGAGAAATCATCAGAACGGCACATGTGCCGTTTCACGACACAAGTGTCGTTCTATCGATAAACACGAATCTAAAGTTTCTGATCCACATTTCAGATTTCCTTAAGTCATGTGGTACAATGCTTGAGGTCGTAAAGGCGGAAAGGAAGCCAAATATTGGAGAAATCATCGGAACGGTACATGTGCCGTTTCACGACACAAGTGTCGTTCTGTCAATAAACAAGAGTTTGAACGATCACGACCCCTCCGAACCTCGACAATCAATAAGTCAAACTCATTTAAGTTGTAAGATGGACATGTCGTGCACAAAATTTGAGAGATGCACTCATTAGTTATATTTTCTAATGAACATAGATAACGACTTGTGATTTCACCAATAAAATATCACATAATTTATATCAATTCTACCCTTGCTTTACACATGATTGACATTTCTGACTTTTTAAAGTCAGGGAGTATAATACTTGAGGTCGTTAAGGAGGAAAGGAATAGACAATAGACAATCTTTTTCTTGAGAACGACGCAAGTGTTGTTACTGTTTGTAGAACGACTATTGTGTCGTTCTGTCTATACACACGATTATGACCAGTCACGACCCGTTCGAACCCTGATAATCGATAATTTGAATTTATTTAAGTTGCAAGATGGATATCAAAATAACTACATTGTATTATCAATAACAGACAGAGCATAACAGATAACGATTGTACTATCCTTTTCATGGAAGATAACGACTGTAGTGTCGTTTTACACTACAGTTAATGACTGTAGTGTCGTTTTATGGTACTGATAATGGTTGGAGTGTCGTTATCGTCCAATAATTGCATATAGTAAGAAAAATACACCAAATGTAAAAATAAAATCAACTAACATATCATTTCATACTATATTTAACAAAAAAAAAAATACCAATATACATGAGATTCCTAATAATACCTTTCTTTTTTCTTCAAATATAATAGAGATTTAATGTAATTAATATAGAAACCAAAACTCTTGTTCACATACTCAAAATATTGGAGAAGATAGGTAAAGTAATGAACAACAAGACTTTAAGCTTGGAAGCACATGGAGAGCACACACATCGGGAGAGCACACGTTGATGTGTTTTGATAATGAATTGAGGAATTTAATTGGATTGAAAGGGTGTTTTGGTCGTTTCCATGGTGAGGGTGTTTTCGACATTTGATATTATTGTTTTTTGTATTTTGTAAATTGAGGGTCATTTGATCAACAAACATTGGATGGAGGTTATTTAAACAAATACATTGTTTGACTAGGGCTTTTAAAAAACTCCCCCATTGATTTTCTCTCTCTGGCTGAGTATACTCTCCTCGTCTCCTTCTCTCTGAAAAATCAAAAACCTCATTTGATTTCTTTTATTCTTTAAATCTTGAGTGATTTCTGATAGAGTAAAGTTTTAGTTCTTGTGTGAACTTCGATTTCTGAGAGAATACTTAGATTTGGTGATCTTGTGTGGTTACGGTCTGAGTGCTATAAATCTGGCCATTTTCAATTTTGGTGTGGTATTTCTATACAGCCTGTGGTCTCCTCCGGTGACGGAAGTGCTTCGACTTGGGTGATACTGGCTTAGGGCGAGGCTGCAGTTCCCTTTTTTGTTTAATGTTTTGAGTTTTACAGTTCTTCGAACTTATGCTTACGGTCTTGTTGATTCGATTTGCTTTGTATAATATTCTTCTTGTTGTTTTGCACTAATGAGTTGAATCTCCTCCTTACATCAAGAGTTTTTGGTAAGCTAATATTGTCGCATCTCTCTTGGTTGTTTCAAGGTGATCTACCAGCAAAAATACAAATGATCAATCGATTATCAAAGCTTTGGCGTGAATGATTTGGAGGAGCTTTTGGACAAAGTAAGAGACATTGTTGTGTTGCAAGAGGAACCAGTAAGTAAAAGGAAGTTTCTGGTTGTTGTCTGTGGCTAGAAGAGTCTACTTTTCGCTTTTGGAATTATATTGTGTTGGTGAAGATGTTATGAGGTTTGCTCCATGCTGCCTCGTTCTAATTGTGTTCCCTTTTAGTTCATAAATCGGATGCGTCAATCCAAAGGACTTGTCTGTTCTTTATTTTGTCTAACTTAGGCTCGTTGGTTAATCTCAAGATTGTTCATGTAACACTCATTTCATGGCGGCTGAATCTGATCAACAAAGGAAACATCTACGTTAACATAACATCATCAATCTATCCTTTTATAATTGTTGTTTACACCGTATTTATGCTGTACCAAGTGACAAGAAACAATTGCTTCATCATCATGCTTCTTTCGGCAATTAATAAATCTTACGCAGCTTTGTTCTAATGCTTATTAGTCCTTTTCATCTCCCCATACGCGGGGCTGCAATAATGCTTCTTCCATAACTATGTGATTCCTGTGTATTATATCTTCAGATCTAGCCCATACACGGGCCTACTTCTTTAAATGAACTTAGGCACTTCGGCATTAGAAGAAATTATAGGAAAACATGAAATTAAAATTATATTATCGTTAATCACGTTTTAACTAATTTTATTCAAAGATCAGGTGTTGATTATATTATCAAATAAGGTAGGATTAGTAATTGACCTGGGTTTGTAGGTTGATTGACTGATTTCAAAATCTTCAACACCTAGATCTCTCTCTCACACACGCACATATTCACACCGCCATTGATGCACTGGTTTAGCATTTTTGGGACTTTCTTATTCTGCTGAAATTCGAAAGGGAATGAATGTGCTGAGATGAGATTGGGCAAGGTAACTTCTGCAAAGCACAAAACCACCAAATTCCTGTTTCATCTTCTTTGTAGATTTGTTTTGGGCTTCCTTTTCTTCGTCTGGGCTCTCTCTTCTTTGTATATATTCTCATTTTTCATTGTAGAGGTGGTGATGATGGTTGTGATTGAGGATGCGGTGGTGGTGATGCAGGTTATGGCGCTGTGGTGGTTGTGCAGAAAAAAGGCATTTTTGAATTATTTGGTGGTGGTTAATACGGCATTTGAGGTGTAGTTGGTGATGTTGGGTTGGAGGTGGTGGAGGATTTGATGCATGGGTGGTGAATGTTGATGGTGGTTGTGATAGAGGTGGTACTAGTTTGGAGGAGGTGGTGGTGGGAATGGGGGCGGGAGAGGCAGCGGGGAGTAGGTCGGAGAAAGAGTAGTTGTGACCAACTATTGGATAATTGTGATCAATAAAAAGAATAAATTGTGATCAATAAATAACATTTGACCTAAAAATGTGTGACCTGTGACTAAATTTGTAATTGTGACAATTTATATTTTTGTGATCGAGATATAAGTTGTAACCCATAAGTTGCCATTGCCATTCCGCTTCAAATAATAATAGAACTGTCGCCTTACGTTCTCACTGAAAACCACCACCTTCTCCCACCCTATATACAAGGCCAGGGTTGTTGAATTTACCATTGCCTCAATTAAGTAAATTAAAATTATTTACACCAAAATTAATAAAACAACATTATACACGAAATTAATAGAATGAAGTGAGGAAGAAACTAAGAGAGGTTAGATGAATTAGAAGATAATTTCGAATGAGGCTTCCATCCAGTTGAATGGAGAGATGGAATTTGATTGTGAAATAAACCTATTTCAGTTTCCCTTAATTAAGCCATAATAAATCTAATTAAAATATTATTTATGACCTGAATTTTGAAAGTAGTCCTTAAGTTTGTTAATATTGAAAGTGGATTCTCAAAGTAGAGTATAAATGATTTTTCCCTCGGCATTAAAATGTTGATTTAATTGGGCCTAATCATGCTATAGGCCAAGTGCTAAGCATCAAATTATGGAGCAATTTGACATTTTCTTGTCCTACAAATACTAAATGAAGAAGTAAGAATGATAAATCCTCCAATTATAAATAACCACTCCCCAACGCTAAAAAGAGTATGTCTCTCCTATCCAAATTAATTCTATGCACTCTTTCATAGCATTCAATCATGCCCCAAATATCTCCGCTTATCTCAAACACTAACTATAATGATCTCATGTCATGTATACAATATATATCTGAAATTTTATCTTTGCATTCTTTCTCCACAATTCATTACCTATGGCTAAATAGTTGTCCCTGATTATCAAATGTTTCGAGCATTTGCATTTCCCCATTGAAAGGAATTTTAGAAAATAAAAACCATTCAAACACAAGAAAAATGACCATTTGCAACATCAAATATGCAACATTCGTTAATTGAATGTTGCTAAAGGAGTCTATCGTAACATTCTAGTAAGCGAATGTTGATATTGTTTAACACAATTGAGTTTTGACAATTTTTTTTAAATGAATGTTGTTAATGTCACTTTTTGCAAAGTTCATCGACTGTTGCGAAAAGTCTTATTTTTTGCAATGTTCGTTGAACGTTGTTAAAATCTTAATATAGCAACGTGCGGTGACCATTGCTGAAAATTTTAATATCTAGCCTTTCGCAACGGTCTTTGAATGTGATGAGATCCCGGGTAGGGGAATCACATGAAACTCGCGGAATGATTTCGAAAATGCCAAGAAAGCCCAAATTCAAGTTGTAGACGATAGGATCTCGACCTAAGCCTCACGATTCAAGAACCTAAGGTATATTAAACCTTAGACCCGTTGATATATGGAAACAGGAACCTCGATTTGCGAATGCCACAAAGGGTGCCTATCATTTGATAAGTTCTAAAGGTTTCGAACGCTTCAAAATATTGTAGAATATTTGATAAATTCTATAAAGGTTGTTCATGGAAGAACAACAGAAAAGCAAAAGCTTTTAATTCAATTCATGTCAAGTGTTCCCCTTACAATGAAAATAAAGATCATATTTATACTAAACCTAAGAAATATGGTAAAAACGTAATTAAAGAGTCCTATAATTAAGAAAAGTTACCAAAACAAGAACTATAGCAAAAATAGGTAACTTTCGGAAAAAGGAAAATCTAGCCCAAAATTTACCCTATGCGGTCGCATGGGTCTTCTAGCTGAGGTCGCATAGAAGTATCACATGACCCCAGCCAAGTCTCGGTAAGCTCTTGTACAGTTGCACTCCTTGGGACACTATGCGACCGCATAGTCTCCAGCCACGGTCCCAACTTCAGCCACTCGAGCCAACTTGTTTCGGTCTCTTTCGACCTTCTTCCCAACATCAAACTTGTACCTCAGCTTGTTAAATTCAACATTATGGACTCTGTTACTTGAACATGTAAATGATCGACTTTATTTGCTCTTTGAAGTCTCGAATTTGGCTCTAGTCTTTTTTCAACAAGCTTTGGGTTCTTGCTAAATTGTGGTGCATCCCGGATCATATCAGAACGTTGCGAAAGGTGTCACTTTTTGCAACGGTCTTTGAATGTTGCAAAATGTTGTCTTTTGCAACGTTAAGAGAACATTGCCAAAAGTTTATTTATTTGACATTTTTGGCAACGTTTAGCGACCCTTGTTAAATCTTATCATATAGCAACGTTTAAAGAACGTTGCTGAAAATTCCTTTTGCAACGTTCACCGAACGTTGTCAAAAGTTTATTTATTTTGCCTTTTGCAACGTTCATTTGCACGTTGTAGAAACTCAAACCAAAATCTACATTATAACCTAATTAAAATGGCCCAATTTCATCGACTCGGCTGGCCCAGTTTCATCGACCCGGCCAATTGAGTAATATTTCCTTGTCCAATTGATTGTTCCCGAGTCTCTGCCTCACCGTCTTCATCTCCTTCGCGCCTGTTCATTTGCGTCTTCTTCTTCATCGTTCTTCGCCTTCTTTCAACTGCATCTTCATCTTTATCTTCGGTTACATCAGACCCGGGCCCTCAATCCGCAACCCGCAAAGCTGACCCAACCAGAATAAAAAATTGAGAAACCCTATTTTGTGATAAATCTGTGTGCTCAAGCGTGAAGACCCATTCCTTCTCTCAGAGATTCAAAACCTTGCCTCCCTTGTCTCTCTAGCAAAGTTGGTGGCCACTGATTTGAAGCACATCCCTTGTTCCTGTCTTTCAAGGTAATTCCCTAAGTTTCTCATATTTTGAAAATAATTTATTAGATTTTTACTGCAGTGTTCTTCCTATTTTGGTAGTTTTGGATAGATTGAGCTCTTGAAGGATTGATATTCATTTAAGCTTTAAAGAATGTTGCACAAAGCATAAATCACTTCCTCGGTTTGCAAATAGGCAAAATAAGGTGAGATTTTTTATTTTTGTGTCACGTCATAAATATCTCTCAAACTTCTCTAGTTGCATGGTTTGCTGGGACTATATTCAAATGATGAAGATAAATTATCTTCTCTAGCTACTCTAATCTGATGTAGCTTATTCATAAAAAAATAATTATCTTCTCTAGCTACAATAGTTTTTTGAAACACTTCCAAATAGTTCTGAGTGAAATTAGTTTAGCCTAATTTTCCCACGTCAGCAGCAGTTTGGCTCTTGTATGCTTCAAGTTGAGTTTTAGCAATTTTCACTGTTGCAGTTTTACAAGTTCTAGTACTTTCTTTTACCCTTAACAATTTTGTTTTTTGTTGTCTGCACTAAATTGTGTGGATGGAGAAGTGTTAATTACCAGTTAGGTCTCGAAGTGGACAAATCTTAAAAGGTGCACAGTAAAGTGAACATGTAAAGTTAAGGATGAACGTGTTTTAAACTTGAATGTGATTGCAAATTTGCATATGTGAATGTTCTAATTTCTCATACTATCTTACTCATCAAGATTCTATGAATTAGTGTGAAGATTGCTAGCTTATTTCGATTGCTATTGCAACCATGCCTGTAATGAACCCTTATTTCGGTTTTAACTCAGTTTGATCTATTGTTTCCTGAGTTGACTCACTACATATCCTGGTTACTTCCTAACTCGTACTGAGTTCTGGCGAGTTGAGTTGACTCGTTCCGATTCCTGCTGAGTTGCTGACTCACTACTGAGTTCTACCGAGTCTTGGTGACTCGTTGACTTCTTGCACCTGCTTTGTGATTCTTGGTGTAATTCTGGTATTCTCTTGTTGCTCTTCACATTCCGAAAACCAAAGTTTTCAGATTCTGGTATATCCTCTGAACCCCCTTCGTTCTTTAAGCTGTAATTGTGTTATTTTTTGGAAATTGGTTATTAAGGTAAGTGATCCTCGTCTACTTACCTTTGTCCAAGATCTCATTGAGGATTTGGGAATCTAAGGGAGTAGTGGATCAAAGGTTCATCACCCCTTAAACCTGTTCTCGGAAGTTAAACATTCTGCTTTATAATTCTATATGCTAAGCTCTTATCAGCAATTTAATACCATATTCTGTATACTGTCATCACATTGTTACTCAATATTTGCCTGGATCATTTATACTCTAAGTGTTGTATATCTGCGATTCTGTTTTGTATTTGTCATCATGTCTACTATACATAGATTTGAAATTGAGACATAGAATGGTACTGGAGATTTTGGTCTCTGACGCCAGAAGATGAGGGCTCTGTTATTACAATAGAGATGTGCTGCAACCCTTGATGGCACTTGCGCTGCAGAAACTAGTGCCTATAGGAGATAAGAACTTGGTGATACTGCATGGAGTTCTATCTTCCTTCATTTATCTGATAGAGTTATTAGGAAGGTAGGAGAGACCACTTCTGTAGAGGCATTATGGAAAAAAATTGAATCACTCTATCTAACTAAAACCATGCCTAACAAATGCTATCTCTTAAGGCAATTTTTTAATTTCAGTTTTGAGCCCTCTATTGGCCTTAAAGAAAATCTTGACAAATTTACAAAACTTATTCAGGACTTAGAAAACTGTGATGAAAAGCTTTCCGATGATCAACAAGTTGTTGCCTTACTAAATTCATTAAGTGAAAAATACAGGGACATTAGAAATGCTTTAGAGTATGGGGGACAAGATCTTACCATAGATATTATAACCTCAGCCTTGAGGAATAAAGAACTTGAAATGAAAACTGAGTCTAAGGACTCTAAATTTGGTGAAGGGCTTTGTATAAAAGAGAAACAAAATCAGAATAAGAAGCAAAACCTGTGTAACTTTAATACTCACAGGAAAGGAAAGACTCAAAACTTTAGATTTAAAGATAAAAATAAAAACTATCTTAAATCTAAGAACCAAGTCAGGAAATGTTATTATTGTGGTAAAACAGGACATTTAATAAAAGTCTGTTTTAAGAAAATTTCTTATATGAAAGACAGAAATAATCTTGAAGGTTCTGGAACTGTTGCCTGCAAAACTGAATGTGATATCTAAGGAGTAGTCCTTGTGAGTACAACCAGTAGAGATCCAAATGAATGGGTTCTTGACTCTGGTTGTACATTTCACATGTGTCCCAATAAGGAATTCTTCCATGAATTTGTTGATCTCAATGGGGGTCAAATTCATATGGGAAATGACATGAGTTGTCAAATTAAGGGCATTGGTAAAATCAAGTTATTGTTAGATAACCACTACACTCTTGAACTTGAAAATACTAGATATGTTCCTGAACTTAAGAGGAATCTGATCTCCTTGGGAGAATTAGATGATAAATATAATATCAAAATTCATAGAGGTATTATAAGCTTGAACCAAGGAAATAAGAGTGTTGTTTCCTCTTCAAAGATAAATGGCATATGTACTGTTAATGTTGAACCTATTATAAGCCACTGCACTGCTGCCTTAAACTCTGATTTTAATAAATCACTTATTTGGCATAAAAGACTTGGGCTACATTTCAGAAAATGGACTAATCATTTTAAACAAACTTGGCAGTTTTGGAAATGATAACATTGAAAAGTTAGACTTTTGTGAAAATTGTTTAATTGGAAAACAGAAAAGATTAGGGAGCCTTCTCTTTGTTGCTTTCGGGCCGTTTTCTGTTTTCGATTTTCTAAAACATTGAAAACGCGTTCTCTTTCCCATTTTCGAAAACGGCCCAAAATTTTGTGAAGAAAACAGAAAACAACTTTTTTTATGTTTTGGCTGTTTTCTTCACAAATCTGGCAAAACTAAAAAACACATGGGTTGGAAAATATTTTTTCAAAACGACAAAAAGAACGAGTTTTTAACAATCTCAAAATGGACACCCAAAACACAAAACGAATTCAAAACTCAAAACACAAAACTGAAACACGAAGAGAACGCCCCCTGCCCTTTAAAACTGGAACTCACAAATCTACTTCCATTTTGAACTATTCACATGCTGACCTTTGGGGTCCAGCATCTGTGAGTACTCTAAGTGGATTTAGGTTTTATCTACTTATAGTAGATGACTTCTCAAGAAAAATATGGACCTTTCTCTTAAAACAAAAGTCTGACACTTTTCATAATTTCAAACAATGGAAATTAATGATTGAAAATCAAACCAACAAGAAAATCAGAGCACTAAGGACTGATAATAGACTTGAATTCTGTAATGCTGAGTTTGACTCATTTTGTAAAGAAAATGGAATTCTAAAACACAGAACTGTTACATACACTCCTCAGTAAAATGGTGTTTCTGAGAGAATGAATAGGACCCTTTTGGAAAAGGTCAGGTGTATGTTATACAGTTCTGGTCTTCCAAAATTCTTTTGGGGAGAAGCCCTAAAAACTGCTACATATCTAATCAACAGAATCCCTTCTAGTGCCATTGATTTTCAAGTTTCTGAAATGCTGTGTTCTGGAAAAACACCTGATTAAAGTAGATTTAAAGTATTTGGCTGTGCTGCTTTTTCACATCAGAGTGAAGGAAAATTAGAGCCTAGGTCCCAAAAATGTGTTTTTTGGGATATGGGGAGGAAACTAAAGGCTATAGACTTTGGGTTAGATGCCAGAATGGTTTTAAAGTTATAAATAGTAGGAATGTTATCTTTAATGAAGATAAAATGCCTTGCAATAAGTCTACTGATCCTAAAACCACTGAACCTGCATCTGTTAAAAAGATTACATTGGAAACACAATTTGAAAATGCTGTTAATCAAGATGATTTAATTGAGGTGGAGTCCACCCAATCTGAAACTATTTCTGAACAAGATGAATCTGAAAATGACAATGAGAATGAATCTATTATCCCTACTCTATCTGATTATCAATTAACTAGAGACAGAGACACATAGAGAGAGAGAGAGAGAGAGAGAGAGAGAGAGAGAGAAGAACTATAACACATTCTATCAGATTTAACAGTGAGGAATTTGTTACCTTATTTTCTGCTATTGACTCCTTAAATTCTAAACCTACTACTTTTGTTGAAGCTATCAAATGTCCTGATTCTAGGCTTTGGCAAGAAGCCATGAATGAAGAAATGGACTCTCTTATTAAAAATAAAACCTGGATTCTGGTTAATAAACCTAAAGATCAAAAGATAGTGGATTGTAAATGGATTTATAAGATTAAACAAGGAGATTCAAATCCAGAAAATAAAAGGTATATGGCCAGATTAGTGGCCAAAGGTTTTACTCAAAAGGAAAGTGTGGACTATAATAAAATATTTTCCCCAGTTGCTAAATATACCTCAATCAGAATTTTGTTAGCTCTAACTGCTCATTTCAACTGGGAACTGGATCAGCTTGATGTTAAAACAGCCTTTCTGAATGGTGATCTTGATGAAGTTATATATATGAATTAGCCTTTAGGTTTTGAAGTTAAAACCAAACCTGAAAATTTTTGTCTTTTAAAGAAATCTCTTTATGGGCTTAAGCAAGCCTCTAGGCAATGGTATCTGAAATTTAATTCCTTTGTGCAAACCTTGGGCTTTGTGAAAAGCAGTTATGATTCTTGTTTCTTCTATAAAGGTTCAGGAGGACCTGAATCCATTTACTTGTTGTTATATGTTGATGACATACTGCTTGCCTGCCTTAATGGATCTGAAATTGATTTCATTAAATCAAATTTAAAATCTGAATTTGAAACGAAAAATCTAGGACAAGCTAGAAGAATTCTTGGAATGGAAATAGAAAAAGATTGGAATAACTACATTCTATTTTTAAAACAAGGGTCTTATGTAAAGAAAATTCTGGAAGAATTCTCTATGCTTGAGTGTAAACCTGTTACTCTTCCTATTGCTGAACATTTTCAATTATCATTTGAACAATCACCTAAAACTGAAGATGAATTTAAAAGAATGGTAAATATCCCTTATGCTAATACTGTGGGTTCTATAATGTACCTTATGGTCTGCACTAGACCTGATTTAGCTCATGACATTAGTATATTAAGTAGATTTATGGCAAATCCCGGTGAAACTCATTGGCTTGCTATAAAATGGATGTTAAGATACTTAAAGGGGTTATCTGATTTGGGTTTGACGTTTAAAAGAAGCAAAGAAGAGATAAAATTAAAGGGTTACACTGATTCTGATTTTGTCGGTGACTTAGATAAAAGAAGATCTACATCTTCATATATCTTTACTCTTTGTGATGGGTGTATTAGTTGGAAGTCTCAGTTGCAAAAATTGGTTGCCTTATCTTCCACTGAAACTGAATATATTGCTGCATGTGATGCTGTAAAAGAAAGTGTTTGGCTTAAGGGTCTTTTAAATGAAATTGGTTTTCTTAATGACTCTGTTAGTGTATATACTGATAATCAAAGTGCTATTCAACTTAGTAAAAACCCTGTTTACCATGATAGAACTAAGCATGTAGACATAAAATTTCACTTTGTGCGAAATATGGTTGAAAAGAGTAAGATCAGATTAGTTAAGATCCCTACAGAATTCAATCCCTCTGATTTGGGGACTAAGGTATTACCTTTGAACAAATTGAAAAACTGCTTGAAGATTCTAAATGTTACTTGAGGTAGTAACAAATTAGAACTTCAAGTATTTTCTTTAGACAAGATTGAACTAACATTTTTCTTTTTTTCTTTTGTTTTTGTTTTTACAGGTACTTAGAGCAAGTGAAGGGAATATTGTATTTGTTTCTAGATCCAATATTTTCTTAGGCCAAGAGATTAGTTCAGCAATGTTATACTTTGGTTTGGGCTGCCTCACTAAATCTTTGGCCTACTGGACTTAATATTGTTGGGCCTCATTTAATTTGTGTAATTTGGTTGTTGGACTTGGAGAAATCGCTTTTCTGTCTATGACGCTTTTGCCTCACTTAAGTGTTGAGGATCAGCCGTACACGTGGCTGATCCCTGACCCTTGGATACCGACCTTGACCCTTGGATACCGACCTTTGGATTGAACATATATTTACTTGGTCTTGGTCTTCAACACGCCTCAGTTTTTTTGGCTCTTGGCTTTTCTCTCGACTCCTCATGTTTTCTCTCTCTTCTGTGAGACTAGGGTTTGCTCTGTAAATGTTGTTCTTCAATCTTTGTGGATCTTCAACTTCTTCTTAGTGATAGAACCTATATTCTTGCAGTGCTGAGTGTCTATTGAGAGATCCTTTGTGGTATGGTTTGTATAAACATGAGGCGAGAGAGATATTGAAGAAATCTTGATTTCTTCATACATTTGTAACTGATTTCTTGGAGATTATAGTGGATCTAGAGCAGATATCTGATTCTCAGATGCTCAACGGGTGATTAGGTTAAAACCGAACATCCGGGCCCTTTTTAGGGCGAAACATATATTGTGTTCTCTGATTCTTTATTTTTTCTGCAACTTTGTTTATGGTTGATGTTCGATCCGGTAATCCTAATCCACGATTAGGTTAACATTATTAAATCTGATATGCCCTCTCTCCAATCCTTCAGATACATCTGGTTACATCATTTTAAAGAACTTCTCTTTATATTTTATAACCAACCTTTGCAGTGCCTGTATAGTAAATGCTTCTTGTAAAAAACATTCGTGCAGGTCAGTTTCTTCAAAAACATCTTATAGTTAAGTAAAGCATTTTCAGAAAAAAAAAATCCAAATAGGTTCAAAAGCAACTTTAATTTTTGAAAAGCCTTGTCACGTCCGACAATCTAGTCAGCAGCACTGTTGCCTTCCCTCCATATGCGAGTAATTTTTACATCCATTTTCTATATATTTCTTTGTTGGATTAACATGTAAGCAATCTTCAGATCCACCTCTGCCCAAGTTCTAGAGTATCCCCGTTGATAATGAATTTTAATGCCTGTGGCAACAGCTTTTATCTCAACTTCCAGAACAGAGCAAACCCCATAAAATTTTTGAAATCCCAGAACACATCACCTGAGTTGTTACTTATCACACCCCCACCAGCCGCTTATAGATCATACCATCAACATTTAATTTTACCCACCCTTCACGAGGCTTCTTAAATATTTCACTAGCTAGAATGTCTCCGCTTTTCCTCTTCTATTAGCCTTTTTGATTAGTTCAACCTTAACCAGCATTTGGTTGTATTATTCTTTTATAGCGTGATACACTTCGCTCTACATCATTATTAATATCGTAAATCAAATTTTCAATATCATATTAGCCTCTCTTTGTTTATTAAAGAGTATGTATTCCCATCAATTAACTAGCTTACAAAAAAGAGGCTAAGAGAGAGAAAATATAGTTTTTTCATTGTGTGTGTTCGCAAGTTTAGCATATGTTTGAGCTCCATTTTTTCCGAAACTATTCTAATATATATTATGAGTAACCTATTCTAATAGTTTTTTTTTTCCAAAACTATTCTGATATAGTCCCCCCCCCCCCCCCCCCGAAACTATTCTAATTAGTTTAGGTTTGACCAAGTCGTAAAAAAGAATTTTATCATGTGATTCTATTTATACATACTAAGAATTTAAGACGATTCCTCAAACAATGGATTTCTGCGAGACACTTGACTAGTTTCAATAAATGAATTATTCAAGTTTGGTTTATTCCGACAGAACAGGCACATAAGCTCCAATTTAATACTGGCAAAATAGAATTCATCAATGGATTCATCAATGGCATATGGCTAAGAGAAAAATATTTCAGCAAGTTTAATTCATATTAAAAAAAAAAAACACCCTGGATACATCAACATTTAAAATGATAGAAACCAAAATGAACTAAGAGCACATTTGGGACATAGTACCTTATAGTATGACCAATAATATTATTTTTCTTCCTCAACTATACCAAAATCGCTCCAAAACTTAGCAAAACAGGATTTCCTCTTAGGTTTGTCAAATAACCCGGCTCCAAAAGTCCGATATGTCATCTCAATCAAGAGAGGGAACTGCAAGATGGAGAAAAGAACTATCGAAATCGTTGAAAGGACGATGATCGGAATGGTAACCCAAGACAAGTTCTCATGCAGAATCAAATACAATGCAGAACCAAAGGATGCCATCATAGTAACAATCGAAAAGAACAGACACGTCAATCCAATTATTAATTTCATCGGTAAGGACTTGAGAAAGTCTTCTTCTGCATAACGCGCCGTAAGAATTGCTAAGAACATCAACAGCGACGTAGTCGAACTGAACATCGACAAGGCATTTGCAATAATGAAAATCAAGAATGGAGTTCTTTGAGTTTCCAGCATTGTTGGCAATCCTGTCTCGTTTTTATTACCACCTGGTACTGTGAAAGCTGTTGTAAACATTACAGCAGCAATTAGAGTGCCTACTATCATGCTTGAAGTTGCGGTGTTTTTCATCCAGTTCTCTGCTTCTTTGGCTAATTTCTTGTGTTCATCACTGAATAACATTTCGGGTGTTTTGTTGATAGCATTTTTTTCATCTTTGAGTTTGGGTTGTACTATGCTCTCGACTTCCTGTTTATTGGAAGAAACAACATAAGATGATGAAAATTAGGATACATTGACTAGAATAACTGTCACAATGGGATACACACATACATTACCTTAAACCATTGCAGTTCCCTTTGCATTTGTAGGGCTTCTCCAGATACCCTCTCAAGTTGAGAAAAAGGAGATAATTTTGCAGCAAGATGTAAATAATTGTTCTTCAAAATATCATGCTTCTTTGCAATTATTCTCTGCTCTGTTCCTAAATTAAATATAAGGCTATAAATCTTCTCTTGACGCAAAACAATTGCGTGTGAAAAAATTGTTCTCCTCTTTTTATCTCTTCTCCATATAATTCCGTGGTTATATTTAATCAATTTTTCTATAAATTCATGACTTCCATGCTTTATGGCATCATATATAATGGTATCCATGTCCATTTTATCGAGCTCTGATTTTTTCAGACGATGCACTTCTTTAAACGCGACGATTAGGAGTTTCTCAACTTCGACATGGACTAACTTCCTCTGGTATATCCTATTGATCTCTGGAACTGAAAAATTAAGAAAATTTTCAATTCACGTGTAGCAGAAATTATATATATATATATATATATATATATATATATATATATATATATAGGGAAGATGATACTTACCAAGGAATTTCAGTATCCGCCAAAATGTACTTTGTTATCAAGGCCTAGGGCCACTTAACCCATGAAAGCACGGCCGGGCCCATCACAGTCCATGGCATATTGGTCGGGCTCAACTGTGAAGGAACATGGGTTCACATGTTCAAAATAAATTTAGAAAGAGACTTATGCCTGAGATGGACTGGCTGAGCTGAGCCAGGGGTGGTCCAGGAGTCAATCATGGCCAGATTTATACCTCTAAACTAAATTTAGGTGTGTGAAGAAGATCTGAACAAGAAGGGGATTTGATGTACCACGAGTAGTCATAGTTAGGCCTCCATGTGCATCTTCGTCACTTGATTCAGGAATTTGAATTTGTGGTCATGAATAGTACTTGATGTTTGCATTTCTACATACTCTTTTTCATGAGATCCATGATGACTGTCCCAAGGTGTATGTACTCTTACACCTCGTGTAAAATGTTCAAAATACATTTCAAAACGATCAACTTTTAAGTTGTGCATTTATAGCATGTTTTTATATTGCACTAGACAGTAAGAAAAAGAAAATAAAATTTATCTTAATGTACCTTCGTGGTAGAATGTCTGTGAATGCAATTAATAGGAGAGCATTTATATACTTACAATGGTAGATCCATCTTTCCCAAAATGTAAGCTTAGTCCCACTAAGAAATGCAGAAGGCTTGTGAGCCAATATTTTGAGAGTGTAATTGCCACTTTGATCTCGGGTAACACCCAGCTTTGGATACTTTTTCAGTAGCATAGAAGCAACATCTACAATAAGAAAATAGTGAGAATTTGGTATCCATATCATATGGATTAAGCTTTAATCTCAATTGCGACTGCAACTTTTAGTAAACCGAAATACAAAAAATATAGCCTATGCCTGGCAAATTTATAATCAATTTATAATGATGAATAGTACTAAATTTTAAAAAATTTGTGGATAATATATATTTGAAATTAATGTTTTACTTTGACTGAATTTATACACCAATTTATAAATTTTATTCAAACAGTGATTTCGAGTGTTCCACACTCAATTTGAGAACTGTCTTCACTATGGTGAAACAAAATAGCCATCTAAAATATGAAGTATATATGCATGAATATTAGGTTTATCTGCAATTGATGGAATTATTTAGGAGTATGATTAGACTTCACACATTATACGTTCACATACCAAAACTTTCAGCAGTAATAAGGCAATTGAGTAGTGTGACTCCATTTTCACCCATTTCGGGACTCAGCTCATCTTTTGGTGTTTCTTCGTATAAATAACGAACCATTTTTGTTTTTCCATACAATGCAGCTACAATCACAGGAAGATGCCCTTCTTCATGTCCTGAAATTTCTATTGTAACTAATTTTTGGTTCTTATGTAACATTGCCTTGGCCAGTTTCATCGCACCACTGATTGCAGCAAGGGATAAGGCAATTTCTTGTGGCTCCATTGATTTTACAAGTTCTTCTGCAATTTCAGTCTGTCCAGACGAAGTTGCAATGTGCAGAGCTGTCTCTTTGTGTGCTGAAACTCTTGCATTAAATGGCAGTTCGTTCTGATGAAAGAAATCTTTAGTAGCATGCCACTTACCTTCTTCAATTGCCTTGTATAAGGGCTCGTAATCAAGGTGCTCGTTCCACCCTGCAAACAATGAAGTTGACTTGTATGTAAGGTGGTTGTATTGAATACAGAATTCATATAAATAAAAGGGAAAATTGGCACCACCACATTGTTCTTGTGAAGGAATATCTCACTTAAAATTTATAGATAGCTACCCCAAGTTTGGATGACAATTTAACGAAGATTTGAACGGTTTCTTTGAACTGATTGCAACTACAATAAAAGGTTGATAACTCACTTGCTCATTTTTAATGATTGAGAACCAATAGTGCAATTTCATGTTTCTTACAACATGATAAGATTTTAGACGAGCTAGTTCATCACAAGTATTAATACATTACCATTGTCTTCGACAGGACTTTCTTCGTCGTCATCTGAGGTTTGCCTCTCTTGAGTCAAATGAAACCATACAGAGTTAGCAGAAGTGTGTTTTTTAAACTCAGGGTACATTGCTGATCCACATGAAAGTTGAATTGCATGCAGAGCCAAAGCATTCTTTTTCTTCCATTCTTCATGCTCTTGTTTATTTTTCTTATCTGGTTTGGTCTCCTTATCAGTGACAACACCCCAAAGTCCTTTCCCAACAAAATAATTTCTCAAGCAATTTTCGCAAGTTTCAAAATTCTCATCAGTTAGCTCCTCCTGCACAATTCCCAAGCCCGCTAGATTAATATCTTTATGTTATCTGTTCGCCAATCAAAAATGAAAGTTCAGTAACAAACTTAAAGCAAAAGAGAAAAAAAGTTTGATGACTAAATGAAACAATGCTACAAGTTGGGTGGCAAACAGTGTTTGTAAAAACAACCTAGACATTGTACATACTAAGGCTGTACAAAAAAAATCGCGAAACCGCAAATCGAACCATAACCACTTGATTTGGGTCCACATGGACCTGCGATTTTTTTTTTCTCAAACCGTTTCAAAATGGTTTGATTTAAGTTTTGATTTTCAAAAACCGCAAAAAATCAAATCTAACCGCACTTTTTAATTAATTTTTTTTATGAAATTATAAATTTTCATATATAATTTTATTAAAGTATAATTTTTAGAATTTAAACCAATTAGAAATGATACATCCAAACTCGACCTAGAAATTCAATTTTCGAATTTATGTCGAATCCCAAGCCGGAAAAAAAGAGAGGGAAGAACTCAAAACCCAACTCAAAGTCTCAAAACCAAAACCTAGATTTTTTTTAATTCCAATATGGTGTTGTAGAAAGGCCGTGTCGTCTCCCCCCGCATGCGCATCACCCGCATTGCTGAGTGCCTTGTTGGCGATGAGAGTGGTACTATCCTCTTCACCGCTCGCAATGACCAATGTATGCATACGTGTGTTGTATACATAAGTTTGACATACTTGCATAACGCAGCACAAATTCATAATCAAGTGGAAAACAATTAATGTAGTGGGCCGAATATTTCAGTTATTAGAATGGATTTCTATGCTTGCAAAATTGTAAATAACGGGATTTTGATTCTTTTGGCGTGTTATTTTGAATAATAGGTTTTTTCCTTTATTAATATTTTTTATTGGGGGTAAAAAAAAGGGTTCTCGTATTAATATGTTTAGCTTTAAAGAGATAGACAAATAATTTTTTGACGCACACTTTTCTCTTGTCAATTATTTGGTCTGTAGTATGTATATGATCGCTAATTTATCTTTTTTTGGACGTGGGAGATTTTTAGTTCTTTTTGTCTTTGATTTGAGCCGGGCGGCTTGAAGATAAGTTTGAAAACAGTTTCATATAGGAATATATTTGACATGAAAAGTTCCTCTAGGAAGGAGATTACTATGCCTCTGTTTGGGTTAGGTATAAATGCGAATTAAAATCTAAGAAGTCGACAAATAATTTCAACCACATGTTTCATAAACTTATATCAAAATCTACTAAAACCTGATTTTTCTCTAAACCAAATAAGGATATGATGAAAAATTGTCATCTAGAATTTGAATTTTTCTGCTTTAAACCACTATGAAATTCAAGTGGACAACCACCTTTTTGTCCAATAGTCATCATGTCAAGGGATGTTGAACTTTCTCTGTTTAATGGGTCAAACATTGTCCGAGTAAATGTTTGATGCTACTTTTACTATGCATGTTTCGAAAGTGATTGTTGATTTTTCTTGTGTTGTGTGTTTTATCACGTTTTAGTTGTCTTTGTTTCAATCAATCATCGTGTGAACCTTAAACAATGCATCTCGTAATTTCCATCTTTTTAATGGATTATGGTTTATTGTACTCATTTCCTTCACTTAGAGTATTTTTTTAATATGGATCATTGCATTTTTGGTTTTCAGCTATATAACTATTTGGTTCTTGTTTATATTTCTTTCTCAGTGGATCTAGTGATGCTCGGTACTACTGTCATCCTTCGAAATGCAAAGATTGATATGTTCAAGGGACTATGAGGCGTGTAAAAGATTGATCTAGTGATGCTCGTTACCTGAGAGGTTAGTACTTTTATATTTATTCTGATATTGTTGCTTATAAAAGTTTGAGTGATACTAGCTTAATACTACTTTTTTTGTCTTTTTGTTATATATCGAATTTCAAACAAATATGAATGTAATTTAACATTTAACATATTAGTGTTCGTTTTAATTTATATGTTAAGTTGTTTTAAATATATTACTATAATGTCAATACGTAAACCGCGGATTAAAACCGAACCAAACCGCAAATAATGATTTGGTTTGGTTTGGTTTGGAAAAATTCCAAACCGTTTGAAATGGTTTGAGTTGAAAATATAGCATAAACCGCCCAAATCGAATCGTGTTCACCCCTAGTACATACATACACTAACAATCAAGAAAAGTTGCAGTGCCCAGCATTGAAAAGGGACCACAAAAAGTAATATATTCTTGGTTGCTTCACGAGTTTTATTCAAATCTTAGTATCGATAAGGCTAGTTTAACTAGCAATTGAATAATAGAGCTCAAGACGATAAGGAAACTTGAGACAACAACCACAAAAAAAAAAAAATAATAATGATAACAACAACAACACAAATGAGATAAAGCAGCTTACTTGACTCTAATTCTGTCATTTTCTCTAGCGAGGAAGTCAATTGTAAATGTGCTATGACCATCAAGAAGGGCAAGCAGAATTTATAGATGAACAATATAGTATTACTCTATGATTAAGTAAGGTACATTATTTTATTTTATTTTTTAACTTTAACGTTTTGTCTTTTCTCTCTCTCTGTCTCTCTTTTATTCTTCTTTGTTTCCGCAGAACTGGTGCATTCCTAAGAAATTATTCTCAACTTCTTGGAGGGCCAACAATGTGCTACACATGTTGCAGACAAACAAAATTTACCAAAAAAAAAAAAAAAAGGTTCCTAATTGAAGTGTTTTCAAATTCCACCCCCCCCCCCCCCCCCCCCCCCCCCCCCCCCCCCCCCCCCCCCCCCCACCCCCCCCCCCCCCCCCCCCCCCCCCCCCCCCTTTTAATTAAATTAACCACGACAAAGTAAAAGTATTTATTACTGAAAATAGAAATAATATACAAATTTAGGAGGAAAATATTAAACTAACTTCAAGACTAATTAATTTTCTAATGGGTAAAATCTCAAATTCTTTAGATATGCAGATAATACTGAAAGTACAAGGGATTATGCCACACCTCTTAATAAGTTTTTTTAAAGTTTTTGAGTGAAATAAGAAAATTTACACAACAGCATGGAAAGTTTATATAGTTTGCTCTAAATAAAATGTTATTTAGACAAATTACATAAGTGGGTCATCTTTAAATGGGTCAGAAGTTTATAGGGCCCTCTGTCTACTATGGTCTACAGCCACTCACAAGATGATAGTAGTTTAGGCCAACATCTTTAAATGAAGGGAAAAATTTATGGTTCAAGTGTTTAGTTTCCCAAATTAGGTACATAGTTTAAAAATTCAAAATTCAGGTATATATATGATTAATTAAACATATTTATTAATTAAATATAATAAAGTCATAGTTGTACAATTAATTGTCACAAATACATAATTAAGGTCATAATTTATTTATTGGTCACATATTATCAAATGAATTGATTGGTCACAAATTATTTCGAGGTCACAAACCAAAAATTTTACAGGTTACAATTTTATTCGACGTCACAAATTGTAAGTCACAATTTATTTGTCGGTCATAGATTTTCAAATTAGTTGGTTACAATTTTTTTTTTCAATCACATTATCAAATTTTTAAGTCATAATTGAGTTCTTGGTCACAGATAATCAAATAATTGGTCACACAAACCAAACGGTGGTCACAATCCACCCTTACCAACACTACCACCACTACACCGTTGTTACAGTCACTTGCGACCACCCTTATCCCGCAACAGTCGCCACCACCACAATACTGCCACCACTAGATCCAATACACTGCCAACAAAAATCAACACAACCATCACTGCCATCGTCACACCCAATCACCACAACCACTGCGTCGCCATCACTGCCACCATTATTGCAACACCACCATCACACCGCACCAGAAAACATCACTGCACATACCACCACAAAACAAATCACACCAGCCTGTCACCAGACTTGCCACTATCGTCTGTATCATACTATCATGCCTAGATCCACATCACCATCGTCGGCCTCCACCACCACCAGCACCTCCAACAAAATCGTCGCCAGATGCCCATCGTCGTTGGATCGGAAAACCCAAAAAACCCCCCAAAAATGCAGATCAAAAAGAGAGAGAATTGGCGCTTCGCGCTACTGCAAAGGTCTCATTCGTCGTCGGTTGCAACCGCCAACATCACAACACGGCCAACATCAACCATATCTGAACCCACCACACACCAAACACGCCATCAAGACCACCGCCACCACCACCACCAACATCTAAGATCAATGCTGTGACGATTTTGCTGCAGTCACAGCAATGAAGCTCGTCACGGCGAGGCAAGCGGTGCCCAGATTTCCCGGCGCTAGTAGAGAGAAACCGTGTAAAGAGAAAATGGAGAGAAGAAATTGGGTTGAAAATAAATTTGGGGTTTGTAGATTAAATTAATTTTCATATATATTAATTAATTAATACCTTTTTTTATTAAATAATTTCCACACCTGAATTTTGAATTTGGAAGTTTAAGTGCCTGATTTTCTGTAATTTCCTCTTAAATGAACCTACGGCACTTAGGGCATTATATGTAGATTTAATTGGGCCTGATCGTGCTGGGTCAAGTGCTAAGCTGCAGATTATGGAGCAATTTATTGTGGATAGTTCGCCCAATGAGTCTAATTGAAGGTAAATTGAGAAAAGGGCCACTGTTGTTAGTGATGGAAAACTTGGGCCCAATAGACAAGATAAATTTGATGGGGGCTACATTGGGGCATGATCTGTAGGGCCATGTTTCTTTTGAAGGCCTGTGCTTATAACTACTAAGCCTATCTTATTATTAAATGGGCCTCTAGGGACTGAAATGAATTATGTAGAAACTCAAGGGACCAATATAAATTCATGGGTAAATGGGCAGATTGCTGCAACTATTCCTACAATTCCAAAAAGATCTAGCTCTGGGAACGACATGCCGAATTCATAAAATGCAGGAAATGATTTGCAAATTTTGAAAAGTTTAGGGATCAAATTGCAAAATGTAGAAAACACAGGGACTGACTTGCAAATGGATGAAAAACCACTGGACTCATCCATAAATAAAGATAAGGGCGTGTTTGGCAGTTTCAACAAGTCTTCTGTTAAGCAGGGACTTACCAATCACTTTAAAATCACTGGCTCCACGTAGGTCCAAAATTGAGGGAAGTTGTGGAGGATTGAGAGCGTATTATTTCAAGGACTCCCAACATCATAGAGCAAGCTAACTCCTCATCAATGAATTAGGTTCAAGAACGTAACAGTACAGACAAAATCCGAGAAAACATTCAAAGTAATATTGACAACATGGGGCTTGGGGATTGCAATGTTAATGTTGAGGATAACCCATCTTCGTTGGAGGATCACATGACTTTAACTATAATGCTCAATCATTCTATCACTGCTCTAGTAATTATGCAAGAGATGCCTATGGCTACATACATGATGATTTTTTGGAAATTGGTGATTTCCCCGTTGGTCACAATCTGAAGTCACCTTCTTCTAGTGGATCAACCATGTTGATGACTCATACAAGTATATCATGATACGCATGAAAGGAATGGATATTTTTAGATTTGACTAAGTTTTATTCAATGTTCTTATATGCTTCCCTCATTGGTTGCAATAAGTCTTATTCGCATCTGGTCATCACTTGCTGGAGGTCTAAGTCATTTACTTTTATTATTAATAAAACATGCCGGACTTCTTCCTATACCTATGAATTTCATTGGACCCAAAAATGATACATTGAAAGAATCCATTAGAAGGTCCGTTTGATATCCAAAAACTTCTCAGCAACGATCGGACAAGAATCGAGTGATTTTGATATTAAAGAAATTGTTCGAGCATATTATTTTTGATAAAAGCAAATTAAATTTTTATTGGTCACATTTATTATTATAAATTGATCTTAAGTCGTTAAGTGCATTGGTCACATTTATTATTTTAAATTGATCACTTATGTCGTTAGGTGCACACGTATTCAAGTTATAATAATGTGATCAAAACTAAGACTCTGTTTGTTTCAGATTAAAATCTGATTTTAATCTAAATCAAAGTCAAACAATCAATATCAACTACATCTTTCTTCGATCCCACAACTTTTTAACCACATGTTTCAAAAACTTCTATCATAATCTACTAAAAATCTGATTTTAATCACTATCAAACACTATTTAATTGAATGTACGGTGTATATACACTATGAGTCTGTTTAATTCCCATTTTGGGGAAAAGAATGTATTTTGAATAGTTGATTGATAGAGAATGTGTGGTTAAAAATTAAGAAAAAGTTTTGAGTTTGCGTGTAATATTATTTTATTAAAGAATGTGTTGCTAAAAAGAAGAGAGAGAAATAAATTTTGGAAAAAATGGGAATCAAACAGGGGCTAGATATTGGGGTGACAATTGAGCCGAGTAGCTCGTGGGCTCGTAAAAAAAGAGCCCAAGCCACGAGCCGAGCATAGGGAATGCCAGACGAGCTAAGCCGGGCTTGACTCGTTATGGCGAGTAGCTCGTCGATGAGCCCACGAGTCCAGGCTCGTGGCTCGTAAAAAAAAAAAAATTAATTTTCAGTGACCAAATCAGTCTCTGAAAAACTTCAGTGACCGTCCTTGTATTTTTTTTTTTTTTTCCAAATTTCATTTTTCTTTCTATAAATATCCATCAATTACAACATTTTTTTCTCACCAAACTCACTATCAAGTATCAATCTCTCATTTTCTACTATACTCTCTACAAATCAATCATTATCAATATTATTCATTTATTCATTCTAATTTCTATACTCTTCTACATCTTATTTTGAAAATATTGAATTATAATCTTGATTTTACAATATATTTTCTACACTACTACATAATCTTCATTCACTTCTCAATTCTACATTTCTACTTCACTTCTTCTTCTTCTTCAACATTCAATTTTAATTATTCATAAATGGATCCACGCTCATTTATTGAAAACTTGTTCGATTTCGGAGTCGGGGATGAAGCATCTGTGCCCCATAATCAATTTGGGAATGAGTTCGCTGGTCTAAATGAATTATCCATTTCAGAAAATATTCAAGATTACGATGTTCATGAAAGTAGTCATCCAATTGATTTGGACGACGTTGATGTTGATGCTAGTTATCCAACTGATTTGGAACAATATGATGAACCTGTGTTGAAAATTTCCGATGAAAGAGGGAAGAGAAAGGAGGAGAAGCAGACAAAATGTTAGAACCATTTTAAATTGGTTCAAACTGGTCATGTGATCAATGGATTTCCAAAAACCAAAGCAGTATGTAAATACTGTCAACAACAATTGGCCCATCAAAAATGTATAGGAACCACCCACCTCAACCGTCACTACAAAACATGTGCGGCCAAACATGAGCTTCTTACTGCTGGTCAAACGCAACTACAATTTGATAGTCCAGGCAGCGGTGCTACTACTACGCCACTTAATACGTGGATATATTCGGAGGAAAGAACTCGAACAGGAATGGTGAAGCACGTTGCCGGAGCTGAGTTGCCATTAGCACAAACGGACAACCAACATTTCGTTACCTTTGTGAAATAATGTCTTCAACTGAGGTACGTTGGAGTAAGTCGAAATACTCTTCGCTCCGATACAATAGAATATTTTGAAAATGCAAAGCAAATATTGATTGCCGATTTAGAAAAATATGAGGGTGTGATATCTTTAACTTCGGATTTATGGGAAGAGATTAATAAAAGAAGATATATAACTGCAACTGCACACTATATAAACCCACTTTGGATCATGCATAAAAAAATAATTGCTTTTAAAATTATTGAGTATCTGCACAATGCTAACAATATATTTAGTATTATTATGAATATTATTAGAGAATATAAATGCGAGAGTAAAATTCGCTCTTTTACGTTCGACAATGCTTCTATAAATAAGTCTGTTGTCGATAAATTGCATAGAGTACTTCAACTCTATTTCGGTGGTTATTTATTTCATATTCGATGTATATGTCATATTTTTAATTTAATAGTACAAAACGGTTTAAAATATGTTAAGGATGAAATTCAATGAATTAGGAATACACTAATTTATATAACTATTTCACCTAGTAGAAAATAAGCATTTGAGGAATTTTGTGTCGAAAATGGGGTGTCGCATTCAAAAACATTTAGTAGTGACGTAGCGCATAGATGGAACTCCACATATTTATTATTAAAATCATATGAAGGTTTTGAACATTTAATTACTGAATTTTATAACAGTAGGCATATTAGGAACGACGACGATAATATTTTGAATGAGTTCGATTAGGCTTTAGTTATTAAAATTAAAAAAAAATTGACAAGTTTTTATAATTCTACAAATATTTTGTTAATTATCCTACTAGTTGTATGATTCTTGAACGTATTTTTGTAATTATTAGAGCTTTTAATAGATTTAAAGATGACACTGATTTTAGTTCAGTTATAATTGTCATGGAATTAAAGTTTAGAAAATATTGGGAAGACTTGCCCATGTTATTTCCGTTAGCATGCGTCATGAACCCTCGATATGATTTATCGGGTACTATATTTATAATTGACTGAATTTCAAAATCTTTAACTTTTAACGTACCTATTACCTATAATAATTTGAAAGCAACTTTATCTGAAATGTATGTATTATATGTTTCACGAATGTGTACACATATTACTCGTGTACCCTTCAAATTTACAAATACTCTTTCCACTAATATAGCAGATGACGACACTGGAATTTTAAATTTATTCGAAGGCATGAACTCATATAGATATAATTCAACTGCATATGCATGTGGTTCCTCCAGTAGTAGTAGTTTGTCTTCCACTGCATGTACCCAAATATCGAGTAATAGTCCAAATACGTTACCTGCTGAATTGCTTGATTACTTTAATCATAATTGTTCTAGTAACAATGCACTAATGAAAAATTCAGAAGAAGTAATTGAATTCTTGCGAAGGTATGAGCGTCGATGGCCAATAGTTTCTGTAATGGCAAAAGATTTACTAACACCTCCGGTTAGCACTGTAGTTTCGGAGTCTGCTTTTAGTGCAGGGTCTAGGGTTCTCTCCGAGGTTAGGAGTCGACTAAAAGAAGATATTTTGGAAGCATTAATGTGCGTGAAGGACTGACAAGATGCTCATTTTCGACTGCAAGATAAATATGCCGAAATTGCATGTAGTCAAGTAAGTGATATTTAATTTAATCATATTAATCACAAATTTTTATTTTAATACCTTTATAATTTTTTTTAAAAAAATTGTACACGTAACAAGTTGTTCGTATACAATTTTTAACTCTGCCTACTCGAAATTGAAGTAGTCGGTTCCAAACTTGGATAAAGTAGGAGAGTTTATTTTTATTTTTTTAAAAAAGAAAAATATTTTGAAAAATCATTTGACCATTTTTCATATTTTTTTTTTAATTTTATCATTTATAAAATAATTATTTTCAATCAACATGTTTTCTTCAAAACTAACTTGAAAATAAAAATATATTAACTAAAAATTATTTATAAGCAAAAAAATTAAATTATAATTACAAAAAACTTACAAGTAAGTATTATTTATAAGATAAAATCATTAAAAAATACATTATAATTAAAATTACTTATAAGTTATAAGTAAAAAATATTTTATCCAAAAAAATTGTTTACAAAATAAAAATACTTTTAAGATAAAAATTTACTGAAAATGTATATATTAAAAAATATTTAGAAAACGTGTAAAAAAAAAAAAAAGGTGAGCTCACGAGCCGAGCTTCTACTCGGCTCTTCCTGGCTCATGAGCCCAAGCTCACCATTTTTCTTACGAGTTGAGCCCGATTCGACTTGTTGCTCACGAGCTCGTAGGACAACGAGTCGAGCTGGCTCAACTCGACCATTGCTACCCCTAGCTAGATATTGGTGTGGAAATTGGTGCAAAATAACATGAGAATCATTCCCAAACATTACCGCAAAAGTTAACATCAATGTCAAATAAAAAAACTCAAATTTTCCTTTTATTCTTGGTTCCTATTCTTCCGATTTCTTTAGTTGTCTAGAAATCTAGATATACGCTAGGAGAAACTGCTAAAGCTATTTGAACTGGAGTCCCTAAAGCATCTCAATCAAGGAAAGGGAGCAAATAACTCTTTTAGGACAGCGTTCTACACGATTCAAGCTACTTCTCTTAAATGAAGTTGACTTTTAAAATGGATCCCAAGTCTAAATACGGTATAAGAGTTCATAAAACTCATATGAGCTATTTGATGTGAACAAGATTCAAACGAGCACATAAATGATGTTTTCACATCGAATAGATATAAAAATATAAACTACAATATAAGGGAAGTGTTACTCCTCTTAATAAGGTTGACTTTTATCATGAAATCCAATTCAAAAAAACATCTTCAAAAATGACAACATTCTTACTTTTTTCTCTCTTATATATAATATTTAGCACATTGTCACGTGATTCATATTCTATTACATATTTTCTTTGTGTTTTTTGATTATTCTACTTTATAGTTTATACTAGCTAGTCTTGGCAGACTTAATGAATATTAGAGATGAAATAGCGTTTGCATGGTTAGGATACCACACCATCAGAAATATATACAAAGGTCTTCTAGTTTTTTTAGTGGTGGCAAAAAAGCTCGTGGGCTCGGTTCGTGAGAAGTTCGAGTCGGGCTCAGCTTGTGACTTGGTTCCATCGAGCCCATTTTGGGGTAATGAGCTGAGCCCGGATCGGCCTGAGAGCTCAAAAATATATTTAAAAACAAAAAATTGGCAGAAAAGGGAGAAAAAGGGGGCCGGTCCGGCTCAAAAATCCCGGGCCGAGCCTTTTTATTGGACGAGCAAAGTTCGGCTCGACTAAAAAAAAAGCCCGCACCTTGGGCCCAAGCCGAACCCAAGCCTCAAAATCCGGCCCACAAACCGGCTTGACTTGGCTGGTTGACACCCCTAAGTTTTCTACATATGTAATACCTCGAACTTCACATTTCACAATTGGCCAATATAATTCATGCATTACTTGCTATTTACATTGCCATTTACATTGCCATTGCATCTATATCAATAGTTCGAAATTGCTTTCTCTTATTATGTCGCATTTGATCATTGAGGTTTTAAGATCTCTATATGGTGTTAGTCTTCAACCTCACCGACCTAGGTGGTGAATCCTACATTGAGCTATGGTAGAACATTAGGTTAATCGAGATGTTGAATATTGATTTGTTAAACACTTGTAATCTTAAAAATATCGAAATTATTATTAGTAAAGTTACTAGCTTCTGATTTGGTTGATCAAGGTTACATTAAACCCTAATTAAGTTTTTAATATATTTGGGACATGAGGCATGAAGTGACATTATCACAATACAATAATATAGGTTCATGTGACGTTATAAATATTGAGGTGCGAATTATTGAAATGGATCGAAAATCGGTCACCAACAGGATAAGGAATCGAATGAACAGTTGAAGAGTCAACTTTATAAATAATTTAAAGACCATAACGAAATTGATTTAGGTTCTAGACATATTTTAAAGTCACTAAATTTTGACCTGCAAGGATAAGTGTAAAAATCAGATTTCACCACAAGGAGCCTCCTCATGCTTGGGGCTACTTGTCTTCTAATAACCAATTTCTTCAGTACACCTAAGCATTACTCACGACTCAAGGACCGCATCTCTTCCACCTAAATAAGAGGTTAACTCCTTCAAGTCATCCCTAATTCATTTTAAGTGAAAAAGAAAGAAAAGAAGCCAAAGAAAACCTAAAAACAAGAAACTGGAATTGGAATTGCTGGGCAGGTGAGTTAGCTGGTTTTGAGGTTTTTCTTGATCATTTTTCAGGGTTTCATAACCTCTTGAACCTGTGGCCTTGCTTGAGATTATGTTGGATGTTGTTGGTGATTTTATGATGGCAAAAGAGGGGAAATTGATTACAAGAACTTGAATGAAATCAACATGGATAGGGATTTGATAGTTGCTGAAGTTTAATGATTTAAACAACTTCAATTCCCACCGAGAATCATTTTCGTGTTTAGATAAAAATAGTAATAAGAATTGTACCTTTAGTTAATTATGTGAATTTTTTTATTTTTTATTTTACAATCTTAGAACATGTACAATCACGATTTACACGCCTTAGTTGTTCAATTGTTCAACCTCCAATGGCTAACCATACAAGGAAATAAGAATGAGAGAATTAAGATTTCTATTTTCTTGTGCTAACAAGATAATAAATGTGTATTATAATTTCTCAAATCCTAATAGTTTATTAATAGAAGTCTAAGTGGGTTTGGTCCGTCTATTAACTTGACCACAAAAAGGTCCAATGTTTAAAAAATCTAACTAATTAAAGTTAGTTCATAAATTAATTAATTAACTTTTGCCCATTAATAAACAACCCAATTAATCAATTCTACAAATATTCAGCACTTGTCAATTAATTATTAATATCACTATTTTAGTTCTCCTTATTATGTGTAAACCATTAGGTTTCAATCACGACGCCTAATGCCATGAATTATTATTTTGATTTAATCAAAGTAAGATAAGTTAAAGTATCATTTTAATTTATCATTAATTCACATAGATTTATTAATTTGCATTCATTATCCTATATTGATATCTAGCAATGTGTCAGGACAATTTATGTGACAAAAAGTGTCAAGGGATATGATAAAATCAAACTTGTACTATGAAACTATAATCTCTTCATCAATATAATCAAATCAATTTTGAAATATAACAGTGTGTTAATCTCAATTATCGATGATATCTTTCATCTCACTCTTAAGTCAATATAAGTCGAAATTGTTTTTTGACTTATGAGCACACTTTGACCAATGATATGTTATCAACTTAATTGAATAAAATGTAGATCATAATCTCTCATTATTTAAGTCACAAATTCTCTATTGATCATTCACAACCTTCTTATAATTCTTGACATAACTGAACGATGTCTTATTAGCGACTCTTGACTGAGCAATATCCAATATCACCAAAGTATGACTGTTATCATATAATGTAATATGATGACATCAAGTCGAATGACCAATTATGTTGTCGAACATTAGAGATTAACTACTGAAGATCGATAGATATCCATGTGAAATCTCACCAGTGGGTCTCCAATGTTTTAATCTCTTAACAAAAAATTCCCACATCCATTTAAATACCAATATATTTTAGTTTATGAGATCAGCTACTCACTTCTTTATTGAGAAATGTCACACGTACGAGTCTATATATATCTCGTGATTACTCACAATCACGGATTCAATCATATGTAATTATTTTTCACAATCACAACTTCTAGTGAGTAATAAGTTACTTAGACTCGAGTTTACGGACTCTATTAATTTAATTTATCAAAATAATCATTCAACTAAATAATAGATATGCTGTAAATAATAATGCATTAATCATATTAAAAGAGTTTACGTCCAAAATCGATTAGACCTAGAACATAATACTTACAATATTCTGTCTCAAAATTCTCCATTAAGAACAATAATGTCTCAAGGGAAAACACATAAATCATTTTCAAAAAATTATCCAAACTGGTTCAAAAGTAGTTTCTTAATTTCAGAAGCAACTTTTGATTTTTCAAAAGCCTGACATGTCCGCAGTCCAGTTAGCAACACTATTGTCTTTCCTCCATATGCGATTAATTTTACATCCATTTTTCTATTATTTGCTGTATATCTTCAAGATCATATTAGCTTCCATAGGCCTTCATTTCTTTGTTTGATTAACAAGTAAGCAATCTTCAAATTCACGTCCGCCCAAGTTCTAGTTTGTCCTTGTTGATAATGGATTTTGAGGCCTGTGGCAAGAGCTTTTATCTCAGCTTCTAGAATGGAGCAAACCCCATAAAATTTTTGAAATCTCCATAACACATCACCCGAGTTGTTCCTTATCACAACCCCACCAGCCGCTTATAGATCATCCTTAAGAGTACCATCAATATTTAACCCACCCTTTGTGAGGCACCTTCCATATTATAGTAACTGGAATGTCTGGCTTTTCCTCTTCTATTAGATATTCGAATTAGTTCAACCAGTTTTTCACTTAGAAAGTCAATTCTCTTTATCTATTTTGGTATCGAATAAACTAAATACTCAGGTTTTCACATAATCAACAAATATTTGGTTGTATTAATCTTTTATCGTTTGGTACCGCTTTGCTCTACATCATGATGTGAAACCGACCAAGAACATGCGTGGGAACCCACGAACAAGATGAAACAAACCCAAGAAAGCTAGAAATCACGCCGCGCAAAGTTTCAACCCAACCCGTTGTTCGACCCGTACCAAGAACCGAGATTACACGTAAGAAATCCGACCCGTTGATTACCCGGAACAAGAACCGTGCAGTGGGAACGCCACAAAAGGACTGCGATCTCCTTTTGATAAGTTCAAGTTAAGAATTTAAGCCACCAAGATCCATGGAGGAATAAATCTCACAAATTGTATTAAAATCTTTCAAATAATCAAAGTTTAGCTTTTACAATGAAAAATAAATTCTATTTATATGGAAACACAAAATAACCTAGTTGCCACGAAATTAGGCCCAAAAGATGCTAAAAGATATTATAAAAATAGAGTTTTAGTAAAATAAGGAAACTCGCGAAAAACTAGAAACCAAAAATCACTATGCGGTCGCATAGTGCATTTAGGCGCGGCCACATAAAAGTCCCCAGGACAGCTTTCAGTATTTTGACTATAACTTTCTCTACCGATATCCGATTGAAGTGATTCAAAGTGCGTTGGAAAGATTACTTAAAGATCTACGACTTTTCTTCAGATATAATCTTCCAATTCGATCGTTTTCCATATCAAAAATGGATCTCAAGATGCGATAGAAACTTCACTCCTTGATTCGAAGGACTTCCAACTTGTTTCGACTCTCGACTCCAACATGAAAGTTGATCATTGGGATGTTGTCTTCAATATGTTCTGCCCCATTCATCGAACAAGTCATTGTGCGCCTTTTATTGCCTTCCCGAAGACCCGAACCCGGCTTAAGACTCTCCCGCTTATTCGTCAAATCCTTGTGAGTTTGTAACGCATCCTAAATCACATCATCCCCTCTCCCTTTAAAAAGATTCGACCTCGAATCCGAATCCGAATCCGAACATGCACCAAACGAAACAACATTAGCAACGTCGAAAATGTCAACATTCACAAACTTACCCAACAAAAGCAAACGTAGCCATTAGTCTCGATTATAGCAATGGAATGGTATGGTCCGTTTCCCTTAGGATGTAATTTGGACCTCTTTTGAGTTCGTATCCACCTCCGTCGTATGTATACCGAATCCCCCTCGCATGGATCAAATAGTGTATGTCTCGACCTCATCCTTTTGTAATTTTTGGATGTAATAATGAAAGTATGATATTCTCCACTTAAGTTACCACTTAAAACAATAGTTAAAAGGAATTAAACCCAACAAAGTTGATGGATTAAAACCAATAATCATATCATAATACAGGTAACAAGTAGAATATATCACGTTAGTTTCTAACATAAGCCATCCAACTTTCCATAAATAATTTTGTGAATTAAGATCAATGAATCTCAAGTACGTGTCATGCACATTTAAATTCAAACCAAAATATTCAAGGACTTCATGATCGAAATAAAGACACTCATACCTTAAATCACCAACAATGCATCCAAGTTGCCTATCATGTTTAATCAATTTCATGCAACGTACTAGAATATCACCATGTAACACATAACTTTTCATCTTGACATGCACACATCGACTCCTGCAATACACTAGATTATCATAAACTAGTAGGAATTCTCCTATAGATGGGTGTAATAAACGGTTATTCATCCCAATGAAGATGTCAGGTAGATTAACGACTCCTAACGACCTATCTTGCCACCTATATGTTCCACAATCAATCTTATTTCTATTTCACAAGGTACACACGATTCATGCAAGTGTTCAAGTGCACCACTTGCTCTATGTGAGGACTTGCTCTATGTGAGGGATTATACCTACGTGCTAGAATTTCAGGGCGCAGTAAATTCATATCATAGACAAGCAAGAATTTATCCATAAACGTAGGTGACATTGGATTGCCTATACTCATAAAATTATCAAATGCATTATCATGCTCAAGAGTACATAAACGATGAAAAAAACTAGTCCCATGAGTTGTTCCAAGTTCTACCCTAGGTGTAAGGTTTTGATATGTTACCATGGCGTGAGTACATTCATGCTCCTTGTCACTCACCAAATTTTTCATGTGCTTTTTACCAAGTGGATAGCCAATGTATGGAGCCTCGTGAATTATGTCGTCATGGATCAATTTCTTGAAGCCCTGCAAAAGAGAAATATCCAAACTAGGGAGGGGATCGTTAGTTCTCACTAAAGTCCTCTCACACTCGACGTTTCTCACATCGAAACTCACTTTGAAATTTTCTCTCTTTAGTAGCTCCTCTTTCTTTTCCTCCCCCTCTCCACTCTCATTTTCATTCTCTATTTCTTTTACCTCTTGTGGCTCCACTTTTTCTTTAGCTACCACTCCACTTTCATTTTTCTTTTCACTCGTTTGTGGCTCTACTCTTTTTTCATCACACTCAGCCACCTCACAATTTTCTCTCTTTTTCCTCTCTCGTTCTTTGGTATGCTCAATGTGAGAATCAATCAAGTTGCATAGCCTTGAGAATGCTAGTTTATATTCCAAACTAGCTAGCTTATATGAAATATCACTACCATGCTGTACAACAGGCGTTTTACTCTCTAGTGAATTCTCAACTCCATCACATCGCTTAAACTTCTCTTGACGCCCCCTTTCACGCATATCACTCCTACCTTGAAAAGTTGGAGTATTCAATTTGTTGCTTCCCACTTCCCTATCAACACTTCGATCAACCCTATCTCCTCTAATCCCACGAGGAACCCTTTGGGGCGTCTTTTGTTTATAACTCCCAATCAAGGTTTCATGTCTAGCTACATCACCACTAATACATTTAACCTTCACATTCAATTGATCAAACCTATGGTTTATGCTATTCATAAGCTCCATATAAAACCCCTTAGGCACCGCCCCTTCCTCACATTTATTCATATTTTCATCCATGTATATAGAACAACTTTGCGACTACTTAAATCACAGAAATTGAATAAAAATGGAAGAACAAGAAAGCAAGTAAATTACCTCACGTGTTTACACTCGTGTATCACTCGAATTGGCTTTTACCCGATATTGAGCTCACCACTCTTGTCTTTTTTCGCTCGTCCTCCTTTCTCAATGGCTCAAGAAATAACCGACATCAATCAATTAGAATGCAATCCCCGCAGCAATCACCACCACAAGTACAAGTCTCAGATAATCAATCAAATTTGTTCGGACCAAGTAATGGACTCAAGTCAAACAAGAAAAGACGATAATACTCAAACTTTAACTTTGAATTGCCTTTAAACGTTCACGAACATAGAGACATTCCTTTTTTTTTCTCTTTTTTTTTTGTCTCCTTTTTTTTTTTGAATGAAACTCAATAACAACAAAATAATAAATCTAGAGGCAATCAAACGATACAATTATAGAAAAATTAATGACGTTAACACAAAAACAATAATAAAAAATTAAGTTTTTTTTTTAAATACTGACGTGAACAGTACAATTTTTTTTTTTTAGACTCAAATCAACTACGATACCAACAAAACAAACGAAAGTTGATTTGGATGCTAGATTAGCCCAAAACCAACTTTTGACTCTTTTTTTGGAAATTTTTGGATTGAAACTCAAAAATAATTATTGGACACATGAATACGAAGAACACAAAAAACAAAAAACAAAAACAAGGATTCAAAGAAATTAAAATGATAGATGACCTGAATTCTAGAACTATGCTCTGATACCAACTGATGTGAACCCGACCGAGAACATGCTTGAGAACCTGCGAATAAGATGAAACAAACCCAAGAAAGTTAGAAATCACGCCGCGCAAAGCTTCAACCCGACCCGTTGTTCGACCCGTACCAAGAACCGAAATTACACGTAAGAAATTCGACCCATTGATTACCCGGAACAAGAATCGTGCAGTGGAAACGCCACAAAAGGACTGTGATCTCCTTTTGATAAGTTCAAGTTAAGAATTTAAGCCACCAAGATCCATGGAGGAATAAATCTCACAAATTGTATTAAAATCTCTCAAATAATCAAAGTCTAGCTTTTACAATGAAAAAGAAATCATATTTATATGGAAACACAAAATAACCTAGTTGCCACATAATTAGGCCCAAAAGATGCTAAAAGATATTATAAAAATAGAGTTTTAGTAAAATAAGGAAACTTGCGAAAAACTAAAAAATTTGTCCCCAAAAATCACTATGCGGCCGCATAGTGCATTTAGGCGCGGCCGCATAGAAGTCCCCAAGACATCTTTCAGTATTTTGACTATAACTTTTTCTACTGATATCCGATTGAAGTGATTCAAAGTGCGTTGAAAATATTACTTAAAGATCTACGACTTTGCTTCAGATATACTCTTCCAATTCGATCGTTTGCCATGTCAAAAATGGATCTCAAGATGCGATAGAAACTTCACTCCTTTATTCGAAGGACTTCCAACTTGTTTTGACTCTCGACTCCAACATGAAAGTTGATCTTTGGCATGTTGTCTTCAATATGTTGTGCCCCATTCATCGAACAAGTAATTGTGCGACTTTTATTGCCTTCCCGAAGACCTAAACCCGGCTTAAGACTCTCCCGCTCATTCGTCAAATTCTTGTGAGTTTGTAACGCATCTTAGATCACATCACATCATAATTAATATTGTAAATCAAATAGAAACATAAGGATGATTTAATAGGAGAATTGCACACTTTGGTAGTAAGTGCGTGTTACAAAACAAGCTAATTTGCAATAATTTAGTGATAAACTTTTACTATTTGTTATGAGTATTAAAGTCGAGAAATATGATCAATATGAAAAGAATCACACAAGAACACACGATTTACGTGGATACCCAAATCCGAGAAAAACTACGGGTAGAGGCGGAAAATTCACTATATTCAATAGTAAGGAGTTACAAGTATGTTATGCGAATCTGGATCCCACAAGACTCTCATCCTAATCTCTCTATCATGCGAGTCTCTCTCTAGATCCCCCCTTGATCACATTCTGAATCGATCAAATAAATATATGTAATATACCACATATTTATAATACAAGAATCTCAAACATACTAGGATAGGTAACACAATCAAGAGCCTAACACAAGGTAAAGTCCTATTACAACAGGTAAAACTATTAATGGAATATTTGGGATAATATAAGAGTCAAAAGCTGCCAAAAAATGGAATTAGGATCCTAATCTATCTTGGACTCCTTCAAGACATTTTCAAGTCAACAACCAACTCCTAATAATCCTCCAATAGTATTTCCAATCAAACACTTAACTCTTCAACAAAATACTCCACCAAATTATTCCACCTCTTCCAAAATGCCCAACTTGGGCAAAGTCAACAACTGTGAACTGTAACGCCCCAAATTTCAATAATAACTCGAGGCGCTACTCAAGTCAAAATAGCCTGTAAATAAATATTATCAAAAGTCGCCACAATACGAAGGCAAACTTATACTTTAAAAATCCATAGCAATTTTACACAAAACGCGGAAACATCACTTCTAAAATAATTTTTCTCATATTCAAGAGTTAATACCAAATGTAATAAGCTAAAATCAACATTTTGCAAAGATACCAAATTCGGTATTTAAAATGTCAAATGGAAACCAACTACTTAAAATTCTTGTTCAAAATCAATAATTCAAAAGTGTTATTAATAAATTAAAATTTGCCCCGCTCATTGCCTTGCCCTGCCTAGCTCCTTAACCTGAAAGGTTGGGAAAATAGTGGGATGAGCATAACGAATTATACTCAGTGGAGATACAGCAATCAGTCCAAGTCAAGTCCAAACATGCAATCAAGTGGTGAACATAATATCCATACAACATACTATAGAATTGTGTACTGTGGGCATTCCCAAGGACCCAATTTCGATCCCGGACCTATTTACGGTCCCTGACAACATGGCATAAGCTTAGCAAATTTTAGCACTGTGGGCATTCCCAAGGACCCGATTTCGATCCCGGACCTATTTACGGTCCCTGGCAACATTTTCATATGTATAAACATCATATCACAATCAAAATCACACATCGAGAATTAACATGGACAAATAACGACAATTGCTTAAAAGTAAACCCCACCTCGAAGTTTTGAAAACTTTCTTGGAAATTGAACAATTGTAACGTTACCGTGCTTCACACTTTGTCCGCGAACTCGTCTAGCAAGAACAAAATTAATTTAATTTAAGATACTAAGTTTAATTAAAACTTTAAAACCTTTAGGGACCAAATTGAAAAGATTTAAAACTGAAATTTAATAGTTTAAAGGCTGAATATAAATTTTTGGAATTCTATGGGCTGATTTAAAAGTTATTAAAACTTAAGGACTGAATTAAACAAATTTGTAAAACTTTGGAATTAAAATAATAACCTTTAAAAAATACTTTTGGGGCTAAATTGAAGGACTTGTAAAAATTGGGGCTCAAGGGGTGATTTTCGAAATCAAACAATTTTATAAAAACACTCAATCTCTCTCTCTCACACTCAAAAACGCGACATAGCAGGGAGAAGAGGAGGAGACGAGCCGGCGATGGAGAAGTGAGGCGAAGTGGGTGAGCTCCGGTCAAGAATCAATGGTGTCGCCGTCGCGAGGTAGCGCCGGCGATGGGGGTCGATTGGGGGTCCTTTTTGGGCGACGACCGAGGCTAAAAACCGAGACTAGGAGGCGAAATTTCTTGGGTTTTCCGGCGGGAAGTCCGGCCAAAACGTAGGTGAAGTTGAGGTAAGTGTTTGGGTGTTGTGTTTTCTTGGTTTTGTGGTTGCTTGGTGTTGAATTTGGGGTGAGATGGAGGTCGATTTTTGGGCAAAACGGGGCTGCCGTGTTTGGGTAATGGTGGTGACGGCTTGTTGGTGGTCCGGCGGTGGTGTAATGGGTGCGTGAAGGTGGTTCAACTGGGTTGGAGGTTGGATTTTGGGTGAATGGAGGCGGCTGCAACTCGTGCGTGGCTGGGGTTCATGGGCGTTGGTGGTTTGACGTGGGATGGTGAGGTTGAATGAATTTGTCAAATTTTCCATCGATTGTTAAGCAGAATTTGAAGGGAGAAGATGGTGAATTTCTTACCTGCTTCTGGCTGCACTGTTGAGAGGCTTGGAGGTGTTGGAGAAGTGGAGAGAAACGGGATGGTGAATAGTGAATGTAGGGCACGCAAAACGAGGCAGTAGATTGGGTCTAGAGTTCGTGCTGGAAAGTAATTCTTTGAGTAATAGGATTTAATAAAATTGGATTAAAAGATGAAAAATTGGGTTTACAAAATTGGATATTAAATAGAATATCGAACTTTAAAATTGGATTTAAATCGATAAGAATTCGATACTTTTAAAATTGTTCGAAATTGAACTCGATAAGTAAATATTGAAATTTTAAAATTTAAAAATCGTTTTGAAATTCTTAAATTAATCGTTTTCGCTAGACAATTCGACGAACATAAAATAAATTCTAAACTTTAACGGGATTGTCGTAGCGACACAATTTAAATTATGAAATTGTTTTTTTTGAAAATTCGGGTCGCTACATGAACTAAATCCAAGTACTACTTACCAGCAAAATTACTTTGGACACCAAACTTGCTTGAATCATGAACAACAATCATCAAGTTCACAACTAACTCCATCTGAGTAAAAATCTAAGCACTGCTCATTTGCAGGATTACCTTTGGGTACCAAACTTGTTCGAATCATGAACAACAATATCAAAACTAACTTCACCTAAGCTAGTGACAGGTTCTTCAATACCAAATTTGCTCGAATCATGAGCAACTCAATGACAACCAACTCCGTCTGAGTTAACCTCTTATCAAAACCATAAGCAACCAAATCAACCTCACCAAACCTCTCCTGATGTCTAATCTTCAATTTGGTGACAACAGCATCAAACGAAATAGTCGAACATTCGAAGACATATAACTCGAATGTTATATTGCTTCTCCTCTAGCATCCAAACAAAAAATCTGCCATAACAAAAAATCTTGTTGTGATCCAAAAGTGGAATATCAAACTTCATACTTGTCATCCCGAAACAATAAAACCTTATTCTGAGTTGATCAAACCCGCTCTAATACAAAACTAAATTGGCTCTCGCAAGAACTGCTGAACCTAGACTTTGATACCACTTGTTATAAAATAAGACAATTTGTAATCAAGTCGAGAAATATGAGCAATATTTAAAAAAATATATATATACAAGAGCACAAAATTTAAGTGTAAACCCAAATTCGAGAAAAACTATAGGCAGATACGAAGAACTCGCTATAATTAATAGTAAGGAGTTACAAGTATGTTAAGCGAATCTAGATCCCACAAGACTCTCAACTTGATCTCTCTATCATGCGAGTCTCTTGCTAGATCTCCTAGATCACTCAATGAGTCGATCAAATAAATGTGTAATACACCACATATTTATAATACAAGAACCCTGGACATATTAGGAGAATTAATACGAACAAGAATCTAATACAAGATGAAGTCCTATTACAATAGGTAAAACCAATAATGGAATATTTGGGATAAAATAGGAGTCAAAAGCTGCCAAAAAAAAAATGGAACTAGGATCCTAATCCATCTTTAACTCCTTCAAGACATCTTCAATTCTACAACCAATTTCCAATCAAATACTCAATAAGAATTCGGTTCGCACCGAAATTCTAACAATACGCAACTTTTAGTGCCTCTCTCTCTTTATTAAAGTATATGTATTCCCATCAATTAACTAACTTGGAAAAAAAAACGCTAAAAGAGAGAAAATATACTTCATGGTGTTCGTTTTGCAAGTTTAGCATATGTTTGAGCTCTACTCTTCCTGAAACTATTTTTTTTTTAATTTTTTCTAAAACTCAGTTCAACCATACATTATTCCCTAAAATAATTTTACCCATAAATCCAAAAAAAAAAAAAAAAAAATTCTATTTTTTAACCCACATTTTTCAAAAAATCACCATTCCAAAAAATATAAATATTATAATTGTACTATAATAATCAAAAAAATTTAATGTTTATATATATATATATATATATTATTATTATTATTATTATTATTATTATTATTTTGTCTTAAACAAATGGATGCATTTATTGACCATTTAACTAAGTTTCTTCCATTGATATATATATATATATATATATATATATTATTATTATTATTATTTTGTCTTAAACAAATGGATGCATTTATTGACCATTTAACTAAGTTTCTTCCATTGATGGGTGATATACAAATAGGGTACTTGCGTTAAAAAGTATAGCCACCCACAATTTGTATACTGATTGAGAAATATTGTCCTAGACTAATGAGCAAACATTAACACTTTGTTTTAATAAGGTCATAGGGTTAGCTACTTGGAAAATGCGATTTGTCTTGATAATGGCGAGACGATTTCAAGAGTCGTAACACTAGTCCACTAAATGTATCTCAAAGAGCATTAGATAGAACATCTAAATAGAGTTTAAGTCTATAGAATGATAGTGCGAAGAATTAAACTCTAAATAAGGGTCCGTTTGATTGTAAAGGTGGAATTTGAATGGAAAGAAAATGAATTGTAGAGAATTAAATTGTCTAGAATTTGTTTTAGAGGGAAATATAATTAAAAGTGTTTAATTGGTATAATTTTCATCTAATTCATTTGGCTTTATTTTTCATGCAAATTGTTAATTTTTGGGATAAATTTTTTTACAATTTGTATTAAAATTTGTTTAGATTGCCAAAAAGTAAAATAAAAAATAAAAAAAATATTTTCATAAATTTTTGGTGTTCGTTTGGTTTTTTTTATGTAAATTGTCAATTAAATGGATACATTTTTTATCATTAAATTTGGAATGTGTTCCAATTGTAATAAAAAAAAAAAAAAAATCCTGGAAAATGTTTTCCCACCAAATCATTAAAAAGGGGGAAACACAGGCGCGTGAGGGGTAGGGGTGGAAAATGTTTTGCCTGGAAAATCTTGCATATCAAACAGCCATATTGGGTGGAAAAGAAAAATCTTTTTTATTTTCCATTGAAAAGGAGCCCTTTCAAACAGGGCCTAACTATTTTATAGATTTCTTGAATTTGGAACGGGGGTAGTGCTTACTATCTGTGAACTTCAGATTATTTGATGTGCCAATGAGTAAGATCTAATTATATGGTTAAACATTTTGATAAGTTGGGAGCTGAAAATAGACAAGTAGTGAACACATTCGATTTCAGAATTTACCCCTGTGCAAATAAGCTAATGAACCAACTTAAGTATTTTTTTCAGTTTAAATCTGAATTCAGCATTTGCTAATGCCTGAATAATCCCGTTGTGTTTGCAAATAAACTGTAGAAAAAAATGATAGCTTAGGTGACGCAAAATTTTAAAGGGCAAAACGTTCATTTTGACCCTTTACTAATTATTAAATGTCCATTTAACATATAAATAGCAAGTCATAAGGATGTAACCATGGAGAATTGAAATTATATTGCTTATGCAATTTTATATAAGGAATAACACATAAATCCTTCATATAAAATCGACATTTCAAAACTAACAAACTCCCTAAAATCTTTCAAAAATCACGTGATAAATCAATTTATTAAATGTTTAATTATATATAATATAATTATTCAACTTACCCCACCCTATCTCCACCCCACCCATCACACCAAATTTCAAATTTAAATATTTCTCTATCTCTCTCTGCACTCTATCCTCTCTCTATCCATTCTCTCCATCAGAGGTGACAATCGGCTCCAGCAACCGCTCCAGTAAATATTCCAGTGACCTCTCCGACGAAAATTTGGGCGACCACCCCCCATCAACTGCTTCAATGACTATTCCGACAATCGCTCCATAGTACTTTTTTTTTTTTTTAAACAGAAGACATGAAATATGATTTTTAACCTGGATTGTTACATGTGACTCGTAACATAAAACGTGATTTTACAAAACATGACATGTGACCTGCTAATATTGATGTGTGACCTGTTTATATTGATTTGTGACCTATACAAAATGACAGTGACTTGTGAACTCAAATTTGTAACTAGTGAACTGTGACCTTAACGACGAATTGTGATCTGTAACATATGAATTGTAATCTTATGTGTTCATGATCAAATTTGTTTTCAGTGTGATTGTGTGTGACCATTTCAGTCTAATTTGTGAAAATATGTAACCAAGTCACATACAATCACAAGTTATACAAGTCTGGTCACAAGCAGTCAAAATAAAGATGGATTTGGTCACACTCGATTGTCGTCGCCACCACCACTCCCAACACTAGCAACGACGTGTACACCACCTCATCACAACCACATATACTACCAATAATAGAGCCATCGGTGCCAAAGGGGTGTGGTCGAGTTGGTCAAAATGGTACACTTGAAAAATCAAGTAGCTCTCAACAAGGGTTCAATCCCCCCCCTGAGGCATCCGCTGCCTCATTTGCGGTGATTTACCTGGCTGATATGATTTGCGGGTATTGTGCCAGCCCCCAGATTTATCCAGTGCGCACTGGTGGTCGGGCCTCCGCTCTTTGAGTGATCGGGGTTCTGCCAGTAGCGATTGCGGATTCTTAGGTCATCAAAAAAAAAATAATAATAATAATAATAGAGCCATCGGTACCACACCACACCACCACCAACAGAATCAACCACACATAAAAAAAAACTTTGGAATCTAAGTGCGCTACAGCACTACCCAAAATTGGATCTCGAACAAAAAAATAGATATCCAACCACCACAGCAGATCCGTTTGGAAAAATAATAATAACCAACACATAGTGGCGCCGCCATAGTGAGCTTGCAACGATGTGCACTCATATACAGAATAATCAAAACTCACCACCGAACCACCGTTCCAACTAGCCGATCCCCAGATCTACAGTCCCAAGCACCCACTGTCAAACCACTATTCCTTCAAGCACCCACCATCGCAACTAGTCACTCACTAGTTCTATTGTCGGACACCATATCATTACCATCGCACTCATTTTTAGAAATCAGACCACCCAAGCATTTTCTACACGTAATGGTATCGCGAGCAGTGCTCATCATCGCTGTGCGTGATGGTTCTGCTCTCACGTAGCAACAAACCGTTGCACACATCTTCTTTCTCTGGCGGTTCTGCTACGCCCTAGGAGGTTAGGTGGGAATGGGTATAGTAATGGTAGAGGCTAGAGAAAGAGAAGATGAAAGGGGGCTGGGTTTGGGATTAATCGGGGTGGTGTGGTGTGGTGGGGTGGGGTGGGGTGGGGTGGGGGTTATTATCTGGATAAAAGGTTTAATTAATTTTTTATTAATAGTTCTATTTATTACCTGAAATTTGAAATTTTAATTTAATCCTCTTATTTATGAAAATTAATCTTTAGTTGTGGGGTTCTAGGTAACTTTATTTTTTTATATAACTCAAGAGTGCAATTGTGGGCCTTTCGTGGAATAAGTATAGAATAATAATTGGACTGAACAATTTGGATCTCAGTTATTGGGCCCAAACTATTTGAAGCTTGAATTATATAGATCCAATTAGGTGCATTAGATAGCGTCCAATAAAAACTGGGATTTAATTGACGTAATAATTGGAGGTAAGATATCCGAAATTCACATCGTATTTGCGTTACAAAATATTGCAACATGTGGTTCTATTTTTAGAGAAAATATCGACCACCACAAAGGTTTTTTCGGACTCAGTTCACTTCAATCAGCACTAAGAATCTCACAACCCACAAATCTCCAATTTCTCTCTTCCCCAACTACGGTTGCTTGGTTTCCCACAAAGAGACTACACTAAGTAACCAAGAAACATTAAGTAGTAACCACAAAGATCACAAAAACAAGAGGAGAAGAAGATGCAGAGAGTTCTCACAGAGAGAAGAGAGGGACGGCGGTCTAACGTATGAGGGAGTGAGAGGACGGTCCAAGCATATAATAAGAGTCCAAGTCCAAGAAAGGTAAGTTAGGTTAGAAACCGATTTGGCCCAATTGGTAAGGGTCCAAACATATTACTCATGTGTTGCTCAATAGTGGGTCGCCCATTATAGCAGTCCAAGTAATGGGGTCGGGCCATGAGCAGCTCTACTAAATTAGGTTACTTCGAATGATCCGGGAAGGATTGGAGTTGGATCGTTCTATTCTTAGTGCCGATTTACCGATCGGTCATTTGGCTAAGCCGACTGAATATATAACTGAGTTTACATTGTCCGGAGGATTTATTGGGTATCAAAACCCAAAACTATTCGTACATACTAAGAATTCAAGATGATTCTTCAAACTACGGAATTCTATGAGACACTTGACTAGATCCAATACATGAATTATTCTAGATGATGTGGGGTCAAATTTCTTTTATTCCAACAGAGTATGAACATATGGTCTAATTTAATACCACAAGAATGGCAACGTAGAATTCATATGAAGAGACACCATGGATACATCATCATTTAAAATGACAGAAACCAAAATGAACTAAGAACACATTTGGGACAACATATTTAATAGTACTCTATAGTACGACAGATAAGATTTTAATTTCTTCTCTTCCTCAATAGATTCCTCCATACCAAACATGCTCTGGACTTAGCAAAACGGGATTTCTTCTTATGTTTATCGAATATCCCTGCTCCATAAGTCCGATTAATCATCTCAATCAAGAGAGGAAACTCCAACCTGGAGAAAAGAACTATTGGAATCGTTGTAAGGACGATGATAGGAACGGTAACCCAAGACAATTTCTCATGAAGAATCAGATACAATGCAGCACCAAAGGATGCCATCATGGTAACAATCGAAAGGAACAAACATGTCAATCCTGATATTAATTTCGTCGGCAAGGACGTGAGGAAATCTTCTTCTGCATAACGCGCCGTAAGAATTCCCAAGAAGATCAACAGCGATGTACTCGAACTGAACATCGACAGGGCATTCGAAATGACGAAAATCAAGAATGGAATCCTTTGAGTTTCCAGCATTGTTGGCATTCCTGTGTCGTTTTTATTACCACCTGGTACTGTGAAAGCTGTTGTGAACATTACAGCAGCAATTAGAGCGCCTACTATCATGCTTGACCCTGCTGTATTTTTCATCCAGTCCTCTGCTTCTTTGGCTAACTTCTCATGCTCATAACTGAATAACATTTTTGGTGTTTTTTGTAGCTGTTTCGTTCCTCTTTGAGTTTGGGTTGTACTATGCTCTCAATTTCCTGCATATTGGAAGAAACAACATAGAATGACAATTCAAATTTTAGATAAGATAGATGAATGTAGCATCAGAGTAGACAAAATATCGTGAATCAAGTGTCACCGCTAAAAAGGTAAGGAAAAAAAAACTGGACTACAGCTTTTGGGATGAAATCAGGTACGCAATTTTTCATAAATATAGATGGTGACAAGATATTAACTAACTTTAATAATTTTCAGCATAAACAATGGCTCGAATAACAATCATAACGGGATACATACACAAGCATTCACACACACGTATGTACACAAGTATGCACCTGAGCACAAATACATTACCTTAAACCATTGCAGTTCCCTTTGCATTTGTAGTGCTGCTCCATTTACCCTCTGAAGTTGAGAAGGAGGAGATAATTTTGCAGCAAGATGTAAATAATTGTTATCAAAAATATCATGCCTCGTTCTTATTAGACCCTTCTCTGTTCCTAAAGTAAATATAAGGCCAAAAATATTCTCTTGACGCAATACAATTGCGTTCGAAAAAATTGTTCTCCCTTTCTTATCTTTTAGCCATATAATTTCCGGTGCACGTTTAATCATTTCTTCTACAATTTCAACAATTCCATGCTTTATGGCATAATATATTATTTTATCCAAGTCCATTTCATTGAACTGTATTTTTCCCAGAGATAACACTTCTTGAAACACAATAAATAGTAATTTCTCGACCTGGACATGGACTAACTTCCTCTGGTATATGTGATTGATCTTTGGAACTGAAAATTAAGAAAACTAATGTTAAATAACCTTTCATGAGTATTTGATTTTCAATACATATGTGTAGCAGAAACTATATATATATAGGAAGATAATACATACCATTGATACCAATGGATTGCAATATTCTCCAACCCAATTTGCGCACCGACTTTAGAGCTGCACGACAAGAATTTATTTAAAGGTGTCAAAATGTAGTATGTTATCAAAGCCTAGGGCCACTTAGGCACGGGATGGACTAGCTGAGCTAAGCCAGTAGAGGTCCAGGAGTCATCCTGGCCTAATTTATACCTCTAAATGAGGAAAACCTGAACAAGAAGGGGAGGAATGTGATACAATTTGATGTACCTCGAGTAGTTATAGCTAGGCATCCATGTGCCCTCCTCTCTGTCATATCTACGTAGCTTGATTCAATAATAATTTGCATTTCTGCATGCTCTTTGTCATAACCTTGTGTAAAAATTCCAGACAAGGAATACTTTTCAAAATGATTGTGTTCAAGAAGTGAATTTATGGCACATTTGTAAATTTATCTAAATGTACCCTCGTGGTACAATGTTTGCGAAAGAAATTAATAGGTGAGCACTTATATACTTACAATAGTAGATCAATCTTTCCCAAAATGCAAGTTTAGCCCCACTGAGAAATGCAGAAGGCCTTTGAGCCAATATTTTGAGAGCGTAATTGCCACTACCATCTGGAATAACACCCAGCTTTGGATACTTTTTCAATAGTAACAAAGCAACATCTACAGTAAGAAAACAGCCAGAATTAGGTATCCGTGTCAAGGGAATTAAGCCCAAATCTCAATTGCAACTGCAACTTTGGAGAAGCACTTCTTCATTACTGTGAAACAAAATTGAAAATCCTGTGTATATGCATAAATATTACATTTATCTAGAATTAACAGAGAATCAATCATGCTACATTGCTAGGGAATTTTACCAAGCATTTTTCTAGATTCACACTTGGCAGACTGTGATTGACAGTTAGACAAAAAATAATTTTAACATTGCCAATCATAGTATGACATCTCAGCCATAGCACAATTCCATGGCAATATCCCAGCTTTATCCACAGAATATTATTAGACTCCACACATTATGCGTTCGCTTACCATAAATTTCAGCAGTAATAAGGCAATTAAGTAGTGTGACTCCATTGTTACCCTTTTCGGGACTCAGCACAACCTCTGGCGTCACACTGTATAAATAACGAGCCATGTTCTCCTGTCCATACAATGCAGCCATAATCACTGGAAGTTGCCCATCTTCTTGACCTGCAGTTTCTATTGTAACTAATTCTTCGTTCTTACTTACCATGTCCTTGGCCGGTTCCATTGCACCATAGATCGCAGCAAGAGATAAGGCCGTAGCTCCAGATTCATTTTTCAGTTCTAAGTCTTCCGGCTCCATCCAATATTTTACAAGTTTTTCTGCAATTTCAGTCTGTCCAAAAAAAGTTGCAATGTGCAGAGCCGTATCACCGCGTGATGAAATTATTTCCCTAATGGCCCCTGGATTCTCCCGAAGGTTATCTTCTATAGAATGCCAATTACCTACTACAATTGCATTGTATAAATGATGAGGTTCCAGGTGGACTCTCGACCCTGCAAACAATGAAGTCTACCTATATCACAAAGATTGATAAATTACCATTAGACGACCTAATTCATCACAAGGATTGATAAATTACCATTATCCTGGACTTGATTTTCTTCATTGTCATCTGCGATTGGCAATAGTTTTTGTGGCAAATGAGTCCATACGTGGCGAGCAGTAATGTCGGCTTTTTTAAACTTAGAAAATATTGCTTGTCCACATGAAAGTTGAATTGCATGCAAAGCTAAAGCATTCTTTTTCTTCCATTCTTCATGCTCTTGTCTATTTTCGTTATTTGGGTCAATCTCATTTCCAGAGACAACGCCCCAAAGTCCATTCCCAACCAAATAATTTTTCAGGCAATTTCTCCAACTCATAAAGTTATCCTCAATTAGCTTCTCTGGCACAATTCCCAAACTCGCTAGATTAAGCTTTTTATCTGTTCGCCAATCAAAATGAAAGTTCAGTGACAAACTTAAAACAAAAGAAAAGAAAGTTTGATGACTAAATGAAACAATGCCGTAAGTTGGGTGACAAGCAGTGTTAACGGGCTGGTCGAGAAAGTTGAAGTGCCCGTCATTGTAAAAGGACCACAAAAAGTAATATATATTTCTTGATTACTTCACGAGTTTATTCAAAGCATAATATCGAGAATGTTACTTGAACTAGTAGTTCAATAATAGAGCTCGAGATGAAAATGAAACTTGAGAAAAAAAAAACTATAAACACAACAAATAATGCTAAGTAAATTAATATCATCTTACCTGACTTCAAGTTTGTCATCTTCTCTCACTGGAATAACACTTGTAAGTATGCTATGATCATCAAGAAGGACAAACAGTATTTATAGATGCGTAATATAGAATTACGCTATGCTTAAGTAAGGTACATTGTTTATTTATTTATTACGCTATGTTTAAGTAAGGTACATTATTTATTTATTTATTTTTAATTTTACTTTTACTTTTTGTCTTCTTTCCATTTTTTAATTCTTCTTTTCTGTCCACAGAACTGGTGTATTCCAAAGAAATTATTCTCAACTTCTTGAAGGGCCAACAATGTGCTGCACATTGTGCAGACAAACAAAATTTACCCAAAAAAAAGGAAAAAGAAAAAAATAAGTTCCTAATTGAAATGTTTTCAAATTTTCTTTTTTTTTTTCTTTTTAATTAATTAACCATGACAAAGTAAAAGTATTTATTTACTGAAATGAAAATAAAATACTAATTTAGGAGGAAAACATGCATGGTTGATGAATTTATTTATGGATGAATAAATGCATGCATGGTTGATGAATGAAGTAATTATCAATTTTTTTTTTTTTCATTAAAATGAGGCACAAGGGAAACAAGATTATTGGACATTGTTTTTCCTTTTCTCAAAGCTCTAATAGATACGATGGCTCGAATAACAATCACAGTGAGATACATACATGCATTCACACACACACATATATACACATGCACGCACCCGAGCACACATAAATTACCTTAAATCATTGCAGTTCCCTCTGCAATTGTAGGGCTGCTCCAGATACCCTCCCAAGTTGAGGAGGAGATAATTTTGGAGTAAGATGTATATAATTGATCATTAGACTCCTCTCTGTTCCTAAAGTAAATAGAATGAAGCTCCAAGTACATGAAAAATATAACAGAATGTGTACAAATGTTGATATGACAAAATGTGATTGAACTGTTTTACTCTTTTCTTCCCATATTTCAATGATGCTGTGTCATATGCTATCTGTGAAGATTTTCTGTCAAAACATTTTGTACTTGTAGCATGATTGAAGTAAATATAAGGCCAAAAAACTTCTCTTGACGCAAAACAATTGCATTCGAAAAATTTGTTTTTCCTTTTTTCCCCCTTTTCTCCATATAATTTCAGGTTTATATTTTATCATTTCTCCTATTGATATGATCCGGACTACGCTAGAAACCATCAAGAATCCAAAGAAATTTATATGCAGTGGATTAAGCAACAAGGTTGAACAGAAGGGAAACGAGGGATCATTTGCATTGACGTTGTTACAATCACCGAGACAGCATAAGACACAGAGAAAGCACAGTCGCATGCTAATGGAGATTATTTTGGGAACATCACAAACTTGCAGAAGGACGTCGTTGGGATGAGCACACTTTGATCTATGTGCTGGTTATTGGGTGTTCATACTACAGAGGCGTGAAAGAATTCAGAAGAGGTCCAAACTGCATCCTAGAGGAGATGGACCGTTCCATGTTCTTGACTTAATTGGGAGTAAAGGGAATAATCTGAGCATTGAAGGTACGGATTCGAGGACGAATCCTTTTGAAGAGAGAGGGGATGATATGAGCCAGGATAGGCCCCAGGCGATCAAAAGTGCAATGTTCATTAAGAAGAAGTTGATGGCTCGTTCGAAGGTGTTTAGGGCCGATAACGTGGTTAATGACGTTGCACAAAGTCATACAAATGCATGCTCAGGAAAGGGGACACATGGGATTGAAGACAACATGTCAATGAACAAATTTCATGTTTGGGTCAACGCCGGAAACCAATTCGATCAACACGAAAGTTATGCAATTATTTTCAGTCTCATATTGAAACCTATTTTTGACCTGTAAATGATCGAATTAGAGGATTATGTCTGAATAAGTTGTAGCTCTTTGAGTTATCTTTCCAATGCACTTTGAATCACTTCAATCGGATATCAGTAGAGAAAGTTATGACCAAAATACTGAAAGCTGTCCAGCGGAGAAAAGGTTGTTCCAAGCGGTCGCTTGGAACAAATCCCAAGTGGTTGCCCAGAACCATTCAGGGAATTCAGGAGCTGAATTTCACAAACCAAGCGGTCGCTTAGCTTATAACCAAGCGGTAGCTTGGTACAAAACTGAAGCCGGTTTTCCTATTTTGGCGAGGTTGTTTATTTTGACTATAATTCTTATTGGGTAATTTTTATATTTTAGGACTCTAGAATTTCATACTTTCCATATTTCCTAAGATTTATTGCTTTAGTATAAATAGAATTTTTATTCTCATTGTATGAACAACTTTGATATTGAATTAAATTGAAAAACTTTTGCTTTCTACTTTGTTCTTCCATGAACAATTTTATCGAACTTATCAAAGATGAATAATCTTTGTGGCGTTCAAACATCGGTACGAGAGTTCTTCAATTATGTAATCAAGGGGTTCAACGCATCATCGTTATCGTTGGATTTTTTGGTTCACTTTGTTGGGTTAAGTCCAACCCGGATTTTATTGGCGTTCTTGGGTTCCGCATCAATCTCGTTGTGGGTTTCGTAGTCACCGTTGCTACGGGGTTCGCATCACCTATACGTTCAAAAATTCCATGCTTTATGGCATCATATATTATTGTATCTATGTCCATTTTTTTAAGATCTGATTTGCTCAGGTATCGTACTTCACGAAACACGACACTTGGGAATTTCAGGACTTCGACATGGACTAACTTCCTCTGGTGTAAGTAATTGATCCCTGGAACTGAAAATTGAGAAAACAATGTTAAATAGCCCATCGTGAGTAATTAAATTTGGTAGCAGGAAACTATATATAGGAAGATTAAACATACCAAGGAATTGCAATATCCCTCAACCGAATTTGTGCACCAGCTCTAGAGCTGCCCAACAAGAATTTACTTAGATGTGTCAAACTGGGTAATCAAAGCCTACGGCCACTTAATGCATGAAAGAACAGCCAGACCCATCAGGGGCCATGGCGCGGTCAGCCCACATCTACAGCTTCCTGGGCTCAACTTTGAAGGCCATGGGTCCATGTGTTCAAAATAAATTTAAAAAGAGACTTAGGTCAAGGATGGTTGATAAGTGCGTTTTACGCACTTATTTAGGTCACAAAACATGGACAATTGATTGCTATTATGTTGAAATATGGCTTAATTCTATGTAAATTGTGTTTGCAGGACTATATCGATGGAAACAACGATAAGTGAGTGAAAATGAGCAAGAAAGGACTGAAATGGAAGAAAATCAAAGTCCAGGGACTAAGATGCAATTAGTCGAAAGTTGACTCGAAATCCAAATCAAGAACGAAAAAGAACTAAATACGAGATGGACGAAGTCAATGAGTGTTAGAAGAAAAAGAATGAAGAAAATAAGCCAAAATGAGGAAGAACGGAGTTCGGGGGCCAAAACGACAAAGTTGGAAACTGATTGTACCATGCGGCCGCATGGTGCAATGAGCCATGCGGTCGCATGGCTTCGTCAGAACTAGTTCAAGTTCCAGCATTTGAACCATGCGGTCGCATGGTTTATAACCATGCGGTCGCATGGTTATTTTCGACGCGGAAAATTCTGGTTTCCGTTTATAAGTAAAACTCTTAAGGAAACTAATTGGGGACGACTTTAAAACCCTAAACTCGACCAGAAAAAGGGGGCTACGCACTTTTAGAGATTAATTTTGACATTGGAGAGCAAGAACAAGGGGAATAACGCGAAGATTCATCAAGCACTTCAAGGAATTAATTGAATATCTATTCGGGTGATGGCGTTTCTTCACTTATTCTTTTGTTTTTCTTTCTTTAGCATGTTAGGCTAGGTTTTCTTGTATTAGGAGATCGATGAACCTTGTAACATGATATTTGAATCTTTAGTTTTATACTTTTGACATTAAAACACGTTTTTGAATGTTTGAACGATTTATACGTATTTATTCCATATGATTTTTGTGCGCACATTAATTGTATGAATGTGGTGGTCTATTTTATGCATTCGAAAGAAGGGAAATAGATTCGACGTAGTATAAATTGTCATAGGGTCCGATAGGGGATAGAAATATACCGCTATGCTCTATGTGAATCTTTAAGTGTTCATAAAAGTTAATGCGTTCTTTTATGTTTGTATTCGTCATAGAAATATAGTCGAATCGCATGATAGAATAGGTTTAATATTACTCGAAAGAGATTATTAAATTTGATAGGAACATTGATTCTTCAATATTTAAATCGTGTTGTCAAAGTGTAAAACTAGAATTTAAATGGATTGTTGCATGGGGATTCGTGATCCTAGTACGTTTTCATCATCTTAAGTAAATCAATTTGCATTCAATCTCTCATATTGCATTCTAGGATAATTTGCATTTAGTTATCAAATTCATTCATAATAGTTTTCATAATTTAGTATGGTTAGCAAAATTCATCAAAAATTCATCTAGTTTCGGTTAAGGTCGAGATAATTAATATTAAACTACTCAATCTCTGTGGGATCAACAATCCGGACTCTAAAAGTCCACTTTATTACTTGTAACGAACCGTACACTTGCGGTGATTTTAAATCGAACGTATTTTCGTGAACAAGTTTTTGGCGCCGTTGCCGGGGATTGAGTTTTAGTTTAATTTTAGTTATTTAGACACTAATTCGAACTTTTTCTTTTATTGTTTTTTTAGTTTAGTTAGGTAACTTATTAAACTTCGTATTTCGACTTTTGCTAATTTTGGGCAATTTTGGCTATTTCAGATTTGCATGCTAAGATCGACTGGAAGGGAATTGATTCCAGCTGATCCAGAAATCGAGCGTACTTTTCACCAATTGCAAAGAGAAGCTAGAATAGCACAACAACAGCAAATGGCTAACGAACGACATAATCCAGTAATTCCGGCTAACGAGGAGGAAGCTATGGACGAAGGAAACATGCTTGTAGGGGATTTCATGATTCCCCAGATCATCCAGAGCCAGTCTAGCATCGTATACCCACCATTTGGGCAACAAAACTTCCAACTGAAGACCAACGTCATACACCTATTTCAGAATGGGCATCAGTTTTATGGGAGAGCTGAGGAAAACCCCCGCACACACACGTCTCTAGATTCTTGGAGATGTGCCAACACTTCAAATATCAGGGTATCTCAGATGACGCCATCCGTTTTAAGGCTATTTCCACACACATTGCGTGACAAAGCACTTGAATGGCTGGATTCTCAACCGATTGCTAGTATCACAACTTGGAATGATCTTGCTCAAAAGTTCTGTACCAAGTTCTTTCCTCCAGCCAAGATTGCAAAACTAAAGCATGATATCTCTGTTTTTCGTCAAGGGGAGTATGAATCATTTGATGAGGCTTGGAACAGGTTCAAGAACATGCTTCGGAAGTGTCCACATCACGGTATCAGCAAGGGACTCCAGGTCCAATACTTTTACGCGGGACTGCTTCCGTCTTTCAAAAGTAATATTGATTCTTCATCTAATGGGTCGGTGTCTACTAGGACAGTTGATGATGCACTGAAGCTATTTGAGACTGTAGCTACTACTTCAGCCATGTGGTCTTTCAACGAGCAGTTCAGAAGAAAGCACCGGGTTTATTCGAGGTGGATACTATTTCAGCTTTGTCGGCGAAAATTGATTCACTATTCCACAAGGTTGACAGCATGTCGCAGACTGCCAATGCAGCAACTGTAAAGAAATCAAGTTGTGGGGAGTATGGAGCTGATCACACTACCTTAAACTGTCCAATTCTCACACAAGAGGTAGAGCATGTGGATTATGTGCATTGGGGTCAACGCCAGCAGAACAACCCGAATTCTGAGACATATAATCCGGGGTGGAGAAAGCATCAAAATTTCTCGTGGAGTAATCAGAATCAAAATCAAAATCAGAATCAGAACCAGAACCAGCACAGACCACAGGGTCAATATCAGCAGCAGGAGAAGAAGCCACAGTTGGAAGAAATGTTTGGAAAATTCGTAGAAACAACTCAGCAGTACATGGAATCCAACAATCAATTCATGAAAAAGACAGAAGCCACTCTCCAAGAATAAAATTCTGCAATTAAAAATTTGGAGATTCAAATGGGACAGATGGCTCTTGCTATGACAAACAGGGCACCAGGAACTCTACCTAGCAATACAGAAGTCAATCCAAGGGAACATGCAAAGGCGATAACAACCAGAAGTGGAGTACAATTACCGGAGATTCATATCAAAAAGCCGGTTACTAATGAGGAATCAGTACCTACTTCAGATGATGAGCTAGTGGAACAGACTGAACTCACACCAGAAGAGAATGCAAAGAAGAGTTCAGATACAACACAGGTTAAGACAACCGCTCCTGTCAATCCTTATGAGCCTCCTATTCCGTTCCCTCAAAGGTTGAAGAAGCACAAGTTGGATAAGCAATACAGTAAATTTCTTGAGGTCTTCAAGAAACTTCACATCAATATTCCATTTGCTGATGCACTTGTCCAGATGCCCAGCTATGCAAAGTTTCTCAAAGACATTCTCTCCAACAAACGCAAGCTGGAAGAACATGAAACGGTGATGCTTACTGAGGAAAGCAGTGTAATGATTCAGAAAAAGCTACCACCGAAATTGAAAGATCCAGGGAGTTTTACTGTTTCCTTGTTCCATTGGAAATTGTTATTTTGATAAGGCATTATGTGATTTAGGTGCAAGTATTAATTTAATGCCACTCTCTGTTTTCAGGAATCTTGGTTTGGGAGAAGCAAAGGCTACTACGGTGACTCTCCAGCTGGCAGACCGATCTCTTACTTATCCACGAGGAATTATTGAAGATGTGTTGATAAAAGTGGATAAGTTTATTTATCCAGTCGATTTTCTCATCCTCGACATGGAAGAAGATAAAGATGTCCCACTTATATTGGGGCGACCTTTCTTGGCTACTGGAGGGGCGATCATTGATGTTCAGAAAGGTCAGCTTATTTTGAGACTTGGAGAAGAACAGATTTCATTTAATGTGTTCAAGGCAATGAGATTTCCGACCGAATCAGATAGTTGCTTTCAGATTGATGTGATTGACAGTGTAATCGAAAATAACTTCCACCTACGACACCCCACTGATGCATATGAGGCTTGCATAGCACATTCTCAATCTATCCATGCTGATTCATTGGAAATCGAGGAATGTGCAAGGATTTTGGAAGCTAATCCACCATATATGCGCAAACGCTACTTCGAGGAACTGGGATCTGGAACAACAACAGCACAACCATCTATTCAGCAACCTCCTAAGTTAGAACTCAAACAGTTGCCATCTCACCTTCGATATGCCTATTTGGGTGAGTCTTCGACACTCCCAGTGATTGTGTCAAATTCTATCAGTAAGGTAGAAGAGGAAAGATTACTTCGGGTGCTAAGGGACAATAAAACAGCCATTGGGTGGTCTGTAGCAGACATAAAGGGTATTAGTCCTTCATACTGCATGCATAAAATACTCATGGAGGAGAACTTTAAACCAAAGGTTGATGGTCAACGGCGATTGAATCCAAACATGAAAGAAGTGGTAAGAGCTGAAGTGCTGAAATTACTTGATGCAGGTATCATTTACTCTATCTCAGACAGCGCATGGATCAGTCCGGTACAGGTTGTACCCAAAAAGGGAGGTATCACGGTAGTGAAGAATGAAAAGAACGAGCTAATTCCCACTAGAACGGTAACTGGATGGAGAGTTTGCATCGACTATCACAAACTCAATGATGCTACTCGAAAGGATCACTTCCCACTTCCATTCATTGATCAGATGTTGGAAAGACTTGCAGGACACTCTCACTACTGTTTTCTGGATGGATACTCGGGGTATAATCAGATTCCAGTGGCACCGGAAGATCAAGAGAAGACTACTTTCACATGCCCCTATGGTACATTTGCATACCGTAGGATGCCTTTTGGTCTATGTAACGCACCTGCCACATTTCAGCGTTGCATGATGGCTATCTTCTCTGATATGGTTGAAAAGTTCATCGAGGTATTCATGGATGACTTTTCAGTGTTTGGCTCCTCATTTGATGATTGTCTGGAGCATTTAAGTTTAGTCCTACAACGATGTGTAGAAACAAGATTGGTGTTGAATTGGGAAAAATGCCACTTCATGGTACAAGAAGGCATCGTGTTGGGACACAGAATTTCAGCAAATGGGATTGAGGTGGATAGAGCAAAGATTCAGGTAATTGAGAAGCTACCACCGCCAACTTCAGTAAAGGGTGTTCGTAGTTTTCTTGGGCATGCTGGATTCTATAGGAGATTCATAAAAGATTTCTCAAAAATCACAAAGCCACTGTGTAACTTGTTGTTGAAAGATGCCTCATTCGAATTCACAGATGAATGTTTGACTGCATTCAATGCTTTGAAAGAGAAACTGATTTCAGCACCTGTGATAATCTCTCCAGATTGGGACTTACCGTTTGAACTAATGTGTGACGCCAGTGATCATTCAGTCGGGGCTGTACTAGGACAACGCCGAAATAAAATATTTCATGTGATTTATTATGCCAGCAAGATGTTGAATGATGCTCAGCTTAATTATGCCACTACGGAGAAGGAGCTTTTGGCTGTAGTATATGCTTTCGATAAATTTCGATCATATCTTGTGGGATCGAAGGTTATAGTCTACACAGATCACGCTGCCATCAAGTATCTAATGACAAAGCAGGACGCCAAGCCAAGACTCATTCGGTGGATTTTACTGCTACAAGAGTTTGATTTGGAGATCAGAGATAAGAAGGGGAGTGAAAACGTGGTAGCTGACCACTTATCCAGACTTGAACCCAGCGAGCAAACAGAATCTGTGGATATCAATGAGGTTTTTCCTGATGAGTAGATTTTTAGTGTGGTAGAGGCACCGTGGTATGCAGACATAGTCAACTATCTAGCAAGATCCATCACTCCACCAGATTATTCACATCACCAAAGGAAGAAATTTTTCGCTGAATTGAAGTACTACTTTTGGGAGGATCCCATTCTCTACAGGAGAGGAGCTGATCAAATCATTAGGCGGTGTGTTCCTGAGGAAGAAGTATCCAGAATTTTAGAGCAGTGTCACTCATCAGCCTATGCAGGGCATTTTGGAGCATCGAAAACAGCAGCGAAGGTCTTGCAATCAGGGTTCTACTGGCCGTCATTGTTTCGAGATGCCTTCGAGTTTGCGAAAAGGTGTGATAGGTGTCAAAGAACCGGAAATATCTCAAGGAGGAATGAGATGCCTCTTAACAGCATTCTGGAGGTTGAATTGTTTGATGTGTGGGGGATTGACTTCATGGGACCATTCCCACCTTCTTTCTCCAATCAGTACATTTTGGTTGCAGTGGATTATGTGTCCAAATGGGTAGAAGCAGTAGCATTACCAACCAACGATGCTAAGGTAGTGATTGGATTCTTGAAGAAGTATATTTTCACACGGTATGGCACACCTCGGGCTATCATAAGTGATGGTGGCAAACATTTCTGCAATCGTCACTTTGAGGCATTACTAGCAAAGTATGGCGTTCGCCACCGCATAGCTACACCGTACCATCCTCAGACCAGTGGGCAGGTTGAAGTATCCAATCGGGAACTGAAGAGAATACTTGAAGTCACAGTTAATTCCTCTCGAAAGGATTGGTCTAAAAAGCTTGACGACGCCTTGTGGGCCTACAGAACTGCTTTCAAAACACCGATAGGAATGTCTCCCTATCGCTTGGTCTTTGGGAAGGCATGTCATTTACCAGTTGAATTGGAGCATCGAGCCTATTGGGCAGTCAAAAGTCTGAATTTTGATTTGGAGGCAGCCGGTGAAAAGAGGCTACTTCAACTGAATGAAATGGATGAGTTTCGTTTGGAAGCTTATGAGAATGCCAAACTGTACAAGGAACGAACCAAAAAATGGCATGATTTAAATATTCAACGAAAGAAGTTCGAAATTGGGCAACAGGTTCTACTTTACAATTCTAGACTCAAGTTGTTCCCAGGGAAGTTGAGGTCTAGATGGTCTGGTCCATATACAATTACACAGATTTTTCCACACGGGGCTGTGGAAATAACTCATGAAAGCAAGGGGACTTTCAAGGTAAATGGACAGAGGTTGAAACATTATTGGAGTGGTGATTTCTCCAAGGACAAATCCACCGTCCACTTCAAGCCATCGGAATGAGAATCATACGGTAAAGTCGAGCTATCGACTATAAACTAGCGCTTGTTGGGAGGCAACCCAATATTTCTTCCCTTTTATTCATTATGCTTTTTGCATTAACTTAGGAAATTTCTTCATATTTTTGCATTTTTGGTAGCTTTTAGGTCATCGATCACATAGGTAGTTCACAAAATGTCTTGCATGGCTCACACAAGTTCTACATGTGTTTTGCACGCTTCTCGAGGTATAAAAATCATGTTTGGGGATTTTGTGATTAAAATCACGCTTTTCGAGGCAAAAACGAGCTCTTCAGTACATCTTCCGACCCAACTTGTGATTTCATGTTTAAAAAGTGGTTTTGAAAATGATTTTATGGAGTACACACACTTCACGTCGTTTAAAATGAGTTTTGACAGATTTTAGGGACGTTGGACGATCGAGGGGTATTTTTGGCAAAAAGTTGGAATTTTGAGTAAAATGGCTAAAAACAAGTTTTTATGGAGTTGAGTGAATTTTTATAATTTTTCTACGTTGCATACACTCCTTACACTCATTTTCACTTTGTCGGCACGAGAATCGAGATTTTGGGAGTGTCGAGTGGTCGAGGGGCATTTTTGGTAAAAAGTTGAAATTTTGGGTAAAATGGTCAAAAACAAGTTTTCGAGGGGTCGAGTGCGTTTTAAAACTTTTTTATGTTGTGTACACTCATCATACCCCATTTAACTTGTTAGGCACGAATAACGAGATTTTTGATATCGGGATGTGTCGAGGGCTGAAAAATTCGAAAACTGGCAAGTTTTGGACTTCTGGTAGTCCATGCGGTCGCATGGGCTAAAAACCCATGCGGTCGCATGGGCTGACCAGAACTTTAGAAAGTTCGGGGTTTTGATCCATGCGGTCGCACGTATCACGCCGAATCAACTCCAACTCTCATCTTCTCTCCCACAAACCGAACTTGACGCATTCTAATCGACCATCTTCCATCTTCATCACTTCATCACTTCATCTACCTCACTCTAATTCGAAGTAAAGGTATGTTCTTGATCTCTCAACCCTAGCTCCTTCAATTCATATGGTATGTTGCTCGATTTTACATGTTTAATGTTTGAGGAGTATGGGAATTAGGTAGTTATGGATTTGTGTTGAGTTTGTGAAGTGCAAAACTTGGTTTTAATTCAATACCCACTTTCATGCCATTTATGAAGAACTTTCATTGCATCCTACATGTTTGATGAAATGCCACAATGACCACTTTCGAGCATTATCATAATCTCTGCAATTGGGGCTGATTACACTCATATTGTGATGTGTCTTGCGTGTCTTATTATGCGAAATTGGGAAGTTATCACACACACACCACACTTGCAACACTTAGGCACAATTATGACTAGGTTTCACATTTCACGTCACCAACTTCGGTCATCCTGTTCTATATCCAAACGACATCCGAATGTTCCAAATTTTTGGTATGTTGTAGTACATGTTGCACTCTTTCATATGCTCGGATGATGCTCGGTAAATTTCTATTTTTTTCTCGACGGTAAATGGGGTCGAACATGCCAAGTAAAACATGCACCACTTTTGGAAATTTGATAACTTAGGTTCTAAATGGGTTAAACATCACTTGTTCCACCTTATGTGTTCATATATATGCATTGTTACCCATTTTAACACCCGTGGCTCGGTCATGTCACTCCATGTCACCTCATGTTACACCATGCCTAGGTTCGCGTCACTCGTGTCACCTACTTTGTCCACATGTGTTTCTATACCCATATGGCATCCAACTGAACTGCATTTTGGATATGTGCTATAATAGATTGCTTACTTTCATATGCCCGGACGTTGCTCGGGAAAAATTCGATTTTTTCTCGACGGTGTCCGTAGGTGAAAGTCCTTAGTCGAGCATGGGTGATGTTTTGAGAAATGCTTACATTACACTTCTATTTGGGTTCTATGCTATATGTTGACATATTTTAATGACATAGCCCACATTTTTCACGCTTTCTCACAGATTATGGCACTATAACCTCACTTTTGATACTTTGTGCACTCTATACCTACGTACATGCTTTGAAGCAAGTTTGGGGGGTTTATGTGTTTCTACCTCCATCTCCACTATAGTTGCATCGACCTTGCTCTAATTCTTGCTTTTGATTTCTGCAGGATGCCACCAAAAAGGACTTCCAAGGGAAAGGAGAAGGCTGGCTCCACATCCGGTACTAGGGACTCTGCGACCGGTTTCAGGAGATTTCTAAACTCCGAAACCTCTACTCGTTATTCCGATATTATAAGCCATTGGGCTATCATCCCAGAAAGACCGGTAAGACTCGCAGACTTCCCTGCTATTGAGCTTGGGACCCTGATTCAGAATTGTGGATGGGATAAGCTGATAGAAAGGCCACATCCAGTCTATGAAAGCCTAGCCCGGGAATTTTATGCGAACTTCAACAATGAGATTGATACACCGGGCTCTTCACACCCCCATCAGACATGGGTGCGGGGACAGTGGATTATGTTCTCCCCCGAGGTTATTCATCGATATTATCAGCTCACTTGGGACAATGTAGTCCCTATCCCTCTGGATTTCTACTTTCCTGAGGTAGCGGAGGTACTACTAGGGCGGGCGAATGCATGGCCTCTACAGACTCCTGTCTGGCACCAGAATGAGCTTACACCATCCATAGCCATCCTATGGCTATTCATGTGCCACAATATAGAGCCGACTTCTCACCGCACCACATTTCCTGATCCTACAGCCGGCTTTATATATCATTTTGGTTCGGGGGAACAAAATAGATCTCGCCACGTACATATATAATCAGATACACACATTGGGTACATGGGCGGATCGACGTTGCTCCTTGATATTCCCGAGTCTGATTAGTGGCATCTGCAGAGCAGCAGGTGTGCCCATCCCATCCGGGGAGCTTCCGGAGAAGCCGAGTCCCTTTATCAAGCTTACTACATGGGAGGCTCAGGAGCGATCGCGGGAAGCACGACGGGTGCGATTGGAGGAGGCACGGAGACGACAGCAGCAGGCTGTCCATGATGAGGGGGCACCTGAGGATGCTGATATGCCTCAGGTCGCAGCACCACATCCACCGCCACCCGGCGAGGTCGACACACAGATTTTGAGGCAGATGTTTGCCACAATGACAGGGTCGAGTCGGGATATCCAGAGCCTCCAGCAGGCATTCAGCGGTCTGAGCACAGAGATGCGGCGGGTTAGTGAGCGCATGGATACTACCCATGCTTTTGCGACGAGTTCACATCTAGAGACCCTTGCATCTAGGAGGGCAGTTGAGGGGGTGAGTGACCGACTCAGTTTATACTCTGGTCGGATGGACACCCTCCAGCTACGCACAGACTCGATAGCTGCAGAGGTGCATGAGCAGACTGCTTTACTTCGAGATATTTTGGCTCGTCTACCACCGCCACCACCGACAGATGATGCAGCGGGCCCGAGTTTCTTCCCACCATCTTCCCCACCACCGCCATATTTCCGTTATATCTTCATCGTTTGATTCGCAAACAATAATAAATGAGGTTTGCATTTCTACATGCTCTTTGTCATGACTGTCCCAAGGTGAATGTACTCTTACACCTTGTGTAAAAAGTAGAGATAAGAAATACTTTTCAAAACTATCACGTTCAATATATACATTTATAGCACGTTTGTAATGTTGTACTAGACAATATGAAAAAGAAACTAAAATTTATCTAGATGTGCTCTGTGGTACATTGTTTGTGAATGAAATCAATAGGAGAGCATTTATATACTTACTATAGTAGATCCATCTTTCCCAAAATGCCAGTTTCGTCCCACTAGGAAATGCAGAAGTTTTCTGAGCCAATATTCTGAGAGCGAAATTGCCACTATGATCTGGGGTATTGAATGGACTTTCACTCTACATATCCATAAATATTATATTTATCTGCAATTGATGGAATTAATATAATATGATTAGACTCCACACATTATACGTTCACATACCATAAATTTCATCAATAATAAGGCAAATGAGTAGTGTGACTCCATTTTCACCCTTTTCGGGACTCGGCTCATCTTTTAGCATCACTTTGTATGAATAACGAACCGTGTCCTTTTTTCCATAAAATGCAGCCGTAATCACAAGAAGTTGCCCATTTTCTTAATCTACTGTTGCTATTTTAACTAAATTTTTGTTCTTATATACCAGTTTCTTGGCCAGTTTCGTCGCACCACACATCAGCAAGAGATAAGGTCGTAGATCCATGTTCGTTTGTTAGTTCTAAGTCGACCGGCTCCATCGGTCTTACAAGATTTTCTGCAATTTCAATTTGTCCAAAACAAAGTTGCAGTTTGTAGAGCTGTGTGTTTGTGTGATGAAACTCTTGCCCTAATGGCCTCTGGATTTCGCTGAATGAAATCTACTGTAGAATGCCACTTACCTTCTTCAATTGCCTTGTAGAAGGGCTCATAATCAAGGTACTTTCTTGAACCTGCAAACAATGAAGTCAACCTGTATGTGAGGGGCTTGTGTCGAATACAAAGTTCATTAAGTAAAAGGGAAAATTGGTGCCACGAAATTGTTCTTGTGGAAGAACGTCTGAGAGTTAAATTTTATAGATAGCTACCCAAGTTTGCACGACAATTCAATGGCGAATTGAACGGTTTCCATCTTTGAGAAGTGAGAACTGGTTGTGCAATTGCAATAAAATGTTGATGATTAACTTTCTCATTTTTAACTAATTGAGAACCCACTACAAGAATTTTTGGTTTTCCCTACAAATATTTTTTGTAGGGAAAGATCCGTTTCGTGGGAAAAAATATTTGCAGACAAAAAAAATTTGTACGCAAGTTTGTGGGGCAAACATCGAGGGGATAGGTATAAGACAATAAATTTTTTAAATTTGTGGGCTAAAGCTTCTCCCCACAAATCCTTTGGAGACAAATACAATACGTCGCGCAAAGTTTCCCCCGACAAAATTTTTCGTCTGTTAAAGTTAAGTTTGCCCACGAAAAGATTTCGCTTTTCCCCACAAATTATATTGTGGGCTAAATCGCGTTTTCTCTACAAATAATTTTTTGTGTGGAAAGAATATTTGTAGGCTAAGATACATTTTTCCCAACAATTAACAATTTGAGACAACATTATAAAGATTATTTTGTAGACTAAACCCTGTTTTTCTCTACAAATATTTTTTTTGTAGGGAAAGCATATGTGTAGGCTATTATAAAACAATTCTTAGGGAGAAATTAAATTATATTTTTTATATTTTATTTATTATTTATATTATAGCGATTTTCTAGCCTTATTCAAAATAGTGTAAAGATACAAAAAGACAATAAATTAATTAAGATATGTAGTGCCAATGAATATAACATTAATGAATCCAAAATATTTTATCAAAACACAAATAAAACTCATTCAACAAGTATGATTAAATCTAAATTTAAAAAGAGCATGGCAAACATGCCATATACCTATTATTATGCACCTAAAAAAATAACTCTTCATCCCATGAATTAGATATGTGGCTGATCATCACCAAAATTATTCTCTTCGTCCTCAATAGCATCATCTTCCTCATCAGTATTATTCTCAATTGACAATGGTGTAAATGGGAATACAAAGCCATGAACTTTACCACATAGCTGGTGCATTGAATGATGCCAAGACTGCAATGTAGAATTGAATTGTTGCTCAACAACCTTCATCTTATATTGCATCATTTGCTCCATCTTCGTTCGAGCTGCATCGGCTACCTTTCGAGCAGCTCGTTCTGTTTCTAACTCCTTCTCCAAATTGTGTACATTGGAAGATGTGTGAACAAGAAGCATCACAATCTATCTCTAATATGTTCATCACACTGAAACAGAATTGAACAAAACCAATATGCAAAACACAGGATTAAGCACAAGTTATTTGACATAGCAGCATTTCATTTCATAATCCAACAATTTTTTTTATTTTTTTAAAGAGTAAAAATTCAGATTTCAGACAACAAATGAAATAATTGTTTCCACTCATCCCCATAACGATGTGTCCCGTCCTATAAGAGGAAACTAATTCTATGATTCTGGTAGATAAAACGCGATAAAGAAAACAAAGTTATAGTGTCAAGTCTTTCTTACATGTTGGGCCTTAGCTGCATTATAAGTCCAACACTTGTTCTTCCCTGCATAAGCGAACTCAAAAGTGTCAACTTGGGGAAATTTCGAACCATCCTAATAATAAAAATCAATTAACACCATTGTATTGTAATATCTTATATTCAGAAATTTACACTTGAGCAAAGCAATACAAATGCAAATTGAAGTGCAAAGAAGGCTACATGAGCAGCTGGAGGTAAAAAAACACTACAATAGTTTCATTCATAAAGCAATTGCAAGTCATTTGATACCTACACAAGCGAATACATATTTTTATTTAATGAAACAAAATAAAGTTTGAACTCTTCAAAACCATCTGAAATCTGAAAAGAGAAAAGTCGTCATCAGATCTTTGAAAGATCCACCATGAAAACATGCATTGTAACCAAATTCAATTCACGAGGCAAATATTTTTACACATGTAGGATCGTTATTACGAGTTTGATCTCTTATTAAAATGAAACTTTCCTAAATAAACAATAGTAGTCCAAATTTCTTCATATTTTCAACAATTACATGTTGAATATGTAAACAGTTGGAGTTGGAAGCAAAGCAAAGTGCAGATTCTTTTTAGTTGGGAGAGTTATGCATCACTCCAATGAAGTTCTAATATATTATACATCTTTCAAAGAAGCTGCCCGGAAAAAAAACTTTGCAAATTCTGGTCAGCATGTTGGTGATGAAGTCAAGAAGGAAGTTCTGGAAATGGGATCAGGATGTTTTAAAGAAGCTGCCCAGAAAAACCTCGCAAATTATGGTCAGCATGTTGGTGATGAAGTCAAGAAGGAAGTTCTCGAAATGGGATCTAAGCCTGATATATGTTCCAATATGGAGAGCCCCAAGAGCATGATCTCCATACCAGATTTCAATTCACAAGAAGTTTCTTCATCTGCCATTGAGTTAGGCAGAAATGGAACAGAGGATAAAGGTGCCATGGAAAGATATAGAGATTCTGAAAAGTGGATGTGGGAAGAATGCTTTAATCCTCAAGAACATGATCTCCGTACCAGCTTTCAATTCACAAGAAGTTTCTTCATCTGCCATTGAGTTAGGCAGAAATGGAACAGAGATCTCATCTAAAACTACAAAGGTGCACAATACATCTGCCAAACCATAAATAGAATATTTAAACTGCACTGGTAGATTTGCAAAAACCAATGAAACATTCAATTGTAAAACAGAAGCACAGTTGATTGTCTTATAGCAAGCACTACATGCTTCTGTCATAATTTGTGGGTTATCCGACCTACTCTCTAAATTTTAATACAATTCAATAAGATTTAAGTTTTAGGTAAGAATCAAACCCAGTTAAAGAAGTTAATATTCCATCACCTCAACAAGAAACTGTTAATTTTTGTTTTACCCAAGTACAATTCAAACTTCAGCACAACAAGCTTCTCCATCCCTATCATACTTCCAACCAATACAACTTCTGACAAAGTCAAGGCTTTTATTTTCAACCAAACATTGATATCTCAAGTTAAGAACCCCGTTCCAATCTTTGTTAAAGAAGATGCAATCCTTCTGAAAGAATCTAAAAGGCTGGAAGCACCAAAATATATACCCCCTCTCCTAATAATAAGAACTATATTTTCATATAAAAAGTACCAACAACCAAGATTGAATCACCCGAAACTAAAACTAGTCAAATCCGTTTCACTCAATACTTCAAATTCATCTATTTAAACAAAAAGTAAATAGGATTGATGGGCATACCTTGAAGACTGCTTGAAGAAGAATACAAAATCTGTAGTAACTAGATTAAGCCTGAATTTTTTGACTCAAAATCGATACCGTGTCAATTGAAGAAATCGGGATAGCAACCATGAGATCTACAATAGTTTTTGAGACTTAAGTAAAATAGAATTAGGTTTGAGAGGAGTAGGAAAGACGTAATTAAGAGGAGAGGGAAGCAATTTTCGGTGGAGTAGAGGGAAGAAATTTTCAATGAAAATTATGGAGGCAAAATTTGGGGGTGGGAAAGACGTACGGGAAAGGGTTTTGTTATTTTTGGAGTTTTGTTATTTGGATTAAAAAAAAAATCTGTTCTCTCTCTTATTTTATTTTATTTTATTTTTTTTCAATTATCTTTTCCCTTCAAATTACATTTTGTATGGACTAAAAATACAATTAGTAAAAAGAAAAATTTTCCGCTAATTATTAGCCTACAAGCAAGTCGAACATTTTTTTGGCAAAAAATATATCTTAACTGTTAAGTCAGGAAAAATACAAATTTTTGTGAGCATAAAACTTTCTGCAATTGAAAATTTTGAAAAAAAAAAAAAATTATAGCCCTACAAAATGTAATTTTTATGGGGAAAAATGATCTTCTCTTACAAATCTCAATTTGTCTCCCAAAACTTTGTAGGCTCAAATCTAAAAAATTAAAACAAATCATAGGCCTGCAAAACATCATTTTTGTGGGGAAAAATTAAATTTTGCCTACAAATTTCAATTTGTCAATGGAAATTTTGTAGGGCAAAAACCTTCCCATTATTGAAAATTTTAAAACAAATTATTTCCCTACAAAATGTCATATTTGTGGGGGGGGGGGGGGGGGGGGGAATGAATTCCACATACAAATCTCAATTTGTCTTCGAAAATTTTGTAGGCACAAGTCTAAAAATTTGAAACAAATCGTAGCCCTACAAAACATCATGTTTGTGGGAAAAAGTAAATTTTGCCTACAAATTTCAATGTCAATGGAAATTTTGTAGGAAAAGTATAAATTTTTTGTAGTGACCAACAGTGCAATCCGGGTCAGTCCTGATAATTTTGAGGCTCTAGGTGATTATTTATTATGAGGCTCTTATACATAATTTTTATATAAGCATAACAACATCATACATTTAAATAAATACCATTTAAGTAAGACTCTTTTTTCACTGAGGCCCCCAACTCTGGAGGCCCAATTGGGGACCCTAGGCCATTGCTTTCGTTGCTATGCTCCAGGGCCAACTCCGAGTGCAATTTCATATTTCTTATAACATGATAAGATTTTAGACAAGCTAGCTCATCACAAGGATTGATACATTACCATTATCTTCGACATGACTTTCTTCGTCGTGATCTGAGTTTGGCAGTGGTTGTTGCACCCGTCCCCAATCTCTCTCTCTCAGTGAAATGAGTCTATACATAGAGAGCATAAATATGTTCTTTGAACTTGGAATACATTGTTGGTCCTTTTGAAAGTTGAATTGCATGCAAAGCCAAAGAATTCTTTTTCTTCCATTCTTAGGCTCTTTTTTTATTTTCCTGGTCTAGTTCAATCTCATCATTAGAGACAACACCCCAAAGCTCATTCTCAACCAAATAATTTTTGAGGCAATTTCTCCAAGTCATAAAGTTATCCTCAATTAGCATCTCCGGCACAATTCCCAACGCTAGATTAAGCTTTTTATGTGTTCGCCAATCAAAATGAAAGTTTAGTGACAAACTTAAAACAAAAGAAAAGAAAGTTTGATGACTAAAAGAAATAATGATGTAAGTTGGGTGACATACAGTGTTTTCAAAATGGTCAAGAAAGTCAGAGTGCCCAACATTGAAAAAGGGCCAGAAAATTTAGGGTGCGTTCTCTTTGTCGTTTTGGGACCGTTTTCTGTTTTCTGTTTTTCAAAACGACGAAAACGCGTTCTCTTTCCCGTTTTCGAAAACGAATTTTGCAAAACACAAAAAAAAATTTCACACAAAACACAAAATGGAAAAATTCCGTTTTGGGCCTTTTCACGCATAAATCAGAAAACACGCGAAACGCCAACCTAAAATGGAAAACGCACACATCTCACTCTCACTCTCACTCTCCCTTTCATCTCTCTCTCTCTCTCTCTCTTCGCTCTGCTCTCGCTCTCGCTCTCGCTCTCGCTCTCTCTCCCCCTTCTACTGCAGTCTTCCACCGGCCACCGTGGTAAAATTTGAAGGTGCCGTTTCCCCCGAGCAGCCTGTCTGTGTCTCCGTGTGCTGAAATCCGACCTCAAAACGCTGAAGTGACTGCAGTTTAACGGCTACGGTATGTTTTATTCATCTTGCCGGATGTCTTTCATTTGTAATCGATGCTTATGTGCTCGATTGTTGAAGAATTACAAACACGGACATGAAAGGCGAGATGAATATAAATAAATTTAGGGCTTTTTCTCTACGTGAATTTTTGGGGATTTTCTGTCTGCTGTTGGGGATTTTGAGCATTGGATGTTGATGGATTTTTATTGGTCTGGTCATCTTCCCCTGTCCCTCTTGTCGGCAGATTGATGTTTGTTGGATATCTGTGGTGTTATCTTTTTATAATTAAAACCAATAGCTTCATGTTGTTGAAATGTTGTCGAGATAAGCCATAGGAGGAGAACATAGAGTAGAATCTGTGCTCTTATCATCTTAAACACGAGCCTGGAAAAGAAGATTTGTGGGCAGAAGGCTGGAATTGAAGTATGGAGACTAGTTTTCAATTGGGGAAGAGACTTGTGTTTGGTGTTTGGTGCTGTGTGTCTGCTATTTATGTGATAGACGATAGGATTATGACTCTGGTTTTTTTCTCGTATGTGAATTGACTTCTTTACAAGAAATTAGTTGTAGTCTGATGGTTCCTGGCACTGGCGGGCTAGCCTTACAACTAATTTGAAGTGTAGCTAGTGGTCTTGTAGTCTTTTGACTAGTTTGAAGTGGATGGCTATATTCAAGGGCTGGTGTTAGGCATTTGGTTGTGTTCACTGGATGGCTAAGATTAAAGGGGCTGAATTTTATGAGGTCGTGAACATGTAATATAACGTGTAATTTCCAATTTTAACAAGAAGAAATTATTAGGAGCTTCGCTTAATATTTTGAATGCAAATGTATTTCCATGACTTGAAGAATCCACTACTAAATTTGGTTATTTTGTGTTCTGGGAATCATCTGCAGGATGGGCAGGGAAAAATATCATAAACACTTGAATGGGCCATGTGTTTGCTTATTTGCTTATTAGGGTCTTCCATGTTCTGGAATTATTAGGTGCTACTAATTAGAATAGCAGCTGTTTGCAAATTTTAGATGCATTTAGGTGGCTTTGACTGACTGCTCTGGCTCTTCTTAACTGATGAGCCAAAGTTTAAATTTGGATGCAAATTTCTCTAGGAGTAGGACACCGTATTCAGGGTCAGGCCACCATTCTGAATGGGATTTTTGTCTCTTTAAATATTCCCTCAAACCACACTGTCTGGTGGATTACTTTTGTGCTAACTACTATGCTAACTATCTCCCCTTTCCACTCCCTTGGAGTTTGACCTGGCAATGCAGAGTAATGATTTGAAAAGAGCCTACCAGTGCCTCCTAACAATGAGCAACAGCAGAGATATAGGACAAGAGGCTCTGGGGTTGGACTTGAATGACATTATGAATTTATCTTCAAAGAAGGAAAATATTGTGGATGCTGTTCAAGGAGTAGTTAAATTTGCTAAGGAGTTTATGGATCTTATTGATGCTGCAGATGCTACTGGACAAGCTGACATTGCTTGCGAAGCTATTAAGAGGCTAGCTGCTGCAGGTTTAGTAAAAGGAGCTTTAAGAGGTCACGAGTTGAGAGGACTTGCTTTACGCTTTGCAAATCATGGGGAGTTGACACGGCTTAGTGTACGTGTTCATGTTTAACTTTTTTCGTTTTCAGTTCTACTTTTATAATGTCTTTGATGCGCACAAATAATTTAGACCTCTATATCTTGCAGAGTTTCCAACTTATTATTGTCTGGATGTGTTGAAGTTTCTGTTTACTTGTGAAAAATTGGGAATATTGATGATATTAGAACTGAATTTGATGAAAAAGGTTTTGAATGACATCCTTTCTCATTAGGATGTTTCAAAATGATGAAATTAAAATAAAAAATGAACAGCTATTTACACTCGATGGACCTACACTTATTTCTTTCACACTTCCCCCTATGCTACCTATTTCTCTCTGTAATTCTACTTGGGACCCGTAAGGGTACAAGAGGAAAAATATTAAGTCTACCTTCTTTAAAATCTGATCCATTCAAAATAAACCATTCTGATTGCATAAGATGGAGTATTTATTTGTATCTCTGTCTTGACTGATTTATGCAACATTTTAGATGGTTATTTTTCATTTAACCTTTCCCATTTCAACTTTTATAACATATTTGTTTTCAGATCAGAAGTAATTTTTGCCCCCAAGGTCATTAGGACAAAATGTAGCTCTCACACGCTTAAATTTGAAAAATCTTTGTTTCCTCGGCTGACTCCAATTTTGAAGAATCGACATGAGAAAGTCCAGGAGAATTGTATCGATCTTGTTGGAAGAATTGCTGACCGTGGGGCCGAGTTTGTATCTGCAAGAGAGTGGATGAGAATATGTTTTGAGCTTCTCGAGATGCTTAAAGCACATAAGAAGGGTATTCGTAGAGCAACTGTGAATACTTTTGGTTATATTGCAAATTAGTAGATCAAGCACTCCAAAAGCTTTTATCAAAGAATTGTAATATTCTGAAATGTTTAATCCTGAAAACTCATATGTATTACTGTAATTATCATTATTTTGTATTTTATTTATTTGTTTGTTCAAGGAAATTAAATTTTTTTCTAATTTATTGAAATGTGTTCTATGTTTATTTTGTATGGATTAATGAACTTATTATCGATTTCATGCAATCCCAAAAAATATATTTAATTTTATACAAATGTTTATTATCGAAATGTATATTAATAAAAAATTTCACAAATTTATATGTTATTTTAATATATGAAAAAAATATTTCATGATTCAAAGATATTTCAAAATTTAAAGAAATTTCAAGTTTATAATATATTTAATAATATATTAATATTAAACAATTAAAGTTAATTGAATAATCAGATTTATTGAATAAAATATTATCAAATAATATTTTAAAAAAGTGCAAAGAGAACGCGTTTTCTGTTTTCTGTTTTGAGAAACTGTTTTTCAAAATGACAAAGAGAACGCATTTTCAGTAATCTCAAAACAGACACTAAAAACACAAAATACAAAACGAATTTCAAAACTCAAAACACAAAACACAAACACGAAGAGAACGCACCCTTAATGTGTTCTTCGTTACTTCACGAGTTTATTCAAAACATAATATCAAGAATGTTAGTTGAACTAACAATTTAATATTAGAACTCAAGACAAAAAGGAAACTTGAGAAAAAAACCACAAACGCAACAAATAATGCAAAGTAAATTCAAATCACTTGACTTTAATTTTGTCATCATCTCTCATGTGGAAGAACCCTTGTAAATATCCTATGATCATCAAGTAGGGCAAGCTGTCTTTATAGATGCACAATATGGTATTATCCTATGCTTAAGTAAGGTACATTATTTTATTTTTTACTTTTATTTTTTGTCTTCTATCTTTTATTTTTTATTCTTCTTTGTTGTCCACAGAAATAGAGCAATTATATTTTTTAAAGTGTTCGAGTTTAACAAGAAAAGAATAATTATATACATACCACAATTTTTATTTTATACACCACATTTTAATTGTCTTGGAGATTCTTAATCTGTATTCATTATAGCACTGTGTTCCTAACGATTTTTCATATAATTCTTATTCTCAAACTTTTTATTAGTTGTCATATTGTATATTTGATTACAGTTTTATATTTAAAGGTTCGTTGAAATTGCGTAAAACAACTTATTTTTTCATCATAATTTAAAAAACAAATAAATAAAAAATGCGAAAAATATTTTTCCCTAGTTTCAAAACATGAAAATAAAATATTTTAATATAAATAATGATCAAGGATGAGATCTACTAATTAATGGAAGGTTGAAGATAAGAATTCAACAAAAAAAAAGTCAAGAAAATAATTACTACAATGGATAAAGATTGAAGAGTTTAACTGCATTTTAAATATGGTGTATCAAATGAAAATATCAGTGGTAATATAACCACCCATAAGAAAATGTGGAAATTACACAATACCTTAGTTTAAGTATTCAACATTCTAAAATCAGACCGCAAGCTTCACAATTCAAAAATCAGAAGTTTTATTTTAATTAATATTTTTATAAAATAAATATTTATACTCCAAACCCTAATTTTTAATTATCACTCTTCTCTCTCTCTCTCTCTCTCTCTCCTCGCCGGCAGAAGAAGAACGTCGTTGTCGCTGTGGAGAAGTGAATCGTCGGAGTGAAAAAGCACACCAGAGCGCCGCTGCAGAGAAGTGAATCGTCCGGGTGTGGTGGTGGTGGTGTTGTTGATGCTGCTTGTGGTGGTGCTGGTAGTGGTGGTTTGAGGGTGAGTTTGTGAATATTTTGGTAGGGGTGGTGGTTGTGTGGATGGAGAGGCAGTGGCGGTGTGTTGTGTGTGCGGTGGTGGTGGTGTGGTTTTGCGGGTACTATGGTGGCAATGTGTTAGATTTGTTGTAGGTGATGGTGGTTCCTACGGTGACGGCAGCAGCTGTTGGAGGCTGTGGAAGTGGAGGTCTTGGTTGCTAAAGGCATGGTTAGTTTGTGTTGGTGTGGTGGAGACTATGGCATTGGCAGGGGCGATGGTGTGGGTTTACATCTGGGTGGTGGTGGTGATCGTGATAGTGTGGTGGTGATGGTGGCAGTGTTGTTGTGTTATTGTTATTGTTGGTGGTAGTGTGAGGGTGGCGGTGGAGACGCCTGAAAAGGAATTGTGATCAAGTATTGGTGGTTGATCTTGATTGAGACTGGTTTGTGACCATAAAATTTGAGGAATTGTGACTAAAAAAATTAGTCTGTGACTTATTAAATTTTGATTTGTGACTTCAGAGAGAAATTATGACCTATTAAAATTCAAATTCGTGACCTCGGAATTAATTGTGACCTAAGAAATTAATCTGTGACCTATTTTTTGGTTGATTGTGACTATTTAATTGGTTAATCTGTGATCAGCAAATAATATATGACCAATGAAAAATATGAATTGTGACTAAGAAATAGCTTATGACTTAAAAATTTGTTAATTTGTGATCGATCATAAGTTGTAACTTATAATGTTCGTGATTTATGACCAATAAAGAAATTGTAACTTATAAATTTTTCACCTGTGACTAAGGAAAAAATTGTGACCTTAAAATTTTTGAATTGTGACCGTAAAAAAATTTGTGACATTTAAAATTTTTGATTTGTGACCGAAAAATAATATGCGACTAATTAAATTGTGAATCTGTTACCGATAAATAAATTGTGACCTGTAAAATTTTTGAATTGTGCCCGTAAAATATTTTTTGACATTTAAAATTTTTGATTTGTGATCAAAAATAATATGTAACTAACTAAATTGTGAATCTGTGATCAAATTATATAGATTAGTGACCTTAATATATTTAATTAATTAAATTATAAATAAAAATTAACAAAAGTCTAATTTTTGAAAGTTGAAACTTATTTTCTTATTATTGAATTGGATCAAAGTTATACTCTTACTTATAAAAATTTTCCTAAGAAAATTTGTACAACAAGGGAAGTTTATATAGCCCACGTTTAGTAGAAATTCAAATTCAAATTCAAATTTTAATTTAAGTCAAAATAAAAAAATTACCCATAACTTTTCTATTGAATATTTCATCAACCTTTATTAAAATTTACTAAAAATTTGATCTTAATCCTCACATATCATAGGCATAATGTGCTCTAAGTAAAATGGTTACATAAGTGGGTCATCTTTAAATGGGTCAGATGTTTATAGGGCCCACAGTCTACTATAGTCTACAGAAGCCATTGGGCTTGAATTTCACAAGATAACAGTGGATTGGGTCTACTTCTTTAAATGAACCTTAAGTTACTTGGGCATTATAATGTTGATTTAATTGGGCCTAATCATGCTGGGCCAAGTGCATAGCAGCAGATTATGGAGCAATTTCTTGGGGATAGTTGGCTCCATTGAGAAATGGGCCACTGTTGTTAGTGATGGGGAACTTGACCTAATAGACAAGATAAATTGGAAAAAATCATATATAAACCATTAAAAATAAAAAAATATCATTAAACACTAAAAATAATTTATATACTAAATATACTTAAAAACGTAAAAACAAACACAAATTATACTGTGACTGAAACTTTCCCAATTTTCCATTTTGTAAATGAAATTTGAAAATACCATACATCACGCTTTCCATTAATTATGATTGCAACGGATATGGGCATTCAAAAATCAATTGGTTTGTGTCTAAAGGAATGTGGAATTTCTAATTACAAGAAGTGACGAGGTTCGTGTGGAGAACCAGACACTTGCGTATATGGAACGTTTGGATGGTTGACGTTCGAAGAAATGGGCATAATTTTTGCATAAGGTGTCCGTTTTGGGCCATGACCCCATTCCGAAAAGCTCACAACGATTCCTATTGAACTCACCGCTTTGCCGTGACGTATGATGAATTTTGGCCGTTTGAATTTGTTTACTAAGTCCAAACGGCATTTAAAATTTCTTAATTCATTATTTTCAGTATTTGTTTATTTTACTTTGTAGTCCAGCCCATTAAGGGACTGCTGACTCAGTAAGTTATCTGTTCTTTTTGTATTTAAGACTCTAAAACGTCTTGTAGGATTTTTAGTTGTTCACGAAATAAGAAAAACGTTTGTTTTCTTAAGTACAATCTGTTTTCGAGTTGTTATTCTTGTGTTTGTAGATTCGATCTATATCAAGAAGTGTTCATCTGCGAGGAAAAAATATTATCAAAATCAAAATTACCTAGTATGCACCCTTTCTGTTAATTATTTGAATGTTCTATCTACTGAAATATGACTATTTTTTCATCATGGTAACTGATTTTGAGTGAGTATTGCACATTTTTTCAATATTGGCATTGAAATTTATTTTTTCTTGAGTGACTTTATGATGAAATTGGCATTTTCAATAATCTAAGTTCGTGTATTAACGTGGTACTATCATATATAGTATATGTTTACTGTGGGGTATACTCCATAATATGTATTTACATGTTTATATTGGTGAAGAGTATACAAAACCTGTTTAATATAGTATTGAAATCATACATTAGTGCACTGACGTTCATAATCTAAATCACGTTCATAAGGTAACAGAAGATAACATAGAATTTAATAAATTTTCAATTACAAAAATTTTCAATAGTAGACATGATATTCGTGATGATTATCAGTACCCAACACCTTTTTCCAAAAGTAGAATCCTTTCGGGCGAACTGGCAAAGGGATCATCGGATTAGACTCCACAGTGGAAGGCCCTTGAGGAGGAAGTGTAGTCGTAACACCAATGGAAGACCCCCCAAGTTCTTGTGAGGGTATAATTTTCTTCAAAGAAGAGCCCCTTGCAAGGATATATCCTTTAATCCTCCAGTCGGCAACGAGAAAACATCTTCAAGAGAAATTGGCACTTCCCCAGTTTGGTTCACATCAAAATCAATCCTCATTACGAAGCAAAGATTAAAAGAGAGAAATATTTAAAGACAAAAAGCAGCTGTCTTTAGCTTACACACCCATTGTAGTTTGTATCCTAGTGTTGTAAAAGTTTGAATTTGAAAGATGAAGCAATCTCTGGGCTTCGTGAACTTTTAAATTCAAATTAAGTATCAGAGTCACAAGAGTTCGAAAGTCAAAAAGTGCTCAAACTCCAAGCAGTCTTTTTTCCATTCTTAGAAAGAGAAATATTAATAAAAATCAAAAGAAAATTAAACGAGCGCGAATAGTAGATTCACCATGCTCACAATATTCGTCATAGGAACAAGGATGGTAGCTACTCAAATGAAGAATAAACTTTCTTTTTGGTTGTGTACCTCATTTGAAGTAACTAAAAGTTTGGGGCATGATTTGGGGGAGCAAAGAGAAAGGTAATAAAGCCATTCAACAAACAACGTCAGAACATAATACATTTTTAGAGGACGACAATGACGAATCTGCTCCATCATCCCTAAATCTAGAACGAGTAGCTTCGACACTCGTGGATTTATTTTGGGAAGACATTTTACAGAATCAATTTCCTACAAAATTTTAGATAAAAGTTTATGGGGTTACAGTAAACAATGATTAGAGAAAGAATAGTACACAAAAAGAAGCAAAGCAACAAAATACGTACCTAAGAAAGGATTCAAAGATTTTTTAAGGAGCAAATAATAAATAATAATCACCAGAAACACCATATCGTCTGCTATGTGATAGCTACGGATGAAAAAAGAAGATCGATGTTTTTAAATAATAAGTAATCGTAACAAATAATAGAGATGTTATATTTATGTTTTCTGATGAAAGATACCAGCGTTGGATCATGTGAGGTTTGATCTTAATCTTTGAGGATAAAAACCACTGGACATAAAAAGGTGCCTTAAAAATTTCAAAGGGACAAATCTAAACATGTGTCAGTAACAAATTAAATGAGGAACTATGCTACCTGTCCCGGCTTGGGGACAAACAACCCCTTCACATGGCACCCCTGTTTTTAACCCTGTCCGCAAGCGGGGAGAGGGAGCTTTGCTGTTAAATGAGCACAGCCCGCGTAAGTACGCAACATTCCCATTGATAAAGGACCAAGCTATGGTGCCATGGGGGTGGGGCCCCACCACCTATTTGTGGCATGGAGGTGGTCAACCCCCATGGCAAATTAGCAAAATCCATTGATAAATCTAAAGAACGATAGTAATCATTACACATCCCTTCATCATTTCATACATTAGCTATCGTTGGTTAGTGGAATATCCTTAGGTAATTCAGTATTAAAATCCTTGCCTTAAGTTCACAAGCTCGGCATTTAATAAAAATAGTTAAGTTTGAACTTCGAGAATCATTTGTTAAATATCCTAACTTATTTCACTCGGAATCAATTAAACCATACAAAACAAGCCATGTTCTAGGCTCGTTTGTCGTAATAATTATTAAAATTTACGAAGGATTAGTGGAGAACCTATATTTCTGTCAGCAACCGTTTTCAAGGCGAACCAGATCACATGCGAACTCAAGATAACAAACCATTATCAAAGCACATATGAATAAAAATATAAAGTATGACTTCATAGCCAATAAAAAAAGAACACATGGTCTCGTGAATAAAATGTGAAAAGCTAGCAAGAAAGGAATACAAAATCAAAATATCCTCCTTTTAAATAGCCTTTTTCTCTTCTTGCTCATGCTCGATCACATCTATAAGTTTAGGACGAGAAAATCCTAGATAGGTAAAAAAAAAAATTGTAAATCTCATTTTGAGGTCAACATGATGCACAAATGGTTAAATGATGTTATTGCCTCATTTCTTAGAAGATTTCTCTTAGCTTTTCTAACATTCACACTATCAACTAATTTAATTACACGTGCAACATGAACTTTTAAAAGAGGAAAATTACACCTACTATACTCGTTTTATAAGTTAATGAGCATTTTGGTGTGCCAATTACCCTTTTCTAATTGGTAACTAAACAATTAAATAGTTATGATGAGAATGCGAAACTAATCAAGAAATACTAAATTGATCGTCTTGAATTAAAATAAATAAGAAAAATGGTTCATCAATCATCCAATATAAAGGAAATCTAGTTAAATATGTTTCTAATAATGAAACAACAAGAAGAATGGAAGAATATCACCAGAAATTTATAAATACAAGAAAAAGATGTCATGGTCCAATTTTTGTTCTTGATTATCAACCTCAATATTTGATTCTTCAAGTTCTTGATATTTCTTGATTCAATCATTTGCCAAATTTGTTCTCCTCTCTAACTTATATTGAATTTGTCCATTGTTCTTGGATGATTTTAAGATATGGATCTAATTTTAGAGGGGAGAGAGATCCTCCAATGGCTGCCCATGTCTCGTATGTTATATGATGAAATTAGGTTAAAATTCACATCCAAATTGCCTTCCAAAAACGGCTTCAATCAAATAAGAAAAGTTACATTAGCATGCATAATTTTATCTCTACACAGCTTTAAGTATTTTGGTCATAACTTTCTCTCCCAATATCTGATTGAGATTATTCAAAATGTGTTGAAAAGCTGACTCAAAGGAATAAAATTCTTCTAGTAATATAATTTTCCCAATTCAAATGTTTATTATTCCAAAAATGGGTTTCAAACACTGGTTGAAAATCTGGAATATGTCTTTTGCGGTTGGAAAATGATTTGTAAATATCATTTGATTATATTTCATTCAATATAACTTCTTATTGCATCCAATTGATCTTAACAATCTCCAATTATCGATTTGATGTCAGTCACAAGTTTTAAGTATTTGCACATTAGACCCCCGACTTTGAATTTTGCCATTTTCCTCTATTTTCCGATCTTTCTTCCAATTCTTCGTTCAAACATGAGTTTTCATAATAAAAGTAATAAATAATAAATTAGATAGTAATCCATCCAAATTGGATCCAAGTTATAGGGCCAAACTATCTGAAGTTTGAATTATATAGGTCTGATTAGGTGCCTTCGATAGCTTCAAATAAAAACTTTGATTTAATTATGGTGATAATTGAATTGACAGGTTGCATAGTTGATTAGGTCATTTTTTAACTGAAGTCCGCCATTGATCAAGAGCAAAGACGATATTGATGAGTTAAAATTTCGGGATTGTACAAGTCCTAAACGGAATTTTATTGTGTATATAACTTGGTTCCTTGATAATTTGAATCCCAATTGTTGGAACAATGTACTAGGCTATTTAGTTCTATATATATAAATTTAATGGACCGTGGAAGGACATACATATTCAATACAACTTCCATTAAGAGAGTTCTTGATATCATAATATTTTCTTGTGAGTTCTTGAGGATTAGGAATTTGATAATTGGCAATCTTGATTATTGGTGCCACAAATCAAGTGCAACGAGGTTGTGGAGAGGATCAGAGATAAGATCTAAGTGTTAGAAGTTTGTAGATCAAGGAAGGAGTAATTATTGGATGGGGTCTAGTTTGAAAGCTTGCAAATCAATCAACCTCAAGAAAGAAGATATAACGTCTAAACACTTACTTGAATATTAATTAGAAATTAATTGCTTGGAATGGTTGATGAATGAAATATTAATAAAAAAATTTCCATTAAAATGAGGCACAAGGGAAACAAGCTGGACATTATTTTTACTTTTTCAAGGCTTTAATACCAGTTTGAAGGCAAGATAATTTGGAGATATATAATCTGAAATTTACTTCATAATTGCATTGCAAAATATTGCAACATGTCGTTCTATTTGTACATACTAAGAATTCAAGATGATTCTTCAAAGAATGGAATTCTATGAGACACTTGACTAGATTCAATACATGATTTATTCTAGAAAATGTGGGGTCGAATTTGTTTTATTCCAACAGAATAGGCACATATGGTCTAATTAAATACCACAAGAATGGCGAAGTAGAATTCATATGAAAAAAAACACCATGGATACATCATCATTTAAAATGACAGAAACCAAAATGAACTAAGAACACATTTGGGACACCTTATTCAATGGTACTCTATAGTATGATCGATAAGATTTTAATTTCTTTTCTTCTTCAATGGATTACTCCATACCAAACATGCTCTGAACTTAGCAAAACGGGATTTCTTCTTATATTTACCGAATATCCCAGCTCCATATGTCCGTTTGTCATCTCAATCAAGAGAGGAAACTGCAAGATGGAGAAAAGAACTATTGGAATCATTGTGAGGATGATGATAGGAACAGTAACCCAAGACAAATTCTCATGAAGAATCAAATACAATGCAGAACCGAAGGATGCCATCATGGTAACAATCGAAAGGAACAAACACGTCAATCCTGATATTAATTTCGTCGGTAAGGACGTGAGAAAATCTTCTTCTGCATAACGCGCCGTAAGAATTCCCAAGAAGATCAACAGCGATGTACTCGAACTGAACAATGACAAGGCATTTGAAATGATGAAAGTCAAGAATGGAACCCTTTGAGTTTCCAACATTGTTGGCATTCCTGTGTCATTTTTATTACCACCTGGTACTGTGAAAGCTGTTGTGAACATTATAGCAACAATTAGAGTGCCCACTACCATGCTTGATCCTGCTGTACTTTTCATCCAGTTCTCTGCTTTTTTGGCTAACTCCTCGTGTTCATCACTGAATAAAATTTTCGGTGTTTTGTTGTAGCCGTTTAGTTCCTCTTTGAGTTTGGGTTTTACTATGCTCTCAACTTCCTGCATATTGGAAGAAACAACATAGAATGACAATTCAAATTTTAGATAAGATAGATGAATGTAGCATCATAGGAGACAAAATATCGTAAATTAAATGTCACCTCTAAAAAGGTTGTTTGGGGGGGGGGGGGGGGGGGGGCCCCCCTAGACTATTTGGACGGTCACTTTGGACTACTTTTTGGGAAGAAATTGCGTGCACAACTTTTCATAAATAGATGGTGACAAGACGTGAACTATTTCTTTAATAATTTTCACAATAATACCATATTGAATCACCTCATCTGAAGTTTAAACTTTTAGGGGGGGGGGGGGGGAGACAATTATTTATGTGAACAATTCTTTGATAACTGTCACATATTTATGAAAATTGTGCATGTATCATAGAGAGGGAGCACATTTAAGATAAAATTCAAATAAATAAATTTATGATATCTTTCAACAGCATAAGCTTGCAGATACAATGGCACGAATGACAATCATAATGGGATACATACACATGCATTCACACACACACACACACACACAAACACAAGAGCACTCAACCGAGCACAATTACATTACCTTAAACCATTGCAGTTCCCTTTGCATTTGTAGTGCTGCTCCAGATACACTATCAAGTTGAGAAGGTGGAGATAATTTTGCAGCAAGATGTAAATAATTGTTCCCAAAAATATCATGCTTCCCTACAATTACATTCTGCTTTGTTCCTAAATCAAATATAAGGCTAAAAATCTTCTCTTGACGCAAAACAATTGCGTGTGAAAAAATTGTTTTCCCTTTTTTATCTCCTCTCCATATAATTCCGGGGATATATTTAATCATTTCTCCTATAAATTCAAAAATTCCATGCTTTATGGCATCATATATTATTGTATCCACGTCCATTTCCAGATCTATTTTGCTCAGATGTCGCATTTCTTTAAACACATGACTTAGGAGTTTCACGACTTCGACATGGACTAACTTCCTCTGGTATATGTAATTGACCTCAGGAACTGAAAAATTAAGAAAACTAATGTTAAATAGCCAATCATGTGTAATTAATTTTCGATTCATATGTAACAGAAATATTATATATATATATATATATATATATATATATATATGTGTGTGTGTGTGTGTGCGCGCGGTCGCGTGTAGGAAGATGATACATACCAAGGAATTGCAATATCCCCCAACCGAATTTGCGCACCAACTCTGGAGCTGCACAACAGGAATTTACTTAGAGGTGTCAAAACGTACTTGGTTATCAAAAGCCTAGGACCACATAACGCATGAAAGCACAGCCAGACCCATCACAGGCCATGGTGTGGTCAGCCCACATCTACAGTTGGCCGGGCTCAACTGTGAAGGACCATGGGTCCACGTGTTCAAAATAAATTTAGAAAAAGGACTTAGGCATGGGATGGACTAGCCGAGCCGAGCCAGGAGTGATCGATGAGTCATCATGGCTTGATTTATGCCCCTAAACTAAATTTAGTGTGCGTGAAGAAGACTTGAATAAGAAATGGAGGATGTAGTGCTATTTGATGTACCTCGAGAAGCAATAGTTAGGCCTCCATGTGCCATCCTTCCCGTCAGATCTTCGTCGCTTGATTCATCAATTTGAATGATGTGATGATGACTAGTATTTGATGTTTGCATTTCTACATGCTCTGTTTCATGAGACCCATGATGACTGTCCCAAGGTGTATGTACTCTGACGCCTTGTGTAAAAAGTTCAGATTACTTTCTAAATTCTAAATGATCAACATTCAACATTTGAATTTAAAGCATGTTTATATATTGCACTTGACAGTATGAAAAAGAAACTAAAATTTATCTAAATGTACCCTCGTGGTAAATTGTTTGTGAATGAACTTAATAGGAGAGCAGTTATGTACTTACAATGGTAGATCCATCTTTCCCAAAATGCAAGCTTAGTCCCACTCAGAAATGCAGAAGGCTTGTGAGCCAATATTTTGAGAGTGTAATTACCATTACGATCCTGGGTAACACCCAACTTTGGATACCTTTTCAAAAGCATAGAAGCGACATCTACAATACGAAAACAGCGAGAATCAGGTATCACTATCACAGGGATCAAGCCCTAATCTCAATTGCGACTGCAACTTTTAGTAAATCGAAATCAAAAAACATATAGCCTGTGTCTGGAAAATTTATAAATCAATTTATAATGAGGTTCCACAAAATTTGTGGATAATAATGAGAAGTAGTTATGACTTATGAATATATGTTGAAATTAATATTTGACTTTCACTAAATTTATAAACCATTCATACAGAGATTTCTAGTGCTTTACGCTCAACGTGAGAACTATGTCCTTACTGCTGTGGAACAAAATGGCCACCTGAGATATACAGTATATATGCATGAATATTAGGTTTATCTGCAAGTGTAGAAATTATTCAAGAGTATGATTAGACTCCACTCATTATATGTTCACATACCATAAATTTCAGCAGTAATAAGGCAATTGAGTAGCGTGACTCCATTTTCACCCTTTTCGGGACTCAGCTCATCTTTTGGCGTCAGTTTGTATAAATAATGAACCATTTCCTTTTGTCCATATAATGCAGCCACAATGACAGGAAGATGCCCATATTCATGATCTTCAGTTTCTATTGTAACTATTTTTTTGTTCTTCTTTACCATTTCCTTGGCCAGTTTCTTTGCACCACAGATCGCAGCAAGAGATAAGGGTGTAGCTCCATATTCATTTTTCAGTTCTAAGTCGTGCGACTCCATCCATTTTAGAAGTTTTTCTGCAATTTCAATCTGTCCAGACAAAATTGCGATGTGCAGAGCTGTATCTTTGTGTGATGAAATTATTTCCCTAATGGCATCTCGATTCTGCCGAAGGATATCTTCTATAGAATGCCACTTACCTTGTTCAATTGCCTTGTATAAGTGCTCATAATCGAGGTAGTTTCTCGACCCTGCAAACGATGAAGTCGACCTGTATGTGAGGAGCTTTTGTCGAATAAAAAGTTCATTAAATAAGAAGGAAAATTGGTGCCACCACATTGACCTTGTGGAAGAATGTCTGAGATTTAAAGTTTGCATGACATTTTAACTAAGATTTGAACGTTTTCGTCTTTGAGAACTGATTGTGCAACTGTAATAAAAGGTTGATAACTAACTTGCTCATTTTTAACTAAATGACAATCAATAGTGAAATTTCCTGTTTCTTATAACATGATAAGATTTTAGACGAGCTAGTTCATCACAAGTATTGATACATTACCAGCATCTTCGACATGACTTTCTTCATCGTGATCTGAGCTTGGCACTGGTTGTTGCACCCGTCCCCAGTCTCTCTCAGTCAAATGAGTCCATACATAGTGAGCAGAAATGTGTTCTTTAAACTTAGAGTATATTGCTGATCCACATGAAATTTGAATTGCATGCAGAGCCAAAGCATTCTTTTTCTTCCATTCTTCACGCTCTTGTTTATTTGTCTTACCTGGTTTAGTCGCCTTAGAGACAACATCCCAAAGCCCATTACCAACGAATAATTTTTCAAGCAACTTTCCCAAGTTTCAAAACTATCCTCAGTTAGCTCCTCCGGTACAATACCCAAACCCGCTAGATTAAGCTTTGCATTATCTGTTCGCCAATCAAAATGAAAGTTCAGTGACAAACTTAAAACAAAAGCAAAAAAAGTTTGATGACTAAATGAAACAATGCCGTAAGTTGGGTGACAAGCAGTATTTTCGAACTGATCGAGAAAATTGAAGTGCCAGAATTGTAAAGGGACCACAAAAAGTTATATATTGTTGGTCAGTTGGTTGCTTCACTTGTTTTTTTTCAAAACAAAATATCGAGAATACGAATTGAACCAACAATTGAATAATAGAGCTCTAGTCGAAATGGGAATTTTAGACAACAACCACAAACAAAAAAAATAATTACATAAATTATGTAAGTTAAAGCATCTTACTTGACTTTAATTTTGTCATCTTCTCTCACGAGGAAGAACAACTGTAAGTATGCTATTATCATCAATAAGGGCTAGCAGTCTTTATACATGCACTCTACAGTATTACCCTACGCTTAAGTCAAGTAAGGTACATTATTTCTCTTTTTTTTGTTCTTCTTTGCTATCCACAGAAATGCTATATTCGAAAGAAACTATTCTCAACTTCTTGGAGCCAACAATGTGCTGCACATTGTGCAGATAAACAAAATTTACCCAAATAATAATAATAATAATGAGGAAAAAAAAATAAGTTCCTAATTGAAATGTTTTCAAATTTCCCTTTTTTTTTATTTTTAATTATATTAACCACATCAAAGTAAAAGTATTTGTTTACTGAAAATAAAAATTGAGGAAAACATGTAACCTAACTCCTGACGGGTAAAATCTCTCATCTTTTAGATACACAAATAATAATCAATGTATAAGGATTATATTAAACCTGTTATTAAGTTTTTTAAAGTTTTCAAGTGAAATAAGAAAATTTACACAACAGCATGGAAAGTTTATCAACTCTACTATTCGTACAGAAAAGATTGACAGAATACACACAATGGGGAACCTTACTTTTTTTTTATTTTTTATTTACATAGGACCCACTCACATGTGAGTGGGTCATCTCTGAATGGGCCAAATGTTTATAAGGCCCACAGTCCACTATAGTCTTCAGCAGCCATTTTGCTCAAATTTCACAAGGTTAATAGTAATTCGGGCCTACTTCTTTAAATGAACCTAACGCAAGTTGGATCCATCACCAAATGGCGACTTCATGTCGGCTCTAGGAGCTGTAACCGCAGCTGGGCAACCAAATTTGTGTAGACTGCTCACAAAAGAATCCCCAATGGGACTCCGCATCCTACGAAGTCTTCATGAGCCTCAAGTGCTTCGGCAAGCACATTAGTCAGATGTTCCTTCTGCAGTTACTGGGCAATTGTTAATATTTTTAGATGTTTTGCTCTGTTTGTAGTGGTGGCTAAGGATTTGAAGTGAAGATAGTGGTTGTGGATTTGAGGTGGTGCTGGTGGGATGGGGTGAGGTGAAAGAGTGATTATCATCAATTTAATTGTGATTTGCGATTGATAAATTATTTGTGACCCACCCATTATTTTTTATGATTTGTGAGTTAATACGGGACTAATAAATTATATGTGACCCGTTATTTTGTAGATTTGTGACTTAATACAGGACTTAAATGATTTGTATTATGACGTTTCTCAGCTAATAGTCTTCTTCGGCGGATTGCAGAGCTACATTAAATTTGAGTTTTTCTCTTTATTGTTCATTTTTCGTACGTACATTTTCGCTAAATTAGGAGGGATTTTTTTTTTTTTTTCAAACGAGTATTATCATAGCTCACTGTTCAAACTATGTGATTGTTGCGAAGATGATTACAAGTTCGAAGCTTGCAGTGGAGCAATTTGACAGGATAATTGGCTTAGTACACTACATGATGTTCTCGTGCAACAAGGACTTTACTTGGAATTGGACGGTAAGAGGATCATTGGGATGAAAGATGCAGAATGGGAAGAATTCGAAGCGAAGATAGTTAGTACTATTAAATTGGCTCTTGCACCTAAGGTAAAGTATTGCATTTTGTACGAGAAATCTCCTCCTAAGTTATAGAAAACATTAGAAGAGTTATACATGTCTAAGTCACTAGCAAATGAGAGGTAAACATGTTGGCAATTTGTACAAGCTAACGGGGAACACAGTTTCAGGTGGAGCTACTACATTGGACTCGCACTGTAGAGAGTCTTCTATTTTTACTAAAGATTGTGAAGTGGCAAGACGGGGTTATGTGGTTAGTGACAACTGTACTTGCTTGAACTGTTGGCTCTACCGGGATTCATTATTCGACTTTGGAAAGCCGATTATTTAAATAAAACTAAAGTTAATTATTTGTATATACTTAATAGATTAAGTATCATTATTTTAGTAACTTCTTCAGCTTGTAAACTTGCAAAATTAACACAATAAGTAAATGTTGTTCATTGACCAAAATAGGAATCAATAAAATACATAATTTTCTCATTAAATAATAGCGTACTCCTACAAAATAAGAAAGACTTTAAAATAACCACTTAATTTGAAAATGACAACTATAAGCAATTAATAATAGTATTCCAAAGTTGACCAATGATTCTTAGTCCCCCGTTTGGTTCCCTTTAAATTAAATTTTATTTTTCTTACTCATATTTTCAACCACACAATCTTCTATAAAATACTATTATACGTAAATCAAAAAAAAAATTATTCTTTTTCAATCACCCATTCTTCAAAAAAAAAACTATTTCACCCATTAAAATTTAAAATAATAGAGGCCAAACAGGACCTTATTAATATTATTATTATTAAATATATTAGCACGTGAAATTTGAATTTTATTGATTCCTAATATTGTTAATCTCAATTCAATTAATAAAAATACAAAATTATACAATACTCTACGTTACCATCACTAGCTTATTTCAACAAATATGTTACATAAAAAATATAAATCAAAACAAAAATCAATGATAAGTCCTTATTTCAACAAATATGTTACATACAAAGTTACATGCAATTAATAATAGTATTCCAAAGTTGACCAATGACTTTTCTTGAAAGAAAAATCATATACTTCATTTGCATAAATTCTTTAAAATTCATTTTTGAACTCATTTTTTTGTTATATTTTTTTAATACAAAAAAAATTTGCATGTAAATTTATAATTTTTTTTCTACTTTTTAATTACACATTCGTCAAAAATATTAATTTTTACAAAATTTAATTTAATAAAATTTACATCCAACAGCTCCTTAATATTATTATTAAATATATTAGCACGTGAAATTTGAATTTTCAACCTTGTTAATCTCAATTCAATTCATAAAAATACAAAATTATATAATACTCTACGTTACCATCACTAGCTTATTTCATCAAATATGTCGCATACAAAATATAAATCAAAACAAAAATCAATGATAAGTCGATGTATCAAGAACAAAGTATTCAATCTGTACAAGGTTTGATTGTGTTCTCCTAACTTAAAAAGTCTGTATCCACCACTGACGACAAGAAGAATGAAAATTGGAGTTCAAAGAAGTCAAAGCGAAAATTAGATTCGATGGACGTTTGAGTACGATTCATGTCCACAACATTTGATCGAGGAACAGTGGCACCTACCAGTAAAGGGTGTGAAGTTGGTCATCAAAAAGTTGTCATGGATATGAAGAATTTAAGTCAAGTAGAGATTGTTAGGTTTTATTGACTCAAGTTAAAAGAAAAAATAATTAATTGGGAAGTGAGTTGTTGGGTGTTTAAGTGAACCCCAGCTTCAAAGATTAAAAGATTGCCAATTTGGGCTGACCACAAACTGTTGACCGGAGTACAAGACAATTACCCTAAAATTCATCACTGGCCATGAATTATGCTTATATAATGTGAATGAAGCACGGCAGGGATAAGTGGATTTGGCTGTCAGTGTGAAAAAGAAAGAATAGGTGAGATTTGTAGAGAGAAAAGTTGCTCTCCCCAACTTAGATTTTAAGCATTGGGGTCCAATTCTATTTAATTTTGACTTAGTTTCACACTTAGATATGTGAGATCTGGAGGGTTCTAATTTTTGATAGGTAGAAATTGTGAGGGTGAGAAAAAAAATTATCGCAGGGTTTTCTTAAATAAACAAGTCTTGTCTTGTGGTCGTCAGTAGTTATGTAGAACCACGTTAAGTTGTATTTTTCTCTTTCTAACTTGTTTTTGGTTTTTCATTTCCACTACGAGTTTGATGGGATTTTTTTTCCCAACACTAGATTAGTAGCTTTTAATTGAAATGTCAATCTCGTTCGTAACACCCCCATCGATGGGTAACCAACCGTGCCATAGTCTCTAGTAGAAAAAAGAAAAAAAATTCAACATGCTTGGAACCACGTGAGTTTATAGGAATGTTTAACAATGTGATTCCCAATTTTTTTTTCGTTGGCTGTAGAGATTGTAATAAATATAGGGGTATTGATGGTAAGATTGACTATATGAGAACCATTCAACTACTTGATGACTTGGTTTTTTTTATGCCCAATCATTGATTCCATTTCTAATTTTTCATATCAAATCATCAAATATTTGGTGAGGCCCCTTGCCTTGAATGAAGGAACTCCCACATATTTCATTGACATGAATCCCATAATTATTTCCAATACGAATAAATTGTGGCAAGGCTTTCCGAAGAACTGTAATTTTCGAATATTCACAAGTTGACTTGTACTACTTTCTTCATAATTAGCAATAAATTGCATGCCTAGGCAAAGCCAACTTGCCTCCGTTACTAAAAATCATCACATCATCGGTGAAGTATAAATGGGATATTATAGAACTCACTCCGTAATAGTAGGCCATCGAGGTATATCGAGAGAAAAACTGTTGAATGCCACACGATAGGTAACATACAGCAAGAACAAATAATGTTGGTAATAATGGATCACCTTGTCTTATTCCTCTCGATGATTTAAAATATCTAGATAGCTCCCTATTAATCAATATTGAGAACCAGCATTTAGAAATGCAATGACGTATTTTATCCACCCTAGAAGAATTGAATGTTAACCCTCAAAATGAAGTCTGGGAACCTAGCTAGCTATTGGCAAAGTGAAAAGCGACACGCAAGAGGAATGAAAAAACAGAAGGCTCGCCTAAAAATTACGAGCCATCTTTCATATTCAAGCTCGCTAGAGGTTGTCGATAAAGGGTACATGAGCAAAGATAAAACATGATTCTCAACCGAATCTATTAGAAGATAGCCAACAAGGAGCCGTCATCTATCATTCTCCCAAAAAGACCAAATTACCATGGCTTGGAGGAAAACCTATAAATACCCCCCTCGTTTGAAAAAAAAATGGATAAAATTAAAGAGAATTTTTCATAAATGTCACTAAATTTGAAAAGTGCAACAAAATTTGTCACTTTTACTAATATTGCTCCAAAATGTCACTTGTTAGTGTGAAATGTCCAATTTACCTTTAGTGACATATTTTTAGGAGCATTTAATGCTCATTAATGCTTGATTTGAATGTCATTAATGTTATGATGTGATAATTTAATTTTTGTACTGTATATATATATATATATATATTATATTGGGCAATATGACTTTCGATAATTAAAAAAAAAATGAAAAAATATTTTGAAAAGTGAGCACAAACCAATTTCTTCTAACATCAATAATCGTGACTTTCTAACAATCTTCTCCATTCATCCATCAAAAAGACATTACTATTGGATTCATCATCCATTTTTGAGATGTTAGCATATTACAAATTGTTTATATTTTTATCTTATAATTTACTACTTTTAAAATGTTAAATATAAAATAGTCATATTTATTCGAAATTTTTGAAATTATTATTCATTGATTTGTTTGACATTTCAAATCTTTTGAAATAAAGATAACAATATCATCTACAAAATGTTGTGAAAAATTTTATATTTAATGAAGATGTTATCATATTATAGTTCATAATTGATTATCGTCATTAATATTTTGAATAATTTCTTCTAATCAAACTCAAAAAATATTTTGAAGGATTGTCTCTTTAATGATTTACTGTGCAAAGTATTTGAGAATAAAATTTTGTCATTCGGTAGTACAATATTGATGACCACACTTAATGTGACGAAGAATTTGTTCCAGACACCCATATATATGTTTTCCATTAGTTTCGACGGTTCAACTGTCGAATTCGACATTTAAAAATCGTCGGGTTAGACATTTCAAAACTCTCAAGATAGACATTTTAGCTGTCGAATTCGATGCTTGGAAACTGTAGGGATAAGCATTTCAACTGTCGATTTGACTTTTTGCAATTGTATGGATTTAATATTTGAATGTACTACTTTCATGTTATTAAATGTCGACATATTGATTGTGTAGAATTCTTACCATTACAATCTAAACTTTTCATGTATGAGTAATTATTTGAGATTCATCGTGTCGCATGGGGAAAGTTTATTTACGTGGATGAAGAATAGAAGTGGGAGGGACAAAACCACTTTCATTGTAATACTGAAAAGTATCATCATAATCGGACTTGTGTTATGGTTGAAGGGCAAACTTGGTGTTCTTAAGCCCCGCACTCAAATTGAATTGAAGTTCAAAGTCCCGAATATGAATATTTTCTCCAGTCGAAATACAAGAAGATGAAGATTTAAATTGGTACATATCAGTTAATAAGAAAATTGTTATATGTGTTACTATTTTGAAAATCGAGCTTCCAATTGTTAATATGGGGAGGAATACAAATTTTCGAAACCCTTCATTTGTCGCGACGAAAGTTCACCGAAATGTACAACGTGATGAGGTCGATTAAATGCAAAGTGTCTCAAATGATAATGAGAAACATTAATTTTTGAATTAAAGTTCATAGTCCCGTACATGAATATACATTCGATGGTAAAGCAATCTATAGTCTTTATGATTCATAAATTCAACAATGTGCACACATAATTTGTAGATTTTCGTCGTAGCGCACATCGCATGCCACAAGTTATGTAGTTGTCAAACCCATATTGAGAAGATTGGTTAATCCCAATTTGATAATTATTATACGTGATGTAGAACGTGATTTAGGTGTGAAAATTAGTCACATCAAAGCAGATATTTAGACAAAAGTAGTTACAGGCATTAGTCGTGTAGAAATAACATTATAGGCAAAGTAGTTCATTAGACAAAATATTTCATTAGCTGTCGACAGTTCAACTATCGGTCCCACAAATTTTTTCAATAATTCTCGATAATTCATTACAAAGTTGTGAATTAGACTACAAATTCAGGCAAATGCACAACATTATCATTATGTATAAACGTTACCACGTGAATCCCTGGCAAACACTAGAAAACATAAATATAGCCGATAACCTAAGCATAAATTAGTTACAAAATTAACAAATTTAACTATATTTCCATCAAATTTCCTTTTGAAGCACACAAAGTTTAAGTGAAGGTTATACCAAAATGAAAGAAAACAATACTACTGAGAAATGTAAAACAAATTTAAGGTAGAAAACTATACAAAAATACTATCGTTGTCCACCTGCTCGGCGTGAAACTGTGGATGGACCATATTCAAGGAAAAATGTCTCATTTCAAGTTCAAAAAATCATATAATGCATTCATGATACCGGTAAGTCATTAAATCAACTAAATAAAGCACCTTGATATTACATTTATTAAATTTTATTTGGTCAAAAAAGTGTACTCAATTTATTTGATACTCAAAAAAATTTAAGTAGATATAAATTAATAAAGAGTACTACATTATTACATTTAAATTCAATTTTTATGGGCATTTCCTTAATAGTTTACTAGGTTTCATTTTTTTAATATTTCAGTCTGTTGTAAATTTCTTGATAAATTCCTCAGTGAATTTCTCAAGTACAATTTTGATGTACTTCAGATTATTGTTGAGAAATGTGTGTGTGCAGTCGATCCTCCTCCAAACATCAACAACAAGAAAAAAAATAATAAATGTCAATGATGATAATATATCGTATACTTAATTCATAACATACGTAGAAGAACAGTTGAGCTAAATTTGGCTAATGAAAAAACTTGTCGACAAAAAAATATTGACTAACAAGAATTTTAGAACATAACTGTCAAGAACGACAGTTTATCTGGACGGATGGTTCCATAACTGTCGAGATTGAACAAAAAGCACAAATATCCCTCATCTTGCTGTAGAAAGTAAATAGAAGTAGTTCTATTATAATTAAGAGAAAAAAATTTGAACAAGTAATCATTTCATAAAAATAGTCATTTCATAAAAGTTATGGTTTCATATGCTTGTGATGTGGATGTGCATGTGTGTTCATTTATCTATTTCATTATAGAAGTCGAGAAATTGGATTTCTTGCTTTTCTTTACTGCGCAAAAATATGCGCTTTTAATTATGAACTAGAATTAGAAAGGGTAATTGGCGTAAAACATCCCTACCTTTCACGTTTATTGTAGAAAACGTCCATACTTTTCATTTTTGGGCACAAAACGTCCTTACCTATCACTTTCTTTGCGCTGAACGTCCTTTTCACAAATATTTAACGTAAAATGACCAATATACCCTCATAATTAAATAAAAGGAAAAAAGATAAAAAAATAAATAAATAAATAAAGAATAAATTGCAATTATAGGCCAAACTTTTTAAAAAGTACAAATAATCCGTCAAACTTCACCTTCTTCCCACACCTTACCACCACCCCCACTACTACGTGAACTAGAGGCTCCAAGAACTGCAATGGGGTGGGCTTGAGGTGTGGGAAGAAGGTGAAGTTTGGTGGGATATTTGCACTTTTTAAAATGTTTATACTATAATTACAATTTGTTCTTTATTTTTCTTTTCTTTTTTCCTTTTATTTAAATATGAGGGTATATTAGTCATTTTATGTTAAAATTTTGTGAAAATGGCGTTCAGCACAAAGAAAGTGAAAGGTATGGACGTTTTATACCAAAAAATGAAAGGCATTGACGTTTTACACAATAAACGTGAAAGGTATGAATGTTTTGCGTCAATCACCCAACTAGAAAATATGCACATGTCATTACCAATACTTCACACATAATACAAACATACATAACTATCTTTTAAGTGAACTGTATAATTTGTCAAAAAATAAAGTGTCGATAGCTATGAATTCTCAACAGATGACTAATTTTAGATGGATCAGTGATGTGACTCTCTGTCGAGATGAACTATCGTTTTCAGTAGTTAGTTTTAGTAATTCTCGATAGATGACTAAATCTCAACAAATTAGTTGAGTCATCTGTCAATTTTCACTCTCGACAGTTAAAGTTAGTTTTTCTCGACAGATGACTATTTTTCGACAGATCAATTTTGCAGTCATCTGTTGACATGCCCAACTTTGATTATGGTAAATAAGTGAGTTTAATAGAATTTGGTAGAATTATTTGTTCAGTTTTATGAAATGAATATATGAATTATTAGCAGTGTTCTAAAAATCGTAAAGCGTGACTAGGCTTGAAATCGAAATTTCAAGCTTAAGCGAGCCTAGGCTAGGCTTAAGCATAAAAAAAACGTTCTCTTATTTACAATATTATTTTAAATTTTTAATAGTTTAAAAAAATATTTAATAATTAAATAATACATATTAAACATCTAGAAATTATAAAATACAATATTTACTTGATAACTCATACTATTATTTAATTATACAATTTTCAAGTTTTGGAATTGCAAAAATTAAAATATTTTTCATAGTTTTAATTTTCAACTAAACAAGTCCTACTTACTAGATTTATAGGAATTCCATACATGCTTTTGAAATTTGTATTAAAATGAATCTCAAGATTATAATTACATAATGTATCTAACACCAAAACTTAAATCTTATTTAACTATTTAGATAAAGTCATTATTAACTTTTGTACAAATAAAATCTTTCAAAAATTTGAAATTAAAGTCAAATGAAAAGTTTTTTTTTAAATAATAATAAGCTAAACTCAAATAAAAGATTTTAAAAAAACTAATAAAGCGCGTCTACGGAAGACCAAAAAATGAAGGAAAAATTCAGTCGTTTAGGAATTGAAAAAAAAAGCGTCCAAGCGCGAAATGAGGCGTTTTACCTGAGCTTTGAGCCTAGGTATCGCTTAAGCGAACTTTTTAGAACATTGATTATTAGTATTCTTAACATTTCTTAATGGGAACTCCTGTTCATTTCATAAAATTGAATAAAAAATTCTATCAAATTCTTCTAAACCCATTTATTTTCCTATTCTTTTCATAAACAAAAACAAAATAGCCAGAAGGTGATCCACAGTAGCTGAAGAACAGAAGTTACCAGTAAGAATACATGTATTTTTATTAATATGAAGTACCACCATTTTCTATCCACAATAAAACCCTAATTGAAGAAAATAAAAGAACAAACAAAAATCTGTTAGGAAGTAGTTCACAACAATAGGCTACAGTAAAAAGGATGAACAAGTTTGAGTTTTGAGTGATGCAAATGAAGATTTCATCATTGATTTGTAAACAAAATCCCAAAAATTGATCAGAGTTTGGACCAATTGAAATCGAACAAAACCTAAATCGAAACTTGGAAGTTACCTCAAATCGAGATTTATGAAGATCTCTTTGTGGTTGCTGAACCAATTTCTAAATCTATAGAAATTTTTGAGATGATTTTTAAAAAATGAGAGGGAGGCGTGAGAGAGAGAATAGAAAGAAAAAAAAGCAAGAGAGTGAAAGACAAAGTGGTGGAAAGAGATAGAGATACAGATATAGATATAAATTTTGTACAACTTTTTCATCTTGTCAAATCAACATTAATTACATACACATGGGATTTAAATTGTCTACTAGGATAAAAAATAAAAAATAAAAAGGTCCAAAAGCAATATTTGCAATGATTATTAGAACGTGACATTTTTTAAAATGCCAAGCCAAATAGTGATATGGAGTGCAATTTTCTCATAATTCAAATATCTCCATTTTAAATAGTTATTTATCTTCTTGCTCCTATTTGAGCATCAAAATTAGTGAGTTTAAGAAATGAGAATCGTAGCTAGTTAAATCAGATTTGTTGATCATAATTGTATCATCAACACTAAAGGCGTTGTTGTCTAGTTTGGCTAGGTGCTGCAAGTCTGTGTCTAAGATTTATCTGCCCCCAATAATTAAGAAACTCCTGAGATAGCTCCTAGTTTGAAGCAGGGAAAAACTTGGAGAAAAGTGTCCAGACACCATGTGAACAATGTGTTAGACAAATCAGGCAAGTTCGGTCGACCGGAAGAAACAGAGATCGATCGAAACTCTGCAGTGTTCAAAACTAGAAGCCGCAGGCAGTTTCGACTGAGCGGTGATCTACCAAAAATTATGGTTCGATCGATCGAACTAGAGTTCCGGCCGACCAGAATAGGTTGAAATCCGGTATTAACAGATTAAATACCGTATATGCTGTTAGTAATCCAGAAATCCGGTAAACGCAAAATTAGATATGCAGTTTAGCAATATAATAACTACGATGAACGCAAATTCAACATACATATACCATGTTTAATACTATACACGTACAGAATGTAAATATGAACAAAGAGAAATCGTAGAATGAGTAATAGAATCGAAAACTTTTAACCCTAGGCCTGTGTTGCACACAGTTTCCTTAAAATAGATTCGCCCCATTGATAAGTGCGCTTTTGCACACTTATTAGACACTTTTTGGGATTTAATTGTGATAAATTTGAGTATACTTCCACTCATAATTGTGTATTTTCTGATTTTATAGGCCAAAACCCTGAATTGGATTGAAACGGAGGCAAAACGAGTGAAAAAGGACTTCAATTGCACAAAAATGTGAAGTTGGGGACTAACTTGCAATTGACCAAAAGATAGAGGGCTTTGACTGCAATTTGGTAGGGGTTTAAATGAAAGAAAGTTCAAAGTATGAGGACCAAATTGTACTAATTCAAAGATGAGGGATGAAAACGCGCAAGGACGGAACGTTCAAGGACCTGCGCCGCAAATATGGAAAAGTCCATGCAACCGCATGTATTATAACCATGCGACCGCATGGACGTGAAATGCATATTTTGTTTCTTCCATGCGACCGCATGGAATTACACCATGCGGCCGCATAGAGATAAAATACTAAGGCGGTCTATTTTTCTTTCCACGCGTTTTTGGTCAACTTTGGCATTATTTTAGGACTTGTTTAATGAAGATATTTTGGGATATTTTGGTGTGTCTCACAATGCATTAATATATCCTATCTCTCTCTCATTTTCAAGGCATTAGGAGTTAGAGATAATTAGGTTTTAGTTAGGTTTTCTCTCTAGATTTTCTTCCATTTTCTTGTTTTCTTTTCTTTTTCTTCTTTTTAGTTAGTTGGTCTTTGGTTTTAACTCATTTGTGATGCTTGATCAATGAAGCAAGGAGATTAACATCAAAGGAAGTTAGAGAAATCATTGGAGGAAGGCAAATCTACTAAAAAAGGGTTGTATCTACATATTTGTGTTCTTCCATTATTTTTCTATTGTTGTAATGTATTGGATCATGATTTTCCTTTGCTATTATATTTATAAAATGAGTTAAGTTTATTGTGTTGGAATTTATGTTGAATCTTAATCTTATTTTTATTAATGTTGATATATGTTGTTGAAAATGCATTTATTATCAAAGTATTGGTGTAGTAATTATTATTGTTGATTATGCTTTATTTATTTGGCCAAATAGATGAGGTGATTAGGTGGTTTATGTAATTATCGAAAGATTGTTGCATTGCTAGACCTAGATAATTAGTACCCTAGGTGGTTTTGGGTGATATAGAAATATATACCTCCCCTAGGTGATCCTTTGAGTATTCTCACAATAATTTAATGCTTTGGTTAAGTTTTATCTGCATATAGATTTGGGGATAACTTAATCAATAGGGTCGATATCATTCGAAAGAGGTTATTGACTAAAATTGGAGAATCGGGTCTAATCATTTATTTTGGTAATTTGCATGTACGTTATTGAATTGATGTTAATGAAATAAAGGTTAAGTGAAATCATAAATTCCAACCGCTTTTCAAATCAAAGATGCAACTACGTCTTTTTAGTTTGTTAGTTTAGTTTTATAGTTAGTAGTTTATAATTTAATTTGAATATTAATTGTGTTTGTGCGTCTGTCGTTGTTAGAACTAAAATCGATTAGAGTACGTAACTTCAAAGTAACATTCCTCGTGGGATCGATATTCGGACTCAAAAAGTCCACTATATTACTTGTTCACGATCCGTGCGCTTGCGGTACACTTTTCAACGAACACCCATCACCGTTCGTGCTTGCGGTTTATAACGAGCATCCATTTCCTAGGATACAATGGTAGAACCAGTAGCTTCCGAGCACCACGAGAACCACTCCAGCGAACTGAACTAGTGCCCGAACTATATCACCACTACAAGACCCGGACAGAATAAAAGACAGAAAGCTGTATGATGCAGCTGAATGTTTTTCGTGTGTTTTTGGATTGCAAGAAATGGTTCTTATTTATAGAGTCTCAAATCCATCCCAAAGTCATTGGCAATAATTTTGGAATTTTTCATAAACTTCCTATGTGAGACAAATGTTATTTTCCATTTTCCCACCAACATAACTCTTTTCAAGTGGCACACTTTGAGCCTCAATTTCTCATTCACCCGAGCATCAATTTTGGCAAAAAAGTATATGATTTCGATGTACTCACAGAGGAGAATACAAACCAACTTTCATCTTTCAAAATAGCCAAACGGGTCCTGCTCAAAATTAGCTCCAAAGTCAACCCATTAACCATTTTTTCCAACACAATGTGTGGCGGCCTCTCGTGTCAAATTCCCTCATCATCAACCAGCCCTGTGGTCGCATTCTTTGCCTTTCGATCTGCAGGTTTACAATGAAAATATGGCGTATTCCTTTCACCAAGTGCAAGCCAATCAGTTCTTGCTCACTGTGACCAATACAACTCCTCATGTTCACTCATCTGCTTAAGTTCAGTCTCTAGCTGGAGAGTCAACCCATGATCTGCCTCCTCCAATCGCCTATTGTACAGACAGTTCAATGTATCTCGAATTGATCCTTTGTCGTGGGATCGATCGCCCATTAGCATGGTGTATTAGGTTAGGTTGGATGCCACCTAATATGTATGATGATGGAATGAATAATACAATAATTCATGTATAATCGATACAACTTGGTTCAAAGGATATGCGTGCTAATAAATAGAAGTTATAGTTGTTCTTTCCATCAAAGTTGTAATGATTCTCTTTTGGTTCTATCAATATTTTAAATAAGCCATTGTGTTTTTTCTTAATTAAACAACTTATAAATAACAAAATAAAACATGGTACAATAATAGTGAACTTTGTCTCGAGACAGAGAGTTCAATAAAAAAGTTAAAGAAACTACACTTCAGGTATTGTACTCCTTGTCAAATACGTTGAGTATAGTGTATCTGAGACTCCTAGTCCCTCCCTCTTAGATTCGCTAAATAAAGGAGATTACGAATTTGTTTTCATACCCCAAATTTGGAAAGTTCATGCATAACTTCATCGTCATCTCCATGAATATATTAAAAAGTGTCCATGCATATTTCCTTATCCTTACATAGAAAAATGGCTCATCAGCTCTGACCTCACTTGCAAAGTTCAAATCTATAGTCCCCTCAATCAGATTTGACAAATCGCCACAATTTTAAAGTGTCAAAATTTTAGTAGAACGTAATTTTTTATTTTTTTCATGAATGGATAATCACGAAATTTAAACTTTAAGTTTTTTGCCCAATTCTAATACTACAAACCAATTCATCTTAAAGTTTAAGTTGATAGTCAGATATCACGTGTATTTATTTTAATATTATTTTTAGTATGTTTCATATCATTGCATATTCTTACAAATAAAAATGGGGATCATAGGACCGGTGGCTAGTGGTCCAGAATATAGTCTGGCATAAGCTGGAAAATCTGGGTATAAAAAAAAAAAATGGGGATCTTGTGTTTTTCTTTGTCTGCTATCACGTAGATAAAAGTAGACAGAACTTTACAATATATTTTAAATCTTACTTTCTTATTTCGTTAATGTAGTTCAATATGAACTTTGACAGAAAAAAGGGCCCTGTTTTTTCGGGGACAGTTATTGGTATCTAATCTACTATGCCAAACCCATATAACTAAGAAGTAATTTCACAAAATGTCCACTTTTAGCTAGCCATTTGTAAAAATGGTCACTTTCAAAAATCCTTGTAAAAATGTTTATTTTGGCATTATTTAGACCAAAACATCATTGTCAACAATTTATGATTCCACACAAGTCCAAAAAAATGGACATTTTTGCAAAATGTCAAGATGTCAAATCACAATTAATGCTATTTTTCGCATAACACATAAATGTATAGAACGACATTTCAAGTGTAGAGAAATGTCATGTTTTGGAATGAAATATCATTCTGGACATTTAATGTCGAGAATGACGTTTTGAAATGTCGAGAACATTTAATTTCTTGATTTAACGTATGTACTTTTGAAATATAAAACGTTATTCAAATATCGAGAACGATATTTGAAATGTTGAGAATATAATTTTGATGTAACTTCTCATGGAAACTTCTTTTTTTAATTAAAGGGTATAATAGGTAATTTAATATTAAATTTGAAAAATGAATATTTTTTAACTCACACACTTAAAAGTAGACATTTTTGAAAATGTCTCTATAATTAATCTATTTAATTTTAAATATATATATATATATATATATATATATATATATTAAGAAAAAGGTCCAAAAGCCAATCCTTGCCTTGAAGTGGGGCAAGAAGCAACTGGCTTGAAATTTATACACATGTTCATAATGCACCTTTATTTTTGTAGTTGTAAAAATATTGTCTTTAAATGAAAGAAGACAATACCATTAAGACCCCTCTTCATTTTCTCTCTCTAAAACCACCACTTTTCTCTCTCTTTAACATCGCCAGTGATTTAAAAATATCCACCACCCATCTTCATTTATGGACCGTCCAGAACATTTCTTCGGCGCCGGCGGCGGTAACAGGTCATCTCCTAAAAAAGAACTACAGGGTCCTCGTCCAACTGCACTCAAAGTCAACAAAGACTCGCGCAAGATCAGTAAACCACCAGTTGCGCCGCCACGTCACCCCCCAGGACCAACACAAGTAGCTCATCCTCCACCGCAGCAGGTCAAGGACCGGCAGCCGGTGATAATCTACTCGGTTTCACCAAAAGTCCATCACACCACCGTCGGCGACTTTATGGACTTGGTTCAAAGACTCACAGGCAACACCACCACCTCCGCATCCGCCTCTACCTCCTCCACCGCCGACTGCGTCTCTCCGGCGGCCAGGCTAGCATCCATAGAGAAAACGAGTCCTTCTGAAAGGCAAAGAGATAGAGAATTCACAGTAGATAATATTATGGATATTCTTGAAGACACTAATCTTGATGTGGGCCAAGTTCCCGGAATTTTATCTCCTGCGCCGTCAACTCTGCCACCCATATCGCCGGGATTCTTCTCTCCGGCGCCAATGGACCCGTTTATGTTCGGGTACAACATGTTCATACCAAGTCCATCAACCTTGTTTTCAGCTCCAATGGTGTCTCCTTCACCCTCTTTTTCTTTCGATCTCTTCAATCCATTTGACTTTTAGCCAATAGAAAAGTCATTTTTCCATTTATTTTTATTTTAATTATTTGATGCATGTTTTTTAGCAAACATTTTCTAGAGAGAGAAGTTGGGCTTTGTTGAAAAAATTGGAAGTAGAGTTGGGGATGGAGTGTGGTGGGGTTGACCACCAATTTGTTTTTTATTTTGTATTTTTTGGGTATGGAAGGGAATTATTTGTTAGATATTAGGTTTTTAGGAATAGTGTAATATGACTAACTATCCAATGAAATTTTGGCCTTTTGAAACATTTAATTTTGTTTTGATTTATATTTTGTATGCAACATATTTGATTAAATAAACTAGTGATGGTAACGTAGAGTATTATATAATTTTGTATTTTTATGAATTGAATTGAGATTAGCAAGGTTGAAAATTCAAATTTCACGTGCTAATATATTTAATAATAATATTAAGGATCCGTTGGATATAAATTCTGTAAAAATTAATATTTTTAAAAAATATGTAATTAAAAAATTAAAAAAAATATAAATTTACATATAAAATTATTTTATTAAAAGAATATAATTAAAAATGAGTTAAAAAATATATTTTAAAGAATTTATGCAATGAAGTCTATGATCTTTCTTTCAAGAAAGTCATTGGTCAACTCTGGAGTACTATATTATTAATTGCTTATAGTTGTCATTTTCAAATTAAGTGGTTATTTTAAAGTCTCTCTCATTTTGTACGAGCACAATATTAGGAGAAAGAGGCATCTTACTGGTACAGTATATTTGACAGCATGTTTCATAGTCTCCTCATAATAAGGGAGCTCACACATTTTTTTATTGGTGTGAGCCCCCCATTGTTAGAGGGTTGTATTAGGACTGTACATTAAGCCTTTTCTTAGGAGAAAATTATGAATTTTATTGATTCCTATTTTGGTCAACGAACAACAATTACTTATTGTGTTAATTTTGCAAGTATACAAGCCGAACAAGTTATAAAGTAGTTGCTAAAGTAACGATAGATTAATCTATTAAGTATCTACAAATAATTAACTTTAATTTTATTTAAATAATCGACCTTTAAAGGTTAAATAATGAATCCAAGTAGAGTCAATTGTTCGAGCAAGAACTGGTCACACTTGATGAGACTTTTAAGTTAAATTTGTCATATGTTCGCCTTTGCTCACTCAAGTGAGCCTATTCAATTTTTGGTGCCTTGTTTCTATGTTGTTACGATCAATTTTAGCTCTTTATCATTGTCAATATGTGCGGTTTAACACGATAAAACAAGTAAAAATCTATATACTTTCGCATCAAAGTGACTACAATTCGTAAAATTATTGCCAACATATGTAAGTGTAGATTTTACATTCATCACTTTTTAAAAATCACTTTATTAAATTATAAGTAAAATTACTTGTAAACAAACCTTCTATGCTTAGCAAAATATACTTTTGAGATATGTTTTTACACAATAAAGACATAGTTAAAGCTTGTTTGGCACAAACTTTTAAAAAATATAAAAAAATTTACTAGTTCGTCAACATATGTAAGTGTAGATTTTATATTCATCACTTTTTAAAAATCACTTATTAAATGATAAAGTAAAATTACTTGTAAACAAACCTTCTATGCTTAGCAAAATATACTCCTGAGATATGTTTTTACACAATAAAGACATACTTAATTAAAATTTAAGTCATTAACCACATCTGTCATGAGTCCCACAACTTTTTAATCACACATTTCAAAAACTTCTATTACAATTGATAAGTGCGCTTTTGCACACTTATTAGACACTTTTTGGGATTTAACTGTGATAAAATTGAGTATATTTCTATCGATAATTGTGTACTTTTTGTATTTATAGGCTAAAACCCTGAATTGGAATGAAACGGAGGCAAAACGAGTGAAAAAGGACTTCAATTGCACAAAAATGTGAAGTTGGGGACTAACTTGCACTTGACCAAAAGATGGAGGGCTTTGACTGCAATTTGGTAGGGGCTTAAATGAAAGAAAGTTCAAAGTATGAGGACCAAATTGTACTAAATCAAATATGAGGGATGAAAACGCGCAAGGACGGAACGTTCAAGGACCTCAGCTGCAAATATGGAAAAGTCCATGCGACCGCATGTATTATAACCATGCGACCGCATGGACGTGAAATGCATATTTTGTTTCTTCCATGCGACCGCATGGAATTACACCATGCGGCCGCATAGAGATAAAATACTAAGGCGGTCTATTTTTCTTTCCACGCGTTTTTGGTCAACTTTGGCAATATTTTGGACTTGTTTAATGGAGATATTTTGGGATATTTTGGGTTGTCTCACATTGCATTATATATCCCATATCTCTTCCATTTTCATTGTATTAGGAGTTAGAGATAGTTAGTTTAGTTTAGGTTTTCTCTCTAGTTTTCTTCCCTTTTCTTGCTTCTTTTCTTTTTCTTTCTTTTAGTTAGTTGTTTCTTTGATTTTTGGTTCATCTTGGAGATACAAATCAAGAGCAACAAGGAGATACCAAGAATTTGGCAAAGATTTGGAGAAAATCGACCGAGCCTCATAAATAGGGTTTTATCTTTAAACTTCGATTTTTTCTAATTATTTTGTCATCTTTGTAATGGATTGTATAAATATTCTCCTTTGTTTACATTTATATAATATGGGCTAAGTGATTTTGTTGGGATTTGTGGTTTAAGTTTAACCTAGCTTTTTAATTAATTTTCATATTTGCTCTTTAACATTAATTTGCTTATTTCATGTGTTTCTATTATTGAATTTATTGCATTTTCATTTATGTGGCCAATAGATGATTATGTCTCGTGAATTGTACATCGCTCGAGAGAGGATTGTATAATTTAGACCAAATGGTAGAAACCCTAGGTTTGTGTAGTGACCCTATGCTTGTGGAAGGGATAGAGATATACCCCAAGCCCTAGGTGACCCAATGAGCTATTTTCACAATTATTGAATGCGGTTGTGATAATTGCGCTTTTGCACACTTATTAGACACTTTTTGGGATTTAACTGTGATAAAATTGAGTATATTTCTACCGATAATTGTGTACTTTTTGTATTTTTATAGGCTAAAACCCTGAATTGGAATGAAACGGAGGCAAAACGAGTGAAAAAAGGACTTCAATTGCACAAAAATGTGAAGTTGGGGACTAACTTGCACTTGACCAAAAGATGGAGGGCTTTGACTGCAATTTGGTAGGGGCTTAAATGAAAGAAAGTTCAAAGTATGAGGACCAAATTGTACTAAATCAAATATGGGGGATGAAAACGCGCAAGGACGGAACGTTCAAGGACCTCAGCTGCAAATATGGAAAAGTCCATGCGACCGCATGTATTATAACCATGCGACCGCATGGACGTGAAATGCATATTTTGTTTCTTTCCATGCGACCGCATGGAATTACACCATGCGGCCGCATAGAGATAAAATACTAAGGCGGTCTATTTTTCTTTCCACGCGTTTTTGGTCAACTTTGGCAATATTTTGGACTTGTTTAATGGAGATATTTTGGGATATTTTGGGTTGTCTCACATTGCATTATATATCCCATATCTCTTCCATTTTCATTGTATTAGGAGTTAGAGATAGTTAGTTTAGTTTAGGTTTTCTCTCTAGTTTTCTTCCCTTTTCTTGCTTCTTTTCTTTTTCTTTCTTTTAGTTAGTTGTTTCTTTGATTTTTGGTTCATCTTGGAGATACAAATCAAGAGCAACAAGGAGATACCAAGAATTTGGCAAAGATTTGGAGAAAATCGACCGAGCCTCATAAATAGGGTTTTATCTTTAAACTTCGATTTTTTCTAATTATTTTGTCATCTTTGTAATGGATTGTATAAATATTCTCCTTTGTTTACATTTATATAATATGGGCTAAGTGATTTTTTGTTGGGATTTGTGGTTTAAGTTTAACCTAGCTTTTAATTAATTTTCATATTTGCTCTTTAACATTAATTTGCTTATTTCATGTGTTTCTATTATTGAATTTATTGCATTTTCATTTATGTAGCCAATAGATGATTATGTCTCGTGAATTGTACATCGCTCGAGAGAGGATTGTATAATTTAGACCAAATGGTAGAAACCCTAGGTTTGTGTAGTGACCCTATGCTTGTGGAAGGGATAGAGATATTCCCCAAGCCCTAGGTGACCCAATGAGCTATTTTCACAATTATTGAATGCGGTTGTGATAAGTGCGCTTTTGCACACTTATTAGACACTTTTTGGGATTTAACTGTGATAAAATTGAGTATATTTCTACCGATAATTGTGTACTTTTTGTATTTATAGGCTAAAACCCTGAATTGGAATGAAACGGAGGCAAAACGAGTGAAAAAGGACTTCAATTGCACAAAAATGTGAAGTTGGGGACTAACTTGCACTTGACCAAAAGATGGAGGGCTTTGACTACAATTTGGTAGGGGCTTAAATGAAAGAAAGTTCAAAGTATGAGGACCAAATTGTACTAAATCAAATATGGGGGATGAAAACGCGCAAGGACGGAACGTTCAAGGACCTCAGCTGCAAATATGGAAAAGTCCATGCGACCGCATGTATTATAACCATGCGACCGCATGGACGTGAAATGCATATTTTGTTTCTTCCATGCGACCGCATGGAATTACACCATGCGGCCGCATAGAGATAAAATACTAAGGCGGTCTATTTTTTTTTCCACGCGTTTTTGGTCAACTTTGGCAATATTTTGGACTTGTTTAATGGAGATATTTTGGGATATTTTGGGTTGTCTCACATTGCATTATATATCCCATATCTCTTCCATTTTCATTGTATTAGGAGTTAGAGATAGTTAGTTTAGTTTAGGTTTTCTCTCTAGTTTTCTTCCCTTTTCTTGCTTCTTTTCTTTTTCTTTCTTTTAGTTAGTTGTTTCTTTGATTTTTGGTTCATCTTGGAGATACAAATCAAGAGCAACAAGGAGATACCAAGAATTTGGCAAAGATTTGGAGAAAATCGACCGAGCCTCATAAATAGGGTTTTATCTTTAAACTTCGATTTTTCCTAATTATTTTTGTGTAACGCCCCAATTTTCACTAATAACACGAGGCGCTACTTAAGTCAAAGTAGCCTGTAAATAAATATTTTTCAAAAGTCGCCACAATACGAAGGCAAACATATACTTTAAAAATCCATAGCAATTTTATACAAAACGCGGAAACATCACTTCTAAAATAATTTTTCTCATATTCAAGAGTTAATACCAAATGTAATAAGCAAAACCAACATTTGCATAGATACCAAAATTCGGTACTAAAATGTCAAATGGAAACCAACTATTTAAAATTCTTATTTCAAAATTTGAAATTTAAAAGTTCTATTATTAAATTAGAATTTGCCACGCTCGTTGCCTTGCCCTGCCAAACTCCTTAACCTGAAAGGGTGGGAAAAATAGTGGGGTGAGCATAACGAATTATACTCAGTGGAGATACAGCAATCAATCCAAATTAAGTCAAAATATGCAATCAAGTGGTGAACATAATATCCATACAACATACTATAGAATATGTACTGTGGGCATTCCCAAGGACCCAATTTCGATCCCGGACCTATTTACGGTCCCTGACAACATGGCATAAGCTTAGCAAATTTTAGCACTGTGGGCATTCCCAAGGACCCGATTTCGATCCCGGACCTATTTACGGTCCCTGGCAACATTTTCATATGTATAAACATCATATATCACAATCAAAATCACACATCGAGAATTAACATGGACAAATAACCACAATTGCTTAAAAGTAAACCCCACCTCGAAGTCTTGAAAGTTTTCTTGGAAATTGAACAATTTGAAATGTTACCGTGCTTCACACTTTGCCCGCGAACTCGTCTAGCAAGAACAAAATTAATTTAATTTAAGATATTAAGTTTAATTAAAACTTTAAAAACTTTAGGGACTAAATTGAAAAGATATTGAAACTTAAATTTAAATGTTTGAAAGCTGAAAATAAACTTTTTTGAAATTCAATGGGCTGATTTAAAAGTTATTAAAATATAGGGCTGAATTAAACAAGTTATAAAACTTTGAAAATTGAAATAATAAACATTTAAAACTTTGGGGGCCAATTTGAATAACTTTTAAAACTTGGGCTAAATGGAGTAATTTTCGAAATCAATATATTTACAAAAAACACACACATCTCTCTCTCTCTCAAATCGCGTTCGAAGCAGTGAGGGGAGGGGAAGACGCCGACGATGGAAGGTAAGGCGAAGTGGGCGAACTCCGGTCAAGGACCATGGGTGTCGTCGTCGCGAGGTAGCGCCGGCGTGGGTGGGGGTCGACTGGGGTTGATTGGGTGTCGATTGGGGGTCAAAACCGAGGCTAGTAGGCGAAGATTTCTTGGATTTTCCGGCGGGAAATCCGGCCAATCATGTGGGTGGAGTCGAGGTAAGTGAATGGCTTTGTGATTTCTTGATTTTGGGGTTGTTTGGAGTTGATTTTTGGTCGAAGTGGCGGGTCGATTGGGGCGAAACGGGCTGCCGTTTTTGGGTGACTGCAGGCGGCGGCATGAGGTGGTGGTGGTATGTTGGCAGTTCGATTGGTGGTTGGATTTTGGTGGTTTGCAGTTTGGTGAGGGTGGTGGATTCGACGGTAGGAAGGTTGAAGCCGGGACGAACTGTGTGTGCGTGTGTGTGTAATTTACATTGCATTGGGATAGAATTGATGGAGATGGTGATGGTGATCCCTTACCTTGGCTTCTTGGCTGCAATGTTGATAGGTCTTGGAGGTGTTGGAGAGAAAACGGTGGTGATGAATAGTGAATGTAGGGCACGCAAAACGAGGCAGTAAATTGGGTCTAGAGTTTGAGCTGGAAAATAATTCTTCGGCTAATAGGATTTAAATAAAATTGGATTAAAAGACAAAATTGGGTTTAATGAAATTGGATTTTAAATAGAATATCAAACATAAAAATTGAATTTAAATCGATAAGAATTTGATACTTTTAAAATTGTTCGAAATTGGATTCGATAAATAAATATTGAAATTTTAAGATTAAAATCGTTTTCGAAATCCTTAAATTAATTGTGTTTGCTAGACAATTCGACGAACGTAAAAATGAATTCTAAATTTTGACGGAATGTCGTAGCGATATAATTTAAATTATGAAATTTGTATTTTGAAAATTCGGGTCGCTACATTTTGTCATCTTTGTAATGGATTGTATAAATATTCTCCTTTGTTTACATTTATATAATATGGGCTAAGTGATTTTGTTGGGATTTGTGGTTTAAGTTTAACCTAGCTTTTAATTAATTTTCATATTTGCTCTTTAACATTAATTTGCTTATTTCATGTGTTTCTATTATTGAATTTATTGCATTTTCATTTATGTGGCCAATAGATGATTATGTCTCGTGAATTGTACATCGCTCGAGAGAGGATTGTATAATTTAGACCAAATGGTAGAAACCCTAAGTTTGTGTAGTGACCCTATGCTTGTGGAAGGGATAGAGATATACCCCAAGCCCTAGGTGACCCAATGAGCTATTTTCACAATTATTGAATGCGTTGTGATAAGTGCGCTTTTGCACACTTATTAGACACTTTTTGGGATTTAACTGTGATAAAATTGAGTATATTTCTACCGATAATTGTGTACTTTTTGTATTTATAGGCTAAAACCCTGAATTGGAATGAAACGGAGGCAAAACGAGTGAAAAAGGACTTCAATTGCACAAAAATGTGAAGTGTTGGGGACTAACTTGCACTTGACCAAAAGATGGAGGGCTTTGACTGCAATTTGGTAGGGGCTTAAATGAAAGAAAGTTAAAAGTATGAGGACCAAATTGTACTAAATCAAATATGGGGGATGAAAACGCGCAAGGACGGAACGTTCAAGGACCTCAGCTGCAAATATGGAAAAGTCCATGCGACCGCATGTATTATAACCATGCGACCGCATGGACGTGAAATGCATATTTTGTTTCTTCCATGCGACCGCATGGAATTACACCATGCGGCCGCATAGAGATAAAATACTAAGGCGGTCTATTTTTCTTTCCACGCGTTTTTGGTCAACTTTGGCAATATTTTGGACTTGTTTAATGGAGATATTTTTGGGATATTTTGGGTTGTCTCACATTGCATTATATATCCCATATCTCTTTCCATTTTCATTGTATTAGGAGTTAGAGATAGTTAGTTTAGTTTAGGTTTTCTCTCTAGTTTTCTTCCCTTTTCTTGCTTCTTTTCTTTTCTCTTTCTTTTTAGTTAGTTGTTTCTTTGATTTTTGGTTCATCTTGGAGATACAAATCAAGAGCAACAAGGAGATACCAAGAATTTGGCAAAGATTTGGAGAAAATCGACCGAGCCTCATAAATAGGGTTTTATCTTTAAACTTCGATTTTTCCTATTTATTTTGTCATCTTTGTAATGGATTGTATAAATATTCTCCTTTGTTTACATTTATATAATATGGGCTAAGTGATTTTGTTGGGATTTGTGGTTTAAGTTTAACCTAGCTTTTAATTAATTTTCATATTTGCTCTTTAACATTAATTTGCTTATTTCATGTGTTTCTATTATTGAATTTATTGCATTTTCATTTATGTGGCCAATAGATGATTATGTCTCGTGAATTGTACATCGCTCGAGAGAGGATTGTATAATTTAGACCAAATGGTAGAAACCCTAGGTTTGTGTAGTGACCCTATGCTTGTGGAAGGGATAGAGATATACCCCAAGCCCTAGGTGACCCAATGAGCTATTTTCACAATTATTGAATGCGGTTGTGATAAGTGCGCTTTTGCACACTTATTAGACACTTTTTGGGATTTAACTGTGATAAAATTGAGTATATTTCTACCGATAATTGTGTACTTTTTGTATTTATAGGCTAAAAACCCTGAATTGGAATGAAACGGAGGCAAAACGAGTGAAAAAGGACTTCAATTGCACAAAAATGTGAAGTTGGGGACTAACTTGCACTTGACCAAAAAGATGGAGGGCTTTGACTGCAATTTGGTAGGGGCTTAAATGAAAGAAAGTTCAAAGTATGAGGACCAAATTGTACTAAATCAAATATGGGGGATGAAAACGCGCAAGGACGGAACGTTCAAGGACCTCAGCTGCAAATATGGAAAAGTCCATGCGACCGCATGTATTATAACCATGCGACCGCATGGACGTGAAATGCATATTTTGTTTCTTCCATGCGACCGCATGGAATTACACCATGCGGCCGCATAGAGATAAAATACTAAGGCGGTCTATTTTTCTTTCCACGCGTTTTTTTGGTCAACTTTGGCAATATTTTGGACTTGTTTAATGGAGATATTTTGGGATATTTTGGGTTGTCTCACATTGCATTATATATCCCATATCTCTTCCATTTTTCATTGTATTAGGAGTTAGAGATAGTTAGTTTAGTTTAGGTTTTCTCTCTAGTTTTCTTCCCTTTTCTTGCTTCTTTTCTTTTTCTTTCTTTTAGTTAGTTGTTTCTTTGATTTTTGGTTCATCTTGGAGATACAAATCAAGAGCAACAAGGAGATACCAAGAATTTGGCAAAGATTTGGAGAAAATCGACCGAGCCTCATAAATAGGGTTTTATCTTTAAACTTCGATTTTTTCTAATTATTTTGTCATCTTTGTAATGGATTGTATAAATATTCTCCTTTGTTTACATTTATATAATATGGGCTAAGTGATTTTGTTGGGATTTGTGGTTTAAGTTTAACCTAGCTTTTAATTAATTTTCATATTTGCTCTTTAACATTAATTTGCTTATTTCATGTGTTTCTATTATTGAATTTATTGCATTTTCATTTATGTGGCCAATAGATGATTATGTCTCGTGAATTGTACATCGCTCGAGAGAGGATTGTATAATTTAGACCAAATGGTAGAAACCCTAGGTTTGTGTAGTGACCCTATGCTTGTGGAAGGGATAGAGATATTCCCCAAGCCCTAGGTGACCCAATGAGCTATTTTCACAATTATTGAATGCGGTTGTGATAAGTGCGCTTTTGCACACTTATTAGACACTTTTTGGGATTTAACTGTGATAAAATTGAGTATATTTCTACCGATAATTGTGTACTTTTTGTATTTATAGGCTAAAACCCTGAATTGGAATGAAACGGAGGCAAAACGAGTGAAAAAGGACTTCAATTGCACAAAAATGTGAAGTTGGGGACTAACTTGCACTTGACCAAAAGATGGAGGGCTTTGACTGCAATTTGGTAGGGGCTTAAATGAAAGAAAGTTCAAAGTATGAGGACCAAATTGTACTAAATCAAATATGGGGGATGAAAACGCGCAAGGACGGAACGTTCAAGGACCTCAGCTGCAAATATGGAAAAGTCCATGCAACCGCATGTATTATAACCATGCGACCGCATGGACGTGAAATGCATATTTTGTTTCTTCCATGCGACCGCATGGAATTACACCATGCGGCCGCATAGAGATAAAATACTAAGGCGGTCTATTTTTTTTTCCACGCGTTTTTGGTCAACTTTGGCAATATTTTGGACTTGTTTAATGGAGATATTTTGGGATATTTTGGGTTGTCTCACATTGCATTATATATCCCATATCTCTTCCATTTTCATTGTATTAGGAGTTAGAGATAGTTAGTTTAGTTTAGGTTTTCTCTCTAGTTTTTTCTTCCCTTTTCTTGCTTCTTTTCTTTTTCTTTCTTTTAGTTAGTTGTTTCTTTGATTTTTGGTTCATCTTGGAGATACAAATCAAGAGCAACAAGGAGATACCAAGAATTTGGCAAAGATTTGGAGAAAATCGACCGAGCCTCATAAATAGGGTTTTATCTTTAAACTTCGATTTTTCCTAATTATTTTGTGTAACGCCCCAATTTTCACTAATAACACGAGGCGCTACTTAAGTCAAAGTAGCCTGTAAATAAATATTTTTCAAAAGTCGCCACAATACGAAGGCAAACATATACTTTAAAAATCCATAGCAATTTTATACAAAACGCGGAAACATCACTTCTAAAATAATTTTTCTCATATTCAAGAGTTAATACCAAATGTAATAAGCAAAACCAACATTTGCATAGATACCAAAATTCGGTACTAAAATGTCAAATGGAAACCAACTATTTAAAATTCTTATTTCAAAATTTGAAATTTAAAAGTTCTATTATTAAATTAGAATTTGCCACGCTCGTTGCCTTGCCCTGCCAAACTCCTTAACCTGAAAGGGTGGAAAAATAGTGGGGTGAGCATAACGAATTATACTCAGTGGAGATACAGCAATCAATCCAAATTAAGTCAAAATATGCAATCAAGTGGTGAACATAATATCCATACAACATACTATAGAATATGTACTGTGGGCATTCCCAAGGACCCAATTTCGATCCCGGACCTATTTACGGTCCCTGACAACATGGCATAAGCTTAGCAAATTTTAGCACTGTGGGCATTCCCAAGGACCCGATTTCGATCCCGGACCTATTTACGGTCTCTGGCAACATTTTCATATGTATAAACATCATATCACAATCAAAATCACACATCGAGAATTAACATGGACAAATAACCACAATTGCTTAAAAGTAAACCCCACCTCGAAGTCTTGAAAGTTTTCTTGGAAATTGAACAATTTGAAATGTTACCGTGCTTCACACTTTGCCCGCGAACTCGTCTAGCAAGAACAAAATTAATTTAATTTAAGATATTAAGTTTAATTAAAACTTTAAAAACTTTAGGGACTAAATTGAAAAGATATTGAAACTTAAATTTAAATGTTTGAAAGCTGAAAATAAACTTTTTTGAAATTCAATGGGCTGATTTAAAAGTTATTAAAATATAGGGCTGAATTAAACAAGTTATAAAAACTTTGAAATTGAAATAATAAACATTTAAAACTTTGGGGCCAATTTGAATAACTTTTAAAACTTGGGCTAAATGGAGTAATTTTCGAAATCAATATATTTACAAAAACACACACATCTCTCTCTCTCTCTCAAATCGCGTTCGAAGCAGTGAGGGGAGGGGAAGACGCCGACGATGGAAGGTAAGGCGAAGTGGGCGAACTCCGGTCAAGGACCATGGGTGTCGTCGTCGCGAGGTAGCGCCGGCGGTGGGGGTCGACTGGGGTTGATTGGGTGTCGATTGGGGGTCAAAACCGAGGCTAGTAGGCGAAGATTTCTTGGATTTTCCGGCGGGAAATCCGGCCAATCATGTGGGTGGAGTCGAGGTAAGTGAATGGCTTTGTGATTTCTTGATTTTGGGGTTGTTTGGAGTTGATTTTTGGTCGAAGTGGCGGGTCGATTGGGGCGAAACGGGCTGCCGTTTTTGGGTGACTGCAGGCGGCGGCATGAGGTGGTGGTGGTATGTTGGCAGTTCGATTGGTGGTTGGATTTTGGTGGTTTGCAGTTTGGTGAGGGTGGTGGATTCGACGGTAGGAAGGTTGAAGCCGGGACGAACTGTGTGTGCGTGTGTGTGTAATTTACATTGCATTGGGGATAGAATTGATGGAGATGGTGATGGTGATCCCTTACCTTGGCTTCTTGGCTGCAATGTTGATAGGTCTTGGAGGTGTTGGAGAGAAAACGGTGGTGATGAATAGTGAATGTAGGGCACGCAAAACGAGGCAGTAAATTGGGTCTAGAGTTTGAGCTGGAAAATAATTCTTCGGCTAATAGGATTTAAATAAAATTGGATTAAAAGACAAAATTGGGTTTAATGAAATTGGATTTTAAATAGAATATCAAACATAAAAATTGAATTTAAATCGATAAGAATTTGATACTTTTAAAATTGTTCGAAATTGGATTCGATAAATAAATATTGAAATTTTAAGATTAAAATCGTTTTCGAAATCCTTAAATTAATTGTGTTTGCTAGACAATTCGACGAACGTAAAATGAATTCTAAAATTTTGACGGAATGTCGTAGCGATATAATTTAAATTATGAAATTTGTATTTTGAAAATTCGGGTCGCTACATTTTGTCATCTTTGTAATGGATTGTATAAATATTCTCCTTTGTTTACATTTATATAATATGGGCTAAGTGATTTTGTTGGGATTTGTGGTTTAAGTTTAACCTAGCTTTTAATTAATTTTCATATTTGCTCTTTAACATTAATTTGCTTATTTCATGTGTTTCTATTATTGAATTTATTGCATTTTCATTTATGTGGCCAATAGATGATTATGTCTCGTGAATTGTACATCGCTCGAGAGAGGATTGTATAATTTAGACCAAATGGTAGAAACCCTAAGTTTGTGTAGTGACCCTATGCTTGTGGAAGGGATAGAGATATACCCCAAGCCCTAGGTGACCCAATGAGCTATTTTCACAATTATTGAATGCGTTGTGATAAGTGCGCTTTTGCACACTTATTAGACACTTTTTGGGATTTAACTGTGATAAAATTGAGTATATTTCTACCGATAATTGTGTACTTTTTGTATTTATAGGCTAAAACCCTGAATTGGAATGAAACGGAGGCAAAACGAGTGAAAAAGGACTTCAATTGCACAAAAATGTGAAGTTGGGGACTAACTTGCACTTGACCAAAAGATGGAGGGCTTTGACTGCAATTTGGTAGGGGCTTAAATGAAAGAAAGTTAAAAGTATGAGGACCAAATTGTACTAAATCAAATATGGGGGGATGAAAACGCGCAAGGACGGAACGTTCAAGGACCTCAGCTGCAAATATGGAAAAGTCCATGCGACCGCATGTATTATAACCATGCGACCGCATGGACGTGAAATGCATATTTTGTTTCTTCCATGCGACCGCATGGAATTACACCATGCGGCCGCATAGAGATAAAATACTAAGGCGGTCTATTTTTCTTTCCACGCGTTTTTGGTCAACTTTGGCAATATTTTGGACTTGTTTAATGGAGATATTTTGGGATATTTTGGGTTGTCTCACATTGCATTATATATCCCATATCTCTTCCATTTTCATTGTATTAGGAGTTAGAGATAGTTAGTTTAGTTTAGGTTTTCTCTCTCTAGTTTTCTTCCCTTTTCTTGCTTCTTTTCTTTTTCTTTCTTTTAGTTAGTTGTTTCTTTGATTTTTGGTTCATCTTGGAGATACAAATCAAGAGCAACAAGGAGATACCAAGAATTTGGCAAAGATTTGGAGAAAATCGACCGAGCCTCATAAATAGGGTTTTTATCTTTAAACTTCGATTTTTTCTAATTATTTTGTCATCTTTGTAATGGATTGTATAAATATTCTCCTTTGTTTACATTTATATAATATGGGCTAAGTGATTTTGTTGGGATTTGTGGTTTAAGTTTAACCTAGCTTTTAATTAATTTTCATATTTGCTCTTTAACATTAATTTGCTTATTTCATGTGTTTCTATTATTGAATTTATTGCATTTTCATTTATGTGGCCAATAGATGATTATGTCTCGTGAATTGTACATCGCTCGAGAGAGGATTGTATAATTTAGACCAAATGGTAGAAACCCTAGGTTTGTGTAGTGACCCTATGCTTGTGGAAGGGATAGAGATATACCCCAAGCCCTAGGTGACCCAATGAGCTATTTTCACAATTATTGAATGCGGTTGTGATAAGTGCGCTTTTGCACACTTATTAGACACTTTTTGGGATTTAACTGTGATAAAATTGAGTATATTTCTACCGATAATTGTGTACTTTTTGTATTTATAGGCTAAATCCCTGAATTGGAATGAAACGGAGGCAAAACGAGTGAAAAAAGGACTTCAATTGCACAAAAATGTGAAGTTGGGGACTAACTTGCACTTGACCAAAAGATGGAGGGCTTTGACTGCAATTTGGTAGGGGCTTAAATGAAAAGAAAGTTCAAAGTATGAGGACCAAATTGTACTAAATCAAATATGGGGGATGAAAAACGCGCAAGGACGGAACGTTCAAGGACCTCAGCTGCAAATATGGAAAAGTCCATGCGACCGCATGTATTATAACCATACGACCGCATGGACGTGAAATGCATATTTTTTTGTTTCTTCCATGCGACCGCATGGAATTACACCATGCGGCCGCATAGAGATAAAATACTAAGGCGGTCTATTTTTCTTTCCACGCGTTTTTGGTCAACTTTGGCAATATTTTGGACTTGTTTAATGGAGATATTTTGGGATATTTTGGGTTGTCTCACATTGCATTATATATCCCATATCTCTTCCATTTTCATTGTATTAGGAGTTAGAGATAGTTAGTTTAGTTTAGGTTTTCTCTCTAGTTTTCTTCCCTTTTCTTGCTTCTTTTCTTTTTCTTTCTTTTAGTTAGTTGTTTCTTTGATTTTTGGTTCATCTTGGAGATACAAATCAAGAGCAACAAGGAGATACCAAGAATTTGGCAAAGATTTGGAGAAAATCGACCGAGCCTCATAAATAGGGTTTTATCTTTAAACTTCGATTTTTCCTAATTATTTTGTGTAACGCCCCAATTTTCACTAATAACACGAGGCGCTACTTAAGTCAAAGTAGCCTGTAAATAAATATTTTTTCAAAAGTCGCCACAATACGAAGGCAAACATATACTTTAAAAATCCATAGCAATTTTATACAAAACGCGGAAACATCACTTCTAAAATAATTTTTCTCATATTCAAGAGTTAATACCAAATGTAATAAGCAAAACCAACATTTGCATAGATACCAAAATTCGGTACTAAAATGTCAAATGGAAACCAACTATTTAAAATTCTTATTTCAAAATTTGAAATTTAAAAGTTCTATTATTAAAATTAGAATTTGCCACGCTCGTTGCCTTGCCCTGCCAAACTCCTTAACCTGAAAGGGTGGAAAAATAGTGGGGTGAGCATAACGAATTATACTCAGTGGAGATACAGCAATCAGTCCAAATTAAGTCAAAATATGCAATCAAGTGGTGAACATAATATCCATACAACATACTATAGAATATGTACTGTGGGCATTCCCAAGGACCCAATTTCGATCCCGGACCTATTTACGGTCCCTGACAACATGGCATAAGCTTAGCAAATTTTAGCACTGTGGGCATTCCCAAGGACCCGATTTCGATCCCGGACCTATTTACGGTCCCTGGCAACATTTTCATATGTATAAACATCATATCACAATCAAAATCACACATCGAGAATTAACATGGACAAATAACCACAATTGCTTAAAAGTAAACCCCACCTCGAAGTCTTGAAAGTTTTCTTGGAAATTGAACAATTTGAAATGTTACCGTGCTTCACACTTTGCCCGCGAACTCGTCTAGCAAGAACAAAATTAATTTAATTTAAGATATTAAGTTTAATTAAAACTTTAAAAACTTTAGGGACTAAATTGAAAAGATATTGAAACTTAAATTTAAATGTTTGAAAGCTGAAAATAAACTTTTTTGAAATTCAATGGGCTGATTTAAAAGTTATTAAAATATAGGGCTGAATTAAACAAGTTATAAAACTTTGAAATTGAAATAATAAACATTTAAAACTTTGGGGCCAATTTGAATAACTTTTAAAACTTGGGCTAAATGGAGTAATTTTCGAAATCAATATATTTACAAAAACACACACATCTCTCTCTCTCTCAAATCGCGTTCGAAGCAGTGAGGGGAGGGGAAGACGCCGACGATGGAAGGTAAGGCGAAGTGGGCGAACTCCGGTCAAGGACCATGGGTGTCGTCGTCGCGAGGTAGCGCCGGCGGTGGGGGTCGACTGGGGTTGATTGGGTGTCGATTGGGGGTCAAAACCGAGGCTAGTAGGCGAAGATTTCTTGGATTTTCCGGCGGGAAATCCGGCCAATCATGTGGGTGGAGTCGAGGTAAGTGAATGGCTTTGTGATTTCTTGATTTTGGGGTTGTTTGGAGTTGATTTTTGGTCGAAGTGGCGGGTCGATTGGGGCGAAACGGGCTGCCGTTTTTGGGTGACTGCAGGCGGCGGCATGAGGTGGTGGTGGTATGTTGGCAGTTCGATTGGTGGTTGGATTTTGGTGGTTTGCAGTTTGGTGAGGGTGGTGGGATTCGACGGTAGGAAGGTTGAAGCCGGGACGAACTGTGTGTGCGTGTGTGTGTAATTTACATTGCATTGGGATAGAATTGATGGAGATGGTGATGGTGATCCCTTACCTTGGCTTCTTGGCTGCAATGTTGATAGGTCTTGGAGGTGTTGGAGAGAAAACGGTGGTGATGAATAGTGAATGTAGGGCACGCAAAACGAGGCAGTAAATTGGGTCTAGAGTTTGAGCTGGAAAATAATTCTTCGGCTAATAGGGATTTAAATAAAATTGGATTAAAAGACAAAATTGGGTTTAATGAAATTGGATTTTAAATAGAATATCAAACATAAAAATTGAATTTAAATCGATAAGAATTTGATACTTTTAAAATTGTTCGAAATTGGATTCGATAAATAAATATTGAAATTTTAAGATTAAAATCGTTTTCGAAATCCTTAAATTAATTGTGTTTGCTAGACAATTCGACGAACGTAAAATGAATTCTAAATTTTGACGGAATGTCGTAGCGATATAATTTAAATTATGAAATTTGTATTTTGAAAATTCGGGTCGCTACATTTTGTCATCTTTGTAATGGATTGTATAAATATTCTCCTTTGTTTACATTTATATAATATGGGCTAAGTGATTTTGTTGGGATTTGTGGTTTAAGTTTAACCTAGCTTTTAATTAATTTTCATATTTGCTCTTTAACATTAATTTGCTTATTTCATGTGTTTCTATTATTGAATTTATTGCATTTTCATTTATGTGGCCAATAGATGATTATGTCTCGTGAATTGTACATCGCTCGAGAGAGGATTGTATAATTTAGACCAAATGGTAGAAACCCTAAGTTTGTGTAGTGACCCTATGCTTGTGGAAGGGATAGAGATATACCCCAAGCCCTAGGTGACCCAATGAGCTATTTTCACAATTATTGAATGCGTTGTGATAAGTGCGCTTTTGCACACTTATTAGACACTTTTTGGGATTTAACTGTGATAAAATTGAGTATATTTCTACCGATAATTGTGTACTTTTTGTATTTATAGGCTAAAACCCTGAATTGGAATGAAACGGAGGCAAAAACGAGTGAAAAAGGACTTCAATTGCACAAAAATGTGAAGTTGGGGACTAACTTGCACTTGACCAAAAGATGGAGGGCTTTGACTGCAATTTGGTAGGGGCTTAAATGAAAGAAAGTTAAAAGTATGAGGACCAAATTGTACTAAATCAAATATGGGGGATGAAAACGCGCAAGGACGGAACGTTCAAGGACCTCAGCTGCAAATATGGAAAAGTCCATGCGACCGCATGTATTATAACCATGCGACCGCATGGACGTGAAATGCATATTTTGTTTCTTCCATGCGACCGCATGGAATTTACACCATGCGGCCGCATAGAGATAAAATACTAAGGCGGTCTATTTTTCTTTCCACGCGTTTTTGGTCAACTTTGGCAATATTTTGGACTTGTTTAATGGAGATATTTTGGGATATTTTGGGTTGTCTCACATTGCATTATATATCCCATATCTCTTCCATTTTCATTGTATTAGGAGTTAGAGATAGTTAGTTTAGTTTAGGTTTTCTCTCTAGTTTTCTTCCCTTTTCTTGCTTCTTTTCTTTTTCTTTCTTTTAGTTAGTTGTTTCTTTGATTTTTGGTTCATCTTGGAGATACAAATCAAGAGCAACAAGGAGATACCAAGAATTTGGCAAAGATTTGGAGAAAATCGACCGAGCCTCATAAATAGGGTTTTATCTTTAAACTTCGATTTTTTCTAATTATTTTGTCATCTTTGTAATGGATTGTATAAATATTCTCCTTTGTTTACATTTATATAATATGGGCTAAGTGATTTTGTTGGGATTTGTGGTTTAAGTTTAACCTAGCTTTTAATTAATTTTCATATTTGCTCTTTAACATTAATTTGCTTATTTCATGTGTTTCTATTATTGAATTTATTGCATTTTCATTTATGTGGCCAATAGATGATTATGTCTCGTGAATTGTACATCGCTCGAGAGAGGATTGTATAATTTAGACCAAATGGTAGAAACCCTAGGTTTGTGTAGTGACCCTATGCTTGTGGAAGGGATAGAGATATACCCCAAGCCCTAGGTGACCCAATGAGCTATTTTCACAATTATTGAATGCGGTTGTGATAAGTGCGCTTTTGCACACTTATTAGACACTTTTTGGGATTTAACTGTGATAAAATTGAGTATATTTCTACCGATAATTGTGTACTTTTTGTATTTATAGGCTAAATCCCTGAATTGGAATGAAACGGAGGCAAAACGAGTGAAAAATGACTTCAATTGCACAAAAATGTGAAGTTGGGGACTAACTTGCACTTGACCAAAAGATGGAGGGCTTTGACTGCAATTTGGTAGGGGCTTAAATGAAAGAAAGTTCAAAGTATGAGGACCAAATTGTACTAAATCAAATATGGGGGATGAAAACGCGCAAGGACGGAACGTTCAAGGACCTCAGCTGCAAATATGGAAAAGTCCATGCGACCGCATGTATTATAACCATACGACCGCATGGACGTGAAATGCATATTTTGTTTCTTCCATGCGACCGCATGGAATTACACCATGCGGCCGCATAGAGATAAAATACTAAGGCGGTCTATTTTTCTTTCCACGCGTTTTTGGTCAACTTTGGCAATATTTTGGACTTGTTTAATGGAGATATTTTGGGATATTTTGGGTTGTCTCACATTGCATTATATATCCCATATCTCTTCCATTTTCATTGTATTAGGAGTTAGAGATAGTTAGTTTAGTTTAGGTTTTCTCTCTAGTTTTCTTCCCTTTTCTTGCTTCTTTTCTTTTTCTTTCTTTTAGTTAGTTGTTTCTTTGATTTTTGGTTCATCTTGGAGATACAAATCAAGAGCAACAAGGAGATACCAAGAATTTGGCAAAGATTTGGAGAAAATCGACCGAGCCTCATAAATAGGGTTTTATCTTTAAACTTCGATTTTTCCTAATTATTTTGTGTAACGCCCCAATTTTCACTAATAACACGAGGCGCTACTTAAGTCAAAGTAGCCTGTAAATAAATATTTTTCAAAAGTCGCCACAATACGAAGGCAAACATATACTTTAAAAATCCATAGCAATTTTATACAAAACGCGGAAACATCACTTCTAAAATAATTTTTCTCATATTCAAGAGTTAATACCAAATGTAATAAGCAAAACCAACATTTGCATAGATACCAAAATTCGGTACTAAAATGTCAAATGGAAACCAACTATTTAAAATTCTTATTTCAAAATTTGAAATTTAAAAGTTCTATTATTAAATTAGAATTTGCCACGCTCGTTGCCTTGCCCTGCCAAACTCCTTAACCTGAAAGGGTGGAAAAATAGTGGGGTGAGCATAACGAATTATACTCAGTGGAGATACAGCAATCAGTCCAAATTAAGTCAAAATATGCAATCAAGTGGTGAACATAATATCCATACAACATACTATAGAATATGTACTGTGGGCATTCCCAAGGACCCAATTTCGATCCCGGACCTATTTACGGTCCCTGACAACATGGCATAAGCTTAGCAAATTTTAGCACTGTGGGCATTCCCAAGGACCCGATTTCGATCCCGGACCTATTTACGGTCCCTGGCAACATTTTCATATGTATAAACATCATATCACAATCAAAATCACACATCGAGAATTAACATGGACAAATAACCACAATTGCTTAAAAGTAAACCCCACCTCGAAGTCTTGAAAGTTTTCTTGGAAATTGAACAATTTGAAATGTTACCGTGCTTCACACTTTGCCCGCGAACTCGTCTAGCAAGAACAAAATTAATTTAATTTAAGATATTAAGTTTAATTAAAACTTTAAAAAACTTTAGGGACTAAATTGAAAAGATATTGAAACTTAAATTTAAATGTTTGAAAGCTGAAAATAAACTTTTTTGAAATTCAATGGGCTGATTTAAAAGTTATTAAAATATAGGGCTGAATTAAACAAGTTATAAAACTTTGAAATTGAAATAATAAACATTTAAAACTTTGGGGCCAATTTGAATAACTTTTAAAACTTGGGCTAAATGGAGTAATTTTCGAAATCAATATATTTACAAAAACACACACATCTCTCTCTCTCTCAAATCGCGTTCGAAGCAGTGAGGGGAGGGGAAGACGCCGACGATGGAAGGTAAGGCGAAGTGGGCGAACTCCGGTCAAGGACCATGGGTGTCGTCGTCGCGAGGTAGCGCCGGCGGTGGGGGTCGACTGGGGTTGATTGGGTGTCGATTGGGGGTCAAAACCGAGGCTAGTAGGCGAAGATTTCTTGGATTTTCCGGCGGGAAATCCGGCCAATCATGTGGGTGGAGTCGAGGTAAGTGAATGGCTTTGTGATTTCTTGATTTTGGGGTTGTTTGGAGTTGATTTTTGGTCGAAGTGGCGGGTCGATTGGGGCGAAACGGGCTGCCGTTTTTGGGTGACTGCAGGCGGCGGCATGAGGTGGTGGTGGTATGTTGGCAGTTCGATTGGTGGTTGGATTTTGGTGGTTTGCAGTTTGGTGAGGGTGGTGGATTCGACGGTAGGAAGGTTGAAGCCGGGACGAACTGTGTGTGCGTGTGTGTGTAATTTACATTGCATTGGGATAGAATTGATGGAGATGGTGATGGTGATCCCTTACCTTGGCTTCTTGGCTGCAATGTTGATAGGTCTTGGAGGTGTTGGAGAGAAAACGGTGGTGATGAATAGTGAATGTAGGGCACGCAAAAACGAGGCAGTAAATTGGGTCTAGAGTTTGAGCTGGAAAATAATTCTTCGGCTAATAGGATTTAAATAAAATTGGATTAAAAGACAAAATTGGGTTTAATGAAATTGGATTTTAAATAGAATATCAAACATAAAAATTGAATTTAAATCGATAAGAATTTGATACTTTTAAAATTGTTCGAAATTGGATTCGATAAATAAATATTGAAATTTTAAGATTAAAATCGTTTTCGAAATCCTTAAATTAATTGTGTTTGCTAGACAATTCGACGAACGTAAAATAAATTCTAAATTTTGACGGAATGTCGTAGCGATATAATTTAAATTATGAAATTTGTATTTTGAAAATTCGGGTCGCTACAACCTTCCCCACTTAAATAAATTTCGTCCTCGAAATTAAACTTACTTGAATTGAGAATGTTTGGGTATTTGGCTAAAATCTCATCTTCTCTTTCCCAAGTTGCCTCTTCTCTACCATGTCTATTCCATTGGACTTTAACTAAAGGAATATCTTTGTTCCTTAAGGTATGAACTTTCCTCTCAAGTATAACTGCAGGAGTTTCCTCATATGTCATATCTTTGTTAACATCCAACGATGCATAATTAACAATGTGGTCCGGATCATGGACATATTTCCTTAACATTGAGATATGAAAAACATTATGTACTGCTTCTAACTCTGGTGGTAAAGCCAACCTATAGGCCACATTTCCAACTCTTTCCAAAATTTCAAAAGGTCCAATAAATCTTGGTCTAAGTTTCCCTTTCTGTCCAAATCTTACCACTCCTCTCATGGGAGCCACTTTAAGGAATACTTTTCACCAATTTCAAACTGTAGTTCCTTTCGTCGCTTGTCAGCATAAGACTTCTGTCTGTCTTGTGCTGTTTTAATCCTTTCTCTGATCTTTTCCACAGCCTTTACAGTCTGTTCCACTATTTCTGGACCCAAAACTTTCCTTTCACCAACTTCATCCCAATGGATTGGTGATCTGCACTTTCTGCCATAAAGAGCTTCATACGGTGCCATGCCGATGGTAGACTGGAAACTATTGTTATATGCAAACTCAACCAAAGGTAAATGCGTTTCCCAGTTACTACCAAGGTCTAAAGCGCAAGCTCTCAACATATCCTCTAAAGTCTGTATAGTTCTCTCTGATTGTCCATCTGTCTGTGGGTGATATGCTGTACTAAATTTCAATCTAGTTCCCATAGCTGTTTGCAAGCTTTCCCAAAATTTGGATGTAAATCTGGAATCCCTGTCTGACACTATAGAAACTGGTACTCCATGCAATCTTACAATTTCTCTGATGTACAATTGAGCATACTGGTCTAAACTGAAAGTCATTTTCACTGGTAGAAAGTGAGCAGATTTTGTCAAACGATCAACTATGACCCATATAGCTTGATGACCTTTAACCGATCTAGGAAGTCCCACAACAAAATCCATTGTTATGTGTTCCCACTTCCATTCTGGGATTTCAAGTGGGTTCAACATTCCAGACGGACGTTGATGTTCGGCTTTAACTTGTTGGCAAGTCATGCACTTCTCAACAAATAAGCCAATTGACCTCTTCATGTTTCTCCACCAATAAATTATTCGCAAATCCTGGTACATCTTCGTACCTCCTGGGTGTGCAGTATAAGGTGAATAATGTGCTTCTTCTAAAATCTCCTTCCTCAAAGTTTCATCCTTCGGTACACACAGTCTTCCCTTAAATAGAAGAGTGTCATCAGTTGATACTTCAAAACCTTTAACACTGCCAGCGAGTACTCGGTCCTTAATCTTGCACAAAAATTTATCTTTACCCTGAGCTTCTTTAATTCTGTCTCTGAGAGTCGGTCGAACAATCATAGTAGCTATAATTGCAGTTGTGTGATGTGGAGGAGCTACAACTTCGAGTCTCATGTTGGCAAAATCCTTGATCAATTGTTCTTGACTGGTTAAGGCAGCTAACTGCCCTTTACCTTTCCGGCTAAGTGCATCAGCAACAACATTGGCCTTGCCGGGGTGGTAGTGGATAGTACAGTCATAATCTTTAACTAACTCCAACCACCTTCTCTGTCTCATATTCAATTCTTTCTGAGTGAAGAAATACTTTAGACTCTTATGATCTGTGTATATCTCGCACTTACTACCATACAGATAGTGTCGCCATATTTTTAAAGCATGAACTACAGCAGCCAATTCCAAGTCATGCGTAGGGTAGTTCTGCTCATGTGGCTTCAACTGCCTAGATGCATATGCAATCACTTTTCCATGCTGCATCAGAACGCATCCCAAACCTTGTTTCGATGCATCACTGTAGATTACAAAACCTTCTGACCCTTCTGGAATAGCCAAAACTGGTGCAGATACCAATTTCTGTTTCAATTCTTGAAAACTCTTCTCGCACTTTTCTGTCCACTGAAACTTCACTCCTTTCTTGGTCAACTGGGTCATCGGTCCAGCAATTTTTGAAAATCCTTCGATAAACCTTCGATAATAGCCAGCCAATCCCAAGAAACTACGAACTTCATTTATATTGGTTGGTGCCTTCCAATTAGTGACAGCTTCGACCTTGGCTGGATCAACTTCAATACCATCTGCGGTAACCACATGTCCAAGAAAACCAATTCGGTTAAGCCAAAATTCGCACTTCTTGAATTTTGCATACAACCTTTCCTGTCGAAGTGTCTGTAATACAATGTTGAGATGCTCTTCATGTTGTTCTTTGTCCCTTGAATAAATCAAAATGTCGTCGATAAACACAATTACAAACCGATCCAAGTATTGATGAAATACTCGATTCATTAAGTCCATGAAGACAGCTGGTGCATTAGTTAACCCGAACGGCATCACAGTGAATTCATAATGTCCGTATCGAGTCCTAAATGCAGTCTTTGGTATATCACTGTCTTTAACCTTCAACTGATGATAACCTGATCTCAAATCAATTTTGGAGAATACAACGGCACCCTTTAACTGATCGAACAAATCTTCTATTCGTGGTAAAGGATACTTATTCTTGACTGTAAGACGATTCAACTCCCTGTAGTCAATGCACATCCTCATTGATCCATCTTTCTTTTTCACAAACAGAACCGGTGCTCCCCAAGGCGATACACTCGGTCGAATAAATCCTTTATCCAACAGTTCTTGTAGTTGTACCTTCAATTCCTGAAGTTCCTTCGGTGCCATCCTGTAGGGTGCTTTAGATATGGGTGCAGCTCCAGGTACCAAGTCAATCATAAATTCCACTTGTCTATCTGGTGGGATACCAGCTAGATCATCTGGAAATACATCCACAAAATCACGCACAACTGGTACATCTGTAACAGTTACCTCAGTTGCCTGAACACTAGTGATGCTCACTAGATATCCTTGATTTGTACTCTTTCTCAACATCCTTTGTGCTTTCAACACTGATATGACACGGGGCATGGTTTTGACTTTTGTCCCGAAGAAAGTAAATTCACATTCTCCTGGTTTCTGAAAGAGCACTTCCCTCTCATGACACTTAATCGTAGCGTGATTGCAACTAAGCCAGTCCATGCCTAAAATAATATCAAAGTCCCTCATGTCTATTAAGTACAAGTCTGCCTCTAAGTTCTTCCCATCTATTTCAAACTTAACAGCTTTCGACATCATATTAGTGATAATAGTTTCACCTGAAGGGACACTAACTTCTAAGGCATCATTTACACTTTCACATACATTCCCAATCTTAGCATGAAAACTAGCAGAGATGAAAGAATTCGTAGCACCGGAATCAATCAAAACAATAGCAGGTATATTGAATACTGATAGAATACCTGTCATCACGTCTGGATCTTCCTCTGCCTCCTTCTGAGTCAAAGCGAAAACTCGAGCCTTTCCCTTCCTGGCATCTTCTTTACCCTTGAATTCAGGACATTCACCAGCAAAGTGACCGGGTTTCTTACATCTGAAACACATCCCCTTCCCGAGTAAGCACTCTCCATGGTGACGTTTATCACACTTCGGGCATACAGGTTTTTCAGTGCTAGTCCTTTCCTCCATTTTTCCCCATGGTTTCCCCTTCTTATTCTGATATCTACCTTTACTCATATTCTGACTGTCCCATTTCCTTTTCACCGGTACCTCTGCGGGTTTCTGATTAGTCTTTTCCAGGTTTAAGCGAGATGATATAGCTTGTGCTCGCTCAATTGCTTCGGCATAAGTAGTGAGTCCTAAACCTGCCATGATTCCTCCAATTTCTGGGCGTAAGCCCCTTTCAAATCTTCTGGCTTTCTTGATATCTGTGTCAACCAGATGGGTAGCATACCTGGACAGCTGATTGAACTTTGTTTCATATTCCACTACCGACATAGTTCCCTGTCTAAGTTCAAGGAACTCTGTTTCTTTCTGATCCCGAAAAGACTGGGAAAAATACCTCTGTATTATTAATTCCTTGAATCCATTCCATGTCAATTCAAGTTGCTGTGCCTCAGTTCTGGTGCGCTGATATGATTCCCACCAATGATCTGCGTCCTCTTCAAGCTGGAACACAGCACATGACACTTTCTGAGCATCCGAGCAGGCTATATGTTTAAAGATCCTCTCTAATGCCCTTAGCCATTCCTCTGCAGCTGAAGGTCCTGTCCGACCATTGAATGTTGGCGGTTTATATCTGCGAAACTGTTCGACAACCATGCTAGTGTTGTCTGCATTAGCCTGTGGATTAGGGGCATTTCGTCGAGCTGTTGGGGCTTGTTGCTGAATGAGCCCCTGAAGTGCATTCACGAGCTCCCTTAATGCATTATTCCCCGCATCGCCAGTAGCAGCCTGGCCTGGGGTAGCTTGTCGTGCAGCAGTCCGATTCGCGGGAACTCGATTTGTTCTACGAGACATTTTCCTAAATCACAACAACATTTGTTTCAGCATCCACTAGGTTGTCAAATTCACAATGGCCATTTAGGAATGATAAAATCTAAAAAAGAATAATCATAGTAGAGCTAAAAGCAAATTTTATTATTATATCAAATTTTCCAAAAGGAAAACAAATAATAAAATTGCAACCAATATCTATAACCCGAAATGTGTTCTCCTATTGAATTTCCACAAACAGTTCTTCCCACATCTCTATCTCATACAGTCATTTTTGACATAGCAATTATGAAGGTAAATTCTATTGGAATGGATTACTTTATGTTTTTAGCCTAATTCCGAGGACTAAATTTATAATTTCCAAATATTTTTTAAATACTTCACATCACAAGTTCAATTCCCAAACATAATAGCTCATGGAAAATTTTTATAACATGTACTGGATACAAAACTTTCAAACATTTCAAACTGCATCAACTATAGCAAAATTTCATTTTCATGTAACTTTTCATTGTAACAATCAATTTCAGATGCAGTAATATAATAAATTCATGGTATCCAGCAAATGAAAATTTTCAGACTTCATAAAATAAAATTTTCTAAACATTTTACCTTTTCGGAGTAGGCGTGGCGCGGCAAGAGCGGGTAGCATTTAAATTAAGTACTAAACACATTTTATTTTTTTATTTTTGAAAAATTTTCACAAGTCTACAGAAAGGTAAACATGTGCTCTGATACCACACTGTAACGCCCCAATTTTCACTAATAACACGAGGCGCTACTTAAGTCAAAGTAGCCTGTAAATAAATATTTTTCAAAAGTCGCCACAATACGAAGGCAAACATATACTTTAAAAATCCATAGCAATTTTATACAAAACGCGGAAACATCACTTCTAAAATAATTTTTCTCATATTCAAGAGTTAATACCAAATGTAATAAGCAAAACCAACATTTGCATAGATACCAAAATTCGGTACTAAAATGTCAAATGGAAACCAACTATTTAAAATTCTTATTTCAAAATTTGAAATTTAAAAGTTCTATTATTAAATTAGAATTTGCCACGCTCGTTGCCTTGCCCTGCCAAACTCCTTAACCTGAAAGGGTGGAAAAATAGTGGGGTGAGCATAACGAATTATACTCAGTGGAGATACAGCAATCAGTCCAAATTAAGTCAAAATATGCAATCAAGTGGTGAACATAATATCCATACAACATACTATAGAATATGTACTGTGGGCATTCCCAAGGACCCAATTTCGATCCCGGACCTATTTACGGTCCCTGACAACATGGCATAAGCTTAGCAAATTTTAGCACTGTGGGCATTCCCAAGGACCCGATTTCGATCCCGGACCTATTTACGGTCCCTGGCAACATTTTCATATGTATAAACATCATATCACAATCAAAATCACACATCGAGAATTAACATGGACAAATAACCACAATTGCTTAAAAGTAAACCCCACCTCGAAGTCTTGAAAGTTTTCTTGGAAATTGAACAATTTGAAATGTTACCGTGCTTCACACTTTGCCCGCGAACTCGTCTAGCAAGAACAAAATTAATTTAATTTAAGATATTAAGTTTAATTAAAACTTTAAAAACTTTAGGGACTAAATTGAAAAGATATTGAAACTTAAATTTAAATGTTTGAAAGCTGAAAATAAACTTTTTTGAAATTCAATGGGCTGATTTAAAAGTTATTAAAATATAGGGCTGAATTAAACAAGTTATAAAACTTTGAAATTGAAATAATAAACATTTAAAACTTTGGGGCCAATTTGAATAACTTTTAAAACTTGGGCTAAATGGAGTAATTTTCGAAATCAATATATTTACAAAAACACACACATCTCTCTCTCTCTCAAATCGCGTTCGAAGCAGTGAGGGGAGGGGAAGACGCCGACGATGGAAGGTAAGGCGAAGTGGGCGAACTCCGGTCAAGGACCATGGGTGTCGTCGTCGCGAGGTAGCGCCGGCGGTGGGGGTCGACTGGGGTTGATTGGGTGTCGATTGGGGGTCAAAACCGAGGCTAGTAGGCGAAGATTTCTTGGATTTTCCGGCGGGAAATCCGGCCAATCATGTGGGTGGAGTCGAGGTAAGTGAATGGCTTTGTGATTTCTTGATTTTGGGGTTGTTTGGAGTTGATTTTTGGTCGAAGTGGCGGGTCGATTGGGGCGAAACGGGCTGCCGTTTTTGGGTGACTGCAGGCGGCGGCATGAGGTGGTGGTGGTATGTTGGCAGTTCGATTGGTGGTTGGATTTTGGTGGTTTGCAGTTTGGTGAGGGTGGTGGATTCGACGGTAGGAAGGTTGAAGCCGGGACGAACTGTGTGTGCGTGTGTGTGTAATTTACATTGCATTGGGATAGAATTGATGGAGATGGTGATGGTGATCCCTTACCTTGGCTTCTTGGCTGCAATGTTGATAGGTCTTGGAGGTGTTGGAGAGAAAACGGTGGTGATGAATAGTGAATGTAGGGCACGCAAAACGAGGCAGTAAATTGGGTCTAGAGTTTGAGCTGGAAAATAATTCTTCGGCTAATAGGATTTAAATAAAATTGGATTAAAAGACAAAATTGGGTTTAATGAAATTGGATTTTAAATAGAATATCAAACATAAAAAATTGAATTTAAATCGATAAGAATTTGATACTTTTAAAATTGTTCGAAATTGGATTCGATAAATAAATATTGAAATTTTAAGATTAAAATCGTTTTCGAAATCCTTAAATTAATTGTGTTTGCTAGACAATTCGACGAACGTAAAATGAATTCTAAATTTTGACGGAATGTCGTAGCGATAAAATTTAAATTATGAAATTTGTATTTTGAAAATTCGGGTCGCTACATTTTGTCATCTTTGTAATGGATTGTATAAATATTCTCCTTTGTTTACATTTATATAATATGGGCTAAGTGATTTTGTTGGGATTTGTGGTTTAAGTTTAACCTAGCTTTTAATTAATTTTCATATTTGCTCTTTAACATTAATTTGCTTATTTCATGTGTTTCTATTATTGAATTTATTGCATTTTCATTTATGTGGCCAATAGATGATTATGTCTCGTGAATTGTACATCGCTCGAGAGATGATTGTATAATTTAGACCAAATGGTAGAAACCCTAAGTTTGTGTAGTGACCCTATGCTTGTGGAAGGGATAGAGATATACCCCAAGCCCTAGGTGACCCAATGAGCTATTTTCACAATTATTGAATGCGGTTGTGATAAGTGCGCTTTTGCACACTTATTAGACACTTTTTGGGATTTAACTGTGATAAAATTGAGTATATTTCTACCGATAATTGTGTACTTTTTGTATTTATAGGCTAAAACCCTGAATTGGAATGAAACGGAGGCAAAACGAGTGAAAAATGACTTCAATTGCACAAAAATGTGAAGTTGGGGACTAACTTGCACTTGACCAAAAGATGGAGGGCTTTGACTGCAATTTGGTAGGGGCTTAAATGAAAGAAAGTTCAAAGTATGAGGACCAAATTGTACTAAATCAAATATGGGGGATGAAAACGCGCAAGGACGGAACGTTCAAGGACCTCAGCTGCAAATATGGAAAAGTCCATGCGACCGCATGTATTATAACCATGCGACCGCATGGACGTGAAATGCATATTTTGTTTCTTCCATGCGACCGCATGGAATTACACCATGCGGCCGCATAGAGATAAAATACTAAGGCGGTCTATTTTTCTTTCCACGCGTTTTTGGTCAACTTTGGCAATATTTTGGACTTGTTTAATGGAGATATTTTGGGATATTTTGGGTTGTCTCACATTGCATTATATATCCCATATCTCTTCCATTTTCATTGTATTAGGAGTTAGAGATAGTTAGTTTAGTTTAGGTTTTCTCTCTAGTTTTCTTCCCTTTTCTTGCTTCTTTTCTTTTTCTTTCTTTTAGTTAGTTTTTTCTTTGATTTTTGGTTCATCTTGGAGATACAAATCAAGAGCAACAAGGAGATACCAAGAATTTGGCAAAGATTTGGAGAAAATCGACCGAGCCTCATAAATAGGGTTTTATCTTTAAACTTCGATTTTTCCTAATTATTTTGTCATCTTTGTAATGGATTGTATAAATATTCTCCTTTGTTTACATTTATATAATATGGGCTAAGTGATTTTGTTTGGGATTTGTGGTTTAAGTTTAACCTAGCTTTTAATTAATTTTCATATTTGCTCTTTAACATTAATTTGCTTATTTCATGTGTTTCTATTATTGAATTTATTGCATTTTCATTTATGTGGCCAATAGATGATTATGTCTCGTGAATTGTACATCGCTCGAGAGAGGATTGTATAATTTAGACCAAATGGTAGAAACCCTAGGTTTGTGTAGTGACCCTATGCTTGTGGAAGGGATAGAGATATACCCCAAGCCCTAGGTGACCCAATGAGCTATTTTCACAATTATTGAATGCGGTTGTTTGGTTTCAAATCGACATAGAGATATAGTAGGTTTAACCAATCAATTAGGGTTAGTTTCACTCGAGAGAGGTAATTAACTAAAATTGGAAGATCGAGTCTAACATAGTGAATGAGTAATTGGTTAATTGGCTTGTAGCGAAATTAGTTAGGTGACGGTTAAACGAAACCACGAATCCCAACCACGCGTTTCCTCTAAAATTACCAAGTGTTTATGTTTTATTAGTTTATAGATTTTGTAGTTATTTTCTTGAACCATATGTTTTTATTGTGTATTTGTGTTTCTTTTCGTTGTTAGAATTAAAATTAATTAGAGTCGAGTAATCTAAAGTATACATTCCTCGTGGGATCGACAATCCGGACTCTCAAGGTCCACTTTATTACTTGAGCGCGACCCGTGTACTTGCGGCTTGCACTTTTTCGCACAACAACAATCTATTAAAAATCTAATTTTAATCCCCATCAAACACTCACTAAAGCTTGTTTGGCACAAGCTTGTTTGGATAATGTGTAGTTAAAGGTAATAAAAAGTTGTATGTCACATAGAATGTGAAAGTTACTAGTTTGATCCTAAAATCACTTATAAGGGGGTGAATAGGTGAATAATGCGAAATTAAAATTACCAATTAAAACTATCAAGTCATTTTTTAATTGTTCTCGATATTTAGTCAATCAAATCAATTCTATCATATATTGAATTACCACAATAGTCAATAAACTAGTAAATAACACACGATTTGTTGGTGGAGAAAATCCTTCATAGGATTAAAAATTTCGGGATCAAGTCAATGACTTCCACTATTAACAATAAGAACTTATAGTATGATCTAACCTAGAAAATTCATTAAACTCCCTGATCTAATTCTTGCATTTTTAAAGACCCGCTGAAATGTGCTTTACTCACACCTGCTCCCGATCTTCTGAAATTGTCTATCTCTTGTGGATCACCAAGAACATATTATTCTTGTACTCTTCTTGTGCTTTTGATCCAACCTCTAAAAGCTTTTGAAAAAGTACATTCTCGATTATATTTAGGAAGCTAGTGTTTTGGATTATACATGAAAGAATATGTGATTGAAAAAAAAGTTTTTAAAGAGAGAATATGTGATTGAAAATAAATTTTTTTAAAAAATGAATTTTTAAAGAATGGAGCTACATTAAACCCCTATTTGGGCTCTATTAAAATTATTTTTTTAGAGAAAAGTGTATTTTAGAATAATAATTTTTTTTTGAGAATGTGTGGTTAAAAAAAAAATATTTTTTTTTTGAATTTATGTATAGTATTATTTTACTAAAAAATGTGTAGTTGAAAGAAGGAAAAAAATTATTAATTAAAATTAAAATGAATTCCAAACAATGGCTAATATTCCCCTTCCCCTCCCCATAATCAATGTTCTACTGCTTCTCTAGCATCCCGTCCTTCTACTTTCTTGAAATTGATGACAATCAATTTATCTTGAGACAGAAAAAGAAAGAAAAAATACAAATCGATCAAGAATAAGAAAATGAAAGGAATTCAGTATTTTAATTGGATTGCTATAATACTTGAAGGGGGTTTGGATTTTAAAATCTTCTTACAGAATTATTGTGCAATAATTTTTGGGATATTGCACAATAATTCTGTAACATACTAAGTCTCTGTTTCGTGCAGTTTTTTAAAACATTTATTTTTTAAAACTCATTTTTTACTCCACACACTTCCAATAAAATAATTGCACGTGAAAACATAACTTTTATTTACTTCTTAATCACTCTTAAAAAAAAAAAAAAAAAAACACACACACACACTTTTCACTAAATCTATTCTAAAAAATAATCAAAATGAGCCATAAATTTCTCTGTCGTTGAATTCGTAGATGGGAAAAATTCATAATTAAGGTGTATAGTTTACACCAATTTAAAAATCAGGTTTATAGTTTAAAAATTAAAAAATCAGGTTTATATATAATTAATTAAATATAATAAAATCACAATTATACAATTAATGGTCACAGATTTATAATTAAAGTCACAAATTATTTATTGATCACATATTATCAAATTAGTAAGTCACAGATTATTTTGAAATTTTTTTTACAAGTCATAGTTTATTTCAAGGTCACAAATTGTAGGTCACAGTTTATTTGTTGATCACAGTTTTTCAAATTAGTTGGTCACAGAAATTTTTCGATCACACATTATCAAATTTTTAGGTCACAAATAAGTAATTTGTCACAGTTTTTAAGTCACAGTTGAGTGTTTGGTCACAAATTAATAAATAATTGGTCACATACACCCGAAACCTAGAATCCCGATCCCAATAATTGGTCACATATCAACCCATCCCCATCCCCGTCACCACCACAACCACCCTACAGCAACACCTCACCACTATCACCACCACCACAAACCGCCCTACCACCACAAAATTCAACATCACTGTACACCGCCAGAGCCACCACCGCACACAGTACCACACCACTACTGCACGCACCCAACCAAAGCACCACCACCGCATCCGTAGCACCACCACCACACTGCACACCACACACTTCCACTGCACCACATCACCACCACCGTACATAGTTAAATTGGTCGCACACCTCCATCTCCACCTCTACCTCCACTGCACCAAAACCACCACCAGATTTCCTTAATATAGAGGAGAAGAAGCTTCTACAGAGCAGCTCCGGCTAAACAGATCAAATCGAGGAGAACGAAATCTTCCAAAAAACCCTAAACTCCTCCCCAAAATTTTCTCTGTGGCGACGGGCGACGCAGCTGTAAGTTCGCAGCAGTCTCAACTTCCTACGAACGACAGATCGCACAGCGTTGTGAGCACAGTGCTTCATCGCGTCGCTCGATGAGTTCTTCCGGTGGTGGTGCCTCGTCTTCCAGTGGGAAGGTTAAAATGAGGAAGAATAGAGATTGAGAGGAGAGAGAGAGAAAGAAAGCAGAGGAATTTAGGGTTTTGGATTGTGATGAAATGGGTGAATATATATCTATACGACTATACCTGAATTGTGAATAAAAAATATTCCCAACTGATTTTTGCACTAGGATCTTGTAACGCCTGGAATTATGTAATTTCCACTTCGTAGATTGTGGTTTAAATTGTTTGTGAAACTATAGTGTCTATATTTTTTGTATGCCATGAAGAGGTGTGCTGACATTGGTCAAATTGAATTTTTGAATGCTTTCAGTGAAAATGTTGAAAAGTTTGAACATGAAAAACAAGTGTTTAAATAAAATCTTAAAAACATATAAATTTTGAAAAAATAAAATCTAAAATAGTAAAATTTTAAATATTTCTACAAAAAGTAAAAATAGTTCAAGCTTTTAATGAATATTTAAAAAATTCTAAAATTATATTGAAATGAACACGGGTAAAAATATTCTCACATCTTTAATTTTTATTTTCTATATTTTGAACTTAATTTATTATTTCTTTTTATATTTCTTTTTGTAGGTAAATTTTTTTTTTTTAAGATTTTTCAATTTTAAAATGTATATATTACTTGATAATATATGAATATAACATTGTTTTATCTTTATTGAATATTCAAATTTCATGCAAAAAAATTGATGTGATACGGGATAGGCAAGCACTTGGCCGAGCTTTGGAGTCCAAAAGGTTGAAGTTGACAAGCCAAGGTACAAGTTTGGTGAAGGGGTCGAGGTCCGAATCGAAGGGGATCAACATGTTAGAAGCGATCGAAGACGGAAGGAAAATGAGCATCTATGCGACCGCATAGATGTAATGCCATGCGGCCGCATGGCATCAACAGAAGCTCTCCCAGCAGCGAAGTTTCCTTCTATGCAACCGCATAGGCAAATTCTGGGACGAGTTGTTTGTTTTTTTGCGAATTTCTAGATTTCATTATATTTCTTATTTTGGCAAGTTTTATTATTTTTGGACTCTTGATATTTCGTGCTTTTAGGGTTTTCCATAGTTTCCATATAAATAGGAAATTTATTTCAATGTAAGTGAAGTTTTGAATAATGAATAAAAGAAGTTTTCTCTCAATTGTTCTTCATGAACACCCTTTAGAACTTATCAAATATTGATTGAATATTTGTGGCGTTCGACAACAGAACTTATCAAAGAATTGGACTACCTTTGTGGCGTTCGCAAATCGGGGTTCTAGTTTCTGCACTTCAACGGGTTTAAGGTTAATATACCTTAAGTTCTTGAGTCGTGAGGTTCGGGTCAAGATCCTATCGTCTACAAACCTGAATTTAGGCTTTCCCGACGTTTTCGAATTCATTCCACGAGTTGCATGCGATTCCCCCAACCGGGATCTCATCAAGTGGTATCAGAGCTGGTTCTAGATTCAGGTTATATCGTTTATTTTATTTTTTTTTTGTTTTGAGTCCTTTTTGTGTTTTTCGTGTTCATGTGTCCAGTAAATATTTTGAGTCTTAGATCCAAAAAATTCAAAAAAAAGAGTCAAAAGTTGTTTTTGTGCTCAATTTGAGTCCAAATCAACTTCCCTTTTTTTTTGTCTTTCTCGTAGTCAAATTTTCGAGTTTTGTAAAAAAAAAAAAAAAATACTGTTCACGTCGTACTGTTCACGTCCGATTCTTTTTAAAAAAAAAAAAAAATCTTGAAAATTGTTTAATATCCCACTACCTATTCTAAATCCAAAATCAATTTGTGATCAATCCAATCCAAACTCCAATTCAAGAATCACTTTCTTGACTCTATACAAAATTCAAACTCCAATTCAAGAACCACTTTCTTGAATTTAAAAAGTCCAATCAAAGTTGTCCAGTTCAAGTCCTTTGAGTTTTTGAGTCAAAATGAGTAATATAATGGATCGATGGGAAATGATGTTGGTGGGTATAGGGAGTATGTTTGATAGGTTGGATGAGAAATCGAATAGAACTTATAGGGATCAATGTGATGATGTGTTTAATGTGAGTAGTCGGGAGAGACGGGAACATAAGAATTTTGGTGGAGATGGTGTTAATAGGAGGATGGGAGGTGTAAAAATAACAATTCCACAATTTAAAGGTATGAATGATCCCGAGGCGTACGTGGCATGGGAAGAAAAGGTAGAATTGAGATTTGAGTGCCATGATTATTCCGGGGAGAGAAAATTGAGGTTGATTGTGAGCTCATTCGTAGATTATGTATTAATTTGGTGGGATGAGTTGACAGGATCTAGGCGGAGGAATGATGAGAGGTGTATTGAAACTTGGGGTGAATTGAGAGCGATCATGAGGAGAGGATATGCACCTAATCATTTTTGTAGAAGGGATCGACGTGATTGGAAATTTAGAGAGGAGCCTAGAAGATATAATGGGGTTGGATAGTCAAGAGAGGAGAAAACACCAAGTGTGGAACATGTTGGCAATACATCAAGCAGGAAGACTGGGTTGGATTATAAGCTTGAGTTCTTAAAAATTCGTGACTTGATCAACTTACAGAATAATCATAAGGAGCAAAAGAGTAAGAGAGAAAATTATGAGGTGGTTAATTGTGAAGAAAAAGGAAAAGAGCTACAAAAAAAGTGAAAGGGAAGTTGAGCTGCAGAAAGAGAATGAAGAAGAATCTTCGGAGACCAAAAAAAAGTCGGGAGTGATCTTGAAGGAAGGGGAGCGTGAAGTTGAGGAGGAGTTGGCAAAAACTAATAATTCCCTCCCTATTTTGAATACATCTGTTTTGCAGGTTACTGAAAATTTGATTCCAGAACACACTCCTACGGAAGTACCACCCGATCCAGGAATTAAACTTCAATTAGATTTTTCTTATTTAGAGAAAATTGACTTTGTGATTCCTGAGGAGACGAAGGAGTTTCAAATGCACTGGAGGAACTACATTTGCCGAGGGTTGACTGAAAAACATGAATTAAGGGACAACGTTGACACATTAGATCTGCCATCGTCACAAGTGCTAGGGTCAAGTAAGGCAAGGAGAAGCCACGGTTATTCATCAAATGAAGTTGCTATTGGAGCACTCCACACTTGCAAGATCAAGCAGTCGAGGCAAGCACATTTTGATTTATGCGAAGGTGATTGGGTCTACATTCAAAGGAGGCGTATTCGAGGTCAAAGGAAGTCCAAATTGCATCCAAGAGGGAACAGACCATTCCATGTGCTTGAGTTGATTGGAGGCAAGGGTTATAATCTGAGCATTCAAGGTTTGGATTCGAGGACGAATCCTTTCGAAGAGAGAAGGGATGATGTGATACGGGATAGGCAAGCACTTGGCCGAGCTTTGGAGTCCAAAAGGTTGAAGTTGACAAGCCAAGGTACAAGTTTGGTGAAGGGGTCGAGGTCCGAATCGAAGGGGATCAACATGTTAGAAGCGATCGAAGATGGAAGGAAAATGAGCATCTATACGACCGCATAGATGTAATGCCATGCGGCCGCATGGCATCAACAGAAGCTCTCCCAGCAGCGAAGTTTCCTTCTATGTGACCGCATATGTTTTAACTATGCGGCCGCATAGTTAAAACATATAGGCAAATTCTGAGACGAGTTGTTTGTTTTTGCGAATTTCTAGATTTCATTATATTTCTTATTTTGGCAAGTTTTATTATTTTTGGACTCTTGATATTTCGTGCTTTTAGGGTTTTCCATAGTTTCCATATAAATAGGAAATTTATTTCAATGTATGTGAAGTTTTGAATAATGAATAAAAGAAGTTTTCTCTCAATTGTTCTTCATGAACACCCTTTAGAACTTATCAAATATTGATTGAATATTTGTGGCGTTCGACAACAGAACTTATCAAAGGATTGGACTACCTTTGTGGCGTTCGCAAATCGGGGTTCTAATTTCTGCACTTCAACGGGTTTAAGGTTAATATACCTTAAGTTCTTGAGTCGTGAGGCTCGGGTCAAGATCCTATCGTCTACAAACCTGAATTTAGGCTTTCCCGGCGTTTTCGAATTCATTCCGCGAGTTCCATGCGATTCCCCCAACCGGGATCTCATAAAAATGTTATGCAACAATTTCATAATTTCAAACCAAAATTTTCTAGTTTTCTGATTTGAGAAATAATGTTTCAAAATCACAAATCAAACGAATTTAAACAATTTTAAAACAGACACTCAAAATAGAAAACTTAAAATAAACTCAAAACTCAAAACTGAAACATAAACCAAACAAGCACTAAGAGATGAGAAGAAATCATAAATATTTCTTGAAAAAAAAAACCATCTTTCCATTTCTCTGTGTTTCGAGCATTGTGGCAAAGAAAATTGAAAGTTGGACAAATTGAAACGGTCATCTTCTTTCCATCAAATGAGAGAAATATTACAATTGCTTGAAATTGTGAAATCATTTTACAGCTTGCTATTTATGACTTTTTCTAATATCTTTTAAACATTAGTAGCTTGTTTATATAATATTAGACAATATAATAAATAAAAATTTTAATTTTGCCTAAACATATTCAATAATATATCCTAAATATACTGTGACACACTTGTTCATTATTGTAATTGTAAATAATTCCGGGAGAAGTCATTTTCTATTATGTTATCTTTTCATGTTTGTCGAATTCAATCTTCAATACACTTGCCAACTTCGTATATATAATTAGGTTATGGACAAGAGAATAAGATATTTAGCCCTTATTTAGTTGCATAATTCAACGTATAAAACATTACATGATTAGTAGCGAAATTGAGTCTTATTGTTGAAGAACGAGTTCTCATATTGATTGTTTTAGTTATATATATATATATATATATATATATATATATATATATATAAATCATGACCTGATGAATTGTGCAGTCATGAAACTACCTAGGTCATACACGACTACTCGACACCTCTAATGTGTAAACATAAATTTCAAAAAATGTAAAAAGAGAATTATGTCTGGATTTGAAGGCGAGAATATCACACATACTGGAGCGTATATCGAGAATGGACTAAGAATAACAAAGATAATTATAAAGTAAGATCTCGAGAGGTAATATAACATGGGGATAAAATGAAAATAAAATAAAAATAATAATAATATGTTGACATGATTAACTAATCTTCACAAAAAGGTGGTCTATGCATCTTCTAACTTTTGCACTACCTGTTCAAAAGAGTCGCCAAACATTTGTGCTACTATTAAAACTGATATGAAATAGTGCTGTTTATGTCAATGTCCTTAAAGACTGGTTCTTATGATAGAATAGGGGAAGAATTCAAAAGTAAGACATTAACTATGCACACTTCAATTTCAATATTTCAAGTTTTCCAAATGTAAAAATTAGGTTTTTATTTTTTAATTAAAAATATTTTACTAATTAATTATAATAAGGTCAAAAATATACAATTAAAGGCCACAGATACATAATTATAGATCACAACTTATTTTTCGGTTATATATTATCAAATTAATTGGTCACAACTTAAAAAATTTATAGGTAACAAATTATTTCGATATCGTAAATCAAAATTTTTATAGGTCACAGATTATATCGAGATCACGAATCAAAATTTTTATAGGTCACAGTTTATCTCATTGGTCACAAATCAAAAAAATTATAAGTTACATTTTATTTGTCGGTCACAATTTTTAAATTTATTGGTCACAGATTATTATTTTTAGTCACGAACTAATTTTTTTAATCACAAATTATCGTCCTTTATGGTCATAAATTGTCGAACTTTATGGTCACAGATTGTCGAATTTTACGGTCACATGATATTAAATTTTGAGGTCACGATTTAATACTTTGTCACATATAACCAAATATTAAGTCACAGCCACCCAACACCACCATCACCACACCATCGCACCTGCCATCACCGTCGACCACCACCACCACCACCACCACCACCACCACCACCATCGACCACCACCACAAAACACAAAGACCACCACCACTCAAACAACCAAAACAACATCACCACTACCCCGCGACCACACCACCACCATCGCATCATCATTAGCAGAACCACCGGTCAACTCACACTACTAGACCGCACCACCTCCACCACTTCCACTGCATCATACCACCACCAAATCCACTGTCGCTGCCCCACCACTATCGTCATCGACCACCACAGAATCACAACTGTCATGAATGAGCCACTATCATAAACCATCGCACCACCATTACCAGAACCACCGGTCAACACCACTCACACTACCAGATCGCACCACCTCCACCACTTCCACCGAACCATACCGCCACCAAATACATTGCCGCTACCCCACCACTTCCATCGAACACACTTAATGAGCCACTGGGAAGACACTTGGCTGCCTCCACACAGATCGGCCACCTCCACCACATACACCAAAAAAATTGTAGATTCGAATAAAAAATTGCAAATTCGAACCACCACAACCAATATTTTCCAATCAACACCACATCACCACCGATCTGCAGCAGCGGCGAAAACACTTTGCGGCGACGCTCTTTGGTGTGATGCAGCTGTGGCAACTGAGGAGAGGGAGAGGAAAAAGAGAGAATAATAGAGAGGCAGACCGGCGACGTCCATGGGTGGCGCCGCTACTGTTGAGAGAGGAGAGATTGGGGAGAAGAAGAGCTGCCGTCGTCTGTGTTTAGAGAGAGAGAGAGGAGAGACGGTATAGAGAGAGGAAATGGGAAGAAAGAAAAGTGAACTTATCTAGGGTTTCGGAGGAGACGGTGTTTTTATTCGTACCTGATTCTTGCTTAATTAAACTTTGTACCTGATTTTTGAAAAGTCATCTTCAAAGTATTGCTGGTGTGTAATTTCCTCATAGAATAGACTACTGTAAGTGGGCTTAGTAACCCATTATGCACATATAAAAGGGATTTATGATTCAAAAAAATATCAATGAACTTAAATTTAGGCACCGTTTGGTACCCATTTTTCCTCCATAAAAATGAAAAATATGACCGTTATCCATCACATTCAGCCTCTGTTTTGTGGGAATTAAAATCAGATTTTTAGTAGTTTTTTTATGAAAATTAATGAATTGTGTAGTTGAAAAAATTGTGGATTCCACAAAATGTGAGTTTTAAATTATTTATTGACTTTGATTTAGATTAAAATCTGAATTGTAATTTCTATCAAACATGGACTTAATTTTAATTTAAAATGAATAGCTAATTTCTAAATCTGAATTGTAATTTCTACCAAACATGGACTTAATTTTAATTTAAAATGAATAGTTAATTTTCTATCCTACATAAGAAAAATATTAATATTAGAGGTGTTTGATAAGTCATATTGAATAATTTTAGGAAAGAAAAGAAATTCAAAATCTTATCTATAGGTTAATATTATTTTAATTATTATAGCTTAATAAATAAATAAAATAATGCATACCTTAAAAATTTATAGGAATTTCATACATATTTTTCAAGTTTTCAACAATAACATAATTTTCAAAATCATAAAAATGCCAAATTAGTAATGCTTTACTCGTGGGTAGAGAAAATTATGTCCGCAGGCTGAGTTTGGTCTGGAGTCGATTTTTTTATTTTTTAATTTTTTTTTTAAGTTTATCAAGTTTTAAGTATTTTGTTGAGCTGGATTCCAAACTAAGAAAATATCATCGGAAAAAAAAAACCGTTCATCTATTTTCCCTAGGTTCGCTTTAGACAATCAATGTAGAGTTGACTATCTATTTCCGGTCTAAGCACAGGGGAAGCTTTTTGTTAATATTTTTTATTGAAACGAATGTGATACATTGGTATAGACAGGGGCATTGAAATTTCGAGTTTCCATGTCAAAATCTCCACTAGAGAAAGCAACGAATTTTAACCAAATGATCAAATTGAAGTGAAAGATAAATTTTTAGTAGTTTACTCCCAAATAAATAAACTTGGGGAATGTTCAAAAATGTCACGAAATTTTAAAATGCACAAAAAACTTTCACTGTCATTTGATTTGTTAAAAAATATCACTTTTTTGGTGTGAAATGCTCAAATTACCCTTAGACTCACCTTTTTAGGAGCATCATTAATGCTTGCTTTCGATACAATTAATGTTTTGATGTGATGATTTAATTTGTATATTATAAAGATTGGATAAATAAATATTATATTGGGTAATATGAATTTTGTTTAAAAAAAAGATAAAATAATTTGAAAATTTAACATAAACAAATATCTTCTTCCATTAACAAACCCTAACTTCATATTCGTCTTCTTTATTTCTTGATCAAAAAGACATTAATATTGGATTTATCATCCATTTTGAGAGATTAGCAATTAGAAATTGTTTATATTTTGATCTTAACAAAAAATCACTTCTGCATTAACAATTAAAAACCATAATCTTACGTACTTATTTTAAATTAATGTGTTTGACTTAACAAAAAAAAAATCAGATTCTTAATTTTTAAACTTGACAAATAAATAAAAAAAAATAAATTCATTTACCGTGAGGAAGAGAAAATTATCTTGCCATCATAGAAGAAGGCAAAAGCCGCCGAAAAAACTATGAACAATGAGATGTTGAGGAAAAACAAAGAAATAAATTAGGGTTTATATTTGTGGTGTAACAATATTTATTTAATTAAAAAGTATAATAAAATCCTAATTATGTAATTTTACTTAAAGATATTTTAGTAAATAAGAAAATTGTGGTGTACTTTTTTTTTTTTTTTTTTGCTTCATTAGAACATGGACATAAACCCTCAAACCCGATTACAAAAATGTTTGTCATGGTAAACAACATTTAATATGAAATCAGGACAGATATGCCACCATAGTTGGACATCTTGAATATTCCATGCATGCCTTGCAAGTTTATGTGCTGCACCATTTGTGAGTCTGCTACAGTGTTCTAGGATGCATGTGGGGAAGGAGCTCATAAGACGCTTGACTTCTGTAATAACGTTTCTATACCTAGCATTCGACTCATCAGCCATATTTACATCTTCAACTAGTAACAGGCAGACACTATTAATGATTAAATTATGTATGCCAAAGTTTGAGATGAACTGCACACCTCTCAACAGTGCCATCGCTTCTACCTCTTCGACTTCAAAGGCTTCGTTCTCAACTTTACTTAAAGCCATAACTACATCCCCACCTGCATTCCTGAGTATAGCCCCCGAACCAGATTTTTTATAATCAAAGAAGATAGCCCCGTCAATGTTGAGCTCGAAATAATTTGTAGGAGGAGATTTCCAAATATGGTCTTTCTTCAAAACTTGCTTCGGCATAAGAAAACCATAACCCTTTTGGGAGAGTGCAAAAGAAATAACATGGCTGGGATGGGATGGACTCTCACATTCTCATATAGCATTTTATTCCTCCTATACCACACGCCCCATGCCATAAGAATAAACTCTGTAAGTTCCTCTGTGCTCCCCTTAGAATGCATCTCTGTCATTGCTTGCATAACCGATCTAGGAGCCTGGTATTGTTGAAATACCTTGTCCAGTACTCTTGTATCTCTGTACAGGTAAATTATGCATGGGTTAAATCTTTCTTTTCCTGCTTACAAAAATTACATACTGGGTCAAGGCTGACCTTTTTTCCTAATAGATTCAGTTTTGAGGAGAGAGCCTCCTTGCAAGCCCTCCATGCAAATATTCTCACCTTATTTGGGATTTTTAACTTCCAAATATCATTCCAAAATTTCCTTGAATCAGTTGCATTTGAGGTTTCACCTTGGTTTTCAACTTCCATATTCATAAAAAATTTGTAGGCTGATTTAACTGTAAACACCCCATTTCTTTCATGCTCCCAAATCCACTTGTCTACATCACCCGAGGCTGATGGATGAGTCTTTTAATATTATTGCTGCCACATTTGGATTGAAGAGAGTTCTAACAAGGAGAATATTCCACCATTTTGTGGATTGATCAATTAGAGAATCCACTTTAGCCTCCATTATGTCAATTTCGCCCATTATACTGGCTTCAGCAACAGGTTCCTATAGAACTCTGAAACTTGGAACCCAGACATCTCTGAAGATAGAAATAGAACACCCATTCCCAACGTTCCATCTTTCCCCTTTGGCCATGAGTTTAGAGGCTTCGAAGATACCTCTCCAAGCAAACTAAAGGTTGCTTCCCAATGAGGCTGCGAAGAGATCTCCATGTGGGAAATACCTTGCACTATAAATCTTGAATAGCAGACTGTCTTTATTCTTTAGTAGCCTCCAGCTTTGTTTTGCCAACATAGCCATATTAAAGGGGCTCAAGTCTTTAAACCCTTAACCACCAATCGATTTTGCCTTGCACAAACGCCTCCAACTGACCCAATGCACCTTTCTCTCCGATTTTCTTTGCCCCCACCAGAATTTGGCCATCACACTTTCCATCTCTGTACAAAGTTTTTCAGGCAGTTTAAAACAAACCATAGCGTATGAGGGAATTGCCATTGCCACTGCTTTGAGAAGAACTTCTCTTCCCCCTTGTGAGAACATATTGCTTTTCCATCCTTGTAATTTAAGCCAAACCTTCTGTTTAATGTCAGCAAAAGAACTGATTTTGGACTTCCCGACCATAGGGGGTAGTCCAAGGTATTTCTCGTACTGCTGGACCCGAGCAGCACCCCAAAGATTCATTATGGTTCGTTGTTCTATCTCCTCAACATTTTTGCTAAATACCATGGCAGTCTTCTCTTGGTTTATTAGCTGTCCAGATGCCTCCTCATACTTTTTCAGCAAATTTAATACATTTCTGGTTGTTTTTTCATTAGCAGCACAAAAGATCAGGTTGTCGTCGGCAAATAAAAGATGATTAAGAGTAGGAGCTCCTCTACAGACACGGATTCCAGCCACTAATTTTCTTCTTTCCGCATCCTTTAGCAAACTAATAAGCCCTTCGGTGCAGATGAGGAATAGGTATGGAGATATGGGGTCACCTTGTCGTAATCCTCTAGAAGGGATTATATGACCCGTAGGGCTTCCATTAATCAAAATGGAAAAAGAGGCACTTCTCACACGGTTCATAACTAGCTGCACCAATTGATTTTGGAAGCCAAGCTTGAGCATTATTGACTTGAGAAAGTCCCATTCAGCCCTGTCATAAGCTTTGCTCATATCAAGCTTCAGGGACATATAACCCTTTTTACCTCTGTTTTTTCTTCTTAGATAGTGCAAGACTTCATAGGCAACTAGGACGTTATCTGTGATCATGCGGCCAGGAATAAAAGCTGATTGAGAATCTAAAACTACACTTGGCAGAACAAGTTTAATCCTATTTGCAACAACTTTAGATATTAGCTTATACATGACATTACATAAGCTAATAGGTCTATAGTCGTTCACTTTGATGGGGTGTTTCTTTTTTTTTCACAAAAGTAAGAAATGTATGATTAAGCTTTTGAGGAAAAACACCAGTATTTAAAGCATTAAGTACAGCTGAAATCACAGAATCACCAATAATTGACCAATAGTGCTGGAAAAATAAAGAGGGCATACCATCTGGGCCTGGCGCCTTTGAAGGGTGCATTTCCTTTAGTGCTTTGATAACTTCTTCTCTTTTGTATGGTTGGGTCAGGTCTACATTCATGGATTCTGTCACTTTCTTTTCAACTTTGTTCAGGACAACATCTATGTTAGTAGGTTCAGCAGAAGTAAAAGGCGTTGTAAAGTGATTGAGGATGAGCTTCTCACACTGATCCTTCTCTACCTAGTTGTCATTTTCATCTTGCAGCTTTAAAATGGTTTTTTTATTTCTTCTCTGAGTAGCTTTTGCATGGAAGAATTTAGTATTTTGATCGCCCTCTGCCAACCAACTCGCTCTCAACCTTTGTTTCCAGATAATTTCCTTCCTATCCAACCATTTCTGAACCTCGTCATGGGCCGAATTGATGTCATGAGTGTTTAATACTGCAGGTTCCCAATGTTGAATAAGGGCTAGTTGCTGTTCAGCCTCTTTTAGCTTAGCATTAACATTTCCAAACTTCGATTTGCTCCAAATTTGAAGGGAGGAACTACATGAGTTAATGCTCTGCATCACTTCCTGGCAGCAGGAACTGTGGCCAATATTATCCCAGCAATCTCTTATAATCTCAGTGCATTTTTGTTCCTTCATCCACATAGCTTCAAATCGGAATGGTTTTGGCCTATACCTCCTGGTCGACTTACCCCAAATCTCTATCCAAACAGGTAGATGGTCAGAGGATGAAATGGAGCCATGTGTGACAGCAGCTTTCTCATAATGATGACACCAATTTTGGTTACTCATGAACCTGTCCAATCTTTCGAAAACCAGGCCAGCTCCCTCCCGTTTATTGCATTAGGTATATTTGGGGCTACTATAACCCAGATTTTTCAGCTCGCACTCCTCAATCACTTGCAGAAATTCATACATCTGGGATTCTGGTCTATCTCTGCCCTCCCCCCATTTTTCCTCCATCGTTGTGATCTCATTAAAATCTCCAAATATAAGCTAAGCCCCCATGTCAAGTTTGGCTAATCTCCTCATTAGATCCCATGTCTCACTCCTGCGAGAAGCTTCAAGATTTCCATATATTCCAGTAACAGCCCATTGCTTCGAATCATCCACAATAGAGGAGTGGATATGATTATCAGAGTAGTTAACAATAGAGAGATTAGTCTCATTACTCCATAACAGGGCCAACCCACCACTTCTTCCTTTGGCGTCTACTGTAAAACAATTATCATATCGCAAACAAACCGAGTGCACTCACATGGGTCTCCACCATTTCCACTTGTTCCAACCGCTACATCTTCTGTAACTGTAGTACCCTGAAGAGCATATAGTTTGCCTTGGCGAATACCTTTCATCACTACCAAAGAGCCCTGAACAACCTTCTTGTCTCCATCCCACGTCACAATCTTGCAACCACCGAAGTCCAACACACCAACAGAAATAAGGTTCTTCCGCAAATCAGGAACATGTCTCACATCCATCAATGTTCTCACCACTCCATTGTGCATCTTGATTCTAATGGAACCAAGCCCTACCGTATTACAAGCATGGTTATTACCCATCAACACGGTTCCACCATCAGTGCAAGTATAGGTAGTAAACCACTTCCTATTCGGACACATATGGTAAGAACAACCAGAATCAAGAATCCACTTACTGGAGATTTCTTCATCACAAGTGATGGTGTAGCACTCATCGGTGCCCCCTTCTTCCGAGGCATAGCTAACCTCTTGATTGCCATGAACCCCCTCCTCTCTGTTATTGTTGTTGTTCTTCCTTCCCGCTCTTTTATTGTGATAATTTGCCTTGAAGTGCCCGAGCTCGCCGCATTTGAAACACGGCCTTTCCGCAAGAGGTCTAGAACTCCATCTAATCTTTCCTCCCTTTCCCTTTGCTCTCTCATTGCTCCTACCTCTCACAAACAATCCTCGAACTTGCTCCTTGACACCACTAGTTGACATACCACTAGTTGCAATCTTACGAAGATCATCTGCTAGAAGTGACATTCTAGTCTCATCCATCGTAAGAGTGTCACCCACAAGCATCAATGTTTAAATAAGGTTCTCATAAGACTTTGGCAATGAAAGAAGTAGTAGAAGTGCTTGATCCTTATCATCTACCTTCACATCAATGTCCTTCAAATCCGATATGCACCTATCGAACTTGTTGACGTACTCCCGGATTGGTATTCTTTCATCCATCTTGCAAGTATACAATTTGGATTTCAAGTAGATCCGATTAGTTAGAGATTTCATCATGAAGTTCGTCTCTAACTTTGAACACACTTCCGCCACTATTACCTCACCATCTACCAAGAAAGCAACATCCCTTTCAAGGCATAGAATGATAGATGCCCGTGCTTCGAGATCTAGCTCCTCCCAATCCTCGTCCGACATTTCTTTGTGCTTCTTCTCCTTGCCCCCCAAAGCCTTGTGCAACTTTTGAGAAATCAGCAAATTTTTCATTTGCATTCTCCAATAGGAGAAATCATTCTTCCCATTGAATTTCTTTATCTCATACTTCCCAACCTTCACCGTTCCACTAATAGACGTCATTTGCCCACTCTTTTTAGTGAAATTCGCCAACCAAGTTCGCACAGGAATTTTATCAAACACATTGTCTACACACTTGACTCAAGCCTACCTTCCTCAAATCGAAACTTGACCACCTTGATTTGATATGTAGCTCTGATACCAAATTGTTAAGAAACGATGCCCAATCAATGCCTTGAATTAATGTTGAAGCAAACCACAACATTTGACAAAATTTCAACAAACTCAATATTTTGGGTGAAATGAAGATTTTCAATATATGAAGAATGAATTGGATTACTTGAACAATCTTCAAGTTAATCCCAAGAAAGAAATAAAGCTTTGATTTATACCCAAGAAAGATCAACCTCTTTACTTGTAAAATCCCTACAAAGCTTTCCCTATTTCTCTCTCAAAAAATGCACACCACAGCAACAAGCCTTTTAAGCCTATAAATGAAGGCAACAAATCTGGTATTATAGCTACCCGGGTGGCGCCATGGCGCCACCCCCTCAGCCAGCAGCCTGCTGCCTTCATCCGGGTGCCACGCCATGGCGTGGCAGGTTCTGCCACCAAATCTGCGTCCATTTTTCCTGTCCCCTGCTCCACACAGTATATGCTTCTGCTTTAGCCATTTCAACTCGATCTAGGATCAAAATCAACTCCCAGAGCTGCTGCTAAAGCTTCTGCATCGAACCGGATTTTTCATCAATTTTTGGCTGCCTTTCTTTCAGCTTCTTCTGGTTGGTTTTTTCTGGCATCAATAGCTCCTCATCAGCTGTTCCTTTCCAGCCTTTCAATAGCCATTTTCAACATTTTTCAGGCCCCTTCCAGCAGCTTCATCATCGGCTTTTCTTCATCATTTTCAACATACCCAGATCAGCATTTTAACAAACCAGGTTTGCATTCATTTCAGCACCTTTTCTGCTGTTCTTTCTTACTGGTCTGCAGCCTACTGATTTTCGACCCTTTCAACAGGAACTTCATCAGCATTTAAAAAACAGCATCAACTTCTGGTTTTCTCTTCATTTTTCAACCCCAGGTCCCCTTTTTAAAGATCCTTTGGGCTCTTTTTTGGGTACATTACAGCCCTTCAAGAACCAGCTTCTTCTTCCATTTTTCTAGCCCATTTCAGCTTCTTTTTTCTTTTTTTTTTTTGGCATTTTCAGGTCCCTTGAGATCCTTTGAAGCTCTGATGCCACTGTTGGAAAATCATGCTCAAAAGCTCATTTAAGGAGCTCTAACATTCTGGTTATGTTTTATAATGAAGGAGGAGTGAATAAAGAACAAAATATGGATTATAAACATAGCAAAAACTCTGCTGGTTATGCACCAGAACAGAGAAGACGAGAATGGCTTTAATGTCTACATTTTTATACATTTTGCTACACTACTTAATGGTAGAGATACATGGCTATATATAGCCAAATGTTAGGAGATTTTTACAGCTTTTCCCTCCTACATTTCCCTCCAATATTTTCCCACCAATACTAGACCACGCTTAAGTCTAAATTTCATCATTACAAGAGTTAGATATCAACTAAACTATGTAACTAAATATTCAACCTAAATATGTCACAATAAAAATGTCATAACTTCAACACATACGCACGGTTTCTTCTTCTTCTTTTCTCACACAAATCATGCACACTTTACGGCTTATTTGGCCCAATAGAGGCTTATATGGGCTAAGATTCAAAGTCTTCCAAAAAGTAATATATATGGACCGTGAGTAGCATCAATTTTTTAAACTATTTCCAATGACCCACATTATTTTCGAGTCGAGCTTTTGGACTTGGTTGTTTGTAACAATTTAATCCAATGTTTAGATCATAGCACATGATTCATTGGACATCAAAACCCAACAAAGATAATAATGTAGTTAGCAAACTATTTTCAGACATTCTTATTTACAAACTCAATTTGGTTCATTTAAAGAAGAAAGGTACTATAGAAGAAAGTAGAAAAGGCAAAAAAAAAAAAAAATTGCAAATTTATGCCGCCTTCAATTTCTTTTTCTCCAATTTTTGTCCAATTCTAAGACATGGTCATGAGCTGCTATCATGATTTGATTTGCCTGCGCATATTTTTTTTTTTTTTTTTTTTTTTTTTTTTTTTTTTTGCCTTCGTCATTTTCTCATCACCTTGTTTCCAAAAAAAAAAATGTAAATACTTGATCAGCTAATATTAACAAATTAAATTAGCTAAAAATAAAATGAAGTACAAATGTGTATTAATAGTAATATTTGGTACCTTATTCAATTATTACTTTGAGCTCAATGGTCACGTCTATTGTGCTCTAGTAGATCAGCTTTTTTCCGATACAACGTGCCACATATTTTACATTTAACACCATTTTCTAAAAGATTTTTGTGCTTTGAAACATTGTGTGCGTCCATCTCATTTTCACTAGCATATATTCTGCTACAATCATAATAAAAGTATTCCAATCGCTTTTCTTTTTCCATCTTCATCAAATAAAAATAACCCAATCATTAACAGCACAGATGGTCATAATGACACTCTAATCAATAGAAGACAAAAAATCTAGAATATGGGCCGTTGTTTTTCCTAGAGTCTCTCACAACTCGAACTACTAAAAGATATATTACGGGATTCAATAATCAAGAGTATATTAAGCTCAATCCCTTGTTGAAGTAATAACAAGACTCGTAGGTTTCCAATCTAGCACAATATTTTACCTTCTTGAAGGGTCTCCCAAAATGTGATGATCTTCAAGAATAAAATGTCGTTCTATTAATTTATACCAATAATATATTTGAATATATTTTGACAACAATGTTTGTTCATGGTTCAGAGACCATGCAGTTCAATACTATAGTTTTTATGAACTACTCTTAATTTCTATGTTACTTATATCATCCTTGTAGAAATCATGTATTTGTAACAACACATGTCCATTACACTTTCTTCTAATGTTGTTAGTATTATGACTTGGGGGTTCCATCTTAAAATCTCAATATTATTAAGATGAGTAGCATAAATTCTTATAAATTAGTTTATGTTTTCATCTTTATTTGATGTGAAATTTTATCACTTAACATATCCCCACAAGATGGTGGCTTGTTCAAGCAAATCAACTTTGAAATTCGCGTGCTCAATTTTTTTTGAGTTTTAATAGGATCGATCACTCATTAGAGATTAATGGACTATGATATCATGTTAAGACTTGAAGTTTCATCTTAAAATGTCAACATTATTAAGGGAAGTATCACAAATCCTTATAAATTGGTCTATATGTTCACGTTTATTCAATCCGAAATTTTACCGCTTAACAGTTAGTACACTCATTTTTTTGTATTAATATGAAACACCAAGTAGAAATAGTTACTGCATAAAGACATTTTGATGTCTTAGATTGAAACTTTGAATCAAAGAATAAAGAAATGAAGAAACAATTTAGATAAAGAAACATGTGTTTTGTTAGTAAAAAATTGTTAAAAATATCGTAAATGTTAATCTTTAATTAACTTTTTGCAATGTCTGAAAGGCTAAATTGGGTGCAGAGGCGAGGCATAAGCATCTCTCAAACGATAAAAAGACTAAAAACTACAAAATATCACATGACAGAACTCAAAAGGTTTGAGGTTTGTAATAAAATGGCTAGGAAACAGGAGGCAAGTGAGCACACACCTTAGTAGTACTGAGCGTTGAGTAATAAGCCTTAACAAATGGTACTTAAGTTGTATGTTTCAAGAAGTTGAATGTAAGCCTCGAGTGAAGCGGGACTCAAGGTGCAAGCCTCAAATAACCTTTCTGAAATAACGTTGCTTTTTTCGAAGCTTTTTTCAAAAACGTGTTCGACTTATAGTATCGCAAGTATACGGTTCGTTTCAAGTAATAAGGTGGATTTTGAAGTCCAAGTATCGTTCCCACAGAGATTTAACAGTTTAATTCTATATAATTCGACCTTAACCGAAACAAACTACGTGTTTGAATGTTTGTAACTAGATTGCAACTAAACTAAGTAAGCTACTTATGCAAAATAGAATGAAATATCTAATTAAATGTAAAGTTAACTACGTGCGATGAGATAGCTAAATGCAAAGTTGTTGTAACAATCAAATAAAAAGCGTACTAGGTTCGCGAATCCCCATGTAATAATCTATTTCAACCCTAGTTCTACAATTTGACAACACGTTTGAATTATGACGAATCAATATTCCTATTTTATTCAAGACTCTCTTTCGATTAAGCTTGAACCTATTTTCATATACGACACCGACTATATCTCTATGACGGGAGCAAATATACAAAAATGCATGGAGTTCTATGAATACTTAGAGATTCACGTAAAACATAGTGATATATCTCTATCTCCTATCAGACCCTACGATGATTTATACCTTGTCTAATCTATTTATCCTCTTTCGAATGGATTAAATAAACTACAACAAATCACACAATCACATGCATAATAATTGTAGACTTAATTCAATGTATATAAACCATTCATCAATCGAAAACGCGTTTTAACGTCAAATATATAAAACTAGGAATTAAAATATCAAATCACATGGTTCATCATTCACCTAACACTATAAAATCTAGCCTAACATGATAAAACTAAGAAAATTAAGAAAAGAAAGAAAATAAATTGAAAAAGACATCACCCTATTGAATCTTGAAGTGAAATCTCGAATCTTGGAATCAATCTTCTCGTTCTTCACCTTCTCTTGCTCTTCAATATGTCAAAAATGGTAGAATAATGCGTCCCCTTGTTTTTGGTTGTGTTTAGGGTTTTAAAAGGGTCCTAGATTGGTTTCCAGAAGAGGTTGAATCAAATAAGGAAACTAAAATTCTCGCCTAAAAATTGTACCAACCGACCGCTTGGTTATATTCCAAGCGACTGCTTGGCTTTGCACTTTGGCCTTCTGAATTTTCTAATGGCAACTGAACGACCGCTTGGCTTTATTCCAAGCGACCGTTTGGACTGCGACTTCCAAACTTCTTCGTTTTGATCCCTAAATTTCATTTCCTCATATCTTGGTCTCTTTTCTTCTAATTCCTTCCTCAATCATCCCACGACTTCACCAATTTGCACTTAGCCCATCTCCATGCTCGATTCGATCTTCGGTACAACTTTTAGAAAGTTGCAATTTGGTCCCTGAACTTTCGTTTCCTTCCATTTTGGTCCTTTTTTCGCTCGTTTTCACATACTTTTTGTTCCATCTATCGATGTAATCCTACAAATACAAATTGTACCGAATTAAGTCATATTTCAATATATACGTTCACAATTAGCTATGTTTTGTGGCCTAAATAAGTGTGTAAAACGCACTTATCAGCGTCAAAAGTTACTTTTAAAACAACTCTTTCCTGTCACCGATAAAATGTATTTATTTTAAAACTTGCTTATTTATTTATAAGTAGATTTTATAAGTTCAGCCAAACATGCTCTAATAGTCCATTTCAGGAAATGCTGAGACTGTCATTTTATAAATTCGTACTTGTAACTTTGATCACAATTCTCTTTCAGGTGGATACACTTAACGCTTAGAAGATAGCCTTGACTCAGCAAATAACAGCAGGATAAAGTATTGATGATTGTGCTGGAGAAAAAAATGGGTTTATGTGAAATATGTAGCTCATTTTAGTGGCAAATGATGCCGCAGAGAGAACTCAGTCTTCTGTATGGGTTACGGCATGGCCCAGGACTTTCGAATTCTCTCCGAATACATAGTTTTTTGTTGCTTATTGAGGAAGTAAAATCTTAAATAAAAATTCCACCTATATTCTGAGCATTTAGTAACTCATGATAAAATTAACTGGCAGCTAAGGAGAAGGCAAAGGAAGAAGAACGATTAGCCAGAAAGAAGTCGAAGAACGGAGAAAGCAGAGGAAAAGAGAATATGACAGCAGACGTTATAAGTGACTCAGCTGACAGGGATGGGTATCGTGACAGGGATTATGCAGGGACAAATATGGAGAGGAATGGTAGAGGAAGTCGCAAGGGGAAAGAACATTACACTGAAGTACAACAATTCGAGGAATGAAGAGACGGAAGTAGGTAGATCTTTGGCAACGAAACAATGTAGCATCTTGAATGAAAAATTATATGATTGCAGATATCATAAAACTCATAAAAAGCAGAAAATCAAAATGATCCTCAACTATTAGAAAAATTAGGAATACTTACCAGTAGAAGTTGAAAATCACACGGAGACTTGAAACTAAAAAATGAACCGTGGTTAGATTGCAATACAATATCAAATCAAAATTTGAGTTCATTAAAACATTTATTTCAATAGAAAAGGTTTAGATGAATTACCTTATTGAACAACAACAAACTGCAAACGAGCTTATTCTTGATGATAATTTCTTCAGCTACGGTTCCTTTCTAGAGAGAAAAATAAAGAGTAATAGTATTAGAGAGATTATGAAGAAGAAGAAAAGAAATAAGTTTATAAGCGCACGATAAGCTGGAAATGGAAATTTTGCAATGTTATTTTCATAGCAAAATTGTACATACTTTATGTCATTGTCTACCTGCCAATGACAATGAACATCTGAGTGAAATTTCCTTGCTAGAGCAAATCGTGACTTCAGTCATTTAAAAAATAAGGGCATAAGATAATTACATTTAAGCAGGAAAATCACATTGATGTGTACCTAGTGATCTTATTGCTGACCTTTACGTAACAAACCATCGAGGACGATGAACATTTGACGAAAATTGTCATTGCTAGGAGAATTATAACATTCGACCGTCGAGAATTAATTATTTGATATATAGGACATAATAGACAGATGTCCCTACTGTTCACAGTGGTTTCAAGCAACTACATTTGGAATTTCATATTACTCTCACTCATATTCTCACAAGGTTGGAACACTGAAGAAATTTTAGTGATTGTTTTGGAACAAAATAAACTTCAAGGACCATCTTGAAATTTTGTTGTTACTTTAGGAACCAAATATGCATTTAACCCATTCTATTTTTTGTGTGTAGTCTCATTTGCAATTTTTCCATGAAACAACAATTTTTGTATTTTAGAATTTTTTTTTTTAATAAAGGAGCTAGCATATGACATTATATTTATTTCAAGGGATGGAAGGATCTTTCAATTGAGGATAGAAGTTAATGAAAGACTCGTGCTTTTTATCGATTGATCAACTAGTTATAATATGTTAAAAACACGAAAGAAATCTCATTTGGAGCTTGTTCCACAGACTAGGCTTTGTGAAGTCTTGTGGAGTTGTACTCAATGTTAATAATTGTTTTCTTTCTTTTTTACTTTTCACTAATAGATGAAAGAATTATTGGAAAACAGTTATCGATAAGAGGTGTCACACGATCCCAACTCTTGTCTATAGAGATATCTTACCTAGAATTATTGTAAAACAATAATAGATCAAATGTGTCACACGATCTCAACTCTTGTCTACAAAGATATCGTTCTTGTAAAAATTATTGAAGTTTATACTCATACATTCACATTGTTCAACTTAAAACTTTTCATAATATACTTTTCACCATTTAATATTATTTGAATTGTTTCATCAACTCTAGAATATTTTACTCGCTTGATGTAATAACTTGTTACTCGAGTGTGCACACATATGTTTGTACATGTGCATTTGACACGTTTATATTTTAATTCATCTCCAAAATGTATTACCCACCATATTGTATAACCCGCCATATATAAATTTAGTTACGAGTAACAATGGTGACACATTTATCTTCTAAGATAATTTAATTGATATAGTTATATTGTGATTGTTTGTGTTATTTTATAATGTGCTAAAATTTTCCATTTCAACTATTTAATTGTAAAAGGTGGAAACCTTAATAAAAATTTATAAATGAAACATTTTCAATTATAGTTTAGGTCCCGTTTTGATAATTTTTTTGGTAGCAATGTTTTGTTAATTACAGTCATTAAATAGTCATAGGACTTGCGTACGGAATAACTTCTTGAGTCATGCTACTTGTACAAAGTTAGGCTACAAAATACGTGTTGACAACATCTTGGCCAATGATTTAAAAATAGTTTTCGAAATCAATGACCTAAATCTTGTCACATCATTTTGTCAACACATATTTTGTCAACCACCTTTATATAAGTAGTGTAATTGTAACTTCTTAGACTAGTTATAAGTGATGGGTCAGAACTTGAATTAATTTAGTTAACAAATTTTTTTTAAAGTAAAAATAAAATATATTAAAAATAAAAAGTACAAAAAATATAAAAAAATAATTCTTTGTGCGATGGACCCCACTTTAACCACCCTCACTCTGCCACTTCAGTTATCAACTGTGTAAGAGGCATACATGCATGTTTGTTTCTTTATAAGCCAACTACACAATCCACATTTGACGAAACCCTTATCTGTTAAAAAAAAATGAAAAATGAAAAGAGAATAGAGAAAGAAAGGAAAAAAATGTTCATTTTTACATATTGACGATCCTCTCAACCACTCCCACCTTTCATCTCTCAAACCACAGCAACAAATCAATGGGCTAATAATAACAATTTCATGCAATTTTAAAGTTTCCAAAGAAACACAATGTCACAACGGGGTGGTGAGAGGTGAGTGGGATGGATAAAAAGGGAAAATTATGAAGCCACAGTGAAGAACAAACCCATTTGGACAATTTTGCCCTTGCATTTGAAAATAAAAATCCAATTTTATTTGATTTAACGGCACATTTTAACGGGAAGTGGACGAAAGGACGTTTTGCGCAAGAAAATAAAAACGTAGGGACGTTTTGTGCAAAAAAAAAAAAGGTAGGGATGTTTTTCACAAAAGATCTTCAAAGGTATGGACGTTTTGAGCCAATTTCCCGTATAATTATCCAAAATCAAAATGGCCCATACAGGTCTTGAACTTGCGACCTAATGAGCCATGAAAATTTAACCCCCGTTTCATCCCCTTCTTTTCACAATAATGTATTTTTGAATAGTATATTGAAAGAAAATGTGTGGTTAAAATTTAAGAATTTTTTTTTGAATTTGCATGTAATAATATTTTATTGAATAATGTGTAGTTGAAATGATGTCAAATCACTGTTGTATAATATATATATATATATATATATATATATATATATATATATATATATATATTTTGGAAAGACTGGGGCTCAAACATGGGCTTAGTTATGAATGTACCATATTAATTTATGGAAAATTTCATAAATAAGAGGATAAACTATTACATATTTCAAAAGTAAGAAAAAATGTTTCAAATTTCAAAAATAGACATTCATTAAAATTTATTTATGATTTAATTAATTAATTATATATTTAATTAATTAAATATATTAAGGTCACAGATTTATGCAATTTCGTCACAGATTTACAATTTAATTAGTCACATATTATTTTTTATCACGTAATTTTTAATGTCACAAATTATTTTGCAATTGCAATTCAAAAATTTTACAGGTCACAATTTTTTCATCGATCATAGATTAAAAATGTACATGTCACAATTTATTTATAGGTCACAAATCACAAATATTAAATTTGTTTATCGGTCACAGATTAAAAATTTACACGTCACAATTTATTTATAAGTATATATCACAAATATTAAATTTGTTCGTCAGTCACAGATTAAAAATTTACACGTCACAATTTATATATAGGTCATAGATCACAAATATTATAGGTCACAACTTAGTAGACAGTCACAAATTATTAATTTTTTAAGTCACGGTTCGTTCATCGATCACAAATAAAAAAATTATACATCACAATTTATTTATTGGTCGCAGATCACAAATATTATATGTCACAATTTATTAAACAGACACAAATTAACAAATTGTTAAGTCACATGTTATTTCTTGGTCACAATTTTTCTTTCTCATTAGTTACATGTTGTTTATTGGTCACAGATTAAATCATTTGTGATCGAAACCATCACTTGTGACCAACATTGCCACCAGTCGCATTGACGTCACAACTGCAGCCGCCAAAACCACCACCACCATCTCGCGGTCGCCTCATCATCTCAAACACTAGAACTAGCACCGCCTTACCACCAACAAACTAGATACAAAATCGCCCAACACCCCATAAAAGCCACCATTGTACTGTCATCTTGCACCACCACCACCATGAAAGCTATCACCGAATTGTCGTCGTCGCCACCCCACCATCTCCACCACCACAACCACAAATACCATTTCCAACCAACACCCATCATTGTTAACAAAAATGCCAATAATGCCAGATCCACAATCACACCACCTTACTAGTGCCACCGAAAAAAAAAACACCCAAAAAACTAATAAAATCCGACTGCCTCCGCCAACACCATCTCCAAATTGTATATTCAATATTTATATTTAAATGTGAGATATCTGATTTGTGAAATGTGAAACTTCTGATCTGATTTTAGAATATAGGATTTGAACAAAGGGTTTCATGTAATTTCCACATTAGTCTATCAGCAGTTGGAGAATTGCAAAAGTCCTCGTTCTTGTCCCGAATTTTATTTTTTATTTTTTATTGATAATTATTATATTGTGTATTTAAATTTAAATCAAATTTTAAACGGGATATCCCACTACCCGAATTCCCTAGGCAGGGGAACAGGGAGTTGAAGAAATTGGAATTTCTATTTTTTGTATATCGTAGTATATGTAAGAGCATGTTGTGACTTAGCTAAAAGCAAAAGAAGCAGTTACTAAGAGTTTTTTTTTCAACAGTTGAATAATGAAATTAAGAAGCTATTGTAATATTAATATATAAAGTTATCAAATAACAATTTAGATGTACGAGTTTAATCAGAAATCCTTAGCCAAATATATGCTTTTTAGACATCCATATTACATTCTAATTAGAAAACATCATTATACCATAACAATCAACGTTAGTATTTAGTACTTCAAAAAGAATTTGCAGAGTACAATATGATTCTATGATGCACCAACTCGGACACATATGTCCGACATGACACGTGTCAGATGCAACGACACATAATTTTTCAAAAAAATACCGATACAACATCTCGTCAACGCGCTGATTAAATTCTTTACAATTTTTCATTTATATAGTATTGTTATTAATTTTTCTTATTGAAATATTTTAAATATGAGTACTTACTAATAAGTTTGAGTTAAAAATATATAATATTTTTGATAAAAATTGAAAAATATTTATGATAGAGTGTTCGACATGTCCGATACGGACACACTAACCTAATTGAAGCGTACATGCTACGGAGATATGATTCAAGAAAACCTGCTTGCAAAATGAGCAGGAGGCAACTACATTCGCTAATTATAATTTACACTTTAATCTGTTGCTTCTTCTTAACATTGAACAAAAGAAGAAAGAATAGACACAAGAGACCTGTCTATATGATTTTTTTTTTTTGAATAAACAGAAGAGACCTGTCTATATGATTTTTTTCAGGTTTCCCTTCTTTCCAATCAATAAAAAGAGTAAACAATCTATCTGGTTTTTGCGCTCAAGATCATCAAGAACGCGTGTTGTAGATTATCTCTCATTCCCTTGGTATTACTGCCGAAGGTAAACTCGGCCTCAATTACATCTCACATGGGAAATCAAATTGATTTGCTGACGAGACTTGGCTCGAAAAGGAAGATGAAGTTAAATCAAGTGATCTAACACAGCAGTGCATTGTGATCGAACAAACATGTCAATGTCTAGCATCAAACAATATGATGAAAATAATTAAAGTACTAAATTAAGATAAAATTTAAAGTACAGTGATCTGAAATTCGATCAAAATAATGAAATTTGTTAGGTTTGTGCCCCAAATTAGGGTTAGGGAAATGTGGTTACGCGTTTGGAATTATGCTTGAAGTGGTAGAGTTCAAGAAGGAAGGAAAAATCGGAGGCTGCGGCGTATATCTAGTGGTTGCATAGATGTGCGGCCACATTTTGTCCTTTAGAAACTTCAGGAGGCCTTTTCTTCTCTTCTATGCGGCTGCGTAGAAATAATCTATGCGGTCGCATAGGTCATTTTTGGGCGTCGTTCGGGTTTTCGTTTTACGCATTTCTAACCTAATTTCTTACATTTTAGGACTCCTTTTAGGGCTTTTCTCGCGTATTATAAATATGAGACTCTCTCATTCAGTTTGGTTATAGGCTGTGATTGCTAAGCTCTTGTATTTTCTCTCCATTATTGTTATTGAATAAAAATATCGTTCATCTGCATAATTCTTGTGTTCTTCTTGATTTCTCTTTAATTAAATCTTGTTCTTATCTTTTGTGATATTATAACTTCATATCACACCATTAATCTCATTGTTTTCACATCGCGTAGATTCATCGATCCCAACAAGTGGTATTAGAGCTTGGTTCGTGAATTTATTTGGGATTTCTTATTCAGATGACATGCATGAAGTTTGATGTTCCGCTCTTGGATTACAATACAAGGTTTTCTCTGTGGCAATTAATGATGAGAGCAATTCTAGCGCAGATAGATCTTGAAGATGCTTTGTTGGGTTTTGACAAAACGTCAACAACACAGACAATGGAGGAGAAACAAATGAAGGATCGAAAGGCTTTGTGAATGATACATCTTCATCTAACTAACAACCTACTTCAGGATGTGGCAAAGGAGAAATCAGCTACTGGTCTTTGGATGAAATTGGAGCAACTTTGCGTGATGAAGATGTTGTCCAATAAGTTGCATTTGAAGCAGAAGCTTTATTCTCATCGCATGGTAGAAGGGAGTTCTTTGGAGAACCATCTAGCTGTGCTCAAAGAAATTGTCGCTGACCTGGAAACATTGGTGGTAAAACATGGTGAAGATGATCTTGCTTTGGTCATGTTGTGCTCACTGCCGGCTTCATATTCGTCATTTCAAGACACGATGTTGTATAATCGTGACACACTTTCCATTGATGAGGTATACGATGCTTTATTTTCAAATGAGAATATTAAGCAAATCATTGGAGCTGGATCAAAGGATGGAGAAGCTCTAGTTACTCATGGTGATAATTGGAAGGATAGGTCGAGGATGCGCTTCAACAATCAGGTTTGCTTCTACTGTAGGAGGAAAGGACCCATAAAGAAAGACTGCGACAAGCTGCAAGGTAAATGTAATTTATCTGCAACTAATGGACAACAACATGATCATTTGAATGAGACTAATATTGTCGAAGATAATTCTGATGGGAAGCTGTGGTTGTATTGGCTGTATCTGATATGGAATCTAAATCGGATGAATGGATTTTGGATTCTACATGTACGTTTCATACGAGTCTCAATAGGGCTTTGTTTGAATCGTATAAGATAGTAAAGCAAGGTGGAGTAGTCATGGGAAACAACCAATCTTGCCGGGTTGCTGGAATCGATCGTGTCAGATTGAGGCTATTGGATGGGACTATTCGAGTTCTTGGCCAGGTTCGACATATTCCAGACTTAAAAAAGAACCTAATCTCGCTGAGTACTTTGGATTCAAATGGGTACACTTTTGTCGGTAGAGGTGAAGGTGGAGTCTTGAAGGTTTCGAACGGATCAGCATGTTGTGTTGGAGGGCCAAAAGATGTCTAAGCTGTATATCATGTAGGGGGTGCAGAACCAATTAGGAGGCATCTGGATAGGTTTGGTACCATTGAGAAAATTCAATTTGGTACAGTATCTTTCATGTTGGGCTTTGAGTATTTTGCTAGGAGAAGTCTCATGGAGCATAGGTACAGGGTTTCAGATGGAGTTGATCATGTTTTTGGCTTATGTGAAGGTGGAATCTAGCAAGGGACCTTCAGTTAAAACATTTGGGATGGATTTTACTATAGGGTGTGCTTCGACCCTGTTTGGTAATTGTTAAATTCTTTGTTTGAATTTTGGGAACTCGGGATTAGGTTCGGGTGTCAATTGTGGACATTGGGTAGAGGTAATTTTTTTGGCAAAATGGAGAGTTTGATTAAAAGGATATTTTTTAATCCTTTTATGAGGTATAAGATACTTGAGTATCTCCATATCTTTGATTGATACATTTTGCACATAAGGGATAAGATGAGTCATTCTTTTATTTTAGCATAGATGAACTATGTTTATTTTAGCATAGATGAATTATGCAAGTTCACAAGTTTGTGTTCCTATTTGCACAAAGTCTAGGAAGTGGTCTTATAATTTCGTCTTATGCTACATCGAATTACGTAGTAACTTTTTTTTTTTTTCACTTTTCATTACAGACAATTTGTGTTCATAACACTCTAGCATATACAAGTAATGCATGTAGACCGTAGTGAAATGTGCTGTTGATTTATGGTCTTCTTTTGCCAATGCCTTCGGATATTATACTTGACATGATCATATATACAATTTAAATTGTAAAAACATAAAATAAAATAGAATAAAAATCAAGGAGATTATGTTCTCCATCATTGCCCTAATTAATAAATGGGGTAGGAATCCCTATCTTAGTTAGGATGGGACAATGTGAGGCACAACAAAGTCGGGTAATTTTGTCATCCTAGATGGTAAGGACAATTTGTGCATTGAAATGTATATATAAGGACTACAATATTAGGATTGAAGCGATAGTTCCTGTTTTCACATACCCACAATATGTTAGGGACCATTTGTAAAATATAACCTTTTATTAATAAAGTTGGTCAAATGTAAATTGGTAGGAGTTTAGAGACTAAGGGTGCAATATTTATTGAGAGGCAATTAAGTTCAATATCTGATTTAAAATAATGTCGTTAATCTCTAACGACACGATCTCTATGTAATGTGGAAGGTGACATGATACTAAATTACAAAGTCAATTAATTTTGTGAATTTAAAATCACCTAGTTGATCTCATCATTTAACGACACATCACATAATGATCATCACCAATGAGATAAACGACATTACTCTTAATTCAATCAATAGTGTGCAGCGAGATGGGGTTGGTGAGTGTGGTATGTTTGGTGTTATTTTGTTCTAAGACTTTTTTCTTTAATTTGGATTTGAGTTTGTATTTTTATATTTAAAAGAATCAATAATTTGTCAATATCGTGTTCTACTTGAATCTTTACATTTCCACTCTACAAATTAATAAGTGATGTAATTAATCTGTCTTGTAGAAGTCACTATAATTTTGAGAAGATTCACTTCATTAAATATATTCAAGAGACTTGAGAATCTTAAATGACTAGTTAAGTGCCATGCTTATGCAACTTGAGTTCAAAGTTCAATCAAACATAAATGTAAAACTTAACTTACGAGTCTTAAGTTACACAAAAAATACATAAACACGCAATGAGAATGATTGCTTCACATAATTAGGTCGTCATGTAGTTCGCCTTCTGACAGCCAAGAAATTTTTACCCTAGCCCCCATTTCCACAGTCAACCCAACAGATTTGAGTTGCCTTGGGAATATAGAGGCAGTCTTAGACGGTTCTAAGGGAAATGAAATCGAACTTCGGGAAGAAGGTGAAGGAAATAGCTCGGAAGAGTGAAGGACGAGCTCATATATGTCAATAGTGATGAGTGACATGCTAGCGGGATGGAGGGCGAAGTATGGTATTCCTGGTTCAATAGAGTTTATAATCCCCGAACCAAATGATCGAGCTAATGCTTTTCCCATAGGTTGCATAGCTCTAAATTCGGCAATACTGAATGCCAGCATGAGACTCTCCTTTCCTGGAGTTATTAGGAAATTTCTTTATTTTTGGGTATAGGCTCACACTTAGCTATGCCCCAATGGGTGGCGAACACTGATAGCCACCCTAATCTTGTGGAGACTGTTAGGTTTTCCCGATCTCACAGTCGAACAATTTAACTCTCATTTTACCTTTAAAGAGGACGGAAAGGACTCTGGGTTGTGGTATACCCGTGTGAGACCTAGGATTGGGGGACCTTGGTTTTAGACACTCCGTCCTCGATCAAGAAGTGGAAGGAAGAGTTCTTCTACGTGTTGGAAGACTGGCAGTTCCATCCATCCGAGGTGGATAGAGAGATGTTGTCCCCACCCTCTATCACTCCTTATGTAAGTGAAAAATCCTTTATTCTTTTCCGGCTTGACCGAGAAAGTTTCTAATCCTTTGTGCAATTTTTGCAAATTACAAGAAAGTGACATTGACTTTAGTGACAAAAAGACGAGTTGAGGTAATACGGCCTTTGCCTAAAAGACAGAGATCCTGGAATTTTGTGATCTCGGACTTGAACCTTCACTAGGCAGGTTTGCTCTAAGTTGTGTCTCCGAGCTCAACATATGTTAGGACTTCCACATCTCTCCCTGCTACCTCAGGTAAGGATTGAGTTTGTATCGTAATTGACTTTTTAGAGGTGTTAAATATTAACTCATTTCTATTTGTATGTGAAGCTCAAGATCCAAATATGCGGGGGGTACAAGGCTGCAAAAGATACTGCTGCCGAGAAGGGAAAAAAGAGGCTCCCGATTGAGGTCGTTAGCCATCTTCCCGAGGTGGTGGTGGAAGATGATGCTCTCCCACTGAAGAGGACACGCTCCAAGGTGCCGAAAGTGAGGACTCTTGTCGTGATATTACCACTGGGACAGACATTGATATCGGCTGTCGAGACTGTGATGTATCCATCGCCTTCTGCTTTCCAGGCTGTAGCAGCATCGAGCTCGACCTTTTTGTCTAAAAGGTGTCCTGATCTTCAGAGGCCGAGCTTGGATAGTTTATTGGAGCATCGCCCTGAGGTATTTCTGGATTTCTTGCGAGCTCCGTTGCCTGCAAGAGAGGTCACAGTCGCACTCTATTCTCCTCCGCGTGAGTCCGCCAACCTGCTGACCCAAAATTGGAACAAGAGGGAGCAGAGCTTCCTCGCTGAAATGCCTATTGGAGAGGCTATAATATCTGTCCAGATCCATAGCTATAGGTCGGTTCTGTGTATGATGTCCGTGAAGGAGAAGGTAAAAAAATTGACCTTTGCATACTTAGTTTCTTTCTAATGATTGGTTTTTAACTGGTGTTCCATGTTTTCCCCAGGTGAAGGCCGAGCTGGACAGTTTGTTGGCGATGAATGATGAAGCTATACGTCTTTATGAGAACATAGAAGTAGAGAGGACAAGGTTTGATCGGCTGGAAAATGAGTACAAAGATCGCCTCAACAAGATGGAGGTTGAGCTGGAGGTGAAGTCGGCTTCTGAGCTGAATTTGTTGGATGAAACGAAGGCCCTGAAGATTTGGGGAGAGAAGGCCTAGGAGCGAGCTGCCAGCGAGAAGAAGAGAGTCGAAAAGGAAAAAGCCCGGGCTGAGGAAGTAGTGAGTAGGGTGGAAAAGGCAGATGCCAAAGCTACTGGGACTGTGGAAGCTTGGAAAACCTCCCTTGAGTTCAATGCAGTAGCTCAGGATGCCTACGTGGTGGCCTTAGAAGAGCCGATGTCACACATTAACAAGGAGAGGCCAAGCTTTGACACAGACTTCCTGGATGAGGTTTTAAAGGAGCAGAAGAAAGAATTGAGAAGACTGTCTGAGGCACAGGAGTTCACTTCTCCCCTGCTAATGAGGATGTAGATGATGATGTCCCTACTCCCCAGGATCCCTAGCCTCGTAGTTATTTTTTGTACTTCAACCCAGAGCATTTTGCCTTTTGTATTTGATAATTTTTTGTGATTTTGTACTAAGTTTCAAGTTTAATCAAATATGATTTTTCGTTGTTTCTTCAGTGCTTTACTTGTCGAATAAAATTGTATCCAAGTGTTGCAGCACATGCAACCTTAGTTCGGCTCACTGGTGGAAGTGAGGCTTTGATATTCCCGTGATAGGAAATCCGTCTAAGTGTTGCAGCACATGCAACCTTAGTTCGGTTCACTGGTAGAAGTGAGGCTTTAATATTCCCATGATAGGAAATCTGTCTAAGTGTTGCAGCACATCCAACCTTAGTTCAGCTCACTGGTGGAAGTGAGGCTTTGATATTTTCCTGATAGGAAATTCTTCTAAGTGTTGCAGCACATGCAACCTTAGTTCGGCTCACTGGTGGAAGTGAGGCTTTGAGCAGCAATAGATATTTAGGAATAATGTAACATCTTTTTATTGATAATGTGATTTTCATACAAGGTTTTTTAAGGACGCACATGGTTCCTTTGTTTCATTGATGGTACTGACAAAGATGTTCTGTATTCCAAGGATGGGGCAGAAGTTTCCCCTCCATGTCTTTTAGCTCATAGGCTCCTTTGGGCAATATTTTGGTTACTACGTATGGTCCTTCATAGTTAGGACCTAGACTTCATAATCTGACCTCCCTTATGGCGATAAAAACCCTTTGTAGGACAAGAGATCCCATCTCAAATTCCCGTTTCCACATCTTCTGATTGTAGTAGTGAGCATTTCTTTGTTTGTGTACCATATTATTGAGCTCAGCCTCATCCCTTCTTTTTTCTAATAAGTCTAACTCTCCTCGAAGAGCCTTTTCATTTCCAGTAGGAACATAAGCAGTAGTACAAAATGATGGTATCCCAATTTCTAAAGGGATTACTGTCTCTACGCCAAAAGCTAGAGAGAATGGGGTTACTCTCATGCTGGTCCTTACAATTGTGCGATAAGACCAAGACACGCTAGGGAGTTCATCCATCCATCCTCCTTTGAGGATGTCAAGCTTTGCTTTCAGTGAGTGCTTTATGAATTTATTGATGGCTTCGTCTTGGCCATTCGCTTGAGAGTGGTTTGGTGTGGAAAAATGCTTCCTGATGCCAAGTTCTTCTCAAAGTTGATGAGGCGAGTGTTGTAAAACTGCATTCCATTGTCAATTAAAATGGAATGAGGTATTCCAAACCTATATCGATGAATTTCCAGATGAAGTCGATGGTCTTGTGTTCGGTGATCTTTATAAGATGCTCAGCTTCGGCCTACTTTGTGAAGTAATAAACTACGAGTATGGCGTACTTAGCCCTTCATCATTCTGTGGGCATTGGACAAATTAGGTCGACCCCACACTTCGCAAAAGGCTAAGGTACAATCACGAAGTTAAGCTCTTGTGGGGTGCATTGGTGAAAGGAACAAGGCATTGATACTTGTTGCATTTCTTTACAAACTTGAGGGCATCTTTTCTCACGGTGGGCCAAAAATATCCTTGTCGCATGATTTTGTGAGACAAAGACTACCCACCAGAATGGTTTTTACACATTCCTTCGTGTATCTCTTGCATAGTGTAGAGAGCTTCCTCTTCATTCAAATATCTTAACAGAGGAGTTGCTATCCCCGTTTGTAAAGAGTGTTATCTACCAAAGTGTAACTGGCCGACCTCATTCGTAATCATCTTGCCTCTACGGGATCTTCAGGGAAGATCCCATCTTTTAGGTGGATCATGAGATCCTCCCTATAGGGATACTGTCGAATTTTTCAATTTCCTCGCTCGTGGCTAGTTGAGCTAAAGATCAGCATGACCTTTCTGTGACCTCGGTATTTGCTTGACCTGTATGGATCACTATGTACTACCAGGTCAGTGATTCTCAGCTCTCGAGCCATTCTCATTCTTGCAATCAGAGCTTCGTACTCAGCCTCATTGTTGGAGGTATTAAGTCGAAGGGCAAAGCCTCACATAATAGGTGACAGTCAGGGCTGAAGAGTACTACCCTAGCCCTTGACTGAATCTCTATGGAAGATCCATCTACATAGAGCTCCCGAAGGGTACTCAATCCTTTCCATGGGTTCCACACTAAATTCAGCGACGAAGTCAACGAGGGCTTGTCCCTTGATAGAGGTCTGCGACCTGTATTTTATGTCGAACTGTCCTAGTTTGACTGCCCATTTCACCATTCGACCTGAAGTGTTAGGTTTCTGCAAGGTTTGTTTCAACGAGAAGTTAGTCAAAATCTCAATGGTGTGCTCCAGAAAGTAAGGCCTCAATTTTCTGGCAGCTGTAATTATGGCGCATGCCAATTTCTCCAGTGGTGAATATCGAAGTTCGGCTTCATGGAGAGCCTTACTGGTGTAGTAGATGGGTTGTTGTACCCCTAATTCTTCTGTGGCTAGGACAGAGCTGATGGCGTGTTCTGACACAACAAGGTATAACACCAAAATTTTCCATACTTTAGGTTTGGATAAACCTGGTGGATAAGCTAACTGTTGTTTTAGCTCGTCAAAAGTGTTTTGGAATTCAGGAGTCCATTCTAATTTTTTTCTCCCCGAAGTACATTGAAGAATGGTTTACACCGATCTGTGGACTTGGATACAAAAGGACTGAGGATGGCCACTCTTTCGATAAGGCTTTGGACTTCCTTTGTTCTCGTCGGTGCTTTCATGTCAATGATGGCTCGTATCTTTTCTGGGTTAGCCTAGATTCCTCGTTGATTCACGATGTAGCCCAGGAATTTTCCCAAACTCATGCCAAAGGTGCACTTCTTTGGGTTGAGCTTCGTTCTATACTTCCTTGGGATCTTGAACACCTCAGCAAGGTGTCGTTGGTGATCATCGATCCTCATGCTTTTTACCAACATATCATCGACATATACATCCATGGTCTGCCAATTTGTTGGGTGAACATAGAGTTCACCAGGCTTTGGTATGTTCCTCCGGCATTTTTCAGCCCAAAAGGCATCATTCTATAGCAATAAAGACCTCGGTCTGTGACAAATAATGTATGCTCTTGATTCGACTCGTGCATGGGTATTTGGTTGTACCCTGAGTATGCATCCATGAAGCTGAGCAGCTCATGTCTAGCTATAGCGTAGACCATTTGGTCTATCCTTGGTAGTGATAAACTATTAGTTGGGCATGCTTTGTTCAGATCGATTAAATCAATGCATACACTCCAGTCTCCATTGCTTTTCTTTACAAGAACTGCATTTGCAACCCACTCAGGATACTTGGCCTCTCTAATACATTTGTCGTGGATCAGCTTTTGTATCTTTTTATTGAGAACCATGTACCGTTCTAGGTTCAGAGGTCGGCATTTTTGTTGTTTGGGCCGAGCTGATGGATCAATGTTCAACTTGTGGCAACCAACCCATGGATTAATTCCTTCTAAGTTTTCGTGACTCCAGGTGAAGACATCAAGATTCTGTCGAATGACGTCCAATATCTGACCCCAAAATGGAGGTCGAAGCTCACGTCTTATTCTGAGTTCTTTGGTTGGATTGCTTTCACAAACTGATACCTTGTCCAGTTCTTCTACTGGCTCGCCTCCCTTTATATTCGTGCAAGGGTCTTGTGGATCGAAGTCGCATATCATGCACATGGATAGAGAGGTTGGATGTTCTAATGAGTGAATTGGACTTTTATTTAACATTTTTCGGTAAGTTCCTTATTTTCTTTGATTTCTCCTATATCGTGAGCTGTGGGAAATTTACGTAAGTAATGGTACAAGGATACAACGGCCCTTAGGTTGAATAACAAGGGTTGCTCCATGACAGCGTCATAGGGCGAAATTAAATCCAGTAATACGAACTCGACATTCGTCCTGCATTGCTGCGGGGCCTTCCCAACTTCAACTGTAAGCTTGATTAATTATCTCACCTTAGTCAATGCTCCACTTAGCCTTTGAATAAATTTTGGGTATGGCTGTAAGAAGTGAAAGAGAATCCCCATCCATTTGAACGTGTTGGTGAAGAGTATGTTAAATGCACATCCAGTGTCAACCAACACCATGGGTATAGTGATTCCGACTATAGGCATAGAAACCACTAGGATGTCGGGATAAGGGTTCGTGTCTGCTTCACTGTCATCGAATGATAGTTGTTTCACAGTGATGTCGATCTCAGATATGTCGGCCACAACTGGTCTTTTTAGTCTCGCTTCTCTTGCCCTAATGTTTTGCTCATTTTCCATCATACAGAGCTGAGGTCTGGGCAGATCTACGTTGTAGTCTCTGGCCTCATCTTGATTTCCATACACCCTTCCTACTTTGTAAGGGGTGGGAAACTTCATGCAATAGTGGTATCTCGAAGTGGCAGCTTTAAGTTCGTGAATATGGGTCTCCCCAGTATTACGTTGTAATTGGATGGAAAAACAACTATTACGAAATCAGCTAGAATTTTTCTCTAGCAAGGGACCTAGCCTAGCTATACTATTAGAACAATCTATCCTCTGGCTTCAATAGGATCTCCAAAGAATCCTTGCAGCTTCTTAGGATACGGCTGGATGTATCGTTTTGAGATTTCCAGCTGCTCAGAGTTCGGGAGTACTGTATATTGACCGAACTTCCATTGTCCACGAGGGTACGATATATCTGTACTCCGGCAATGGACATGATGATTGGGTGTTGGAGTTCCCACCTCATAGTTTTGCCATACGCGGGCACCTCAGGCTTGCCTGCGTCTCTCCCTTCTGGATCCTTTTATACATTAGTTTCCACCTACCATCATCCTTATCTCTGCCCTACGGGGTGGATTACAATCTGGGATAACTGGTTGAGATCATTTTCCTTGCCCTTGTTGAGGTTGCGGAGGATTTGGTTGGTTTTTCTCTCTGGTTTAGCCACAAATTCTTGGAGACGGCCTCGCTGAATCAAGGAGTCAATCTCCTCTCTCAGGTCCCCACAATCATATGTGTTGTGCCTTGCTGATCTGTGATAACGACAATATTTTCCTAGGCCCTTTCCAGCCGGCTCCTTTCTTGAGAATGCAGGTTTACGAAATGCTTCTATGTCTCCTGATTGCATGAAGACTTCCACCAAAGTGGTTGTTAACGGATGGTGTTTGTGGAATATGTGCGGCTGGGATTTAGATCGGTCATTACTTCTCTGGTCTTTTCTCCAATCATGTGTGATCCCTTATTTTGCTTTCTTTCTTTACCGTGGTTGGTAGGATGTGGGTTGGTTCCGACGTCCTCTTGATCCAATGTTTCTTCTTCTACGATGATGTGTTTTTCAGCTCGATTTAAGAACTAATGGTAAGTTCTGGGTCAATCCTCATGCACAGACCACCAAAATCGTGTTCTAGGTTGTAACCCAAAGAAGACTGCCATGAGTACAGTATCATCTGAGATCTTCTCAACTTCCATAGATTGCTTGTTGAATCTACCAAGGTAGGTTTTAAGCGACTCCCTTTTCCTTATTTTATGCTTACCAACCGTCCTTATGAAAAAGTCCAGGATTTATTCATCACTGCCTGCTCGTGCTTTCATTATATGAAGCAACTTTGTCTATTTTCTGAGTGACTCGTTGTCACTTATTTGTCCTGCTTCTTGAATTGTGCAAGTTGTTAGGGGTTCAAATTTTGGTAAATAAACTGTGTTGCATATGCTTGTTTAAGACGTGTTTTTCAAGCATGGGGATAATCGATGTTGCTGCACGATTGAGGTGTAAGTTTGAATTTTGAACTAGCCTGCAAAATGTAACATGGGAAAACTATTGGGCCTCTTTTCAACGATAAAGATAAATAAGTGGCAACTTAACAGTTACAATTGTTTACTTTTAGTTGTTTTATTTCTCTGTTTTTTGAGAAAATCATTGATATTAAACAGTACAACCTGCATAATTCATTGCTGAAGGTTTTTTAATGTCAGTTGTATTTCATTCAGTAATAAGAACCATCACTATATAGGATTCTCAATAATATTTGAAGATTGATACAATTATAATTCAATTTTTACTAAGCAAACTGTATTTACTACAAATTTTTAGGTTTTCCAAATGGTTCTTAGAATAATTTCAATCTATTTATTCTATTGTGTTATGCTCTTCCTTATATTTAGCTTAATTATGTTAGGTGCAGTGCTTCCATGGCTACTCACAACACCATGTTTAAAGACAGGGCGCTCTCAGATTGCTAGATGAGCCATTGAACTTGCTGAATCCATGTTGTGAAAAAATGGTGGTCAGAATTAAAGTTGAACCCCTGGTAGTTTTGTATTCATTTTTTTTTTTGGGAAATAATTGTGAGAACTTACAACAGGGGACCATAGAAGGCAAAGTAAAGTACTAAAGTTCCTAAGTTAGCAATGATACATTTTAATAAAATGCTACGTTGATTACATGAAGGGCTTTATGAATTTACAATTAGTTGAGATCTACATGAAAAGCTACGAATATTCTCTTGAGTGGGCATTATACTTGTTATCAAAAAGTAGGTAGTACATAGATGAATATGCCATTGATTGCCATTGACCTTACTGAGCAAAACTTTCAATTAGTTAGGTAACATTTATATAAATACTGTGTTAGCCATAAATATTATCTTTCAATTTAATTTAATAGTATGCTGAGAATCTATTGCAATTGTAAATGGATATCGCCTCCAAAGTGGTTTACATGTTGAGTTTTGTTTACAGGTTCATTTTGGGTCTACAAGAAGCCCATGTCAGTGAGGATACCACCATTAGCATCTTTTTCTTCCTTTCAGTTGTCATCACATTGTTCTCCATATTGATAGAGTTATCTTTTCCAATGTATTCAAGCAAAAACCTTTGTGCTATGTTTTTAGTTCTTTCGATGTTATTTCTATGCAATTGATGGATAAATTTGCTGATATTGTTGTATATATGCTTTTTTTTTGGCGGTTGATTTACATCATCCAAAGAAGCCAAATGCAACAATCTGGCTAGGAAGAGATCATATCTTTGTTTCTGGTCTCAGTTTCGCTTTAGTTACTTTTTCTTTTTGTGTTGATGTCTTCTTATATGATCGTTGACAGCTTCTGGAACAGCTTCTTGGGAAAAAAATTGATTTTTTAACCGTTTTCTTTCACTATTGGGCCCCACATGTCTCACATGTGGTCAATAGTTATGGCTAAGTGTGTTTGCAACGGTCCAAAATGGGATTAAAATTTGCCAAAAAATCGAAAACAGATGTGGCCTAATCTTATTGGTGATCTGGTGATTATCTCAACCAATGTAATTCTTGAAAAATATTGTTTTCGTACTTAATCTTTATTCTCACTCTCACTCGGGCTTTGTGCTTCATGTTTCCAGTGTCCAAGATTAATTGGGAGTGAGTTTTGGAATCTACATATATATAGTTACTTTTTTCAGTTTTTGAGAAGTTGAGGGCATTACTATGACCCTAGCTCTGCGCTGATATTATCCACGTGTTGTGTAGGGCTGCAATATTATGGTCTAATTTCTTTTTGTGGTTATTTCCCAATAAATCTTATTACGTATTTGAGAGGTTCTTTGATTTATATGTAGGTGTTGTTTATTTGTGTTCAAAAGTATCCCTCATCTCTTTCTATTTTTAGAAGGTCATTGAGGGTCTGGTGAAAAGGAGAACGAATCTGATTTTAGTCATGAAAACATAGTGATTTAATGGATTCAAAATGGAAACAATGGACTTAATAACAAACGAAAATATCCATAATTTATTTTTCATGGAATACATTTAGACCTGAATACTCATAGAAATGAATAATTTGGATGCTTCCCCTGCAATTTGAAAATGGTGTATCTAAATCAAGAACTGTTGATAGTAGATGATTAATATAATAACAAAAATAGCAATTGCAAAAGCGTCAACCCACAAGTATAAAGGATGGGCACTATAAATCACAATAAATTTTATTGAAGACGGTTGATTGCACCCTTGGGCACATTGCTCTTAGAGGCCTTTTGTGACTTGGACATCAACTCTGCCTTTTTCTCGTCCTTGGTCTTATTTATTCTCTCCTTGACCTCAGTGAAAACAAATACAAAGAGTCATAATGTGTTCTATTAAAAGCGAGTTCGGTGTTCTATTCAAAGTAAGTCAAACCTTAAAAGTTGATTTTTCCTACTAATGAAACTTACCTTTGTAAAATGGAAGTCTTACTTACTTTACAAAAGAGTAACTTATAAGTACAGCCAAAACATACTCTACATCTTGCTGAAAGCATACTCAACCACTTCTATATTCATGAGAATATCAAACATTTGAATCTTTAACATACCGTAAAGCAACTTCACGTGCAGCATCACGAACTTCTGGCTTTTCAGCTCTTTTCTTCTATATGACTTCCAAGGTTGCACCAACAATTGATCTAGAGTAGGGCTTCTTAGTGATTCGACGCTTCTTCTTCACAGTTTCAGCAGCAATGTCCTATAAATCGGTCACAAGAACCATCAGTGACAGCTAGATTATGAAGGGAGCCAATTCATCTAAGAAACAAAAGAAAGATCATTAAAATGAATTATCAACTATACTTCACCTTCTTATATTGTTTCCGGTATATAGTAGTCCATGTAAGCTTTGTAGGCCTCAGGTGATTGTGAAAATACTTCTTGTATTTTGAGTGGCAATGAGAAAGACCTTCAACAGTGAAAAAAAAACGTCTTCATTCCCCAAAAATAACACAAAAGAATATTGGGTGAAAAGTGAAAACTGAATCTGCCCCTTAACAAAATGACATAAATAAAGTAGGAAAAACATAAAAATGTACACAATTCGCAACAAAAGGGGTGAAACTTTAGGAGTTAAGAAACTAGGCAAAAGGCAATAATGTGACACAAATATAATAATTCAAGCAACAAATTTTCAGCCACCTGGGAGTCTGAGCGAATAAATCTGATACCCTTCCCTGGGTATATCTTGGCACCACTAAATCAGCAAATCTCTATCCTCACAACCCATAATTGACAGGTGAGACAAACAAAAGAAAGTTAACTCTGAAATTCAACGTAAAATCTATACGGAGTAGAAGAAAAACTTATCGAAAGTGTTATGAATCACTTAAATTGCTTTTATTTTATCTATTAGGCTTGTATTGTGGGCTGGTCCAAAGCCCAATTGTTGTTTTGTTGTATATAGGATTGTATGGAAAGTTGAGATAGACGTGAATCGATGAATTGAACTTGGCTTATGGCTCCTGCCGTCTCTCCTTCTCTGTGCGTCTTATTTTTCCTCTCCTTTGTCTGCTGTGGTAAGCTCATTCTTGCTTACTTATCTTCTCTTCTTCTACGGTGGTAAGCGCCTTCTTGCTTACTTATCTCTCTTCATTTCTCTGCTTATCCTCTTCTTCTGCCATTTATGTCTCTTCTTCTCCTCTCCTATGCTGATCAACCTCTTTATATTTATAATTGTTATTCCCTACATTGTAATAGAACCTATCAATCAATGGAATACATTTTACATTATGTTACTAGGAATTGAATTTACTCCAGTTATTTTGGTTTAATTATTGAAATGTGTTGTTTAGGTTGAAGTTGTTCAATTGTGTGTTGAGATTGAAGTGGAATTTAGCTTGTTTTGGTTGAACTTGAGCTCCAACCATAACAAATGGTATCAGAGCAGCTACAATCCATGGATATGTCTCGATTGGATAGGATAATGGAAGAAATTAATAGGAATCATAAGCTAATGATCTCAATGATGACTGAAGTTATTGAGCGAAAATCAGCTTCAGGAGATAAGTCCAACCATTGCAGTTCTTCAGCAGAATTGGTCAATTCCCCAATTCAGATTCACAATGGTGAAGGAATACTTCTATTACCTAAGATTGGATTCCCTTATTTTAATGGAGAAGGACTCAGTAAATGGCTTGGGAAGGCTAGGAAATAATTCCAAATGCACCAAGTGCCTGACAATCTTAGGTTAGGAATTGCAAAGATGTATTTGGAGGGGAAGACTTATATATGGTTTTATGGATTCAATGTTATCCATCCTAATGCAGATTGGGGTATGTTCTCTGAAGAGTTGTGTAAGAGGTTTGATGAAAATACATGGAAAGAAGTGTGTGTTGAGGAGAACACTGGACTCGTGGTTGTTTATAATGAAAAATTGGAGAATGAAGAAAAACTAGTGGGTCAGGATCATATATTTCATGTAAGAGAAGTTGTAGTAGTAGTAGAGGGCCTTGTGCAAATTGGCGGGAATCCTATTATGGTTACCCGTGATGATTAGAGAACTTCTCATGCCATTACTAAGGAGGTTGGCACTACATATGATAGGGCAGAAGTGATACCTACAGGAAAAACTAATGCTACTCTGTCATTCCAGAAAGGCGGTAAAATTGTTGGAGAAGAGGAATTTAATGGCACACTGATTCAACCTGGTGATGTATTGGAAGAAATTCTCGATTCAAAGATGCTTACAGATGAATAAGCAGTTCAGAATCTGATTGAGGAAGATGAAAATAGACCAACTATAGATGAAGTGAAATTTTTTGAGAAAGAACTGAGGCCAGAGGATATGACTCCTGATGAAGATGCCATTTATGAGTATAAAGAAGAGCACAATGAGGAATATATCACCTTGCACTACTTGCTTAATCCAAGAATGGTGAAAAGAATGAGGCGGTTGCTAACTTCATACAAAGAAGACATCTCGACTTTGAACCTTAAGGTCAATGTTAATTTAAGAGGAAGGGATGTTATAGACCACTTAAATTTCTTTTATTTTATCTATTGGGCTTGTATTGTGGGCTGGCCCAAAGCCCAATTGTTGTTTTGTTGTATATAGGGTTGTACGGTAGGTTGAGATAGACGTGAATCGATGAATTGAACTTGGCTTCTGGCTTCTGGCTCCTGCCATCTCTCCTTCTCTGTGCGTCTTCTTCTTCTTCTCCTCTGTAGAACCCCAAAAATCTAACTAAAGATAGGCCCATGATTATATGTTTGGCCCAATAGAATAAAAGCCCAATAAAAGGTCCAATACATTTTAAAGTAAAAAAAAATGTGATTCAATGAAGATTGGACGGAATGCAACGCTTCTCATCAAAGTGACATATTTCCATGATTTGATGTCTGATGTGCAAAAGAAAAGAGAAAAATCGGAATTTCACGTTTCGGTCGACCGAAACGCTTTATCGGTTGACCGAACACCGGTTGACCGAAGTAATGTACCGGTCGACCGAAAGTGCCTGCAGCTCGACTGTTCGGTACTTGCAGAGTTCTGGTCCACCGAAAGTATTTGTGAAACTATTATTCATTGATTTGTTTGATTTTTAAAATATTTTTGAAGGGTAAAAATTATTTACCATTTGTGAAGGATTTCATATTTAATGAAACAGTTATTTACTTTTGGAAAGATGTTGTCATGTTGTGAACGGGATTGATTATCACCATTGATGTTTTGAATAATTTCTTCCGATCAAACCAAATACATGTTTTGAAGAATTGTGTCTTTAATGAATCTACTGTTCAAAACATTAATGTTATGAATTGTCGAATTAGACAATTTAATATCCTTTAGAAACTGTTGGGATAGACAATTTAACTGTCGAATTCGACAATTAAAAATTATTGAAATTCATGATTTCACCTTTTGAAATTTTCGAAATTGCAACTTTCATGGTATTAAATGCCTACATATTGATTGTGCTTAGTTCTTACAGTTGTAATCTCAACATTTCAAGTATGAGTACTTATTTGAGATTCATCGTGTCGCATGAGGAAGTTTGTTCATGTGGATGACGAATGGAAATGGAAAGTCTCAAACTTAAATATATCTCCGACCGAAATGTGCGAAGATGAAGACTTAAATTGGTACATATCAGTTCGCAAGGAAATTGTTATCTGCGTTACTATTTTGGAAATAAAGCTCGCTGTGGTAGAGTTGGTGATAACTGGATTACATGTTCAAACCCCATTGTAACACAACCTGTGTAAACAGGCTTTTGTTCGATAGTGGTTGAAGTTGTATGTTAAATGTTCCATCAATGACGTTGTACATCCTAAAGTTATATTATAATTTTGTTTTCATTATCGTTTGCAGACATTAGTGTTTCTTATGTTCGCAAGAAAATACGGATCCTTATGTAACACAACCCATGTAAACAGGTTTTTGTCCTAACGTGGTTAACGTTGTATGTTAAATGTTCCCCCGATGGTATTGTATATTCTGACCGTTATATTATACTTTTGTTTTAATTATCATTTTCAGATATTAGTGTTTCTCGCATTCGCAAGCAAAGTACGAATGCTTATGTCAAAGTACTTATAACATTCCGACAGTTCAACTGTCGGTCTCGAGAGATGGTTGTTGTCATTCTCGACAGATGGTTGCAAAGTAGAATATTTCACTTTTCCGAAAACACGATACATTATTATTTCCAGGTATAAAAATCGTTATCATTCCATTATAGTTTCCAGGCATAAATTGAAGTACTCTCATCAAACAATTATGACTTACAAAAATCATGCATCAACCATGGACATATTCCTAACTTTTGAACATTCAAACTAAGAATCTCTAGCCCAGCAATAACGACATGAATAACATTGCCAACAAGTTACCATATGAATGTAACAGAAATTTCACTAACGAAAATATTATACATTAACCAAAATATTCGTTGTTCCGTGCGAAATACAAATCAGTATCTATACTTGTGATTCATTTTTCATGCTGATCATTTGTAAATTCATCTCTTCTTTGACAATGCCTCTGGATTGCTTCTACCTACCAGCATTTCTATACATGTAAGTAGCAACACGCTCATTAAAAGAAGCTCATGATTCTCAATCTGCTCAAGTCCATATAAATGGCATAAATTAGCCCCAAGATAAAGGAAGTACAAAGTAAAGTGAAGAAATGCAACAGAGTTCACATTTTTGCAAGCTCAGTGTACATATTTTGTTAAAATGAAACTGAATTGATTGACGCAATGTCATATTCCTCTTCGTCCACTTTGACAATAATACATTTGAATTGCATGTGATCCGGAGCTTATGAATCACATTAGCTCTATATTAGCAACTCTGACAATAATACGTTTCAATTGCATGTGAAGCGAAGCTTATGAAGAATGATTCATGACAATGGTGGCAGCTTTCTGAAACTAAATGAATATAGCTTTACATTAGCGACTTTGACAATAATATATTTGAATTGCATTTGATCCGAAACTTATGGAACATTAGCAACTTTGACAATAATACATTTGAATTGCATGTGATCCGATATAATACATGAAAAGATCATATAACGAAATAATACGAAGATCATATAACAACATCATATAATACGAAAATCGTGTACTACGAGAAACAATATATAACCTCAAGGTACAACAAAAAATCAATGGGATGCACCCATCTGTTGACAATTGCTGTGGTGAACTGTCAGGAACGACATTTCATCTATCGGAATTTACCCATCTGTTGAGAATTACTGTGGCGAACTTTCGAGAACGACAGTTCACCGCGATGATGTTTGTCCAGTAAAGTAAAAGATCCTCAAAAAACTTAAATCACACATACAAACAAAATCCAAATGATATTAACAAATATCATACAACCATAAGATCGTGTCAAACCAAAAAAGCTTATAAGAAATGAAAACAATAAAATCTTGTTATAATAGAAGAGAAGGAAACACCAAATAATATTGTTATACCAAATTTTAATTATTGACTTTTCCAGAATTTCGAATAACAGATTTATGAAGATTGAAAATTTTACACTACCCGTTCCAAAATTCAAAAATCTAAAGCTAACCCTACACCAAAATTCATCATCAACACCATCTAAGACTTATTTTCAACATAATTGGATCGAACCAATTTTCCCCAAAAATCGCCATTGACAAAAAAGTACAAAAACACCCCCAAAGAAAAGTACATAAACAGATTTAACGAAAAAAATACCGAAAAGGAAAGAAAATGTGAAACAAAAAGAAAAAGCAAACCATATGGAAAAAACGATGGTCTTTGTTAGCAGTTGGCAGTCAACTAATTCACGGTGGTAACTGCTGGGCTGTGGACAATTCCAGAATCAGAAGTTGTAGATTCGAAGTTGAAAGAAGGGAATGAGTTTAGGGTTGAGTGTTTGAATGATACTTTAATTAGTATTTTTTTTGTTTTTGTTTTTGTTTTCACAGTTCATGACATTTGATGTGACTTTTTTCAATTTTTTTGTACAATTTTTCTTATAGTAAAATCTCATTTAATAAAGGGCATGTAGGGTATTTACAATCTCTGAGGGACAAAAATGTCCAAATTTGACAATCCTTCAACCACTTCAAAAAAATGGCATTTTTGTAAATGTTAATGGCATTTTTGATATTCAGTGCAATTTCCTCAATAAACTTTGATGACTAATATGAATTTTTTTTAAAAATAGATTAGAGGCTACGAGAGTATAACACGGGTTACGTAAGATTGGTTGTCGTTAAAGTGGTTTGGCACAAATATTCACAAATGACTAACAATTCTACAATTGCTTTGCATTGCGGGCGTTTTTTTTACAAGAACGACTCGAGAAAAAGGTTAAATAGTTTGAGAATACATTGTCCAATGTTTTATAGACAGTTAGGCACGCAAGTCTATGTTGAAGAAATTAATTTGTGCTTAGATCAACTTGTCTTCATAACATTTCAATATTGTTAGTTACAAATGGCTAAAAAAAATGTAAAAGACAAAATATGACTTCTAATTTTGATTCAGAGTTAACATGAGAAAGCTTGGAACAGAGCAATAAATTAGACATTTGCGACATGTTTGGTTTACTTAGTATTAGATTATACGAAGTCCTTAATTGATGTGAATTACTGATTTTTAGTCAAATCTAAATTTTAATCGATACCAAACATGGACTAAACAATATAATAAAAAAAATTATACTCTTCAATTTTGATACTATCCAATGCTATCTAATTCATTCTAAGTGCTATCAGGTCACTAATTTTTATTTACACATTTCGTAGAACACACAATATGAGATACATTTACTAATTAAGAGCTTGTTTGGTAAATTTACTTTTTACAAAAAAAAAAAAAATTGGTCAAGCTAATCAAATTTTATTTTCAACTATACTTGACATTCTATTCACAAATTTTATCAACTTTTAATGAAATATATGGTTAAAAATTTGATAAAAGTTATGAATCTTACAAAATATATAGTCCCCTTTTGGCTCTCATTAAATTAAATTTTATTTTTCTCTCTTCCTTTTTAACCACACAATCTTTCATAAAATAATATTATACGTAAATCGAAAACTTTTTCTTCTATTCCAACCACCATTATCCAAAAAAAATATTATTCCACCTATTGAAATTTAAAATAATGAGGGTCAAATGGGGGAATAATTGTAAAATGAATTTAGAAACAATAAATTTTAAAAAATTGGAACCAAACAAGAGTTGAGCCTAGGCCCCAAAATTTTCGAGTATTTAGTAAGTGGAACCGTCAGGTTCAAATTTAATTATGTAACCGTTCGGATTCGATTTCATTCGGTTCCCAAGTTCTGTACTATAATTAATTTTTTTAATATTTTCAAAGCTACATTAATTCAACTAATGACATGTACAATTTTAGCTCTTACAAAATAACGTAATCCAATTTTATGTGTCTTGTATGCTCTCTTTGCTGAATTCTTCATAGATTTGATTGTAAAAATCACAGAAAGAGGATGATAGCGAGTTTACTATAATTAAGAGAGACGCTGTTGAATTTCAATTCAATTTCTCAAGAAGAAATGACACTATGGTAGAATAACAGATTTGGATAAAACTTAGGTCGATTTAATTAAGTTGAGTTTGGACTGAAAATTAGAAATTAAAAAAATCATATTTTTGGGTCGGCAAAATTATTTAGAAAATAATAAAATATTTGGCTTATTTAAAATAAATTAATCTTAAAAAATTAGAGAAATTCGATTCTTATTCAATTCTTGATCTAGAACAGAAAATCAACTGAACCCGTCGATAGTGGCGGAGCCAGCACCCGGCGGGGGGCGAGATTGCGCGTGTTGGACTCCGTTGGAACTTTCAGTACGCCGGGGCAGAGCGAAGCGGTGCTGGGTGAAAGTTGAATTTGTGGGAAAAAATGGGGGAAACGAAGAAGATGATTGAGGTTTGGGCTTAATTTTTTTTTTTTTTTTTTTTTTTTTAAGTTTTGCCATTGTTTGGGCTGGCCTTTAAAAAAAAAAAAAAAAAAGTCCAATGGCCCAAATCCAATCCATGGACTGATGGACCATGTATATATATGTATTTCCTCGAGGCAGTTGTCTAAACAGTCGGATAAATAATACTATTTTCCACAATGGCCTTTACTATTAAAAATACTAATTTACCCTTACTTTCAATATTTGCAAGTTATGTCCTATATCCTCTAATTATTAGACTTTTCAACTTTCTTTGTTTACTAATCAGGACTTATGTTTATATTTTTTAGTTTTTCAAACAGTCCTAAATATTCCCTATATCTTGATAATTTTTCAAAGATTCTAGGTTGATCTTTCTTAGTTATATATCCTAAAATGATTCCTTCTGAAACTTCTTCTTGTATATCTTTATGTTTAGATATAATATTTTCAACCTTTTTTATTTCTCTACTAGTTCCTACAGGATCTAATCCTATATTATGCTTACAACAATAGTCTATGTCTTAATATATCTCTTTAAGTTTTTCTTGGCCAACGGGAAATATATCTTCAGATTTTTCAGCTAGTTTGTGTAAAAACGAAATATCTTTCTCATCTAAATATAATCTAGGATCATCATCATTATTGGAAGTGGATGTGGATGCTTGTGATATGTTCATAAATTAAAACATAAGCATATAAAAGCATGTAAATAACTTACATTAATCAATAGAGGTGGTCAAGCTTTCCCTCCAGTATGTTCTTATAGTTACTTTGCATGTACTTAATCAATCTTCTGAATTAGATGAACATTCAAAATATTTTGAAATCTTTTAGGTCCACAGCTGCTTCCGCAAAAGGCTTTTCAATTAAGGTTGCATTTCTCACTCTAGAAAATTAGCCATGTTTCCACAGACGCTATCTCACAGTATCCAGAGTCTCTGTTTTCACCTCTATTCAAACTCTTTTCAGAATCAAGTTCTTACTTGGAACGAAATTTTAAAAGATGAACTCACACACAAGGTGCTACAATTTTTGTTAGTAAACTGCCCTTTTCTCCTAAACCATTCATCAAAGACGGGTACTTTGGCATGACTAACATCCATTAAAAATTAATATTTTGAAAATCTTTTAAAATCTCTATTTGTACTATCGAGGAATCATGATAAACTTAACGAAATCCTTTTATGAAAGCTTTGTTGAACATAACAAATTTCATCTTAATATTCATAAATTGAACTAGTACATGCTTACAAACTATATTTACATACCTTTGGTACTTACCTTATGAAGTTTAGAACTCCATAAGTGATTACCTTATTACAAGCATTGTTATCTTCTGATTTTCTAATATATTTCTGAATACAAGTGGTGTATACAGATTACAAAGAGTTTTTTCTGATATTCTGAGTATTATGAGCTAACTCGCAGATTCGATGCCTTCATTATTCCTCTTGCCTCCTTTTATAGAGGCCTTTGGGAATCTTATCTTGACAGGTATCTTCCATCCTCTTTTGTTGGGTAGCTAAAAAGTCTTATCTCCACCTATTTTCCACTATCTTTTGTTGGGGGACCTTCTCTTTTTGGATTTGTCTTTCACCTTTAACCACAAGTAGGTGAGTGTTTACAATCATGGAGACTTTCTTTGCACTATCTTCTGTCTTCTTGTGACCTCAATTTTTCTTTAATAAATTGTTTTATTAAAGTAGTGATAAAGGGTTACTTTCTTTTGTCTACATCACTTTTTCATCTTTGAATCAAAGAAATCCGCGGAGAATTTTTCACTGTTAAGAGATGTTTGACTCATATCTTCAACTACACAGTACTCACAGTGGTGATCGTTGTAGTCCCAAAGTATCTTGCACGGTTCTTTTCCCATATCTTCAGATCCATTTACTTGGTTTGATATTATACTGGATAGTAAATGGTCAAGATAACATATATCTTCTTCCTTTGTAGTAACTCTTGCATTGGAATAAATTATATGGTTATCAGATGGATAAATTCATATTTTCTCTTTCTCAGTAATAATCTGAGTTACATGTTCAAATATTTCTTTATAACATTTTGCCCTTCTATATGCCATCATATTTATAATATCTTGATAACCATTTTTAACAACCTTTTGATTGGTTGGTAAAAAAATGTGGGTTAGTAAGTCCCAATTTAATAATATGGAACGATGGATGCATAAATTTCAGGACAGAATCCCACTTCATGGTTGCTCAGTAGATATATATATATATATATATATATATATATATATGTGTGTGTGTGTGTGTGTGTGTGTGTGTGTGTGTGTGCGCTTTTGATAACTTCAATAAATCTTTTTACAGATTTCCTAACGTTAGCTGGTAGTTGTGTTATTTCTCTGAGATCTTTGCTTGGATATATACAAAGTATATTTTCTATCTCAAAACAATTTCGTACCTAGTTGGCAGGTGCTCCTAAATAAAAATTTATCTTGTTGTATTTTTCGTAGTGGAGAGTTTTCATCCACATTCCTATCTCCAAATACCAATCGGACAGTATATTAAAAATAACGCTAAAGAATATGACTTCTTCATAGTTATCTTTTTTAGGAAACGTTGCCTCATGACATATTTTGACAACATCCATTGGATATATATTTTTAATAGTTAGCTTAGGTAAAGTTTGACTCTATGAAGAGCTACATATGTCAATTTTGATAACTTGAGTATTTTTCCTATTGAGAACTGTCATATCTTCTTTACTAGTAATAGGTTTATGTATTCCCTGTGAAGGGGTTCCCATTACTATCTTCTCTTTCCCTTTATCCTCGGGAAGAGAGCTAGTATTTACTGGTCCCTGTGAAGGGATACTAATCTTGGTACAAGTTTCTCTTGCCTCAGTGGCTATATTTGTTTTGCCTTGAAGGCTATCTTGTACATTTTGGATTTGTGTTTCCAAATAGGAAATTTTTATCTCAAGTATCCACACTTTAGATCTCAATTGTTCTAACTCCATCCCTGCTGAGATAATCAGGAAGAAAGTTAGCTTCAACTCTTACATATTCAATATCAAATTTGAAATAAGAAAACCAAATTTGAATTCTAATAATATATTTATTAGCAACAGATAGATCAACATTATTTTTCAAAAAAGCTTTAACTTGAGTATTATGAGTCCTTATTATGAACTTCTTTGGTAATAAGTAATCTTCATATTTTTGGACTCCTCGCTTCACAACAATGAGTTCTTTTCGGTTTGTCAAATATCTGGTTTCAACTTCTTTGAATGTTCCTGATGTATAACCTGCAAGTATTTCAGGACAAGAAGAATTCTTTTCACATTTATATTCTCTATGATTCTGTTTTACTTTTAATACTGCACCCCAGTAATTATCTGAAACATCAGTTTCAAGGATAAAAAATCTTCTTCTTGTGGTATTGCAAGTTTAGGTAAAACTTTCAATTCTTTTTTTACCTTCCTTATATTTTCGCAATCTTGTTCTTCCCAAGACCACATTACATTTTTTTCTTAATTTTGGAAAAAAATAGTTTTTTAGTTTAGCACAATTTTTAATGAATCCTTTAGTATAATTTAAAGTACCAAGAAAGTTTTGTAACTATTTTTTTATCTTTGATTTTTTCAGGAAATTTTTGGAGTTTTTCACCAATATGGGATTGCAGTTGCAATTCTCCTTCTTTTATAAATAATCCCAAAAATTCTATTTTTGTTTTGGCTATATCGACTTTCTTAAGAAAGTGTAATACCATGTTTTTTCATAATATAACAAAATTTCTCAAGATGTTCTATATGTTCTTTTATATCATTTGAATGAATAAGTAAATCATCTATATAAACAATACAAAAATGAGAGATATGTTTAATTATCTCATCCATTCTTCTTTGAAATATCTGCGGTGCATTTTTCAACTCAAATGACATTACATTCCATTCATATTGTCCTAAAGGACTGGGGGTACTAAATGCAGTTAGTGGTTTACTTTCTTCTGTATGTACAATTTGCCAAAAACCTAACTTACAGTCGAATTTTGAAAATATCTTTTTATTTTGTACTTGTTTAATAAGGGCATCCTTATTACGCAAGTGGTATCCATCAAACTTTGTAGCTTCATTTAACTTCTTATAGTTTATCACCATTCTGCCTTTTCCTCTTTCTATTTCACTATGTTTCCTAACCATAAAGGCTGGACTACTATGTGGGCTTTTACTAGGCCTAATTAATTAGCCTTCTAGTAATTCTTTTATTTGGTTTTTAAATTCTTTTTGGTCTTCCACACTATATTTCATTGGTTTGACTCTCACTATAGTGCCTGGATTGATCAATTTTATTTTTGCATTTACCTTATCTGTATTCCATTTTTCTAATGGGTTTTCAGAATAAGTTTCAGAAATTTCTTTTTTCAATTTTTCTAACCTATTTTCTGTTGTCATTTTTAAAACTGTAATTGCTTTAAATTTTTCTATATTCCAACATCCACCACGCTGGGTTGAGGAACTCTGATGGTTAATTTCTTTATATGCTATTCTAACAACTTTAACTATTTTTGGTGTAAATATTTTGTGTGCACAAGAAATTGTGAACATATATTTATCAATATATTGTGTAAATGATGCATATTTTAATAGGAAAATTTGTCATAATAAAATATCACATCCAATTGTAGTTGACATATATATTGTATCAACAAATACTTCTTTAAAGGATATTAGAAAAAGTACATGTGTAGCATATTTGCTATATATTATCTTGTTTCCACCTGTTGTTGTAGCAGTGACAACCTTTTTTGAATTATATTTCCAGTATTCAGATGGTAGTACATTTGGTAAGCATAAACTTATTGTACTTCCTGTATCTAGATAAATATGAAATTTAATTTTACAATATCCTTTTATATTGAGTATAACTTCAATATATTGACTCATGGAATTAGTACTAATTACTCTTTACATGATAACAATGATTTCAAATTTTCATCTATTCTTGATATGATAATTGGATTATTGTCAATTGTTATTTTTAAACAACCTTGACAGAGTTAGTAAGGATTAAATTATTCAAGAAAGTTCATTCCTAATAATATAGGTGAACGTTCGACTACATATAATTCATCGTTATATAAAGTTATTTCTTTAGTATATTCTTTCTGATCCTCTCCTATAAATATAAGAGGGAATTTCACATATTTTCTTATTTCAATATTATTTCCCAAATAATCTTTGAATATATATGGTTTTGGTAATTCAAAGTCTATTAAATGCTAGCAAATTTAGCATTTACATGACTTTTATTTGCTCCAGTATCTATGAGGACAAAAAGATTTTTCTTGTAACCTTCTTGATTTACATATCTTGTTTTGATTAATATTGCAAACTTGATGGTCCAACAATACTTAATTTTTTAGGTTGGCTTATCCTAGATTCTTGTCTGGAGGGGAATCTTTCAATAAGATTTTCTCCTTTTAGGCTAACACTATTTATTTTTATTAATTTTCCTTCAAAATTAATTTATTTTGCCTGTTTGTGAAAATCAAGTATTATTTGTTATGGTATAGTAATTTCATGTTCTTAGTATTTCCTAGGAGGTATATATTCAGCTAGTTCTTCAAAGTCCTTATGTATGGTAATATTATCAGTTATTTTTCTTAGATTGTTATGATGGCTAGTGCTAAAAGCAAAAATTGATTTTATGCTAATGCTGATAACCTTATTTTTTCTTAACATTTTCAGGTTTCCAATCCTATAGTATAGATTGAAACTTTGGTCAATATTTTCATCATTTAGTGATATTGCATAGTTTGATTTTACTGTAAATATTATCTTCTGATAGACTAAGTTTCCTACAATAGTTCCTAATGAAGCGTCTATAGGATCTTGTAAGATTCTATTGTCCATACAATATATTTCTACTGGTATATTCATAAATTCTCTAAAGAATCTAATAAGTGTATTTTTCACACTTAGTTGGGGTTTTAAACTATAGAATTGTATTTTTCTTTTGGCAAAATACGACCTAAATTGTATTGTATTGCTTTTCTTAGGTAAAACTCGTGTTTGAATGGAAAATTGGATGAAAGAATACAAAAATAGCAAGAGAAGGCGAAATCCAAAGCTTTGGGACTAAAGTGCAAATATTTAAAAATTATGTCAAATATCACGATGAAGATTTGAGAGTTTTAGACATCGATTGGATGAGGAAAGAAGCCAAATGGGTGAAATATCATCAAAGTACTACCACATAAACTTCCAACCGAAAAAGTTATGGTTCGAACTTTTAGCCTCAACTTGAGACCCATATTTTGGATAGAAAACATTCGAATTGGAAAATTCGTATTTCTATAGGAATTGTAGATATTTGAGTCAGTTTTCCAATACAATTTGAATTATCTCAATTGGATATCGGGAGAGAAATATATGATCAAAATACTAAAAGCTCTCCAGTGAAAAAAATGTATAACTATGCGTATGCACAGGCCTGCAAGACTTGCGTACGCGAGATCCCAATTCTCCCTACCTAAGGTCATTTCACTTGTATTGCGCGTACACATAAAATATACCACGCGTACGCATGGTTCAATTCCTAGAGATTATTTTCTTTCCTTTTCTTTCTTTTGGATATTTTGGCACCCTATTTATACCAGAAGACGTCCAGAACGTAAAGAACTTCCTTTTAGACCTAAAATCTCGATATTCTACATATTTTGGAGGCGAAGAACAAGGCTTGATCATCAATCCAAGACGAATTATGCAAGATTATTAAATATTATTCAACCTCTTTCAAAATTTTATTCAGGAAAGCAGATTTCTTCGCTTTCTTCCATCTTTTCTTGTTCCGGGTGATATTTTTTCTCTTTCTTGTATATTTTAATTATTAGGATGGCTAGCTAGTTTTTCTATTGTATTGGATGATTGAGGAACCCTATTTTTTGTTTATTTCAATTCAAGACTTTAATCTAGTTATTTCTTGTGATTTATTGTTTGATTTTACACTATTAAATTGTTTGGCCATCAATTGAGTAGTTAGTTTCTTGTTGTAGTGTAGGAATACTCACAATGAGTCTAGAACGCGGCAAAATTAACATGTATCGTTAAGATTAGGAATAATGCCGATCGCACATGCAATCATATAGATAACTTAAACTAAATGCATGATTTTCATATGAATTCGGACTAGGAATAGGATCGGGTCGTGATAATCATAGGTTGGTGTATTTTGGAAAAGAACATTTAACATACTAGCATTATTGGTTGACGAAAATGCATGAAATTAACTAGATTATTTATGGATAACTGAAATAGACGAAAATAGGGGAAATCATGAATCCAATACGAACATTCACATATTTGATAAAATATTTCTATCGCTTTCTTATATTATAATTAGTATAAATAACAACATCACATCTTTTGTGTCACGTACATCGAATTTGATAAGAACTATTGAACTAGACATTAAACTTTATTCCTCGTGGGACGATAAACTCTTAACTCACTTATTATTACTTGTCAACAATCTCATACGCTTGCGGGTTTTCAACGAACAAGTTTTTGACGCCATTGTCGGGGAATAATGGGTTTAATTTTAGTTTAGTAGTTTATATTAGATTCGATTTTTCACTTTTTTTATTCGATTTTTTTATTTTGACTACCCACCCTGATCTCTTTTTTTTTGGTATTCTTTCCAGGTGCTATTCAGTAGTGTATGCAAGATTCTGACGCTAGCGTGGTAGAATTATTTTTGCAATGACTAATCTCGATATGGACGATGAGGAAGAAGATATATATTGTGAGTTCTGCTATGGGTGCATTATACTGGCTACTGTTTGTATACATGCACTGACCCAAGAAGACTCAAGCTCCTATGGTTTCAACATTATTTGCGATGTCGAAAATTAGCAATTGACAATGCTAATGAAGACTATATGTCTGTGGGCGAGTGTGTCCCTTCAGACACGCTTGTGGGAGTTGGTCATTCCATGTTGAACGAGGAGGTACTTGCAAAATACTATACTGATCTTGCCAAGTTGGATGAAAACAAAATGTGTGTGGGAGATGGCATATACTGGATCGAATTTAAAAGGTGGTGGTATAATCCACTCGAGAAGTTTGAGTGAAAAGAGTTTCCATTGCCCGTGGATTTAAATTATAAACCGACCATTCAACTTGAAGAGATATCAATTATGGAAGATGAGCACAAAGACGATGAAAGATCAATTACAAAGGAACAAAGCGAAAAAGAGGCAATTAATGAAGAAGAAATTGACACACATTCTTTCGACTTCATTGATTGCTCAACCATTGAATTTATAATCAAGCTTGAAGATGAGGAAGAAGTCTACCTAGTTGATTTCGAAACTGATAGAATAGGCAAGTCAAATCACGTTGGAGGAGGCAATGTCAAAATTTATAGAATCAATGAAGAGTGGAGCAAATTCGAAAGAAGTAAAATGAGCAAGGCATCTAAAGCACTATTTAGAATTCCATGATACCAATTGCCAAAGTCAAGCTAAAGACTATAAATAAGCATTTGTTGGGAGGCAACCCAATCTTTCTCTCCCTTTTATTTATTTTACTTTCTAGTTATATGATAGTTTAGTTTATTTTTATCATTTTAATTAGGGAATCATCATCCATATCTCATTTTTCCTTAGGTTACTTATTGGTTTATTGATGTTTGAGCTAAGTAACACTTGTTTTAGATCTTTTGTACCTTCGTGCCTTATTTATCTACATTGTGCAGGAATATGACGTCGTAGAACACTTGAACCAACAATTACCAAAGAAACAATGGGATACATTGCAAAGCTAGCCATTGAATTCTACGCCATATCAGGGGAGTCTTCTCTTCATTTTCTTCCCCACCCCTTTATATGCGGACTTAGGATTTAAGACATTGAGGACAATGTCCAATTTAAGTTTGGGGGTGGAAAACATGAGCTTTATTTTGTTTTGTATGTTTTTTTATTGCTTCATAATATAAAAAAAATTGAAAATGTTGAAATATTCCAAAAAAATATTTTCTTTTTTTATGTTTGTGTGAGTTAGTTGGCCTGGTTGGCAATGAGGAATATATTGGATTATGAATTGATCTATGAATGGTGAATATGTTGCATGCTTAAGTTAATGTTTGCTTTTTTCATGTGAAGTTTGATCTATATTGAGCACGTGAATTAAGTTAAGCATTGTGTAGGAATGAGTTGATTTCATAATTGGATAGGTTGAAAATAGTGGACCATAGATGCTAAACCCAAAACTATATTTTACGTCCTTAGACCAAATTTAGAATAGTTTGGGGGATTTCACTGTTGTAGGTAGATGTTGAGATAAATAAGGGTTCCATGTGTGAAATTAAAGATCTTGTGTGAATTGTCTAAGGTCAATAGAATGAAATTGGGCGAAAGTCTCAAGTTAAAAGTTGGTTTACTTGGATAGGTGTTTAATAAGGGACATTGCACTAATTAAGGCAAAAAAAAAAAAAACAGTTTATTTGAAAATTTCTCTTCGTAGCCTTTATGACTCGAGTTATTAAGTTTGTAAGGGTGTTAAAACATGTTGTCCTATAGTCAACTGACTTGGGAGTCATCGGCCTAAAACTTGTTACATGGGTCATTTAGAAAGCTTAAGGGAGAGAATGCTGCAAATAAAGAAAAAAAAAAGAAAATGCAGGTGCATGAAACAGAAGACGCACCAAATGCCTTAGTTAAGTCTCAAACACTTATTTAAGAAAATTTGACTTTTAATGAGGGGTTATTAGCCTAGTTAAATCCTGGAGATTAAAGCAATCAAAATCAAAGGAGAATCCTTGTTTATTGACATGTTGAACTGCAATTGGTGATATTTACCTAAACTAGAGAGGTGAGGATAGTATAAAATCAACTTTAGATCACACACTAGAAAAGAGCGAAAAGAACAAGTTTGGGGGTGTGTGAATCTCAAGAGTGAGGACAAGAACATATTTGACTATTAAGGGTCGGGAATAGAACAACTTATGAATTCATGATGCTATGCTTAATTCTTCACACACACACACACACACATAATGTCAACTTTACATTGAAAATGTAGACTTTAACTTATGTATTGTGATCTTGAAGCTATGCGTAGATTCAATATCATGATTTCAATTCTAAGATAAAAAATATTGGGTTAGCCAGCTATATATGTTTGCATGCTTGAATGTTCGTTGTCTATTTGAGTTTAGCTTTGTTTGAACCATTATTTGTATTCCTCCTATTTCAATACATTTTAGCTTATTTCTCACATTTTCTGGAATTTTGGATAACTTTTGTTTTACCCATTCTTTTGTAATTATAGGAATTCTTGCATTTCCTATAGTATCTTCTATATTGATAGACATTTCTTTGTAATTCATACTTACAATTGTTTTATTTACTTTTGGCAGTATTCCTAAGAATCCTTGGTGGAATACATCTTTTTCTTGTAAATCTAATATTTTCTTAATTATTCCTTTGTATTTTTTAATATCTTGGCTTATACATTCTATTGAGTCTTCAACTTCGTCATTTGTTTCTATTTCTATTTCTTGATCTGCTTGTTGCATCTATTGATTCATATATACTATTTTTTTTCATAATCTTCTTCTAATGAGGATGTATCTAATTCATAAATGCTACTACATTCACAACTTAAATTTTCAAAATATTCTATTGGTTCTATATCATTATCATCTTTAAAATCTTCATAAATTTTAAGAGTTTTTATATTTTGTTTATCTTTCTTTTTAGGACATTGAGTGGCAACATGCCCTTCTTCATTGCAAATGAAATATCTACATTTCTTAATATTTTTTGTTTTAGATTTTTTATTCCAATATTTTTTCTTGAAGTATTTTTTATGTGGTTTAAAATTTCTTTTCTTAAACTTCTTATAATTTTTAAACTTTCTTTTGTATTTCTTATATGGTTTATATTTCTTCTTATGACATCCAAATTGCTCAATTTGACTTATGTCTTTGTAGCAATACAAAGAATTTCTTCTTATCTTATATGTCTATCATTCTTATTGTAAATTCAATCATACTTCCAAAACTATCTATCTTTATACCTACTTCTTCACCAGTAGGTAATATTTTTTCATATTCTTTTAATAGCTTCATACCCCATGAGAATGGTAATTTTGTAAAATAAGATCTTAACATTGGCTTATTTTCTTGATAATCTCCTTGATTTAATATATAATATATTTCTTCAAATTTACATGTTTATTTTTCTAGTTCACACATATCACATATTCTTAAATTTTTCATTGCTATAATTTTTTCATTGTATTCTTCTTGTTTCCTAGTTTCCTCGTTTGCGGTACATTTGTTTCCTAAGAACTCTGTTCTTAAGGCTCTCTCAATCCTCTTTAATATTTCTTTAATATTTTGTTCATTCAAGTATTCCTATTATCTAATTCTTCAGTCTTATCTTCTCCATATTTTTATTTTTATTTTTTATAATTTCTGGTAATTTCCTCCACCATTCAGATACAATTCCCCTGAATGTGTGTTCTATAAATCCGTAGGCTGTATATGTTTCCCATTTGTTAAATTGTATGGCTAAGTCTGTACTTTTTACCCATATTTTTATAACTTTATTTTCATCTACGCAATCTAAATCTAACCATATTCCTATTGTATGGATAGGTTCATTATAAGATTTCATTGGATTTATTTCTTTTATGGACCGTTTCCTTATATTTCTAGTGTATCTTTTCTGTGTTTTCCTATATCGATTAGTATCATCCTTATTGGGTATTGTTGTTCCATAAGGATAATCATATTCTTCATCACTACTAAATTCTGTTTTTATATGACTAGATGATGGATTAGTATTCATCTTTATATTTTCCATTTTTTCAGTTAATTCTTTTAGGTTTTTTATATTTTTCATATTCTTCACTAGTAGATTTTAAGAATTTTTGTTCTAATTCTTTCACTTCTGTAATCATATATTAATTTATCTCATGTTTTTTTCCCTTTATTATTATATTTTTGTGTTATCCTGAAATCTTGGGGTGGATTAATTATAATCTTATCTTTTCCCTTAAGATTTTTTTTATCTAAAAGAGTATTTCCTATTTGTATATTATATTCTAAATTTTCTAGTTTTTTATGTATATTCTCAAAACTTTCATTTGTGCTATTTTTAGATAAATAAGGATAAATTGGGTTCTTCTGTTTTTCTACTTTTTTTCAAAAATTCTTCAATTATATTTTCTTCATCTACTATATTCATCATTATTTTAGGTTCGTAACTTGACTCTGATACAATTTCGCCAGTGCGTGCAGCGGAGGCGTTAAGATTTTGAATCCAATTAAAATCTTTATAAGTCTTTAAAAGATTAAAATAGAATTCATAAAATTCACTATCCTTTGCTAAAACTTTTTCTTCAATAATTATATTTAATTTGCTAATTCTTTTTTCTAGATTAAGAATTCTTTTATGTATATTATTTTCAATTTTAATTGCTCTGTTATCTATATAAGCATTTTTGTATTTTAATTTTGGATCTAAATATTCTGTAAAGAAACTTTTTAGATCTTCTTTTAAATAGTTTAGTTTAATATTTGTTGCAGTTCTTAGATCAATAAAATTTTGTATAATATTAGAATTTAGATTTATCAGAAGTTCTTGATCTATATTTTCTTGGGGACCTAATTGGAGTTTTTTTTATACATTATAATAGCTTTAGTTGCAATTTCTATGTCAGAGTGTATTTTTGGAAACATTATTGTTCAAAGGCTATTCTTCAAATTTCTAACTTTTTGGGGTTTATTTTCATAATTTGCCCTTGAAAAGGAGCTATCTAGAGGTATTTCCTCGTATTTCCTCTAGCAAGCAAGTCTATTGTACCAAATGAAGTGTGAAAAGGCGCAGTCAGTGAACTTGCTCCAAAACAAGGTTAGGTTACCCTTTTTTAATGGGTCATGAATTTCTTCAATTGTGTGTTTTCATTTTATTCTCAACTTCTTTGTTAATTGATTGTTTACATGTTTTGATTTTTGATAACTTCTTTGTTAATTGATTGTTTATAGGTGTTTTCTTTTTTATTCTCTAATTTATTTTATTCATTAAAATTGCTTCAATTGTTATGCACTTCTAAGTTCTAAGTCGACTCCTTAGAATAGGATAAAGATAAAAGTCTGACTAATGGCTGATGTGTACTGCCAATAGCCAACCTAACTATCAACTAATCTTGGCTTCGACCTTCCGTTTGAGATTTCGACTATTTTGGTTTGGTTTTTCGCTCATATTTATAAGAGTTTCAACTAATTTTTTCTTCATATTATTTGGAGTTGTAAGACTTAAAAACTAAACAATAAAATCTTATCTATTCCTTTTATGCGTGAAATTATCATTGGCGTTTTTAGGTCAAAATTCATTATTAATTTTGATTCTACTTATAATGTTATTGCAGTGCAAGGGTTTCTTTGATGCGATTTTTGGTTTAACTGTATTTTATGCAGGCCTTGTCATGTATGATGTCTGAGTTTGTGTTCCAACTATTGTCTTTTCTTTCTTTACTCTTTGATTACTTAACTATGCTGCTATGCATGAATGTGCAAATTGAATTTGGGGATTTTGATACGGATGGTTTGCGGGTGTGAGCTTGCTTTATTGCACGAAGGGGACAACTTTAGAGGTGAGATTTTGTTCTAGCTTGTATCAAGCATTTGAAAATAAATAAATAAATAAATAAAAATGACGTTCTACACGGTCAAGTGCAATTTTTTAGCATCTTATTTCAAGTATTCCTCCTTTTTTTTTAGAATAAAGCAAGATGATTTGGTTAAAATTAGAATAGAGACTCGCTTGAACATCTAACGTCTGTGTCAAGACTGATTTAAGAGTCATTTTAATTATTTCAGAAGCTTGTCTGATATGTTTCTTGTGCATAAATGCACACCTTTCGATTGTTTGGCAAGGTAATTCATTTTCTCACCTTCAAAGTTAATCAAATTTTAATAAACGATCGAACTATTATGATCGTTGATTATTGATGGTCAACGGTCAATGATCAAGCTCCGCCCTAGTTGACCATCGATGTTGGATTTATCTTGTCTGTCGGTTCTTGATTCATATACTCGTTCGGATATTTAACTTAAGAAGAACCGCTCGGTTCGGATCCGGTTCGATTCGGGAGTTTTGCCCAATCCTAATTAAACCATGTTTGAAAGTGATTAAAATTTAGACTTAAATCAAACTCAATAATTAATTTTAATTATATATTTTATGAGACGATAACTATTCAACCACAAATTTTATAAATTTTTATCATAATTTATTAAAAATTTAATTTTAATTCCCGAGCAAGGGTCATAATTTAATGAACGCTAAAACGACATATTCACGCTCGCCACAGATTTGAACTCCATTTTTAGTTTCTACCCCCGTAATTTCTGTTCACACAAAAAGAAAATTAGTAAAAAAAATTAATAAAAAGAAAGTAACTCCAATTGCAAATCATTCAAGCCTGTGTATATAAATTGACCCCTCTCCTTCCATTCTCAGTCCTACATCATTAGATTTCTCCTTTAGCGTTCCTCGAGGCGGCCTAGCGTCCGGAGAAAAGAGAGAGCAAAAATCGAAATCAATCTACACAACTATTCAATATAAGTTTTTTGCTCTCTCTATAACGTTTCTCTCAAATCAAGGTAAATTAGCTCAGTTGTTATTCCCATATTTGTTAAATTTTCGTTTTTTTTTGGTGCAGGTAAATGTCGTGGTTAGATTTGATATATAATGTATTTTGATTACTAGATCTAAAGTATTGGTGTGTCCAATGATTTATTTGTCGATAATTTATTGAATAAAGGTTTAGATTGTTAATTCTTAATGTTAATAATTCATTTGGTCCGATCTGTTGTTTTGAGCATAATATTTGACAAGATCTGGTCTGTTTTTACAGATCTGCAATTTCTAGCTGAGAATTCTAATTTATTTTGTTTGAAATTAGGTCGTATGTGAATAAAAAATTATCTTCTCACATCTAAGCTGATGACGATGACGATTAATCTTTGGTTGTATGCATTGTCGCTTTAATTTGGTGTTGTTTTTGTTCATTTCATGTTTTTTTTTTTTTTTTTTTTTTTTTTTTTACACGTTTGAAAATATTGAATATAAAATATTATTTCTGCTGGATTCTGTTTTGACTTCGAAAAAGTGGGAAAAAATTCAAATTTAAAATAGATGGATGTAATGATGTATGCAATCCTTTTGTGATTAATGTGATTTTTATTTTATTTTTTCATTTTCACTGTATTTATGGTCAGGAAGTTTGCGTGATTGATGAATATCTGTGGTATTGTAGCAAGCTTATACATGGTGATTGCTATGTACATTGTCATCCTTGTTATATGTTTAGTTCTGAAAATTTTGTACCACTGAGGATCTAAATCTACGAGCTTTCCTGTCTGTGCTGATATGGATACATGTGATTCTCCGTACTGATTTGGTATGTTCTTTTTCCAGTAAATAAAAATGGCCGATGCTGAGGATATTCAGCCCCTCGTTTGCGATAATGGAACTGGAATGGTGAAGGTTAGTCAATATTCTTGAGTTTTTTGGGAGCCTTTGTTACTTTTTGAATAATTATGAAGATGGTTAGGGCTAATTACTGTTTTATGTTTTACATTCAGGCTGGATTTGCTGGTGATGATGCTCCCAGGGCAGTTTTCCCAAGTATTGTGGGCCGGCCCCGACACACTGGTGTTATGGTCGGGATGGGGCAGAAGGATGCATACGTGGGTGATGAAGCTCAGTCTAAGAGGGGTATCTTGACCTTGAAATACCCAATTGAGCATGGTATAGTCAGCAACTGGGATGACATGGAGAAGATCTGGCATCACACTTTCTACAATGAGCTTCGTGTTGCTCCCGAGGAGCATCCCGTGCTTCTCACTGAGGCACCTCTCAACCCCAAGGCTAACAGAGAGAAGATGACCCAGATCATGTTTGAGACTTTCAATGTTCCAGCAATGTATGTTGCTATCCAGGCCGTTCTTTCCCTCTATGCAAGTGGTCGTACAACTGGTGCGTATCAGTTCTTGGAATCTAAATATGTCTCTCCTGAGCATGCAGGAGTGGTTTTATTTAATGACATACGAATTTCTTTTGATGACAGGTATTGTTCTGGATTCTGGTGATGGTGTGAGTCATACTGTCCCCATTTATGAAGGGTATGCTCTGCCCCATGCCATCCTTCGTCTGGACCTTGCTGGTCGTGACCTCACAGACTATCTCATGAAGATCCTCACTGAAAGAGGTTACATGTTCACCACATCAGCTGAGCGGGAAATTGTCCGTGACATGAAGGAGAAGCTTGCTTACGTGGCACTTGACTATGAACAGGAGCTCGAGACTGCCAAGAGCAGCTCATCTGTTGAGAAGAACTATGAATTGCCCGATGGACAGGTTATTACAATTGGAGCCGAGAGATTCCGTTGCCCGGAAGTCCTCTACCAGCCTTCTTTGATTGGAATGGAAGCTGCTGGAATTCACGAGACAACCTACAACTCAATCATGAAGTGTGACGTTGATATCAGGAAGGATCTCTATGGTAACATTGTCCTCAGTGGGGGTTCAACCATGTTCCCTGGCATTGCTGACCGTATGAGCAAAGAAATCACTGCCTTAGCTCCCAGCAGCATGAAGATCAAAGTTGTCGCTCCACCCGAGAGAAAGTACAGTGTCTGGATCGGAGGATCAATTCTTGCATCTCTCAGCACATTCCAGCAGGTACATTCAGGATAACTTTATTGTCACTAGTTAAATAAACTCTTTAATGAAAATTCAAATAAATGTTTTCATGAATTGTGACTGACATTCTTTCTTCATGAAACGACAGATGTGGATTTCTAAGGGTGAATATGATGAGTCTGGTCCATCTATTGTCCACAGGAAGTGCTTCTAAGTTGCTACTATTGCTTCTGGTGAGTTTATTTTTACTCATTTAGTTGGTTTTTTCGTGTTATCTTTGAAGCGAAGACAGTTTGGTTGATATGGTGGAGTTTTGAAGGTGGGGTTATGATGAATGGGATATTCCGATCATGTTGTCTTATCATCTCTCAGCACATTTGGGTTTTATTTAAGAGGTCATTTGTAGTTTCAGAGTGGTTATGTTTCTCTCTCCTTTTACCATTTCATTCCGTTTCTCCTTCCAGCAAACATTTATGTTCATATTGTTGTACGAGAAATTTCCATATTAGTGTCAGTTTGTGGAACTTATATTATTTATTTCTGGTATGAGAAATTTCGAATTTCTTCATCTGGATGCAAATATTTAGTTCTATTCACGTTGTGGCCGGTTTATGTTTTTGGCTTATTATGTGGCTAGGATGAGATTGTCCTGTACCCAGTGTTCATCAAAGTGTGTGAGGTATAAAATTTGTATCCAAGTGGGGGGGAATCTCTGCCCTGCTTTTGGCCACAAATTTTATATCGAAAATGAATTCTTGGTTTCCGTGTTGTTCTCTGCCTTGTCATTTCACGATCCAAACGAAATAGAGGATTGTAGTGGTCCTGGGTGAGATGAGTTATCCAGCGCATGAGTTTTTCGAGATAGGATTCTATTGAATGGCCTGGAGCTTCGACCTGCTAATGCTGAATCAGTTCGGACCAGTTTGGTTTAACTTCGTTAAAAACTTGAAATTTATGGATGATCGGAATACATTATTTGCTTCCCTTTCTGCTCTGTAGGCTTAAATTTGTGCATATAGTACTTGTGACTTCTTTGGTTTGGGCAGAGTTTTTGTTTGAAACGGGTTGGGATTGTAGAAGCTTTCTCAAAAAAATAAAAAAAAATAAAATCTATGAAAAAGTTATCCAAATAAGTTTAAAAAAAAAATTAGTGCCCATTTGGCCTGACTTTTGAGAAGTAAAATAAAAAAGAAAAAAGGAGAGTTTTTGAGATTCAAATATTGTTTTTGGATTTGTTTGGCTAATTTTATGAAAGCAACTTTAGAAGAAATTGATCTAATATTTTTTTTTTCTTTTCTTTTTTTCTAAAAGCACTTTTTGAATTAAAAGTGCTTTTAAAAATTAGTTTTGAAACAAAATAAAGGTATCTTTCTATGGAAAGCAAAAGTAAAAGTCATGCCAAACGAAATCATAAATATATTGCTATGAATTGAGGTCAATGGTGCCAAATGAAAGCCATACTTTAAAAGGCAACCCTTTTTTGATTCCTCAAACAATTAGGTACATAATTTTGATACGTAAGAATAAGGATTATGCTAGAGGTACATAATTTTGGTACATAAAGGTGTTCACACCTCTTACATGTAGACCTTTCCTAAGAAATAAACACTAGGAGCCCGTTTGGGCCCCATTCCATTCTAATTCTCATTCTTATTTTTTTTTCTTTCTTCATTTTAACCACACATTTTTCAAATAAAATAATATTACACACAAATCTAAAAAATTTCTTCATTTTTTCACCACACATTTTTCCATCAATCACTATTCCAAAAATTCTATTCTCATTAAAATCAACATCAAACACACTCTAGAAGTGAGTGGTTTGGTATATTACCGTGACCAGGCAATTTATATTGCAATACGTTTAGATATATTCGCACCTGGTGAGGGGTGTGGATACTTTTATGTATCAAATTATATATATGTAGACTTTTCTTAAGAATAAACACTAAAAATGAGCGGTTTGGTATATTACCATGACCAGGTGACTTATATTGCAATACGTTTAGATATATTAACTCAATGTGGAAGTGTAGTGGGCTCGCGATGTAGTGTGACCGTGATCATATCAATAATAAAAGTTAAAACATAATATTGATAAAGCAACCTACTTAAGGTTGGTGACACGGCAAAAGTCGACAAATTGGGAAATAAACAAATAAAAATAAATAAAGTAACCCCTTTAGAGTAATCTTTTTTCAGCTTTATTTTTTGGTGTGTCGTTACGAATTTGATCCAAGGAATCTAATTAACAGACTTGATATACTATGCAAAAGTGATTAGCATTAGCACGTGAAGAACTCTCTTTTTAATTTTTCCCTTTTCGGGCCAAATGGTTCAAATGCGCAAGAAGTGATATACTTATTTTTAAACCTGCAATATTGTAACAAATATACAAATTGTCGTGCTTTGCCCCCAAAAATAACGTTCGTCCAAGTAAAACTTATAAGTTAATAATTTTTAATTTCTGTGATTAAAACTGGAACCTTCACTGGATAACCCACTTTATGACAACTACTCCCTCCGAGAATCAGATAGGTTTGATTTTCTTTTTCATCTATTTCAATTTATATGTTATTTTTCTTTCAAATGGGAATCAAACAGTCTACTTTTTAAAAGTTTTTCGATCCACCCCTATTTAATGTACATTGTTATAATAAAATATAAATTATTCATTTTTAAATCATTGTTTAGCCTTTGTTTGGGTTCCATTTTTAGCAAAATATTTTTTTTTTCAAATTTTCAACACACATTGTTTAATAAAATAATATTACATGTACAATCGAATTTTTATTCTTATTTTTCAATTGTACATTTACCAAAAAATAATTCCAATATATATATATATATATATACATTAAAAATGAGGCTCAAACAAGGACTCAATATAGGGGCATATTAGAAAAAAAAAACATATATAAAAAAAATTATATTTGCAATTATATTAATTATATTTTCTTAATTAGTATAATAAAAAGAAACTATTATTTCACTTATACATATATATATATATACACATATATATATATATATATATATATATATATATATATATATATAATGCAATTTTACCATTTTACCCCTCAGAATTAGTGAAATGGTAAAAAAAAATTTGGGTGGCCATCGTGAAACGTCATATGAAATTGAATGGCCGTGATGAAACAAAATAAAGTTCATTGGCTATCATAACACTAAGTATGAAGTTGAGTGTCCATAGTGAAACAAAATAAAGTTCGGTGGTTATGGTGACACTAAATCTAAAGCTAAGGGTCATTGGTGAATTTAACCTCATTTTAATTGCATTTAAACTCTTCAATATTTGCTCATTGTAGTAATTATTACCTTACTTTTTTTAACTGAATTCTTATTTTCAACCTTTTGTTAATTAATACATATCGTCTTATAAAAATATTTTATTTTAATGCTTTTATTTTTTTAAATATGATGAGAAAATAAGTTATTTGATATCATTTTAACGAACTTTTAGACATAAAATATCATCAAATACAAAATACGTTAATTAATAAAAAGTTTGATGATAAGAATGATACGAAAAATCATTAGGAATATAAGTATTATAATAAGCAAAGAATAAAAATATTAAGTGCAATTAAAATATGGTGCAAAAAATAAAAATTATGTGAATATAATTATCCTTTTAAATTTATGTGCCATTGAGAGACTTATCCATTCACACAAGTGCAGAGCGGGTAAATCACCTAGACACTTTCTGATGATTTTAAAAATAACTATAGATTTGCTGAAATATTTAATACTGATACAACATGCTAATGAAATGATTTAATTTAATTGAAATTAACTTTTAAAAAAATGATTATAAAATTCACTTTATTCTGAAAATCGTACTTTCTAAATCAATTGTATGAAATAATTAACTTTTTAATCTAATAAAAATTTAATAAATGCTAATTTCTGAAGAAAAAAAAAAAAAAAAAAGATTTTCCACTCACAAAGTACGAGCTACAAGCTAGACTGGTTGATAAACGTTCCCAATTTTTCCGTCATCACCTGAAATACGATATGAATAACCAATTTAACCACCATCGAATCAAGAGACTTTAATAGCTCATGCTATAATACTTAAACTAATTTTCTCGATACCTGAAGAAATTTCCCAAATTGTGCATTTAAACAATAGGGACTAATTACACTTTCCATTCCTTTTTTTTTTTTCTAACAACTAATTCTTCATCCCAAGCATACCAATATACATACATCTTTCAATCTAGTGGAAACTAAAAATCATGCTGCAACTAATTAATGTACATTTGTTCTCCAAATTATTCTTCCAAGTGAATATTTCATTATTACCATCAATTCTACAAATAATCTTTACTTAGGAATCCAATTAAAAATTCTAGGGTTTGCCCAAAAAAACACGTTAAACTTGTGAAAAAACAATATCAATGTCATGCCTAATATGATGTAGTGGAAATTACACAAAATCCTAGTTTAAAAATTAATTATTCTAAAATCAGATGACAGGTTTAACTATTCAAAAATCAGATATTTTATTAATTAATATATATATATATATATATATATATATATATATAACAATTAATCTCTCTACCTCTCGACTCACTCTCCACCCCACAATTTCAAACCCTAATCACTTCCCTCTCTCTGCTACCCGACTCTGGCGACGGCGGCCTACACTCTCCATACCGGCGACGCTACTCTTCCAGGAGCGCTGAGTGACCGCTGCACGGGACCACCGCAACGGGTTCTGCACATGATCGACATCGCGACGGTGGCCGCTACTCTACAATGATGTCTAGTGGTTCGATGGTGAAGTGCAGGGGTGATGTTGGTTTGGTGGTGATGTTGGGGATTTTGATAATGCAGTGGACTTTTGATTTTGGATCTGCCGGCGATGATGCAACCGGAGAACCAATGGTTTCTTTTTTATTTTAGATTTGTGGTTTGGCTGTGGAGGTGATAGTTAGGTGGAGGTGGTGCTGTTGGTCGCTGTTGCCTGTTGGTGTTGGTGGGTGATGTAGTAATGGTGTTGTTAGGTGTTGTGGTCGTCGTAGTGGCTTCTTGTGCATGTAGTTTTTTTTTTTGCAAATGGTTGTTTGACGGTGGCTCTAGCAGTGGTAGATCTGACTGTGAGGTGTGGGTCTGCAGTTTTTGGTAGTTCGGTGGTGATGTTCTGTGGACCACTGTAGTTGCGGGTTGGTGGTGGATCTGCACGACGATATTTTGACCAGTTGTCATGAGGTGGTGGCGGCTCCGGTGGCAGCGGTGCTCTGTTGTGGTGGTGGCTGCGGTGGTGGTGGCGGCGAATGTGGATTGGTGACGATGACGATGTTGGTAGTCGTCGCGATAGTGGCAGCGGCGGTGGTGATGGTAGGTTTGAGAATTTTTTGGTTGGTTGTGGTGGTGTGGTTGTGATATGGTGGAAACGGTTGTCGGGTGATGGTCACAGATTAGTTGGTTGATCGTGACCACTAAATTGGTTAATCTGTGATCAATAAAAAATATGTGATAAATTATTTGGATAATTTGTGACTAATAAATAATATGTGATCTAAGAAATTGTTAATCTGTGACCAATAATCTGATAATTTGTGACTGTATAATAAATTGTGACTTATAATAATTGTGATTAGTGATCGATGAACATATGAAATTTTTGAATCGTGACCCGTGAAATAATTTGTGACATTAAAATTCTGACTTGTGACCTTGGAAATAAATTGTGACCTATAGAATCTTTTATTTGTGACCTCGAAATAAATTGTGACCTATAAAATATTTGATTTGTGACTTCAAAATAATTTGTGACTAATTAATTTGATAATATGTGACCAATAAATGATTTTGTGATCAAATTATATATATCTGTGACCTTTATATATTTAATTTTAATATAATTAATTAAATAAAAATTAATAAAAATATGATTTTTGAAGTTTGAAACTTGTTTTCTTATTATTGAAATAGACCATACTTATACTCTTACTTATGAAATTTTCCCTATGATATATGGCTGAATTAAGTGGAAATTACACAAAATCATACTTTAAGTATTGAGAGTTCTAAAATCAGATGGGATGTTTCATTATTCAAAAATCAGATGTTTAATTAATTAATTAATTAATAATCAAACCCTAAATTAATTATCTCACTACTCTCTTCACTCTCTCTCTCTCTCTCTGCAACATCAACTCTCCCTCTCACTGCCACAAGCAACCGCCGATGTAAATCGTTGGCCAGAAAAAATAGTCGTCGCCGCCGTCGAAGACCACAGCTCGCTGTGACGTCTCGGGTGGAAGGAATATGTCCAGTTTGGGTCAGCGATTATAATAGGTCCAGTTCAATTGGCTAAATACCCATCCTCTCTCTCTCCACTCCTCTCCACCCTTCCCTTCTGCTTCATCGCGAGATTGTAGTGTATCCTCTCTCTCTCCACTCCTCTCCACCCTTCCCTTCTGCTTCATCTCGAGATTGTAGTGTATGCGGTGACGGTTTGGTGATGGTTGGAGGTCGTAGTTATCGCAGTTGTGTTGGTTGGTTGTGGTTATCGCAGTGGTGTATGCAATGAAGGTGTGGTTGTTCGCGGTTGTGAGTGTGTGATGTGGGTGCGGTGGTTGGGTGCAGTGGTGGTGCGGTGTTTGTTGTTGGCGTAGGTGTGTTTGTTGTGGTTGCGGTGCTATGTGATGTCGGTGGGGTTGAGTGCACAGGGGTTGCACGATGATAATGCTTAGAATGGGTATAGTGGTGGCGACGACGACGATGGCCCTGTGGCGATGGCTGCGGTGGTAGTGATGTTTGCTGTGGGTGTTAAATTTTGTTTTGTTTTATTTTGTCTTTTTTTTTGGGTTGGGGTGTGGTGTGGTTGGCGTGGAGCGACGGTGGTGGTGATGGTCTTGCAGTGGTGATGTCAATATTTGGTGGTGGTGGTGGTGGTGGTTGTAGTTTAGGCGGTTGTGGTGGTGGTTTAGGCGGTAATGAGATGGTGGTCACTAGGGTTGCTGGTCGTCACAAATTTTTGAGTTGACTGTGATCATTAAATTGATTAATCTATAACCAATAAACAATATGTGACTCATGAAAAAAAATGAACTGTGACTAAAGAAATAACGTGTGACCTAAAAATTTGTTAATTTGTGACCGATATTTTGATAATTTATGAACATTGTAAGTTGTGACTTGTAATGTTCGTGATCTGTGACCGATAGTGATGGCAATGGGTCGAGCCGAGCCGGCTCGACTCGTTACCCTACGAGCTCGACTCGTGCTCGTGCTCGGGCTCGTTGCTAAACGAGTTCGTGGGCAACGAGCCGAGCCGGGCTAGGCTCGTCAAAAAATAAGGGCGCTCGGCTCGGCCCATGAGCTTGTGGCTCGTGGGCTTTGACGAGCCGAGCTCACGAGCCCTCGCCTCCAATTTTTATTTTCCTAAATTTTTTTTTAAAAAAATAGATTTTCGGTAAAATTTTATTTTATAAGTAATTTTATTTTGTAAACAATTTATTTAGACTTTGATAAAATATATTTTTATAATATATTTTTTTATGAATTTATCTTATAAATAATACTTATAAGTTTTTTGTAATTACAATTTAATTTTTTTAATTATAAATAATTTTTAATTAATATATTTTCATTTTCAAGTTTGTTTTAAAGAAAATATATTAATTGAAAATAATTATTTTATAAATGATAAAATTAAAAAAAATATGAGAAATTGTCAAATGATTTTTCAAAATATTTTTCATTTTAAAAATAATAAAATATTAAAATATAAACCCTCCTACTTTATCCGGGCTTGGGACTGACTACTTCAATAGTTCAATTTCGAGTAGGCGGAGTTAAAAATTGTACACGAACAACTTGTTACGTATACAATTTTTTTAAAAAAATTATAAAGGTATTAAAATAAAAATTCGTCATAAATATGATTAAATTAAATATCACTTACTTGACTACATGCAATTTCGACATATTTATCTTGCAGTCGAAAATGAGCGTCTTGCCAGTCCTTCACGCACATTAATACTTCTAAAATATCTTCTTTTAGTCGATTCCTAACTTCAGAGAGAACCCTAGACCCTGCACTAAAAGCAGATTCCGAAGTTACAGTGCTAACCGGAGGTGTTAGTAGATCTTTTGCCATTGCAGAAACTATTGGCCATCGACGTTCATATTTTCGCCAGAAGTCAACTACTTCTTCTGAATGTTTCCTTAGTACATTGTTACGAGGCCAATTATGATTAAAGTAATCAAGTAATTCAGCAGGCATTGCATTGGGACTGTTATTCGATGCTTGAGTACATGCTGTGGAAGACAAACTACTATGACTGGATGAACCATATGCATATCTAGTTTGACCATATCTATATGAGTTCATGCCTTCAAATAAATTTAAAATTTCAGCGTCGTCATCTCCTAAATTAGTGGGAGGAGTACTTGTAGAGTCGAAGGGTACACGAGTAACATGTGTACCCATTCGTGAAGCATATGTTACACACATTTCAGATAAAGTTACTTCTAAATTCCTATAAGTAATAGGTACGTTAAAAGTTAAAGATTTTGACATTCGTTCAATTATAAATTTAGTACCTGATAAATTATATTGGGGTCCATGAGGCATGCTAATGGAAATAACATGGGCAAGTCTTCCCAATATTTTCTAAACTTTAATTCCATGGCAATTATAACTGAATTAAAATCGGGGTCATCTTTATATCTATCAAAAGCCCTAGAAATTAGATAAAGACGTTGAAGGACCATACAACTAGTAGGATAATAAACACCAGATAAAATATTTGTAGAATCATAAAAACATTTCAAAAAAGCTTTAATTTTAATAACTAAAGCCCAATCGGATTCATTCAAAATATTTTCGTCGTCGTCCCTCATATGCCTATTGTTATAAAATTCAGTAATTAAATGTTCGAAACCTTCACATGATTTTAATAATAAATATGTGGAGTTCCATCTATGCGCTACGTCATTAGTAAAAGTTTTTGAATGCGACACCCCATTTTCGGCACAAAAATTCTCAAACGCTTGTTTTCTACTAGGTGTAATAGTGATATAAGTTAGTGCATTCTTAATTCGTTGAATTTCATCATTAACATATTTTAAACCATCTTGTACTATTAAATTTAAATATGACATACACATCGAATATGAAATAAATAACCACCGAATTCGGGTTGAAATACTCTTTTCAATTTCTCGATAACAACTTTATTTACACTAGCGTTGTCGAACGTAAAAAAACGAATTTTACTCTCGCATTTATATTCTCTGATAATGTTCATAATATCACTAAATATATTGGGAGCATTATGTGGGTACTCAATAATTTTAAAAGCAATTATTCTTTTATGCATGATCCAAAGTGGGTCTATATAATGTGCAGTTGCAGTAATATAACCTCTTTTATTAATCCCTTCCCATAAATCCGAAGTTAAAGATATCATACCCCCATATTTTTCTAAATCGGCAATCAATGTTTTCTTTGCAGTTTCAAAATATTCTATTGTATCAGAACGACCAGTATTTCGATTTACCCCAACCTACCTCGGTTGAAGACATTCTTGCATAAAGGTAACGAAATGTTGGTTGTCCGTTTGTGCTAGTGGCAACTCAGATCCGGCAAGGTATTTCACCATTCCTGTTCGAGTTCTTTCCGCCGAATACATCCACGTACTAAGTGGCGTAGTAGTAGCACCGCTGCCTGGACTACCAAATTGTAGTTGCGTTTGACCAGCAGGAAGAAGACCATGTTTGGCCGCACATGATTTGCAGTGACGGTTGAGGTGGGTGGTTCCAATGCCTTTTTGATGGGCCAATCGTTGTTGACGGTATTTACATACTGCTTTGGTTTCTTGAATTCCATCGATCACACGACCAGTTTGAACCAATTTAAAATGGTCCCAACATTTTGCCTGCTTCTTCCTCTTTCTCTTCCCTCTTGCATCGGAAATTTTAATAACATGTTCATCATCCTGTTCCAAATCAATTGGAGCATCGACATCAACGTCATCCAAATCAATTGGATGACTACTTTCATGAACATTGTAATCTTCAATATTTTCTGGAATGGGTAATTCATCTAGACCGACGAACTCATTCCCAAATTGATTTTGGGGCACATGTGCTACATTCTCGACTCCGACATCGAACAAGTTTTCAATAAATGAGCGTGGATCCATTTGTGAATAATTGAATATTGAAGAAGAAGAAGAAGAAGAAGAAGAAGAAGTGAAGTAGAATTGAGAAGTGAATGAATGAATATTATGTAGTAGTGTAGAAAATATATTGTAAAATCAAGATTATAATTTAATGATATGAATATAAAATGTAGAAGAGTATAGAAATAAGAATGAATAAATAATATTGATTATAATTGATTTGTAGAGAGTATAGTAGAGAATAAGAGATTGATAGTAAATTTGGTAAGAAAAAAATGTTGTAATTGATGGGTATTTATAGGAAAAAAATGAAATTTGAATTTTTTTTTTTTTTTTTGACAAAAAAAAGTGACCAAACGGTCACTGAAAATTCAGTGACCGTTCTGGTCACTCTCTGCAATTTTTAAATTTTTTTTTTTGGTTGGTTTGGACGAGCCCACGAGTCGGCTCAGCTCGTGGCTCGTCAAATGCGAGCCACGAGCCCAAGCTCGTGAGCTCGTCCACGAGCGGCTCGTCTATCTGACGAGCCGAGTCGATCTCGACTCGTTCAAAATTTTTTTGTTCGACTCGTTGCTCGGGCTCGTTTTTTACGAGCCCGAGCGGCTCGTGGCTCGTTTTAGACGAGCCGAGCCCACGAGCTCACGAGCGACTCGGCTCAATTGTCATCACTAGTGACCGATAAATAAATTGTGACTTTTAAATTTTTACCTGTGACCAAGGAAAAAATTGTGACCTTTAAAATTTTTAAATTGTGACCCTAAAAAAATCTGTAACATTTAAAAAGTTGATTTGTGACCGAAAAATAATATGTGACTAATTAAATTGTGAATCTCTGACCGATGAATAAATTGTGACCTATAGATTTTTTGAATTGTGACAGTAAAATAATTTTTGATATTTAAAAAATCTGATTTGTGATCGAAAATAATATGTGACTAATTAAATTGTGAATTTGCGACTAAATTATATTTAATTAATTAAATATATATTTAATTAATTAATTAAATTATAAATAAAATTTAATAAAAATCTAATTTTTGAAATTTGAAACTTATTTTCTTGTTATTGAAATGAGCCAAAGTTATATTATTACTTATGAAATTTTCCCCTAAGTTAAGGAAAGAATTCAAAAGTAAGGCATTAACTATGCACACTTCAATTTTCATGTTTCAAGTTGCCCAAATGCAAAAATTAGATTTTTATATTTTAATTAAAAATATTTTACTAATTAATTATAATAAAGTAAAAAATATACAATTAATGGTCACAAATATATAATTATAGGTCACAACTTATTTGCTGGTAACATATTATTAAATTAATGATCACAAATTATTTCGAGATTACAAATCAAAAAATTTATAGATCACAGATTATTTCGAGATCATAAATTAAATTTTTTTATAGATCACAGATTATACGAGGTCACAAATCAAAATTTTTATAATTCACAATTTATCTCATTGGTCACAAATTAAAAAAGTTATAGGTTACATTTTATTTGTCGGTCACAATTTTCAAATTAATTGGTCACAGATTATTATTTTTAGTCACGGATTAATTTTTTGATCACAAATTATTGTCCTTTATGGTCACAGATTGTCAAATTTTTGGATTACAGTTTGAGAGTAAGTCACAATCAACCAAATAGTTGGTCACATTCACCAAACCCGACCCCGATCCAATACTTGGTCACATTACCCCCACCCGCCACAACACCACCGCCGCAACCACCAACAATGTCACCCCAACCCTGATCCCCAATACTTGGTCAGAAGCACTACTCCCACCTGCCACAACACCACCACCACAGCCACCGCCAACACCACCACATGTAGATCCACCATCACCAACAACCAACAATACAACAACCACCACCGCATATGCAGTCCATATAGATCCACCATTACAACGGTGCACCATCGCATCACCAACACCAACAATACCACCACCGCTGCCGAACACTGGACCATAGAACATGGATCGAATCAAAAACAAAAAAACATTTCCCAAAATCTTTGAGGCAACGTCGCAGATCTAGCAGCAGCATCGCCGCACTCCCTGCTCTTCACGTCGCCGATACCACCATCACATCACCAACACCACCACCACTATCGATCACCGCAGATGGATCGAATCAAAAATCAAAATTTCCCAAAAAAAAGTTGCGACGGCGCAGCTACGCGAAGCAGAAGCAGCAGCAGCGCCGCACTCGTTGCGCTGTTTGCCTACCACCATATGCACCGCTGCTTCGCTGAATCAGTGGTGGGGTAGGGTGGGGCAATGTTCTAAAAAGTTTGCATAGGCGACGTCTAGGCACCACCTAGGCTCGAAACTTGGGTAAAACGCCTCGCTTCTCGCCTAGACGCTTTTTTTTTTCCAATTCCTAAATGATTGAATTTTTTTCTTCATTTTTTTGGTCTTCCGTAGACGCACTTTATTAGTTTTTTTAAAAATTTTTTATTTAACTTTAGCTTATTATTATTTAAAAAAAATTTCATTTGACTTTAATTTCAAGTTTTTAAAAGATTTTATTTGTAGAAAAGTTAAAAATGACTTTATCTAAATAGTTAAATAAGATTTAAATTTTGGTGTTAGATATATTATGTAATTATAATCTTGATATTCATTTTAATACAAACTTCAAAAATAATACAAATTTCAAACATGTATGAAATTCTTATAAATCTATTAAGTAGGATTTGTCTAGTTGAAAATTGAAATTATGATAAATATTCTAATTTTTGTATTTTCAAAACTTGAAAATTGTATGATTAACTAATAGTAGGAGTTATCAAGTAAATATTGTATTTTATAAATTCTAAATGTTTAATATGTATTATTTAATTATTAAATAATTTTTTAAAACGATTGAAAATTTAAAATAATATTATAAATAAGAAAACGTTTTTTTACGCCTAAGCATCGCCTAGGCTCGCTTAAACTCGTAAAGTTTGAAATTTCGATTTCACCTCTAATCACGCTTTACGCTTTTTAGAATATTGGGGTGGGGTGGGGTGGGGTGGGGTGGAAAGGTAGAGAACCTATGAATAGAGAGGAGGGAAGATGAAGACGAGAAATGAATTTTGTATAATTAAGGTATTGAAATGAATTTTGTATAAATAATATTTAATAAATAGATATGATATATTTTTGAAATCTGAAAATTACACAAATAAACACTGGACCTGAATTGTGAAATGTGGTCTTCAAACACCGACTAACATGTAATTTCCACCCGAATTAATGTAGCCATTAAAGCCTTTTTGGATATAAACTGTTAAAGGTGGACGTCAGTCCAATCCATCTGGATAATGGATTGTAATGGAAAAGAAATGGGCAAATCTCGTAAAGCCCAATTAGAAGGCACACATATCCAAATATAACCCGTGCCTGTTTACGTTCATAGCGCAAAAGGGGAGAAGGGGGTTTTACGCTAGAAATTGGGGGAGAGGCAAGAGGGGACTCCAATTTATCTTGTGTAGCAGTGATTTCTACTCAACTTCTTCATCAACAAAGTTGGAAGGTAATATCAGATTTTTATCAGTGTAATATGTTGAAATCGAACTCGATTCGATTGTTGTGAATGATTTAATTTCAGCTTAGCTTCTTATAATTTATTTATTTTTTCCAAAATCGTTGTTTCTTGATGGTAACCGTCTTCTAGCAACAGTGATTTTTTCTGCAACATTTCTTTTGAATTTTGATTCCGTTGTTTTTTATTTTGTCCTTGCCTTGAAAACTGACCGCCCTAATTGGTGAAATACCCGGGACCAAAATCCAGTGGGGGCAGCCCTGCTTGAGTTGTTTGCAAAATCTCTCTATATTCATTGTAAATTGTTTTAATGTAGATGTGTTTGTTTCAATTTAAAATTCTATTGTAGATGATGGGCTTAAAATTTATCAAAACACAAGTGCACAATATTAGATTAGCTCTAAATTTATCAGCTCACACCGTCGAGAATGTAGTAAAAATAAATTTAAAATGGTTAATGATAAAATGTGTTCATATTGCAAAAACTAAAGGGACATCAAGTTATGTAATGTCATATTCTTTCAACAGTCTTGTCATTACATTTATCATGAAAAAAATCCACGTCTTCTAACTGATGTTGATTGGAAAATTACAATAAATTTTGTAAATCATTTAGAAGTTCTTTTGTTATAATAACAATGCATGCCTATCTCTGTACTATCTTAGTTCTTACGTTTTTTTTGCTCATTTTTGTATTTTTATGAAAGTATCGTCTGCTATTTGGATTTTCCTTTACAAATTGCAATGTGTACTTTATTCTTTAGGTATTTTTCTGATGAAATTTGTGGTTTATGAATTTACATGGTAAGTTATTTTACATTTCAGTCCCCTATCATATTGTTCTAGGTCTGCCTCTGTTTTCTGCTATTCCTCGATTCTGCAGCCATGGCTCGAAATGAAGAGAAAGCGCAATCAATGCTGAACCGTTTCATTACAATGAAAGAGGAGGAGAAGAAAAAACCCAAAGAACGCCGTCCATACTTAGCCTCGGAGTGCCGGGACTTGGCGGAGGCCGACAAGTGGCGCCAGCAAATCATGCGTGAAATAGGGCGGAAAGTGGCGGAAATACAAAACGAAGGACTTGGAGAACACAGGCTCAGGGATTTGAATGATGAGATCAATAAATTGATCCGGGAGAAGACGCATTGGGAAAGGCGGATAGTGGAGCTAGGTGGGCCTAATTACACGAGGTACTCTGCTAAGATGACTGATTTGGATGGGAACATTGTTGACGTTCCAAACCCTGGTGGTCGTGGCCCTGGGTATAGGTATTTTGGGGCTGCCAAGAAGTTGCCTGGTGTAAAGGAACTGTTTGAGAAGCCGCCTGAGCTGCGAAAGAGGCGGACAAGGTAATCATGTTAAGTTTGTGAATTTACTTATCAAACCACCTTTGAAAACATGCCCTTTTAGTGGATTTACTTATCAAACCACCTTGGAAAGCTGAACCAGCTTTGCTCATTGTGCTAACATGACACGACTTAGTCACTTTGCCAGTCTAGTGGGACAAGTCTCACTTAAAAGTATTTGTACAAGATACTCGCTATTGGTAGCTTTGAAAGCATTTGGGAAAAAAAGGCTTAGTTTTTTGTTGGTGCAGTTGAAAAGAAAAATTGTATTTATGTAACATGAAAAATTGTATTTATGGAACACGTTGATCTTAAAATTTTAGTACTGTAACTAAATCTGATGAACTATTCATGTTAACTAAATTTTCTGGTATGGACTGAGGATTGGGTCTCTACACAATCTAGTTATCTATGGGGATGTTATTCTTTCCTTATCTGATTTTCGATCATCTTTTGTAGGTATGATATCTACAAGAGGATAGATGCCAGCTATTATGGTTACCGGGATGAAGAGGATGGGATATTAGAGAAATTGGAAGGGCCAGCAGAGGAGAAGATGAGGGCTGCTGCTGTGGCAGATTGGATGGAGATGGAGGAGATAAAGAAGGAAGCCAGGAGGGCAGTGAAGAGCGGGGAGGTCGCAGAGGTGGGATTGACGTCAAAGATATTGTTCGAGGAAGAAGAGGATGTAGTAGAGGAGGAGAGGAAGGAGCGGGAGAGAGAGGAGGAGAAGGAAAAGGAGTTTGTTGCACATGTGCCATTGCCAGACGAGAAAGAGATCGAAAGGATGGTGTTGGAGAAGAAGAAGCATGAGCTCTTGAGCAAGTATACTAGTGAGGATTTGCTGGAGGAGCAGACTGAAGCCAAGGCCATGCTCAATATTCAGCGATAGATGGTAAGTAATGTTCTTCAGTTAGATGTGGCCTCCAGTGCTTTTATTTAATCGATTAATTTCTGTTGCCTTATCTCAAATAAACACAAACATGCACACACCATGAATTGCTCACCCTGGGTAGTGCACTCCCTATTATCTTTTCTTATTGAAGTTTCGTAGCAATTGAAATACGTGATGATTATTTTGAGTAATTTCCTGTTAATTCTATTTGTTGGTACTTTGTCTTTAGATATGACGGCGAATACTTATAGAACATATGAATAGCACAGTTGAGTTGTAAATGCATTTATTGGTCTTGTGCCTTTTGACCAGTTAAAAGATCGTTATTATTGGTAGACTACAAAGAAGAAATAAATTTATGTTCATCGAGTTTTAGACAGGTTTTTATATTGTAATATACTACAATTACAGAATGCAGTTAGGTTTAGGGAGAATACAAGTTGCCCCCCGGGGGGGGGGGGGGGGGGTACTAAACTTTGAGGGGTATTCTGTTTTACTTACTCCAACACTTCGGCAACCATGTTATATCTGTCTGACACAACATGATACTTGACACGGCCCAACATATAAAACATATAAATTTGAGTCTTCAAAGTGTCGGGACTGTCCGATATTCCCACAACTACGATTACTAGTGTGAATTTTGTCCTGGTTTCCGTATTGAGAAGACTTTTTGGCAGAATTCTGTTTTCTAGAATGGCGGTTCATACTTTTTAACTACTCGGATTTTCCCCCCTTGTGCAATTGGGCTCAAGAATTTGACCATGTAATCTTTAACCGAAAATGCACCTTCATACTTATAAAACAGTAATCTAATTCATGGGCATTCACAGTTTTTCAGGAACACGAGCTCGAGGAGCTTGGCAATTCTCAATTGCAACCCAAAAATGCTCCTGTGCATCTATAGTTCCGTTTGATTCCTTGAAGAAAGAGCCCGGGAATTGCCCTTGACATTGTGAAGATATCGGAGTGAGTGAATTCTGTTTCCAACCGGGTTTGTGATTACTTCTAAATGTGTTGGCAGATTAATGCGAATGCTATATTACACAATTGGCACGTATTTTGTACGCATATTAGCTGGAATTGCTGGAAACTTTAACATCAATTAGATTAATGCATGCTTTAATCGTTAAAATAATACTTGTATGCTTGTTTACTTATAAGCAGAAACATGTTTTTTGTTAATAAACTATGCATGTTAAGGTAAATAAATATTTTTCAATTATAAGCAAAAATTTACTCAAAAGTGCATTTAAGCTTAGGCAAACATCCTCTTAAGTCAATCTGTTGAAAAAGAAATGTTTTTTTAATTTTTTTTTCAAGAAACTGAAGAAAGTCAGATAAGCACTAAGTACTGTACCGCACCTGACTTTACCAGCCGTTTGATTTCACCGTTGCCCCCATTTTACAGTGCTTTCTAATGGTAAGAGTAGAGAAAATTGTAACAGAGGTCTCTCACTTATGAATGGTAAGAATAGCTTGCTTTCGTGTCTTTAATCTTGTAGCACGTTGGTTTTCAATGGACGGATTCTATCCAGGTTGTCATTGTAAAATTAAATTTCAATTGGAAGGAAGATTCTATCTTTATGTGTCAAAATCAACTACTACATCTTTATTATATTCATATAATAAAATAAAAAAGAAAGAAATTTTGAAAAATCGGAACTTCGTGTACTCTTTACCCATTCCCTTTTCCATTGCATATGAACTTACAAGAAAGTCCGATAATCGAGAGATCGTAGTAAAAACAAAAATATGCAATAGTTCATATTTATAAAAATATGAAATTCAATTTTGTTAAGTGCATTAAAATGAAACATAAGCTTGATATCTGCAACGTATTGTTTTTACTTTGTTGAGTAGAATTGCCATGTCTTTCATTAGTTAAGTAATTCTTGAAGCCTCCAACTATGGTCTTCCAAAATCAAGTATACTTTTAATTAGATATGATTAGAATGGAAAAATACAATTCCTAGGAAGGAAAAAGATAAATGGCCAGGGTTAGTGACCGACCTTGGCTTGTCCCCCCCCCCCCCCCCCCCCCCCCCCTCCCCCTCTTTGGTTGGGTGCCTGCCCGTTTTTACTTTGTTAAGTAGAATTGCCATGTCTTTCATTAGTTAAGTCAATCTTGAAGCCTCCAACTATGGTCTTCCAAAATCAAGTATACTTTTAGTTAGGCGTGATTAGAATGAAAAAATACAATTCCTAGGAAGGAAAAAGATAAATGGCCAGGGTCACTGACCGACCCCGATCAGGGGGGGCACAAGTGTCCCCCACCCCCTTTGGTTGGGTGCTTGCCCGCCACAAGCACCCATCCAAAGGAGAGAGGGGGGACAAGTCTAGCCAGGGTCAAACCCTGGCCATGTAACACCGTTGTCCTAGGAATTGATGCCTAGAAGTTAGAACGATATCAATTAATTAATGAGCAATGATTTATCAATTAATTGACATGTCATGTCATTTGAAATTAATATATGAAAAGTACGGTTGTTTAGAAGATCATTATTCTTAGAATTATTAGAGACACATATTTAAAAAAAAAAAAAAAAAAAGATTGATGATCAACTTGTCATAAATGTGATAAACTAGAGATCTTCTAAGCAATTTCATTTACAAATCTGTCCACAATATCGTATCAATTGATGCCCCACCTAGGGATGGCAACGGGTCGGTTCGGGGACGGTTCGGCCAAAATCATAACCGCACCACCAAATTTTTTGTCATACCATAACCGCACCATAACCACGAAAGTCGGTTCGGTTCGGCTCGGTTTGTATCTCGGTTCGGTTCGGTTAATAACCACGAAAATAAATTATTTTTTAAGATCAAAATCCAATCTTCAAATTGGAAAAAAAATTATGAAGAAAAGTCAATAAAAACAAAAGCACAATTTACTTAATATCAATTTAGTAAACAATATTCCAAAATAAAAAGCAAACAATATTCCAATTTCTAAATGCAAAATTCGAATTTAACAAACAATATTATCAACATAGGTCAAAATTCTTACTAGCATAGGCCATAGGTCAATCTTCATTCTTCCCTGCAACTCTTACTAGCATAGGTCAAGAGTCAAGACTCAACCGTTGATTCCTACATAGTAAATAAGAAATGTAATTAGAGTAATAATACAATCATACTACCTAATAAAAAATGGTCTTCACTGAAGATTTTAAAGAAAATATACCTCTTCGTCAATGTTCTCATCACTAAACCTTGCACAAGTTTCGGAGTATGATGAAAAAATAGAATTTTCTACACACAATAGAAAAAAAAATAGCAATAAAAGAAAGTACATGAATAACAAATATAAAACCATAAATTCTACCATGAATATCAGTCGTACCACCAGGTTCTTTAAATTGATTCAAAAACATGTGTTTGACATCCTTCTGCCCTCGAAGAGGACATCTATCCAAATGAGCACGTAAATGACTTGTCCTATTTCTCGACTCACCATCTAGTTTATTGCATTGTTTATAAATTGCTTTGGGCACATTATTAATTCTTTGTAGCTTGAAATGTTGCCACACTGTAGATGTCAATTTTCTTTTTCTAATTTCTTTAGTCGGCTCATCATCATCATCATCATCATCATCATCATCATCATCACCTACATCTATATGAAAAAATTTGCATTTACCTCACTTGGAGTGTGTGAAATACCCAGTGTACTTGACGTATCCTTTCGAATGCCAGTAGCTGTATCTCCAACTTCAACTGAAGCACTTCCAACTGAAGCGGGAGGAGTCGGAACAGAAGACGTCGACCCATGGTAAGACATCTGATTGATTACATGAAAAATCCACAATGAAGACAGATGATTACCTTTCTCTTGATCAAAATTAAAAATTAACCAAGAACATAATGAAAAGCAAACTATGAGTCATATTTAAGCATAGTACAATTTATATAGAGAACAAAGTGCAATTAAGTGTGAAATCTCAGTGAATAAAGTCAATTAATTTTTGGAAAAGAATAATGAAAAGCCCAATTAATTTTGGAAAAGAATAATGAAAAACCCAATTAATTTTTTTAACGGGTAATCGGTTCGGGGCGGTTCACCGTCGCCAAATACCATACCCGCCCCACCACGAATCGGTTCATTAAAATCAAAACCATAACCACCCCATTGCACCATCGGTTCGGTTATTTTCGCCCCATTCGGTTCGGTTAACCGCGATTTTCGGTTTTGACGGTTTGAATTGCCATCCCTAGCCCCACCCTTAAAATCCACCCCACACCCTTCAATGGTGGATTACGAGGCCACCTCCGCCACCCACAACCACAATGTAATCCCCAATATAATATTAATTGATCGACCATTTTTCATTGGACGTTGCTAATGATATTGGCACCTTCAACAACTTTCCATGGGTTGAAGATTTATACCAATACACTTCATGTCTTCTAGAGAGTGCAATCGACGCTTAAGTCAGAGAAGGCTAAGCCCTAGTATGATGCATATGACTTTTCGTTGGCTTTGTAGGTAAATGTTTAACCTATTAAATGTTAAATTTCTTATCAAATGTATATAAATAATAATTGTAATTGTTGCAGTTATGGGCGTATGAGATTATCCACACTTTGTGTAGCAAGTGGGCGATCGGAAAGGAGACAAGCTGCCCGTGAATGCTTCATTGGCGAGCACATGAGAAGCCATTGGCCAGAGATTTAACGTCCATCATTGACAATCCTCAGGTGAGTATTATATGTTTTCAATTTATATTGTATGCATATTTATCGGCTTGATACATGACCGTTAACACGATGAAATGTCGATATGTCAGGTCGAAGTCCATGTTGAGTTGACTACTTTGATGGATGAAGAGGATCAGATCTACGTGGGTGGATTATATGTTCCACCTATTGAAGATGATTTATTGTTTGAGTCCGTTCCGGATAGAGATATGATATGTTTATTTAATATCGTTAGTTGATTTGACATATAATATAGGTGCGTGGATTATTAATTGTTAATGTTTTATTTGTATATGAGTGTCATCCAATAGAATTATGATCGTCTCCACTCTGGATATCTCATTCACCTTTACCCATTGATCATCGCCACCGCTTAGATTACCTTCACTGAGGAGATCTCATTCTCTCGTATCAACTACCTCCCATTTGGATCACCTTCACCTAGTTAGACCTATTATTTCGATGATTTATATGCAACTCTAACTAATCTTTTCAGAGAGGAGACGAGAACAATGCAATTGGAGTTGAGACATGATTCTATAATGAAGTTAAGAGTGCTACGAGAGGAGATATGAGTGCTGCTATGGGATATAAGAGACCTTCACACTGAGGTTACAATGTTTCAAAGCGATGTAGTAGGCTCTCAAGGTTATGATCGTGGGTATGACAGAGGGACTGGCGGCGCTATTGACAAAGGGTCTGGTGGTCCTCAGGACGGAAGGTACGACCCCGCCCATCACACAGCGTATGATGATCCGTCTTGGAACTCGAAGCGTTAAAACAAAATTCATCTTCTTTGTTTGAGCTCTTAAATGTTAACTAAAATAAATTTTAAATGAGAAAAATTTTGGAATTTGAAACATATAAAAAAATGTAATGAGAGATTTTTGTTCATATGTAATTTTATTTTGGAAAACATTTAGAGGAATTTTAGCAAATACCGGTTGAATAGCAACGGAAGAAAAATATGTTTGGCCTAACAAATGATCACTAAAAATTATAAAATTTTAACAGAGTCTGTCACCTTCATAAATGTACCACATATAAAAATTTGGGGTCTCGAAGACAATGTTTGAAGCACGAAAGTATTGCTCGACTATGCTGGACAGAAAATTCGAAACTGACCTAATGCAGTTTACTAAAGTGGGCATAACTTTTTCTCTAGAGACTATTTTAAGGTAATTCCAAAAACCACTATTAGAAGACTCATAGAAATTTCAAACTCCATTGATTTCACTCTAAAATATGCACTATAGCCCAAGTTATGTCATTTTTAAATAGGAGGACAGAATCTGAAAATTCATTCCAGCCATATTGGAACTTCATGCATAACCAATCCAACATTCCTAACTAGTAGTTGGCATGCAATGTATATAAAGCTAGGCGAAACAGAAAATGTAACATTTTAAAAGTGTCATCTATGTGTTCATAGGAGGTTTACATGACTGAAAATCTTATTAGGATATAAAGAGTATGTCAAATCGTCGAGCACTTGCCACCATGTCAAGTCACCGTTATGCCTTCAATTTACCTGTAAATTTAGTAAGAATGAGATCACAAGTAATACTCAGTAGGAAACACTTGAGTAAACAGATAAAAATATATGTTTTCTAGAATTGCAATATTTGTGATACGAACCCCGTAACAACGATGACTACGAAACCCACAACTAGATTGATGCGGAACCTAAGAACTCTAATTGAAACCCGGTTTTGCACTTAAACCCAACGAAGTGAACCAAAAAATTCTACGATAACAAAAATGTGTTGAGCCCCTTGATTACACAATGAAGAACCCATGATCCGATATTTGAATACCACAAGAATTAGATTTTGAAAGTTCGATTTGTTGTTCAATGCAAGAACAAGGAATAAAACAAAAACCTCTCAATCAATTCAATGTCAAAAGTTTTTACAATAATGATAATGAAAACTAGTTATACTAATACTAGAAAACCTATAAAATTGGTGCATGATCTTCAAAATAGGGTAAAATATTAATAAAATTAGAATTCTAAGGAAACTAGGATTCTCGCCGAAAATAGAAAATTTGACTCTTGATTTATACCAAGCGGTCGCTTGGTATGTTTCTAAGTGGTTGTTTAGAAGGTCAATTTTGCTGCCTTCAATTTTCGGTAGGTGACTGAGCGACCGCCTGGCCTGGATAACTAAGCGGTCGCTTGGTTATTCCGGTTACTTCTTTCTTCGGCTGCTTCTAACACATTGATCCAATTGATTTTCGATCTTGACCCCAATATGAAATTTGTCTCTTTTTGCGTGTAGATCATGAAGTTGTCCATCGTTGCTTATACAAGTAGTCTCATTGCTTGATTTACCCGTTTTGCCCTTGATCGTGTCATCAGTCCTCCTTCGATAATCAACGGGTCTCGTCCTGGGCTCGGTTTCGTCATACTAGATTCTTGGATCATATCAATTTGGTTATTTGTATCATCGTTAATTTCAAAATGAACCGGTGATCAGGCGGTCCGTTTACTCTTAGATTTTAACAACCCCTTTGTTTTATGAATCAAAATTCATCTCTTCATCTCTTATTGGAACCACCAAAGGGTGCTTCCATTCTTTCATGAGTAACAAAATAACACGTTAATGCAAATCGAAAACAAATAATTTTTACAGAATTTACAAAAGTGTTGAAAGCATCCTTATCTTAAATATTTAGAGTTTGAATAACCTTTTGCGTTCAATATGTAATAAAATCCAGCGTACTCTTTGCCTCTTCTTTAGAAAATTTTCAGATTCAACATGCCTTATATCTATGGAAAAAGGACAAAATAATTTTTTATATAGGTATAATAGTTTGGAAGGGGAAACATGGCTTAACAGGTTGTAGGAGACTTGTTTTTCAATTGCAAAAGAATGCTAGCAATGGCAGTAGCTAAAATGGTAGTAAAAACAAATGGCTACAGAATATTAATTATGAGGTATAAAATGGTAAACGTGCAGGTTACTTAGTAAATGAAAATGCAATTTTCTTTTTCTTTGTTTATAATTAACATTATGGCATTAAGTGATTTTGAGGTTATGGCATTGAGTAAATGAAATTGTGGTGGGCAATGCATTTAAAATGGAAGTTGCAAAGGATAATGTAAGTGGGGTGGTTATGACTTTTGAAATGTTATTCTTCAAATGGATAATCAGGGACGTGCCATAACCCCTTGCATATATATATATATTGGTAGTTAAAAAAAAGGGATGTTAATATGCTAAGTGGTGTAGTTTATGAACTTAGTGGTTGGTAAAAAGAATAAATGGGGTTCTTTGGTTCAATATAACACGTGTATCAAATTTTAAAATTTAAGAACTTAATAGAGGTAGCAATTAATATTAAGTGTGTCGTCAAAATAATGTAACCAAATCAAAATGAAAATTTGTCATTTAAAAGAGATTTTGACACCTTGCAAAATTTTAAAACAAGTGCACGCAACTTTATTATCGTGACGAAAGCTTTAATTTAAACTCTTAGGAATGATCATAGTGACGTCGTAATATAATTCAAATTATTTTCGAGTTCTACAAGAAAATTTTATTTGAAAACAACATAAGATTTTTATTTTTTTTCTCGGTAGCTACATCTCTCATTCTTCCCCTCCTCCCCAAGCAATAACCTATATCATCTTAACCAAGTACACCCCCTTCTTCTCATAGAGAAACAATCATTCCTACCATCATTACTATGAGGGATAGTGTTGACCTCAAAATTGGGATTAACAATTTTTTTTCACCTAATCAGTTTTTTTCACTCCCCTAACTCAATGAACTCTGGTTGAAAACAAGAGTTGAGAAGGAATTGACTATTCGAAAAAAGTGTGTATTCAAATTTTTATATATCTTATTTGTTCGAATCCATGACTATTTATAGATTTTTGAAGAGGTCGAGATGATAATTCCATCTTTTCCTTAAGTGACACATGACAGTCATTAATTGGCGAGTTTTAATTGAATCTATTATATTTTCAAATTTTATTCACCATGCCACATTTTATTTACTCATTGGTTGTGAAATCATTTTCAACATGTTTAACACTCTAATTCACTTATGCTTCAATAATGATTTTGCTGATGTGGAAGAACGTGTGGGAACAAATAGGGGTATTTTTACTTGTTCAATAATTTTTGCGCTCGCACACCTTGTGGGCTCGTCATTCATACTTAAGATTGAATATATGATTTTGTATTAGAAATGTTCGCTGGCGTGGCATAGGTTAGCACGTGATGTGATAATTTTTTAACTTAGAAATGCTTGCCAACAGTGACATATGTTTGCATAGGCGAGTTCAAGATAGCATCATAAATAAAGGTCAAAATTCCAGCAACTGACTGTAAAATTAAGCGATAACAGATACCTAGGATAACATCTGTCAAGAGGGAGAAAGTGTTGTGCAATCATTTTCTTTTTCCATTTACCTACTTGAGTAATGGTCTCTTGTGGGTCTTGATACTGGTTTAAAAGCTACTTGTCATCTTCCCATCACCAACCTTACATCTCACCCCTTTTCAAATTAACTCCATGTCGCACAATTTGCACTTCCAACGGAAATATGAAGATGGGGAAGCTACAGCCTCAAGAAAGTTATGGTCCCGAAAGTATTTATATTTGAGAATCATAGCAGCCAAAGAATCATTGTCGGTGAGCACTCGCCACTAATGTCTGATTGAACTTCTTCATTTCTTGAAAAACAAGCCCGCCTCCCTTTTTCTTCTCACATATTTTATGCTAGCTAACCCACAAAATCTTTCGTTGACCTGAATTCGGCTCCCACCAAAACCTCATAACCATTGACCTCTTTGTTGGGTATTGACACTTAGTTGTCAATCAATTTATTTGTAATATTTGTGGTTTCTAATTTAAGTTCTAGTTTTGGTAGATTTGTTGATAGATTGACTACCAGATTTACTCTATAAATAGAGCCACTCTATGTAACCTTGTGATACACAATTGATATACAAAATGTAGTCTTCATCTCTCTCTCGACTCCTCTGCTGTTTCAATACCAGCAGAGTGTAATGTGTATATGTTTATGTTTTTTATTTTTTATTTTTTATTTTTTATGTTTAATGTTGCTCTCGACCACTGCCATCTTTCCCATATGAAACCACACTTTTGTTGAGTTGTTTAACTCCATTTTATTGAGCTTAAAACAGCTCCTTGCACTCCCAGCTCGATCCTCAGTTTCTTCGTACATTTATTAAGATATCAAAGCTTAAGCTTCCGCAATGGAAGAGTTTCGACTCTTCCCACATTCTACAAGTCACGGCACAAGGAATCCTTATAAGCTTGGATTTACAACTTGTAAGACTGACTTAATAAGAACCTCCCATCCCCCTTTTGAGAAAAGATTCTGCCTCCACCCTTTGAACTTATTTCACATCTTGTCCTTAATTCCAACAAATGTCTCTTTCTCTTCTCCCCATCACTGCTGGCAAACCAAAATATCTGCCATGTTCACCCGCATTAACCAGGGCCAACTAATTCTGTCATGCCTGCTGGATAGTTTTTTCCCCTGTTAACCAAAAATATGTGCATACAAAGACGTTAAAATCATGATTTATACTTGCAAAATATCGAATAGAATTTTGACTTATAGAAATCAAGATACAAGTACAAATTTCAACTTAAAGAAACGTAGAAATTAGAAGGAGATGTTAAGACATATTTTGTCTCCTGCAGTGGTGTTAACAGAATCAAATGGATGTCTGTCAATCAAAATACAATATTTCTTCCAAAATTAATATAGCACAATATTAATTTTGTCGAACGAACCAACACTTAACTATACTCTTCAAGACCGGAAGATATCTAATACTAAATATCTAACATGAAACACAAAAATTATTTTGGTATAATTTGGAGGAGTGAAGAAATGGAATTAGGAGGGTTCTATTTATAAATTTTCATGTGTCTCTTCGAATAGTTGCATCTTTTGGTACAAATTAATTTCAACCATTGGATCTAACATTTTCAAGATTGATGGTCTAGATTGCATCTTATCAAAAGATTGTGACTTTTTATTATGCACCTTTTGCACTTGAAAGTCATACCTCATCGCTTATTGAAGACTTTATATGACCCTTAAATTCCACCAATGCCTTCTGTGGTTTCATCCCAACATCAAGACAAAACTTAAATTAAGATTTCCCCAAGTTCACCATCTGTCCTGAAGCAACCTTGTTAGATTTTAAAGTTGTTGGCAGTCTGTGAACATAAATATAATTAAAAAAGTCAAAAGGTCGAGTGGTTGGTTATTTAAATAAGTCAAAAGTCATTGGAAAATGTCTTTGAAACAAAAGACAAGTTGTCGAAATTTCACTAGCCTGCCGTCAAGTTGTTGGTCTAGATTGCATTTTATCAAAAGATCGTTACTCTTTATTATGCACCTTTTGCACTTGATAAGTTATACCTCGTCGATGCACTTATTGAAGACTTTTACATAACCCTTAAATTCCACCAATGCCCTCTGTGGTTTCAGCCCAATATCAGGACTGAACTTAAATTAAGATTTCCTCAAGTTCAAGTTCACCTTCTATCCAGAAGTAACCTTGTTAGATTTTAAACTTGTTGGCAGTCTATGAACAAAAATATAATTCAAAAATTCAAAAGGTTGAGTGGTAGGTTATTTAAATAAGTCAAAAGTCGTTGGAACAAAAGAAAAGTCGCCGAAATTTCGCTAACCTGCCGTCAAGTTGTTACTCGAGCGACAAAAACAAAATGGGTTTCGCTAGCTCGTCGTCGAGCGAAATACCGTCGCTCGCTTGTCGCTGAGCTTTCTCTTAAGCGATAGTGCATACCGAGAAATCATAATTTGCGATTTTCGAGATTTTAACAGGCCCATACTACCTAAAACGTCCTCTATATAAATACTTGCGTCTCTTCACAAAATTCTTTGGATTGAACATTGTGAGAAACTTCATATACTTCATTTATATCATTCAATCCTTTTATACTTGAGTATTGCAATTGAAAAACATCAAAAATTCACAAGTCAAATAGAAAAAATCCATGTTTCCAGAGCACATGTCAAATGTTGAAGATCAAAGAAGGTGATTGGAGTTCCGGTTGTTGGAGAACAAAGAGTTCTCGGGAATTAACGGGAGATAGACGAAATCAGAAAGCCAGGAGTTGGTGCAAGTGCACGCAATCCAGGAGGGCTTCGGGGAATTACAGTTAGGAGGTCAGAAAGTATTTGTGTTGGTCGAGTCTAACAGTATTGTAAGTTGTTTCATTTATAGTAGATTCATACTTGTTTGGGCCCAAAGTTTTAAATCCCACAAGGGGTTTTCTCCTTCAACAATTCTCCTATGTTATTTACTTTTCTACAATTTATTATACCGCGACAATTCAACATATGATAGAGTGCATGTAAATTCATTTGGACAAATTAATAGTTGTGACTTGTTGCAATTATTAATTAAATAGTTTAAATTCTGCATAATCACCTATTCACTCTCCCTCTAGGTGTTTGTTGTATTAAACTGTATTATTTTCAATTGGTATCAGAGCCTAAATTCGATTTCTGATCCAAATTTGATCTAGATGAGTCAGTCCCTGTTTGTGCCTCTATTTTTCAACGGAAGCAGCTATGCATACTAGAAGGTCAGAATGAGAGCATTCCTTAAGTCCTTAGATGAACGCATTTGGGTTAGTGTGCAAAACGGTTGGTCCGCCCTCTCTATTGTTGTGTCAGTGTAGTTACCCTAACGGGCATTTCACTTTGGACTAAGGATGAATTAGTTGAGTGCAACTAGATTAGTAAAGGACTTCATCCGTTGTTTATGGATGTGTCTCCAGAAAAGTTTAGGAGAGTGTCAATGTGTAAGATTGCTAAAGAGGTTTGAGATATTTTAGAGACCACACATGAGGGGACCAAACCATTAAAAATTCCAAACTATAGATGTTGACCTCTAGGTTTGAAGAAATTAGAATGAAGGACGACGAATCATTTGATAAATTCTATGCAAAGTTGAATCATATAGTAAACTCTAACTTCAACATAGGTGAAAAGATACCTGAGTCTGAAATTGTTCAAAAAATCCTTAGATAATTACCGGAGAGGTTTAGCACAAGGTAACGACTATCGAAGAGAGTAAGGATTTAGATAAAGTTAAGATAGAATAACTTGTGGAATCCCTCCAAATCTATGAACTCACCATATCACAGTCAAAGAAAAACAAGTCAATTGCCTTAAACATTGTTAAGGAAGAAGAGTCTGAGTCAACTGATATTGAGACACTTAGGGATGAAGAGATAACTTACTTTGCTAAGAAGTTTCAAAAAGTCCTCGAAAATAAGAGAAAACCTCGGGAAAGGACAAATGGTCTCCTAGTAAAGTCCTGAAAGACAAGAGTGACAAGGATAGTGGTAAGAATTCCAGTAATAAAACCCACTCAATCAGATACCATGAGTGTCAGGGGTTTGGTCACTATAGGAATGAATACCCTAATTATAAGAAGAACTTGAAAAAAGGAAAGGACAAGGCATTGGTAGTGTCACTAACCGATGATGAAACAAATTCTAGAGGACAAAGTGAGTCGTCTAGCAGCGAGGATGAAATAATCCATATGTTCTTTGTATCTAATGTTAAGTGTGAATCAGACAAGGAGAGTGAGAAGTTTGAGGAAGAGGAACGTAGTGAGAATTCTGAGGATAACTCTGAGGATGAAACTGACATTCATGAGGCTTATCAACTGTTGTTTGAGGAGAGTCTTAAGATTAAAAAGGTCAAAAAAGCACTGTTGAAGAATGTAGATGAACTTGAGAGAGAGAGAGAGAGAGAGAGAGAGAGAGAGAGAGAGAGAGAGAGAGAGAGAGGCTCAAAGGTGATCTTCAGGATTCATCCAAAAATCTTAGTGAATTTAGATGTGTCAATGAGAAATTAGAAGATAAGGTTAAGACTCTAACAAGTGACCTGAAAAAAATCTATTAATCAACTTCAATATTTCTTGAGCGGGACTCAGAAACTTGATAACCTATTAGGGATGAATAAGCCAACTGGAGATAGGCAAGGTCTAGGATAAATTAAGAGTAATAACAATGCTGCTAGTTCATCCAAGACCATCTTCATCCCAGCTTCCAACAAATCTAGGAACATTGCTAATCATGGACCCAAGGGTAAAGGTATCTTAGGACAGAAGACCTCTAGAACACGTAAGACTGCCATACCTAAAAATCAATATCAACAATCACGTGATTTTGAACCTAGGTTTATTCCCACTTGTCATAACTGTGATGTTCTAGGACATAAGAGGCCTAGGTGTCATAAGCTTGTGAATAAAGGTAGAAGTTAGGATATCCCCAGCCAGGTTAACTTCCTTTCCAATCAGGTTAGTCACTTAACTGAGATGTTGACAAAATTAACTAGGATTAACTCAATTTCTAGAAAGGTTTGGGTAAAGAAAAATGATCAGAAATAGATCACAATGCTCTTAAAGGTAAGAGCGTTTGCATACCTAACCGATTAGGTATTTCTGATGCATGCTTGTACTTAATTGGTTGAGTTATTGATTTATGCATGCATCACATTTGTGTATCTGTATTTTCTAGATAGTTTCGTGTATGTGCATCTTGATTATATTTGCATTGAAACATGCATATTTCTTTTATTTTGTGTGTGATTTTTTTGTTTTGTGTTCTTGGAACATTCATGTTTAAAAATAAAAACAACCAAAAATTGAAAAATCTAAAAAGAAAAGGGAATGGAACTTGTTCTTGCAGCATGATATATCATATACTTGAATGTGTTTGTTGTGATCAAGAATGGGTATAATTGATGAGTTGTAGCATAGTTTTTATTGCTTGCTTAGGTTATTATGTAGTACTTAGTATAAGTGTTTTCATGTACCATCTGCATAGCACACACTATAATATTGCTAGTGGGACTCAACCACATGTGTGAGATTTAGGATGATAATCACAAGTTAGTAAGGTGACTTTGAACATCAATTGATCAAATTTATTAGACCTAAACTCAAGTATATTCCCCGGTTATATAAAAAGCTCAATAACATATGTTATTCTTCAAAACCTATTTGACTCGAACAATTAAGCATGCAGGGTGTCTCAAAAACTGCAGCCTATGATCAACTAACTTTGGTTAACTGACCTCAAGCTCGCTACTAGAGTTATCTTAGTAGCTTAATGGGGAATGACCTGCACTTAAGATGTAAAAAATATGATGAGCTTTACAAATATTGAAAAATGTGAAAAATATATAAATGCTTAAAGTCAGGGGGGAAAAGAAAAGAAATATCCATACAAAATGAGCTTTTATTTAAATGTCTTAATGTACTTTAAATGGTTCGACTTTCATAGTAGAAGAATAAACTAATTGAAAATGATGTTTAACATGTCCTTTCTAACAAAATTAAGGTTTGAAGTCCCATTTACAAAAGATTAGTGACATTTTACACACATGAGTCACTTATACAATTTACTCCACATCAACTTGAATTTAGTATGTGGGAAGGTTTACAGATCATTCATTATGCTTGTACTTGCTATCAACTACATCTTTAAGTTATTGTATATTAATTTAAAAGTGTTTTTGATATTGATCCCTTGTCATTTGTGACAAAAATGGAGAGTAGTAGTAGATTGACATGTCATTTTTTTGAGATACATTGCTAGATAAAGTTTTGATGTTTTGCAATATTGATGTATGTTTTTGGTGCTTTGGCTTACATTAATATTGTATCTTAATCTAGCTGACATGATTTTGTATCTATTGATAACTATCTTTAACTGCTTTTACTTATGTTACTGTTTCATGTTCTTTTACACTTGGTATGTGAGTTATGATTACAGGAAACAGGATAAACAAAGGCGAAGCAAGCATCACTTGAGTGAGTTGGTTTTGGGTAGATCACATTGGTTGTATTTGATGTAATGAATGCGTTGTCACAGAATGTCAAAATTGGAGTTTGTTAGGTTTTAAAGTTGTTGGCAGTCTGTGAACAAAAATATAATTGAAAAAGTCAAAGGGTCAAATGATAGGTTATTTAAATAAGTTAAAAGTCATCGGGAAACGTCTTTGGAACAAAAGAAAATTTGCCGAAATTTCACTAGCCTGTCGCCGAGTTATTGCTCGAGCAATAAAAATAGAATGGATTTCGCTAGCTTATCGTCGAGCATTCACTCGAGAGAAACACCGTCACTCGCTTGTGAAACCCTAATTTATGATTTTCGAGAATTTTAACAGGTTTGTACTATCCAAAACATCTACTATGTAAATACTTGTGCCTCTTCACGATGTTCTTTGGATTGAACATTGTGAGAAACTTCATATACTTCATCTATATCATTTAATCCTTTCATACTTGAGTATTACAATTGAAAAACATCAAAAATCCACAAATCAAAGACCAAAAACATACTTCCAAAGCATCTGTCAAATGTTGAAGATCAAGGTGACCGGCGTTCCAGTTATTGGAGAACAAGGAGTTCTCGAGAATCCACATGAGATAAATGAAATCAGAAAGTCGGGAATTGGTGCAGGTGCACGCAATCCAGGAGGGTTTTGAGGAATTACAGTTATAAGGTCAGAAAGTACTTATGTTGGTCAAGTCTGGCAGTACTGTAAGTTGATTCGTTTATAGTGTATTCATACTATGTTATTTACTTTACTGCAATTTATTATACTGCGGCAATTCAACATAGGATATAGTACATGTGAATTCATCTTGACAAATTAATTACTGCGACTTGTTGCAATTATTAATTAAATAGTTTAAATTCCGCATAATCACATATTCACCCCTCTCTAGGTGTTAGTTGGATCAAACTGTATTATTTTCAAACCTCACCGATGTACAATATATTCAGGATCGTAGTCGTGTTCTGCACCATAGCCCTGACAAAGAGAATGGAATCATCTGCAAAAAATAAGTGGTTAACACCAGGGGACCAAGACGTGAATCAGGAGCTCCCCGTCCCTTTGGCTGACTGAAGTAGAGAAGAGAGGATAGTACCTTGGCAAACAGAAGGATAGTCCCTTCACTGAAACTTATCATGTTGATCATCTACCAAATCTATTCAAATAGGAAGAAACAAAGCAATGTATGTATGTATTCCATAACAAGTTCTTAATTCTATTAATGGCAGAAGGTTGTCTGCATCCTTCAAATTTGTTAATAATCTTCCATTGCTGACTTATACATACCTACTAGCACTTGAAAAAGTAAAACAACTTATGACTAACTATACTGCCAACAATCTTTTTATCATATAACAAGAAAGAATTTAACTAAATTACTCGAATTAAAGTTCTTAATATTCATAGCCATTCTCCACAGCACATCTCCCGTTCACTTCTCTATCTTCTGCTCAGCTGTAATAGGTTTATCTTCGATTTTCCTTTCCTCTGCTGTTTCAGCCTTAGTATCCACTTGTTTCTCTTCTGTTACCTTCTGCAATGTTTCAGTTTCTAAACTGTTTGTCTGATCAGGCGTGATAGGTTTCTCTTCCGGTCTCTTTTCCTCTAGTGTATCGACCTTCGCATTCTCCACTGATTTCACTTCTTTTATCGTCTCAGATGGTTCGGTTTCTAAACTGTCTACAGTTGGTTTTACAATTTCTTTCTTTTCGTTCAAGGCCTCAGTAGTATCAGCAACCAGTTCTGAAGATTTTACCTGCACGTTTTCTTCTGGCTTAGCTTCGGCCAGTACATCAGAGGCCTTTTTGTTTTCAGATGATGTTTGTTCTACTAGTTCATTTGTTGATTTATCGCTTTCACTCGATCCCAGCTTCCCATCGTTCTGGATAAACATTCAAACAATTTTGATTATCTCAGATAATATGTCCAAGGATTAGGTTATTAACATCTGCTAATTTGATCATTTGAAGTGGCTATTGGACATGAATCAGAGTTCCAATGCAATACATACAAATATGCTCTACTGCACTAAATGAGTTGAAATAAGAAGTACGCAAGAAAGTCTTTTGTCTTGTTCGGTCCATTGTACTAAACAATAAACATGGCGTATATGTTGAAGGCTCAAAGTAACAACAGCAAATTAAGCTACGTTCCCAATTAATTTGGGCTTGACTACATGAATTATTCCGTTTTTTCCATCGGTTCGGTTCATATCTACTAAATTAGATGCTTAACAACTACGATAAGTAAATTTAATTTTAATGCACCCCTCACTCTCCAAACTTGGTATCCTATATGTTGAAGTAACAAATCCATTTGGAAAATTTATAAAATGGTTTATTTATAGGAACAATAAGAGGAATAATAGTGGATCTCAGGAAATGAACGAATAATAATGAATTTAATCCTGAATGTTTGGTTGAAATTGATGTTCGACTTCCAAAGGGAGTGTAATTGGCTAATTATACTAATATTTACTTTAGAAAATTCGTATACTTGTGCAAGTGTTTTGCCTACTAAATTATGACCAAGTAATGTTATAAGCAGCTACAAGTCTCTAATCTCTTAGGTAAGCTGCATGGGATAACACATCATAGGGAATTTATTATTATTATTTTTAATTTTTTGTCCATTTTCCTTGACTTTATTTAGAAAAATATTGTGATGATAGAAAAATAGGAGTTTATTATTAGGTATTTGACTAAATAAGATTGTCCAGTTGTCATAGAACTTTCCGCTAAATCCCTAGAGGGGGATAGTGCTAAGCTAAGGGGCAGTAGTAGAGCCATGATTTCAATGATGTGGGATGAAAAATTGTTGAAGAGGTAAAATATATATTTATTTTGTGAATATATGTATGTGTGTGCGTGTGTGTAAATATATATAAATATATATTAAAACAATTTAAAAAATTTCTGCATAACTTAACAAAAGTTTCAAATGTTGCCGGAGCGATCGTCACTCCCGCCCCCTTGTCTGCCAAGGAGTTTGTTTTTTTGAGTATTTGAAGAGATAAGATAGTCCTATTCATGTAGAAACAACAGCTAAAACTTAAGGAGCTATTCTAAGCCTAGCAAAAAGGGTTTCCATGAGACGGGACATGTTTAAAGTACGATCCTGTTCATTACAGCGTACCAACCATGACCATAAATGATCGAAATGACTAGATCAATCTCTCTCTAAAAGAAACATAAAATTAAATGTTACTAGAAAAGCTAGACAACCTGGTGTCACTTATTTTACAACAGTAAGAACAAAACAAGCAGAAAAATAGAGTGAAAAACATAAACAAAGAGAAAAAGACATGTTGTGGGTCATAAAATGAGCTGTTTAATTGTCCTTAAACCAAGATCCAATAAACTTTCAAACTTTATCACTAAGACTTCATGAGTTTTAGGATAATTAATCAATTAATTTATGCAAATATTATATAGTTGATAATTCAACAAAGATAACAACAATTAACGGCTCGAAAAGTAGTGGTTATTTTGGAAAGATTTGCGAATCTTTGGGAGAATTTGATATAAAAACAAACTTCATGTTGCATTCGTTTAATTTCAAAATTCTAGATCATAACACCAAGAATTGATAAGTTTTTAAAGGGCAAAATATTGGGTTAAAGATTGCACGTAATAAACATTTTATTTTGTAAGAAATGACTCTCGTCTTGAGGGGATATAAGCACAATTAATGCTTAAACTTTTAGAGGAAGTTGTTCAGCTAGTTATAATCGAGAAAATGAAAAGGGAGAATGAAAGAAATCGATGATTCAATAGTAACTATCCAGCGCTTCCTACCAAAGATGAACTTATTGAATTGGAAATTTAATTTCCAAACAAAGAAACTTATGACCAATTGGCTTATGCTTTCTGTATGCCTTAAATTCTCTCAACATCATTTAAACAAAAAAAATATTTGTTTCTTTGTCCATTTTCAAATTGTTCATATATATATATATATATACACACACATTTCTATCCAAAATCCAAAAGATAATCAATCACATTTCCTAAAAAAACACAAGAATTCAAGATTCAAAAGTTAATGAAACATAAAAAAGAATAATTGACCATGCATTAATATATTTTACCTCGAATAGAAAACCAAGTGATTGACGCTTGGTATCATTATCAGCCACCACCCCTTCATCCTTAGCCGCTTCTTCTCCCACTATCGCCACCTCTTTCGCCTCCACCTTCTCCGGAACAGGCGGCGGAGCCTCGGTTTCATCACCCTTCGACACCTTTGGCTTGGTTGCGCAACCTCCCATTTTCTCTTATTTTATGTAGCAAAATGATTAATTTTCAACTCTATCTATTTATATGTATCTATGTTTGTGTATATATATTTTCTCTCTCTCTAGAAAATCTTGGTGAGAGAGAGAATGTGAATGGAAGTGAGAAGAAAATGAGATGATTTATAGGACGTGAATGCAACATTTCGTATTCATTTCAATGGTACAGAGAGATTTTTGGTAGACTATTTACGACTCACCGCACGTAGACATGGACCGACACTATTTTTCAACTATTTTTAATTAGTTTTTTTCTTTACAATTTTTTTAATTTTGTGTTCTTCTTTTAATAAACTAGTAGTAAGCACGCACGTTGCACGTTTTACGTTTCAAATAATGATATGCGTAATATTTTTTAAGTACTAATAATGTTTTTTTTTTTGAAGTAATAGATGTAATTGATATTGTTAAAAGATAAGACATTGAGCTTAGTAAAAGATTCAACACCTCATTTGTACGACATGTCCTAGCAATCTGTACATCTAGAGTCCATAGTCACTACAAAATCTCATCTTTCCGATGACTCCATTTTAGCAGCCGATCCCTATCCTCACACTGCATGAGATCTCCATCAATTTTCAAGTAATTGAAAAATTCTATATCTATCAATACGCTATCTACACTATAGATATGGTGATAATTTTGAAGATTATTTCTTCTCTCAATCATAACCGTTTATTTTATAAGAAATTTCTAAGTTAAACACTATCTACATTATTAATTGTATATATAATTTTGTTGTATTTATAAATTTTATATATTAATATTAATTGACTTAATAGTCTATATCATTTTATGTTACTTATATATGTAATATTATTATAATTCTTTTATTTTATATAAGTTTTTATTAATCATATACTGATAATTAGTAATAATAGTGTTTAGTGAAAATTAATTGATTTAATTTTAAAAAATAAATAATTTTAATTTTAATAATAATTGAATTTAGTTAAAATAAATTTAATTTTAAGGGTATTATTGACCATAAACATAAAAATGTAAGGGGTAAAATGGAAAATTAAAGATATAAAAATAAATGAGGGTATATTGGACATATAACTAAATATGTAAGGGTAAATTTGGTAATAAAAAATTCTCCTTAATCTACACTTTTAATATATTGTAGATAGATGTAGACGTAGACTAGTCAATGTGAAACTATTATGAAATGGTTTATAAATACTATAAAAGTAATATTTGAATATGTGCGAATGTTAATTAATTTAGAATTAATACCAGGGAATATATACGTAATAATGAATATTAAATTATTTATTTAATTTCCAATTAAGTAAAATTGAATTTTAAGTAGCATACATGGATGTGAATAATGAAATACATTATTGAATGTGAAATTCTAATTAACTTATATGTAGAATTAATAACACTAAAATTAATTAATAACACTAAAATGTATAAATGAAGATAAATATTAATTAAATGAATGTAAATATCAATTTATTGAGAATTAATAATAGAGAATTCATACATTAATGAAAGCACACCGATTAAATGAATCCTTCAAATGTAAATATACATTGATAATAACTAAATGGTTAAATAAATTAAATTAATATTGAAAACAAAAAGTAAGGTATTATTGAAATAATTGAATTATAGCAGGGTTAAAATCGTCCAAAAATTTATCTCACTTGATGTGATATTTAATATATTATATATATCATTTGATCACTAATAAATTACCAATGTCTATGTTTGGTGCATTCACGTTTATAATATTCGAGGAAAACAACTAAAAGATTGCTCGACACAATACTATCTGACATTGTGTAAATAATATGCAAAAAGAAATATAAAATATTGTTGCGCTTAAAATAACAAAATTTAGATGTAAGTTTCAAAAAATTAAAAATTTAGACGTTTCTTAGTGTGTGTCAATTGCATATCTATAGATAGATTTAAAATGTTTTTGTTTATTTAATTTTCTCTTTCCTACTTAGTTCTTTTTTTAAAAAAACTTACTCTTATTATTAAAGACGTACAAGTATAGGAGTCTGTTTGATAGCCATTTTAGGGGAAAAAATGATTTTTTTATGTGATGGATGATGAATATGTGGTTGAAAAATAAAGAAAAATTATTGATGTGATGAAAAATATTATTTTATTGAAAAATATATAGTTGGAAATGAGTAGAAGAATAAGAATTGAAAAAAAAAATGTGTACCAAATATGGGCTAAATTTATTTAGATCAAATCATTCGGTTTGACTAGAAAAAATGATGAACCTTATCGACAGTCCAATTAGTGTTAATAGAGTAATTTATCAAATAATTAGTCAAAAACTCCAAAAAAATAAAAATAAATAATAATAATAATAATAATAAAACTTGGTGGGTTCACGAAAATCTTGTATAGATAGAAAATTACTGTTTATATAAAGGAGTTGCAATGGGATTATATAAATAAATTTTCAAAATATTTCTTTTCAAAAACTATAATACTTGCAAGACCATTTTGTTTGGGGATTTTAAGGAAAATGTGTGTCCACTATCGACCGTAGAGTGGGAACTAAATAGTTCAAAACAAGAAGTAAAAGACACTCCAACAAGTTAAGAGTTGGCCATGTTAGCTAGGTTAAGACCACATCTGCAGACCATATAAGTGTGGTTGTTGAGTCCATGATCTACTTTGAGAATTAGTAAATAAATGTTTGTATTTCATTATTAAAAAATTAGAAATTTCTTTTAAAATAATTCAACCCAATTTAATATATATTGACATAGTTCAATCGTATGAACTTTCTATGTAATGCAACGACTTACATTATCTTGATTGTGATCAACTTAAAAATTCCATAAGAAAATGAATTGATCTAAGTCGAGCTTAATTGGACTACTCGACTAAGGTTGAGTTTGTGTGAACAATCTTTAGACATTGAAACAAATTCACATTAATTTGAGGGGGTTTGGTAGTGAAGATTATCAGTGCTATAAGTTGATAGCTTGGAAATAATGCTACCCATATTATTGAGATTAATGAAAAAATTCCCCTTCTTGTTTTATGCCATTTACTTGAATTTCTCTTTCAAAATCTATTAATCGTGGTATTGACTCATTGGGGCCTAGACTTGTATTGTTAGCCTTTCCTCTTATCACGTTCAATGTTCATTATACAAGAAAATATCATTGATGGATTCCTCTTATATTCTTTTTCTTCGATTCTTTGATCTCGAACATTTCAATATTATATGACTTAAAAAATTAAAAATAAAATAAAAATCCATTGGTTTAGCATGCTAGTCTATTTGTCAACTTGGTTCATAAAGGATATTAGAACAATGAAGAACTTCGTTGTATGATGTGTACATCTTTGATTATGCACATCTTCTCGTGTATAACTTTGGGTTATATATCCCAGTTGCTATTAAACTTTTTCAAATATTTCTCAATTGTTGTTGAATTTTAATATTTTCTAAGTTGCCACTAAATTTTTCCAAATCGCTATTGATTTTTGAAAGTTTTTTGAGTTGCTCATTCGTCACTCCATCACTTGTTGTTTTAAAGCAAATCAATCGTGTTTTTGTGACATATACACTAACATCTAAAGCTTGCCACGTGTGACTATGTCACGAGTCTATTAACTTTCTAAAAGGCGAGTTAAGGGTGAAATAATATTTTGGTAAGTCAATGATAACTCTAAAATCATTTTTAAGTTCAATAGCAATTAAGAAACATGTCGGAAAAATTTATTGACAATTCAAAATTTTTTGAAGTTCAATGATGAATGAAAGACATTTGAGAAAGATCAGTGACAATTAGAATATTTAACCCTAACCCATCTTACTCATAATGCCACTGAGCACTCCTAATATTTATACTAGTGTGAGTTTATATAACTCATATTATCACTAGGCAACCGTGATATTGCAAAGTAAAGAGACAATCATAAACACGTATATAAATGTCTATACTACCATACATGTATATGTGTATGATGTAGTAAAAATATGCGCCACATTTTGAGAAAATACTTATTGTTTTTCATTGATTGTTTGAGAGTTTTAGGAATCAAAAATCTGTAATTTTCGTATATATCTTTATACAGAGATGGAGGAATACATATAGGGGCTGTGTGATATCTATGTTTGGCCACTACCGGCTAATTATGTTAAAACAATGATTAGAAATATTACAGCCCTAATTAGAATATTATGACCATAATTAACCCTCGTTTTACAGCTCACACCAACACTCCCCCTCAAGTTGGTGCGTATAGATCTCTGATGCCCAACTTGTCAAGTGAGTTGTGAAAGTTCTTGCTACACACCGCCTTAGTAAGAATATCTGCCAATTGATCTTCAGACTTGACGAACGGGAATCGAATTATCTTGGCTTCAAGGTTCTCTTTGATAAAATGTCGATCTACCTCTACATGTTTTGTTCGATCATGTTGGACTGGATTATGAGAGATATCGATAGCTGCCTTGTTGTCACAGAAGAGGTCCATCTCACAGCTTGGAGGGAAGCCAATCTCTATCAACAATCTTCTTAGCCAGAGGAGTTCACAAAGGCCTTTAGCCATCCCACGAAATTCTGCTTCTGCACTCGATAGAGCTAGTGCTTGATTTTGTTATAGATAATATTGATGGGACAAGCAAGTGCTTAAGTTTGGAAGTATTTGATATGTGTATTTTTGCACACTTATTAAATACTTTAACAAACTAATTATTGATTAAATTGAACGAACTTATATTCACAATTGTGTAATTGTGGCTTTTATAGGTCAAAACTCCAAAAGGGAAGGGAACAAAGCAAAATGAAGTGAAAATAGACTAAAACGTACAAAATTATGAAGTTGGAGACCGGATTGCACATGGACAGAAAGTTCGAGGACCAAGGTTTGCAATTTTTGAAGGACATGATTGAAATGAAAGTCAAAATTTAAGGACCAAAACATACAAGATCAAAATTGAGAGACTTGACATACAATATTACTTGAGGACCATGTTAGAATTGGAATGTAAAAAACAAAGCTTTGGCACCTAGGCGCCTCATTACAGCAACTAGGCGTCGACTTTATTAAAAAAATGTTGGGACTATGTTGCTCTTCTCCAAAAATTGCAGGGACTTTTTTTGAAATTTTTGGATAGGGTTTGAAATAAAAAGGGGCTATCGTCTTCTTCCTTTTTCTTTTCATTTCTCTTTCCCTTTTTCCTTTTCTTTCTTTTTCTCTTCATTTTACTTGTAATTTTTGGAGGTCTAGAGCACAAGAAAAAGCAATCAAAGACATTGGAGATATATTTGTAGAAACCCTAGGTTCATGGAGGGGATATAGATATACCCTTAATTCTAGGTGATTCATTGAGCTATTTTAACAAATATTTAATGCGATTGTTTAGTTTTAATCGATATAAAGATATATTAGTTTAAACCAATCAATTATAGTTAATTTTGCTTGAAAGGGGTAATTAACTAAAACTTGAGAAATCAGGTATAAGATCGTAAATGAGTAATTTATTAATTCACTTGTGGAGAAATTAATTAGGCGATAGTTAAATGAAACCATAATTTTCAACCACTTTCTCCTTCGAAATTTTCAAGTGTTTTTATTTTATTATTTTGTAGAATTTTGGTTATTTTCCTTATTTTTCAAAATCAAAATTTTATTGTGTGTTCATTTATTGTTAGAATTAAATTAATTAAAATTGTGTAATCGAAAGTAAACATTTCTCGAGGGATCGATAATTCGGACTCAAAAATTCACTTTATTATTTGAACGTGACTCATGCACTTGCAGTTTGCACTTTCATAGTTAACAATCATCTTCTAAACATTGGTGATGAATAGGGTTTAATTATTCAAGGTTAGCTTCACACAAGACGTAGGTAACTTTATCCTATGTGTCATGATTAGTTCAATGCCTTTTATTTTTTTAAGATAAGTAATTGGGAACAAATTCTTGTGTATATTTACTACCTAGGTTTCACATGTTAACTAGTAACATTTTACCTGGTATATTCAACAAGTACGAAATCAAAGAACATTGATATTTAATAATTAATACATCTTCAAGAGCCTCAAATAAAATAAAATAAAGTAACATATTTAAAGAAAAACTTTATAGATCCATTATACATCCAGTCTTACAAAATACAATTAAAAATATTGTTAAAATAGGGGTTTAAGGTTTCACAAATCTGTACAACTTCGAAAAATTCTCAAATCTTGAAGTGAATTCATATTTGGCATATCTAGAGGACTTAGAGTACGCATATTTGGCATATCACAAATCTTGAATGAAAAATACGATGATATTTTATACAATCTTATAAATAAGAAGAACAATTGTGCTAACAATGTGTTGTAAATTAAAAAGAAAAGCGAAGAAAATAGAGTTAATCGACTTGTGTGTATTTTATTGAGAATCAAAGCATTAATATTTATAGGTAAGAATACTAATTAGGATTACAAGATATACTTATCATTCAGTGATTAGTATTTAGTTTATAGCAAAAACAAGCTATTAATTTCATTTACTGCATTTTTCAATCATCTTTAATTAATTAATCTAAAAATGTCTATGTATTCATTTGTTAATTATATATAAACAAACGAGTACTTAGTCTTAATCATATTCAAAAAACACAATAAGAAATGAAAAAAAAAAAAAAAAAAAGAGGAAAAAAAATGTAATTTCAATAATCTTTAATAATAGTCTTAAATAGTAAAATAAAGACAAAAGGGTAAATTGATATATAATAATTTCTAAAACTTAATTTTACACCTACTATGAATCGCATGCCCATTGAGAAGCATAGCCCTTGAATGTGGAGGAAAAATAGTGTATATATTTTTATGTATATATGTATGTAAATAAATATATGTATATCTATGCCGTGGTCTCTTCTTTTGATCCTCCATTAGTGGCTTTCTCAGCATCAATTATTGCTGGACATATCCCTTTCTCCCTTTCTTCCTCTTTTCTCTTTCCCCATAGCACACAATAAAGTCCTCCAACTAGCAAAAATGCTCCCAAGACACTACAAATGCAAACAAAATTGTATAATCATAAGTATACTTTACGTAACATAAAAAAGTAAGGGCAATGAGAAAAGAAATTAACAACAACTCCATACTGACTAGATTATAGCTATACAACCAGGGGCGAACCTAGACAACTTGGGTTAAAGGATCACAATCAAAATTTATAGTGTACTTTTTAATTTTTAAAAATAAAAAACAAATTTATTTATTTTTTAAAATAAACTGAGGGTGGGGGGTCAATTGACCCTATAGGGCCCCATAGGTCTGCCCCTATATGCAACATATTTGACCGTGCTTAAATTTTCATGAAAAATAACTTTAAAAAATTCTTTTAAGTACGGTCAAATACCCGTTATAGTTTTGCTTAAATTTTCATGAAAAATAACTTTAAAGTTTTCTTTTAAGTATGGTCAAATACTCGTTATAGTTTTTTACTGAATAGAGTCAGTTGTACTATATTTACATTACCACTTACAAATTGATTTACGAACACTTGATGTGATGAGATATGATTGATTCAAAATCTCATAAAAAAAAAAAAAAACTTTCCACTTTCTTTTTGAGCCCCCATCAATTTATAAAAATTTCTGTAACTCCTAATATACAAGTAACACTATTATTTGTAAATTACTTGTGCAAAGTTAGTAAAAATATGGAGATTAGCCCCTAAGTTGGAGGTAAGTAACATGTGAATAATGGTAAGTAGGGAAGATAATTTACCTTCCTAGACTAACTATCTCCCCAAAGAGGAGTGCGGATGCAATAGTTGTTAATATCAGAATCAAAGGAGTTGTCATGGCGAGATAGACAGGACCCCTCTTTTCAATGACCCATGTTTGCAAATAGAATGTAATTCCAGTCACCACTATTCCCTGTCAAGAATAATAGTAAAAAGCACAAGTAAATAACGTTAAATTTGAAATTAATATTCCCTCATTTTCAATGAGTAATTATTTTACTATTTCCCTAGGAAAAAAAGAGAAATATTTATTTGCACGTAGTTTTCAACGTGCCCCTTATATTATTATTGTGAAATATTTAATTACTAGTGGTCTTCAAGACCATCCTTTACGTGCATGCCAAATTCAATTTTTTTATTTTTATTTTTTATTTTTATCAAAAGTTCAACACACGCACAATCACATATGGTATAAATTATGCTAGGGCTTTGCTGGGGGGACAGGGGATTTGCTCCCGGGTCAAATCCGAGAGCCCCCTGATTGGAGGGGGCCTTACAGCTAAGGTTTTTAACTTAAATTTCTCCGTCACTCATTTTATCAATCTTTAGGTCTTTCATGAAAAAATAATACGACCTAAATATGAAGGAGCGTGATAAAGATACAATTTATAAAAATAAATTTATTTTCTACTTAATGACTTAAAACGTTTAGATAATATGATTCTACAAATGGAACTTGGAACTCATTCAAACATAAACAATGAAGGAAATATTCATAGTAAAGAGATATATTTTACTTACACAGTAAGATATTGATATGAGTTTTACATCCCATCCAAGTTTCCATTCACTGGGGTCTCTTACAAAAGCAACAGCAACAAAGAATGCTTGAATGGTGCTCAAAAAGCACTGTAGCGTTGTTAAGAGGAACTTCGAAGGATAACTTTTGAGAACTCGGACCTACAATTCCATGATAAAAAGAATGAGCTCGAAAGAGAAATTAAGCATCCTAAAAGCATATTTTCGAGTTTTTCAGCATATTCTGAAACTGGAAAGGAGTAATTCAACCGCGACGCGGAGGACATACTCAGTATATGTAGTATGGTTTTAGGGATAGTCAAGCGCTTACGATCAAGCAGTAGTTGAGACTAATTACAAGACATGAAGGTAATTAATTGGCATGAAATTATATCCCAGAAATTATATCAGTTTAATAAAGAATTTGATAGAATTAGTACAAGGTGAGTTAATGCAATGTTTAAGGTGACATTTTATGACAAAATGCAATGTTTTCTTAGTATCTTCAATCATAACCTAATGATTTTACATTTCCTATTTGGCTATTGTAGAAGATAAAGAAGGGAAAGATAGTAAATACTTAGTCTGAAGTTTCAACTTAGTCGAAGCTAAAGGAGAAGGTAAAGAAAGTTGAAATACTTAAATTTCGTGAATTTGGCAGTTTCAAAGATGTGTCTGACAGACTCGACTAAGTATAATTTTAAAAACAGAATTACATATAACAGAATTATCAGTTTTCATCCACAAACTTCTGTATACTACACATCATATCAAACCTACGAGCCATTCATTTGGTAGCAGATGATACCTGAAATACGAGCCACAAGGCCCAAGTTAAGTTGGAAAGAAGCATGAGTGAGACACCCTTAATCCATGTTTGGCTAGAAGGAATTACATGGCCTTGAAGTTGTTGGAAATGGCTCTTTATTAGGTGATTGTGTAATAGAAGTTTCAAGAAAGGTCCCCTATACAAGGCAATGGTTGCTGCTCCTGCCAAACACAGTGCTACCCCTGAAACTTTCATAATTCCCGGGCTTGTCCTCAGCTTCACCTTTTCCATCCTGTTAATTATTGTCCATTATTTCAAAAATCAAGCTTTAATAAATTAGCAAGAAAAATATATTGATTTAAAAAATTAAATTCATAAAAAAAACCCAATTATTTCTCATAAAAATTAAGGCTTAATCATAGTATTCTTTAGTTTCATAGAAAAGAAGCAATAATGTATCATCCTAAAAATTAGAGGATTAATGCATAGGATAACAATGAACATTATTAAAGTAAAAAGAGAAGATAATGGATATCTTATATGTTATAGGTCTTTTCGATGCAATAAATAAATAAATAATTAATTAATCAAGTTTGCTTAGGTACTATTAAGTACTATTCGAGGTGTTTAAGGAAATATTTTATTATTTATGCGCATCTAAACTTGATCTTCAAATATTTGACATTATTTCCAATGAGAGGGAAATTATAAATAAATGATTGCTTCCCGGAAAAGTGGAAACAAATTTTATCCAAAATATATACCTGATCGAATGCTTTTAATTGGAGAAAAAAAATATTAAATGCACTCCGATTAAATAAAACATTTTTTAGATGCTAATGAAATAAAATGACATGTTATCGAGTGGGTTCATCCTCAATATTGAAAATGGAAGAATATCCTCCAAATCTTAAGAAGGCATATGTTTGAAGATATTCAAACTTATAGGCTGGATCTCTTGTCAAATTCAACCGTCCATATATTTATAAATAATTAATTTGCTTATTTTATGATCATCCAATCACACATTAACAAGTGCGCGCACACACACGCGCGCGCGCACACACACACATATATATATAGTAGAAGAAATTTTAATAAATAAAAGGAAAAAAAAATTCATTTATTTTTAAAATTTTCCTTTATATACCAATCACATAAATTTTTCATTAATTAATATGAGAAAGGTCCAGATCTGCAGAAGATATTGGTGTCTTCTTCTGGCATTTATCAGGAAAAACAGATGCCCACCAAGAGTTAAAATAATGTTTCTTTATTGTAAAGCATTTAGTATATATTTGTTAAAAACAACTGCATTACTTTTAGCATAATTCTTTATTATTACACACTTACTGATTAATTACAGTGTAAGTTACACCTATAGTCAGACCAAATTTCAAAGTCTTTTACTCAATCATAAGCTTTTCCCAGTTTTCCAGAATTATCTTATGATTTACTATTAAAAAATTTAAAGATATTACTACAAAATTGTGAGTACAAGAGTTAAGAAAATCCAAACAAAAAGAAGGCGACAAGAATTGAGTATTTTTCATTTTTATAGGATGGATTGGGTCGAATAAATAATTCTTCAAATGAAACAAAAGAAACTCTGTGATAGTGCCTTCCTGATTACCTGAATAAAACTGCGAGGAAGAAAGTAATAACTGGAAGTGTGTTGGATGTCGCAGCAGCCAAAGATGCCGTTGTATATGTCAAAGCAACACCAAAAATATCCAAGCTCATAGTTATCCTGCAATTTTAAACCAAACAAAATCAAATAAATAAACTTCATGTCTTTATCGGAGTGTTGGGTATGCTCGAGTACTAAACAGTATGCTACGCATGTTGAGAATTATGAACCCTAATTCTATTCTATCACGAACAATCAATTTAAAGAAAGAAAAATAAATAATTAAGAACTTGCAAGATTTATAAAGGTTCGTCTCAATGTGAAATTACGTCCTCTCTTGCTGTTGCAATAATTTACTATGATAAAAGAAAAAGGTGTACAAGAGAAAATGATTCGCGATCAGTTCCATGAAGTGACAATAATTAAGCTCCACAACTTAACAATGCAGTACACAAAATTACGGAATTTGTAACATACCCACAAAGAGAGAGCAGGAAAATCTTGATGAAAATCGTGAATGACAATGGTGGAGCAGTTTTCCTACAATTCCAAAACAAGAAATTCCAGTGCTTATAATTTCCAGAGTTAGAAGAATAAATCTAGCAGAGAAATATACATCGAACCACCTCATCAAATTCTAATGTTTTTAAATGAGGTGGTCGTGTAAGATCCTCACTGAAGTCTCTCCACTAACTTATGTAAATTGTGCATGTGCGTGTTGAAAACATAATTATAATAAATAAATTTGTACCGTTGGAAAAACATGGCAGTCGGGGCTAAGAAAACAGTTGCAGCAGCTTGTCTGTAGAAGACAAAAACATAAGTATTCATGCCAACATCAAATGCTACCTTTGAAAGCAAGAAATAGCCGGCATAAATGGATTGTACAATCAAAACTACAAGAAATGGTTTGTTTATCTCCATCACACTTGGAAAGGGTCGACGATTAGTTAGAGCGACAGGTCTTTTAGTGAAAACTGATTGCAGAAAAGGGAAATGGCTATGATATTTAATTTTGTGTCCAAAATGCAATGGAAGGATTGGGTATAAATACAGGTTTCACAGGAAAGGTATGGGCTTTGAATAGAAAGCCACATGACTTATTAGAGACGTGTTTGTGGGGATGATGTAGGTGTAGGGTGATAGGGCCTACAAAAAAGATCAAAAGACAAGTAAATATATTAGAGACGTGTTTGTGGGGACGTGTTTGTATTAACTATTTTTTTTATTTGTCATTATTAAGAAAAGTGATGCGTGGGATTTTACAAGATCAAGGATTGAGATTAGAATAATGGTATTTGTTAATAAATTAAGTAAAAGGTTAATAGCCTAGATTGTTGGGAAATAACCCAAACGTTTGATTTGTAACAACGTTGGTCCTAAACTTTTAATTTGTAGCCACAACAGTTGAGGTTGACCAAAAATATTCATTTTTCACCGAACCTCAACTCCAAACCCATAACCCTCCCATGAAATAAACCTCCACTACCTCAAGTGGTGAGCCTCAAAATAACCACGTCAACCGCTACCACTGCCACTGCCACTACCAACACCTTATTTCCTTCACGTCCACCAAACCTCATTTTTCCCATCCCCATCAACTTCATTTCTTCGTAGCAAGAACCTATAAAGAACTGAGAAAATAAATAATTTATTTCAAAATTGACAGTAATGATTGTGGTAATGACAAAGGCTTCCCCACCTCCCAATGGGTGGGCATAGGTGGGTTAGGAGTTAAAAGTTTGGGTTGGATGGTTGTATGAATTGGGGAAGATGAATATTTTCATCAACTGCTTTCCCACCTATCAATGGGTGGGGTTAGGTAGGTTAGGAGTTAAGCATTTGGGTTGGATAGTTATATGAATTGGAGAAGATGAATATTTTCGTCAACTGGCAGATTTTGGATGAAAATCATTAGAGGCTCTTTTAGTGCACGTTTAATAAAAGTTTTGGACCTTTACGACAGATTTTTGAAAGATTTGGGACTTCCAGTGCAATTGCCATTTTTTAGTTAAGGTTTACAGACCATTTATCATTTTTAAAATTGGTCAAACACTTACTTTGAGTCGGCTAACTACTTTTTTGATGAAAATCGTCTAGAGGCCCTTTCGCCTCAGCAATTTGAAAGCTTTGGGACCAACTTGCTACAAACTTAAGGTTTGGATAAAATATGCACATTTTTAAAAGATTTGAAACTGTCACTGCAATTATCTTTAAATTGTTGAGAAAGGCAAGGGGAAGAAAACAAGATCAAGAATGATAATATAAATAAGGAAACGAATGTTTAATAAATGAAGCTATTAGACACCATCAGAGTAGGGTGAGATTAGTCAATTTATAGGCTTGACAAAGTTCAACTATATTGTATTAATATTCGTATATGTCATATTTGGACACTCAAACAATCACAACTATGTAAGTGTATAATTGCCTTATATAAATTGGGCAAATATTGGAGTGAGTTCTTTAATCATATCTAATTCTACCATTTATACATAAGCTAGATCCTTTTATTGGTTGATATTGACAACTCTTTGAATTCTAAAGGTTTACGAGTATTTTGTAGGGAAAATTGCAATCCCGATGCCAAACCTTTCATTATGTTGCAGACTTAATTCAAATATTTAATTTGTATCATTCACAATACTAAAACTTTTAAAAATTGGCACCCGAAATCTAAATAGATGGAAACTGTTAGTTCATCTATCAGTTGACCTAAAGTCAACAATTTGACCAATTTTTCAAAGGGTAAAAATGTGAGCTTACATTTTTTCTATGGATAAAAGTTCCTGGCGTGGCTCAATGACAAGGTCAAGGACAGGGATGTCATTTGACGCCCCCTATTGGAGGGGATGTTGTCCCCATACCAGCCCCTCCAATAGGGAGGCGTCCTTGGATTTGGCCCTATCATTGAGCAGGGTTCTTTTCATATAAAAAGAGTTAAAATAAAAGAATTAAATCAAAAACCAAAAAAGAAAAATACAATTCATCTTCTCCACTCACCCCCACCCACTCCCGATCACCATCACCCATTCACACTGCTCACCGCCACCGCCACCGCCAGCGTTACCATTGTAGCGAACAAGAAAAATCTTGTGTTTCGTTTTAAAAGAAATTTTCTTGTAGAACTCGAAAATGATTTGGGTAATACTACTACGTCGCTACGATACTTTCTAAGACTCCAAATTAATTATTTTTGAGCATGATAGTTAGGTTGCGTGCACTTGTCTTAAAATTTTGTAAGGTGTCGAAATCTCTTTTAAACAACAAATTTTTATTTGATTTGGTTACGTTATGCGTGGCAACATATTTTATATTAATTGCTACCTATATTAAGTCCTTAGAAATTTAAAATTTAATCCCCTTAATGTATATGTCAAATAACCCTTAAACGTGATTTTTTTGGTCCATCAAAAAGACCATTTTTTTTCAGCCCCGTATTCTGATTTTTTTCACCCCCTCAATCTGATTTGTTTCCCCACTAAAGGCACTCCATTTAATTTTACCACCCACTAACTTGTGCCATAATAATACTACTTAACTTACCATTTTAACTTTCACTTTGCCAACTACCAAAAAAACCCACCCCTTTTTATTTTAGAAGCCAGCCATAAGTTTATTTTAAACGCATGTTATTATTCAAATGTAAATGCTAATTGTATCCATCATTTGAAAAATCAAATTTCAACTTCTTTAGCCACCTTTGTCTCACAAAGCACATTTATAAACACATAAATTTCTCTTACCCTTTTTTATAGAATAAAGGCACATTTGAATCTGAAATTTATTTAGGATAGGCCAGGAGCAGGCTGCATTTATTACAAATTTGACACAAAAGGGTATTCAAACTCCAAACATTTAAGGTAAGGTGTTTTAGGGGCTTTTGTAAGTGAACTAAAAATTATTTGTTTTCGTTTTGCATTAAATGTGTTTGCTCATGAAATAAGGGAAGCACCCTTTGGTGGTTCAAATAAAATATCTAGAGATGATTTTTGGTACTTGAAAGAGGTTAACAAAACCTGAGAGTAAGTGGACTATTTGATCATTAGTTCGCTTTGCAAAATAACTGGTGACACAAATAACCAAAGTTTGCATTTTTGAAAAAAAAAAAAATTATCATTTACTTAAATGTTTCCTACTGAGTATTATTTATGGTACTCGTCCCTACTAAAATTTTACATGTTAAGTCAAGGCATGAAAATGGTTTGGCATAGTGGTAAGTGCTCGGCGACTTGAAATGCTCTTTAACTTTCTAGTAAAATTTCCAGCTATGTAAATCTCTTATGAACACTTAGATGACACTTTTAAAAATAAGTGTGTCTTTTTTTTTTCTAGTTTTTATATACATTGCACGTCAACTATAATTTAGAAATATTGGATTGACTATGCATGAAGTTTAATTATTGTTGAATTGAGTTTTCAGATTCTGTCCTACTTTAAAATGGTATAACTTGGGATACGGTGTATGTTTTGGAGTAAAATCAGTGGGTTTTGAAAGGTTTATGAGTCTTCTAATAGTGTTCTTTAGAATTACCTTAAAATATTACCTAAAGAAAAAGTTATGTTCGTTTTAGTAGACTGTGTCGAGTCAGTTTCGAAAATATTGTCCAGCATAGTTGAAAAATATTTTCTTGTTTCAAACATTATCGTCGATACCCCAATTTTTTATATGTTGAACGTATATGAATGTTATAGTTTCTATTAAAATTTTATAAATTTTAGTCGACATTTGTTAGGCTAAACATATTTTTTCCTTTCGGGCTGCACAATTGATATTTGCTTAATTTCCGCCAGATGTTTTCCAAGATCAAATTACACCGTAATTGTTCAAGCCTTTATTGACATATATCTCCCATTATTTTTTTTTATTTCAAACTCCAAATTTTTTCTTATTTACAAGTTATTTTGGTTAACATTTAAGAGTTCAAACCAAAAAAAAAAAAAAAATTAACGCTTCAAATTCCAAGAATTTGGAGTGTTACAACTTTGCTATAAATACTTGCTCAGCAACCTCAACGGATTGCAATCAACTTCAAAGTCCAAAGGAAGAAAAAATAATCATTAAGCTGCCCAAACCAAAACAATTTAACAAAATTTACACAAAATTCCTGAAGCTGCCAAATCCAAACACAGACATATTAATTAATGTTTGCAAACGATTTCAGAGAAAACGATGTGAACAAAATCAAATATAATTTGTTGGGCTTTAGTTTGGGAGTGGCCAGAGAACCTTGTCCAGGGAATATTTGAACTTGAATACAATTAATTTAGGAATCATGAGATATCACAACAGCAATGAGTGGATTCTTTCTACCAATTATGAAACCTCATTGTTCAGTGATATCCAAGTTTTCTCCTTTTGCTCCTGGATGTTCCCAATCAAATTTGTGCAAAACATTTGTTAACACAAATTCAATTAACCCTGTTGCAAATTTAATCCCTAGGCAGATTCTCGGGTCACTCCCAAATGGAATATATATTCACGCTAAACCACTTTTCGAAGATCCCATTTCTTGCTTGCCTAATTGTGGCGATTTTCGACTGTAGGCTGAGGTGCCAACTATGGTAAGAAAGGAGGAGGTGATGGCGGAAGATAACTTTTTTTTTTTATTCGATTCATTACTCTAGGTACGTGGTATGTTAATAAACGTAGTATGGAATGAAAACTATAATTAAGAAGATTTTAGCTTAATTTTTTCATAATATTATTTGGTCCTATTGAATCGAATGGAACCCGTCTGCAAACAATTTTAGAAATTTTAGTCGCCTTCTTGTCATGGATATTTCGCACAAATACGAGTTAGTTATTCTATATAATGAACATAGAATAGCTTTTGGAATGAGTTAATTCTATTTTTAAACTTCACCATTGCTTTAGATTTTCGACTCTTCAAAAGAAGAAAGGAGACGACTATCTTGCTTGTTTGAGCGGTTGAAATTTGACCAATTTTGGATATTTTGGACGGATTGTGCTACATATACATATTAATTTATATAATAGTATACATACACATGATGTGACGGGATACAATTATATTAGAATTTCTTCAACCAAATAAAAAATAAAAATAAAATCTCAATTCTCTTTTTGACACTTCATCTGTGTAAATCATTATATAATTCTTTTTTTTTTTTTATGATCGTGGATGTTCAGGTCAGCTTAAGCACACCTCGACTAATTCTACGAAATCCTGAAGTTTACAATTGAATACTCACCTCAGTGGCCCTTAGGGGAACATTATTCTTAATATATCTACTTCAACTCCACCTTTGCACTTTATTTAATTAAAGTGCATAACAATACCAAAACTAGAAAGGGTTGTGTTCAATCCTCTACCTATAACAAGTGAAAAATATCGCTACCTAGGTAGAAATATTTATTGATTACGACGTTTTTTCAAGGTTTTTTTTTATCGTAAAGTAGTTAATTTTCATCTTTATCGTCGTATTATATTTTTAGAAAGTTATCTCATTATGTCATTTGAAATATTCTTGAAAATTGCCAAATATAATCGGAATCTCTATTCTGCATGTGAAACGTGTTTGCATTCGATGCTCCTTAATGTTCATGCACGAGACTTTTTCTCAATCAACATTTCTTGTATTTAAATATTACTTTCGGTACATTATTGGTACTATTTGCATTTGAAGATTCTTCTTTATAATTAATTGGATTCCAAGGCACAATATGTTAAATCAACAATATTATTTTTATGCAATTAGTGTTCTACTTTTCCTAATATTTAATGCAATTTATTAGTGCACGATCAGGGTCCCGTTTGATTCTCATTCTTTCCATAAAAATGCATTTTTGAATAGTATATTGATGGAAATGCGTAGTTAAAAAATGAGGAAAAATTTTGGATTTGCGTGTAATATTATTTTATTAAAAAACGTGTGATTGAAATGATGTCAAATCAGTGTTTAAAATGTATTTTGTCCTGAAGAATGGAAATCAAACAGGGGATAAAAATGCTTGATTCCCTCATTTTTCTCTTGGTTTTTACCTCTTTTCGACAAGAAATTGAAGCACTGATTTTTATCTTTGAATACTATTAAAAATTTTTAATGGTCAATCAAAGAAACATCTTGTCATTGTAAAGCAAAAGCTTCCATATTTTGGCACAAGTTCACTTGGAATAAAGATTGTTATGCAAGTGAGCAGATTAGAATCAAAGTGATGGCTTTTGTTTATGGACCTCTAGCTTTTTATGCACTAAAGGAAAACGAGTTTGAACCTAAACTATGTTGAAGATGTGATTTCAATTTTATAATTTAACTTTTAGAAGAATTGGTCCGATATGATATCATGTAGGTTCCGATTTTAATTCTCATCCTACCGAATTACGAACGAATAATGATTCTAATATATTAAGTTTTAAATAAAAAATCGTATAGGCTAATGGAAGTTAAACATTACTATCATTCCAATATCTTCAAAAGAACAAGTGCAACGACTAAGGGATTCACACAACTATGCATTCCTTTTGCAAGAGTGAATATATATTATTTATTATAAAATTTAACTATAAGTAAATTATTTATTCTTAGCCAAACATGCGTTATGTACCTAAATTATATAAAAGCTTACTTGAAATCTAATTACTATGGGACACACGATTTTTCTATCAAGAATTTACCCTTTTTTCTTTAAGAAAATGGAGTTTTTAGGTCTTCACCTACACTCAATGGAAAGGTTAGCGTACACCTAACATGTTTCATACATCGAAAATAGAATTAAGCGGGAGAGAATGTTCAAACCTTACCTCCAAACTTTACATCGAGATATATATGAGAAATTGTTTCTCAATAATTTACAATGATATTCCTTATTCACTGGTAATATAATGAAATTTATACACAAAAAAAGGGTATTCTCTCACTCTTCTTAATATAAATTCAAAGGGATCGGAAAATGCTTTTAAGAGAAAATATTAATGGAAATTCTTGCTTTAATTATAGTATACGGTAGATTTTATAACAAGAAATCGCTAAAAAAATGTCTAAGTATTATATTTATTAAGTTACTTTTTAAAAATAATAATTATTATTATTAATGAATAAATTTTAAATTTTAAAATGGAATCATGATTAGCAGAAAACCTAAAAAGGTCAATTTCTTGGTCGTCTCCACTTGAAAAGGTTGGCCTATTAACCTAACAGTGGCTAAATAAATATAATTAGTATTGATAATTCTTGTACTTAATTTCTAGTGAAATTAATCTATTTCCTATGTTAGAACTGTTGGAAATTGGTTTAACAATTCGAGAACATTTGTTAAGTGTTAAAAAATCAAACATTGAAAAGTGTCACTTAATGTCAACTTTGGCCAAATATTTATATCTAATTTGTTTATGCAAATGATTTGTCGCTTCGAAACGGGGATTAACCTGTCCAATCCTTTGTGGGGGCTCGGGGGCAATGCCCCCGAAAGGAAATTCTGATTTCTGTGTATATGTTGAATAGTATATTTGGTGTCTTGAAACCAATGAAAAATTGCAGTCCAAAGTTTAAAAGAAAATTTAGAGGAAGTTAAATAACACTGTTGCTCGAGCGATAGGGTTTTCGCTCGAACGACATCGAGCAAAAAGCGAGCAACAAAGTCCCTGCACCTCTCGCTCGAGTGAAAGGTTGGCGGAAAACGAGCGACAGAATAATGTCACATCCTTTTGAAGTATTACACGATTTGGATCCACACTACTTCGTTCCCAACTCTTCATCCTCTATAAAAATGACTCTAGGAACGTCCAATTCCTTATACCATTAATATGCAAACATAAATATCATTCTATTTTTTTCTCTTGAACCAATTTCTTGTATTCTTGTTGCATAACTTCTGATTTTCATTTTGGAGAGTACAAAAATTGATATTATGGTTCGTTGTGCTTGTGTTTGAAGTGGTACAAACACAATTGGTAGTCGTTGTATATTGGGAGTTGATTGTCATAAACCATAGACACCATTGCAGGACAAATTCGACTTAAGGACAAAGTGTTCAACAATTGCCTCAACTTTACGTTTTTCAAGCGTTTTCTTGCATATTTGTCATTTCCATCTCATTTTTTTTTTCCTATTTTCCTTGCCGTTACTCTGTCCAATTATCGACAAGGATTCTCACAAATATATTCTGGTCTTCTGACTTTACTATACACAAAATTACTCAACAAGAACTTACTTCACAAAGTTAATAAAAATTGGACAATTTCATTATTCTTTTTTTTTCTTTTTCTATTTAGCTATATCCATCTAAAGTGGGGGCGAGGCATTTATTGTTCTTACCAGTTTATTAAAAATGCATGTTTCAGTTTAATAAACTGGTAAGATAAATAAATAACTCGTCCCCACTGTTAGATAGATAGAGCTAAATAGAAAAAGGAAAAAGAAGAATGATAGGGATTATTTATTTTCTCTTAAATCTTATGATTGATAGTAGCCAAAGTCCAAATTTGATTTTTATTCCTTCATCTTTAATCAAATCCCTTAAAATTCACATGTTTCGGTATCTTTTCTCTTATCAAATGAAAGAAAAGGGTATGTATTTGATGAAAGACAACTACAAGGCATCAAGCTATAACAAAATTCAAGTCAACCACAGAAAAATCACGATTTCTGTATGGGTTCCCACTTCTACTAAAGAAGAAGAAGAAAATGGGAATTTGAAACTCATGCATGCCGTCCATTTTTCCAAAACTCCTTTTTTTTAAAACTTATTTTTAATCACGCATTCACACAATAAAATATTTTGCATATAAACTCAAAACTTTTTCATACTTTTTAACTATACATTCTCCGAAAAATCACTATTCCAAAACTCATTTTTCCCAAAAAAAAAAAAAAAATTCAGTGGCTACCAAAGAGAGGTTTAGCCCCCATTTGATGATCCTTTTGACGTGTCTTTTTTAGGGAAAATGAGTTTTGAAAAAGTGATTTTTTTTTAAGAATATGTAATCAAAAAGTAGGAAAGAGTTTTGAGTCTACGTGCAAAATATTTTATTGAGTAAATGTATAGTTGAAAATAAGTTTGAAAAAAAATAAAAATGGAGTTTTGTTTTAATGGTAGACAAACCATGGTTTAATATACACAAGAAAGTATCTATAATTGCTTTTCAATCACTGCTTTTGCCATGCGGTCTGAATTTTAGATAGTTACATGACAGATTTTTGAATTTGCTCAAGGCAGAGAGATGTTGATAACTCAGTCCCGTTGTGTCTATTACTGCATGTGCCACAACAAATAGAGCTTTAATGAGTTGTTATATTTCAGCAGCAAATTATATAAAAAAATTTAAAAATTTAAAAAAAGTAGTTTTGGTAGAAACTTCATGCATGCAAAGCACCAAACGAGAGAAAAAGCAGTTGAATGCTTGTGATTTTAACATGAGAATTTCTTATAGCCACTTGCAGCAAAAGTAAAATAAAAAAAAACAAAAAAACGTGGGGTTCAAATTGTGCATGGTCAAGCATGACAAAGATGGCTGATGAATATATTTTTCACATGATATGACTAAGAAATATACGTGTGACAAGATTTATAAGTTATTTTTTTGAGTTAAATTTACGTGCAATTTTGTTTTACGTCTACAATATTAAAATATTGGAAAATGGAAAAGGTTTTTCACAAATGGGTAATCGACATATAAAAGTTTTGACTACTCCTGTTAATAAAATCGACTTTTTAATATCGAACCCCAATACTCAATAGTTCCGAGGCATGTGTATTCATATTATAGCATAATGGGGAAAAAAGGATCCTCAAAACTTTAAGATGTGATGTAGATTTATCTTGAATTTTCAAAAATGAGAAGAAGATCATTGTCAATGTCGAATAAAGAGTCATACACGAGATCTTCGATCAATAGATTCATAATTTCTTGACAACAAATCAAAGTTCGTAACATGTGTATATATAAAAAAAAGATTAGATATGTGGCCCTTTTCCTCTTCTTTTTCACTATGGAAAATATCATGGTCCTGCAATGTGGAAGCCAAACTTGAGAAAAATGTTTGCAAAAAAGAAAGTTCAATGAAAGATCCGAAAGATAGAGTATCAAAAGTTGAATGACAATCAAACATATGATTCAAAGGGGGGGGGGGGGGGGGAATGGAGTCCAAGTTTTTGTTTTTCTATTGAGTATTGAAGATAGTGGAAATCATTCGATGAATAAAATTAAAATATAAGGAGCAGAAATAGGAATATTAAGGTAAAAAAAAAAATTTAAATTTAAATAATTTATGTTAGAATTTGGTAGTTTAATGTTTATTGTAGTTCAATCAAGTCCCCTCGAATTTCTCTTAACATAAAAGCATATTTGTCAAATGTTAATATAATAAATCTCAATTTCTCTTAACGTAAAGGCATATTTGTTAAAACGCAATCAATTCGATTCAAGGTCTGGTGCTAATAGAAGTTGCTTATTTTTTAGCAGCGAAAGAAAAGGGCAGAACTTTTTTCGTAGTAATAGTGGGAGGGCCGATCAATTCTGGCGAGCTTTTCAAACTAATTCTTTTTGTAATCGACTCTTAAAAAAATTTACTTATAAATAAGTAAAATAATATTTTAATTGGATGAAGTTGTACACTATAAAACTAATCGATCCAAAATATCGAATTAGTGATAGCAGAAAATAAAATATTCGATGAGTCGAAAATCGATTACACGATTATAAGTTAAAATGTATTCCCGTCAACCAAAATAGTCTCCTCGTGAGTTAATTTGGGAGGTTCCCCAACACAAACAATTGACAAATCAAATCAGTTTCATTCATATAAGCTTTAAAACGTGCAATTTTCTTTCCCTTTCCGGCAAGTGTAAAGTGTTTGACTATTGGCTCTTTCATTGGTTATCGATTTAAATCTGCAAATTAGAATTATATTTTTATTATTTTAGCATCCAAGATCTTAATTAATAAATGTCAAAATTGTTAATATTATTTTTCATCTTCTCTTCTTGATTTCGACCCTTGAGTTTGAAGCAATTGTTAGAACGGGATTGTAAAATATGTGGAAAAGGGTTGTTTGTATATGTTAAATGTTAGGACAAAGATTAATCCGCAGGAGCGTAATTAAACCACAATATTATTGGATATAAAAAGGTGACAAATGTGCAGTAAAATGTACTATACGAAATTGGAACAAAATTTCAAAAATAAGAAGATTTGGAATGAAAAAAAATCAGAAATTCGAGGCAAGTGATGACACTTTATCCTTGAGACAATATTGCCCCACAACGATGCTTACGGTTTACGGCACTTGTCTCTCAAAATACAACGAATTCAACTTGTAGTAGTAGTACTACAAACCGCATATTCCAGCGAACTTTCGACGGAGTTTCAAATGGAATGAAATGAAGAAGAAAGAAAAATTGCAAGAGTTTTGATGATTCTCAATGCAAAGTATGATTATGGTATGCTAAATGATCGTGCATAGGGTCCTTTATATAGAGGATGAAGTGGTGTGGATGAAATATTGCAGACAAAATCACGCAACCTTACGAAAAGAAGTATCAGCTCATTTCGCTAGATTATCGCTCGAGCAACACTTTTAAAGAGTTGGTTGCTCGCTCTTCGCTCCACGTCACTCGAGTGACACATTCGCTAGAGCGAAACACCTGTCGTTCGAGCGACAATGTTATCTGACTTCCTCTAAATTTCCTCCAACTTTTGGACCACAATTTCTCATTCATCCGAAATTGGTTTCAACTCGTCAAATATACACGAAAATCAAAATTCTCTTTCTCAATCCCCTACGAGGGGTGTTGCCCTCTCGACCCCTGCGACCTGATCGGACAGGTCGATCCCTATTTCGGAGCTCCAAAGCGGCGGAGCGACAAACTATTTTGCCTAAACATATTGGGTCTGAACATTTGGTCGAAATTGACTTGAAGTCACACTTTTTAATTTTCGATGTTTAACCAATTTTCGATATTTTCAAACCAATTTCCAACAGCAATACAAATTTAGAGCAAAGAAGACATTTTTGTAGTTCTCATATGTTATTGTTGCTATACCATGGAATGTTTACTATAATATCTAATCGTGCAAATAAAATATAAATAAGAGTTGCTGATATTCGAGCTCGTCTACTATTTCACATTATAGTTTTTTCTACTAGTGTTCAAGTTCTCAAATAATTATATTTTGGGATTGAATGATTTATAGACGCAACTTCTAATCATACATGACCTAGCGACACAACCCTCTCTTTACTATCGTGCATTGACACTAAATTTTTACTTAAATGAAAGTAACTGATATGAAAATTAGATTGAAGTAGAATGAAAATTTGACCATGTAAAAATATTTTATATTACGTATATATAACCTTTTGACGTGACTTTGTCCAAGAATATGGATTTTGATAAAGTTTGTAAGTTTGAATCAAAGGTAGAACTTGTTACTGAAAAAGTATCGGATCGAAATGGCGCATCCTTTTAAGAATATGTCAATTGTCAGCCATTATAGAATGAGCTCTATTTGGGATGTTAATTAGAATTACTTTTTCAAAGTAAGTTCTACTTTTCTGTAAGATAAATAACTCAATTTTAATTTTGATCAATTAAATAAATTATTTCATTAAAACTTATAAGTATATGCCAAAAAAACTTTTAATTGTAAGCAATTTTTAAAACTTTTTAGTTACGTATATATTCCGTGTTACATTACATATTTACAAGTTACTATTTTGAGCCATCGACTCCAACTCCATCACTATCATTGGATCCAAATCCCTACCCAAGCATTGTCTCTCATCACCACCACCAGTAGTCACACAATCCTATACTTATCTGCCGTTGGTTTTCTCACCACCACCTCCTTTCCCGCCGACTCACATACTTATCCTCTTCAAGGCTTCTCCTTAAAATGGGAATTAGCCTCTACATCTAAAGGTTCAACTTCTTTCCAAGGTTCCATCTTTCAATGAAACTATTTCTCCTCAGAAATGGGACTCGAAGTCCAATTCTTACATGAATATTGATGCTTGGACTTGAAATACTATTGTGTTGATGTTTCTCCATCTAGGGTATGCAAACTCTACTACAGTAAAGATGTCAAGCCCCCCACCCACCCACCCACCCACCCACCCACCCACAAGAAGCATCTATGGAAATAATTAAATATCTTAAACCATACTTTCAAAGTCCTATGCCTCGTATAAATAATTAAGACCTAGAACTTGGGGGACTATTATTATGCATCTACCTGCATTGCAAGCCATTTGACCGCAAGTTAAGCAATGGTGCCACGTAAGGCTTGCGAGGCTATAGCCCATCTTTGTGAAGCGATGAAGGAACATTTCATCATCTCGACAACTACTTTTCGAGGTGTTGAAGGCATGGCTCAAATCATCATCCAAAAATCCCTGCGGATAGATAACGTAATACAGGGTCATCAATTTCCTTTTCCGAGGTGGTTTCTAAATTCCTAATATTAATGACATAACATGGGTCTCCATTACCGAAGTGGCAGAGAAAGACCCTTAGCCCTTATGTAAAAGAGGAATGCTACACTTATCAATAAAAACATACAGAAATCTTACAGAATACACACAAATCTATGGGGCCCAACTTTTTTTGTAATATTTAATTCATGTGGGCCCCAATCTTTGTGAGAATTTGTAAAACTTCTGTAAATTTTGTTCCTGTACACTTGGAATTCTCCTATGTAAAATGGCATTTTTGACTTTCGGAGTCACGTGAAAATTGACTAATGTGACATTATCTATGATGGCGATTGAGTCAGACTTTCTTCTGCGCGATACAATGGATAATGAATGCATCATTAGTGCATTTATATCTTGCTTTGATTTTCTCTATGTGAAATCAATTCTCATGTAAATTCCATGAACCGATGCAGAGGCGGATATGGGGGGCCAGCCCTTGGCTATGGCTCAGGGTTGTCCAAGCCTACATCCAAAATTATTGACCTAAAAGAATAAAAATGTTTTATTTTTAGTCCATTAGCCCACCACAATCTAATTGCCTTTACTTTACATAGTCCAGCCCAATCTCTCAAAAATTGTTTGTTTTAATTTTCAAAAATGCGAAATGTACACCCATCTTGCTTGACATTTGACGTGTTGTAAAAAAAAATGAGTGGAGGGATTTTTTTTTTTTTTTTTTTTTTTGAACCATCAAATGACAATTTGTCATGTAGCAAACTGTCAAACTTGATGTACTCCAAAATGTACACCTAGTAGAACTGTTTAATTTTTATGGCCCAACTTAAAACAACTCTGCTACTCTTACAGAAGAGGTTGACAGAATACTCACAATGGGGAGCCCCACTTTTTTTTGAGGACTTTTTTATTCACGCGAGACCCACGAGCATGTGAGTTAATGTCAACATTTTCTGTACAAGGAGCTTTATTCAACTTAAAATACATTCATTTCTGCACTTTTTCTTCTCTGTCCATTACAAACTTAAAATCCATTCATTTCCTCTCTTTTTCTTCTCTAACCATTAAATTACAGTGTGAGATTGAAAACCAAAATCCCTATATTTTTTGAATCCTAAATCTTGGGCCTAGCCATGCGAAAGACTGTCTCCTTACGTGATTTCTCCCTTGTACCTCATTGTCGTATGAGTGCATGTCGATCCTCTACAAATAATACATCCCTTGAAATTCAGATTTCGCTTTGTTTGAAAAGAAATGTGTATTCTTTTCTCTCTTTTACTGGTGAATTTTATTCTATATTGTAGTAAAAAAAATTGCATTTGGCTATTTAACTGATGTGTTGGTTTTTTATTATTTTGCTAATAATCAGAAGTTAGATTTGGTGGATTTATTTTCTCATATACAGATATTGAATTTGAAGCGTAACAGTGCTAACATATTCCTATGTATGATTAAGCAAAAGTTCTTATTTAAAACATTACATCTCAAATAGTTCAACTTCTTAATTTATTCATGTTTTGGAAAAAAAATTGCGTTAGATAATAGATTAGTTAATTGGCAGATAATAAATTTAATTAGAATGTTAACATCCATTGAATCTTTATCCACCAATGACGAGTTTCCCTGCATGTGGCTCGTCCGTGATAACTTTTTCGGATTTGCGTGAACTAGCGGATCTGAGCAACAGTGCTCATTAGATTATTCATCTATAATTCGTATCTGTAAGGAAGAAGTTAAATTTTGATACCGATTTGTAAGGAAAAATTTAAATATTAGCATAGGTAGCAAGTGTAGTACGACATAATTTACAAAATCATAAAAGAACATCCATTAATACATTTTGAAGTGCATAAGACAACCTAACAATTAAATAACAAAACAAAATTGCATGATCTTCTCAAGGTTGTGTTTTATTACTTGACTTCTCATCATCTTCTTTTAAAAGAAAGGGAAAATAACAAATGATTTGAAGAAAAACGGATAGAATCAGAGCATGCAGCGGCCTTGCTTCACAAAAAATTGTTGGAAATTTGTATATGAAATGGTTTTGACCAAAGTGGAAATTGTTATTTGGTGAATGAAAAATTAAACCAAATTTAAGTCACTTAAATACGTAAATTGTTGAAAAATTACGTAGAATATTATGGAATATTCTAGAAAATTATTTTGCTGAAAATGTGTCTTTCTATATGAAAAATTGTAAGTTTTGGCATTACTATATTTCAATAGTTGTGTCTCTTCAAATATATAGAGTATAGACTAATTACAATAGTTGTGTCTCTTTCATAGGATTATTTTTTGAGACAAATCTGTTCAACATCTAAATATAGACCTAGTATGTTTGTTTTCATTTATTCATACACTTTATAGTTGCATTATCATACTAATGCATATTCACTTCAAAATTCTGCATTTATTTGGAGTCAAGTTTCATATAAAAATTGTTCAAAACATAAGTAGGTTTGTTGGTCTACGTAATTTAGAGTGCTTCTATTACGAGATGTGGTCATTGTATCTTGGGAGACGATGTTGGAATTTGGTTAAATAAATATGAAAATTGGTTAAGCATAAAACCATGAAAACTTTATAGATTATTTTCGTTTCAACTTCAGCCAAATAGTCGAATTTGATCCGATAGTCAAATATGAAAATAAAAAGATTACTTGTTCTATTCATCGAGTAATATCAAAACGAATTCTGGATGAATGAGAAATTTCGATCCAAAATTAGAAGGAAGAGAGAAGAAAAATGTCAAAAATCAACTAATGCCGCCGCTCGAGCGGTAGGCCAGCGCCAATAGAGTGACAAGCCGGTGTCAGGCGAGTGACGGAGGTTCTGCTAAAAAGGTGTCACTGGCGCTCGAGCGAAAAGCTAGCGACAGCAAGGAATACATCTCTTCTTGAAGGTTGTTGAATTTTGGGGCGTACCTCTTCATTCACAACCTCTTTTCTTCTATAAATTGGACCCATTAGACGTCATTTAGCATCCCAATTCATATTCTTGAGTCTTGCATTAAAATTCCTGCCATAACACTCTCCCAAACTTTGCATTCAAAATCTTTTTTTTTTTTTTGTAGAGAGAATAATCCGTTCAAGTTTGTTGTTGCTTATAGTTTGAAGTGCTTCTACTATAAGGAAATATTTCATTGTACCTTGGAAGACAATTGCCGTTACTCTGTTAGCAGCTTTGCATGGTAAATTTGTCTTAAGAAAAGAGTATTTTCACTTACCTCGGATGATTTCATCCCTTTCTTTTTCTTCATTTATGCGTTTGGTTTCTATCAATTTGTTACTTTGTTTAACTTCGTTTTTGCATTGTTAAACTAGGCCTTTTGTTATCTACATTCAAAACAAATTTTACTATATCCCCAAATAGACGAATGCCGAAAAATCGTTAACACCCGTGTAGGGCATTATCATCCTAAGGAAAAATAATCAAACGCTTGCCTCGACCATATTCATATTCATATTCATGTATTTCTCGTTCTACTTTACGTATTCAATTTTAGTAAGCCGATTTTTTGTTCGATTTTTATGCACTTAATTGGTATGTTATTTGAATATAATTTATGCACGTCTATTTTTCCAACAATCTTAAGACGGTAATTTCGTGCATTTTATATTTCATAATTAAGTTAGGTACTTCATCATTCTATATTCTGTATTCTGTAAATGGTGGAAATGTGCATAATTTAAATCTGCTAAAACTTATTTATAGATTTTTTGGCACATAGATTGTATTATAATAATAATAATAATAATAATAATAATAACCATTAAAGTATATGAAAGAGTATGATTTTCATGAGGTGTGTCTGTTCACTCAATGATATATATTTAAACGAAGTAATAACACATTGACAGTTTCAATGAATGATCACGAGCATTACAGAATGGTGAAATGGTGCCTATTAATAAATATTTTTGTGCATACAGTTTTGCATTGAATCGGTCCATAAATATATTCATTTTTCCTATTGAACAGTACATGTTATAAGATTTAGCTTAAATGAAAGAAATGAAGCAAATAGAATGACAGAATTGAAGGAACCTTTTCATTGTATTGAAAACGCATTTATCTTCACTATATACAACGTCTACTATTTAACAAGGAAAACAAATGAATATTCTCCTATGATGTTGTTACAATTAACTAGAGAAAAGAAAAGAAAATGCTATACAAAAGAATAAAAAATAAGTGTTATAACAGAATTGTCAGGCAACAGATTTGATCCGGCTTTTCCATTTATATTCTAGAGGCTTCCATCCAACTCATCTTCCACGTAGGCTGGTAGTTGCTGACTTGTATTTTCTGATAGCCCCCCACAAGATGGAGAGTAGATATCTTCTACTCCCATCTTGAGAAGATGAGAATAAAAACTTTGAGAGTTCAATGCCTTAGTTAAAAGATCTGCTATTTGCATACCATTGCTGACATGCCCTCTAACAATGCTCCTATCTTGGATCTTGTCTCGAATAAGATGGCAATCGAGCTCAATGTGCTTGGTTCTCTCATGGAAAACGGGATTCGAAGCAATATGGAGTGCAGCCTTGTTATCACAGAATATAATTGCTGGTTGTGGATGATTGATTTGTAAGTCACTAGGGAGATATTTTAGCCATGTTAATTTGTAACATAGACTTGCCATTGCTCGGTACTCTGCCTCTGCGGATGATCTAGACACAACTCCTTGCTTCTTAGACTTCCAGGACACCAAAGAAGAACCTATGAAGACACAATATCCACTAACAAATCTTCTTGTGTCCTGGCAGGCCCCCAAATCTGAATCACAATAACTTGTCATTTGTAAAGCTGATTGTAAAGAGTATAATAGGCCTTGCCCTGGTGCTCTTTCAATATATCTCAAAACCTTATGAGCTGCATTAAGATGAGGTAACCATGGACTATCCATGAACTGACTTAGCAATTGGACTGAGTATGCCAAATCAGGTCTGGTTATAGTCAAATACAGCAATCTTCCAATCAGCCTTCTGTAAGTTAATAGTTTGGGAATAAGCTCTCCTCGGTCTTTAGAAAGTTTCAAAATTTGGTCTAGTGGAATACAAGCTGGTGCATCCCCAATCTTGCCTGCATCTGTCAAAATGTCTAGCGCGTACTTCCTTTGGCATATGTATATGCCTTTATCTGATCTTGCTACCTCAATTCCAAGGAAAAATTTCAGCTGCCCCAGATCCTTAATTCTGAATTCATCATGTAGAGAAGCTTTGAGAATATTGATAGAGTTTAAACAGCTACCTGCAATGATGATATCATCTACATATACCAAGAGGGCAGTGAAAGAATTTTCTGTCATTTTTGTGAATAGACTGTAATCTGCCCTAGACTGAGTGTATCCTTGTTTGATGATGAAATTTGACAACTTGGAATATCATTGCCTGGATGCTTGCTTCAAACCATATAGGCTCTTCTTTAGTTTACAAACCTTTGATCTACTATCATTTGGATGTCCTGGAGAGAGCTGCATATAAACTTCTTCCTCTAGATCGCCATGTAAGAAAGCATTGTTCACGTCAAATTGATATAGATGCCATCCTTTAATGGCTGCCATTGCTAATAAAGTTCTAACAGTAACCATTTTTGCCAGAGGAGAAAATGTTTCATGGTAATCAAGTCCTTCTTGTTGTGTATAGCCCTTTGCAACTAGCATGGCTTTGTATCTTTCTAAGCTTCCATTTACATTATATTTTATCTTATACACCCACTTGCAACCTATAGCTTCTTTGTCAGGGGGCAGATCAGTGATAATCCAAGTGTCATTAAGTTCAAGAGCATTTATTTCAGCCTTCATGGCACTACTCTACTCAGGTGATTCTAAAGCTTCCTTAAAGTTCTTTGGTTCTGTGTGTACACTGATGGTGGTTACAAAAGCTTTGTGGGATGTGGACAATTTATGGTAGGACAGAGTAGCTTCCAAAGGGAATGGCTTACCTAGTAAAATGCTGACCTTTCTCTTGTCCAATTCCTGTGAATGGAGAAGTACATCTACTTGTTGGCAAACAAAGTCTTGTAGGTGTGCAGGAGTTCTTCTAATTCTACTTGATATTCGAAGAGAAAGTTCATTCAAGGACTGATTTTGGTTAGACTCCATATTGTCTTGTGAGGTGTGTAAATGATGAGATAGATCAGGACTCCATTCAGGTGAAGGTGCTGAATTGTAAGTTGTGTCTGTGGGAGAAGAAGGACTACTTGTTCCCTCAGTTTGATGGAAAGTTACTGTAGGATTGATGGGAATCGAATTTGAGTCACTGTGATGATCAAAAAATGACTCGAAATTTTCTGAGATGGTAACAATAGGAGTTTGGGAGATGAAGTTCTAAGTTGGATCATGTTCAATATTATTACCAGAATCTTGTTTGAAAGGAAAAATGTTTTCATGAAAGATCACATTTCTTGATATAAAAGCTTTCTTTGTTTCTAAATCCATCAGTTTGTACCCTTTGATTCCAAAGGGGTATCCTAAGAATATGCACTTTCTTGCTCTAGAATCAACGTTATGTCTCCCACTTGCCAAAGTGGTGGCAAAAGCAAGACATCCAAACACTCTAAGGTGACTATAGTTTGGTTGGGACTGGAAGAGTATTTCAAAAGGAGTTTTGTGATCCAACAATGGAGTGGGGGTTCTGTTTATAAGGTACACAGTAGTAAAGACACAGTCATTCCAAAATTTCAAAGGTAGTCCACTCTGAAATCTTAAAGCTCTGGCCACATTTAAGATATGTTGGTGCTTTCTTTCGACAATGGCGTTTTGTTGTGGTGTTTCTACACATGTTCTTTGGTGGATGATTCCCTTTTGAGTATAGAATTGTTTTAGGTCAAATTCCCCACCATTATCAGATTTGATGACTTTGATTTTAGCTTCAAATTGAGTTTCAATCATGGAATAAAAACTTTGCAAACTAGTACTGGCATCAGATTTCAATTTCAATGCATACACCCAAGTACACCTACTGAAATCATCCACTATGGTTAGGAAATATCGAAAACCTTCAAAACTAATCTCATTACATGGTCCCCATAGATCACAATGCACAATATCAAAGCACTTCTGTGATTTATGTTGGCTAAGAGGAAAAGGTAATTTCTGCAACTTGGCTAGAGGGCAGATCAGACATGGATTTTTTGTGACTTTGGAAGTATGATTTTGCACCTTGGAGTTACTAGAATGTCCTAACCTATAGTGCCAAAGATCAAAGTCTTCAACATTATTAGTTACAATGGAAGCAGATATGGGCATCTTAGGCTTAGATTAAGCTAACTTTTCTACCAAAGCATGTGGGGAAACTTCATGATGTAGTAGATGATACAAGCCCTGCTTAACTTCACCCATTCCAGTCGTTGTCCAAGTTAAAAGGTCCTGTATGAAGCATAAATCAGGCAAGAATTCATGGTGTGTGCTATTTTCCTAGTTGATACAAGATTGAAAGAGAATGAAGGCACACAAATCACATTTTCAAGGATTAATGACTCTGAAAATTTAACTGTTCCAACATGAGTGACTTGAACAACATCACCATTAGGAAGAGCAACTGAGTAGGAAGCCTCAGATTTGATTTTGGTAAAAAGGGATGCAGAGCAAATCATGTGATCCGTTGCCCCTGTATCTAAGATCCAAGGAACAGCTGGAGAGTTAATTATCTTAGTTGTATGAGCAGAGAAGCATAAGGATATACTAGAGATTTTTGGCATGCCACCTTCATTAGAGTGGGATGGAATGATGGAGTGAGCCTGATTTGCTGATGGTGAGCAGTTTTGAGTAGTTTGTTTGTTAAGTAAGGCCATGAGCTAAACATATTGCTCTTGAGTTAAAGACATTTGAGCCTTATCCCTTACCTGCTCTTGGCCAGCACACTCAAATGTAGCATATTGATTTGCAAAGGATGTTGTGAGCTTATTTCGATTTTCAGATTTGTGGCCTGGTGCATAGCACTTATCCATGGAATGGAATGGCTTGGCATTTGACAGTAAGCATAGGTTGATTTGTTTGAGTTTACCTTGAGACACATCTCAAGGGAATAACTAGCCATTTTGCAATACATGCAATAATACTTGTCTCTCCTTTGTCCAAATGAGCTCCTTCCTCCATCTCTAAAATTTTCTTTCGATACAAGTGCCATAGAATCAGCCACAACACCATCGGAAGAAATCTGCCTTCTATTTTCTTCTTGTTGTATGATTGCTTATACCTCATTTAAGCTTGGGAAAGGTTTGATCAACAGAATTTGGGCCTTGAGTGCTTTGTAGGAGTCATTCAACCCCATTAAGAACTTCATGACCCAATCTCTCTGTTGATTACTGTTCACGAAAATACGTTCGATTTAAAACCACCGCAAGTGTACGGTTCGTTACAAGTAATAAAGTGGACTTTAAGAGTCCGGATTGTCGATCCCACAGAGATTGAGTAGTTCAATATTGATTATTCCGACCTTAACCGAAACTAGATGAATTTTTGATGAGTTTTGTATTGAATGCTAACCAAACTAAGTTATGAAAACTATTATGAATGAATTTGATAAACTAAATGTAAATTATCCTAGAATGCAATGTGAAAGATGAATGCAAATTGATTTACTTAAATTGAGAAAAACGTACTAGGATTACGAATCCCCATGCAACAATCCATTTAAATCCTAATTTTACACTTTGACAACACGATTGAATATTGAAGAATCAATGTTCCTATTAAATTTAACAATCTCTTTCGAGTAATGTTAAACATATTCTATCATGAGATCCGACTATATTTCTATGACGAATACTAACATAAAAGAATGCATTAACTTTTATGAACACTTAAAGATTCACATAGAGCATAGCGGTATATTTCTATCCCCTATCGGACCCTATGACAATTTATACTACGTCGAATCTATTTCCCTTCTTTCGAATGCATAAAATAGACCACCACATTCATACAATTAATGTGCGCACAATAACCATATGGAATAAATACGTATAAATCATTCAAATATCCAAAAACGTGTTTTAATGTCAAGAATGTAAAACTAAAGATTCAAATATCATGTTACAAGGTTCATCGATCTCCTGGTACAAGAAAACCTAGCCTAACATGCTAAAGAAAGAAAAATAAAAGAATGGATGAAGAAACGCCATCACCCGAATAGATATTCAATTAATTCCTTGAAGTGCTTGATGAATCTTCGCGTTATTCCTTGTGTTCTTGCTCTCCAATGTCAAAATTATCTCCTCAAAGTGCGTCCCCTTTTTCTGGTCGAGTTTAGGATTTTAAAGCCGTCCCCCATTTAATTTCCATAAGAGTTCTACTTAAAAACAGAAACCAGAATTTTCTGTGTCGAAAATAACCATGCGACCGCATGGTTATAAACCATGCGACAGCATGGTTCAAAGGCCGCAACTCGAGCAAGTTCTGGGGAAGCCATGCGACCGCATGGCTCATTGCACCATACGGCTGCATGGTACAATCATCTTCAAATTTTGCCGTTTTGGTCCCCGAACTCCTTTCTTCCTCATTTTGACTTCTTTTCTTCAATCTCTTTCCACTAATCACTCATTGACTTCGTTAATCTCGTATTTAGTTCTTTTTCGTTCTTGATTTGGATTTCGAGTCAACTTTCGAATAATTGCATCTTAGTCCCTGAACTTTGATTTTCTTCCATTTCAGTCCTTTCTTGCTCGTTTTTACTCACTTATCATTGTTTCCATCGATATAGTCCTGCAAACACAATTTACATAGAATTAAGCCATATTTCGACATAATAGCAATCAATTGTCCATGTTTTGTGACCTAAATAAGTGCGCAAAACGCACTTATCAAACCCCCCAAACTTGAACTATTGTTTGTCCTCAAACAAGGTGGTGACTCAACTCTAAACAAAACATGGTTTAACAACCTGCCGTGTCTCAGAATTAGAAGTTAGTAATAACATAATGAACAGTATCAACAGTGCACAATCAAATCAACCTCCACTTATAATATGCAACTTGACGTGTGTGTGTGTATACTCATGCAAACATGCTCAGTTTCTGATGGACTCAACTCTCGACCTACAGTAGGCAAATTTTTCCTTTCTTCGCTCGAGAGATACACACCCCCCAAACTTATTCTTTTACTCACTTTTCCCGGGGTGTGTTCTATACTTGAGGTCTGGTTAACTTAAATTCTCACCCTCTCTTAGTTTGGATAGGTTTCGCAATCACAAGTTTACACTTCAACAAGCAGAGATTCTCCTATTTCTTTGATTGTTTCAACCTCTAAAACTCAACTAAGTTACTTACCTTACATCAAAGGTACAATTCTATCAACTAAATGTCATGGGGCACTTTTCTCACTCTATTTTTTTTTTCTTTGCTGAAACACATTCTCATTTGCTTTCTATATAATCCATGTATCAAGCTTTAGGCCGATGACTCCCAAATCAGTTGATTTTAGGGCATTAGGTTTGTATTCACCCTCACAGGCTTACTTGCTCAAGTTATAAAGGCTCGAGAAATGTATTTCCTCTCTTTTCTTTTGACTCTTTTCCTCTTGCTTTCTATATGACCCCTGCATCGAGTTTTAGGCCGATGACTCCCAAATCAGTTGATTTTAGGGCACCAGATTTTTATTCATCCTTTCAGGCTTAATTGCTCGAGTCATAAAGGCTTGAAAAGAGTGTTTTTCTCACAAAAATTCATGTAAACCCCTATTTTTTTTAGACACTTAGTTTCAAGAACCAACCCCTGATTTCAGGCTTTCGCCTAATTTTTGTCTCATCAGCTTACACAATTCACACAACTCAGTTTTCATGCATGGAATCTCTACTCATCTCAATGTTCCCTTGCAATAACTAGTCCTCCAAACCACTAAAACAATGGAATATTTTTAAGCATAGAGGAGGTAATTCAGGTGTAACCTATCATGTTCTGATCTCCTATAAAAACTGAACCCAATCATCAACTTAACATGTCAAACATGAGTTTCGTGCGCAAGATATGTCAAGTATAACATAAATAAGCATTGGCTAATCTAGACATGCACCATTTCCACTATCCATAGTTCATACCTATTCCACTATTCACATCATTGCCGGCAAGGCTACTAAACCCACACAAGCACACAAATTGAACTAACTGAACAGATACTAAAACAGAATGTCAAAAATTTTTTTTTTTTTTTTTTTGTTTTTTAACGAACACACAAACACACAAAAACAATAAACAAGCAAGCAAAAGTAGATAAATATCGATGAACAATAAGTAATGCAAAATTCAATACAAGTACTGAATCCTTAAGTTTGTTCTACAAATTCAACCACCCCCCAAACTTATACAAAACATTGCCCCCAATGTGTAGAGTGTAAGATTGAATACAGAATTTGAAGGACAAAGTTTATACAAAATCAAAAATATGGGAGGTTAGTAGATACTCCCCTGATCAATACGGTGGTGGTGGGGAAGATGGTGGGAAGAAACTCGGGCCCGCCGCATCATCTGTCGGTGGTGGCGGTGGGAGACGAGCCAAAATCTCCCGAAGTAAAACAGACTACTCATGTACCTCTGTAGCTATCGAGTCTGTGCGTAGCTGGAGGGTATCCATCCGACCGGAGTATAAACTGAGGCGATCACTCACCCCCTCGACTGCCCTCCTAGATGCAAGGGTCTCCAGATGTGAACTCGTCGCAAAAGCATGGGTAGTGTCCATGCGCTCACTCACCCGCCGCATCTCTGTGCTCAGACCACCGAATGCCTGCTGGAGGCTCTGGATATCCCGACTCGACCCTGTCATTGTGGCAAACATCTGCCTCAGAATCTATGTGTCGACCTCGCCGGGTGGCGGTGGATGTGGTGCTGCGACCTGAGGCATATCAGCATCCTCAGGTGCCCCCTCATCATGGACAGCCTGCTGCTGTCGTCTCCGTGCCTCTTCCAATCGCACCCGTCGCGCTTCCCGCGATCGCTCCTGAGCCTCCCATGTAGTAAGCTTGATAAAGGGACTCGGCTTCTCCGGAAGCTCCCCGGATGGGATGGCCACACCTGCTGCTCTGCAGATGCCACTAATCAGACTCGGAAATATCAAGGAGCAACGTCGATCTGCCCATGTACCCAATGTGTGTATCTGATTATATATGTACGTGGCGAGATCAATTTTGTTCCCCCTAACCAAATGATATATAAGGCCGGCTGTAGGATCAGGAAATGTGGTGCGGTGAGAAGTCGGCTCGATATTGTGGCACATGAATAGCCATAGGATGGCTATGGATGGTGTGAGCTCATTCTGGTGCCAGACAGGAGTCTGTAGAGGCCATGCATTCGCCCGCCCTAGTAGTACCTCCGCTACCTCGGGCCAGTAGAAATCCAGAGGGATAGGGACTACATTGTCCCAAGTGAGCTGATAATATCGATGAATAACCTCGAGGGAGAACATAATCCACTGTCCCCACACCCATGTCTGATGGGGGTGTGAAGAGCCCAGTGTATCAATCTCATTGTTGAAGTTCGCATAAAATTCCCGGGCGAGGCTTTCATAGACTGGATGTGGCCTTTCTATCAACTTATCACATCCACAATTCTGAATCAGGGTTGCAAGCTCAATAGCAGGGAAGTCTGCGAGTCTTACCGGTCTTTCTGGGATGATAGCCCAATGGCTTATAATATCGGAATAACGAGTAGAGGTTTCGGGGTTCAGAAATCTCCTGAAACCGGTCGCAGAGTCCCTAGTACCGGATGTGGAGCTAGCCTTCTCCTTTCCCTTGGAAGTCATTTTTGGCGGCATCCTGCAGAAATCAAAAGCAAGAATGAGAACAAGGTCGATGCAACTATAGTAGAGATGGAGGTGTAAGCACATAAACCCCCCAAACTTGCTTCAAATCATGTACGTAGGTATAGAGTGCACAAAGTGTCAAAAGTGAGGTTATAGTGCCATAATCTGTGAGAAAGCGTGAAAAATGTGGGCTATGTCATTAAAATATGTCAACATATAGCTTAGAACCCAAATAGAAGTGTAATGTAAGCATTTCTCAAAATATCACCCATGCTCGACTAAGGACTTTCACCTACGGACACCGTCGAGAAAAATCGAATTTTTTCCGAGCAACGTCCGGGCATATGAAAGTAAGCAATCTATTCTAGCACATATACAAAATGCAATTCATTTGGATGCCATATGGGTATAGAAACATATGGGCAAAGTAGGTGACACGAGTGACACGAACCTAGGCATGGTGTAACATGAGGTGACATGGAGTGACATGACCGAGCCACGGGTACTAAAATGGGCAATAATGCATATATATGAACACATAAGGTGTAACAAGTGATGTTTAACCCATTTAGAACCTAAGTCATCAAATTTCCAAAAGTGGTGCATGTTTGACTTGGCATGGTTGACCCCGAAAACCGTCAAGAAAAGTAGAAATATTACCGAGTATCATCCGAGCATATGAAAGAGTGCAACATGTACTACAACATATCAAAAATTTGGAAAATTCGGATGTCGTTTGGATATAGAACATGATGACCGAAGTTGGTGACGTGAAATGTGAAACCTAGTCATAATTGTGCCTAAGTGTTGCAAGTGTGGTGTTTGTGTGATAATTTCCCTTAATTAGACACACAAGGAATATCACATTAACAATGTAAGCAGCCCCCAATGCAAAAAAAATCACGATAATGGACGAAAATTGTTATTGTGGCATTTTATCAAACATGTTGAAGGCGACAAGAACTCTTCACAAAGCAATTGCAACATGATAATGAAACAAAACCAAGTTTTTCACTTCACAAACTCAACACAAATCCAAGAACTACCTAATTCCCATACTCCTCAAACAATAACCATGTAAAATCGAGCAAAATACCATATGAATTGAGGGACCTAGGGTTGAGAAGTCAAGAGCTCACCTTGTAGTCAAAACCGAGGAAATAGAGAGAAGTGATGAAGTAAAATACGGAAGAATATCGACTTGGTGGCCTCGAGGTCGATTTGTGGAAGATGCAAGATGATTGTGGGCAGATTTGGGTCGATGTTGGGCGAGGGCGTCGCGAGAAATAACGTGAATGAGGTGAAAGTGTCCGGTTTGGTGTTTAAAACCCGGCAGAATTTTTTTTTAAAATTTAACACCATGCGGCCGCATGGTGCAAATCCATGCGACCGCATGGATCAAAATTTCGATTTTTCTAATGTTCTGGTCAGCCCATGCGACCGCATGGACTACCAGAAGTCCAAAAGTTGCCGGTTTCAAATTTTTCAGCTCTCGACACATCCCGATACCAAAAACCTCATTTTTCGTGCCTAACCAATTAAATGGGGTATGATGAGTGTATACAACATGAAAAAGTTTTAAAACGCACTCGACCCCTCGAAAACTCATTTTTGACCATTTTACCCTAAAATTCCAACTTTTTTTTGTCAAAAATGCCCCTCGATCGTCCAACGTCCCTAAAATTTGTCAAAACTCATTTTAAACGACGTGAGGTGTGTGTACTCCACAAAATCATTTTCAAAACCACTTTTTAAACATGAAATCACCTGTGGGTTCGGGAGATGTACTGAAAAGCTCGTTTTTGCCTCGAAAAGCGTGATTTTAATCACAAATTCCCCAAACATGATTTTTTATACCTCGAGAAGCGTGCAAAACACATGTAGAACTTGGGTGAGCCATGCAAGGACATTTTGTGAACTACCTAGGTGATCGATGACCTAAAAGCTACCAAAAATGCAAAAATATGAAAAAAAAATATCCTAAGTTAATGCAAAAAGCATAATAAATAGAAGGGAAGAGATATTGGGTTGCCTCCCAACAAGCGCTAGTTTATAGTCGATAGCTCGACTTTACCGTATGGTTCTCATTCCGATGGCTTGAAGTGGACGGTAGATTTGTCCTTGGAGAAATCACCACTCCAGTAATGCTTCAATCTCTGTCCATTTACCTTGAAGGTCCCCTTGCTTTCATGAGTTATTTCCACAGCCCCGTGTGGAAAAACCTGCGTAATTGTATATGGACCAGACCATCTAGACCTCAACTTCCCTGGGAACAACTTGAGTCTAGAATTGTAAAGTAGAACCTGTTGCCCAATTTCGAACTTCCTTCGTTGAATATGCAAATCATGCCATTTTTTGGTTCGTTCCTTGTACAGTTTGGCATTCTCATAAGCTTCCAAACGAAACTCATCCATTTCATTCAGTTGAAGTAGCCTCTTTTCACCGGCTGCTTCCAGATCAAAATTCAGACTTTTGACTGCCCAATAGGCTCGATGCACCAATTCAACTGGTAAATGACATGCCTTCCCAAAAACCAAGCGATAGGGAGACATTCCTATCGGTGTTTTGAAGGCAGTTCTGTAGGCCCACAAGGCGTCGTCAAGCTTTTTAGACCAATCTTTTCGAGAGGAATTCACTGTGACTTCAAGTATTTTCTTTAGTTCCCGATTGGATACTTCAACCTGCCCACTAGTCTGAGGATGGTACGATGTGGCAATGCGGTGGCGAACGCCATACTTCGCTAGTAATGCCTCAAAGTGGCGATTGCAGAAATGTTTGCCACCATCACTTATGATAGCCCGAGGTGTGCCATACCGTGTGAAAATGTACTTTTTCAAGAAACCAATCACCACCTTAGCATCGTTGGTTGGTAATGCTACTGCTTCTACCCATTTGGACACATAATCCACTGCAACTAAAATGTACTGATTGGAGAAAGAAGGTGGGAATGGTCCCATGAAGTCAATCCCCCATACATCAAACAATTCAACCTCTAGAATGCTATTAAGAGGCATCTCATTCCTCCTCAAGATATTTCCGGTTCTTTGACACCTATCACACCTCTTCACAAACTCGAAGGCGTCTCGAAACAATGAAGGCCAGTAGAACCCTGATTGCAAGACTTTAGCTGCTGTTTTCGATGCTCCAAAATGCCCCGCATAGGCTGATGAGTGACACTGCTCTAAAATTCTGGATACTTCTTCCTCAGGAACACACCGCCTAAAGATTTGATCTGCCCCTCTCCTGTAGAGAATGGGATCCTCCCAAAAGTAGTATTTCAATTCAGCGAAAAATTTCTTCCTTTGGTGATGTGAATAATCTGGTGGAGTGATAGATCTTGCTAGATAGTTTACTATGTCTGCATACCACGGTGCCTCTACCACACTAAAAATCTGCTCATCAGGAAAAACCTCATTGATATCCACAGATTCTGTTTGCTCGCTGGGTTCAAGTCTGGAAAAGTGGTCAGCTACCACGTTTTCACTCCCCTTCTTATCTCTGATCTCCAAATCAAACTCTTGTAGCAGTAAAACCCACCGAATGAGTCTTGGCTTGGCGTCCTGCTTTGTCATTAGATACTTGATGGCAGCGTGATCTGTGTAGACTATAACCTTCGATCCCACGAGGTATGATCGAAATTTATCGAAAGCATATACTACAGCCAAAAGCTCCTTCTCCGTAGTTGCATAATTAAGCTGAGCATCATTCAACATCTTGCTGGCATAATAAATCACATGAAATATTTTATTTCGGCGTTGTCCTAGTACAGCCCCGACTGAATGATCACTGGCGTCACACATCAGCTCAAACAGTAAGTCCCAATCTGGAGAGATTATCACAGGTGCTGAAATCAGTTTCTCCTTCAAAGCATTGAACGCAGTCAAACATTCATCTGTGAATTCGAATGAGGCATCTTTCAACAACAAGTTACATAGTGGCTTTGTGATTTTTGAGAAATCTTTTATGAATCTCCTATAGAACCCGGCATGCCCAAGAAAACTACGAACACCCTTTACTGAAGTTGGCGGTGGTAGCTTCTCAATTACCTGAATCTTTGCTCTATCCACCTCAATCCCATTTGCTGAAATTCTGTGTCCCAACACGATGCCTTCCTGTACCATGAAGTGGCATTTTTTCCAATTCAACACCAATCTTGTTTCTACACATCGTTGTAGAACTAAACTCAAATGCTCCAGACAATCATCAAATGAGGAGCCAAACACCGAGAAGTCATCCATGAATACCTCAATGAACTTTTCAACCATATCAGAGAAGATAGGCATCATGCAACGCTGAAATGTGGCAGGTGCGTTACATAGACCAAAAGGCATCCTACGGTATGCAAATGTACCATAGGGGCATGTGAAAGTAGTCTTCTCTTGATCTTCCGGTGCTACTGGAATCTGATTATACCCCGAGTATCCATCCAGAAAACAGTAGTGAGAGTGTCCTGCAAGTCTTTCCAACATCTGATCAATGAACGGAAGTGGGAAGTGATCCTTTCGAGTAGCATCATTGAGTTTGCGATAATCGATGCAAACTCTCCATCCAGTTACCGTTCTAGTGGGAATTAGCTCGTTCTTTTCATTCTTCACTACCGTGATACCTCCCTTTTTGGGTACAACCTGTACCGAACTGATCCATGCGCTGTCTGAGATAGGGTAAATGATACCTGCATCAAGTAACTTCAGCACTTCAGCTCTTACCACTTCTTTCATGTTTGGATTCAATCGCCGTTGACCATCAACCTTTGGTTTAAAGTTCTCCTCCATGAGTATTTTATGCATGCAGTATGAAGGACTAATACCCTTTATGTCTGCTATAGACCACCCAATGGCTGTTTTATTGTCCCTTAGCACCCGAAGTAATCTTTCCTCTTCTACCTTACTGATAGAATTTGACACAATCACTGGGAGTGTCGAAGACTCACCCAAATAGGCATATCGAAGGTGAGATGGCAACTGCTTGAGTTCTAACTTAGGAGGTTGCTGAATAGATGGTTGTGCTGTTGTTGTTCTAGATCCCAGTTCCTCGAAGTAGCGTTTGCGCACATATGGTGGATTAGCTTCCAAAATCCTTGCACATTCCTCGATTTCCAATGAATCAGCATGGATAGATTGAGAATGTGCTATGCAAGCCTCATATGCATCAGTGGGGTGTCGTAGGTGGAAGTTATTTTCGATTACACTGTCAATCACATCAATCTGAAAGCAACTATCTGACTCGGTCGGAAATCTCATTGCCTTGAACACATTAAATGAAATCTGTTCTTCTCCAAGTCTCAAAATAAGCTGACCTTTCTGAACATCAATGATCGCCCCTCCAGTAGCCAAGAAAGGTCGCCCCAATATAAGTGGGACATCTTTGTCTTCTTCCATGTCGAGGATGAGAAAATCGACTGGATAAATAAACTTATCCACTTTTATCAACACATCTTCAATAATTCCTCGTAGATAAGTAAGAGATCGGTCTGCCAGCTGGAGAGTCACCGTAGTAGCCTTTGCTTCTCCCAAATCAAGATTCCTGAAAACAGAGAGTGGCATTAAATTAATACTTGCACCAAAATCACATAATGCCTTATCGAAATAACAATTTCCAATGGAACAAGGAACAGTAAAACTCCCTGGATCTTTCAATTTCGGTGGTAGTTTTTTCTGAATCATTGCACTGCTTTCCTCAGTAAGCATCACCGTTTCATGTTCTTCCAGCTTGCGTTTGTTGGAGAGAATGTCTTTGAGAAACTTTGCATAGCTGGGCATCTGGACAAGTGCATCAGCAAATGGAATATTGATGTGAAGTTTCTTGAAGACCTCAAGAAATTTGCTGTATTGCTTATCCAGCTTGTGCTTCTTCAACCTTTGAGGGAACGGAATAGGAAGCTCATAAGGATTGACAGGAGCGGTTGTCTTAACCTGTGTTGTATCTGAACTCTTCTTTGCATTCTCTTCTGGTGTGAGTTCAGTCTGCTCCACTAGCTCCTCATCCGAAGTAGGTACTGATTCCTCATTAGTAACCGGCTTTTTGATATGAATCTCCGGTAATTGTACTCCACTTCTGGTTGTTATCGCCTTTGCATGTTCCCTTGGATTGACTTCTGTATTGCTAGGTAGAGTTCCTGGTGCCCTGTTTGTCATAGCAAGTGCCATCTGTCCCATTTGAATCTCCAAATTTTTAATTGCAGAATTTTGTTCTTGGAGAGTGGCTTCTGTCTTTTTTATGAATTGATTGTTGGATTCCATGTACTGCTGAGTTGTTTCTACGAATTTTCCAAACATTTCTTCTAACTGTGGCTTCTTCTCCTGCTGCTGATATTGACCCTGTGGTCTGTGCTGGTTCTGGTTCTGGTTCTGATTTTGATTTTGATTCTGATTACTCCACGAGAAATTTTGATGCTTTCTCCACCCCGGATTATATGTCTCAGAATTCGGGTTGTTCTGCTGGCGTTGACCCCATTGCACATAATCCACATGCTCTACCTCTTGTGTGAGAATTGGACAGTTTGAAGTAGTGTGATCAGCTCCACACTCCCCACAACTTGATTTCTTTACAGCGGCTGCATTGGCGGTCTGCGACATGCTATCAACCTTATGGAATAGTGAATCAATTTTCGCCGACAAAGCTGAAATAGTATCCACCTCGAATACACCCGGTGCTTTTTTCTGAACTGCTCGTTCTGAGGACCACATGGCTGAAGTAGTAGCCACAGTCTCAAATAATTTCAGTGCATCATCAACTGTCCTAGTAGACACCGACCCATTAGATGAAGAATCTATGTTACTTTTGAAAGACGGAAGCAGTCCCGCGTAAAAGTATTGGACCTGGAGTCCCTTGCTGATACCGTGATGTGGACACTTCCGAAGCATGTTCTTGAACCTGTTCCAAGCTTCATCAAATGATTCATACTCCCCTTGACGGAAAACAGAGATATCGTGCTTCAGTTTTGCAATCTTGGCTGGCGGGAAGAATTTGGTACAAAACTTTTGAGCAAGATCATTCCAAGTTGTGATACTAGCAATTGGTTGAGAATCCAGCCATTCAAGTGCTTTGTCACGCAATGTGTGTGGAAATAGCCTTAAACGGATGGCATCATCTGAGATACCCTGATATTTGAAGTGTTGGCACATCTCCAAAAATCTAGAGACGTGTGTATGCGGGTTTTCCTCCGCTCTCCCATAAAACTGATGCCCATTCTGAAATAAGTGTATGACGTTGGTTTTCAGTTGGAAGTTTTGTTGCCCAAATGGTGGGTATACGATGCTAGACTGGCTCTGAATGATCTGGGGAATCATGAAATCCCCTACAAGCATGTTTCCTTCGTCCATAGCTTCCTCCTTGTTAGCCGGAATTACTGGATTATGTCGTTCGTTAGCCATTTGCTGTTGTTGTGCTATTCTAGCTTCTCTTTGCAATTGGTGAAAAGTACGCTCGATTTCTGGATCAGCTGGAATCAATTCCCTTCCAGTCGATCTTAGCATGCAAATCTGAAATAGCCAAAATTGCCCAAAAATTAGCAAAAGTCGAAATAACGAAGTTTAACAAGTTATCTAACTAAATTAGAATAAATATAAAAAGAAAAGTTCGAATTAGTGTCTAAATAACTAAATTTAAAATAAAACTCAATCCCCGGCAACGGCGCCAAAAACTTGTTCACGAAAATACGTTCGATTTAAAACCACCGCAAGTGTACGGTTCGTTACAAGTAATAAAGTGGACTTTAAGAGTCCGGATTGTCGATCCCACAGAGATTGAGTAGTTCAATATTGATTATTCCAACCTTAACCGAAACTAGATGAATTTTTGATGAGTTTTGTATTGAATGCTAACCAAACTAAGTTATGAAAACTATTATGAATGAATTTGATAAACTAAATGCAAATTATCCTAGAATGCAATGTGAAAGATGAATGCAAATTAATTTACTTAAATTGAGAAAAACGTACTAGGATCACGAATCCCCATGCAACAATCCATTTAAATCCTAATTTTACACTTTGACAACACGATTGAATATTGAAGAATCAATGTTCCTATTAAATTTAACAATCTCTTTCGAGTAATGTTAAACATATTCTATCATGCGATCCGACTATATTTCTATGACGAATACTAACATAAAAGAATGCATTAACTTTTATGAACACTTAAAGATTCACATAGAGCATAGCGATATATTTCTATCTCCTATCGGACCCTATGACAATTTATACTACGTCGAATCTATTTCCCTTCTTTCGAATGCATAAAATAGACCACCACATTCATACAATTAATGTGCGCACAATAACCATATGGAATAAATACGTATAAATCATTCAAATATCCAAAAACGTGTTTTAATGTCAAGAATGTAAAACTAAAGATTCAAATATCATGTTACAAGGTTCATCGATCTCCTGGTACAAGAAAACCTAGCCTAACATGCTAAAGAAAGAAAAACAAAAGAATAGATGAAGAAACGCCATCACCCGAATAGATATTCAATT